>OZ010786.1:586540659-587832385 GCA_963932465.1 Maratus speciosus | reverse complement strand
ATATATTTTCATAATAATTTATAAATTATCAGAAATATGCAGTAAAAATGTAAGAGATTATCTAAAATTTTGAGAATATAAAAAAAACTCATTTAGGAATTCAAGTTCAAACAAAAGTTACATCTATATTAATATATGTTAATCTGTGAATCGAAAACTGGAAACATTCGGAATTAAAAGCTAAAAGATCTTCTTATAATACCATCAAAAACTCTTAAACGTGCAAAATCTTTTATACTTTCTTCAACTCTCTATTCAGATAGTCAATTAATAGAGAGATGCCTAATTTATGATCAAAATATTCTAATATTTGTAACAAATATATTAATATAGAAATACAATAATAAGGAAATAATATAGAAATAATACAATAATAAAGAATTTATCAGAAACATGAAGTAAAAGCATAACATATTATCTTAAATTTTGACAATACAAAAATATAAATAATACAAATTCAAGTGCACATAAATATATATTAATCAATGGAACGAAAATTATGAAACAGTTAGATTTAATGCGACATTCCTGAGATGGTAGATGACATATCGCGACATTTGTTGCTTCGGTGAATATCGTGCTGCGAATAAATAAATATTGATATACTTTCATCTACTCTTTATTCGCTTTTTCGATCACGTATGGAAAATGAATATGATTAAATTCATACCGACTTAGAAAAGAATTTATTTTCAATGCGTTTCAAACACAATGAAAGAAACAATGAGAATAATATTTTATCTATTATATCGAAAAAATATTTTATAATATTTTATCAAACATTCCTACCGTAGTATAAAAATTATCAGAAACATTCAGTTTGTGCATAAAAGTCTATTTAAAATTTGGAGCATATTAAATTATTCCTATTAGGAATTCAAGAGCATAGAAATACATATTAAGTCATAAAATAGTAAACGGTGAAGTGGGAGTTTTACTCGCGCTCAGATTGTTCCGTACAATGCATATATGAATTATCAATTGTATTATTAACACATAGTTGCTAAAAGAATAATAACACTTTGTATAAAACTATCCAAAGTACGGTTCGGTACAGCTGTATATACTAAAATGTATGAATGGGTATACCATAAAAATTCAAAGATATATGAAGCCTAAGTAATATCAAAAATTGCTATTCTGAATAAATCTTTTTTTTTAATCTTGTCATAATTTGTTTATGATGAACTTAACTCGGTACTGACAATAAAAGTAGTGCATATTTAAATTTCGTTTGGAATTTCATAAAACTTAATTCAGCGTAGTAGTAATCTTTTCGTTTTACAGTGTAGCTAAAACAAAACCCTTGTTCAAAGTTTAAACTTAGTATTGTGCTATACGCTCTTCGAAAGCATGTCGCAAATTTGCAAGGCCGCCATTGCCTGCGCCATATTTTTCTAGGTTGGTTTTTAATTAACTTTTAAAAACACGGGGGGTGTATTGAGAGATCCACTCAATGCAAACTATTCGCGAATGCCATATTATTTATGTGATTAATTCTAATTAAATTAGTCTGTTTTTAATAATTTGACGTTTAAAGCTTTTATACTGCTACTGGTCATTACATTACACAAATATATCATTAAAAGTTGTTATCTGGGCTTTAAAAGCGGATGGTACATATTCCTGTACAATTTTCCTGCAAGGATAAAATTAACGTCTACTACCTCTAATTTTTACATATTTTTAGTGTCAGTAGATTTGGAAATAGATGGGGTGAGGGACATATTTTTGTACTACATTTTCGAATCTCTCAAAATACAATACCTAAAATTAAAAGCGATATATTTTTGAGTTCAGAATTACGAAACCTTTCATAAGATACCACCACGCGATATACAAAGAAAATATTTTCTTTTCAAGTAACTTAATTAGCCCCTCTAAATTTTTCCTAAATATATTTGTAAATCTTTAATAATCTGTAAATATGTGGGTCAATAGGCTTTATTACTTTCCCCAATATGAACTTTCCACGTTTCATAGTTTACGAATAAAATGGCTGTGACAGACGGACAGACAGACACAGGAGTGATCATTAAATGATTCCGTTTTTACTTTTTAAGTACAGAACCCTAAAATCAGTAAAAATTTGTAGTTAAAGCTACATCTCGAAGAAAAGACACATTGCAATATTTGTTGCTTTAGTTAACCTTGAAAGGTTGTGAGTAAGTCTATCTGAATTCACTTTCTTCCAAACTCTTTATTTATGTGTTCGATGAATGGAGAAAATAATAAAATTTTAACAAAATCTTCTAAAATGTTTTAACATATATTTTTACAATAATTCATAAATTATCAGAAATATGCAGTAAAAATATAACAGATTATCTAAAATTTTGAGACTATAAAGAAAAATTCTATTAGGAATTCAAGTTTATATAAAAGTTACCTCTAAATTAATATGCGCATATCTGTGAAACGAAAAACAGGAAATATTCGGAGTTAATGCCATATTCCGAAAAATGTAGATGACATATTGCAGCATTTGTTGCTTCGGTGAATCTTGAAATGTCGCCATGTTGTAAATAAATGATTCTGGGTGTACTTTCTCATACACTTTCTATTCACGTATTCGGTGTATGAATAAAGGAATATGATTAAATTCATACGTATTTTGAAAATAATTATTTCTCTACGCGTTTCAAACACAGTGCGAGAATTAATGAGAATAACAATATTTTATGTATAATATCAAAAAAATATGATTAACTTCTTCTAATATTTTTATCAGATATTTGTACAATAATATAGAAATTATCAGAAAAAGAAAAGATTATCTAAAATGTTTAGGATGTAGAAATATTAATAGTATCAATGCGACTCCATGTAAGTATAATGCAGGAAATGAGAAACAAGAAACATTCGGAGTTAATGCTACATTCCAAAGAAGATAGAGGCCATATTGCAATCTTTGTTGCTTCAGTAAATCTTGAAATGTTATTGGTTTGTGAATAGATAAATTTGAGTGCAATTTTTTCAACTCTATTCACGCATTCGAGGGATTTAGAAAGGAATAAGATTAAATTCATACGTATTTTGAAAATAATTATTTCTCTACGCGTTTCGAACACAATGCGAGAATTAATGAAAATGACAATATTTTATGTATAATATCGAGAAAATATGATCAACCTCTTCTAATCTTTTAATCAGATATTTGTACAATAATATAGAAATTATCAGAAAAAGAAAAGATTATCTAAAAGTTTTAGGATGTAGAAATATTAATAGTAGAAACTTTAGTCCATGTACGTATAATGCAGGAAATGAGAAACAAGAAACAATCGGAGTTAATGCTACATTCCGAAGAAGATAGATGGCATTTTGCAATATTTGTTGCTTCGGTAAATCTTGAAACGTTATCGGTTTGTGAATAGATAAATCTGAGTGCACTTTCTTTCACTCTATTTGCGCATTCGATGAATTTAGAAAGGAATTTGACTAAATTCATACTGACCTTCAAAGAAATGTCTGTCACATCTAAACAGGTTGTTGCTCCCGTTACAAGTATTTATTTCATGCTAGACCTAAATTGTGTTCATTTAAGGGGACCAAGGACCTTTATTTGAGCAAAAATCGACCGCAAAATCAACATTTCTTTTTGTGTATTACTATCTCCAATTTGTACCTACGTCATTCGTAAAAAAAACGCATGCAGATGGGATTATTTTACACAAAGTTACAAGTGTTTTAATCTTGTTCACAGATAATTTGTTGGCCTTTTGATATACTGTAAATCTGTTTTTCTCAATACTGATGTTTATGCTTTTTTTTAATTTTAAAATTCTCTTTGCTACTTAATTTTTGATCAAAATTCATGAAACTGATAAGGAAGATATTCTGATACTCTTTAAAAAGAAACTGTGTTTGCATTTTAAAATTCTACTTCATTATTTGATTTTAAACTTATTATAAGGCAGAATTTTGATGATAATCCATATGGAATTCAGAAAAAATACCTCTAAAAAACTAACTATTTAAGGGATTGAAAAATCGATACACAGATTTGTTTGTAATAGAGTTTTACGTGATTAAAATCCAAAAGCGGTGAAATATCTAAATAATTAAGACGCAAGGAGCATTTTAAATTTTCGTTTTAAAATTTTAATTTTTTTTTAAATATCTTAAAATTGTAATAAGATTCGAAATTTCTTTTAATATGTTCCATATACTTATGGTGATATGTATATTTTCACGAAATTTCAAACTTTTATTACGAAAATTAAAAGAAATGTTTTTAAATGTCCACCGTCTCCTTAATTTAGAGATGATTTTCAATTTCCCTATTATTTAAAAAAAAGTAACAATGGGCTCTTTCCCTACGTGCTACTCTCACCAATTCCGTGTCAAACCTCAGACTCTAAAAACATGCTAATTTGCTTTGTTTCAGTAATTTTACGAGATTATGGAAGATTGCATGACATTAACACGAACAGTTGCAATCTTTTAAAATCGGTTAGCATTTCGTTCCATTTGGCTGATGGGCTTTCTGGTCCCAAGGCTACATCCACTACTGTAGCGTCACGACTGTTTTCGATCGATTATGTAGGATCAATAAAAAATTTGAAAATCAACTTGTATAAGAATTTGTAATTAAAAAATGACTCTGCCTCGGGCACATGTATAACGAATATATGAAAAAATCGTCTAAAATATGATGTTTTAAAGATACTGTTAAGGATATGACGTAAACTTTTTCATTATAAGCTTTTCGCGCGTAATGTTTTATTTATTTTTTTATTTTTTAATATGCATGTGTAAATATATTTTTCAATTGAAAAGTGTTTGTAAATATTATTTCGGTTTTTTAAAATCTGGTAACCTAATGAAACTTCATTATACTTTTTGTGGCGCCTATGCCTCAAGAAGACCAGCTTGGACAAAAACGTGTAGTTCACTTCGTGAATGCCATCTATTAACTTGTACTATTAGGGCTATTTTTGAACCAAAGGGACATTTCTACTTTGAATATCCTTCGAATTCTCTAATTGTATAAAATGTGAAGCTCAACGTCATTCATGTCTTCAAAACATTTCTTGCCTTAACATCAATGATGATAAAACACAAACTTTCGCTTCCTCAACATTACCTACACAGTATTACGGGTTTAAAGCAACACATCTGTTGCTGCATTCTTATTACCAGCCATATGTTCAATATTCATGTTACATGTAGCCAATCTAAGATTCCAAATTAACACACGAGACGACAAAAATATTCTCATAGCTATCTTCGTTTACACCGGATGATTTGTAACAACTTTCACCGATAACACCGGAAAGAAAAAACGAAATTTATTCAAAGTCCAAATTATAACCAAACACTAGTTTTCAGGAACCGAATAACTTCGCTCAGTTTCATTAAAATTCCTCGATGTAGTTTAATCTGTCTGAGCAAATTCTGAAACTACACCAACATAACTAATTTCACAGTTGGTTTCAATTTAATACGAATATTTAGAATAACTCAAAACAAGTCCAGACATAACGCCTCTTCTAATAACTCAAAATACCTCTAGGCTACCTCTGATCACACAAACATCAACCGTTTCCATTTTAACGCGTATAAAATCTCACACAACATTGAAAAAAGGGACATAAAATTCGAAAATCTTGCAACCGTTCTTAAAAATGCAGCTACCTAACTCAAATTCTTAGGGGATGGTGACATAATCTAAAATTGAGGATATTGCGTGATAGCATTGAGCTTTCTAAAATTGATCGCGAATCTCTTCTGTGCATCATACGAACACTTACCATTATACTGATATATTGTAACAGCTAACGTAAAAGGAAACATGGCTAGTATTATAATATTGTCAGCTAAGATTTTCTGAATATAATAATCAGTAATTTAATTCTTTACTTGGTTGTACCTTTGTGGTTTTTTAGCAACAGGCGTATCAGAACCCGCATTAATGACAGAGCAAACAACTTGAGTAAACCCTGTCTTATTCGAAAATACCTGAACTAATTCAAGTACAAAATACTTCAACCTATCATTTTCAATTCCACTAAGATTATTCCAAATAAACCGAAAGTGATGACGACCAAACATTGCGCGTATTATCAACTCGCTTGATTACCCTAGAAACCTCTAAAATAATCCAAGCTAGCTACTCTATCGCGCATGTAATGCACCCTCACTATACAATTAACAACGTTTAAACCCGCGATAATATAAATCTGCCAATAAATGTTCACTAAATAAATCTCAGCATCTAAATCGATCACTTTTCTATTATAACGTACTGACTAGTGCAGAATGAACTCCTATATTTGAAATTTTCTTTTTTTAACCGAAATATCTTCGATAAATATCATACAAAATGAAACAGCTCTTCCCAGTATTAAATAAATATTTAACCATAATTCAATGTAACTCAATCAATTATTCAGGTAAGTTAACTGGATTAACTATAACAAAATTTAAATTAAACGAAGGTTTTTATTGTTTAACCCGAGACTATTCACGTCCCGACTTATGGTCACTCATCACATTAACTGATCTGACACCTTATTAGATTGTCTTTTCACAATAGTTCTATCAACATTACTTTCAACCGTCATTATCTATTTTAACCGAGAAGGGAGGGAGATTCTATTCAAGAGCCCCCCTATCCATCCATTTCCAAAACTTTCTCTATTGCTGTTTTTAACAATGAAATTTGCATGATTATCTCTATAGCTATTGGCATCACTAGACTTTTTATAATTCCAACATTTTCTGTATTGTTATCATTATTTCTAAAATTATTATTTTTTCTTTAACCAAAATCACCATTAGACTCATTACGATTAACTCTATAATTTGCATTTCATAATTTCCACTTCTATTTATATAACCAAATCTAAGCTCTTGATTTTTCTCTATCGAATCACATCTCGCCCCCTTATTTCTAAACTGTCTACGGAGAAAGCTACGTGTCGCGGGTTACCCATTTCCGCATGATCTGAGTTACGACTATAACCATATTTTTGTAACAGTTTGTACAATTCAGATGAACTGTAGGGTGCACGCATTTAAACATAAACTTTTACACTTATATGACAATGACACAAGACAATCTGAACTATTTCATGAAAAATTATATCAAGTCCTCCATAAAAGCAAACAATCCTTGACCGAACTGCCATCGAAAGTCTTAACTTGATTATATTTCGTCCTGGCGATCTCATTTTCCAGGGTCGGCAGATATGACCAGGGCTGGCACCGGTCCTAAAATTTTCGCACTTTGCTACCAATATTTTAAATAAGATTTCTTATTGGTAGATTCCTTTAACACCTACAATAGAATTATACAACAAACTTTATCGTTTTCATTTAGTGGTAGCAAACTATGAAAGTTTTAGGAACGCTGCGAGCCCTGTATGACTTCTCGTCCGCAAATCAAATCACCTTTCGAGCATCACATCCCGACTATAATTGAGTCCGTTTTGAAGACTTTGGGTATTAGTTTTTGATAATTTGATCATCTGGTAATCTTTTACAGAGTACATTAAAATATTTTCACTTTATGATCTTTTCACAATTAGCTAATGGTATGAAATACAAGAATTTGTACGTTGCAAAAATAGTATTTAAAACATAATTTTTTTTATTTTAATTCAAAAAATAAATACTGCTAATCGGGCGTATTTTCCACTATAAGATTTCAGAAATATTTCCATATCGAGTGCGTAACTAATTGAAATGTAAGGAATTTTGTTTTGTTTAAAGTCAAAATATTGATGTTAAATAATTTTACAATGAAAATTCCAATTTAAGTTTATAAATAATTTTCTATTATAAAATGCAAATAAAATTACATTTAACTTAAAAATGATATTCTTGCTTATTATTTATACAAATTATTTATACAAATGATATACAAATATTTTTTAATCTTACAAATAATAATTAATTCTAATTTCATTTCATGATCATTAAACAGCAATATTTTGACTTTAAACTAACCAAATGTTCTTACTTTTTAATTAATTACACTCTCGATATGAAACATTTTTTGTATTTTACAAAAGAAAATATCTCTATTTAACAATATTTACTGTTTGAATTAAAACGAACTTTCATAAACTTTAATTATACAATTTTTGCATCTTACAATGTAAAATATTCTAATTTCATATTGGATCCTAACAGTGAAAAACATCATTTAAAACTCGTTATGTATGAAAAAAATTTCATTTTCTCTTACTTTTAACCTTTATGTCAATGACCAAAATTTGCCATGGTGTCCAATGACCGGGGTACCCGGGTACCTGCTGCGATTTTAACATACGCGAGCCATAAAACACTCATATTTCATACAGTGTAACTGCTTGCCTTTAGAGAAGAGGAATTTGATGCTTTTTTATAAATATTAATTACAGTAGAACCCTGCTAATCCGAACTAAACGGGACCGGTGCCAGTTCGGATTACAAAAAATTCGGATTATCCGGAATTTAAATGAAAATAGAAAAGAAAAAGATGCGTGCTAAAAAAATGTAAGTTATAAGTACTCAGTAGTACAGTAAACATCCTCTAATCCGGCATCTTAAGGTCCGGCATGCTGGATAATCCGGCACGAGTTTCGGAAAAAATATTATTCATTGTTTAAAAACTCCTGATGTTTATAATAATAGAATGGAAATTCAGTATGAGGAATTACGTCAACCCATTACAAACGGTTCAAAATCGCGAATCTGCAAATAGCTCAGCCACCACGTCGACGAGGGGAGGAGGGGGGGGGGGGGTAAAAAAATTCTGTGGATAATTTGCGAAATCAAACCGTTGAAAGAAAAAATAATTTTTTATCACCCAAATTAAATACTTTTTGCATTTTAGAAAACAGTGTTATAGTACTGGCAAACAAACTGATATTCGAGATTTTTTTAAGATCGGGTTCTGCCAGTAGGCCTACAGTGCACGTTTCTGTTTTATATCCGTGTACATATGTTGTACTTTTACATTATTGAGTATTTTGTTAATTCTATTCAAGCTGTTTGAAGAAAAAACATGTTTTTCTGTTTGTTTTTTGTATAATTCTTTCTTCTACACGTTTTTCCCGACATTTATCCGTTAAATAAAATATGTTCTGATTAACCGGAATTTCGGATTAGCGGGGTTCTACTGTACTTCAGATGTCAACAATTCGAACAAAGATCACACATTAGAAATGTGGAAAACTTCTATCCGTTTTATCGAGCAAGTATGAGTGTAGACCGATTCTGGAATATTCTTAGATTTATTTCTTTTGACAACCAGAACACACGAGTGGAATGTCTTCAAAATGTTTTAGCTGCAGCAATTCGTGATTTATGTACTACGCTAAATCCTAATCTATTGAAAAAATACATACCGACGGATTAGTAAATTGTTGTAGTGCAGTTATTTTCGCTTCGAGGAAGAAAAAGATTACCTCAATTTGTTCCATCTAAATCGGCTAAATATGGGATCAAAATATGGTGGGTATGTTATGAAAATAATTTTTAACCTCTTATCGGCCAACTATGCATCCGAAAAACAGGTACAGACCGTGAAATAAACCAAGATGAAAGAGTTCTGGGAGATTTCGCCTCTCTGTTCAACGATTCTGGACAATACATCACTACGGACAACTTTTTTTCTTCTTTTTCTTTGGCGAAGCATTTGTTATAATGGAATCTCACAATGGTTGGCACTTTGAAAGAAATAAACCTTATATTCATCAAGGAATAAGGCTATGTAAATCGCGCAAGTTTTATCCTCAGAATTTGGATTTCATGATGACATAAATATTTGTTCGTATGTTCCAAAAAGGAACAAAGCTTTCATTCTAATGTCTACTATGCATCATGATAAAAACATCACAGGCCCGAAAGATAAATTCGAAATGATTCAGTTTTATAAGGAAACTGAAATATGGAGTGGATATAATGGATAAATTATTGGGGCAATATACAACACACAGGCGTACAACCACATGGCCACAAGCATTATTTTTCTATATTGTGGATATAGCAGTCCTTACTACTTACATAATACATACTGCAAATAATGATATGATTATAAATAAAACAGACAATAGTCGCCTGTTATTACGGGAATTGGGTGAGATCTGTCGTCTTCCAGCAATTCAAGATCAATCACAAAATGCACAGGATATGAGACATTTTTAGACCAAATCGGGAATTTGAAATAGATTTAAAAAAATCTTTGTCCGTATTTGAAGCTACCACACGTTCAGAACCCAGTCCAGAAAGCTTAAGGCGCGATGAAACAAGAAAGATAAAAGCAGTTTGTGTCAGATGTGCTTATAAGAACCTCGAAAACGGTGCAGAAAAACAGGAAAACATTGTAAACAATGTGGAAAGTCGGTATGTGATGTACATTGCCCCTTTTGCTATTGTACAGCTTGTGCACAAAATTTCACGTAAATGAAATATTTTTTTTAACTTAAAAATTATGTTGAACCCTTTTCTTCAATTTAAATTCGAGTTTTATTGATCCAAATATAAATAATCTATCAATTTCCGTATTTTTCAACAGAAAATTCGCATCGGTACCCGGGTACCCTGGTCATTGATGACAGGTATAAAAAGGTTTAACGCCCCGAAAAAGTAATTAAAAAAATTCCATATTTTAAAGTGATTATACTAATGGGCAGTGAATACTACAGATAATGGGGATCTAAATTCATTTTTTTTTTATATTAACACCCTGAAAACGGGATGAAAAAAGAAAAAAGGTACCCGGGTACCCGGTCATTGACATAAGGGTTAATAAAAAAAATTATTCATTCTTTTTTTTCTTTTTACTTTAAACGGTATAAAATTAAATTTTTTACTATCTGAAGAAAAAATATGATACACTTCTTTATGAAACGATTTACATAATAACATTATCTTAGTAATTTTCAAATAAATTAATTTTTAAATGAGAAATTTCGAATTCATAATTAACAAAATACATTTAGGGCAAACAGTTTGTTGTAATTGTCTAAGTTTCATATGTTATCATGATATAAAAAAATTTCAGATATTATAAATTTCAATTTACTATTTATCTAAATCAACAAAACAGCAAATATCTTTAACCTTTTATCAAAGTATAATTTTAAGTATGAATGCCTATACGTAATTATTTAAAAAAAGAAAGTGTTAAGTGTCCTGCTGTCCGTAAATTCTAGTTTACTGATTTGAGAATAATTATTTATTGTCATCAAAGAACGTTTCTTGGAAAGTATTTTTCTCCTGTATTCCTTCGGCTGTCCGTTTAGAAATGATATCCTTGAAACGTGAAAAAGCATTTTGAGTGGCTGTGAGATAAGATAATGCAGGAGATTGAAGAGTTTTTTTCACGTGTCTCGCATAAAGATCCCCCCTGTCATCACTGCAGGGGAGATCTTTTTTGCGAAAACAACAATGACAACCCAATAAAATGAATTCAATTTTCATTAATTTCTGATAGTAGGAGAGCTGTTGAACATTTTTTAGTAGGTATTTGAGGCACCCTGAAAATTTGTGCAGCACTTCTTTTGTAATGCCTGAATACAAAATCGAATGTCTGGCTGAAGGATTGTGGCCCAAAACCTGTGCCAGACACGTGTCAAGTGCCATTTTTTGACACTACCCCCAAAACGTATTTCAGGCACACTGAGATTGAAACAGAATAATATTTATACTTTGAAAAATATATTTTGAAAATGACAGACACTTTAGTCGGCCCAAAAACTGTGCCAGACACGTGTCAAGTGTCATTTTTTGACTACCCCAAAAAGGTATTTGAGGCACGCTGAGATTGAGGCACAATAATATTTATGCTTAGAAAAAAATATTTTGAAAATGACAGACACTTTAGTCGGCACAAACACTGTGCCAGACACGTGTCAAGTGCCATTTTTTGTCTGGCACAGGTTTTGGGCCACGATCCTTCAGCCAGACATTCGATTTTGTATTCAGGCATTACAAAAGAAGTGTTGCACAAGTTTTCAGGGTGCCTCAAATACTTTCCCTAAAATGTTTAACAGCTCTTGGACTATGATTACGGGCCGATTACATACATACGGATATTTTGCCGATTAATTGACTTGTAATAATAATTCAAATCCTGACGGGGTTTCCCCTCGACCTTATCTAGCTTAATCGCTAGATATTGTTCAGACGATATTGTGTGATGTCTTCAATTCGAGTACTGTTCGTGTTCATTTACCGACAATTCTGGTATTAGGTCGAAATTTAACTGATATCTCTTGCTATTGGGGCTAATTTGTTCTTTAAATTAAACTTATCCAATTAGAGTTTTAATGTTTTTCAAAAACAATTTGCTTAATGTAGTAAAATCCCCAATGTAGCGCTTTTTTATGCCTTATCGACGGAAATGTTCTCTTAAGTTTTAGTCTCGTTTGCCTGTATCACTGGGCCAAGTCGCGTCGTTTAACAAAAATTTACCATATTCTCCAATCATAGTAGTTCCTCTTCCTTTAATGAGAACTTTATCACAAAACATCTATTTTTATCCTGAATATGAATTTGTGATCACCACTAAAATATACATGTGAACAAGATCTAACCGTTTAGGTGCGAAATTATTTCGATGGTTGTCGTTTGTGACAATTCCATCAGGGCAGCCTCGAGGTAATTGAGGCATACTCAGATTTAATGTTTAAACACTGTTTATACTTTCTTCTATCTTTACAAGAAGAATATTTTTAATTCGTGAAAGTTTTCGAATTCCGGTTTTCAACGGATTTACACGTTTTAGGGGTCAGAGATCTCCAAAAACATGTTTTTTTCAAAATGTCTAGTCTGTTTGTCTGTGTGTGACCCGAATTGTGTGGGCGCTCTATCTCAAGAACTAAAGCACACATTTTCAGAAAGCTTCAGATTCAGTTTGTCCTTGATATAATTTGGCGCTGATAACTTTTTGGTCTAAATCACCCAATAGGTGGCGCTGCACTGCTGCAATATTCATGATTATTTCAATAGCTCTATCTCAAGAACTAATGCACGAATTTTCATCAAACTTCAGATTCAGTTAGTCCCTGATATAAATTAGTGCTGTTTCGATTTTAATGTAAACAGCCAAATTGGTGGCGCTACTATGCTGATTGTTTTACGATTTCCGCAATAGCTGTATCTCAAGAACAAATGCATGAATTTTCATGAAACTTTAGATTCAGTTAGTCCCTGATATAAATTGATCTTGACACTTTTTTGGTGTAAATTGCCCAACAGGTGCCACTACTACGCAGACCTTTTCACATATCTGCGACAGCTCTATCTCAAAAACTAATGCACGGATTTCATCAAACTTCAAATACAGTTAGAAATTGACATAACGTTTTGCTGATTAGATTTTGGTGTAAATCACCTAACCAGTGGCGCTGCTATGCTGCATTTTTCAAGAAGTGTCAACATGTATGAGATAGACGAAAGCTTTGGCATTACCAGATCTAACTAGTTTTAAAATAAAACAGGAAATAATTGCAGTTGAGCTGTTAAATTTAGCATATGCTGATCGAGACTGCATTCACTCTGATCTTCAAATCAACACTAAATATACAAAAATCTGAAATTACTAAATCTGAAACTAACTTACATACGGAAGCCTCGTTGCTCCAACTACATTTGAGTTGGCTTTCGATGTCGAACATTACTATCGCTGAAAAAAATTTATTAGCCCACATATTAAAAATTTGTTTAAAAGGTCACTAAATAATAGCTAAGCGTCGTTGCCGTAGAAATTTATGGCAAAATTATTTCTCACTTAAAATGGCACATTCTCTCAAGCAAATTCAAGACTTTAAATGTCTGATGGCACATGACGAGCGTCAAATTTTTAAAAACGCGGAACTCCGGCATGGTATTCCCGGTGAGGTAGGACACGACCCAATATTCACAGATATCAAATTTTAACCCCAGTTGTAGATATTGCAGACTGGCCAGCATGCCCTACATAGCATAAAACGACAGCGAAAACGATGAATCCCAGATTACGAGAGCCACATACTCACTTGAGAAAATTAAAGAACAACGAAAGAAAAATTTTCTTGTCACACACATTCGTTAACATCGGACAAAACGCTGGCTCTCAAAAACCAGACTCCCTTTACAAGAGAGTTGAAAGTCTGCTACATATTTAGTAGAAATTCTTAAGGAAGAAGTTCTATTCTACATTTGTGCAACGTATGTATAGAGATATCCGCATTAATTAATAAACACACACACACACACACACACACACACACACACATATATATATATATATATATATATATATATATATATATATATATATGTATATAGTATATATATATATATATATATATACATGTGTGTGTGTGTTTGTGTGTATGTATATGCAGTCGAAGATCATACAAATTTGGGTACATAAAAATATGTATTATATTCACAATCCTAACTTCATACTAATGTTAATAAATAATAAAAAAGAATACACATCATCATCATTAGACTTCAGAAAAAATCTCAATATAATCCAGTTTTGACAGTCCGAGAGAAACAAGAATTTCAGAGAAGCGATTAAATGTATTTTATTTTTTAAGGGAAACACTCAAACTATTTGTATTAGAGGAATAAAGCAAAGTTTTAAGGGGTTTTCTAGCCTGTCATAAACAAATCATGCAACAAATTGATTCAGAGACTTTAAAGTGCAAAAATGGAAGTTCAATGTTACTTTACAGTCAATTAAATCCCTCATACATTTCGAAAAAAAAAATTGCATGTTTTAAAATATTTTTTTCTTTAACCTTTAATAACCTTCACTAGATATATGAAAGATTTGACACTTTTATTTATATAAGTGTACTTTTTCTTCCTTCTTGTAATTGATACATAGAATTTCTTTTTGTACAGGAGAAAAAAAATTAATTTGTATATTTAAGAGATATGCAAATATAAGTTTACCAATGAGATGAATTTATTTAAAATAATAATTATCTTTAGTTATTTTTAACTGTTTATTTAGTATGTAAAAGAAAACATGAATCCAGAGCAAAAATTAAATATCATTAAAGCAGAAATTATATCTCCAATGTTTAACAAATTAATTAATTTTAATAAGGAGCTAAACACACATAGACTGCAGGGAAATATAGGGTAGTCAGTCACATATATTTAAATACATATACATATATATTTTAATTTGTAATTTCGCTTTAAGACATATTTTCAAATTAATATCTTTGGTAAATATTACTAATTATAAATTGTGAATAGTCTGAATTTATATAATATAAATTTTTGAGACTTTGTGCATTTTTTATATTCTAGTGCAGGTGTTCCCAAACTTTTAGAACGATGTAACACTAAATAGAATTTCATACTTCCGCGTACCACCAAGTAACAAAATCAAAGTTAATACAGAAAAAGCAATATTATGTGTATCGTTTATGGGTGACAAATATAAGTGTATTTATATAGAGAACATAAATACTACATAATTTTGTTAAACATGAAAAAAATACACATTTGAAGTCGCTTGTTCGTCAATTTTTGTTATATGAATACTTTGTTTATGTCAATAGTAAAATGCACAAGAAAATGTAATAAGTGATTAACCTACATAAGAAATTCACATACCTTCTGGAAATAAACTGCTTATTAATGCGAGATCGCTATTCGTTGAAATAAGTAATATGCACACATACAATATAATAATAGAAGAAAACTTTTCTTTTTTTTCCGGGAGGATGAAAGGTCAACTCAACGTCTACCGAAGCATTAGTTCAATTTATCTAAAAATTCTAATCGAAATTACATTACAATAAGAGAAATCAAAATGCTGTCAAAGCAGCAATAACAGATAGCAGGCAACATGGAGATTGTGAACTGACAAATCAAGAAAGTGGATAAAGTATTGAGCTGTTTTCTGATTTCACATGCTTTATTATTTTTTTTTTCATTTCATGTACCAGTATCGGGCTTTCGCCTACTAGTAAACAGAACTTCACGTTCCAGTTCTGGTACGCGTACTATAGTTTGAGAACCCTGTTCTAGTATATTATTTCAATCCTAACATATCAGAATTTGTTTAAAACGTGTATAAAAGTATATACTTCATTACATGACTGGTATGAGAGCTACGTCTTATGTGCCCTTTCAGCTCTCACTCCCGCACACTAAACCGGCTTGCGCGTTCCAAACATGTACCTAATTTATCCATAGTCAGAAACACTCTGTAATATACCTCAACAAAAAATATAAATTTCTTGGATTTAAGAGCATTTTAAGAAATTTCAATTATATGTTAAAGGGCAGGCTATCATACATAATCATCACAGGTATCTTGCGTTTGGTTGTTCTATGTAACATTTTAGTTGATTATATAGTTTCAGTAATAAATTGCTTAATCTTAGTAATTTCCATATACATAGTTAAAAATTGGTTTCTATCGGAAATGAGTTTAAATTCAAAGTAACCACGGTAAATGTATTCATACAGTAAAATATAAACTATTAATTTTATTTAAAGACGTTAGCTTATTTTCTGCCTGGAACAGCTTCAAACGCTAAAGAAAATGTTATTAATCCAGTATTTACTATTTATATTTATTTTGAGTGCGGCCAACATACATAAAAAACGATTTTCAAAAATTCAGTGAATCTTTTTCGTTATAAGTGGCATTATCATTTGAGTTGAATATGTCCAATATAATTTTAACTTGGAGTCCGGTTGCCACATGAGAGAGCATAAAACATCTATTTTAATACAGTAGTTTTGCAATTTCCCACTATGTGCGCTACCTTGTAAAAAAAAGACAAAAACTATCACGTGAATTTTTTTATCAAACATAAATTTCACAGAGATTGAAACTTAATTTGAAGATTTATTAAAGAAACTAAATTTATTTCAATTTAGTTACTCATTCCTGCTTGAGGCTTTATATAATGAAAATGTCGTACTATATGTCCTAAATTTATTTACCTTCACAATTAGGCCGGTAGGCGGCAGCACAGAGAATCACCTCATCGAGTTCACGGCTGAAATTCCTGAATTAATTAAAACCCGATTCGCATATCAAAACGAAATGTGTCTGCCAAGTCATATCTTGGTGGAAAACACCTGAAAACCTGATTTTAACGGTTGACTCGTAGGTTTACCACTGTGTTTTCCTGCTCCCAGTCCTCCATGTTTTCACACATTTGTGTGCACTTGTCGTTTTTGTCGAACTCAAGTAAACAGCTTGCGGTTGTGAAATTTTTCTTCCTACTCGAGAAAAATGCTATAGGAATAGTTTTGGCGTTGCAAACAGCGCACGGTGGGTGATTTGCCGATTCCAGCTGGCCAACAGTCGATTTTTTAAAGTTTATCCCATCGTAATTTAATTTTTGCCTGTAATAGCTCAATATTTAGGACGTTGTACCATGTTATTGGTCTTGCTATAAATATAATTGTATGGTCCATAGACTAGTGCAAATTTGGTGCTTTTAAGTTAGGAATCAATCAATTTGACTATAGTTATTTAATCTGTTACTAGAAGCGGAATAAAATATATAGCTCGATTATGGCTGCTTCAAAATAAAATATGGACTTCATTTTAACGGACCCATGTGCATAAATTTTGGCACATATCAGCTGTTATTTCATATTTAATGTCGAAAAAAAACTCTGTATTTTCTTTTTACAATTTTTCAGTTTTAATGTAGGAAAAGTTATATGATAAATCACGATTAAGCTTAATTTTCGATATGATTAAATAGTTTAGATTATTACCTTTTCGTTCAAATTTAATTTGTCTGCCCTTAGGTGCCCCCTTAGTTTTTAGAATTGTTTGTAGCTTATTAAGTCTAAATAGATTTTTTTTTCTTTTAGTTCAAGTACCATTTTTTTTTTTATCAAAGACAGCAGAATTTAAGATAGTCACATAAAAAACTTTCGCTACATTATGCAACGGCAACAAGATTTAATATATAACGAAAATGTGAATTTAGTTGAAAATGTTTTGTTTATAGAGGAAAATTACAATGAAGAGCACATGAAGTTTTGCAAGCGCAAAATGTTTAAACTTATGACACTAAATTTGGAGAAAAGTTGCCAGTTGTATGTAGATATCTCAGGACAAAATGATGTAACATGTATTACATAGCTGCAAATTTCGAGTGGTTAGAAAATTGATCCAGACAATTCTCCAAATTCAGATTTGATACAATGCAAAACATAATGTAGATATGTTCTCATGATATGTTATGATTCCCATTCTTTACGCAAGGTTCCTCAGTGCAGAGATAAATATAAATATACAAAAGAATGTACAACGTAGCAATTTTCATTAAAGCTGACGAATGTTTGCCGCGTGTGTTAAATTTTAGAAAAAGATATTTTAGAATTAGTTATAATAATACAAAAATAGTTTTATCACATTAGCTTCCATACCGTTAAGAAAGTATCATTAAAATTATCAAAAAGAACGTAAAAGCATGCGTCATTCAGATTATGAAACATTTTTTAATGCATTCGGACTACTATAATAAAACTTCATAGCTTAATAAGGTGAAAAACTATGTCTAAGTAATAATTTGTAAAATATATAACACGTTTAAAAACGCAATTTCAACAAAAGTCGAAAAAGCTAACTCAAAATTTTGTACAAACCTGTATATGAACAATAGATTTATCATATAATTCAAAATATGCTAAAATTTAGAACAGTTAGGGAACGCATAGCACAGTTGAAAATTCCTCTTCAGCAATTTCCGCCAGTAAACGGAAATGTACTTCAGATGTTTTGTGCAGCCCTGTATATGATTTATAGAATTTATACACACTAAAGAGTTTGCAATTTTTATAATTTAAAAAAGTGTTCCACAACTGAAAACGCACTACCATCAATAATTGTTCATAGAGAGGGAAATACAACTGATTTATTTTGTGTGCCCCATGTATGTGAAAGAAGATTGCTATGCACATCATATTCAATAGTAAGCATCTTATAGAACACCTTGGAGATATATATAAATTTAAATACTTTTGAAATAGTATAACATGAACAAAATACATTACAAACAATTTATCTCCATAGACCGTAATGTAATATAATATTTTTAGCGTCCCTGTAAATGATCAATAAATGCTAGCCATACCATATACTATAGCAATCATCTTTTAGTGTACTTCATAGGTATTATTATAAATTTCAAAGTGTTTAAAATTATGAAAAATCATTAAAAACCACCCAAAACGATTTTTACCCATAGGCCGTAATGTATTGAAATTCTTTTGAATGTCCCTGTAATCAAATTATGACTGCTACACGCTACATTTTTCAACATCTAACATTTGATAGTTAATATCAATAACATTTTTCAATTTCATGGCGATGCTACTATATTGACGCTAAAAATAATTTTGGCCAGCTAGAATAGGAAAATCACCCACCGTGCAGCGTAGAATGTCCCTGAAATAGAAAATGTTCGAGTGGTTTTCTCATTCGAAAAAAAAGGTAAATTGCTGATCGATGACAAATATCATTTTGGGTTCTGTATGCCTTAAGTAGTTCAACCTTAAGTACGGACAAAAATATTGAAATAAATGAAGAGTTATCTGGATAGATTTGTGGCCAATGGGATTTGAGTTTTCCACCATGACAAATTACCTGCTCACCAGCTTTGTCAGTTCAAAAGTTCATGGATAAAAACGGCTTGAATCCTTTGACCCAAGCTCCCTACTCACCTGATTTTGCCCCATGCAACTTTTTTGTCTACAAGAGATCAGCCATACAGAAAGATAAGATTGAACAATATTTCCAATAGTGGTATCTTTGAATGGACATGTGTATAAAATTAAATGGAGAATATATTGATGGTGTTAAAGTTGTTTTTTAAACGATTAATTAAATACACGATTTTATAAAGAAATTCCCGTTTACTTTTGCGTCCTCCTTCGTATGTACATATAGACACCCATAATTACGTGTAAGAAGAAACCAATATAAAGAGAGTCAAAGTTCGAAACAATAAACAAACAATAGAAATTCAAAAAGCAGGATCAACAAAGTTGCTCGGCAAGATGCATAGGCGTGCTATGCAAGCTTGCATGTTCACAATACCTACTCGGTCCAGATCCTGAAGCGTTCTAATTGGCTCCCAGATTCAGATATCCATAACTTACTGACTTTGGACGGCTTGGAAGCAGTGCGGTCATTTAAAATTTTGTCCCAAGCACTTTTTGTGTGAGTTCGTAGTAGCTATGCAGTATGTCGTCTGTCTGTAATACCGTAGATCCCTAGGTCGAATCAAAGCAGCGGAGAGTCTGAAAAAATGATTTTTTTTTAAATTATTTCAATAGTTAATAAACTTGTATAAAAATATGAATGTAAAAATGGAAAGTTTCTATTTTTCAATATTTAATTAAGTTATAAAAATAATTTTAAACAATACTAGCAATTTGTATAAAGAACCTTTTTTAAATATTCATTAAAGTGTTTGTTATTACGGTTTAAACAAATTTAATGCATTTTTGAGATTTCTACACTACACGATTGATGCAAAAAGTGTTTGTTTTGTTTTGTGATGTCTCCGTCGCCGCGAAGCGATCACACATGGCAAAAGATATATAATATATGCTAATTTACAAAGTTTACAAACCCCTGCACAAAAAAAATAGTCATATTATTAAAAGCGAGCGAGGAACGGAAGTTGATTTATTGTATTTGTAGAAATTGAAAGTACAAATGATAAGTATAACTAAATTATTTATATACATATTTGCATAATTTTAAATTATTTACAATCACCATTAATTTGTGTTACAATAAAAATCACTCTGAACGATGCAGTTGATCACCACTTGCAAGACATTAAAAACCAGCATGGTCTAAATCTAGCGAGCCAATCAGTACGGCTCAGAATCTGAACCGAGTAGGTATTTCGAATATGCATGCAGCGTGAAATTAAACGCGCAAATCCACTAAGTAACCGGCCAGCATAGGATCAAAACAAAGTAAAAGAGAGCTGCCGTTAAGATGGCATATGTGCTTGTCCAGCAGACCCCCGCTACGTCAGGTAATTTCGCCGCGTTTCCAGACACTCAAACATGTAAAACAGGGTTGTAGCCCGGTAGGTAGGGGCCTGTTTAGCAGTTACAAAAAAAAAAAAAAAAAAAAAAAATGAGTAAATAAATGACATAGTAGAATATAATGAAATGCTGTTCATAGTTTATTACATATACAGCTGAGATAAAATATGTAGTTTATTTCATAGAGATGCTATTCAAATAGACGACGATTTATAAAATAGTTTAAAATATCTATTTTAATGAATTGCGCAGTTGCAATTTGCGGGAGGAGGTGACTTGTACATCTTCTAGCTATTCAAATATCGTTTGGAAGGCATCGTGACCAATCGCACTCATGCATACAAACCGTGATTACAATTCTTTCTTTATACGCTAAAAAATCACTTTTTCTATAGAAAGGTTTTGAAACTAAAATAGGAAGAATATAAACATTATATATGTCGTGCAAAAACTTAAATTTAAAAATAACGTGTACTTCTTACAAGAATGAACACCAAATTCCTTGTCAAATATTTGTACCGTAATCTCAAAACATCTAAATCTAAATTCAGCATTTTATTCTAAATATTTTTAAAAGAAATTGTGACACAAGGCGTAAAAATAAATGGCATATACGATTCGCCGAAGGAAACAGAAATCAATGAAATGATCATTTCATTCAAAACGGGAATTAAAAAGTAAAAACTGAGGAATAATAGCAAAATATACATTAGTTTTAAAAAATAACATAAATTTTAGAATTTTCAAATTTACGAAAACATTCTACTAACAAATGATTTTTTTTTTAAACGAAAGATACTTTCCTTCACTGAAGATAGGGGATGAACAGACTACATTAATGAAAATATTTTAGGGAGTAAGATAAAATTTTAAAGAAATGCGATAGAAATAAATGGAAACAACATATAGCTTTATTACATTATTTGTAGTTATTTAAAAAGCTTTTAAGATTACAGTTTTGAAAACTTGAGGTTTTGAAAATTCGAATGACGTTCTTTTCCCGTTCAACATGGAATCACTGAAGTTTCAATGCTATATTATAAGTAATTTAATGGCATTTTTCAGTTTTGTTAAATACACTCTGTTGCAAAAAAATGTATGCACACAGAAAGAATTGAGCTAGAGCTACAAAACTTGGCGTGATGATGTGATTTGATTAGTTATGTAAAAGATAAACATTTTAGCACGACTGACCAAAGGGAGCTTTTGTAATGTGCATTTAAATTGCTCAACGGACAGCATTTAAAATGACGAATTGTGCACGAATTCAGAGGCAATTAGAACTGGGCTACCATCTATATATTTAAAAGGCCAGGCTGTTTTTTAGTCATCAGCCCTGATCTTTCTAGTGATAATTATTTTTTTTCTTTTATTGAAAGCTGTTCTTTTGTGGATGTGTCCGTACTAGCGATTTTTTAATTTATTTCCATTTGTATATTTTATTTTTAATTTTAAAAGCTTTTTGTGGTATATCATCAAAATGGTGGAAATCCGGTTAAGCTTTTCTTTCTATAATATAAATGTATTTTGCTTTATCGCATTCCACCAATAAGAGGCGTGATTCCATCAGTGAATGTGTCATTGTATTTAACAGAAAATAATTAATGCTTTTGCGAGCAGTTTCAAGCGAACAGAAGTCTGTTTGTGAAATTCCGAAAACTTTAACATTTCCTATTTCAAGATCTATCATTCATCTTCGCATAAAGGCAAGAATGTTTCCCAAATATCGCAACATGTGCCGTACACTTATGCTAAATTACACCATAAAAATCACTCATTCTTTGATTTATAAAACACATGAATTGGATAGATGAATGGTCAAATGTTTTCTTCAGTGATAAAAAAAAAATCAATTTGTTTGATCCTGATGCCTGGGAACATGATTGGCATTATCTACGACGAGAACCTCTCGAGTACTTTAGTCGACAAAGGAGGGACTTCTCCCACGTTACGGGACGCGGTCTGTTTCAACGGAACAACGGATATTGTTTTATAATTAATTGATTGACAGTGACGTGAGGATTATCGTAATGTCCTCAAAAGAAATCTGCTACTTCCAATTGGAAACATCTTAGGAGGGGAAAACTGGAAATTAAAACAGGACGATACATCAGTTCACAAATCCCGCTCAACAACAGCTTGGTTTAGGCAGAATCAAGTGGCTGTTATAAACTGCCCAGCCATCAGCACACACCTGAATCAAACGGAAAACCTTTGGAGTGAAATTGCACAAGATATATATGACCATAATCATCAGTTTTCGACTATTCAGGAATAAAAACAACAGGTAGTGCAGAGTTCGTTCTCTTTACATCTACACGTTCTCCAAACATGCCTGAACATGCTCGAAGCATGCCTGATAGGTTATTCAAGATAATTTAAAGAAAGTTATCCAAAATTTTAATTTAAATACAATAGACTCAAAAAATCTATATATTTTTAAGACAGCCTATTTTGATATTTATTTTTTTTTTAAATCAAATATGTAGTACTATATTTCTTTGTTGATATAAAGTAATGTTATGATTCGAAATGCTTATGATTTTTTTTAAGGTATTGCTTCAATTTCTAAAGTGCTATTTCAAAAAAAAAAAAAAAGAGAGAGACGCAGTATACATATAGTATATAACAAAGTAATGAACGTACATTTTTAACAGGGTGCTTTAAATGCCAATTTTTAAATAGCAGAATATTAAATATTATATGAGGGTTTTTCTACAGTATCATTTAAATGTTAATTTACTGTTTAAATCTGCTAATAAATAGTTTATGCTCACAAACGCAAATAAAAAATTCAAATGTTCTATTTTACTTATAAAGACTAATGAAGGTTTTGTACAAGGATTACTGTCCTTTGTGTATCTTATTTTATTCGAAATAGTACCAACATTACAAAGAAGTTTTTTATAACAACAAAACAAATTAACTCTCTTTTATCAGAGCTTTAGGAACAGGATTATTGTCAGTGATAGAAATAAATTTAAATGACCATATCGTTAATAAAGAAAGTTTTTTCCCCAAATTATTATCTAAATAGTTCAAACTAACATTAAATATTGTTATTAACACTCTAATATAATTTACATCTCCATCGATAATAGGCAATTATTTTCTGTTAAAAACAACACCAATTGGTGATAATGGATAAGCTAATAACATTGAATAAAATTCTAGTTTTAATTCTTTCTTTTCAAGAAATTGACTATATCGAAAGCAACTTTTTTTAACATCAAACTGAATTTATGTTAATAAGTTCCAAGTTCTTTTTTTTAAATAAAAACGTTTAAGGCTAATCCAAGCAGATTACTTTCAGACACATTTTTAAGTTCATTTTTGTTTGCAAGCACATAGAATTGGCAAATATCTTTGCTCAGAAATATGTCGTCGCATGTATAAGAAATAAAATCCATGACATTTGAATTAACACTAAAAAAAAAATCAAAAAAGAAAATGCTTTCATATTTCCAACTCGGTATCGTTCATTTTCAAAAATTTGTGTTGTGGAGATAGTCTTTTTGACATTAAAAAATTTACTCCGAACAATGTCTTCCTATACACAATAGAAAATCTATAAAATTTGGATTAACACTAAAGTAACCGAAAAAAGAAAATATGTTAATATCTTTAACGCAGCATTCTTCTTTTTCGAAATTTTCTGCTGTGGAGATATTCTTTGTGATAGATGAAATTTTACTCGTAACAATGTATTTCCATATACAAAAGAAAAACTACCAAATTTGGATTAACACTAAAATAACAGTAAAAAAAGTCCTTCCGGCCAGTGCCGGGAGGAAGAGGTAGCTTTCATAATCCTTATTTAAAAAAAGCCAAATTATATCATTCAAACACACGAAGCTCAATTTAGTGGAAACCGAATGTAGGAGATTCAATACTAATTTTTATCAATATAATGAATGAGAATTTCGCGAAATTAGTCCGCTTTATCCAAGCTGCTTTTCTTTAAAGTAACATATATTTGGCTGCCAAATTCGGCAATTTCTTAAAGTGCCTGTCATTTTAAGACAACATGGTGGATGAGGCTAAGCAGTGAACTTGGTCGAGACCTTAGTAATTGCTGTGCACATGCTCACTCACATCGGAATCGGTTAATATATAGGAGTGCTGTCGCATGCAAAAAAATCAGATTTTTCAAAATGTCACCCACAATAGAAATTGAAACTGCTATATCTGAGCCATTTTTTAAGGTAAAGGGAAACAAAAAATGCTCCTGAATCCTTATATCAAGGTGAAATGCTTAAGAAAGAAACCTTTTTCAATTTCTAATTTTTTTGCACCTAACTTTAAATATATATATTTTTTTAATTTAATGGTCGCCATTTTGAAACAAGATGGCTGATGAATCTGGCCAGCGAACTTGGTCGAGGTGTTGATGTATACTATCCACATGCCTTCTTACATCGAAATAGGCGAATACGTGTGTTATCGCGTAACAAATACAAGATCGTTTCAAAATGTTAGCCATGCTAGAAATTCAAAGTGCTATAAATCAACCATTTTTTAAGATATAAACAAAAGAACAAATTTTCAGAAACAAAAACTGCTCCGGAATCTTTGTATCAAGGCCAAACACATAAAAAAAACCTTTTTTCATTTTCCAATTGTTTAATACCTCATTTTGAATTTTAAATTTAATTTTTTTTAAATGGCAACCCTTTTGAAACAAGATGGCGAATGAAGCTGGCCAACGAACTCGGTCGAGACATTGGTATGTACTATGTACAGACCAAGTTACATAAAAATAGGTTCATAATTACGCCTGTTATCGCGTGACAAAAATCAGGTTGTTTTAAAATCTCAGCCACAAGAGAAATTCAAAATGCTATTACTCAGCCATTTTTTTTAGATATAGACGAAAGAAAAACTGTTCCGGAATCTTTGTATTAAGTTCAAAAACATACAAAAAAAATCTTTTTCACTTTCCCTTTTTTTGGTATCTCATTTAATTTTTTTTTAATTTTTTTAAATGGCCGCCATTTTGAAACAAGATGGCGGATGAAGCCGGCCAACGAACTCGGTCGAGATATTTGTATGTACTATGTACACACCAAGGTACATCCATGTCGGTTCATAAATACGCCTGTTATTACGTGAGAAAAATCAGGACGTTTCAAAATGTCAGCCACGCTAGAAATTCAAAATGCTATAACTCAGCCATTTCTTAAGATATAGACAAAACAAAAACTGCTCCCGAAGCTTTTTATCAAGGTCAAACACATAAGAAGAAAATATTTTTTCAATTTTTAATTTTTTGGTACCACATTTCAAATTTAAATTTTTAAGAAAAATTTAAATGCCCACCATTTTTAAACAAGATGGCGGATGAAGCTGACCAACGAACCCGGTCGAGACATTGGTATGTACTATGTATAAACGAAGTTACATCCAAATCGGTTCATAAATACGCCTTTTATCGCGTGACAAAATTCAGGACGTTTCAAAATGTCAGCCACGCTAGAAATTCAAAATGCTATAACTCAGCCATTTTTTAAGATATAGACGAAACAAAAACTGCTCCGAAATCTTTGTATAAAGGTCAAATACATAAGAAAAAATATTTTTCCATTTTTAATTTTTTGTACCACATTTCAAATTTTAAATTTTTAAAAATTTTTTAAATGGCCGCCATTTTGAAACAAAATGGCGGATGAAGCTGGCCAACGAACTCGGTCGAGAAATTGGTATGTACTATGTACACACTGAATTACATCCAAATCGGTTCATAAATACGCCTTTTATCGCGTGACAAAATTCAGGACGTTTCAGAATGTCAGCCACGCTAGAAATTCAAAATCCTATAACTCAGCCATTTTTTAAGATATAGACGAAACAAAAACTGCTCCGGAATCTTTGTATAAAGGTCAAATACATAAGAAAAAAATATTTTTCCATTTGTAATTTTTGGTACCACATTTCAAGTTTTAAATTTTTTTAAAAATTTTAAATGGCCGCCATTTTGAAACAAAACGGCGGATGAAGCTGACCAACGAACTCGGTCGAGAGATTGGTATGTACTATGTACACACTGAATTACATCCAAATCGGTTCATAAATACGCCTTTTATCGCGTGACAAAATTCAGGACGTTTCAAAATGTCAGCCACGCTAGAAATTCAAAATGCTATAACTCAGCCATTTTTTAAGATATAGACGAAACAAAAACTGGTCCGGAATCTTTGTATAAAGGTCAAATACATAAGAAAAAAATATTTTTCCATTTTTAATTTTTTGGTACCACATTTCAAGTTTTAAAATTTCTTAAAAATTTTAAATGGCCGCCATTTTGAAACAAAACGGCGGATGAAGCTGGCCAACGAACTCGGTCGAGACATTGGTATGTACTTTGTACACACCGAATTACATCGAAATCGGTTCATAATTACGGGAGTTACAGTGTTACATAGGTCAGATATATATATATATATATATCAATTTTGAACGGAGAGTGGTTTCGGGGTCTGGGGGTCATGATCGATGAAAATATACCAAAATTTTTTGAAATCACTTTCCTCCGAACGGCTGCAATAGGTAGCTTTTTTGTAAAGAAAGCTACCTAATAATATGTTTTCATATTTTCAATGCGATATTCTTTTCTTTCAAAAAGTTCTGTTGTAGAGATATTCTTTGTGATGTGCAAAATTTTACTCGGAACAATTTCTTCCCATATACAAAAGAAAACCTATAACATTTGAATTGGCACTAAAATAGCAGAAAAAAAAGAAAAGGTAGTGACATCTTCAACATGGCGTTCTTCTTTTGCAAAAAGTTCTATTGTGGATTCTAATTCTGTGTGATGTTCTAAACTTTACTCACAAAAATGTACGCGGGAGAAATTTTTTAACACATGAAAATGCATTCGTCACAGTCTTCTTCTAAACAGAATTTTGCTTTATTAAGACTGTCAGCTGTTGATATAATCTTTTAGGTAGCTTTCTTTACAAAAAGCTACCTATTGCAGCCGTTCGGAAGAATGCGATTTCAAAATATTTTGATATATTTTCATCGATCATGACCCCCAGACACCGAAACCACCCTCCGTTCAAAATTCATATATATATATATATATATATATATATATGACCTATGTCACACTGTATTTATGAACCGATTTGGATGTAATCCGGTGTGTACATAGTACATACCAATCTCTCGACCGAGTTCGTTGGCCAGCTTCATCCGCCATTTTGTTTGAAAATGGCGGCCATTTAAATTTTTTTAAAAAATTTAAAATTTGAAATGTGGTACCAAAAAATTGAAAATGGAAAAATATTTTTTTCTTATGTATTTGACCTTTATACAAAGACTCCGTTGCAGTTTTTGTTTCGTCTATATCTTAAAAAATGGCTGAGTTATAGCATTTTGGATTTCTAGCTAAGCTGACATTTTGAAACGTCCTGAATTTTGTCACGCGATAAAAGGCGTATTTATGAACCGATTTGGATGTAACTTCGTTTATACATAGTACAGACCAATGTCTCGAACGAGTTCGTTGGTCAGCTTCATCCGCCATCTTGTTTAAAAATGGCGGCCATTTAAAATTTTAATAAAAATTTAAATTTGAAATGTGGTAGCAAAAAATTGACAATTGAAAAAATATTTTTTTCTTATGTGTTTGACCTTGATAAAAAGATTCGGGAACAGTTTTTGTTTCGTCTATATCTTAAAAAATGGTTGAGTTATAGCATTTTGAATTTCTAGCGTGGCTGACATTTTGAAACGTCCTGATTTTTGCCACGTGATAACAGACGTATTTATGAACCGATTTGGATGTACCTTGATGTGTATGTACATAGTACATGCAAATAACTCAACCGAGTTCGTTGACCAGCTTCATTCGCCATCTTCTTTCAAAATGGTAGCCATTTAAAAAAAATTAAAAAAATTAAATTTAAAATGAGATACCAAAAACTTGGAAAATGAAAAAGATTTTTTTTTGTACGTGTTTGACCTTAATAAAAGATTCCGGAACAGGTTTTGTTTTGTCTACATCTAAAAAAATGGCTGAGTTATAACATTTTGAATTTCTATTGTGCCTGACATTTTAAAACGACCTGATTTTCGTCACGCGATAACAGGCGTATTTATGAACCGATTTGAATGTAACTTGGTCTGTACATAGTACATACCAATGTCTCGACCGAGTTCGTCGGCCAGCTTCATTCGCCATTTTGTTTAAAAAGGGTTGCCATTTAAAAAAAAAAAAGTGTAATTTAAAATTCAAAATGAGGTATAAAAAAATTGGAAAATGAAAAAGACTTTTTTTATGTGTTTGACCTTGATACAAAGATTCTGGAGCAGATTTTGTTTCTGAAAATTTGTTCTTTTGTTTATATCTTAAAAAGTGGTTGAATTATAGCACTTTGAATTTCTATCATGGCTAACACTTTGAAACGATCTTGTATTTGTCACGCGATACCACACGTATTCGCCTATTTCGATGAAAGAAGGCATGTGGATATTATACATCAATATCTCGACCAAGTTCGCTGGTCAGCTTCATCAGCCATCTTGTTTCAAAATGGCGGCCATTAAATTACAAAAAATTATATTTAAAGTGAGGTGCAAAAAAATTAGAAATTGAAAAAGGTTTCTTTCTTAAGTATTTGACCTTGATATAAGGATTCAGGAGCATTTTTTGTTTGTCTTTATCTTAAAAAGTCCTTCCGGCCAGTGCCGGGAGGAAGAGGTAGCTTTCATATTCCTTATTTTAAAAAAGCCAACTTATACTATTCAAACATACGAAGCTCAATTAAGTGGAAACCGAATGTAGGAGATTCAATACTAATTTTTATCAATACTAAATCATTATGAATGAGAATTTCGCGAAATTAGTCAGATTTATCCAAGTTGCTTTTATTTAAAGTAACTTATATTTGGCTGCCAAATTCGGCGATTTCTTAAAGTGCCTGCCATTTTAAGACAACATGGTGGATGAGGCTAACTAGTGAACTTGGTCGAGACCTTAGTAATTGCTGTGCACATGCTCACTCACATCGGAATCGGTTGATATATACGAGTTCTGTCGCAGGCAAAAAATCAGATTTTTCAAAATGTCACCCACGTTAGAAATTGAAACTGCTATATCTGAGCCATTTTTTAAGATAACGACAAACAAAAAATGCTCCTGAATCCTTATATCAAGGCCAAATACTTAAGAAAGAAACCTTTTTCAATTTCTAATTTTTTTGCACCTCACTTTAAATATATATATTTTTTAATTTAATGGCCGCCATTTTGTAACAAGATGGCTGATGAAGCTGGCCAGCGAACTTGGTCGAGATATTGATGTATACTATCCACATGCCTTCTTCCATCGAAATAGGCGAATACGTGTGGTATCGCGAGACAAATACAAGATTGTTTCAAAGTGTTAACCATGATAGAAATTCAAAGTGCTATAATTCAACCACTTTTTAAGATATAAGCAAAAGAACAAATTTTCAGAAACAAAAACTGCTCCAGGATCTTTGTATCAAGGCCAAACACATACAAAAAACCTTTTTCATTTTCCGATTTCTTAATACTTCATTTTAAATTACATTTTTTTTAAAATGGCAACCCTTTTGAAACAAGATGGCGAATGAAGCTGGCCAACGAACTCGGTCGAGACATTGGTATGTACTATGTACAGACCAAGTTACATTCAAATCGGTTCATAAATACGCCTGTTATCGCGTGACAAAAATCAGGTCGTTTTAAAATGTCAGCCACAATAGAAATTCAAAATGTTATAACTCAGCCATTTTTTTAGATATAGATGAAACAAAACCTGTTTCGGAATCTTTGTATTAAGGTCAAACACATACGAAAAAACTCTTTTTCATTTTCCATTTTTTTTTTGGTATCTCATTTTAAATTTAATTTTTTTTTAATTTTTTTTAAATGTCCGCCATTTTGAAACAAGATGGCGGATGAAGTTGGCCAACGAACTCGGTTGAGTTATTTGTATGTACTATGTACACACCAAGGTACATCCAAATCGGTTCATAAATACGTCTGTTATCACGTGGCAAAAATCAGGGCGTTTCAAAATGTCAGCCACACTAGAAATTCAAAATGCTATAACTCAGCCATTTTTTAAGATATAGACGAAACAAAAACTGCTCCCGAATCTTTTTATAGAGGTCAAACACGTAAGAAAAAAATATTTTTCCAATTTTCAATTTTTTGGTACCACATTTCAAATTTAAATATTTCTTAAAATTTTAAATGACCTCCATTTTTAAACAAAATGGCGGATGAAGCTGGCCAACGAACTCGGTCGAGACATTGGTCTGTACTATGTATAAACGAAGTTACATCCAAATCGGTTCATAAATACGTCTTTTATTGCGTGACAAAATTCAGGACGTTTCAAAATGTCAGCTTTGCTAGAAATTCAAAATGTTTTAACTCAGCCATTTTTTAAGATATAGACGAAACAAAAACTGCTACGGAGTCTTTGTATAAAGGTCAAAGACATAGGAAAAAATATTTTTCCATTTTCAATTTTTTGGTACCACATTTCAAATTTAAAATTTTTTTAAAATTTTTAAATGGCCGCCATTTTGAAACAAAATGGCGGATGAAGCTGGCCAACGAACTCGGTCGAGACATTGGTATGTACTATGTACACACCGAATTACATCCAAATCGGTTCATTAATACGAGAGTTACAGTGTGACATATGTCAGATATATATATATATATATATATATATATATATATATATATATATATATATATATATATATATATATATATATTGATATATATATATATATATATATATATATCAATTTTGAATGGAGGGTGGTTTCGGGGTCTGGGGGTCATGATCGATGAAAATATACCAAAATTTTTTGAAATCGCTTTCCTCCGAACGGCTGCAATTGGTAGCTTTTTGTAATGAAAGCTACCTAAAAATGGCTCAGATATAGCAGTTTCAATTTCTAAAGTGGGTGACATTTTGAAAAATCTGATTTTTTGCCTGCGACAGCACTTGTATATATCAACCGATTCCGATATGAGTGAGCATGTGCACAGCAATTACTAAGGTCTCGACCAAGTTCACTGGTTAGCCTCATCTACCATGATGTCTTAAAAGAAATCGCCGAATTTGTCAGCCAAATATAAGTGACTTTAAATAAAAGCAGCTTGGATAAAGCTGACTAATTTTGCGAAATTCTCATTCATAATGATTTAGTATTGATAAAAATTAGTATTGAATCTCCTACATTTGGTTTCCACTTAATTGAGCTTCGTGTGTTTGAATAATATAAGTTGGCTTTTTAAAAATAAGGAATATGAAAGCTACCTCTTCCTCCCGGCACTGGCCGGAAGGACTTTTGATATTAAACTGCATACGGAGCAATGTCTTCACATGTCTTCACATTTACAAAATAAAATTCTATAACATTTGGTTTAACGCTAAAGCAATTGAAAAAAAAAAAAAAGAAAAGATAGTCATATTTTTAACATGGCATTTTTCTTTTACAAAAAGTTCTATTGTGGATATATTCTCTGCCATGTGCAAAATTCTGCTGTGGAGATATTCTTTGTGATAGATGAAACTTTACTCGTAACAATGTCTTTCCATATACAAAAGAAAATCTACCAAATTTGGATTAACACTAAAATAACAGAAAAAAGAATATGTTTTCATATTTTCAGTGCGATATTCTTTTCTTTCAAAAAAGTTCTGTTGTAGAGATATTCTTTGTGATGTGCAAAATTTTACTCGGAACAATTTCTTCCCATATACAAAAGAAAACCTATAACATTTGAATTGGCACTAAAATAACAGAAAAAAAAGAAAAGGTAGTCACATCTTCAACATGGCGTTCTTCTTTTGCAAAAAGTTCTATTGTGGATTCTAATTCTGTGTGATGTTCTAAACTTTACTCACAAAAATGTATGCGGGAGAAATTTTTTAACACATGAAAATGCATTCGTCACGGCCTTCTTCTAAACAGCATTTTGCTTTATTAAGACTGTCAGCTGTTGAGATATTCTTTTTGATATTTTAAACTGCATACGGAGCAATGTCTTCACATGTCTTCACATTTACAAAATAAAATTCTATAACATTTGGTTTAACGCTAAAGCAATTTAAAAAAAAAAAAAAAGAAAAGATAGTCATATTTTTAACATGGCATTTTTCTTTTACAAAAAGTTCTATTGTGGATATATTCTCTGCATGTGCTAAACATTACACAGAAAAAATGTATGCTGAAGAAAATTCCATAACAGAGTAACCGTAGGATAGATGGCCATAGTTTTTAAAGATTGAAATAAAAATTGTTAGAATGCAAATACAAGAAATATTGATGCCTATTTAATATTCTTATACATATACTCATAATATTTTCTGCAAAAAATAATTAAATATTAAAAACAAAATTGAAATTTAAATGGCAGATGGCCATCTCATCTTAAAGCCGAGGAGAGATAGCCATCCAATACAAGAAAAAAAAAAGTTAATTTAAATAGCACATTTCATATAGTTAATCATGAAAAACATATAGCAATTTGCAACGATTCAGTTATATGATGGAAAATAAGTGAAGGAAAGTCGAATGAACAAAATTTGAAGTATAATTTCAATACTTCACTTTTCGTAAAATCTTATAACTTGCTTGGGAAAGGTCTTGATAATTTGTGCACGTTTCATGGAACCACTTCAGGTACCTTATGCATTGTATCCAGACATTCTTTTTGGATGTGATATTATATTGTTTTGCACAACCAACACAGTGATCCTAATCCAATTCCATTTACTCGGAATCTGTAGAATTTGATAATTTAAATGTATTTCGTTTTCTTCGCTACTGGAATTGTCGTGTTTTTTTCTCGCGTTATTTGTAGGTTTATTAATGTAGTTTATTTATCAACTTTATCAGTTTCTGTTATGAAAGTTTCCGACGTTTTCCAGTATTTTTTTAAACAAATAAATCGTTAGGTCTTATTATATTTTGGAGAGAGTGGCGCCGATGGGATACGAACCACGGATTTCATGATCAGGAAGCGATAACGCTTGCGTCGAGCAAAAAACCAAGCCAGTTACTCTAAGCTAGTAACTTGCTTTATACTGATCATGTGAGATGAGATCGCTATAATAATAATAATAATAATAATATTATTATTATTATTAAAATATTTATATTAGCTCAAATTTAAATAATTATATCAATTAATATATTTATAAACGTAAACGTTATACATTTATTTTAAATTGAATTATATTTAGTTAAAATCATTACTAAGTGTAATTTTGAAATATTGATTAAAGGTGGCCATCTCTCCTCGATTTCATGTGGCCATCTATCCTGAAGTTGAAGGACTGATCATTGCCCAATTTAAAGCATCAATAGCCATTGTATTTGCTTTAGTCTTAGAAGTAAAGATTAGATTATATACGTGCCTTAAATATCCGTATAGTAAAATATAGATATAACGTACGTTCTGCAAAACATTTAGATACCTAAGTCAAAATAATATTCCGCAACTTATTTAATTTTCATTAAAATTACACTTACTTTTTATAATCGAAAAACACAACTGCACGTTGCAATAAATAAACACGTTGAACTATTTCATATGATCAATGTTTATAATTTGTGTTTTGGATCAATGTTTTGGAGATATTTAGACTGGCCATCTCTCCTCTATAGCCATCTATCATAGAGTTACCCTACATAAAAATGAAAACATCACGGCATGTTTCTAAACGGCATTTTTCTTTATTAACAAAGTCTGATGTTGAGATATTCTTTTAATATGTTAAACTTTATTCGAAACAATGCCTTCACATAAACATGAGAAAATTCTATAGCATTTTGACTAACACTAAAACAACAAGAAAAAAAAATATTTATATCTTCAATACGGCAGTCTTCTGTTTCAAAAGTTCCATTGTGAAGATATTATCTGCCTATGCTGACATTCATTATGAAAAATATTTTCAGATATACAAAAGAATTGCATGAATTCAGCAGATTTGGAAAAGGTGAAAGACCTGGTGATCCAAGGTTTTTCGTTTTATTACAACAAATAAAATTCCGCGTTTCTTTCATCTTTACTTCTTTACAATAAATACTGCCGCCGAATATTCTTTAGTTTTTGATAGTGCAATAAATTGATCTAGATGATATTATATTGGATGTTAGAAATGTCAGTTACTAATTATTGTTAAAAACGTTTAGCGTGTCGCATTGTGTACAATGCAAACAAAGACAAATGTGTCCGTATCTACGAAAATTTACAATAAACACTTCTGATTTAAACCCCGTTTCCGAAAAGAGTTTTTCATCTTTAAGGGGAAGGTGGACGTTGCAAATTATTTCTTTTTTCATGATAGAGATATAAAATCTTGTGGAAATATACATATGACAATACGTATATAAACTACTTTAAAAGAAATTTCCAATCTTATTATAATTTTAAGATTTATTTTGTAATGCAACCTTTTAAACGAAATTTTAAAATGCTTCACGCGTCTTGATTTTTGAGATATTTCCTCGATTTGGTATTTTAATCACTCAAAACTGTAGTACAAACAAATCTGTGCATTGATTTTTTAATCCCTTGAATACTTAATTTTTTCTGAATTTGATATCGATTTTCATCAAAATTTTGCCTGTTCATAAGCTAAAAAATCATATTTAATTATCCTAATGAAGAATGATTTTAAAATGCATGCATAGTTTCTTTGTAAGCAATATCAGGATTCGTCCTTATTAATTTCATGAATTTTTATCAAATATTATGACACATAGGGCATTTTAAAAATCTAAAAACGCTGAAAAATCTATTTTGAGAAAAATTGATTTAAAGTATATTATAGGGCCGAAAAATTGTTTGTGTACAAAATTCAAGCACTTGAAACTTTGCGAAAAATAATCGCGTCTGCGTGCGGTTTTTGAAAATGGCTCAGAACAAACTTAACCCGGGAGAACTCGCTAGTGAGAATGCCCAGTTGCTTTTCTTTTACTTTACATTCATATAATATCTTTGGTTGGCTTAGTACTTTTATTCACAAAATAGGTAAAATAATTGTAAAACATTTTGAAATTTTAATTAAAATGAAAAATGATTTAAATAAGAGTTTAAAAAAGTACAACTGTGAGAGAAAATCTCATGCAGCGAGTTCTCCAGGGTTAAGAATAGTAATATGCACAAAAATATTTGTGGGTTTCCGCTGAGATAAAAATCCACGTTCCCCTAAAAACCTTAGAAGCACATATATTTTAGAGATTTATATAAGCCTTAAAAAAAAATGATACCACTGATTTTTGGAAACGATTCTGAGTATTTTTTTAAATATATTAATAAGTTTTTGGAAACCGGTATATCGAATTTTTGGATGTTTTTAATACTGAATAAAGATTTTTAGCTGCGTAACTAAATTTATATACCGAGTGTCCTAAAAAGGACTGACTGATTTTAAAATTCAATAACTTGCAAATGGTGACAGATATTTAAAAAATTCTTGCAGGAGGGTTATGAATAAGGTCAAAAGTTAGTATTACAGTGATTTTCGATTTTAGTTCGAAATACAAACAATAGATGGCACTACGATCAATATACGCTAAATTCAGGCTCGATTTTTGGTCCTTCTGCAGCCACCCAATACATTTTATTCTCCTTTTTCCGCATGCAAGAAGAGATCGGCTAAAACAATCGAGCCTGTATTTAGCGCCTATTGTTTACAGCGCCATCTATTGTTCGTAATTCGAACTAAAATCGAAAATCACTGTAGAAAAAAACTTTTGACCTTATGCATAACCCTTCTGCAAGAATTTTTTAAATATCTGTCACCGTTTGCAAGTTACTGAATTTTTAAATCAGTCAGTCCTTTTTAGGACACCCGGTATGTAATATTTATTAACAATTAAATATTATTGATTTTAACATTAATGTTAAAGATGTTAGCTTTTATTCAAACATGCGTGTTTAACATCGAAATTTTAACTTGAGAGTGGATGGCATACGAAAAACCTAGATTGCGTTTTGAGAAAAACTGTTATTAATTGCTTAAATATATTTCCGGAATTCAATGGCAGTAATTCAATGGCAGTAACATATATATATATATATATATATATATATATATATATATATATATATATATATATATGTTTATAAATATATACAGTAAACTTCCGATTATAGCCACCCTCCTTTCTTATTTTTTTTATATCAAATACGAACAATGGAAATTCAAATGCACAAAAACTCGAGTGGGTCGGCGCCGTTTTGAGTAAAATGCTTGTCTAACTTCGGGAACAGCAGCTAGAAAATATTTCTGCACATGAAATCACAGACTGCCTTAATTGTGAGAAGAATGATATTGATTATGAAGAATTAACGGACGAGGAAATTATTCAAAATATTTTAAATCCACATAAACCTGAAGCAGGTGAATATGATGAATCAGCGAATGTTCATTCAGAAGTCAGCCTTGTAATTTATAATCTCTAATTATGCAACACAAGTACTTTTGTTATGTAGAATTCGTAATCATGCTATAAAAGCATAAGCAAAACGCAAACAAAGAAGGATAATATGGTTCGCTTTGGATGAAAACAGGTGCTACACATTTATTCAATAACATTCTAAATTTCTCTGATAAATAGATTTTTTCTTATGAGTTGTGCTTTTTATAAACGAAAATACACAAAAAATAAAACTTTTAATTATTATTATTTATAAATTATCATATTGAAATGTAACATTAGTAACAGTCTTGAATTGTCTTTCGATTACCCGCCATAACGTCGGTCCCGTTACTGACGGAAAATCGGAAGTTTACTGTATAAGCTTTATTAAATCTCAAAAATATATTAGTTTCTAAAGAAAAAGAACGCTTTGCGGAATCGTGGGTAACTCGAAAGCGTTTATTGTATACTTTTGTTCGTGGTTATATTATATTTTAGAACATTAACAAACATTTTGGAATAACACAGACTTTTTAATGAGAAACATGATCTACAAATCATCAGCTTCTTTGAAAAATAATTTTAATTTTTAAAAAAATCACGAATGTAATTTGTTTCGGTGCCACCACAGTCTACATGTTCTGACATCGCACACACCAGACATTTATCCCCCCCCTTCTCCATCTTCTGAATATTTCCCATTTGCACGCTGTGTCTTTCTCATTTGATGTACAGCGTAGTACAAAGCCCATCTCAGATGGTATGTCATTGTGGAGGTGTGGTTAATTTTTACTAGTCTTGTATTAAAACTCGTTCACGCTGGCGTGCATTACCGGTGGGTCACGCTCGACTGTCACATCAGGCGGCGTGCATCACCGATGGGTCACGCTTGACTATCGCATCAGGCCGAGAGCATCACCGGTGGGTCACACTCGACTGTTCCATAGAAAGCGTGTACTACAGGTGGGTCACACGTGAATATTCAAAAATTCAGCAGTAAAAACAATTCATTATTCTAAACTTTATACATTCACGACAGGAAACGAGAAATCTCGTTTTCATTCAAAAAATATCATTGATTAACGGCACGACTTCTGCCTTACAGAAATGCTTTCATATCATGTTGCCCATATTTCTTTAGATTGTAAGATATTTTACATTACATACGTAGATCTATAATCAATAAAATCATGTCTCTATTTTTGCTTACTCCTTACGAACTTTCAGACATTCACAATCAAATCTGCTTGTTATATTCGAGTTCAATTCAATAAATATGACAGGAGTCATTACACACAGTGTCTGAATAAGCGACAGTACCGCGCCGCCAGATGAAGCAAACAATGAATTCGAGCGCCGCCGCCTCACAGCAAAAAAAACATGAATATCGGTGGCGGCGTGAACGTGTTAAAACAGATTTTTAGCTAATAATCCTATTATCCGACAATCCATCTTAAAAAATAAACTCTTTGCTCGTCAAGAATCTAGCATAGAGGCAAATTGACTAACACAGCAATATAAGTGTACGACTTAATACTGTATATGGGAAACATCTCAAACGAATCAATTAATAAAATTCTATCAATTACATACATGTATAGTTTTATACTATATTAATCTGAATTACAGCAGATATAATTCAATAATACATTTATATATATATTATATAACACTGACACATACGTCTGACAAACAATTTAGCTTTTGATAGAAGGTTCTTATTTAAGATAGGCATTTATATTCTCAGTTTAGCTTCTACCTACGAGCATTTAATAACATTACCATTATTGCAAGGCAGGAATTGTGTATGGTGGAACACTTAATTTCTAAATTATAAATCTGTGTACTATCATGTAAGTTCTATTATATTCAGCAATGTGAATTAATGAAAAGGTAAAACCACGTTAACATAAATACTCATAAATAATCATATACCGTAGATGACAATAGTATTTCGTTATTTTAGTGAATCTGGTATAAGTTAAACTATATTTAAGGAAACACATATTGTTTCTATGTGGTACTTAACTTAATAGATTTCACTTTAGAATTTTTTCGCATGTTCAAAGGGTCTCAGGACTCTTAAAGTACCAAAATTTTCGAAATTTTATTTTTTTTTTTAGATGTTAAACTCCTATTTTTTCCGAACCGTTTGATATAATTGTTTTATTGAAATTTCAATTAGATCAGAAGTTATTATGGCTTTTAGAATTATACCCGCTCATTAGCTGAAGCGGCGTTTCCGAAATTTTGAAATAATTTTTATCCAAATAACGTTTTGGGGCATAACGTGCACGATATTTCAAAAACTTTTGAATATTTTGTCATGAAATTTTCAAAACACATATTTCATGTTAATCTGTATAAACTGAACCTAAAATTTCATTTTTATTGTTAAAAAATATTTTTTCAGGTCATTATAATGCTGAAATTTTCGAAATTTTGTATTAGCTAAATACAACTTTGTATTAAAAAAATAAAAACGCTTTAAATAAAAATTTATTTAGGTTTCAGGGTAATTAATATAATCTGAAGTATAAGTAGATTTTGTGTTAAATTTGAATGTTTTTGAAAAGTTCAGATTAGATTTTTGTTGCAGTTATAATTATTCATAATTTATATCATTCTTTAAACTCTTTTGTATGAATGAAAGTTAAATTTTTATACAGAAATATGAAGTTACATCTCCTTTAAAAATCTAAAGGTTTGGAGTTTAAAGGTTTGTTGAAAGTGATTCTAAACTATGTATGCTCGTAACTACGGGAGGGGGGGGGGATGACAGGCAGGCATGCGCGTTTTAAGAGCGCAAGTTAAGAGTATCTTAAGGTTGTTCTCAACTGATCTGCTCAACAAGCGCAAAACGTTTTGACACATTCCCAAATTCATTTTTTAACGGAGAGATATAAAACTGAAAGGCCTGACTATGTAAGCAGTTTGGAATCGAACTGTGTTTTACATTTTTTGATAAATAAATTACCTATTCGAGTTATAAGCAAATTTGATCATGTGACACGGCATTTTTCTCCCCTTACTGATTGGATGTTCTTCCTTCCTTCGGAAGTTCGGTTCAAAGTGCCAACTTTGACAGTATTTTCTGAAATATCTATTGCGTTTACAAGAAAACGGAAAAACAGCTCTATGATATAGTTTCTGAATAACAAGACCTTCTAGTTTCATGGGTTTTCAAACAAAAATGAATTAAAACTTATGTCAGAAAGTTGACCCTTTGCATTTAAGAACAACCTTAACGTATTTTTAATCCTCCTAGCAATACCTCGTCCCGAGCTACGTTCAAAAATCCTTTGCATCCACACCTTGCCGGTTTTCCGCTCACTTAGTCAGTCACTTCGCATTCTACGCAGTTTTCGCGTACGGCTGAATGCGGGGAGTTTTTCTTCTGTTACTGATTATATCCAGCATCTTGCTTTATGCAAATTTTTCCGCAAATGTGTGGTGTGACATAATGGTTTAACTCGATGTATATATTGTGTGGTTATGATATAAGATATAGCTCTGATATTTTTTTTTAAAAGATTATACAAATTTTAACCGTTTAAGCAGCATATTGTTATTATTTGAGAGTATTTTGTGTTAATGATTTAATGTTTTCAAATATTTAAGTTTTTCAACATCAAAGTGGCGATGTCTGCTTTTGTGATTTTAAATAAAAGTATGAAAAGTTCAACGTGACTTCAATTTTTAATCAGGTGGCAATAACGTCTTACACTGCTCTTTTACTCTGCTCTGGCCTCGATTTAATATGTTTAACCTCGACGAATTTTTCAAAGGGATCGTTACATACTTGACTGTTTTACGCAGGATTTCCCTAATAGTATATGCGTGGTAATTAGATGTTGGATATATAATTTTTGCATGATCAAAATCTATTGTGATAATCTGAAATATGTGAGAGAGCTCTGGACACAACTCTATCTCGTTTAAGTTTTAATTGGTTAATATATATCACTTTAATATAAGTTTTAAAAGTGACGTATAAAAATGAATGGTACAGCAGTTCAATATTTTTCCTATGCACAAATTTAATCTGAAATACTGCTACTTCAACTTTTCAGTTACACATTAAAAAAATGAAAGTGGCGCAAGAGAACAAAGTGATGTAATAAAATAAATGGAACTGCAGTTAACATATATTTTTTCTCTACTTAAATTTCAATCCAAGGGACTGCTACTTCTACTTTAAACTCTAATAATTATTGACATTACCCTTTCATAACGAAGTGACGTCTTTGTATAACTGAACAACAATTAGATATTATTTTTTTCTGATGATGTCTTCGGGGAAAATACAGCCGAAAGTACTAAGAAGTTTTTTAATAAGATGTATATTTTTAGCTTGTAACATCCATTTTATTATTTTACTCTCATTTTAAGTAAAACAGTGAGCTTTATTAAAGTTCATTTTGTGCATTTATGAAAACATATATATATATATATATTCAAAATTTTGGACCAGACAACTTCCTTAACCCTCTCGCTGCGTATATTTTTTTTTTCTTTTTTATCAAAATAGGTTCAAAAATTGCGCACATTGCATTTAAATCAGGGCACTGGAGACTATTTTTATATTCTTGCACCACTATTTTAAGAGAATCAATTTTGGATTATATTTCTCTTGTAGATATTGTTAAAGTCTATATAGAATTTTTTGTATTTAAAAAGTGGTTCGAGATGAATTAAAAAATAGCCGCCAGAGGAAAAAATGAATCCCCGAGAAAAATCTCGCGTTGCGCAATTTTTTCTACTTTTACGTTGCCCGAGGAAATGTCGGGTTGAGCAGCGAAAGGGTTAATAAAAATCATTGGAATTAGGTTACACCTCAACTAGGTAATTCATAACAGTACCTATATCATTCTATTGTTCCAAATTCATAATTTTTTTTTTACGTTATAGAAACAATTTTCATCCAAAGGGATATTTTTTTCATGTGTTTCATACAAACATCAGTTAAACATTTAAATCTGTTTTGTTTCTTTTCATTTATTTTTATGTTTGTAAAATTTCAAATTAACACACGCAGTTTTTCACGGATCTTTTCCATTTTTTCCCTTTTAAATCATATTATTGATTTATTTTATTATACTATAGTTCTTATCGTAGATGTTATATTTTACCTTTAAAATTCCTTGCCCTAAATCATATTTGTACCTTAAGAAATCCTTAAAAATAAAGAAACACATGTTGGGATTATAGCACAAATATCCGAGAAGATATTTTGGTGTTTATTCTTGGGTGATGTTTTTCCTTCTTATGTTTTAGCGCGTTATGTAGAATGTTTACATACCTTCTATTTTAATCCCAATATCTTTCCGAAAAATAACTCATTTTTTTTTGTTGTTGTTGGCTATATTGAAACTCAATCTGTTTCAGTATAAGAAACACTGTGAAAAGAAAATAGGGAAGAATTCAGATTTTTAGAACACTGAAGTTATTTTCAGTCAAGTTATAAATAACTAGTCCAGAAAAGAAATATAATTTTAATATCAAATAATTTTCTTTCATCTATAAATTTTCACTTTTGTTTCCTTTGTAAGGAGTTGTATCCATGTTGTTTGTTCGTCTGCACATATGTTTTCCGTGCTTTAACTTTTGTAAAAATTTCCCGAAAGCTAATGATTAAAAGGCATAAATGGGTAAAAATGCGTTTGCTGCAAAAAAGAGGTAACCACATTTTTGAACTTTTGGGAAACAACAACAACAAAAAATTTAAAAAATTATATTTTGCAGTTTCACCAAAAGTACTTTTTACATATGTTAGCTTATTCATCTATGCATCATTTGCCACGAATAATATTAAAAATATACATAATTTCAGGAACTTTTTTACACTTTCCTAAGTGTTTCATAATCTATGCTGCACGTGTGAACTTCCGTTCTTGTTTTTAACAGGGAAACGGAGTACCTCTTTTTTTCAGATACTGTAAAAATTATATTATGGCAATATACACAGTGATATCTTTCTTATTAGACCATAAGAAAAGATTTTCAAAGCTTTTACTCATTCGTTGAATCATAAAGTAACGATGGTAGTTTTTATATTTATTTTTTTCAATGAAAGTTTTCAAATTATGCTTCAGCATTTAAATAAGTAAAAGTTCAGTTTTTATTTGAACTTATAATAAGTTTTAATTTCGTTTTGTATTTTTACTTTTTACACAAATTAAGTTTTTTTTTTTTTTTTTAATTACTCTTGATTTAAAAATATATAATAAAATGTAAATATGAAATTCTTGAAAATTCTTCCTACTTTATATGACAACAAATTCCTCTGTAAAAATTTTACTCTACATATTTCAAACACAATGCGAGAAATATTTATAATAACACTAGCTGACCCGCCCGGCGTTGCCCGGGCCCGTGATAATAATATTAAATGAACCTGAAATTTGTATGATTTTATCTCTCACTGTATTTTGTCTAAAGTACGTGCCCGCTGACTGTGTGAAAAATCGGTTTATGAAAAGTTTGATATTTAGCGGTGAAAAGGCTAAAAAAAACTGCAACGGGAAACAGGGGATATGTGTCCGATTACTGCGTGATTTTCGTGTTAAAATGTTGATATTTAACAGTAAAAATCACTATTAAGCCACGTAACTATTTATTTTTTTTTTTCACATCGAAATCCTGAGTGAAATATTTTGATTTTTTAAACTAATTATATCACCTTTAAATCCGACTATACGTCAATGAAATCGATATTCGATCATTAGCTAAAAGGTTAGTATATAATATTTTAATTTCAGAGCAATTGTACAAAATTAAGTATATGTGTATTTTAATCAAAACATGCGCAATGTTCACACTGTTGATAAAATCCTAACCGTAACCTAATTGTAACGTAACTGTAACTTATCTGTAACTTAACTGCAACTTAACCGTAACTTTAATATAACATAAATGGAACCTAACCGTAACCTAACTGCAACTTAACGGTAACATAACTGTAACCTAAGCGGAACTTAAATATAGCTTAACCGAAACCTATCTGTAACCTAATCGCATCTTAAATGTAACCTAACCGTAATCTAACTAATCTAAATGTAACCTGACCTTAACCAAACCGTAACTTAACACTAACCATAACCTAACTGTCCCAACCATGCACGCTTTGCAAAGAACTTTAGTTTCACTTTCCACCACACAATATGTTTTATACGAACAACCGACGCGGGACATGGATACACTCGAAAACATGATACATTCGAAATGATGCTACATTTTTAAGAAGGAAAACTAGATATTGCAATATTGTGGCTTCGGTGAATCTTGAAATGTTATCGTACTGTGAATAAATGATACTGCGTGTACTTTCTTTTACCATCCATTAATGATGGTGAAAAGAATGTAAATAAAAATTATACCGACTTTAAAAAGAATTATTTCTCAACGCGTTTAAAACACAATGCGAGAAAGAATGAAAATAACAATATTTATTTTACTGTGCCGAAAATATATTCTCAAAATCTTCCAATATTTTTGGCAAAAATTTTACAATAATATAAAATAAAATATCAGAGTAATTAATTATGAACATAAATGATTATATAGTATTTGCTGAAATCAAAAAATTCTTAAGTGCAAATAAGTATATGTTAAGCCATGTATTAAAAAACAGGAAACATTCGGAATAATGCTACATTCCTAAGAAGGAAGACTAAATATTGCAATATTTTTTGCTTCGGTGAATCTTGAAATGTTATCGTACTGTGAATAAATGATATTGAGTGTACTTTCTTTTACCATCCATTAACGGATTTGATGAATGAAGAAAGAAATCGAACTAAAATTATACCGGCTTTAAAAGGAATTGTTTCTCTACGCGTTTCAAACATAATGCGAGAGACAATGAAAATCGCAATATTTTTTCTATGGTACCAATAAAAATCTTCTAATATTTTGTCAAATATTTCTACAATAACATAAAATTAAATTATCAGAATAATTAAGTATGAACATAAAAGTCTTCCTACGAAGGAAGACTAGATATTGCAATGTTTGTTGTTTCGGAGAATCTTGAAAGGTTATTGTAAAGTGAAAAAAATGATACTGGGTGTACTTGTATTTGACGAATGGAGATAAGAATATGACTAAAATAATACCGACTTTAAAAAGAATTATTTCTCTACGAGTTTCAAACACAATGCGAGAAACAATGAAAATAACAATGTTTTTTTCTATGGTAATAAAAAATTTCTTCTCAAAATTTTCCAATATTTTTGTCAAATATTTCTACAATATTATTAAAAAAAATCCCAGAATAATTAAGTATTAGCATAAAAGATTCTATAGTATTTGGAGTAATAAAAAAATTCTATAGTGCAAATAAGTATTTGTTAAGCCATGAAATGAAAAACAGGAAACATTCGAAATATGGCTACATTCCTAAGAAGGAAGACTAGATATCGCATTATTGTTGCTTCGGTGAATCTTGAAATGTCATCGTACTGTGAATAAATGATACTGTGTTTACCATCCATTAACATATTCGATGAATGAAGAAAGGAATATAATGAAAATTATACCGACTTCAAAAAAATTTATTTTTCTACGGGTTTCAAACACAATGCGAGAAACAATGAAAATAACAATGTTATTTTTATGGTACCGAAAAAATCTTCTAATATTTTTGTCAAATATTTCTATAATAATACATAAAAATAAATTATCAGAATAATTAAGTATGAGCATAAAAGTTTATATAGTAATTTGAGTAAAAAGAAAAATTTTAAGTGCAAATAAGTATATATTAAGCCATGAAATGAAAAAGAAGGAACATTCAAAATAATGCTACATTCCTAAGAAGGAAGACTAGATATTGCAATATTTGTTGATTTGGTGAATATTGAAATGTTACCGTACTGTGAATAAATGATACTCTGTGCATTTTCTTTTATATTCGTTAACGTATTTGATGTATGGAGAAAGGAATATGACTAAAATCATACCGACTTTAAAAATAATTATTTCTCTACGCTGTCCAAACACAATGCGGGAAACGATGAAAATAATAATATGTTTTCTATGGTACCGAAAAAATATTCTCAAAATCTTCTAATATTTTTGTCAAATATTTATACAATAATATAAAAATAAATTATCAGAATAATTAAGTGTGACCATAAAATATTATATAGTATTTGGAGTAACCAAAAAATTCTTAAGTGGAAATAAGAGTATGTTAAGCCACGAAATGAAAAACAGGAAACATTCGGAATGCTACATTTCTAAGAAGGAAGACTAGATATTGCAATATTTGTTGCTTCGGTGAATCTTGAAATGTTATCGTACTGTGAATAAATGATACCGAGTGTACTTTCTTTTAACATCCATTAACGTATCTGATGAATGGAAAAAGGAATATGACTAAAATCATACAGACTTGTAAAATATTTACAGTAGAACCTCGATTATCCGAAGTAATTGGGACCGAACATCTTTCGGAAAATCGAAATTTTCGGATAATCGAGAATGCTTAAATTTTAAGATTAAGGAGAAATATATGCAATATTTCTTATTATGATAACAAGTGCTTAATAAAAATAAAGCAATAGCAAAATAGAAAAAAAAAACCTGAATTTTAATTTTGAAATTAAGTACCTTTTACATATATCACAAGGATAGAGTTTGAAAAAATATTTTGTTTGTCGCAGTTTCGATTGCCTTTGCTTTGAAGCTCTATCGTGCAGTTATTTAATATTATTAGTTCACCAGTACCACAGTTTTTCTGCTGCTTCAGCCTTGCCAAACCTTTTGCAAAACATTCAAAAGCTTCATAATTGCTAATTTGTTAATTTTCTTCGTTCCACTCCGCAGCTTACGGGAGCTCAAGTTAAATTCAAAGGAGCTCTAAGAAAGGGGTTCGAAAATATTTATGCATATGTACTCGTAGTTCGGAAAGAACCGCTTGCACCGAAGGAATATGATAGTTAAAAGAATAAAAGCTTTCAAAGTGGATTTTTCACACAAGGAATATGATATATTAATGATGTGAATTATCACATTGCTACAAAGCGTAAACCAACTTAGTGAAAAATGTCCAAGCCGGGAATCGAACCCGGGTCCCTGGAATAGATCTCCAGTGCTCTACCACTAAACCACAAGGACGATGTCCAGCCCTGCATTTCTCACTTATATAAGTCGGTAAGGCTGCTACTGCAGCACAAGATAGAGAAGTCTTCATGAGCACACATTCTAGTGGCGTAACATGAGACGCAAATAAACCCATCAATCATAACAACATTGCAAAGAAGTTTTTTCCAGGAGTTTCAAAGACAATGTTAGAAACAAGGTGAACATAAATGTTTAATGCATTATATTGACAAAATGTGATAAAAATCTTTTTACATTTTTATCAAAAATTACTATTATTTTTTAGATGTCATCAGAAACATGAAGTTAAAATATAAAACATTTTTTTATAATTTTGAAAATATCAAAATATTCCAATTAGAATTTCAAGTGTGCATAAATGTAAATTAAACCACACGATGAAAGCACGAAATACTTAGAGTTAATGCTACATTTCCAAAAATATACATGGCATATTGCAATATTTTTTAGTTCGATAAATCGTGAAATGTTACCTTGCAGTGAATAAATAAATCTTTGTGTACTATCTTCTATTCTCTATTCTCTTAATCTATGACTAAAGAAAGGAATAAAATATAACTTAAAATCTTCTAATATTTTTACCAAGAATTTCTACAATAACATAGAAATAAACAAAAATGTTAAGCATAAACGAAAAGAATATCAGAATTTTCCTTTTATAAATTCAAGTGTATATAAATATATTTTAAGCCTGTAAACGAACAACATGAAATATTCCGATTCCTTAGAAGATACACTGTAAAAAAAAAAAAAAAAAAAAAAAAAAAAAAAAAAAAAAAAAAAAACTATGATTCTACATATGTAATGTTACGGAAATCTATATGCTTACTAACACTTTATCTGTACACTGTACAAAAAAAGTTGCAGAAATCTGTAGCTTTACAAAAGAACCTACTAAAATTACAATAATCTTAATAAAATTTTATCTGTAACCCGGGTTGCAGTTGCATAAAAAGTTCTAGGCATCCCAGTTACCTAAAAAATTCTTGCTCACCTTGCAGATTTTTTGATTTACGGTGCAAAAATGTATCTGTTACATGAATTTTTGTTGTTGCCGTTACATAAAACTTCTAGGAATCCCAGTTTACTAGAAAAATTTTAGTAACGTTACAGATTTTTTTACAGTGTTGGTGGTATATTGAAATGTTATGGTGAATAAACGAATCTGAGTGTACTTTCTTATGCAGTCTATTTACGTATTTGATGAAAGGAGAACAGGATAGGATTAAACTCATACCGATTCTAAACATAATTTAACTTTTTTTTAACCCACTAGGGGGCTCGGCCCCCTACGAGCTACGCTCGCCAACCCCCGTCCAGACACCGCAGTCTCTAAATACACGCTAATTTGATCGGCTTTAAAAAGATTTCGAAAGATTGAATTATAATTTAAAAAACTGTGGCGATCTCCCTATAAACGGATTTCTATTCATTTCTCTTTGATTGGGGAATTTTAAAGCCAAATCCGCTGCGGTACTACTTGATTATCCAGTCGACCAATTTCGCCAAATTATACAAATTGACATAATTTTTATTTTAAATAACGTAAGAACAAATAAATTAGTACAACATTAATAAAAATACAAATAAAACGTCGAAATCAAAATAACTTGATGACGTACACACATGTAACAACATTTCAAAATAAGCTAATATAAAAGGAATTAAGTAAACAGAGTCTTTGTCTCCTGGTATTTTTTAACAAAGCGAAAAGAAAGTGCTTTTAAATGAGACATTTTAAATTAATCGTTTTTAATCTGACGTAATTTTGACCAAGCTATTCTTTCTCTTTTAAAATTCACGTGTGCACTTTTTATGACGTAATTTTCAATAAGTTCCTGCTTTTTATACGCACTTATTTAATTTTAATTTGAAAGTATCTTTACTATTTATAATAGTCACGTGTACATAAATTTTTAATTTGAAGCAAACATTATTGTTTCCGTTGTTTATGCAGTTGGCAACAGGTTAAATTAGTACAATTTTCTAAAATAAGTAAAAAATATGTCTCGAAATGCTGAAAATTTGAATTTAAAATAGATATAAAACCTCGAAAAATGAGTCAAATTAAAAAAAAAAAAATGAATTCTGCACACCGGGAAATTATAACGTATAAAATGAACTAAAAATTATTAAATTTCGATGTATCGTTTTTGCTACTATAAAACTTTTTTAGTGGAACGATTTTGTCCAACTTTAGCATTAAATATATCTTAAAATAATTCTTCGATTTGAAAACTGTCTGCATCAGCCTGTTTATCAAACTTTTTTGTATGCATTATTTTTCTTAATATTAACGAAGAAAGACCTCCGGTCACAAAAAATTCAAAACCGGCGGCGGCGGTGACAGCGGTAGTTACTTTTTTTTAGAATAGAGATATTTATGCCTACCGTCCCATTTTTGAGACGCTTTGAATGTTAATAAATTTGTATAATTTTCGTTTTTCTTTATAACATAAAAATTGTATGAAATAATTATCTATAAATGTCTAAAGATGTCGCCTGACAAACTCAGTTTTTTTCTTTTTCTTTCCTTTCATTGCACTCGACAAGAAATGCTTGCATCTGTAATATAAAACATACCGGGTGTCCTAAAAAGGACTGACTGATTTTAAAATTCAATAACTTCCAAACGGTGACAGATATTTAAAAAAAAATCTTGCAGGAGGGTTATGCATGAGGTCAAAAGTTTTTTTTACAGTGATTTTTTATTTTAGTTCGAATTAAAAAAATAGATGGCGCTGCAAGCAATAGGCGCTAAGTACAGGTTCGTTTTTTTTTTACTTTCTCTTTTTCCATGCGTAAAAAGGAGATTAAAATGTATTGAGTGGGTCCCAATGTGCCAAAAATCCGGTATTTTAGTATCTTTTAGAGTATACATAGTTAGATTTTGGCCACAGACTCTATCCTGGTATATCATAATGCTCAGATACAGGGCTGTTCAAAAGAATTGGAATACATATTTAACTATGGACGGTAACTGCTGAAATCAGTTTTTCAAATATTTTATGCGTTTTCTAAAATGTTTACTTAGTTATCTTATTTAGATTATTTCCCTAAATTACGATGTCTTGTTAAAAAATTCAGGAAGTATTGGAAAGTGTTTCATAATATATGCTTATCGCATGATTTTTCTTACATGTTTTTTCTATTTTCCAGATCAGCCTTTTCCTATAAAACATTCCAAATCTATTTAGCTCATATTCACAAAATACAACATATACCGGTATAAAAAAATCTATATATATTTTACGCCATCGTAGGCACAGAAATCGCGATCATTTGCTAATTGTTTAATGGCAACGCCCGAATGAAACACATCTCATTGGTTATTGAGCAGCATTTAATGCAATTTATGGTCTCCCTTAAAATTTATGTTTGGGAAAGCATGCTTAGCATTGTATCATGTTACTTTTATTCATAATTTAATTTACTTGGACTCCCTTAAATATTATTAATATAATCCCTTAAGTTAATATTAGTTTTTATTTCATTAAAATATCTCAATTTGTTGATTTTCTGTAAGAAAGTAACCCCTATTTGTTTACAATGGTAGCCTATGGGAATTTGGCGAAATATTAGAAATATCGCAAATGTGGCGTCAATTTTGGCGACTAATTTTGGTCGCCAAATTTAACGATAGATCGCCAAGTTGGCGACATACTTCGCAACAAAACAGGGTCCCCCATATGCTAACCCCCCTTATAGGTATGGAGATTCGCGAAATACAACATATACGGGAATAAAAAAATTAAATAAATAGGGATCATCACATCGTTCTCTAAATAAGAGTTGTCTTAATATCCGTTAGACTCCATGTTCGTATTTAAAAAAGCAATGACAAATCACAACACATTAAAAAATTTAGACGACTGTTTCCGAAAGATGACAGCATAAGATGGTTATTTATTTGCTTAAATGAAGGCTTTTTTTCGGAGTTCATAGATTTTTCGTTTTTCAAGATGGCGAAATGTAAAAAGCAAGTTTATTTGTGTATTTGCAACCAAGCATCGAAATAAATAAGCCATAACTTAGCTTTTACTCTTTTTAAAAATATGTACTTTTTTTTAAATTGTGAAATTATATGTTCAAGCCTATTTTTTATGCATTTTTTGTAACGTACAAAATACAGGGCGCAAGGCACGAATGGTTACCTATTTTTTATTAGCCATTTAGGAGACAGTTATTTATGTAAAGTCGTTTTCAAGATGATTATGAAACAAATTTTTTTCTAAGCCTGAAATACGATTATTTATTATTACTCATTCTTGCAATGTTATTCGCCCCTGTAATGAAATAAATATAATTTTTCAGTAGTTCGTAGAAATACTAATTATTATACTATTACAAACATTATGCATATTATCATATTCAGTACGTTTACATTTTATCATATAGATACAAATTTTTTTAGCGTAATTTCTTTTAGTATTTTTCCAGTTCATTTTGCAACAATTTAAACTGATTTCTCCAACAAATTTTAGAAAATAAATATTCAGGCGCAATTAGGTTAATTCTGTATTCACGTAATCGATAAATCCTTCTATATATAAAATAGTAACGATTTGGAAATAGGCCAAATTTTTCGAAATGGACCAATAAAAATCTGCGCAGATATCGGGAAACGCATCTGATTGGTCTGAGCTTTCTGTCTGTTCTCAACGGGAATTGGGCTTTGCGAAAACCATGAAAGTAGAGAATTTAGATAGGATGGGCGGGGAAAGATAAAAACCTTCTGCATTTCGATAGATTCCTATTTTTTGCGGGTTTTTTTTAGGGGTCGATGGCAAAAGTGATTTTTACAGAAAGAAGATAACTTCCTTTAACTAATAAGAAAGGAGAGAGGTCATCTGCTTTTGGAATCTAAACATTGAATGCATAGAAAATAAGGGATCGCGAAGCGATCGAGAATAGAAATGCGAAACAATTACGTCTGGTGTTGCCTAGAAAATAGGGATTGATTCGCGATACCGAACGGAATCGCAAACTATTAGAAACATGATTTATAACTATAAATGTCTATGTAAAATTTTGAGAATATCAAAATTCTCCTATTATAATACAAAGTATATATAAATGTATATTATGCCAAATGCAGAAAGCAGAAAGCACTAAGAGTTAATGCTGCACTCCTAAGAAGAAAGACGACGTATTGAATTATTTGTTATTCGGTGAATCTTCAAACGTTATCGTGCTGCGAATGAATAAAGTGGATTTAGTGTACATTCTTCCACACCATATTGACATAATGGATGAATGGAAAAAGGAATAAACTGTGATCAAAATCTAATATTTTCAAGAAGTACTTCTACAATATCATAGAAATTAACAGAAGCATGAAGCATGAACATAAAAGATTATCCTAAATTTTGATAATATCAAAAAGCATTCGTAATAGAAATTCACTTGTATATAAATATAAATTAAGCCATGTAATAAAACACAGGAAATATTCGGATTTAATGATACATTCCTAAGAAGAAAGACGACGTATTGAATTATTTGTTATTCGGTGAATCTTCAAACGTTAACGTGCTGCGAATGAATAAATTGGATTTTGTGAACATTCTTCCACACCATATTGACATAATGGATGGATGGAAAAAGGAATAAACTGTGATAAAAATCTAATATTTTTAAGAAGTACTTCTACAATATCATAGAAATTAACAGAAGCATGAAGCATGAACATAAAAGATTATCCCAAATTTTGAGAATATCAAAAAGCATTCCTAATAGAAATTCACTTGCATATAAATATAAATTAAGCCATGTAATAATGCACAGGAAATATTCGGATTTAATGATACATTCCTACGAAGTTAGATGACATATTTTACATTTTGTTGCTTCGGTGAATCTTGGATATTTTATAGTGCTGCAAATAAATAATTCTGAGTGGGTGTATTTTTTTCCACTATTTATTCATTTAATCGATGAATAGGGAAAATAAATAAAATATGATAAAAATCTTCTAATATTTTAAAGAAATATTTCTACGATAATACAGAAATTATCCGAAACATGAAGTATAAACATAAAAGATTAACTAACAATCTTGAAAATATAAAAATATATTTATGCTACCTTCATAATTAAGTTAAATGCTACCTTCATAAGTAAGTTAAATGCTACCTTCATAAGAAGGTTGTTGACATATTGCAAGATGCGTTGCTTTGGTAAATCTTGTAATATTGTCGTACCGTGAAAGAATTAATCTGGGTGAGTGTACTTTATTCCACTATTTATTCACGTAATTGATGAATACAGAAAAAAAATATTATCAAAATCTAATAATATTTTGAACAGGTATTTCTACAATAACATAGAAATGATCAGAAACGTGATGTGTAAACATAAATGATTATATAAAATTTTGAGAATATCAAAATATTCCTATTAGGAATTCAAGTATATATAAATGTATATTATTCCATATCATGGAAGGAGGAAAAACTCAGATCTAATGCTATATTCCTATAAAGGACGATCACATATTGTAATAATTGTTGCTTCGATGAATCTTGAAATGTTATCGTGCTCTGAATAAATAAATCTGAGTGAGTGAACTTTCTTCCACTATTTATTCACGTAATCGATGAATAGGGAAAAATAAAATATGAAAAAATCTTCTAATATTTTAAGAAATATAGAAATATTTCTACTATAATACAGAAATTATCAGAAACATGAAGTATAAACATAAAATATTAACTAACAATCTTGAAAATATTAAAATAATTTTATTAGAAATTTAAGCACATATAAATATACAGGGTGTCCGGTCTCAACGGTGTCCAATGGCTAATTCCTAAACCGTTAGTCATAGACATATAGTTCCAATTACAAAAATGTTTTAAATCAGGTAAAGAAATATTTTAAAAGCGATTTGGGTCAATAAAAACATTTCTTAAAAAATTACAAAATTTAAATTTTTATACGGTCCCCCGGTCCTATAAGTTATATTTAGTAAAATTTTCCTTTTACACTGACAAGTAATACAAAAAAAGTCCCGTTGTTCTACGATTAAAATTGACCGAGTAATACCTGTTTAAAGTTGGAGCATATTTTTTGCTGCAAATTGGGGGTCATTCACAAATTTAGTCGAAATATGATTTCGTCAGATATATTAAAAAATGGTTGAGAGTAAAATTAACATTTTAATATAAATTTGAAATCTTTAGTCATTCTGACATATTAATACAAAATATACAATTTGTAATAAACATTTAAGAAGAAAGAAAAAAAACAGAATTTTTGTTAAATAAAATGATGTTAAATTTACAGCATCGATTCTTTACAAAATGATACCTATTTTAAAATATTATTAGATTACACTAGCCAGCAAAAGTTGGGTTATTTCATTTTTTTAGCTTTTGATAATTGATTCTTATGTATTCTGTACCGCTGAATCCGTAATTGACCTTCATTTTTAGCCATCAAATCAGGATTTTTCGCAAATTTTAAATTTCAAATTAAAAAAGTTCAAAGTTAAAATTTAATCTCCTCCCCCATCTCATCACACCACCCAGCTGTAAGAATCCCAAGATAAGCAAAAATATCCGATAAATTATTGAATAAAATAAAATAAAATAAGTTTTAGATACGTTTTATAGTATGAGACTTTCGCTATATTTTAACTTACACATTTGCAAAAAAATTCTAACGTGATGGTTAAAAATGAAAGTCATTTTCAGATTTAGTGCTAAAAAGTACGTAAGAATCAATTATCAAAAGTTAAAAAATACAACCATCTCCTCTACTTTATAGTATTCGATTTTTGTTATTCTTTAAATTCGACAATTTATGATTTGCGAAATATCCTGACATGATGGTTAAAAATTAAGTCAATTTTCGGATTCAGTGCTAAAAAATATGTAAAAGTTAAAAAACACAACAATCTCCGTCTTGTATTAACTAATCTAAAACTTTTTCTTAAATTTCTTGGCGGTAATCTATCCGAATTTTTTTGTGTTATCCTGTAAAATAAGTATAAATGATAACCACCGAAAATCATAATAATATTAGATTGTTATCGGATTTGCTCCAGTATGTAAAATGTAATCTCGATCGGATATTTGATTTGGGTTAAAATTCGAATACAAATTTTGAACTGAAAAAACATACATAAGATCGTTGAAGTGGCATAAAAACTTATAAAAATAACATAATTTTATTAAAAGAAATCATAAAAGAAACAGTCTTAAATCCTGACAAAATAAAACATATGTTATTTCAGCCAATCTGAAACTTAATAAATGTTAACTTAATCGTAATACTTGTACGATTTTTTTCAAAGCGCAGATTCACATGAAATGAGATCTTCGAATATTTTAAGCACTTGGAATGTGACCCCTCAAAGCCAAGCGGAACTCATTTGTTTTCAGAGCAGAAAAGTGGCATATGTCATACATTTTTAAAGTTTCATAACTCGCACAATTTTAGGGTTATATGAATACCTTTTTTGTCTTACTTGTCAGTGTAATAGGAAAATTTTACTAAATATAACTTATAGGACCGGGGGACCGTATAAAAATTTAAATTTCGTAATTTTTTAAGAAATGTTTTTATTGACCCAAATCGCTTTTAAAATATTTCTTTACCTGATTTATAGCTTTTTTCTAACTGGAACTATATGTCTATGACTAACGGTTTAGGAATTAGCCATTGGACACCGTTGAGACCGGACACCGTGTATATTAAGCCATGAAATAAAAAAGAGGAAACATTTGGATCTACAGTCTAAAGAATGTAGATGACATATTTCAATATTTTTTGTTCTGGTGAATATTGAAAGGTTATCCGACTGTGAATAAATAAATCTGTGTGTACTTTCTTCCCTCTCTATTCACGCATTGAATGAATGGACAAACGAATATGATTAAATTCATAATGGCTCTACGAATTTTATAGAGTAACGTTATGACAATTTTTTTACCGTAGAGTTTGAAAAGAATTTAACTTTTTTTTTGCTCTGTATTCACGTAATCAATCAGTTGGACAAGTAATAATATGTGATCATAATCTCCTAATTTTTTAAACAAATATTTATACAATAATATAGAAATTATCGGAAACACGATGTATAAATATAAATGAATATGTAAAATTTTGAGAATAGCAAAATACTGCTATTAGAAATTCAAGTATGTACAAGGGTATATTATACCATATGATGAAATTAGGAAACATTCAGAGTTAATGCTACATTCAGAAGAAGATAAATGGCATATTGCAATATTTGTTGATTCGGTAAATGATTCGGTGCTGGGATTAAATAAATCTGAGTTACTTTCTTCCGCTATCTTTTCACGTAATCAATGAATAGAGATAGAAATAAAATATCATCAAAATCTTCTGATATTTTTAACAGATATTTCTACAATAATATACAAAATTATCCGAAACGTAATTTATAAACATAAATGATTTTGTTATATTTTGAGAAATTAAAATACTCCTATTAGAAATTCAAGTATATATAAATGTATATAAATGCTATATCATTGAAGCAGGAAACACTCAGAGCTGATGTTACACTCCTATAAAGGTAGATGACATTTTGTAACATTTGTTGATTCGGTGAATCTTAAAATGTTATCGTTGGGATTAAATAAATCTAAGTGAGTGTCCTTTCTTCAGCTATATATTTGTTGACACATATTACAAAATGTAATCTCCAAATGAAGGCTATAAAATAAATCATACTCAGTAAATTACTTTCATCTGTCAACATGATTCATAAAAGCAATTATGAAAAGACCGTGTTATTCAAAACAAGGAAGTTTACGATTCTAAATAAATGTTTTATATAAACATTTCACCGCAAATCCAAGAAATTAAGACATTTGAACAATCAATAAATCAAACTGTTTAAGTGACTATAAATATAAATTATGTAATATTAATGATACTAATATCCTGTTTTTGTGTTCAATAATGTATATGTTTTTTTTTTTTTTTTTTTTTTTTTTTTTACACTTACTTGTATTCCACACTCTCAAAAGGAGAGATACGGCGATTTTATTCTGCAATTGTAACTAATTAAAATTCTGCTTATTTCTTTAAAGTTTAAATCCACTTTTTATACAAGTCAGAAAAAGAAACTAAGCGTGCTAAAAAAAAAAAAAAAAAAAAAAAAAAAAAAAAAAAAAAAAAACATAGAACATTATAGCATAAGCAAAGAATGATAACCTAAACAGACCTGACATTACATTGCCATGATCACGGATTCCAGATAAAGACAAAGACTGATATAAAACATAAATACAAGGTAAGCTAATTTTCTATTACCTATGCTTTTAATATTGAGATATGAATAAATAATAAACTGTGAGGGACAACGAATTTCGCGCAAACACTTTGTTGGATAAGTTGAAATACGTCTAACACTATTCACGTAATCGTTGAATAGAGTAAGAAATAAAATATGAGCAAAATCTTCGAATATTTTAACAGATATTTCTACAGTAATATAAAAATTTTAAGAAACATGATGCATAAACATAAATAATTATGTGAAATTTTGAAAATACAAAATACTCCAATCAGAAATGCAAGTATATATAATGTATAACATTTTATATGATGAAATTAGGAAAGACCCAGAAATGTTGCATTCATATGAATGTAGATGACATTTCGCAATATTTCTTGTTCCCACGAACCCTGAAATGTTATCATGCATTGAGTAAATAAATCTGAGTGTACTTTCTTTGACTCTCTGTTCACGTAATAGATGAATAAAAACAAGAATAAATTATTAACAAAATCTTCTAATATTTTTAAGAAATATTTCTACAATAATATAGAAATTATCAGAAACATGAAGTATGAAGTATGAACATAAAAGATTATCTAAAATGTTGGGAATATCACAATACTCCGTACAGAATTTCAAGTGCATGTAAAAATAAATTAAGCCATCTAATGAGACCAAGAAACATTCGGAATTCATGATACCTTTTTAAGAATTTAGATGACATATTCCGGTACATGTTGCTTCGGTGAATCTTGAAATGTTACCATGCTGTGAATAAATAAAGCATAGTGTTCTTTCTCCTACATTCTATTCACGTAATCGATTAATAGAAAAAGAAATAAAATATGATAAGCATCTAAAATTTTAAAGAAATATTTCTACAATAATAAACCAGTTAGATGTGCCAATCGCAAGACTTTTTTCTATCTCACGTTAATACTGCAATATTATTAGTTCAGCTAGAAAGATAGCCGGTCAAAAATGACGGAAAATGACATATCAAGATATATAGAGTTTTCTCTATTTCACCGGGGCCCCTATAATGTAAAATTACAGAGAATTTAATTTCTGTATTCGTCTATGTAAAGCACATTAAAATCGGGCAGTTAGAAATTCATAAAGTACAGCGCCGTCTAGTGGCGATTATTTTATTAATAGCATTGGATTTAAGATTTAAAGTCATACATTTTCGTATGTTACACTTTAAATTCTGACCCATAGAGTCTGAAAAAAAACTTAAATGCACGGTGTTTAAATTAAATTTCGGTAAACTCCATTATGAGAAATTAGTAGGTTTCAATGGCAATTTCGCTAAATTAGCCAGCCATCGCCAAGTTGGCGTCATGTATAGCAACTTATTTTTGTCGCCAAAAATGTCGATATCTTGACAAGTTGCTCAAAATTTGGCTTTCTTGTGGTAACCTATTGTGGTTGCTATTAGTACTTTTCAACAATTACTTACTGTTGAAGCTGAAATCGATTTCTCCATAAAAATCCTAAGATGGCCGCGATGAATGAGGTGGTACAACCGGAATTGTGATTGACAGAGAGACTTGGATTTTATATAAATAGATACTATACAAACTTTCATTTTCATCTTAAATTTCTGCTTCAGTCAATTAATCGGAGTAAAAACTATTGAATATCTATCATGATATTTATTAAAATAAATAGAATTTTGTTATTCTATTGTACATCAGCTATTTGCGAAGAGCAGGCTTAGCAAGACACGAGGTCTCGTCGCTGCAAGTGCCGCAATGGACAACAGAACAACGAAAAATCGAGAAAATTATACAAAAACCGCTATCACAGCGCCCTTTTCCGGCGGGATATTTTCATATTCAAGGAGGACCTGTTGGCCATAGCCAAAGGTATACACAAAAACATTGGTTCAATTCTATGCATAACTTCGTACCCTTTTCGATTCTACAGTAATGAAAATGGCACAGACATAGATATTACAGTGCACCCTTCAGTCAGAATTTTTTTTCAAATTCAGAGAGGACTAACTGGCCATAGCCAAAAACATACACAAAAAAATTGCTTCAATTCTATGCATAACTTGATACATTTTTCGATGGTACAATAATGAAAATGGTGCAAACATCGCTATAACAGCGCCCCCTTCCGGAAATTTTTTTCCAAATTCAGGGAGGACATTCTTGCCATGGCCAAAAGCATACAAAAAGAATGAGGTTCAATTCTATGCATAAGTTCATACACTTTTCGTTGGTACAATATTTAAAATAGCACAAAGATCGCTATTACAGCGCCCCCTTCCGGCGGATTTTTTCCAAATTGAGGGAGTACCTGCTTGCCATAGCCAAAAAAATTAAAAAAAAAATGATTTAATTTTATGCATAACTTCATACTTTTTTCGATGGTACAATGGCGACACACAAACAGACGGGCAGACAGACATTTTGCATAAATATGATTTTTGGAATCTCTTGATGGAAATGTAACTATTCTCAGATCAGCAATATAGAATGAAAACAGGAAAGTGAACCTATAATTTTCAAGGAGAATAACATTTTCGAATTCATATGAAAATGAATTAGACTGTAAATCATTATATCATCATCGAACTGTTGAAATATAGAAATTATATTTATCAAAAGTGAACAGTAATAATCATAAATAAAACCTGTTTATTCCTTCCCACACATGATGCAAGAGACTCACGTGATTACTGAAAAGAACTGAAAAACTTTATGATATTTTGATTATTATGACATTAGCTGTAAAATAAGAAGCAGATAATATTTATAATAGCTGCCGTAAGATGCAGCATAATTGTGTACGTTAAAAAATATATATAATATAATATAACCAAGAAAACCAAAAATAGGCTCATTAGTGAATTTTCTTCATACGTTTAGAAAATATTATGACACAACATTTCTATTCTCTTATCACACTCTAGTGAAATATATATATATATATATAAAAAGAATTTCATCAAAGAATAGCCAACACGGATACATCGATCATACAGTATAACGAGGGACTGCTGGAGCAGAAACATAAAGGTAAGAAATTTACATATATTATTCTATTTATTGATTTATTAAGAAAGGCCAGATTTACATATCTAAATATTAGCGTGCGTGTGGTAGTGCGCAAGACAGAGGTGGCTTTTTTTGCCAACATCTCTGACCCCTAAAACGTGTACATCCGTCGAAAACCGGAAGTTCAAAAAAATCTTGATTACAATACTTTCTTCTGTTGAAGATAGAAGAAAGTAACAAATTATTAGAAACATGAAGTATAAACATAAAAGATTATCTACAATCTTTTAAATATTAAAATATTTTTATAAGAAATCCATAGAATGTAGATGATATATTGCAATATTTTTTGCTTCAGCAAATCTTGAAAGGTTATCGTGTTGTGAATAAATAAATAGTACATTCCTTCACTCTCTATTCACGCATTCGATGAACGGAGAAAGGAATATGATTAAATTCTTATTGGCTATGGAAAGAAATATTTCTCATGCAATAACAGGTCATTTGTACCTTTGTCAGCGTTAGTGCCATGCTAGGCCTAAAAAATGTGCATTTAATTTAGAAATTACATTTAAATTCTTCGTCCTTTTAAAAAATGAAATATAATAATGTACTTTATTATTTATTTTCTATCTAGCATACTTCTGGCCAAAATTTCGCAGCATGGAGACGCATAAACTTAAGATTACATTAAAAAAATAATATTTATTTTCCAGTTTACTGATTAGTAATACAAAAGTAAGGTTGAAATAACAGCTGTAGAATATTTATATTCAAGTATTTATTTTGACTTCGTTCGCCTCAGAAATGCTCAAATGTAATTTATCAGCATTCTTTTAATTTTGTAGAGCCTATCCTTTGCTAAAAGCTATTCAGTGAGAATTTTATCTGGACGACAAACTATACTAAATGTAACGTAAGCTCCTCTAAGTGATAATTCACAGCAGTTTTTGACAAAGTTAAATTCCGGATTTTGTGTATGGTTATAGAGTATACAACTGTTATAGACAACTGAGTTCGTGACCATAAGATATTTTTCTCTTTCCAAAATTTAGAAATATATAGCACAACAAAAATTCTGTCTGTCAGAAATGGCCCCTAATAATTATTAACCCGGCAGTAGTCGCATGTCGGTCTTTTTGCCGCCCATATAAATTATCTTCTCCTAAATCATATCCCCTTTTAAATAAAATGGAGAACTACCATGTAGTTGACTTTAAATGCTTATCACTAACCATAGCGAAGTAAAATCTCCGTTTTTCCTTCAGGTACATGTTTAAAAGCAAAACTAAAACTGGTGTAAAAGTCTACGTAGTAGTCGCATGTCGGTCTTTTTGAGGCCCATATAAATTATCTTCTCCTAACTCATATCCCCCTTACAAATAAAATAGAGAACTACCATGTAGTTGACTTTAAATGCTTATCACTAACCATAACGAAGTAACATCTCCGTTTTTCCTTCAGGTACATGTTTAAAAGCAAAACTAAAACTGGTCTTTTCATTCGTCACTTTGTCTTATTGACTTTGTTAAAGTGAAACACTTTTGCAAACTCCTGAGCACTGTTTGTCCGCCCAAATCCAAAATATCTTTTATAGAATATGTCTTATATAGAGGTGTGTCTTTTACAGACAGCAAGTGCCTAATATCTCACAGTATTTAAACAAATGAGCTTCCAAATAGCTGAATGTTATCTCCTTTACAATTTTTTTTAGAGCCAGTGATCAGAAGACATCCCATAACTGAAAATTCGTCGATCATGATTACCGTATTTTTTAGAATTCCTGCTTTCCTAATAATAAAGTTCACGAGATACCACTCCTGTGCATAAATGAAGTACAGTCGAACCTCTATTTAACGAAGTCGCTAAATAACGGAAAAAACTTCGTTATATGGAAAATTCGTTAAATAGAGATTCACCTTTTAAAATACTTAAACTACGTAAAACATATTTTATATTCATGAACACTATATATTTTTACTAAAAGTAATTAATCACATTTTTTAAAATAAATTATATCGATTTGTTTCATTTATTTTACCCACCAATATTCATCATCAATTCATTTTTTCTGTGTGTTCAAATCTTTGAAATCTGCAAGGAAAGCAAAAGCAAAACATTGTCCGGGAATACACTGTATTTTCTGTTTAAAGTAAATAGTTTTACATTAAAATTAACGAATTTTAATGACATTATCGTATTTATTATTATTATGACAAATAATTTTAATCATACATTAACATATGTGTCCTTAAATTTAATTTCTGAAAAACTCTGTTAATTTTGCCTGAGTTTTTTTATTTAAAATAGTGCTTTCTCTCATAATACGTCTCGCATCTTTGCAATGCACCAAAACCCCCTTTATGCGTATTTTCTTCTAACTATAATCGGCGTCAGAATGTTTCAAATGACTTTAGCATTCCATCATACGAAGTTTTATTAATTCCTACATAATGATAATTTCCATCATCATCATATTCATCTTCATCGCAATTCATTGCTATATTGTTTTTATTTTTCACACTGTCAAAAATATCCAATTCGGATAGTGTTTCCGAGGTCTCAATTTCAGAATTAAGAGAAATACAATCATCAATCAGCACATCATGGTTAATTACTTCTTTTTTTTCTCATCTGTATCCACATTTTTTAAGTTACTCTAAGGGATTATCGTCTTCGTTCTCCATACTTACCGAATTCTCACTGCTGACAAAGAAGGCGCCTTGTAAAACCAGTTCAAGGCCATTGAACATCATAAAATGTGTTTAAAAAAAGAATAAGTTTGAAATGTCCAGAAATATTTTGGGAAATGGGGAGAAAAAAAAATTAGATCACATGAAAAAGTTCGTTAAATAGAGAATGCACTTCGCTATTTGGAGGCTATTTTACGAAGAAATTCGCAAAATGTTCTGTGTTCCAAGGAAAAGTTCACAAAATAGATAAATTCACAAAATAGAGGTTCGTTAAATAGACGTCCGACTGTATATTCTACTGCTCATCTCTAAATCGGATGTCAGAATTATTATCCTCATGAATTGTAACTTATTGTTACCTTTAGCTTACGCTAACCAAAATTAAATTCAATCGGATCTTCAAATCAATTCCAAAAATATAAAAATGCAAAATTAATAAATCTAAAACTAACTTACATAAGGAAAATTGATTTCTCCCTCTATGTTCAAGATGGATTTCAATGTCGAATATTACTATCGCTGAAAACATTTTATTAGCTCGCAAATTCTAAACTTATATAAAACGTCACTAAGAACTAGCAACCCGTAGCTATTGCTAAAATTTATTGAGCTATTGCGAAATACCTTCTATCCAAAAATAGTAGATTCTCCGAATTAACTCTAGACTTCAAATTTCTCAGGGCACTTGCAGAGCATGAAATCTCGAAATCAAAAAACTTCGGTCTTGTACCGATCGATGAGGTATAATTTGACACAATATCCACTGATAGAAATTTTCATCCCCGCTTTTTTACGTCCCACATTGATGAGTATGATTTAATTCGCATGAAGACTAAAGAAAACAGCTAAACACTTCTTAAGAGATCCAGAAACTCACTTGAGGAAATTAATGAAAAATGAATGACAGAGGTCGCTTTCCCGTACACATATTAACATCTAACAAGACACTCTCAATCAAAAACTAGACTTCCTTTATAGGAGAGTACCTAATCTTCTACATATTTAATATATTTAATGTAAATTGCAGAAAGAAGGAGAAATGCTAGATTTTATTTCTATAACATACGTATACATTTGTGACGATATTGGGTAACAAAACATGGGAAGTTGTAAAATGAAGTAGAGATCGCTCCGTAACATTCTAATAACTTAGACAGCAGTCATTACGATACCGATCAAGATCACACATTTAATAGTTCATTTGAAGCTGTCAATATTTTACCTATGGCCTTAGTCGATACACATTGGCAGTTTCCCCCAAAAAGGAAAAACACTTCTTCACAAAAGAAGAAATTGTATTTCTTTACTCTATCGTAATACATGGGCCAAGCATCCACCACAATTCTAACAAGTAATAAAAATCATGCGTTAATCATGCATAAATCATGATTATGAAACACTTTCCAACACTTCCTGTATGCTTTAACAAAGCTTCGTTATTTAGGGAAATAATCTCTCTATCCTAAAAAAAAGTAACTACCACTGTCACCGCCGCCGCCGCCGGTTTTGAATTTTTTGTGACCGGAGGTCGTTCTTCGTTAATATTAAGAAAAATAATGCATACAAAAATATGAAAGTTGGTAGTATTATACAGAAATGTTTGATAAACACGCTGATGCGGACAATTTTCAAATCGAAGAATTATTTTAAGAGATATTTAATACTAAAGTTGGACAAAATCGTTCCACTAAAAAAGTTTTCTAGGAGCAAAAACTATACATCGGAATTTAATAATTTTTAGATCATATTATATGTTATAATTTCCCGGTGTGCAGAATTAATTTATTTTTTTAATTTGACTCATTTTTCGAGGTTTTATTTCTATTTAAAATTCAAATTTTCAGCATTTCGAGAGATATTTTTTACTTATTTCAGAAAATTGTACTAATTTAACCTGTTGCCAACTGTAAAAACAACGGAAAAAATAATGTTTGCTTCAAATTAAAAAGTTATTTACACGTGACTATTATAAACAGAAAAAAAAACTTTCAAATTAGAATTAAATAATTACGTATAAAAAGCAGGAACTTATTGAAAATTACTTCATCTATAATTACACGTGAATTTTAACAGAGAAAGGATATTGTAAAGTAATAAATTTATAAACATGCGTTAGAAGTCTTAAATAGGAGAAATTACATCACATTTACGTCACATTACACTTATTACGTAAAAAGAACAAAAAATAACATTGCAAAACAGTTTAAATTTAAAAATAGCGCGAGACATTTACTTGATATTTTGAGATGAACTTTCCAACTATTTTTTTTTTTTTTTTTTTGGACAGCGCAAATAATATTTCATTTCTAATAAAAGTACTTTCACGTGAATATTAAAAAGGGAAAGAAAAGTTTGGTGAAAATTACGTCAGATTAAAAACGATATATTTAAAATGTCTTATTTAAAAGGACTTTCTTTTCGCTTTGTTAAAAAATACCGGGAGACAAAGACTCTGTTTACTTAATTCATTTTATATTAGATGATTTTGAAATGCCATTGTATCTTTTAACAGCAGCTGATTTTTCCGTAAAATTCCCCAATCAAAGAGAAATGAATAGAAACCCGTTTATAGAGAGATCGCCTTTTTTTAAAAATTATAATTCTATCTTCCAAAATATTTTTAAAGCCGATCAAATTAGCGTGCTTTTAGAGACTGCAGTGTCTGAACGGGGGTTGGCGAGCGTAGCTCGTAGGGGGCCGAGCCCCCTAGTGTATAAAAAAGAACTAAGTAAACATTTTAGAAAACGAATAAAACATTTGAAAAACTGACTTCAGCAGTTACCATCCATAGCAAATGTGCATTCCAATTCTTTTGAACAGCTCTGAATTTGATCTGTAGGTTGATATATGTGCTATATAATGGGGAAATTTAATTTAGCAAGAAAACAGGTTGAAATTTCTATTTCAGCAATTTATACAAATAGATGGAAACATACTTGTATACTTTTGTACAACCCTGTAGATAACCTAGTACCTTTATTACCCGCCAGTAGTAATCCGCCAACTAAAGTTTAATTCAAAATAAAACACTCTTAAAACTACTGGAATCACATTTTCAGAAATTATCATTTATAGACGGCCATGTATCCAATTCTTTGCGTGACCCTGTATATAATTTTATCTATATTTTTTTAATTTTATCTACAAACATTTCTTAGTAAACAAAATGCAGTTCAGCGTACAAATGCATAACTCATTTAAAACCACCTTTAAGCAATTTACAATCATACCCAGTAGCCATTACGGATTCTTTTGTGTAGCCCTGTATATGAATTACAGCATTTATACACATCATATACTATGCATACATATAGTGAAACATAAAAGCGCATAACATAATTAAAAATGCATTTCCAGCAATCATCGCTACCGTACAGTACTTCGGGCACAATATAGCATCTGAAATCTTTTGTGTGTCTTTGTAAATTCTATGCACTTCGTATTATACATGAAAAAAGTTATAGTAAACCTCAGCGACGTATATCAATTTCATTATATATGAAATAATTTAACATAATTAAAATACGCCGGAAAAATTCCCTCCACCCGTATGACTTTATGTAACGGAATTCTTTTGTGTGGCCCTGTAAATGAATAATATTTATTCTTTAAAGGGCATATCCTACGGAATGCATATTTTAGTGCACTTGATAAATGCATATCAATTTTATTATGTTTGAAAGCATGTAACATCATTAAAAATCATTTTAAACGATTTTTTCCCATTGGCCGTAATGTAACGGAAAACTTTTGACTGCCCCTGTAAATAAACTAAACATGCTACAAACTTCATTTGCGATAGAGTTTGTGCTACGGTAGAGATCACTAACATCCAAAAATTTCAGAACGATCCGAGTATATTTACGGGAGTTACAGCGCGTACAGACGGACAGACGGCCAGACAAACCGAATGCATAACGTTTTCAACTTTGTTCTGGAAAGTGTTAAAAAACACTAAACATTTTTTCCCGCCATCGCTTCACAGACTGCTTCACAGTTTTATAAAATGTTCGAACTTCATTCGATTATTTCGGTGACGCTCTTCTAGACGGCAATATAACGAAGGTTTCTTGAATATTATGATTCTTTTTAACACTTTACAACAAAGTTGAAAAGTGTTTATGACTTCGGTTTGTCTATCCGTCAGGCCGTCTGTCCGTCTGTCCACGTTCTAACTCTCGTAAATATGTTCGGATCATTCTGAAATTTTTGGATATTAGTGACCTCTACCATAGTACGTTATCTATTTCAAATTATGTTTGTAGCATGTTTAGATCATTTACAGGGGCAGTCAAAAGTTTTTCGTTACATTACGGTCAATGGGAAAAAATCGTTTAAAATGATTTTTAATGGTGTTACACTCTTTCAAACATAGTAAAATTGATATTCATTTATGAAGTCCACGAAAATATGCATTCTGTTTAATATGCGGTGCAAAGAATAGTTATTGTTCATTTACAGGGCCATACAAAAGAATTCCGTTCATAATGGTATTAGGGGGATTGTTTGCGGTGAATTTGAAAAGTTTTCATATACAACATTGTATCTGAATTACTGTATATTAGTAATGATTGCTTAAAATACATTCTTATTTATGATATGAGTTTTTTTCACTAAATTTATGCATACTATAAAGTGCGTATATAAATGTTATAGTTCATATACAAGGCTACAGAAATGAATTCGTAAAGGTTATTCAGTATGAGCATAAATTGCTTAAAGGTGGGTTTTAAAGAAAATATGCATTTTTACGCTAAACGGAATTTAATTTACTAAGAAGTAGTTGTAGAATATATATAAAATGATATACAGGGCCGCGCAAAGAGTTGGATAGATGGTCTTCTATGAGTGATAATTTCTGGAAAAATAATTTCAGTAGTTTTAAGAGTGTTTTAGTTTGAATTAAATTTTAGCTAAATAGTGGCATGTACTAAAGGTACAAAAGTATTAACAAAAGGTACAAAACCGAGTTAGGCGGTTAGCGTCGATGCTAGAGAAGGGGGCAAAATATTACATTTTTTATGATCACTAAAAGAGAGACAAAACTAAATTTCTCAGCGAAGCTGCGAGTCTTCGTCCGTCGACATAGGCCACTCGGGGTCAAGACTTGTGCACACTGACACGGAGCGAGCCCTCCTTGAAGAAGTTTCCTCGCTGTGCACCCGCCGCCAGTGCGCGGTCGCCCAAGGACTTCGCGCTGCCCAACGCACGCCACGAAGCCCTGCGACCAAGAATTTGATGTCCGGTCGAAACAACAGAAACCCCACCCGGCCCGAGGAGCCTGGTGGTTCCTTCTATTGGTCTCTTCGCAGTTCACCCCGACGACCCGCAGGAGACGAACACCTATATAGTAGTTGATCCCACTAGCCTATGACGAAGGATCACTACGGAGGGGTTGCTGTACGGAGGTCCCTCAAGATCAAATACCATTATACGGCAAAAACATTTTTGAGGAACAACCGAAGCCGGGCCCACACACCACCCACCTCCGGGGAAGAAGGCGGCGGGAGAGACCGGTGCAGGCTCGATCCCCCACCTGAGAGTAGCCGGCGAGGGTACTCAAGCACGAGTGCTCTTGACCCCGTGAAGTGGCGGCTATATTTACTACCGCAGAAACGCAACTTTGACCAGAGGCTGCGAACACGAACAGGCCGATGAAGCTGACTCACGGTTCGCGGACACAGCCAACCGTACCAGGCTTCCGTTGCGTACCAATGCACCCAGACAGCACCCAAGAAAAGCCAGGAGGCGATAGGCTGAAAACGCGAGTAGACGGACGAACCACATCACGACCCGCTCGGTCGGCATCTACCTCCCGACCCAAGTCAGACCCGCCCGAGAAAACCTGGGACTATGTATTCGAACATGACATGCATAAATACATACAGACATTTGCAATACAACTTTTAAAACAAACAAACAGATAATACAAAATAACTACTACTTACAAAATAACATATATATGTACAAACCCCGCCCGAGGAGACCCCTGAGGGGGCTCCGAACGGCATGAGTTTCCGAATAAAATTTCTAGGGTAAATAGAGCCTGAATATATACTAACTAAACATAAAATCATTTACAAATATACAACCAACAGAAAGCCAAAACCATTTACCTAATTACACACATAGAGTGAACGTGGGCACGAGATACAAAGTCCCCGACCCACTCGCTCATGCACCACTCCTGCCTGGCCTGTGGGAGCCCCGGGAAGGCACGAGTGCGTTCGATCGCGACCTAGGGCCACGGTAGGTTCTGGCAAATGGATGCGCTCTTCTGCGACCCAGGTTGCGGTCAAGCGTCTCGAAGAGTAGAGAAAGAGAGACAAAAAGGAAGTGATCACAATTACATTTTCTCCAATTTATTGCGTATTGGCAATAGTACATTTACACTTACGCCAATTACGTATGCTATATGGCGAGAATACTATGAGAGAAGAGATGCGGTCAGAGGTTGTTAATTGTATTTGACGGGGGGGGGGGGGTAAAAGGGTAATATGAGTTATTTACCGCCAACTGATTACGTAGGAATTCTGTCTTAGAAACCGCGAAGGAACATTCTATAGGAGTTGCCAAAGATCTCACGGGACTGAAACACCAGCAAGCGAACATTAATAAATTAAAACAAAATAAAGATAGGGTACCAATAATGAAATGACTAATATATTGCATCTGGACTAACGGTTAAAAATGTAGAAGTAACATGTCTGACTAATTTCTGCATATTATCAAAAGTAAGTCAGAAGGATGAAAATTAGAGCGCAGTTGCCAGGCGGGAAAAGGATATTATTTCTTTTCTTTCAAATGCAGTGCGCTGCCGTTAAAATACTAAAGAGACTGAGAACTGACTAATAAGTTTATGACAGGGGAAAGAGCGATAAAAATAGATTGAATCCAAATGCAGACAGATAATTAAATTTAAGAATTTAAAAAAGGCGTAATTTTAAAGGGGGAAAAGGAGAAACTATTAATATTAATATGTGAAGGTAGACGCCTTCACAGGCAACATAGTTTTAAACAACAACAAATGCCACGAAAAAGCCTGAGCTCCGCGCTTATGTTTCATCTTTCATACCGGTCGAGACATAGGAATCTTTTAACAAATGCTAGGGTAATTTAACTAATGATCGTGCGGCAAGACTAGGGAACTCTTTATTGTAAAAATTGAACTCATTATTGGGGAGAATTGACCGAGCCGAAATTACGCGGGATATCGAGTTATGGAATAAAAAAAGATTTAGAAAGAAAGGGTATAAATAAGATAACTTTAATAGAATAAGTATCTGCAATTTAAGATTGAGAAATGAGAATGTCTTGAAGAAAATTATTAAGGGGAAATGCTTGTTAGATGATTTTGGAAGGAAATTAAATACGTGTTTTAAATAGAATGAATTTAAATGCACGGAATGAATGGACTATTATTTATGATAGGAAATAATTTAATAAACTTGGATTGAAGAATAATTTAGAAAAGACATTATATATATTTAAGAATTTAAGAATATGCAATCGATGCGCGTAATTCTTTTTGTACATCAACAAAAAAATCTATTATATATATATTCTTAGCTTCCTACTTAACTTCATACTAATATAAATAACAAATAAAATGAAAGTTTATACGTCAGAATAAATCTCAACATGAACAGAATCAAAAGTTTTAATGAAGTGATTAAATGTATTTTATTTCTCATGGGATACACTTGAAATATATTATATTTAAATGAATAATACAAAACTACAAGAGAATTTTTAACCTGTCAAAAACCAATTAAGCGTCTAATTGATTCATAGCCGTTAAGGTGTAAAAATAAAAGTTTAGCTTCACTTTAGAGACAAGTAAATCCGGTATGCATTTCGGTGTAAACCTTTTTTATCATATTTTAAAAGCTTTGTTTCGTTTACATTTAGTAAACATTAATGGGCATATGAAAGCTTTGTCGCTTATATTTATAAAATTGAATTTAATATTCTGTTTTTACTCTTTTCTAAAAGGTATTTAACATTTTTATTTTTTATGGAAGAAAAAAAAAGAATGTATTACATACTTAACAGAGCTGCAATCCGTTTACTCTTGAGAAGACAAAATTTTAAATTGGTATTAACGTTAATTACTTTTAATTGATTATTAAGTTTACCGGATATAATAATTTGGGTAACATAAGTTTGCGCATTGTATACTTGAAGAGATGTGTTACAATAATTAAAAAAATTTATGAAATAATGAACAGATCGAATTGAAAAAATTTTGTTTTAAACACAAAAATTTTCATTAAGTAAGTAAAATATAAGTTAAACAAAAAGATTTACATAAATTTAAATAAAAATTATGTATGTTTTGGAATCAGAAATTATTTCATAGTAGTAATAAAATATCAATCATAAATAAAGCAAAAATAATTAAAAAAGATAATTTTTTAAATAACATATTATAAAATAGTGTTGTCAAGTTTTTCCTAAATATTTTACAAACCTTCTGAAATCTAAATTGTCGTCTGCTTGCGCAAGATCTTTCTAATTTCACCCGTCCTTTTTCAAATTTGGTTATGTTGGTGATTTTAATGTGTATCATGTCTCTTGGGGCTGTCTCCTCTCCAATGCTTACAGCATGAAACTCCGCCACGGGACAGATCAAAATTTTGCCCAAATTTTGGAGCCCATTGAGCCCGCGTGACAAAATTCTAATTCTATTATTGATTTTGGAATCACCCGCAAGTTTCTCTTACCGTGTACTATTCACACGGTTAATGATTTGTCTTCGAATCCTCTGCCGGTTATGCTTAGATTATACGTGGACAGGTATGAACTGAACATTCCACAGCCCTTTTTTGGTGAATTGGGATGACTATGCTCATGTTCTCGAGAACAGGCGAGCACCGCCCGCCGAGATTCACTCTGCGTAAAACTCAAATTCAGCATTTGGAGAAACTCTCCATAATGCATTTAAAAAAAAAAAAAAAAAAAAAGGTTACGAAATCACGACAGACGGTGGTGGATTTTTTCAGACTACCTAAACACATCAGACTTTTGAAAAGAAATAGTTATCGTTATGGCCGATTCTAACACTGATTTTTGATTTTTTGATTAGATACCTACATTAACACAGTCATTATTGAATACGGCTTTTAAAAGGAGCCGGTCTCAAAATGTTAAAAATTCCTGTTCTAAAAATCTTTCTGTATGAATCTAATTTAGTTTCCCTTAAGCTGAAACAGGTTGAGTATCAAACACGTAAAAATAATTAAATAAAAGTTGAGTGATTCCAATTGACTTTCAAAACACTGGTGACGTATCCATAAACTTGAAAAAAAAGAGTTATTTTTCAAATTCCTAACATGTTCAACATAAGAAGACGACCTATTAAAATGCTGTTGCTCACACCAACAGTGATAGGGAAATTTTAGCTGCGAGTAAGAAACAAATGGAAAAAAAGTTCTGAAAACAGAGACTCCCCTCCTAAAGATCAGCTATGAAAGCTCTGCACTGTCAGGAAACTTCGTACTTATACAATAACTTATGTGTCATTTTTAAGCAAATAATTTCCGTACTCCGAGAACACATGCTTTGTCCGTTATTTCTTCCCGGAAGTCTGAAAAAGAGGGAATAATTCCGTTTATTCTTTGCAAGCATGCGTATTGGCTATATTAATACCGAAGTTCGAATTTATTTTTAAAATCGAAAACAGAAAATTCAATGAATTGAAATTTCTAATTCATCGATAATAATAATAATAATTATGCTTTCGAATTTAATAAATTAGAAAATTCCTCATCCATTTAAACTTAAAAGCAAATTTTTTTTGTATTAAAAATAATATTCGCATGTAAAATATATTCTCACATTGAAAAAATATATAGTAGTTCAAACAAGATAAAAATATAGATATTATTGAAAAAAGCAAATATTTCTTCTCGAATTTAATTTAAAATGCAATATTCATATTTTACATCTAAAAATCAAACTATGTCTTAATAAAATTATGTCTAATATGTAATAATTTTTGTTCTCTATTATTCTATAAGAGATAAAACACCAACCATTTTTTCATAACAATGAAATGTCCGTGGAATAAAGTTTAAATTACCGAACTTTCTATAAGAAATTTAACAAGCTTTACCAATCCCCCGTTTGAAGAAAACACACATCTTCATTTTAAACCCAACCTCTACCAAGTGCTTGCTGGCCGAGTGGTTAAGATGCTCGATTCGAAACGCGCGAGAGTAGGATATTTCTGAAAACTTCTTTTTTTTAGATTACGGAAATTTTCTGACCTAGAACGGAAAAAAATATTGGAAATTTATTCAATTATCGGATATAGTATAATGGAAGCAATGCTGCTAGTTATATTTCCGTGATTTGAAAAAAGTATTTCTGAGACTATAGTAGATTAGTCTAGTAACCTACGAATTAAGCATGATTTCAAGGTTTGCTACAATTGTCATACTGCAATTAAACTACAGTAAAACGCCGATTATCCGAACATGTCGGAATCGATCCTAGTTCGGATAAGCAAAAGTTCGGATAAATGGACAGACAATTTAAGGGATTTTTCTGACTGTACTAAAACCTTCACACTTTATCCAGGATTAGGACTGGCAGCAGCAGTTAGTGCTGGTGTGTTTAAAAATTGTTTTATTTTTTTTTTATTGTATTTATTTTTTTTGTCTTAATTTTTTTTTGTTTACTTTTTTATTATTTAAAATTTTCTTTTTCTCTTTTTATCCTTTTCTGAACTTCAGAGATTATAATTTAAGCAAAAAAATCTTTCGATTGTTGTTTGCTTCAAAGAAGACATTTTTCCAATGCTACCATATCTTGAATTCTTCTTAAATACGTTAGTTTAATAGGATCAGCGTTCTTCTGCCGTTCGAGCCATTTCATAGCTGTTTCCAAACATTCAAAAGCTTCGTTATGTGATGGACCTGGGTCATTTTTAGAGAATTCGTTTTCATTTTCTTTAATTTATTTTTCATTTTGAATCTTATCCAGAATCTCATCATCATTTAAAATCTGTTATCCAGGGTCATGTGCGTCACTATTTAACCACTCTTTAGTTTCATTTTCTTCATAGATTTGAATTCTTCCCGTCTCCTTTATTGTTTTATATTCCTCATTTTCTGATTCATTATCAGTTTTTTCTTTATTTAAAATTTTATTCCAAGCCTTTTTTAACGTTGAGGATTTTACTAGATTCCGGGAATCAGCAGCCATTATACAACATATGTACTTCTATGCATATTTATATAAATATATACTTCCATGATATCTTGAGAATCAGGCTCTTCTGTTTCTTCCGATAAAAGGAGCATTCTTAACATTTTCTTTCTATAAAGTCGTTTCAATGTCTCTATCATACTTTCATCTATGGGTTGGATTACAGATGTAACATTAGGTGGCAAGAACTTTATACAAAACATGAGAAAAATAAGGTATTTGGATAATTAGAAGTTCGGTTAAAAAAACATTTTGAAAGAAATACGCTGTTCGGATAGTTGGAAGTACGGTTAAAAAAATTTTTTTGAGAGAAATAGACTGTTCGGATAATTGGAAGTTCGGTTAATTGGAGTTCCGATAATCGGCACTCTACTGTTATATATAAAATTTTTTAACATATTCTTTAACAAAGATTTTTTGACTTATTATAATCTTCCTACACTTTTCCTAATTGCAATGTTTACAAAAACAATTTCTTCCTCTCTACCTACTTTTCCTACTGTGAATGCACATTGACGGATTCTTTAACTTTAATTCTATAACTCTTTCTTTTTAAATATTTTATCTTTCCTTCTACTTTCTTTTCTATATTTCTTTTGTTATTTTTTAATGCGTATTCACGAACCGTACATGTAGCAAATTTCAAATTCTGTGAAATCTGCTGGAATCGAACGCAAAGCATCACATTTTGAAATCAGAGACGTTACATTCACGTCACTACTGATTGACCCCTTTGAAACAGTATTTAGCAATTGTAGAGCGTTACATTTGCTTCGAACATTTTCTGATAAAATCGGTCGCAGAAAGTTTTGAAAAATGTTTAAAAATATACTAAATACATATTTCGTCGCCTGACGTTTATGAAAATCTATAAAGTTCTTGCAATTATGTTGAAAATATAAATGCATTTTCTTGGTGTTTTTTTTTTTTTTGTATGTGTGTGTCTTAATCCTAATTTATAGGTTTTCTTTTGCATATGTGGATATACTTTTCTGAGTACAGTTTAGCATAAGCAATCTCCTAAATAGAACTTTTGGAAAAAAAGAATGTTGCGTTCTAAATATGAATAATTTTTTTTTCTGTTATTTTAGAGTTATTTTTTTAGTTAATAGTGATGCTATATATCCTGTTTCGCATATGCAAATATACTTTTCTGAGTAACGTTCAGCATAAGAGTGAGGAAATCACCATAATGATTTTTTTTAAAAGAAGAATAAGACGTTCGAAATATGAATACATTTTTTCTCTTATTTTAACGGTCCTTCAAATTCATATTAGGTAGCTTTCTTTACAAAAAGCTACCTATTGCAGCCGTTCGGAGGAAAGCGATTTCAAAAAATTTTGGTATATTTTCATCGATCATGACCCCCAGACCCCGAAACCACCCTCCGTTCAAAATTGATATATATATATATATATATATATATATATATATATATATATATATATATATATATATATATATATATATCAATATATATATATATATATATATATATATCTGACCTATGTCATACTGTAACTCTCGTATTTATGAACCGATTTGGATGTAATTCGGTGTGTGCATAGTACATAACAATGTCTCGACCGAGTTCGTTGGCCAGCTTCATCCGCCATTCTGTTTCAAAATGGCGGCCATTTAAAATTTTTAAAAAAATTTAAAATTTGAAATGTGGTACCAAAAAATTAAAAATGGAAAAATATTTTTTTCTTACGTATTTGACCTTTATACAAAGACTCCGTAGCAGTTTTTGTTTCGTCTATATCTTAAAAAATGGCTGAGTTATAGCATTTTGAATTTCTAGCGAAGTTGACATTTTGAAACGTCCTGAATTTTGTCACACGATAAAAGGCGTATTTATGAACCGATTTGGATGTAACTTCGTTTATACATAGTACAGACCAATGTCTCGACCGAGTTCGTTGGCCAGCTTCATCCGCCATTTTGTTTAAAAATGGCGGCCATTTAAAATTTTAAGAAAAATTTAAATTGGAAATGTGGTACCAAAAAATTGAAAATTGAAAAAATATTTTTTTCTTATGTGTTTGACCTTGATAAAAAGATTTGGGAGCAGTTTTTGTTTCGTTTATATTTTAAAAAATGGCTGAGTTATAGCATTTTGAATTTCTAGCGTGGCTGACATTTTGAAACGCCCTGATTTATGCCGCGTGATAACAGACGTATTTATGAACCGATTTGAATGTACCTTGGTGTGTACATAGTACAAACAAATAACCCAACCGAGTTCGTTGGCCAGCTTTATCCGCCATCTTGTTTCAAAATGGCGGCCATTTAAAAAATTTAAAAAAATTTAAATTTAAAATGAGATGCCAAAAAATTGGAAAATGAAAAAGATTTTTTCGTATGTGTTTGACCTTAATACAAAGATTCCGGAACAGGTTTTGTTTTGTCTATATCTAAAAAAATGGCTGAGTTATAACATTTTGAATTTCTATTGTGGCTGACATTTTAAAACGACCTGATTTTTGTCTTTCGATAACAGGCGTATTTATGAACCGATTTGGATATTACTTGGTCTGTACATAGTGCATACCAATGTCTCGACCGAGTTCGTTGGCCAGCTTCATTCGCCATCTTGTTTCAAAAGTGTTGCGATTTTTTTAAAAATTTATTTTAAAATTTAAAATGAGGTATTAAAAAATTGGAAAATGAAAAAGATTTTTTTTTATGTGTTTAGCCTTGATACAAAGATTCGGAGCAATTTTTGTTTCTGAAAATTTGTTCTTTTGTTTATATCTTAAAAAGTGGTTGAATTATAGCACTTTGAATTTCTATCATGGCTAACAATTTGAAACGATCTTGTATTTGTCACGCGATACCACACGTATTCGCCTATTTCGATGGAAGAAGGCATGTGGATAGTATACATCAATATCTCGACCAAGTTCGCTGGCCAGCTTCATCAGCCATCTTGTTTCAAAATGGCGGCCATTAAATTAAAAAAAATTATATTTAAAGTGAGGTGCAAAAAAATTAGAAATTGAAAAAGGTTTCTTTCTTAAGTATTTGACCTTGATGTAAGGATTCAGGAGCATTTTTTGTTTGCCTTTATCTTAAAAAAATGGCTCAGATATAGTAGTTTCAATTCCTAACGTGGGTGACATTTTGAAAAATCTGATTTTTTGCCTGCGACAGCACTCGTATATATCAACCGATTCCGATGTGAGTGAGCATGTGCACAGCAATTACTAAGGTCTCGACCAAGTTCACTGGTTAGCCTCATCCACCATGTTGTCTTAAAATGGCAGGCACTTTAAGAAATCGCCGAATTTTGCAGCCAAATATAAGTTACTTTAATTAAAAGCAGCTTGGATAAAGCTGACTAATTTCGCGAAATTCTCATTCATAATGATTTAGTATTGATAAAAATTAGTATTGAATCTCCTACATTCGGTTTCCATTTAATTGAGCTTCGTGTGTTTGAATAATATAAGTTGGCTTTTTTAAAATAAGGAATATGAAAGCTACCTCTTCCTCCCGGCACTGGCCGGAAGGACTTTTTTTCCTTTGTATATGCGAAGATATTTTTCTGAGTAAAATTTCGCATAAATAGAATATTTTGAAAAAGAAAACCGCCGTGTTAAGATATGACTACATTTTATTATCATATCATTTTAGTGTTAATCTAAATGTTGCAGATTATTTGTTATGCATATGAGAAGGTGTATTTGAGTATAGTTTAGCATTTGGTATAGAACATCTCTACAATACAAAAATAAATAAATAAATAAAAATGCCGCTTTGGAAATATGAATACATTTTCATTTTTTTTGTTATTTTAGGGTTATTCTAAATGTTTTAAAATTTTCTGCTTTAGGTTCTTCAGAATTAATGATAAAAAAAAACGATTACTATTTTTAAAAACCCTTTAACCATTAACATTTTCCCGATTTTTTTTCTTTTTCTTTCCCTATCTCAAAAAATTAAGGAAAAGCAGAGACATTCATGAAATTTGAACATAAGAAAACATTATTAAATAAAAGGAAAGAATGAAATTAGCACTAAGATTTTTTTAACATTAGTAAACAACTATTCTGTAACAAAGAACACACAATGATATTAAGTATTGATTACGACGTTTAAGGTAAAAATATTTTTCCCTATTCGACAACGAGAAACTATCTGACACATTTTCTAACCAGTTTTGAAACACAAAATCTTGAGGCAGGATTTATGAATGGATTTCTAAACGGACATTATTTTTCATTTCTAGATAAAAGAGATATCTTGAGATATCTAGATATCTAGATCTTGAGATATAAGCGATATACATGAGAAGCGATATCTTGAGATATATGAGATTGTTTCATCAAGACGACAGTTTTTTTCTGTTAAAACGAGCACTTCGACGACATTTTCCGAATATAATACATTCCTAAAATGGAAGTAAGTACCGTTTCTAAAGCATTGTGTGCACTAATACACTGTAAAAAAAAATCTGTGAAGTTATTAAAGTTTTTCTAGGAAACTGGGATTCCAGGAACTTTTTATGTAACGGCAACAAGAAAAATTCCTGTAACAGCGTCTGTTACAGGAATTTTTGTTGTTGCCGTTACATAAAAAGTTCCTGGAATCCCAGTTTCCAAGAAAAACTTTAGTAACTTTACAAATTTTTTTTTTACAGTGCACTCGTGAATACAAACCGTTTTTATAATACATTTCTTACGCTATGTATTCAGAAAGAAAAAAATCAATTTCAAATAAATAACTATTTCTATATATGGTTATTGAAAATAAAACAGAAGGTATTTAAATATTCTATATCATGAGCAAAAATATTAATTTGAAAATAACGTGTACTTCTTACAAGAACTATCAGAAAATCCCTTCACAAAAACATGTACCATAATCATAAAATATATTTCAGCATTTTATTGAAAGTATATTTAAAAGAAATTATGACATAAGGCATAAAAATGTAAAAATGATATATAACTGAGCAAAAGGAAACAGAGATCAGTCAAATGATCGCTTCATACAAGGAGGGAAATAATAAGTAAAAACACTGGGATACTAGAAATATATACATTAGTTTTAAAAATAAACATAAATTTCAAAAATTAAAGATTTAAATGGTAAGAGGAGATTTTACGAAAATATGACGTATAAAAAAGCAGATGCATTTTCTGTAATAAAAACATGTCCTTTAACTGAAAATAGTTTTCTATAATAATGAAAATATTTCAGGGAATAAGATACAATTTTAAAGAAATGAGATAGAAGTAAATGGAAATAAAATGTATTTTTATTGCATTATTCCTTGTTATTTAAAATGCTTTTAAGATTATAGTTTTGAAAACTCGAGCTTTTGAAATTTCAAATAAAATCTTTTTTCGTCCAATATGAAATATTTTAATTTTGTTTGGTGCTTTTTTATTATAATTAATTTAATGACATCGCTGATGTTTCCGTTTCGTTAAAAACTAAAATTATGCTCTTTCAGTACATTAAAAGTGTTTTATATTTGTAGAATCTATTATTTTTTACCTAATATTCCTACTATTATTTTATCCATTTTTTTTTGTTTATTTTCCTATGCAGTTTGAGCATCTTTCATACAATATAATGTATATTTTTCTCATTATAAAACATTTCAATTATTGTTGTAAAAATATCTAATAAAAACAAAATATTGCCCATACTGTAAAAAAAGAAAAAAAACTGTAATTCTAGAGATGCATGTTACCGAAATCTGTAAGCTTACTAAAATTTTATTTCTACACAGTACAACAAATATGTAAATCTTCTAAACTAGTTTTTACAAAGCTACAGAAATCTGTAGCTTCACAAAAAAATTACTAAAGGTTAGTAATCTTACTAATTTTTTTTTTCTGTAACCGAGGTTTCAGTTACTTAAAAAGTTGTAGGCATCCCAGTTTCCTAACAAATTCTAAGTAACCTTATAGTTTTTTTTGATTTACGGTGTGCAAAAGTGTATCAGTTACATGAGTTTTTGTTGTTACCGTTACATAAGAAATTCTAGGAATCCTAGTTTCCTAGAAAAATTTTAGTAACTGTATACATTTTTTTATTTTTACAGTGCACTACTGTTCAGTATTTTAGCTGTCGACCAGTTCACCATTTCTACGACTTTGTTCATACGTGAATTTTACGCATAAGTTTATGAATTAATAGACTTTTTTACATATATATATATGTACATAAACGTACTAAACATGCGTTTTTAACTGATGCATGAAAGGCAAAAAATTAAAACAACAGAATCTTAAATATTATGTGAGTTTCTCTTCTCTATCATTTAGATATTTATTTATTATTTGAATGCCCTAATAAATTAAGTAGGTTTGGTTATGAATGTAATGAAAAAAAACTTTTCAATTTAATTTATAAAGACTTATGAAATATTACCAACATTAAAATCTTTTTTTATAACAGAATAACAAATTAACTCACTTTTATCAGAGTTTTAGGAAAAGGATTAATGTCAATAACTGAAAAAAAAATTCAAATGCATGAGACCGTTAACAAAGAAAGTTTTTGAAAAAGTATTTTCTACATAGCTCAATCAATAATTAAATATTTATTATTAACACTTTAATGTTTTTTGAATCTCCACAGAAAGTAGGTAATTCATTTCTGTTATAAACAATACTCTTTGATGATAATGGATAAGCTAATAACATTGAATAAAATTCTAGTTTTAAGTGTCTATTTTCAATAAATTGACTTTTTTGGAAATAAACTTTTCCTAAAGAAATTAAGAGTTTTAGTTAATAAGTTCCAAATTATTTTCGTTAAAATAAAAAGTCATAAAGGAACAAGTGATCTTCAAACAATTTTTTTTAAATTGCTTATTAAATACTACTGTAGGGCACAGTGTATGAATTATGGCATACATTTATCACATAAAAAAATAAAAAAAACGAGAATTACAAGGGATTTTCCTGAATATTTTAAGCGTTGTGAAGAACTTTTCAAAATGCCCCATGCGCATTCGATATCAACTGAAATCCACAATATTTTTATGCCAGTTTGGTTTACATATATAAATAAAATTTTGCATCGAATTTTATATATTTAAATATAAAGGTAATAAAAAAAAATTACAAAAAATTTATGAAATTTAAATCATTTTTGCGTCGTATTTCTGAACTTAACTACCTTTAACTTTTCCAATTATATTTAGTATTAAAAAACTACGCACAGTTTTATTTGTATATGTAAACCAAACTAACATAAAAAAATATTGGGGGATTTTGATTTGATATGGAATGCGCATGAAGTATTTTATAAAGTTCTTCAAAACTCTGAAAATATTCAGGGAAATTCCTTATTTTTCTGATTTTTTTTTTAATTACTTGTGTGATAAATATATGCCATAATTCATATGTTGTGCCTTTGAATAGTATTTAAAGATCAATTTTAAAAAAAAGGAAAGAAAAAAATGAGTTTTAAGGTCCCTGTCCTCCTTAAGGCTGTTTTCAGATCCAATCTATATACATTTCAAAACATATTTTAATTCCTATTTGTTCACTAACGTATCAGTTTGGCAAGTAATCTTAATCTTAATCTTAATCTTAATCTTAATCTAAATCGAACAGTTCTAATTCCTACATTTTTAAATAAAAGTAGAATATTCCCCAGAAAATGTCGTCGAAGTGTTGGTTTTGAAAAGAAGAAAATAAAAACTGTCTCCGTGATAAAACAATCGCTTGGATCTGAAGACGTAACTCCTTTATCGAAAAATGGAAAAAAAAATATGTTCGATTGGAAATCCATTCATTAATCATGCCTGCAAGTTTGTATGATTAAAAATGGGACAGAAAACGTGCCAGATAGTTTGTCAAGCGGGGCAAAGCATTTTTTCAAAACCACTTTAAGCGTTGTACATTCAATATTTTATTTCCTTGTGTATTTTTTTTTTTTTTGTTATAGAATAGTCATTTACACAAGTTAAAAAATCCGAGTGCTAATTTCTTTCTTTCTATTTATTTAGAAACGTTTTTATATTCAGATTTTCTGAATGTCTTTGCTTTTCCTTATTTTTTGAGATAAAAAAGAATGAAAAGAATTATAGCAAAAAAGATTGATTGGTAAAATAGTTTTTTAAAACAATTATCTTTTATCATTGATTTTTAAGAATCTATAGAAGAAAAATTTATAGCATTTGGAATAACACTAAAATAACGGAAAAAAGAGAATATATTCATATTGGTAACACGACATTTTTTCTTTTTTTTTTAAGTTCTATTGTGGACATGTTTTCTGCCTTATGTTAAACTTTACTCAAAAAAGTGCCTTCATATATATGCTAAAAATACATTTCAATTAACACTAAAATAATAAAATAAGTAAATTGTACTCATATCTTAACACGGCAGCCTTCCTTTTCAAAAAGTTGTATTCTGGTAATATTCTCTGTCATATGCGAAATTTTACGCAGAAAAATATCTTCGTATATACAAAATCTACTAAAAAACAACTTTTCAAAAGTAAAAAAAAAAGCCAAGCAAAAAAAAAAAAAAAAAAGAAAGAAAAGAAAAAAGGTGAAAGTTGTGGCTAAAAAATAGTGTGATATCAAATTTCCAAGCTTATATTACGGTACTTATTTAACATTTTTTGATAAAAATTTACCATATGTAAGTCGAGTACCTAAGTATGCGTTGATAGAAAGCCTTTTCTCCTTTACTAAATACATCATAACGTGTTTCTGAAAATTAATTTTTTTTTAATTATGCATGATGGGCTTGGCGGCCATCTTTCCATATTTTACACAAATTTCTAAGCACACAAGTTCATTGTTAAGATTGGAAGTTCGAAATTGTTACTAAAGCAAACATTTTATTCTTTTAATTTATGGAAATGAGTGCCTAAAAATTTGTGTCTAAAAATAAAGCTGAAGTAACTTCAGGTTTCATCTTATGATTCTCTTTTTTCGGAGGAGGGTTAATTAATTAGTTAAAGCAGTAAAAATCAATTTGTTTTTTCAAAATAAAAAAATTTAATTTATCTGTCTGTAGCTAAAACTAGAAGTTCGAAATTCTTAATAATGCAAATATGTTACGAGCTTGAGTGCTTAGAAATTTGTGTAAAATATGGAAAGATGGCCGCCAAGCCCATCATGCATAAGTAAAAAAAAATTAATTTTCAGAAACACGTTATGATGTATTTAGTAAAGGAGAAAAGGCTTTCTATCAACGCATACTTAGGTACTCGACTTACATATGGTAAATTTTTATCAAAAAATGTTAAATAAGTACCGTAATATAAGCTTGGAAATTTGATATCACACTATTTTTTAGCCACAACTTTCACCTTTTTTCTTTTCTTTTTTTTTGCTTGGCTTTTTTTTTACTTTTGAAAAGTTGTTTTTTAGTAGATATCAGTTCTTTTTTTAAAACAAATGATATATTATTGAAATAATTCTACTAGCTCAAATTAAAATTAGTCCTTGTATAGACTTTATAAGCAGGGAGCAAACACAATATTATACATTTTGTTTACCTATCATTCATTTTATATAGTGATTAATAATTTAAAAGTAAGGAAAGTCAATTTCTTCTTTCAAAGTATCAGTCTTTCTCAATTTATGTCTCCTTAAAATTTTCTACGAAAGATGAAAACTTAGTCAAAAACAGAGTCGAAATAAAATATATATTTACAGTTAGTCTGTCAGTTAATTATTTTTTCTAACTTTTTTTTTGCTGACGGTTTTGCAAAATAAATTTACCTTTACAAATACCTACGGTTAATCCGAGAATGAAATCCCGCAGGCATCTAAAGAATCGAAGATCTGTAAATCTAGCAATTCTAGACATAATAAAGGAACATTTTTGATAAAAAAAAATCTAAAAATTTAAAGATATAAACTGTACATATAACTTCATCTTCATTTAGATTGTGTTATAGAGAAGAAAGAATAAATATGTAATTTTACTCAAGTCTGTTTATACATACCTATTTGCATAAATGTGAGGATATTAATTTACTATAAAATTTCCCCTAAATTGATTATCTTTAATAGTCTATAATTAAAGCCGCATATACATTAGAATTAAATATTTTTCGGTTAAAAATTGCCTGAAATCTATAGTCTTATCGTTCGTCAAATTTGTTTTTTTTTTATGCCCAGACTCTTTTTCTGAACTCTGACAAAAGTTCACAGACATATTGAAGCTATCCAAATTCCTATATATTTCTATCGTATTTCCTTTTTTGAGGGGGGTGTGAGGAAGAACCCTTAAGAACTTCGTTTTGTTCTCAGAATTCTGAATTATTCATTCAAAAGATCTACCTACATAAGTCTTGTTGCAGAATTTTCATTAGCTAAGAGTTGCATCAAGTTATACATCATGTGAATCTATTAAATTAATTTCGTGAAATACTAGATGGGAGCCATTGATATTTCCAGACCATTTGCCAACATTTTAAACTTGAGTTATTTACTACTATTCATTAATTTTCTGTACGAATTAAAGAAGTCTATGTTTCCATGCCAAATGTACCTTTCACTATTGCTTGCTTGTTTGTTTGTTTGATTTATTGAACACATACATCATATCACATGCGGATCACGGCGGGATTCGAATCTGCTTCCACCTACGCTCTCAAGCGATTGGCGGCATGGTGTCTTATCCACTCAGCCACGGTGGACCACTATTGCTTTCTCTAATGCCCAGATACTCAAATTTAACCAACTGCACTTAGAATCATGGTCATAACAGAGAACATTTATATGTTAGAGCAGTGTTGCCAGTGGGCTACTTTTTTTTAATCCAGATTTCTTGATTGCCAGCACTTATTATAAACGGTAAAATTCCCTTTGTTTTCGCCTTAATTAATATCTCATTAAATAAAGCACATTTTACAATTTCAAAAAAGTGGTGCCAATCAAGTATCTGAATTAAAAAAAGTAGCCCATCTGGCAACACTGTGTTAGAGTGGTGACATATGCACAAGTCGTGTACTCATATTCAATTTTTTGTCCAAAGTACGGTAACTCAGTTTTCAGTAATAGACGAGGAAGATTTCAATTAAACTAACCAGAAAAGTTAACAAACATTGGCTTCCTGATTTGATTTTATTCAAAATTGTTTTAACCAACCAAAGTTAATGTCCGGGATCCAGATAAATTTTTCTCTGTTAGTAAAATTACATTGACCAATCAGTAGCCTCCATCCTTGCAGGCTTTTCGGTATTTACTGCAAACATCAAAAAGTTCGGAAAAATGCAGACGTCTGATTGATCAATCTCACACCGCTAATAGCGAAAAGTCTATCTTGATCCCGGCCTTTTCAACGCCTTTTAAATATTGGAGAAAGCCTTGACACGTGTCAGGAAAACGTCACACAAAGCAGGCAAAACAAAGAAGAAAAATCATTCATTGGCTCGTTCATATTCACGAGCCAATGAATGATTTTGTTTCTTTGCTTTGCCTGCTTTGTGTGATGTTTTCGTGACGCGAGTCAAGAATTTCTCAAATATTTAGGAGGCTTTGGCTTATTTCACCACCATGAAGTTATGAAAGGAGAGGAACAGACATGTCAATCTTCCCGTGTGAAAAACTAGTTACCAAAAAAAACGAGTTATTTCGCTCTCTTCTGCCCTTTTCTCTCTTGATTTTGACCGATAGCAGCCCATTTAGCAGTATCCAGTACAAGATGCCGCTATATACGGTGGACGCAGGAGGGAGGGTGTTAGCGGGACCAATGACATAATAGGCCAGTTCATGATGTTTAAAAGTCACACAGAGTTGGATCGAGGCTAACGAAAAAGACAGGCTAAGGCGGTGGGTCCGATTCTTCTTTTTTTACAAACCACTGGAGTCACGTGATGCTCTTTTCACGCACCTTCTTTGGTGCATTCGAGCATCACGTGACTCCAGCGGTCTGTAAAAAAAAGAAGAATCGGACCCACCACGGTAGCCTGTCTTTTTCGTTAGCCTCAGAGTTGGATCATCTTTACACGATGATGAGTACAAAGCTGCGCGCCGATTTTTTTTTTTTTTTTGTGTCCATTGCCGTGTACAGATAATCAACTCCGTGTGACGTTATGAACTGGCCTTATGTGTTGTTGGCCACAGTTTAGGAACAGCTACAAATGACTTCATCTATATCTACTCCGAGGTAAACGAAAAAGACAGGCTACCGCGGTGCTACAGCGCCTAGAATATATAGTGTGGAAATCGGCTATCCCAGTAATACTTTAAAAAGTGCTAAAATATTGGATCTCTTAAATTTCAAATGATGCTGAAATCCAATGAATCGATCTCAGCGATATCTGCAGGATATTTCCTAAAACTTCATGACGATTTGGTAACAGCGTCTAGAATACCTAGTGTAGAAATATTTTAATAAACAACGCTAAAAATTTGTATCCCATAAATGATCGACGATACTGCTAAAATCCCAAGTGTCGATCGCAGCGAAATCTGCGGGATTACACTGTATAGACTAGCGATATCTTGCAATTATAGAAAATATCCTGCAGATGTCGCTGCGATCTGTATATTTCAACAGCATCGTTGCACATTTAAGGATACAATATTTTTGCACTTTTTTAAGTGTTACAGGGATAGCCAATTTCGACACTATATATTCTAGGCGCTATAATTTGGTTTAGACGCTGTAGTATTTTTTTTTTTTTTTTACATTTTATTATTATACATCTGACCTGTGTGCTTGGCGTCAAGCCCGCTGTAATAATACGATGTTTACTTTGAAAGTATATCACAGATGTCGCTGCGATCAGCTCCCTGGATTTCAGCGTCAGTGCACATTTAAGGGATACAACTTTTTAGCGCTGCTTGGATAGCAAATTTCCACATTATGTATTCTAGATGCTATAGCGGTGCATTACACGTGTCTCTTTCTTCTTTAAAAAATATCCTGCAGATGCCGCTGCAAATGACTGTTTGGAATTCAACATCGTTGTATATTTAAGGGATTCCCTATTTCCGCGCTTTTTTAAGTATTGCTGGGATAGTCGATTTCTACAACATATAATCTAGGCCTATAACGGAGCTATAGTATCTAGAAGATATAGTTTAAAAATCGGCTTATTAAAAAGGTGCTAAAAAATTGTATCCCATAAATGTTGAACGAGGCTGAACGATGAATGTCGATCACAGCGACATATGGTAATGGAGGATATTCCATCTGCGCTTTGATCACGTGATCAAGGTAAAAACGTCTAGCGTAAAGAAGGGAAGACTCCGTAGACGTGTAATGTAAATCCCCGCTAGCCAATGAAACAGTTCATCAGGCAAAGCAGAAGCATCTTCCCTTCTTATCAGTTAGAAGTTCCTCGAGTAAATTACCGGTATCACGTGATTTTTTTCAGCCTCGAATCCATATTTGGAATATCCTCCATTCCAACGTAACTATTTCAAAAGACATCAAATGAGAAAACGTTTCGCTCAGAGAAGATCTAGAAAATGTTCCTGCTATCGACATTTGTCATTCAGTATTTTTCAATATTTATGGGATTCATTTTTTAGCTATTTTTAAAGTATTACTGGAATAGCCGGTTTCCACACCATGACCATGATCATGATCTAGGTAGATTTTTCTTTGTTATCGCAACGAGATTGACCAATTAGAAGGCAGAATTATTGCTAACATTTCACTGTTTGCAAAAATGTACCTGGATCTCGGCCTATATTTATAGTCGTTATAACTGAGCTCAGGAATAGTACAGAAAGCAAACTCCGTATTTTGATACATTAATGCCGGGATCCAATTAGGAACAAGTGTGTCGCTATAACGAAGCAGCGACATATGGCCAATAAAGGTTTTTTGGTAGAAGTGATTAAAACAAATCATTAAAGGTCTTTGCGAGCGTGTCATTATCGTGAGGCTAATGCATACTGAATTATTTCTTTAGTCTAATAAAGCTCGTCCATGCGCGTATCGTCTAATGAAGGATATTCCAAATATGGGTTCAAGGCTGAAAAAGTCACGTGGTACCGGCAATTTACCTAAAGAACTTCTAACTGATGAGAAGGGAAACAGGAAACTACTACTGCTTTCTCCCGTGAACTGTTTCATTGGCTAGCGGAGATTTACATTACGTCGACGAAGCCTTCCCTTCTTTACGTTAGACGTTTTTGCCTTGACCACGTGAACATAACGTAGATAGAATAGCCTCTATTCAAGAAAGTTGATTGCCGTACTATAGCACCTAGAATATATAGTGTAGAAATTGGCTATCCCTGTAATACTTAAAAAAGTGCTAAAATATTGTATCCCTTAACTGTGCAACAATGCTGCTGAAATATACAGATCACAGCGACATCTGCAGGATATTTTCTCAAACTGCAAGATATTGCTAGTCTATACAATGTAATACTAAATCCCTCAGATGTCGCTGTGATCGATACTTGGGATTTTAGCAGTATCGTCGCACATGTAAGGGATACAAATTTTTAGCGTTGTTTGGATAGCATATTTCCACACGAGGTATTCTAGACGCTCTAGCCATACTTTCGGCAAAAACTTGAAATGAGCATGCTTCCTGTGCATATATCACCACTCTTATGTATAAAGGCTCTCTGTTATGGTGTTGATTCTGAGCGCTCTTTCTTAAATTTCTATATTTGTGTTTTAGAGAAAGCAATACAGAAAAGTACTGTTACTATGGAAACAACAACTTTTTTAATATTGAAATGTATAGCAAAGGAGTTCAGAATCAGTGCCTTAAATAGTTTTGAATATGTATTGTTGTTATGACAATCAATACCCTTCCTGGATGTGGAAATGCAAAATTGTGTTCAACATAATGGAGGATATTCCATCTACATTGTGATCACGTGGTCAAGGTAAAAACTTCTATCGTAAAGATGGGAAGGCTCCGTAGACGTGTAATGTAAATCCCCGCTAGCCAATGAAACGGTTCATGAGGCAAAGTAGTAGTATCTTCCCTTCTTATCAGTTAAAAGTTCCTTGGACAAATTACCGGTATCACGTGACTTTTTCAGCCTCGAACCCATATTTGGAATATCCTCCATTGGGCGCAATCTAGATAGATTTTTGGCTGTTAGAGAAACGAGATTCATCAATCAGAAGCCTGCATTTTTGTGAACTTTTCGCTGTTTGCAGAAATGCAGGGTATTGATTGGTGATTCTTGTTTCGCTAACAGCGAAAAATCTATCTGGATCCTAGCCTACATTTCTACAAACATTGCACTTCATCCACGGCAATAAAAAATGACTAAAAACTTTCATGACATAGGCCGGGATCCAGAAACAGCAAATATTCTCAAACATGCAGGCTTCTGATTGGTCAAACTCATTTCGCCAACAGCGAAAAATCTATCTGAATCTCAGCCATAGTTATCTTCGATGGAATCAATGCAAAAGGATAATATAAAAGAAAAGTATAAGATTTCTAAAATATTTTGGCGGGTTTATCGCTATTTGGCATAATTTGTAAACTTTTGAACTAATTAACAGTTTTTCGCTAATTATGTATAGAAAATTAATGTTTTTAAAGCTGAATTTTATAAAAGCACGTAGATTGAGTAAATATCTATCCAAAAATTCCATCCTTACTTTTTTCTGTCCATTATTTAAGTCTCTACCTCGATTTAAACATAAGTTGTGACGAAGAAAATAAATCTGTCATTTTCAGTATCTCGACGTTATTTTAAAAAATCTATATCTCTGTTTATAATTAATTTATGAGGATGCATTTGATCTCAAATCGAAGATCTTCTTTATTAGGTCCTTCTGGTGTTGGTTTTATTTTTCTGCGATGATTGCTTCTTTTCATATGGGAAATTTTACGCTGGCATATTTCGTCCATTTAACATGGAGAAGTTGTCTGCAGTATAATAAGCAGTTACGATGTCTTGCCGTTATTCTTGGCGTTTGTTTGTTTGGCGGGGTTTTCATTTTTTTTCAGCTTGGCTTGGCAGAACGACCGTCCTGCTTGATAAAAATCTGAATTTGAAGTAACACTAAAATAACAGAAAAAATGTAGTCATATTTCGAACGCCACAGTCTTCTTTCTCAAAAAAAATTATTATGGAGATATTGTCTGTTTTAAGCTAAACTTTACTCAGAAAAATATATTCGCATATAAGAAAGACAATATACAACATTTTGATTACCAGATAAAAAAAAAAAGAAAATGCATTCATACCTTCAACATAGAAGTCTTCTTTTTCAAAACGTTCTATTATAAAGATATTCAATGTTATATGCCAAACTTTACGCAGAAAAATGTCATCTCATATACAAAGAAAATCTGTACGAATTAACATTAAAATAACAGAAAAGATAAAGACTTTCCAACGTGGAATTCTTTTTTTTTAATTTCAAATGTGGATATATTCCCTTTTATGCGCTAAACTTTACTCACTAGGGAAGTACGGGGATCTCGTCGTGTGGAGTAAAAAATATCAAAACTGTGGAGTCACTGGAACTACTCGTCGCAAATCAGCCGTTTTCGAGATATCTGACAATTTATGTTACGCAATTTGTTTATTTATCATAATGTATTTATGCTGTGACATTTGTTATGTCATTACATTTATAATTTTTTCTGTTAAATGGCTTCCTGCAAATTTCTATTTAAAAGACCACAGCGACCAGTGAGTACTATAATTGTCGACCATCAACAAACATACACACAACATACGAAATAATACATTTACAATGCAGCCATTGGGGACTATTTTTCTCAAACAAAACTCTTTCACATGTAAATGTGCAAGATATATGCACTACAAAATTTATTTTTTCCCAAAATAGTGGTGCAAATAGAACATAAAATTATTCGCCCGTGACTATTAACTTATCATTTTTTTTTTTGCATATTTAATTTTCAAACATACGTAACATAGTTAAGTTAACATAAAGCCATTAATATATATATATATACCAGTGTAAATACCCGTCCTAAGGCGGTGGGTAAAAATCGTGATTTTGACTTAAAATTTGAAAAAACTGATAAAAATAATTGACAATATGGAAGCGTTTAGAAGAAGCAGCGTTTAGCAAAGTTCGGCAAGTTTATGTTCCGATAAACATACTACTAGTATTTAGAATACTTCTGGGTAAAACAGGCTTTCCGGCTATACCATAACAAAATTATAAAACAAAAATTTAAGAAATATGCAATAAAACTGCGTAGTTAAAAAAATTAGTCTGCTATGCTGCAACTATTGAAATAATACTAATAATTAATAATTTTTTTAAATAACATTTTGAAATAGTATTTGTATGGTTTACTCCCCCCCCCCCCCCCGTTCCTCCAAAAAATATATTGATTAATAAATAAGATAAATTTTAAAGAAATAAAACTCCCAGTGTGTTTTAAATCTGCCTATAAAACTTGTAAGCAAAAGACGAAAGCTATTTTTATTCAAGGATGAGTTTTATAAATGCCTTTTAGTGTTTCGTAACCTTAATATTTTTATATATCTATGTAGTTTTTATAATTTTTGGAAAACAAAGAAGAATCAAACATAGTTAATGCCTATTTTTAACAACTGTAGAAAATGTTTTTTGCTCGAAAAAGATGTTGCATTAAAAAATGTTCAGACTAAAATTAGCCACTCCCTTTTCAACTTATTTAAATGAATTTGAAAATGTTTTTTGCTCGTAAAAGATGTTGCATTAAAAAATATCCAGACTAAAATTAGCCACTTCCTTTTCAACTTATTTAAATGAATTTGACTAAATGACTTTAAATATATGCCTCTTCAAACTTTAGTCATATGAATGCTTATTTATTATTATTATTATTTAAATATTTTTAGTAATGTTTAATTTGATATTTTTTTTATCAATGTAATTTTGTTATTTTATACAATATTTATTTATATAACTAATTATTATAAAATTAGTGTATTTACATAATATTTTGCAAATAACACATAAACTATATAATTTTTTAGAGAATGGAAAACTCATATGTTAGCTTTATAGTTTATAATTTTTGGTATGTATAGATCTCTTCACAACCAGATTTTCTTTATTTTTTTCAATATAAATAACAGTCTAAATGAAAAATACAAATAAAAATAATATTATAAATGCAAAATATAAATAAATAATTTTTTATGCTAAATAAATATTTAAAATGATATTCATGGATATTTATTTTAATTCCATGCTTTCGCATTAAATTATTTTTAAATACACGTAAGACATTCTGGTGATCTTGTAAACTCCCCCCGCCCTCCTCACTTGTTTTGTTATCAGAAATCAAGAAAAAATTTCGAAAACGGAGGTGATCATCTTATTATTTTTGCTTACACTCATCTGACTGGCTATCAATTATTCTAAAGTATAACACAACTATTTTTTTTTTTAAATAACAAACAATTTTAGGAATATTGATCTAAACTTTAGACAGACAGTCACTACAATTTAACGCATTACAACACATTAAAGTCACTACAATTAAAAACAGGCATTAACATTTTTTTCTTCTTTGTATTACGACTCTTAAAAGCTACATACATATCTGAAAAATTAAGATTTTTGGAAAACAGTGAAAAGCATTCATAAAACTTACCTGTGAATAAAAATAGCAATAAATATCCCTTTTCATTCCTTTCAACGAAGCTTTTTGCCATTTGCACTTTGAAAACGACCGCCAAAGAACCCTTTGCAACCGTTTCGACCTTGTCCATTCTTGAGAACCTGTTTCTCTAGTGCGGGAGGGAGCGTGGTTTTGTTCTTGTCGCCGGATAGGGTGACCATAGTTAATTTGTTTACAGAAGTTGATTTGCGCCGGGAGAAGTATACCCCCATGGTTTAATTTTTTTCAATGAATCACGTGAATGACTCGCTACCGCTCGTTTACGTTTTACGCTAATGTATGCTTTTAACTTGAGTTCTGAAATTGTTTTTCAACTGCGCAAATCATTCAAATTTTGTTAATTTTGAATAAATTATGTTGAACAGAAGGGATTTCAGGTAGAAAAGATTTGTATATAGGCAGATAAGTTTTCTCTTACGCATATCCAATCGTAATTAAGCCTAACGTGGCTCCATATTATCGGAGACTGGTAAGATCAATGGGTTCACCCAGGATGAGTTACACTGTCTTTTATTATATAGAGATATATGTATAAATTTAGGGATATGACAAAGGTAACAGCATAAACACCCTGTAATAAATTAAAAAATGTGTGACATAAATTATCGGATATCTGAAAACGACTGATGTACGACGAGTAGTTCTACCGAGTCTTTTACTCCCCACGAAGAGATCTTTTAAAGTATACCACTCTCGTCAAAATTGGCGCGTAGCACTTCTTGCACTTCCGTAGTCAGAAAAGTGGCAAATACAAAAAAAAAAAAAAATCAATAACGCACAAATTAACACAAAAATAACAGAAAACAGAATTTTGTTATATATATCCAACGCATCATTCTTCTTTTTAAGCGGGTACAGGACATTTTAAATTGTGGAAAACGCTAAAAAGAATCAGCATTTTCAAAGTACGAAAGCTCAAATAATATGTAGTTAAGATTTTTCGTTTTGATTTCCGTTTAAAGTATGTATTCTTAAGCATATTTGATAGAAAAATAAATGTTGTATATACAAAGCTAATAATTAAATTTTAATTTTTAAAATTCAAATCACTATTACCTGAATAAAAAGCATTAAGTGTTCCTCGAATGATAAAACTATAAATTTTGCTAAAATTAAAGAATAATTAAACTATATTTGTCCAAAACAAAATCTTAACACGCTTATTTCTAACTTTAAACCAAAACAAACGCAAAAATATTGCTTAAAATTTATTTTTAACACACAATTTTATAATTTTTGAATAAAAAAATAAATGAATCGTATATTTTAAGTGCAAAAAAAGTATATCAATTATTTTGGTTTTAGCATGTGAATTGTAAAGAAAAGAATGTGTAGTTCAATTTTTAAACTGTAGCTTATATATATATATATATATATATATATATATATATATATATAATATATATATATATATATATAAATTTAATTTATTTTTCAATTAATTATCAGAAGAGAAGTTGCGCTCGAAATTATTGAATATTTGATTTATCACATTGCTAACGAAGCGTAGAACCCACAATGTGAAAAATGTCCAAGCCGGGAATCGAACCGGAACCTTTGGAATAGCACTCCAAGTGCTCTACCATTTAAGCTACGAGGACGATGCCCAGCACTGTATTTCTCACACATATGTGATACATATGGTAACATATGTTACATAAGACACATACATGTGTTCGCCGATGCTGGGTTTATTTGTGTCTCATGTTTCTCTGCAGGATTGTGTGCTCATGAAGGTTTGTTTGTTTGTTTGTGTTTTCGACGGCCAATTATCAACACTAGGGATATAAGCCCTAAGGGGGAGGACTGCCCTTCGTGGGGGTCTTTCTAAGGGAACCTAACCCGTATCTGCTCATGAAGGCTATTCCATCTTGTACTGCATTTTCAGCCTTACCAACACATGTGAGTCAGGAATGCAGAGCTGGGTATCGTCCTCGTAGCTTAAATGGCAGAGCACTTGGAGCGCTGTTCCAAGGGTTACGGGTTCGATTCCCGGCTTGGACTTTTTTTACATAGGTAGTTCTACGCTTCGTTAGCAGCGTGATAAATCAAGTAGCTTATATAGTTTGAAAATAACAGAGCGCGCAAATTGAAATTTGCTAATCTGAGAAAACGCATCTTAAAATTTCAATATCCCAATACTTTCCATCATACGAGCAGTGTTTAAATGATTATAAATCATGAAATAATGCAGATTTTTAAATGCGGTTTCTTTTTAATATTGTGCAGAAACATTTAAAGATTCATACTAAATCAAAAATAATAAAAAAATATTTTTTTAAGTTTAAAGGTTCTGTATCCCTTTAAAAAGCTCCTATTCTACAGATATTCTTTCATATACGTTAATCTTCAATTATGGAAATGTGTTCGCATATACAAAAGAAAAAAAATTATGACCTTTGTATTAACACAAAAACAACAAAAAATAGGAAAAATTTGTATATCTTCAAAACAGCGTCTTTCTTTGTCAAAAGTTTAATGTGAAGATATTCTCTGCCCTGTGCCACAATTTATTCCAAAAATATCCTTGCATATTGAAAAGAATTGCAAAAATTCAGCAGATTTGGCAAAGGTTAAAGAACTGGTGAACATCTAAGATATTTCTTTTTATTCAAATAAAGAAAATGCCGCATTCTTTTCATCTTTTCTTCTTTTTATTAAGTGCAATTGGAAGGCAATTTCGTGAAAAAAGTCGTTCTTTTTTCTTATTTTTTGAATCATTTATTTTCCCTTTTCGAATGGTATACAACTTTTGCTTCTACGATAACGATAAGTTATTTTTTTTAAGTAATTCAGTTTGTTTACTCATACATAAACATTAAACTCAATTTTCTCATAATGTTGTTTTTTGAATTTGTGCCTTGTGAAACTACTACATATTATTGTCCGTAATCTTGCTTGAAAATTTTACACACATCCCTGATCAATCTGAAGTGAACTTTTGTTACAAACATATCTTCAAAAAAATTATAAAAAACTTTTTTCTTTTGAAAAACGCGAGTTTTTCGTTATTTAAAAGTGATTTTTAGGTGCGTTCGTAATTATATAAATACGTAGCACGTATAGTCGTCGTTCGGTCCGTCCGTCCGCATATAACAGAGCAAAAACTACCCAACCGAATGGTCTGAAATTTGAAATATATAACTGTTGCAAAATTTTGTCGAGTCATTTAAAATTTTATGAAAATTGGATGTATGGTTTAATTACCGGGACAGTCAAAAGTTTTACGTTACATTGCGGGCAATGGGAGAAAAATATTTCAAGTACATGTTAATGATATTACAGCCTTTCGAACTGAATGACATGGATATATACTTATGAAGTGCACTAAAATATACATTCAGTACAATATGCGGTGCAAAAAATATTTATGAAACTAGTTATAGTACGAACGCACCTCTTTTGCCACGTTTGACGTGTAATGGACAACTTGTTATTATAGATTTTTTTAAAAATGAGGAATATATCCTTATAAAGTTGACTTCAATTTATTAGGAATTATTATTATTATGTATTTGAAAAAAAATCAAGGGGATATATTTCATAGTTTCGGAGAAAAGGTGCATTAATTTACACCGGCGTCGAATATTTCTTTGTTTTTGATAGTAGAGTAAGTTGATCTGCTTGGTATTATATTTGATGTTAGAAATATCAGAAATACATTATGTCAGCGAGGAATTGTTGTTAAAAATTTGTTGTCAAAAACGTTTAGCCTGCTGCAATGTCTGTAATGTAAACAAAATTATTGTTATTCTGCGAAAATATACGAGGGGTAACAATTATTTTTTGCCCTCACATAGAAATAATTAAGTAAAATTTATAAATTTTCTAAATTGTATGAATCCTTTCCTATATAGTCACCGTGTACAGTAACACATTTCTGCGAACGGTTTTTCAAAATGAGGGGCGTAGGGCATGTGTTCCAGGAGGCGCGATAGTACACCCGAAGGGGGACATCTTTCTAACTTTTTCCGACCCGCGCCATGTGACATATCGTTGAAAAGGCCTATGAACACTTATCCATGTTATGCAAATCCTGAGCCTCTCCCTGCACTTTGCCCTGCGGGGGGCATTTTTCTAAATTTTGCGTACACCATTCATGCCCCCCAAGGTGCAAATTAAGGGGAAGGGCCTCGGGGGAGCATAACATGAATAAGTGGTCACGGCCCTTTCCAAAAGTACGTCACATGTGGGGGTTGACAAAAGTTGGAAAATGCCCACCTTTGGGTGTACTATCCCGCCTCCTGGAATACATCCTCCCTGTTCTTTTTCAAATACCGTTTGCAGAAATGTATTACTGTGCACGGTGACAATATAGAAAAGGACTAATACAATGTAGCAATTTCCTAAATTTTACTCAATTATTTCTATGCGAGGGCAAAAACTTATTGATACTCTCTCGTATTATAACCACGAACGGGAACAAATAATAACTACTTCTGAATTACCCACTAATACGAAAAGCGTTCTTTACTTAAACTACATAATGTGAACTTTTAAAAGTTCACCGTTTACTTAAAAGATGACGCATAATAATAATGCAGATGTTACAATATTAAAAATAAACATTTTCTTTAAATTTCCAAGCACTTTCGCTCCGCAGTCGAACAGCCATCCTCAAGGAATACTTTCATTAATTGCTGTTCCATTTATTAAATTTCGTCACTTTGAAATCGGAGAGTCTGTAATCCCTAGGTTAGCTGGATATGGAAGATTCCAATCTAGTAGTGAGTAGTGCATAGGATTTAGCTTATTAGAGGACATTATTTAATTGCAGTTCCTTTCATTTTTAATACGTCGCTTTGTTCATATACGTCACTATGATTTACTTCTTTACTTCTACAAGCCGCAGAAATCAATATATTTTAGAAATTTAAAGAAGCATTTATAGAAACATTTTTTTGTAGTTATTAATTTTAGGAAACGTTTCCGAGCACACGTATAGTGTATAAATATATTTCACGAACTGCAATATAATTTTTAGGATGCTTTCAGTGTTCAATGAATATTTTCAGCAACGTAACTGAATTTAGGCATGCAAGAGAAACAAAATACATGCAAATGCATACTTGAGAAAGAATAGCATTCAGAAAATCTATATTCTGTGATGCGAAAACAGTCTAATATAGTATTAACTTTAAAACGCTTTTGAAAATTAATGGCACCAACAAAAATTGATTTTACAGATGCTTTATTAACCCTTTAATTCTCACTCACGTGTTATTTCAAGTGCTTTGTCCTTTATTCAGATTGTTTGATTCCCACCAGTTTTATAAAATAAAGTAATTGGTTTTATTACGGTATCATTTTACCTGTCATTAAATAAGGTGACCATTTATTTCACAAAAAAGTCGTGCCAATAAGCATTTTGAATTTTTAAACCGCAATTTAGTACTGCCGTTAAGGGGTTAAATCTCAAAAAGATGTCGGATTGTGGTGTTTATAAAGAAAAAGAACGCCCTTCAGTCTCTTATTTTAAACCCTTTGCCACGAGCTTCGCGCATACCTGACCTGTAAAGGCATCCAGAATCCTTGATTTTTCGTATTAGTAAGTTTGAACAGTAATTTTCGTTTTATTTAATAAAAGGATTTTTGCGATTGAGTTAAAGAAATATCTCTGAGTTGGAATACTGATAATAACAAATTAAAAATTCTGCACAGGTTACACGTCGCGAAGCGGTTAATGTGCATGTATTGTCCAAATTAGTTTATAAAACGCATATAAAGTACTTGTATGTACCAGTAAAATATAATTATTATATTACTTTGTTTATTCTGAAATTATGTACTGCTTATTTTGCACGTTTTCACTCCTAAAAATAGTTTGTCCTTTGAAATTGCATGCCAGTTTAGGAAGTATTATTCTTTTGGACAGATCCATGCAGTGTTGCCAGAGGACTACTTTTTTAAAATTAAGATTTCTTGATTGGCACCACTTCTATGAAAAACTAGAATTCCTTTTATTTAATGACATATTAATTAAGGCGCAAACTAGGGTTTTTTTATCATTTCAGTAAAGTGCTGCCAATCAAGAATTTTAATTTTAAAAAAGTAGTCCTCTGGCAACACTGGTTCAATGCTATTTATCGTGAACTTTTGAAAGTAAAAGAATGAAGCGATATAAAGGAATTCCTGAATTTACACATTACAGCCAGATTAAAATAACTCCCATAGACAAACTATTCAATAACAATTAACTCCAGTCTCTGTTAACTTTTTATTAAATTTAAGAAAATCAGACCATTTTACGACAATAATTTATGATTAGAATTCCATTATATAGTTTTATAAAGGCTGAAATACATCATTATAGAAGTCAAATATAATAAAATATTCCATCTCTAAATTATATTTTGTTTTATTATATCTATACTAATCTATACATCTATACTCATATTATAAAAAGGTAAAAATTGTTTATTTGTAGGAGGTAAGCTCTGGAACTACAGAACCGATTCCAAAAGTAATGGTATCAAAATGATGGTGTTAGTCCAACTTAGAACATATGGTATATCTTATGTTCGTGCCACTGTCCAAAAGGGGGTGCCGGAGCAAAAAACGTTCTAAAAGTGCGATTTTTGTGTTACTGAAAGGCCTAGAAATATGAAATTTGGAATATTAGTTACTTATTAGATATAAATGATGTCTAAGAGCAGTTCATAAACAATTCGAAATTTAAAAGGGGTGAAAATGCACAAAAAGCGCTCTAAAAAACGTTCTAAATGGAAGTTTCTACATAATCTCAGGAAATACAAACCGATTTAGAAAATATTGGTGTCAAAATGATGGTGACAACGCTTGCTCCAAGATAGACTATACTTTAGGTCGGTGCCACTACCCCAAAGAGGATGCAGGGGCAAAAAGCGTTCTAAAAATGCGATTCTTGTGTTACTGAAGGGCCTAGAAATATGATATTTAAAATATTAGCTACTGATTAGATATAAAGGATTTCTAAGAACAGTTCTTAAACAATTCGAAATTTAAAAGGGATGTAAATGAGCAAAAAGCGTTCTAAAAAACGTTTTACATGGCGGTTTCCACACAATCTCAGGAAATACCAAACCGATTTAAAAAATAATGGCATCAAAATGATGGTGACAACCCTTACTCCAACATAGGCTATGTAGTATGTCAGTGCCACTACCCCAAAGAGGGTGCAGGAGAAAAACGTTCTAAATTGCGGTTTCTGAGTTACAGATGGGCCTAGAATCGTAAATTTGGAATGGTAGTTAGTTATACGATATCAATGATCTCTAAGGACATTTCCTAAAAAAAATCGAAATTTAAAAGGCGGTCAAAATGCGCAAAACATGTTGTAAAAAACGTTCTAAATTGCGATTTCTATGCAATCTCAGGAAGTACTGAACCGATTTGAAATGTAATGGTGTAAAAATGATGGTGACAGATCTTGCTCCAAGTCCAAGATAGGCTATATTCTGTTTCCACTACCCCAGAGGAGATGCAGGAGCAGAAATGCACGAAAAACGTTCTAAAAACGTTCTAAATGCCGATTTGTCAGCAATATCTCAGGAAGAATCAAACTGATTTCAAAAGTAATGGTAGAAAATGGATGCTGACAGCCTCTGCTCTAACATAGACGCTATTTTATGTCGGTATCACTATCACCTAGACGTTGCAGGAGCAAAGCACTGTAAATTTCGATTTTTGTGATCAGTAAGGCTAGCAACTTAAAATTAGGCGAGGTACATATTTATTAGATATAAATAATCTTTAAGAACTGTTTCGAAAAAATTGGAAATTTAAAAAGGGGTGAAAATGCGCGAAAAGCGTTCTAAAAACGTTCTAAATTGCGATTTCTACTCAATCTCAGAAAATACAAAAGCTATTTTAAGTAATGGTTGCAAATCAATGGTGACAGTCCCTGCTATAACATAGGTTATATTTTATGTTGCCGTCACTACCATCTGAGGGTTGCAAAAGCAAAACAGGTTCTGATTTGAGTTTTTTGCACTACTGAGGGGTCTAACACTTTGAAGTATGGCATGGTATTTACGTACAAGATGCAACTGCTTTCTAAGAACAGTCGAAAGAAAATTCCAACTTTAAAAAGATGAAGTGAGCGAAAAGCGTTATAAATTACAATTTTTATGCAATCTTATCAAATACCAAACCGATTAAAAAATAATGATGACAAATTGTTGGTGATAGAACCTGCTCAATCATCAGCTATATTTTATATCTGTGCCACTACCAACAGAAGGTTCCAGGAGCTAAAAACTTTCTAAATTGCGGTTTCTGTGATACTGAAAAGGCTAGAAACTTTAAATATGGCATGGTAGTTGCTTATAAAATATAATTGCCCTAGAAGGACTGTTGAAAAAAAATTCGAATTAAAAAGGGGTGAAGCGAAGGAGAGGTGCGAAAAGAATTCTAAAAAGTCCTAAATTACGATAATGAAATTTCAGGGAATATAAAAGTAATAGTTGCGAATCAATGGTAACAGTCTCTGATCCTACACAGGCTATATTTTATGCCGATGATTCCACCACCTGGGGATCACAGGAACAACAAACGTTCTAAAAAAGGCATTTAAAAGCTTTCTAAATTATGTTTATGTGGAATATTAGGAAATAACAAATCATTTTCAAAATTAATGTTGGCAAATTAATGGTGACAGATCCTATTTCAACATAGCCCTTTATGTTGAGAGAGGTGGTAGGACTTAGAATTTGACATGATAGTTAGTTTTAAGATGTAAGAAGATGGTTTCTAAAAAATTCAAAACTTCAAATGAATACTGAAATGAGCGTATTAGTTGAGCATAAAAGTTTAAAAATATTTTCTAAATTATCATTTTTTTTAGTTTTATTTCGTTTTATTAATTTAAGTCTCATTTCTGCCTAATGCAGTGTAATAATGATGTTTAGTCAAACTGTGTTTTAAATAGAAATTTTTGAATTTTTCCTAAAAGTAATAACTACCTTTTAATAAAATAAAATATTACCTTTTAATAAAATAAAAATATAGTTAGTACTTTTTAATAAAAATTAGACATATAAATATCACTTGGCATATTTCAAATATTATGCGAGGAAAGCCGCGGGGTTTGCTAGTACGTAATAAAAGAACTAATCTCATTTGATATTATTGGTAGGTAAATAACAGAATAACAATCAACTTTACTTTCGTGATTAAATTTTTTAAAAAACACTTTAAGAATTGCTTTTACTTAAGCAGTAATAAAAGATTAGAGGCTTTTAACGTAGTAACACAAGCGAAAACTCTTTATAAAATAATATATTTAGATATTTAATAAAACTATATATTTTATTATACATTACTATTTCTTCAAATGAAGCGATATAAAGAAGTTCCTGATTTTACACTTTACAACCAGGCTAAAATAACATCTATAGGCAACCTGTTCAATAACAATCAACTTCAATAACAGTTAACTTTTTATTAAATTTAAGAAAAAACTTTCAAACCATTTTAGTACGATGATTTATGATTAAAATTTCGTTATATGGTTTTATAAAAGTTGAAATACATCACTAAAAAAAAGTAATTTAAAAACTTTTTCCATCTATAAATTATGTTTTTCTATATTATACATAATGGAATAATTAATTTCATTCGATATTATTGGTAGATAAATAACTGAATAGCGATTAACTTTACTTTGGTGCTTACATTTATAAAAAACACTTTAACCTTGACAGTACCATTGGGGTCTTATTTGACCCCAATTATTTCCTATTTTGAAATTTTTAATGTTTCAAATCAGAAAAAAATCAATAATTTATACTTCCTATACGAAATTAAGTAGACACCACCTAAAAAGATGCTACATATAATAAAGTAACATTTCTGGATTAAATCATGTAAAACTAAGGAGCCTTAGAATATATTAAAAGCCTGTACTAGGAGGATTAAAAATTTGTTTTGCTTAACCCCTTAATTCTCGCTTTCGTGATATTCACGGGCTGTGTCTTTTATTCAGAATATTCAGATTTGTTTGATTCACACCAGTTTTATAGAATAGTGTAATTGGTTTTATTATGGTACCCTTTTACCTGTCATTAAATAAGGTGCATATTTCTTTTTCAAAAAAGTGGTGCCAATAAGCAATTTGAATTTTTAAACCATGATTTAATGCGACCGTTAAGGGGTTAAACAATAATAAAAAAATATAAGTTGTCAACGTAGTAACACAAGCGAAAACTCTTTCGAAAATAATGTGTTTAGATATTTTGTAAAACTACATCTTTTTTTATATATTACTATTTAGTCGATGGTAATCAAGAAAACAAGGGTATTATTATTGCATTACTTAGTGTTTTATCTAGTTTCAATGCTATAGTACAGGATTATAAGAAAATGCAATTCTGAAAATTGTGCTTCTTAACCTCTTCTCACCCTTGGCCACATACGTGGACGTTTAGTTTTTTATAATTATAATTACTGTTAATAAAAAAAAGAAACAAAAAAATGATAATTACTTATTCACTACGGAATCCCTAACCAGAGAAGTAAAAATTTTATGGTTTGGCTGCACCGATGTTGAGTTAAAAGTATACTAAAAAGCGTGAAGTAATTTTTGGCTGTCAGTGCTGTTGGATTATTTGAACAAATCATTAATGATGCTAAAAATAGTAACAGATATATAATATACAGGGTAAGTCAAAATGAATATAGCGATTACAAACAGCTATAACTATTTAATGGAAAAGAATTTCTCGATAAGATTAACACAGAAAGTATATGAAACTTCAAAATTTTATATACATACGTCATAGATGTTCTTTGTGACTTCCCTTGGTCACACGAATAACATCTAGACGGTAGTCCATTTGACGCCATACATTCTGAAGCATTTGTTCAGTCACCGACGCAAGCGCATTACAAATGCGTACTTTGAGTTCATCTATTGTTTTGGGATGGGAGGCACACTGTCAAACTGGGAGGCACACTGTCCCACATAAGAAAAAAATCGGCCATTTTTACCGTGATAATTGGCCATTTCTACTAATGAGACGGCCGCAATGAACAGGTTTCTTGTCGTTGCAAAGTTTCAAGTCGCGCATGCGTAGGCATCCGCTTCACTGCACTTGCCTTTCGTAAAGAAATTTTTAAGTTCCGTCTTCATTCTGTTTTAATCTTATTGATAAATTCTTTTCCATTAAATAGTTATAGCCGTTTGTATTCGCTATATTCATTTTGACTTACCCTGTATATTAAGTTTTAATAATTTTCATAAATGTAAGAAAACTTTATCCTTAGATTTTTATTTTGTACGAAATTATTTCACTCATAAATTACCAATAGCGCTCAACGGCCACAAATATGGACATTACTTTATTGTGTTTCCCATTTTGTTTATGTTTTTGAAGCCGATTAAAGGGGTCTTGTACCTTTAAAACGCGTCGAAAATTAACGAAAAAGTCCAAAGTTTGAATTAGTCTATCTTCAAAATCTTTTTATGTATAAACAAGAAATTTTGAATATTGATTAACACGTTCACGCCGGCACGGTGAGTCACGTTCGACTGTCTCAGAGTTGTCAAGTCTCCGGCTTTTTGCACACCACTGTTATTTTAGAGAAAATGCTGTTCCTTTAAATCGCCCCATTGCTCTAATTAAATAAAACAACATTTTCTGTATTAAAATACTGGTATCCAAAAGGCCGGAGACATGCCAGCTCTGAGACAGTCGAGTGTGACCCACCGTGCCGGCGTGAACGTGTTAAATAGATTGTGCTTTGAAATATGTTACCATTAGAAATTTATTAGCTTTTTACAGAATTTGTGTATTGTTTAAATCAAAATAGTTCTTTTTTTTACCCCAGAAGTCACTGCGCGCATGATATCTTGAGAAAGTATGTGTGGATTGACATGAAATTCGGTAAAGATACTAAACAAATATGTGTGTTTAAAATGAACTACTTCTAAGTATTTAGGATGGTAATATTTTTAGTTATGACTATTTTTATTCATTACAAATACAAAATTTTATTTTTTTTTTGTACAAAAATATTTTTTATATGTATAATGAAATAATTTTGGCCTAAGAGTAGTTCATTTTAAACACACATATACAGGTTGCAATATGTTATCCATCGCCGACCTTTAATTTCTCAGCCGTTGGTCGTAGACATATAGTTTCAATTACACAAATGTTTCAAATGAGGTAAATATTCATGTTGTGGCATTACTTAAAGTAAAAAATCAATTTTATAAAAATTACGAAATGTAACTTTTTATACGGTCCCCCAGTCCCTGTAGTTATATTTAGTAAAAGTTTACACATATCATAACAGGTATAACACAAAAACACATATCACTAATTCAAACTTTGAATTTTATCGTTAAATTTCCTACCGTTTAAAAGGTACAATACCTCTTAATATAAGATGAATAAATCGTAAAAAAAGTCATTTTTTTCTCATCGTAAAAAATCATCCCTGAAGAGTTTACAATTCAACGTATTTCAATTCTGTAGTTGATATGAAAAGCACATCTCATTTTTGTAACCTAGTATGTACGGTTTTCATTTTATTATCACATTAATGCTGTAAAATTTTCATTTACTTCCTATAACACTAGTCGATGTCTAGAATTCTATAAATTACGTATCATGTATAGTTCTACAGCATGTGAAACTGACTAACACTAAGCAGAATATAATATAATAATATATTTACATATATTATGCAACATTGATACATACATGTGACATACAACATAGCTTTTGATAGGAAATCCTCATTTAATATAGACATTCATTTTCTCGTTTAGGCACGGCCAATAAGCATTTAATAACATTCTCATTATTGCAACAGACATTACATATGGTGGAAGCCATAATGTTTAAATGATAAGTCTATATACAATCATGTATTGTTGAAATATATTCAGTAAATGTAAAATGATGTAAAAGTTAAACTACTTTAACATAAATTTATTTTTTAAATATATATATATATATATAATAACTACATAAATAAATATATATAAAATGTATAAATATAAAATTAACACATGCGGAAACAAAATTACAAAAAAATTATAAAATAAAAAATATTTATAAAAAATTAAACATTGTAAAATAAAAATAAACAATTACTATAGGATGGTTGGGTGGGTAGATGTTAGAGTACGGAGGAGGGTGGTGTTGTCTGCATAATACGCAATGGTTAATTTATATATATAAAAAAATGGGGCTTTTGTATTATAACTACATTTCTAATACGTATTTTATATGGATGTTGATTTGGTGTTTTATATGCAATTGGTGACTTTTCCTCTTTTTTTAAAATTTCATATTAAATTTAACTTATTTAATAAAATTCAATATTAACTTATTTTTAATTTAGTCTACTCAGGACAATGTCATATTAATTAATAATAGTATACCAACTTTTTAGTGATTATTATGCATATTGGTTTATTTGATTAACTAATGTTATACTGTATGTATTAAAATTGGGTAAATAGTTTTTATTATTATTATTCCTCTATACTATTTAATATTGTTTTATTTTCAACATTGTATTCCATGATTAATTATCGGTTTATATGTTTGATTGGCACAATCATATTCTTTTTAGCTTTTTTATGACTAATATAAGGATAATTCAAACACTATATATGTGATCTTTAGGCTATTTGGAATTTTAGTATCTGACAATCTTATATAAATATCCATTTTTATTTATTTATTTTATAATTTATTTAATTATTTAATTATTTATTTTCATTCCTGATCATTTTTTATATGTAAAGCTAAATATTAAGACTTATATTTTTATAATATATAATTCATTTTATTTTATAGCATATAGCCTATATTATCAAGTTAAAAAAGTTTTTTTAATTTATCAGTGTACATTTAATCGTATGGTAATAGAATATATTGTATTAACATTTAATTTATTTTTAAAAATTTCTGAATAATGAAATACAGTATGGTATTGTTTATATTAGGATGTGTGTAGGAATGCAGTTGATACATTTTAATTCATTAGCATGTATTAGGTTCTACTTACTGTGACATTTGTATAATCATAATAGTTTTTAAAATAAAATAATAGATGGCAGCACCATAAATTTTGTATTTTTAAATAGCCTCTACTAAAAATCATAATTTTAATTTTTTACACTAGGTGGTAATTAACGCTGATTATTGGCAATGTTGTAAAATTGTTATTATACAATTTAAAATTGTTTTTAGGTATTATAAATTATGTAATTATTTTTTATTTATATTATATTAATTATATTTATCACAATATTTCAACATGAATTAACTGACTCCATAGCTTTTAATTTCTGTGTTAACTTAACTGTTATATCCACCTTAATCTTATCATGCTTTTTGGATTCCATGTGCGGGAATTTATTTTGAAAATCTACTGGGAATTAATACGGTATGTTTGTAAGATTTCTATCGCTATAAATTAAATATTTAATGGGTTGTAGTTTTTTTTCCATTTCATGCCATTTGATAATGTTCTGTATTCATCTTGAAACTATTATTTTGATTATATTGGTTGTTTGAGTACAGGGGAATTTTTTTTTTCAGCTTATAGCTTTTTTCCCACAGAAAACAACCGATTTGCTTATATCATTGAATTATGTACTCTTGAAAACGTAATTCAATATATAAGTTTTTCAATTTTTTCGGAATCCATATTCTTCTTTTTTTCTTCCATGTTAATTCTTGTAATTAGGTATACGGTACTTTATTTTACACATACAGTTCTATATTGTTTGTTTATGGCGTGTAGTCAATCATTCACAGTATTGCAGTTTTTGATGATGGTCGCTAATGTTTAATTAATTGTTATATATATAAATATCTGATATATATATACCGTTCTATTTACTTATTTTTATATACTTACTTATTTTATTTTATATTTACTCAGTACTTATGAAGTTTATTCCTATTTTTTCATTATACTTTAAATAAATGTTTATCTTAATCATTTCTTAATTTCTTCAATAAATTTCATTTCTGTTGTCTGGGTATAGATGGCAGCACCAAACATTTCTTTTTAAAAACCTAATTACAATATAGTTTTACTTTTTCACACCAGCTGTTAGTAATGCTTTGATTCTCAGCAACTTCTGACCACATGTTCTAATAGCCCTAATCTGTTTACATCCTCACATGCTTTAACATTGTGACTCAGCTTTATGATGTTTTGGATCCTTGTATGTTATTGAGGTAATGTGCTCTTATAATTTTTAATATACTGTGTCAGATGTGTCTTTCTTTAGATCTCCTGGTATTTTATTTTATTTTATGATGCACTATTAGGTGCTAAATTTTGTCATTTTAGGCTTAATGACGACAAAATTGGATGAAATAGCGCATTTGCACTACGAATTAATCACCAAGCACATCTGATGATTCTGTGGGTTATTCATAGTGTCTTATTTTACATACTCCTTTCCTATGTTCATATCTTGTTCATCTTTAGAATTTTACCATTTGCATCATATATTTGTGATTTCATCTTTATTATATATATATATGTAATAATTTATATAAATTATTGCAAGACAGATATTGCATATGGCGGAAGACAGAATGTTTAATTGATAAGTATGTGTACTATCATATATCGTTCAAATATATTCAGTAAATGTAAAATTATATAAAAGTTAAACTAAAGGGTGACTTTGAATTAACCTACAACTTTAATCTGAAATAACTTCTCAGATCCTCACTAGATGTCAGCACGAATGCGTGCAGTGAGAGATGGGATAAAAGAAATTTGTTTAGTGTCAGTTTCACTCACTTTTGAAAATGTCTACCAAAGCGTCATATTCAGCTGATGATCGTATTTTTATTGTTAAAAATTGGTATTATGTAGTGAAAATGCAACACTATTTCTACGGAAGTGGGCTTCAACTTTCAGAAACCGACCCAAGCCTTTCTAAAGCAATAGTAAGAGATCTGATCAGAAAAATTGAAATGTTTCATAACGTTAAAGATAATCCCAGACAGTTTTTTTTCTCCAAATTCGTAATCTCGGTATGAACACCGATGAATATTGGTTCATGCAGGACGGTGCCCCTCCGCATAGAACAGGCAGAGTGTTTGACACCATTAACATTGTGTTTGGAACCCGGGTTATTGCTTGTCAATACCCGAACAATCATCCTGGTGCATTGCATTGGCCTCCTTATTCGCCGGATATGAATCCGTGCGATTTCTATCTTTGGGGGTCACATGAAAGGCTTGGTGTACAAGATGAAACCGACAGACCTCAACAGCCTCAAGATTTCCCTTACTGACTCATTTGAAGGCATTAAAAGAGAAACACATGAATAAGTAACTGATAACTTTGTGACTAGGTTGCGCTTCTGTATCGCCTATGAAGGTTCTTACTTTGAAAACATTGTGCATTAATTACCTTTTCGAAGGTTCTTTTCAATAAACATTTTTGCTGTGCTATCTGCAATTAATCTTGTGATATTTCATTTTAAAGTAGTAGATTGATTAAAATACACCTTGTATATTAACAAATTTATTTTTTGAATAAATATACAGTTTATCAATACCTGCAATTAAAAATAAAATTCGGTCTTTTGTGATACACTGGGATGAAAAATTAATGAAACATCTGCGACAAATTTGGAATAATGCTACAAAATATTTAATTTTTGTTATTAACCTGAAAACACAAATCACAGATCTACTCAATGGTGTATAAATAAGATTGTAAAGTCAAACACTAAACAAAAATTAATTTAAAACTAAAATAATCAAAGTTTCAGTCATCAACTATGACCGACCATCATCAGGAAAGAGTTTTATATTGCATTTAAACAAATAATATTTTGTATACACCATTGAGTAAATTTGTGATTTTTATTTTCACGTTAATACTGAACTTTTCATGGTGTGAATGCCCAGCTGTTTTATTTAATTTTTGTTCACACAATGAAATCAGATAACTAAACAAGAAAATAGGAATTCTGCTTTTTCAGAATTTATGTCGCCCCGATGAAAAGAAAAAAAATGTGAATGTAGATAGTACAAAGCATATTTCAGTTTTAAGACATAAAGCACATGATTTTATTTGATATAAAATGACGTCATTCGCATTCGCTGAAGAATTCCCTATTTACGATTGAGTCTTAAACAACGTCGACAGAAAAGTATGTCTATGACGTCACCACCGCAGAATAATACACATGTCTAGGAAAAAAGCGACGTCGTTATTCAAGAAAATCGACCCCCCAAAAAAGGATCTAATGATTCATATGGGTTAACATGGATGGATACATAAAATTAAATATGGTTTAAAATAGCTACATGTTTTAACAGAAATAACAAATATATATATTTTCAACATAGCACTCATTTTAATTACAATTTTTTTCAGCTGTTATTGGAAAATGGCAACCAAAAGATATAATACTCTACTATTTTACCTTTACTTTCTACAAAAATGGAGAACTTCAGTTGCCCCCCCCCCCAAAAAAAAAAAAATCGTTAAAAGCTACAAAAAAATTTAATATCACAAAAATAAATTCAGATGCAATTTTCAAACAAATTGCATTTAAAAGTACTTTTCCCCCCTATGCGATGGTATAAAATTGACAATGTGCGGTGGTTAGAAGTTTAAAAAACTGCAGTAGTGTTTTTAACAGTACAATGATGCATCTGCTTTATTTTACGGCTGGATTCTGTAACGGAGCGTTATTTTTTAGAGGCAACAGTTAAATTGCTCGCCAAAAGAATCAGCATACCGGGTGCTAATAAGCAGGAATGACACGGATAAACTTCCCGGGATTTAAATAAGCATGTACAAAAAACCCCCACAATTATGTGAAAATACATTTTTTACAATCGAATGCTTAGAAATTCATCATATGTAATCGTTTCAGAATTTTGTCGAGTCATTTCTTATTTTATGAAAATCGAATCAAAACCTAAAAAGATATTAACAGAAGTTTTCTTCATTCTATTAAATCCTATCATACCTAATTAATTTAATAATATCTCATGATAGGTAATAATACTAGGTTGCCATGTTGATGACGTCCTATTTAAGACGCAGTAAAATAAAACTCAGGCCTCTTATCTTTTCAAAGTAAGCTAATTACATGAAAAATTACACTAGTGTTATTGGTTTTTAGATGAAAAATACCTAGAAAAGAAATAAAATTTCGAGCTATGTTAAAATATTCAACTTTACATGGATATCGGATATAGTTTTTGTGTGTAAAACGAATTGATATTGATACTGCACATATTGAAATTCAATTTTTCATTATCACGTACTTATTAACGAAATTCTCAATCTTTTACATCGAATCTTCATAACATAAATGCATTTATAATACAATTTAAAGAATTTTGGTCAGAGCAAGAATAAAAATTCTTCTTGCCGAGTGTAATATGAGATGACATTAAAGATTGAATTTGTTAAAAGTACTTAGCCGTAGGAAAAAGTTAAGCATTCAGAATTAAATTCTTAGAAATATAACATAAAGTAATGTCAAGTCTGTTTATATAATATAATATCTAAGTTGAAGGGAGTGCCGTGTGAAGTATATTCTGTCGCGTTAAATATATGAGGACATATGGAGTATAAAAAACATTAACTTGTAGTTTTATGTTGAAGAATAAAACTATTACCTTTCGATATATTTATTTGAATTGCATAAATCATCTATAAAATTACTTTGTTAAATTATAAAATAAATATGAAACAAATTATTTATTAATATTTCATATTATTAAGATTGACACTTGTCAATATTACATTAATCAGTTTCATTAAAACGATATTTTAAAATACCTATATATATAATTTTGAAATATTTGCATTTTATTTTTAAATGTTCATTTACATTTCCATAGCTCTTCCATGTATGCATTCGTTAAAAATGTCAGAAATGCCTAAAATACAACATGAGATACCTAATTATTTACAGATATTATAGATATACACTGCTTGACAATTGCTAAGGAGCAACTTGTTTTTGTATCTTAGCGTTCTCAACAGCCAACTAACCATAATAAAATTAAATGTACACGGGCGTAGTAAGACAGGACGTGTTGATTGCATAAAAAGCAGTGTACGAAAGCTCGTTATTCGTTCGAAAATTCATGTAGCTCCGTAGTTTGTTGAACATATTTCTGTGAAATTCCGTGTGATACCTGAATAATTAAGTGCAAAATGTCTCGCAGACGTTATTTGATTGCTGATGGTGTTATTACACGAGGTTTCAAAGTCGCTTCAGATTCCAGGCGTCTCCATGTTATGTGTCACTACTATGGCTACAGTTATAGGCGTGTCAAAAAGTGTCACATCGTGTTTGAAAAAAGCCGCTGAAGGTGGAAATGCTATGGGAAAGCATGCCTGTTGTCGTTTAACGAACACCACACCTTAAGGGGCTGGTCACACAGCTTCAGAATTCTCCTCCGTAATGTTAAGTCTATGGACTTTTGATGCATTCGTATATTTAAAATATCTTCTCGGGAAATTCATATTTTTAACATCTTTTTTCTGTGTGCTCTTCTTAGAAGATATCTCTTTTTTTCTTAGTTTTCAAAATATTTCTAAAATCTATGCTTAATTTATTATTTTATGTGTTAAAAGCGGGCGAACAGTGGGTAAGATTTTAACACTTCACATAAAATTAATTCTATACTTTAGAAATATTTTGAGAACTAAGAAAAAAAGATACATCTTTTAGGAAGAATACACAGAAAATAGAAGTTGAAAATATTAATTTCCCGAGGCGATATTTTAAATATACGAATGCATCAAATGCCCATAGACTTTACATTGGTGTGGGGAAATTGAAACTTGAGTGATTAGCTCCCTTAAGAGGATTGATATGTATCCCTAGAAGAAAAAAAGGAACAGAATAGCTGCAGACCTTACAGCTGCTACTGGTACACGTGTGTCTGCCAGACCCATTTATCAGCGATTAATTAAGGTTGGTTTGCATTCACGGAAGCCTATTCAATGTATCCAACTTAAACCACACCATTGTCGAGAAAGGTTGGGTTGATGTAAGGAACATATTTATTGGGGTAAAGCAAAATTGGTCCAAAGTGATATTATCCGACGAGTCCCGCCTCACTGTGACATGTGATTCTGGCCACTAGATAATCTGGAGAGAGACGGGAACACCTCTCTCACCACAGATTGTTATGAACGTGATTGTTATGGCCAAATCGTGATGGTGTGGGCAGGTACTTTGCACAATGGCAGAACCCCACTTCACAACTTTGAGTGAGTTACCTTTACATACCAGCGGTATTGCGAAGAGATTATTCTGGATTATTTTCGTCTTTTTAGGGATGCAGTAGGTCCAGACTTTCTATTTATGGAGCACAAATGACCGTCCAGACACGACCACCGATGTATCAGATACACAAATTAGCGGAAATATTGAACGTACGGAAAGGCTTGCTTATTGTTTAGACTTAAATCTTATAGATCATAGTTGGGATTCTCTTGGTAGACATTATTCTCGAAGAAATTGCCCTTTGCGAAATGTGCAATAACAGAAAAATGCATTGAGTGAGGAGTGTGGCAATATTCCCAGCTAAAAATGAACTGCAGAAATTCTACAAAAAAACCGCAGTTGGAAAACTGCGGTGATTTGGCCGATTCCACTACAGATTTTTTGCGGTCAATAGAACTACAAAATTACCGCAGTTTACTAACTGCAGTAATTTAGCAGTTGTATTGACCACAAAAATTCTACAGAAAATTTATAGTTATATCAATATTAAAAATTCTGCAGAAATTTCGCAGTTTTATTGACCGCAAAAATTCTGTAGTGGAATCGGCCAAATCACCGCGGTTCTCCAACTGCAGTTTTTTTGTAGTATATCGACCTCAAAAATGTAGTATTTTTTTAATGAGTATCCACTTTGCCTCCCTGAGGAAAGTGCCCTCAGGGGGGCAAAGTAGTGCACGGAGCAGTGGAAGTATATAAAATGATTAAGCGGTCACAGGTTTGGGTGTCGGCAAAATGTAGGAAAGTGCCCTCCAAAGGGGGGGGGGGGGGAAGTAGTGGATGGAGCACCAGAAATGCATAAAATGATTAAGCGGTCACAGGCCTTACCAACGATATGTCACATGATGGGTGTCGCAAAAATTTAGGAAAGTGCCCCCGAGGGGGGCAAAGTAGTGGGCGGAGTACCGGAAGAGCATAAAATGATTAAGCATAGCCAAGGGCCTTTCGAACGATATGTCACATGATGGGTGTCGGGAAAATTTAGCAAAGTACACCCCTGGGGGGGGGGGGCAAAGTGGGGGGGGGAGGAGTACCGGAAGTGCATAAAATGATTAAGCGGTTACAGGCCATTCCAACGATATGTCACATGATTAGTGTCAGAAAATTTTAGAAAAGTGCCCCCCTAGGGGGGCAAAGCAGCGGGCAGAGTACCGAAAGTACATAAAATGATTAAGCAGCCAAAGGCCTTTCCAACGATATGTTACATGACAGGTGTCGGGAAAATTTAGTAAAGTGCCCCCATGGGGGGCAAAGTGGTGGGTGTGGTACCGAAGTGCATAAAATGATTAAGCAGTCACAGGTCTTTCCAACGATATGTTACATGACGGGTATCTGCAAAATTTAGTAAAGTGCCCCCCCCTGGGGGGCAAAGTGGTGGGCGGGGTACTGGAAGTGCATAAAATGATTAAGCGGTCACAGGCCTTTCCAACGATATGTCACATGACGGGTGTCGGAAAAATTTAGGAAAGTGCCCCCCAGGGGGGCAAAGTAGTGGGCGGAGTACCGGAATTGCATAAAATGATTAAGCAGCCAAGGGCCTTTCGAACGATATGTCACATGACGGGTGTCGGGAAAATTTAGGAAAGTGCCCCCCAGGGGGGCAAAGTAGTGGGCGGAGTACCGGAATTGCATAAAATGATTAAGCAGCCAAGGGCCTTTCGAACGATATGTCACATGACGGGTGTCGGGAAAATTTAGTAAAGTACACCCCTGGGGGGACAAAGTGGGGGGTGGGGGAGGAGTACCGGAAGTGCATAAAATGATTCAGCAGTTACAGGCCATTCCAACGATATGTCACATGACAGGTGTTAGCAAAATTTAGGAAAGTACCCCCAGGGGGGGGGCAAAGTGGTGGGCAGAGTACCAGAAATGCATAAAATGATTAAGCAGTCACAGGCCTTTTCAATGATATGTCACATGAGGGGCTATGGCAAAATTTAGAAAAATGCCCTCCCACGGGGGAGGGGCAGGTGGGGAGAGGGACACGAAGGTGCTAATACAAATAAGCAGCCACACACCTTTCCAAAGATATGTCACATGATGCATGTCGGCAAAATTTAGAAAAGTATCCCCCCCCCCCTGGTGTGAACGTAAAGGGAGGGTCATCGTAGGTACATAACATGAATAAGTGGTAAGAAATTTGCATATTACACAATCTTTCGAGGAAATACACATATTTCGCACGACCTTTTGAAGAAATTCACTTATTTTACACGATCCTTTGGCAAAAATCGCAGTTTTCTACGACCTTTCAAAGAAATTTGCATATTACACAATCTTTCGAAGAAATTTGCATATTTTGCATGATCTTTCGAAGAAATTTGCATATTTCACACTATCATTTGACGAAATACACTGTTTTCGCGATCATTTGACAAAAATCACATTTTTTCGCGATTCTTTGACAAAATTAGTGTTTTTTCCGTGACCTTTCAAAGAAATTTGCATATTACATGGTCTTTCGACAAAATTCGCATATTTTACACAATCCTTAGGCAAAAATCACATTTTTTCGCAAGATCCTTTGAAGAAATTCGCATATTTTCCACGATCTTTCAATGACATTTGCATTTTTTCTGCGATCATTTGACAAAAATCATTTTTTTTTGCGATTCTCTGGCAAAATTCGCGTTTTTTCCACAACCTTTCAACGAAATTTGCATATTGCACTATCTTTCGACAAAATTTGCATATTTCGCACGATCTTTCAAAGAAACTTTCATATTTCGCACGATCTTTCGAAGAAATTCACATATTTTACACGATCATTTGACGAAATATGAATTTTTTTCGCAATCATTTGACAAAAATCACATTTTTTCGCGATTCTTTGACAAAATTCTTGTTTTTTCTGTGACCTTTCAAAGAAATTCGCATATTACATGGTCTTTTGACAAAATTCGCATATTTTACACGATCCTTTGGCGAAAATCACATTTTTTTTGCAAGATCCTTCGAAGAAATTTGCATGTTTTCCACGATCTTTTAACGACATTTGCATTTTTTCTGCGATCATTTGACAAAAATCATATTTTTTTGTGATTCTTTGGCGAAATTCACGTTTTTTCCACGACCTCTCAAAGAAATTTGCATATTACCCGATCTTTCGACAAAATTTGCATATTTCGCACGATCTTTCGAAGAAATTCACATATTTTACACTATTATTTGACGAAATACGCATTTTTTCACGATTCTTTGACAAAATTCTTGTTTTTTCTGTGACCTTTCAAAGAAATTCGCATATTACATGGTCTTTCGACAAAATTCGCATATTTTACACGATCCTTTGGCGAAAATCACATTTTTTTTGCAAGATCCTTCGAAGAAATTCGCATGTTTTCCACGATCTTTTAACGACATTTGCATTTTTTCTGCGATCATTTGACAAAAATCACATTTTTTTGTGATTCTTTGGCGAAATTCATGTTTTTCCCACGATCTTTTGATGAAATTCGAGCATTTTGCACGACCTTTTGAATAAACTTGCATATTTTACACGATCTATTGGCAAAAATCATGTTTTTTTTGCAATTCTTTGATGGAAATCGTGTCTTTTTCGTGATCCTTTAATGAAAATCTCATTTTTCCGGCAATCCTTTGACGAAAATTGCGTTTCCCAGCGATCCTTTGACGAAAATTGTGTTTCCCAGCGATCCTTTGACGAAAATTGCGTTTCCCAGCGATCCTTTGACGAAAATTGCGTTTCCCAGCGATCCTTTGACGAAAATTGCGTTTCCCAGCGATCCTTTGACGAAAATTGCGTTTCCCAGCGATCCTTTGACGAAAATTGCGTTTCCCAGCGATCCTTTGACGAAAATTGCGTTTCCCAGCGATCCTTTGACGAAAATTGCGTTTCCCAGCGATCCTTTGACGAAAATTGCGTTTCCCAGCGATCCTTTGACGAAAATTGCGTTTCCCAGCGATCCTTTGACGGGAGTCGCATTTTTTCCTGTAATCCTTTGACGAAAATCGCATTTTCCCCATGATTCTTTGACATTAATTGCATTTTTTCCATGATCCTTTGACAATTGTGCTCAATTTGGTGCGGTTCGTAGTCACGTTTTTGTTATATTTCCTACACTCCCACTACAACCCTTCCCTCATTAAAAATGTTAACAAATTTTAATGCATATTTGCATCGATCCCAGGAATAATAAAATTCAATGCTGAAAAAGCAGAATTCCGCGTTTCTGCAGTAAAATAAAACGTCTGAAAACATCTTTCGATTACATAGTTTCTGAACACAAACACCTGCTAGTTTCATGCGTTTCCAAACAAAAATAATTTAAAACATATGTCATAAAGTTGCCTCTTTGGATTTGAGAACACCCATAATGAAAAGCATTCACCATAACAAATGCACAGGGATAAATTCAGTCAGGAGATGCAGCGTTCCCACATCATATATATATATATATATATATATATATATATATACACATACATAGATATAATGCTAATAATGTATTATACTTAAATTGAAGGATGACATTTATAAAAATATTTTACTCAAATTTTTCCGATAGATTTCAGTACAATTTAAAAAAAAAAAAAAAAAAAACAGAGCAAACATAAATACGTCAATTTTTTTAAATTGAACAGAACTGAAATTATCAATGCAAGTTTGAAAATATGAATTTCATAAAGTACGATAAATGTCACATATAATTTTTCTTTACAAAAAATCCCAAAACTTCCTTAAATAAAATTGCACATAACAAAACTTTTTCAAAGAAAATTACGTCATAAGAACAGTTATTACTTTGTTCATTCTGACACTATTTTCTAGGTGTGCCCACTTGAGGAGAAAAGTAATGTGAAGCTCCCTAATTTTTAGATAATTTCATATATAAACATCAAGCAAACACAATTCTATATTATTAATTGAAAAAATTCTAAAATGCCTATAAATTAGTGATTTGGGGACAAATCTACAACTAATGTCACAAATAATGGCTGTTTGTTTACATCAGATGAATCAGAAATTAAGGGTAATGTTTACATTAATGTCAAGATTATAAGTAATTTAAGGGGGAACAAATGTCATATCTTTCCGTCGAAAGAAAATTTGCAAAATTTGTCAGTTGTATGAAAATATCTCAAAATTCATCAATCAGTCGCAGATCAAAAGTTAATTATTTTTTTCAGTCAGACATGGAAAAAAATGCAAGTTTTGTGACTCTGTCACAGAATGAAAATACTAAATTCACAAATCAGTCATAAAAAATATTGCAAAATTTTAACAATTGAAGCATTAATTAATCAAACAATCACTTACCTGTAGTGTTTTTAGGTATTTTATGAATTGTTATTAATAATAATCTCAACTTTTTGTATTAAATAATAAAGAGCTAAAAATAATATGAAGCAAAGTAATGGCTTGATGAAAAAGAATATGCAAAACAGAAAAGAAAATCTGTGACGACCGCTGCCAGTCTTGAACTTCCTGCAAACTGGCGTCTGAAAAAAACCCCGCCCGTATATGACATCTGTGCCCATGCAAGTACATGCACTTTCTAATCTTAATCTTTTGGAGATTTTTTTTTAAATATCTCGTTTGCATTCCCATGCTTTTGTTTCCATTGGGTAACTAAAGACGATCTCTAAAATACACTTTTTTTTTTTTTTTATGAGGACGTTAATCTTTTTCAGACAAAAATAGCCTCAGAAAAAAAACCTGCAAACAAAATCAAAAAAGTAAAAAACGGCTGTTGCAAAGATCGACCTCAGCTGGCATACAGAATAATTTCAAAATATGGAAATGCAAATGAGATACTTTAAAAAAAATTTCTTATAAGATTAATATTACAGGGCAGGCGTTTTCATGTGAGTGAAGTAACCTCTTAAGTAAGTAGTGGAGATTCTTTGCAAAAATCGACTTCATACTGTATAGTACTGTGTTTACTCTCATAATAGTTGCACTTTTTTTTGCCAAATTTTTATTGTGAAAGTCTAGGTGCAACTATTATGTGGAGAAATCTACTGCATAATATTGTACACTGAAATGCTGAAACATTACTGGTATAAAAAAACACATAATAAAATTAGTAACTTACCAAATGTTTCCAGATTATGATGTTTATTAAATACCATTTTCTTTTTATGGTAATATTTTTATAGATGTAAAATTTACAAATAATAATCTTTGTGAAAATTTAAACAAAAAATAATAAATTTCTTTTACTAAAGGTCACTATTGTAATGAGAGTCGGTGTCTGAAGAATCTCCGTCATTCCATAAAATGTCATCTTCGCTTCCGTCCAAAGCATCAAAGATACCCATCTTCTTAAAATTTTTTGGAAATTATATCGCTTGTCATTAAAGTCAAGTTTTGTAATGTCCAACTACACATTAGTTCCAGGGATGGGCGCCTTACTTTTCCACTGGGAATTTTCTTGTTGTTCCCATTGATTATCCAATATCCATATACTCGTCTTATATTGTCTTGCAGAATCTCTGTGACTCCTCCGGGAATTATCACAAGATCTGTTTTGCCTTCTGAAAGTTTTTTCTTTACATCATCAACAAAATGTCTTCGGAAACTATCAAGTACCAGCATGGCTGTTTTTTTGAGCAATGCTCAAGACCTTTTCTTCCAAACGTTGATCTTTCTTAATTTTTTCATCCATTCAATTCATGAAAAGAAAATAGTTTGACGATTTTTTCTGCTTCAAATCAGGGGTGAGACTATTACACAAGTAAACACGGCAGTCTATTGAGTGCTGCTTTGCAGAATTTCTGAGCATCGAATACCAAGTACTAGTGTATACTAAGGAAGAAACATTCATGCACACACTCTAATCAATAATGACCACTCGACTGGAGACAGAATTTTTTTTTAAAGAAGTTACCAGACAAATTTAAAAGAAAAATTGCTTAAATTAAAAACATTGAAAAGTGGGAAGGGTTAGTTCCAGGCCATTGGACAACCGCTGTGGCTTCAAGTTTAATCTTCAGCAGCAGTTGAGGGTAGGCAGATATTTAAAAAAAAAAAAAAAAAAAAAAAAAAAAAGTAAGATTTTTGCATTGTCTGAAAACATACTTTTTCTGTTTACTTTTAAAATTTAATTTTATTCCAAAATTTAATAAGTCATGCACATTGTTTTAAAATGTTTAAAACCAGCAGCACTACTTGAAAAGTTACATTAAATAACCCGAACAATACACACACAAAAAAAACTATTCAATAAAAAACTTAGATTATTGAACTCTTTTCCCCTGTAATAACAATAAATTACTTAAATTTACACTAACTAGCTTTTAATCAGCTACACCTCTATTATTCTTTAAAGAAAAACCAAAAAATATACATATAAATAAGATCTTGCACCTACAAATCCTCCTCCGAAATATTTTATAGGTGCGACTTTTATTTTCTACTGTTGAATAGTATATCCGAATTTTTTAAAAAGGGCCCACTTTTTTGAAAGTATAATAGTCCTTTCAAAAAGAGAGATCAAGCTCGGTACATAATTTAGCAATCTTAAATATACATTCTAAAAGAATAATCAAAGTATTATACGGACAAGTCAGATTTAAAAAATAGTATCCGAACGCAAAAACCGAACGGGCATGGTGTCAGTTCTTTAAAAAATTAGCTCGGTACATAATATTCGCAATATTATGGTTATTGACATTCATTTAAAAATAATAATAATAATAATTAACGCGAAAGCATAATACGAACAAAAGGGGGTATGAAAAAAAGACGAAGGTCGAATCGCGAGTCACATGTATTGTAAATAAAGCATTCCGCCTAGATCGAAAGTTGAGTTGTACGAGCACTACTGCTTCATCCGCCGGAATCCAGATAGATTTTTCGCTGTTAGCGAAACGAGGTCCACCAATCAGGAAGCTTGCTTCCTTAAAACAGGGAAAAGTTCGCGAAATGTGAGCTTCTGATTGGTCAATCTCGTTTCGCTAACAGCGCAAAATGTATCTGCATCCCGGACAGAATTTAGAATAAAAAATATTATTTAAATAATATTAATTTATTATATATTATTAATAATTATTAATTATAAATAATAATTACTAATTATTTAAATTATATTATTCATATTATGTAATATATAATTAATATTATATTAAATATCAATAATTATTAATTATAAATATTATTAATAATTATTAAATCAATTATAATTAAAAATTAACTTAAATAATAAATATTTATTTAGTCAGAAATGCAGCCTCAGCTTCGTGAACAATAATCAAATATTCCAATGTAAATTTAAAATAAAATATTTAATAAGAATTATTTATTTTTCATTCGTTTTTATAAAGTAGAAGTAATTTTCATACGAACTGGGAGTCATGTATTTTCGGGGAGAAGGGCAAATTGTGCATTTAGTAAATCCGGGTCCGGGTGTGCTATGAAAAAGAAAAAAAAGGGGGGGGGGATGCCTCCTCATTGGATTTTGAAATTAAAGTAAAAAAAAAAAAAAAAAATTCTGCTTTTGAAAAACACAGTAGAATTTATTCCTTTCGAGTATGTTTAAAAAAAGGGAAGCTGGAATTTTCCGTTTAGGGGAGGAGGGGGGCATAGGAGAGCAACTACCCCTCCCTAGATTTTGAAGTAAGTAACTAATTTTATTTTCTTATTTTGAAAAACATAATAAAATTTATTCTTTGCGAGTGACTAAAAAAAAGAAACCAAGAATTTTCCGTCAGGAGGCGGCGGGCGGGCGGGGGGGGGGGGGGGGAGGGGGGTTATAGAACAGTCATTTGTTCCTCCCAGGATTTTAAAATATAAGTAACTAATTTTTTTTTTTTTCTACCGGTTTTGAAATAGTGAAATTTATTTAATTCGACTAACTTAAATTAAAAGAGGAACTAAAAAGTTTCAGTTGAGGGAACGGTATAGGAGGCCCATTGCCCTTCCCTGTATTTTGAAATTGTATAAACTAAATTTTCTTTTTTTCCTATTTTGAAAACATAGAAGAATTTATTTTTTTTCGAGTAACTTAAAAAAAAGGAAACAAGAATTTCCGTTTAGGGGAAGGTGGCATAGGAGACCAATTACCTCTCCCTAGATATTTCAATTTAAGTAACCCAATTTTTTCTCTCCTGTTTTGAAAAACATAGTAAAATTTATTCTTTGCGAGTAACTTAAAAATTAAGGTAACCAAAATTTTCCGTTAAAAGAGGGGAGCCTAGGGGAGTCATTGTTGCTCCTGGATTTTGAAACAGATATGTAACTGAATTTTCTTTTTCTCCGATTTTGTACATAGTAAAATTTATTTATATTCAGAAACTTAAAATAAAAGAGAAGCAGTATATCAGAAATATCAGTTGAGCGGGGGAAGGGGGGGAAAGGGGGATAGGAGAAAAAAGCCATTTCCCTTCCCTGGATTTTGAAATTTAAGTAATTAAATTTTCTTTTTTTATGAAATGCATAGTAAAATTCATTCTTTTTCAGTATTTTAAAATAAAAGAAATAAAAAAATTCCGTTAAGGAGGGGGAAGGCCCATTGCCATCCCTGAAGTCTGAAATTTAATTAACGGAAATATCTTATTTTCTCCGATTTTGAAAAATATAGTAAAATTTATTTATTCCGAATAACTTAAAATTAAACAGAAACTAAGAAGTTTCTGTTGGGGACGAGATTCACCCCCCTATATCTCACTCTTGGTAGTTAATTTTCGGTCGATTTTTTTTCATGTTTATGTATTTAAACTTTATCTTAAAGTCAGGTTAAAAAGAGTTCATTTTTTTTTTGGGGGGGGGGGGGCGGAGCTGTAACCCGAGGACGGCATTCTCTTTCGGACTTTGAAATTTAATTTTAACTAAATTTTCTTTTTCTCTGATTAACACAAAATAAAATTTATTCCTTTCGGACAACTAAAATAATTAAACACTAAGAGAAAAAGACGAACTGGTAAAATTATGAGATAAAATTACTTCATTACTACAGACGCAAAATCTCATTATTTTAAAAGTTTATGATGACTTCACATAAACTATAGAATTTTTGAAGTTAATAGCACTGAGTATTTTTGAAATAAAGTACTACAAAATTACGCCATATTAGCCACAGAATTTCTAAAGTATTTTTACAGTCGAGATTGCACTACAGAAAATCTATAGTTGACTATAGAAAAACCTAAAAAATACTCCACTTCTGTAGAAAAACTGCAGTTCATTTTTAGCTGGGTTACTCATGAAATCTTCAATAGTTTAGTCAATAGCATGATAAAAGATTCAAAATGTGCACTAGTATCCTAGGAGGGCATATTCCTTACTGAGAGATCGATATATCTCATCATTCCGTCTGGAAATACCTTTTTGCGACTCTGAAAAATTTCAAAGAAGACATTTATTTATTTATTTATTTATTTATTTTATTTTATTTTATTTTATTTTTTGCAATCCACTTTTCATATGTCGGGAGATCTGTACTATATTGCATGATAAATATAACACTGTGCCTTTGTTACATGTGTACTCAGTTTCATTTCTTGAATCATTGCCTTAGATTATTTGTTTAAAAAATGTCTCTGTACCTTAGCAAATGTCAACCAGTGTATAAATAACATCACCAATGCGTGTATCCTAATTTTAAAATAATTTCCTTTTTACATATTTTAAAGGATACGTTTGGTAATTTTAAGATGTAGAAGGATTTACCTTTCGAAGTATTGTTCTTTTCTAACAGAGACGATTTTTGCTAAAGATGAAAAGATAATATTTTGTTTGAAAATTTTGACGGATTATTTTTAGTTATTTCTCATAAAATCTTCCGTCGATTTTCACATTCCTTTTCACAAAATTGTATATGGAATTCTTAGCGTAAACACATTTACAATTTATATACAGTTTTAGACAGACTCTATAATCATCAACATATCTTGTAACATCATTTCTTTTCTAAGTATTATGTGTCATGAGCTGCATGATTAACTGCACTCATGCACTGCCATGCACTGCATGGCATATTTCGAAATAACTACTTTTATTAGTTCAAATTACATTAAATATTGTGAAAAATGAAAAAAATTTAATCGAAGCCAATTCTCTTGTGAGATTACGTTTTTGAAATGAAAAGTAAAATTCCAATTAGCAGAACTTCAACTATTCTAATCGAAATCATTAAACAATAATTACATTTTCAAAAAACAAATAAATAAACAAACAAAAAAAATGTTACATTTTTTAAAAAATATTCTGATCACTATATTTAAAATTTCTTGCATCTTCCATATCTGTACATATCTTAATAATATTTAAAAAAATAGAATAACATTAGGTGTTAATCAAAATTTTGCTCTTACTATATAGAAATAAGTTACAAGATGAAAAATCGCATAGCATATTAATTTCAATTTCAAATAATTTGTAAAAATCCCTTTAAAGAATAAGATTTAAAAAATATTTTCACGTTTGAATTATTCTTATTGGTTCAAAAAAACTTATACCTTCAATTTGTATTTGAATATTTCACGTATCTTAATCAAGATAACTTCAAAATATAGAAACGTCTTTTAGCAGGTTAATTAAACATATCAATATATTTCAACTATGTATCAATTTTTTAAGGAAGGCATATTTGATTATTTAATGTTAAGGTTTCTAAATCTTTAGTTATTGTTATTAGAATGACCGAAGACAAATTTAATTCGAGTAAAGTTACGGAATTTATTTAAAATAGTTAAAGGTTTATAATATATATTTATTGCAATTATGCAACGTTAAACACACTAAGGCTAAACCATTTAAAGTTAATCAGGGTTCGTACGGGTCCTTGAATTTCCTGACTAAGAAATTCTTCGGTACCAGCATTTTCTTATTGAAAATATATCTTTAAAAAAGGCGAATTTTCGGGCGTTTAAACCAGATTTATTTTTCTTAAAAAAAAAAAAAAAAAAAAAAAAAAAATACTAATATTGGACTTGAAAATAACGGTACCCGTACGAACCCTGTTAATTTTTTGATTAGTTGAGACATTGATTTTGAAATCAAGCAATATTGAATTCAGAATATAAGTGGACTGCCAAATATAACCAGGTGGCGCTGCTAGTCTGCATTTATCACGATTTCCGCAATAACTATAACTCAAAGACTAATGCATGAATTTTCATCAAACTTCAGATTCAGTTAGTCACTGATATAAATTGGTTCTGATTAGTTTTTGGACTAAATCGACAAACAGGTAGCGCTGCTGTGTAGTTTTTTTTACGATTTCGGCAATAGTTCTTCGGTTACCTCAAAAACAAATTCAGGGATTTTCATGAAATTTCAGATTCAGCTGCAACTTGACATAAGTTGTTTCTGATTAGATTTTGGTATAAATCACCTAACCGGTGGCACTGATATGCATTATTTTTTAGTAAATATTAACATGTATGAGATGGAAGAAAGTTTTGGGAGTACAACATCAGACTAGTTTTAATTAACATTAAAAATTATAGGTATTAATGATTTAATAAACTGGGAATTCAAAATTGAAGAAACAGATAAAATACTTCAATTTCTGTCAATGAAGTGCGTCATGAAATATGGCTGTTTTTTAAAGTAGACATTCCGAATTATCACCAGAAAGTTTTTACTCTTATTTATGTTTTATAAACTGAATGATTCCCCATAAAAGAAATTAAAAGAAATTACAAATTTAATATTTGTGGTGTAAATTGAATAAAAAAAAAAAAAAAATCTGTCAGATGCGGCAACGCTGGTGGTTAGTGATATAGTACATCTGCTAACAGCGCTGGAGCGCAATAATATTTGTTCTGTCTTTAATTAAAAACTAAATTTGCTAAATTTTCAAAAATAAAATAAATGTGACATAATAAGCGCGAAAAAAAAAAAAAAGAAAATATATGTTAATAATTTATCTAACAATACTTTTTTGTTTATAATTTGACTTTAATAAAAACCACAAGATGATAATTTTTGTCTTTTTTAATTCACAAAGATAAAAGATAATGAAAATACTAATCGGATTAACCTAAACTAACATTATACTGTCAGATAAGGGAAAGGAAAACAAACAATTATCCCTTTTTGAATTTTGTGATATCTTACTTAGATATTTTTGTTTACTACAAACATTTCCTAAAATTAAAATATTTTCATATTATGTAGAATCATTGGGAAATCGAAAATGACAAAGCTAAATATTGCATACTGAATTAAGCATGATCATTGTCTGAACGAAAGAGAATATACTGAAATACAAAGTGCGCCTAAAAAGTTCGTTGAATGGATGGATATCTAATAAACAACGCGAGTTAAAAATGCGTCCCTGCGCATGCGCAGGTAGCGACTAATGGAGAGACGTCGCGTAGCAAGAAGCGCAAGAAACCAAGGCAGAATAGTCTGCTATGGACATTCGAACAGTGTATGTTTGAAAACTCGCGTCATATTGAAATGGAGCAATGAATGAACATCAAGTTTTGCTACAAATTGAGATGAACCGCCACAGAAACGCAAGCACTGTTGGTCCAGGTGTGCGGAACAGATACAGGGAGCAAAAAATGCGTGTACGACTGGTTTAAACGCTTTCGGAGGGGAACGGAAACCGTGGATGACGAACACGTTCAGGTTGACCCTCAACAAGTGTGACGACAAACAACATTTAGAGGGTGCGACAGATGTTCTTTAACAATCACCTACTGTCTTTACGATGGATATCCCAGCAAACACAGAGCTATCGGTAAGCAATCGGGCGACAGCCGCTTGCCACTACCGACGGTATTGGCACGATACCGGTTGCCGCTACCGGTTCCGTATCTTTTTTGATACGCCGCGCGAATGCGGCCCGATTCATAGGCATGCAGCCGGTCCGGTATCAGCAGATCACTATGCCGACAGCACGCCAATAGCTATCCATACGAATGCCGGCCGCAGCCCGACACCAGCATAAATTGAAAAAAAAAATCTGTTTTGATGGTGCCATCTATGAACCATCGCGGAATGTATATTTGAAAGGAACGTGTTTCAGCTGTGGAAGTGGCGGGATTTGATCCAACGAACCCGAGGACAGGGAGCAGATGCCTTAACCACTTGCCCACAGAGACTTGATCAGGGGAGGATTATACGAGGTAATAAGGGGAAGATATATCAATAAGTAATCGTTTGTCGTTGAAGGCAATTGGTAGATGGGAAAATTAGAATTTTTAAGTGTTTTTATTTTATTTTATTTTATTTTATTTATTTGTAATTGTCTTACGCGCGTGTATTTAAAAGTTAATTTAATATTTAAATGAATGAAATAAATATCCTATCGAATTCGTTAAAGCAAATTAATTGGTTTTTCTTATAAATTTAAGAATAATTAAGTATAAAAAAATATTTTTAGAGGTTTTGTTCAGTTAATCAAATTTTCTTATTAGGAATTATAATGTAATTACATGCGTTGCGTTGCGTTAATTTATGAAATGTATATTTTTAACATGGAAAAATTTATTTTAATAAATAAAAAGTTGGTAATTAATAATTTTAAATTAGAATATGAATTCAGTATTTTTTGATGATTTAAAGTAGAACATATATTTAATGAGTATGTTGCAATATTAATTTGTTACTTATGAATATTTTTAATTTAAAAATAAAATAAATATTAATTTAAATATTTTTTTTTTCTTTTGGAAGATAATTTTTAAATGGGGGATATTTCTGAATCTTTCTTATAAATTTAAAAATGCTTATTAAATAAAATAAGTGCATTTCAGAGGTTTTTCTGTTATAAAAATATATATTTGTAACATAGAAAAACTAATTTTAATAAAAAAAAAGATTGGTAATTAATCACTTTTAATTAGAATAAGAGTTCATTTTTTTGTCATTGAATGATTTCATGTAGAATATATTTTTAGTGATTATGTAGCAATAATGATTCTTTTACTTATCAACATTTTTTAATCATCAAATAACATAAAAATGTTAATTTATCTTTTTTTTTTTTTTTTTTTTTTGGTAAATAATTTTTTAGAAGTGAGAATTTTCTGAAGCATTCTTTTAAATTTTAATGCTAAAAATTTGGGTAGTTTTTATTTTTATTTTTATAGCTTGTAAAATAATTTTAAACACTTTTTAATAATTTGATTTTTAAATAAAAAAAAAAAAGAAACATAGCTTTTTTTTCTACGATTAAGTTTAAAAGGAATAATAATTTATGGAGCGATATAAAAAACTCTTTTGGTGATTCAAATAATTGCAAGTCCTTTTTAAAATGAATTGAATAACAACTTTTTAAAAATAAATAAATTTAGGCTATTTTTGACATTTTTTTTTTTTTTTTTTTTTGTTTTGTTTATCACTGTTAGAATTTTATATGAAATACATGAAATATACAAATCTTATCAAAACTCAAACTCAAACAAAATTAAGAAAAAGAAAAAAATGTCGGCTGCGACTAAAAATTCCGAATTCGGACCGATGTTGGCAAATCTAATCGGGCCACTATCAAAAATTACATATCGGTCCTGAGTCACTTGCCGGTGTAAGTCGCTTACCGATATATAATCATAAGGGGACCGATTACGGTAACCGGCAGTCAAAAAAGCAGATTCTTGAGTTTCAGTTGCCGACACTTCACCGAAACCACTATGTCCATGCCGACACTTAACCGACACTGCCGGATGCGGTCCGATCGTATGCCGAAAGGTATGTGTTTGCTGGATAGCAGGAATTGGAAATCAGAAAGGACATGTATCCGACGACGTGTGACATATGTGTTTCGGTCAATCCCAAAAGAGGCCTTCGCTGACACGTTCCGGCAGCTTTATCAATGATGTCATAAGTATATTTCGGCCAACGGTTGTTAATTTGATGGTGATTAAAGGTGATTTCTTTCATTTTTTGTTTTATGCTTCCAGTCACCGAACATTTTAGACGCACCTTGTACTTGTATTAAATAATTGGGACATTTTTGTTTACTACAAATTACCTAAAAGTAATCTTGTTATATTATGTATAATATAAATAGGATTTTTTAGGAAGATTTATTGCGTAAAATAAGTTTGTTTGGATACTGTAATTCCTCAATGGGAAATCGAAGATGATGAAGCTGAATGTTGCATTCTCAATTAAGCACGATCGTTGGTTAGACGAATGATAATACACCCAAATGCTTGTTTAAAAAAATAGGATATTTTGATTTACTAAAAACGCTTCCTAAACTGAAAATCTTGTCATATTTTGTAGAATAATAAATATTATCGAAGATGTTATATATCGAAGATGACAAAGATAAATGTTATATACTCAATTAAGCATCATCATTGACTGCACAAATGAGAATATACTCAAATTCTTATTTCAAATAATTATGTTAATTTTGTTTACTGCAAACGTTTTCGAAAATTAAAATCTTATATTATGTAGAATAATAAATAAGATTTTTTTGCGGAAGTTTTATCGCGTAAAATAAGTTTGTTAGGCTACTGTAATTCATTAATGGGAAATGGAAGATGACGAAATCAAATGTTGCATACTCGATTAAGCATGATAAATGACTGAGCGAATGAGAATCAAATGCTGTTTCAAATAATTAGATATTTTGGTTTTGCAAACTTTTCCTAAAATTAACATCTTGTTATATTATGTAGAATAATAAATATAATTTTCTTTGCGGAAGAAATATTGCGTAAAATAAGCTTGTTGCGCTTGTTGGGTTACTGTAATTCCTCATTAGGAAGAAGAAGATGACGAAGCTAAATGTTGCATACACATTTAAGCATGATCTCGGACTGAACGAATGAGAATATACTGAAATACTTGTTTCAAATAATTAGGTTATTTATGTTTTGCTACATTTTTCCTAAAATTTAAATTTTGTTATATATAATGTAGAATAATAAATACGATTTTTTGCAGACGTTTTATTGGGAAAAATAAATTTGTTGAGTTACTGTGATTCTTCAATGGGAAATAGAAGATGGTGAAGCTAAATACTGCATACTCAAAAAAGTAGCAAATAAAGTCTTTGTGCAACAATATTAAAAAGCAGAAAAAACACTGTTTAAAAATGCACAAATAGTACCTACAAGAAAAGCAGCAAACAGCTGTTTGGAATCTACTAGCGGGATTCTTCTTCAGTGCAAGATAGGATAGGGAAAAAGGAACAGCGTGCTAGAAAAAGCAAGGCTGAGCAAAATGATAGACAGAGACTCGCTGGCTTATATACCCTATGCGGGTAGCAAAGGCGCCAAAAACAACCAATGAGAGTGAAGCAGTGGAAACGAATGGGTGGACAAGTAGCGACATCTACCGGAGAAGGAGAAACCAAAAAGGGGGAAATTAAATTAATGCTTTCTAATTACTTGGTAAATCAGGAGTACTAGATAAGTCATTGACTAAAGAGTGAGAATTTTTAATGATGTGGTAATCTTCCCAAAAATCAAGATCAGGGTTAGAAGAACATTTTTGGATAATGATGGCTGAATAAAAATCGAACCTATGTTGAGAAGACCAAGAATGTTGAGCAATAGAAGAACGTTTGAGCTCTTGATTTTTAAAAGAACCTTCATGCTCTTTTAAACGAAATCTAAGAGCACGTTTAGCCCGAACAATATAAGAAAGGCCACATTGGCAAGAGATTTTTTAAATACCCCCGTTATCTAGGCGAGCAACGGGATGTTTGAAATTTGAAAAAGTGATTTTATTAACAGGAGAAAAAATAACATTAAAATCAAACCTTCTTAAGATTTTAGCAACTTGCTGACTGATTTTAGAAAAAAAATGGTAACACAACTGAAGTATTAGAGTTGGAATTAGAATGAGTTTCAGAATACACGGATTTTGTCAATTTCTTATAAATAGAATCAATATTATTAAAGGAATAACCACGATCAACAGCAATAGCTTTGAGGTAATTAAGTTCAGCACTGAGTAACAGAGGAGTGGAACAAATATTTATAGCCCGAAAAACAAAAGTACTAAAAGCAGCGATTTTCTGGTTAGGAGGATGAGAAGAATATCTGTGAGGTGGAAGACTGGCAGCAAAAGGTTTACGAAAGACGGTAGTCTGAAAGCCATTTTCACAACGAATAACAAGGACATCCAGGAAAGAAAGACAGTTATTGGTCTCAATTTCAGAGGTAAATTGAATGCAGGGATCAATGGAATTCATAATAGAGAGAATATGATTAATATCCGAATTTTCAGATATTAATTGTTACCATTTTTTCCATTACCATTGTGTTACCATTTTTTTTCCTAAAACCAGTCAGTAAGTTGCTAAAATCTTAAGAAGGTTTGATTTTAATGTTATTTTTTCTCCTGTTAATAAAATCGCTTTTTCAAATCCCAAACACCCCATTGATCGCCTAGATAACTGGGGTATTTATCAAATCTCTTGCCAATGTGGTCTTATATTGGCCAGACTAAACGTACTCTTAGATTTCGTTTGAAAGAGCATGAAGGTTATGTTAAAAATCAGGAGCTCAAACGTTTTTCTATCGCTGAACATTATTGGTCTTCTCAACATAGGTTCGATTTTTCCTCAGCCATCACTATCCAAAAATGTTCTTCTAACCTTGATCTTGATTTTTGGGAAGCTTACCACATCATTAAAAAAATTCTCACTATTTAGTCAATGACTTATCTAGTACTCCTGATTTTCCAAGTATTTGGAAAGCATTAATTTAATTTCCCCTTTTTTTGTTTCTTTTTCTCTCTTTCTCCGGTAGATGTCGCTACTTGTCCACCCAGTCGTTTCCACTGCTTCACTCTCTTTGGTTGTTTTTGGCGCCTTCGCTACCCTCATAGGGTATAGAAGCCAGCGCGTCTCTCTCTATCATTTTGCTCAGCCTTGCTTTTTCTAGCACGCTGTTCCTTTTTCCCTATCTTGCACTGAAGAAGAATATCGCTAGTAGATTCTAAACAGCTGTTTGCTGCTATTCATGTATTAATTGTGCATTTTTAAACGTTGTTTTTCCTGCTTTTTAATATTGCATACTCAATTAAGCATTATCATCGACTGGACGAATGAGAATATACTCAAGTGCATGTTTCAGATGTTTAGGCTATTTTTGTTTACTACAAACATTTCTTAATATTAAAAACTTGTTATATTATGTAGAATAATAAATATAATATTTTTGCGGAAGATTTATTGCCTAATTGGCCTAATTGATGTTTGTTGAGTTACAGTAATTCCACAACGGGAAATCAAAGATAACGAAGCTAAATGTTGCATACTGAATTACGCATGGCCATTGACTGGGCTAATGAGAATATACTTAAATGATTGTTTCAAATAATTAGGACATTTTTGCTTTACAAAACTTCCTAAAATCTTGTTATATTATGTAGAATGATAAATACGATATTTTGCAGACGTTTCATGGGGTAAAATAAGTTTGTTGGGTTACTGTGATTCTTCAATAGGAAATAGAAGATGGTGAAGCTAAATATTTCGCACGCAATTAGGCATGATCATCGACTGGGTGAATGAGAATATACTCAATTACTTCTTTCGAATATTTAGGCTATTGTTGTTTACTACAAACATTTCTTAATATTAAAAACTTGTTAATATATGTAGAATGATGAATTTGATTTATTGCGTAAACTAAGTTTGTTGAGTTGAATTAATTCCACAACGGGAAATCAAAGATAACGAAGCTAAATATTGCATACTCAATTAAGCATGATTATTGGCTGGAGATATGAGAATATACTAAAATGCTTATTGCAAATAATTAGGATATTTTTGTTTTACAAACATTGTCTAAAATTAAAATCTTGTTGTATTATGTGGAATAATAAATATGATGTGTTTGCAAAGTTTTATTGCTTAAAATAAGTTTGTTGGGCTATCGTGACTCCTCAATGGGAAATCGAAGGTGACGAATCTAAATACTGTATAGGCAATTAAGTAAATGATTGACTGAATCAATGAGAATATAATCAAATGTTTGTTTAAAGTAAATGGAATATTTTTGTTTACTACAAAAATTTCCTAAAATGAAAATCTTGTTATATTTTTAGAATAGAAATATGATCTTTTTGGCGAAGATTTATTGAGTAAAAACTGTTACTGTGATTCCTCGATTTGGAAATCGAGGCTAAGTGTTCCATACTCAATTAATCATGATCATTCACTAGACGATAAACTCAAATCGCTAGAGATTGAGTACTCTCTAGCTATACTCAAGTATAGCTAGATATGAGATCTAGCTATACTTGATCTCATATCTGTATGAGATCATGAGATCATACAGATGAGATAAACTCAAATGGTTGTTTCAGATAATTAGGATATATATATATATATTTATTTATTTATTTACTGTAGATATTTCGTTAAGTTTAAACCTTGTTATATTCTGTAGAATAATAAATATGATTTTTTGAAGATTTTTTATCGCGTAGAATTACTTTGTTGGGTTACTGTGCTTCTTCAATGGGAAATAAAAGATGACGAATATATATGCTGCACACTTTATTAAGCAAAATCATTGACTGGATGAATAAAGATATATTCAAGTGCTTTTTTCAGATATTAGTATTGTAATCTAAATCTCTAAAGAAAGATATGACAATACAATATATTGTCCTATAGGTGGTTTGGTGAATTATAACATTTTTCTAAATACTAAAACTTTGCGTTAATCAATTTCATGTTCACTTTTTATGTATGTACAATATTACTGCAGTTATATGCATGTATTACATGTATCCAAAATTGTATTTAAATAATGTTTTGAAATCGACAAGAGATGCGGCGTATTTCAAAGAAATGCAAAAAGTACTTTGATTTTATTACATATTTTACAAATGCTTGAGATTATAAACACGAGAAACCAATTATTATAATGCCTCTTTCATTATTTATAAATAATATTCTTCTTTGTAATACCTTCTAAAACCAATAATCTAATTCTATATTCCATCTTTATAAATAAATATATAACCTGCAGCAGTCCTTTTAATTTATAAAAGAGCTTTAAATATTATTTTTTTTAAATTAAAGCTTTAAAAATAGAAAAAAACAGAAATAACAAAATAAATTTAAGCTTAGGTTTGCTTATTTCGTAATACTTCAAAAAGTTTTACGTAAACAACACATAATTTTTATAGTTGTATAAAGTTCCAATATGATAATTATTTTGTTGCTTTACTTTTTCATTTACTTTCTAAAGTACACGGGAATGTCTAAAATTCTATTATTTCCGTTATATAGTAAATAAAGCGGAATAGCAGAAAATAGCATAATGATAACATACACTATAGAATACATAAGCAGAAATGTGATGTAGAATACTGGCTTTTGTTATGAGATTCTCAAACATAAATTTATTCAGTTTAGGTACATTCGCTATATTACAAGCATAGATTAGATAAAATGATAAATGTTTAAATAATAAATTTATACAATATGATGCATCTTCCACATATAGTCGGTGAATATAAATTACTGCATAGGGAAATTATCTATATGTTGAATGAGTATGGATAAAAATGTGTTTTAATGTAACATTTATCTACCTTTAACAATCTACTTTAACCAGTAAACTTTTATAGTTATTAAAATTGAAAGCAAAAAAATGGTTTTAAAAAAAATGCCAAAACTTACGAAAGTTAAATTAATGTAAAATCATGTTTTATGAGAATTTAATAATATAAATTGAAATTTTGTTGAGGATTAGGTTTCTATGGTATTCTTTTTTGTTTGGATTTCTGTTAAAATAACTGCATGGTCAAAAAATATGCCTAAATATAATTTATATGGGAATAGAATAATTTTTTTTTTATTACGTGTTAATTTTATTATTAGAGAATAAATTTAAACATTTCTATAAAGCTAAGCTTTGTCAGTGTTTAACAACACTCCTTTTGCGGCACTGATACAGCAAATCCATAAGTTTCATTTTGTCCATCTTAGTGTAAATAGATAGCGCAACATCTTAATGCTGCCATGAATTCTAGAAATATAATACGTATTAGGAACTTTACAACAGAAGTAAAATTAATTTCCCGCTAAAACTCTTTTTTGCACAGATTTTTAGACGGATCTCTTATATCATATCGGAATCCCGGACCAACTCCGACACGGTGCACATCTGTTTTCTTGCCACGTTAATTTTTTATAATTGTTATTTGTGTTGATTTTGTCCTTTTTTGTTATGTTGTATCTGTAGTTTAAGTTTAAAAAACCTTTTTTTATACAAAGAAAAAAAAAATTTAAATACGAAAGAAAGAAATTTGATCTCTGTAAACTGGAAGATTTTTTCGAAGTAATTTAGCATTTGATGACCTTAAAATGAGTACTAAGCATTTACAGAAAAAATATCGACATTGGTTTAGAATTCAATAATTTACAAAAATATAAACAGTTTCTAAAATTACACATTCGAGTTCAGGAAACTATTACAATTATCACGCCAACAATTTATGAACGCCGATAGTTATAATAATAAAATCATATCTATTATATTATAGTGACTCTGAGGTTTTTGGTAAGATATCTTACAGCACCTACTACCTAGCAAAGAGGAAATTGCTGGCCAGCAGCATGATAGGTGCTGGCAATGATGGAGAAGTGCTGACTAATGGTCTACCACTGCATGACCACTGCTGTACAGCTTCAGTCAACTTTGCTGTTGGAAATCATCAGATAAAATTCTGGTGGGTTTCGTTTTATCTCATGCGCTGGCTCAACACTACATGGAAGTGCACGAACTTTTGCAGTATTATTGCTGGGAACCCTTACGCTAGGTAGCGTTGCGAATATCGAAAACACTGAGTATTTGAACACAAATCTGAAATGAATATCTAAACATAATTTAAGCTGTGAAGCTAAATTTTTTTGAAAATGTAAATAATATAGCACTATTGCCACCAACAAAATAAATAAGTAAATGAATAAATAAATAAATTCTGTAATTTAATGCACTTTTTTTCCTCCTTAAATCTGGTTTTACTAAGTTACAAAGGATTTCGGTTTTCATAATTTACACAGTTCGGAATCAATAATAAAAAAAGCGTATAAAATATATAGGATTTCTATACAATACAATAATTTCTATACCAGTTTAAAGATTGGGAACGTAAATCACGAAAGAACAAACTTGAAATAGTGTAATGAGAGCTTAAAAGCTACAAGCGGTCATAGCATACGCTGAAAGTACTTGTTCATGTCCGATCAAGAAAACCAAACAGCATCGAGCGCGGTCAGACTTGGGAGGGTGACTACATGGAAACCGCTGCAAGTTCAATTATTTCTATAGGCACTTCTACAGATATTTCTGTAGCTCTTGGTGAAACTAGCTTATAGAAAAAAAAGCCATAATTCTATAATACTTTTTTTATAAAATTCTATAAGAAATTTTAGTAAGGGAAAGTGCTGGGCCAGCAAAGGAATAGCAGTGGGATAGGGGCTAGCACTGCAGGAAATGTGCCGGATTAAAGTAATGTGATGGCATACCAATGCTGCCCTGCTGTTGGCCATTACTGATGGGCCAGCTGCATTCCGCACGGGCACTTTTGTACAGATTTAAATAATGGCACCACTGCACTTTACCGCTGATGGCAATGCTGGCTGCCATCTTTTTTTCCAGCTGATGGCCCACTGTTCCTTTCTTTGCTGGGTAGAATTAAAATTCGCTTTTCGCATCCCAATTTCGGAAGCTATGAGAGATACGATAAAGCAGCCAATTTCAAAGTTGAAGGGAAATATCCATTTAAGAAATAAACGCATCATTTGCGGATAACTTCAAAGAATAGAAGCTAAAAAGGCCGCTTTGTTAGTTCCCTGTTTTCACGACTGCAACATATGAAATTCATCTATGTAAATACTGAGTAAGAGAGTAAAATTTAAAATGCTTAAAAATATTTTTTGAAAAGCTCTGTATTTACTTTTTAAAAACATTTTTCTTTTATGTGTTTATTTTTCTTAATCAGTGAAAGATAAAGCTTATTACACCTATTGCAAGTAAATATGTACTAAAAATAACTTGTTTTCTCTGTCACTGGAATTAAAAATATAAACTCATCATATTTATATAATGGGTAACAATAAACGGTATATCTGGAATTATGAATTGAAAAACGATTTTTTTAAGCAATAATATACGATCCGTTATTCATTTCTAGGGAAAAGTGGACAAAGGTTCATTTATAACATACACAATAGTGGTTCATTGCATGTAATTGCTGGGCCAACTGTTGGCCACGTTCCACAACAGTTGTAAATATCTACATTGCATTCCAATGGTCAACAAAAACTCCATAATTGTCTGACCTCTAGCAGCTGAAAATTATGATCAGGTATGGTCCAAATTAGAGGGATCTCTGTACGTAGCTGTTTCCAGAGGATTCTAGAAACTGGCAACGATGGGCCAACAAATTGTACTACATATATATTTAATGTTGAAAATATATTGCAAAAATCCAGTTCGTCTCTACTGCAACGAAATTTTCCTTGGACTGCAAATTAACCAACGCGCGATAGCTTTAACGCATAGACTGTAAAAAAATGTGTAACGTTACTAAAATTATTCTAGAAAACTGGGATTCGTAGAACTTTTTATGCAACGGCAACAACAAAAATTCTTGTAACAAATACACTTTTGCCCTGTTAATCAAAAAATCTGTAAGGTTACTAAGAATATTTTCAGGAGACTGGGATGCCTAGAACATTTTATGTTACACATAAACTTTTAGTAAGATTATTGTAATTTTAGTAGATTTTTTTGTAAAGTTACTTATATCTGTAGCTTTACAAAAACTAGTTTTATAGATTTACATTTTTTTTTTTTTTTACAGTGTACAGATAAATTTTTAGTGAGCATACAGATTTCTGCAACTTTACATCTGTAGAATTACAGATAATATTAAACAGTGTAGGGGAGATCGGGGCAAGATGACTATGTTAACAATTTTCGTTGTTTATTAATTTATTTTTAAGTATAGTACAATTGTTTTTACATGAACTGTTAGAGTATTCCTTTGTAGTATTAAACATATTGCCATTTAATATTTCAAATAAAAAAATAAAGGATAATTTTATTTTTTCGTAACATTAACAAATCGTCATCTTGTCCCAGTACTGGGGCAAGATGACTTTGGCCTTGGGGCAAGATGACAACACTGAAAAAGGTTGAACATATTTTATCCTTTGAATATGTTACATGGTTTAACAAATGATAACTGTGTTTTTACATCTTACAAAGCATCAAACTAAGAATAATGCATTGTAACGTAATGTTGAAGTGCTTATTGTGCAGCTAACAACAGTCACAAGTAAAAATGCCATTTTCATAATTGGAACATTCCTCATGCCACCACTCTTGGCATTTACAGCACTGGATCCATTCTTCTGTTGGTGGGTCACGATATTCCTCGTCACAAGCAGGACATCTGAGAACACCATCCTTTGAAGTTGATGCAACTGGACTGTTTGTCCTGGATTTAATAGACTTAGGCCTACAGGAACTTAGTTTGAATTTTTTAACTCCCTTTTTAGCATCACGAGCTTCTTTTCTCTGTTTTTTTAAACGTTCGTGTTCTTCCTTTTGCTTTTCCCTTTGTTCTAACATTTTTTTGATGGATGTGCTTGTAAGAATGCTTGAGCTTAGTGTTTTGCTTTTGCCTTTTTTTTCTCAAATTGTATTGCTTTAGGCAATGGTTTGAAATCAAAAATATTAACAGGCTTCTTTGGTGCATCGGAATCAGCATTTGCCACAAGTTCTGGTTCTTCTGAAGGGTTTATACGTTGGTTTTCTACTACCAGGGTCTGAGGATTAAAACTATTATTTTCAGTTTCATCGTCAACAACATCATGCTTAGTAGTTTTTGCAGCCCCCTCGTACCGATCGGACGCTTGGAAGCGGAGATACGGACACTGATAGGGTTTTTCTTTCGAGAGGGTTAGGAGGAGGGTTTAGCGGATGGCAAAAATGTCTTCCTCTGGTCGCCCCCTTTCGAACGACACCTTACATGATCCGATGCTCCCCTTAGCTCCAGAGGAGATAGATGCGCAAGTTCGTGCGGAGAAACACACAGACAAACAAGCGTTTACAAGATTTAAATAAAATGAACAACATAGTCAGTTTATTAAATTCCGAAACACGGGGCAAGATGACGAGCTCGTCATCTTGTCCTGGACTGCCTGTTTAAAAATATTCGCTTTCATTGCCCTGAAGGAAGGCGATTAATTGACATTTATTCATGGTAATAAGTAGTATTTAAACTAAGTTACTCATAAATATCAAAGAGAAACTATCTTGCCTGCATCTGTAGCAGAGCTTAGTTACACATGCATAAAAGTTATAACTTGGTAGCGGTAAACAATGAAAGCTTCACAACTAACACAAAAACGGCGATTTCAGAGTCTATATACTATTTTTTAACGAACGGCCGATAGGAGAGCCAGTAGTGTCCGGTTGATGCTGCTACTTAGTGGAAAACGAAAAAATTAAGACATTCGTCATCTTGCCCCGGTCCCCCCTATATTTAAACTGCTGGCTCTCGAAAAGTGTTTTGTAAGTTCTTCCCTACAATTATCTACGCCTCATGTGCAATACTAAAGAAATATCACAATTATGTGTATTTAATAGATAAGGATTTATATATTTTATGTTTAAATATGTTTCTTTTCAGTAATTTTTTTCTGTCTTTCCTCTTTCGCTACATAGTAAAAAAAAAAAAAAAAAAAAAAAAAAAAAAACTGTAAAGTTACTAAAAATTTTCTAAGAAACGGGGATTCCTAGAACATTTTATATACCGGCAACATCAAAAATTTTTGTAACAGGTATACTTTTGCACCGTAAATCAAAAAATCTGCAAGGTTACTAAATTTTTTTTAAGAAACTGCGATGTCTATCACTTTTTATGAAAGTGCAACCAACGGTTACAGATAAAAGTTTAGTAAGATCACTGTAATTTTAGCAGATCCATTTGTAAAGCTACATATTTCTGTATCTTTACAAAAATTAAATATATAGATAAATAAAAGCATAAGACGAAACGCAATTTTTCACCTTGATTCAACATAAAATATATAATATGAACATTAAAGTGTCCACAGTCTTACTTAAAAGGCGACTAATGTAATGAAAAAGATGTTACAATTTTAAAACATACATTTTATTTAAAACTTTTCAGTACTTCCAAGCTCATCATTTGAGAATATTTTAATAACTAAATGCTGTTTATTTATACAAATACTCTGTTTTGAAAATGAGAGAGCCAATAATTACTAGAATTTAATAAAAATGAGAGAGCTAATAATTACTAGAGTTGAATGAAAATAAGAGAGCCAATAATTGCTCACACTTTCAACTCTAGTAATTATTGGCTATCTCATTTTCAAAAGAAAGTGACGTATTTGTATAAATAAACAACATTTAGTTACTAAAATATTCCCTGATGATGAGCTTCGAAAGCTTGCAAGTACTAAGAAGTTTTAAATAAAATGTATATTTTAAACTTGCAACATCTTTTTCATTACTTTAGCCACCTTTTAAGTAAGACTGTGGACTTTAATGTTCACATGATATATTTTATAGTTTTATAGATTTACCCTTTTTATTACACAGATAAAATTTTAGTAAACATGTAATTTTATATCTGTAGAATTACTATTTTACTTTTCAGTGTAGCCCAGCTTCGATGGTTTGAGCTTCATGGTAGATGCTGCATGTTCTATGTCTTAAAATATATTAGTTTTGTATTATTTATCTTATATTCAATAACGCTAGGAATACGAATTTAAGTTGAAAAAAAAATACTACTACTAAAAAATCTAAAATTGTCGGGAAAAACTATCAATTTTGGCCCCTGGGGAAAACCGTTTAATTTACAGAACATGTCTGTAATCATCTCTGTAAAAAAAATATATATATATTTTTTTTTTCGTAAGAATTGCTAAATCCATATATATTTTTTTAATCGAAAAAAGTATTTTTTCTTTAAAACAGTTTTTTCTCTAAAAATTACTGATTTTTTTACAGTGTAATTTTAATTTAATTTATTTTATAAATACCATTAATGGATGCGAAATCCATTCGATTTTGAGTTACGATTTTTGTACTTATAATGGTTTATACAAATCAGGGGATTTAAGGTATTTAAATTTTAAATAATTTAATCTTTGTAAATTTAAATAATGGTTGCCATATTTAAACACACTCTTATTTTTCTTAAATAAGGCAAATTTAACTTTATATGGTATTCATCCACTAAAGCATGCGAACCTAATTTATATATAACATGGTTTTCTACTTGCATAATGATTAGAAAGCGTTTACAGATGCAAGTTTTCTAAAATTTAAATGTATATTTTATTAATATTTTTATGTAATGTAAAAATATGTATAAAAAATAAAATGAAATTCACACATAAATAAACGTACTTTAACAACCTGCAATTTCTATTTTTATAACATAAATTTGGTAAAATTTTCTTAATCTGTCTGCCTACTTTCTTTCTAATTATATTAAACATACTCTTCCTCAACGAAATACTGAAATAAACCTGAAGTAATACCTGAACTGTCGACTCATTTTAGAGTAAGAATATTATGTGGTATATCACGTCACTGTAATTGGTTTTTATGTCAAAAGTGACTTAAGAAAATTGCATTTCGTGTTAAGTTTGAAAATTGAATTTTCAGACACAGAACATCACTCTTTTATAAGGAAAAAAGTACATATTACAAACTCTAAGATTCTAAATTCTTAATAAATAATAAATCTTATTATTCTGATTGCTGCATAGAATGCTAAATGTAAACATTGTATTTTTAATAAATTTAGTTCTTCGAGATTTAAATGCAAGCATGCAGAATTTCTCCTTTATTAATTATATGGGGTAAAATATTTAAAATCTGTACTGGTAAACGAACCATATATGAATAATATTGTATATCTTTCAATTTCTACAAATGCTTTTAAAATTTGTATGAAGCGTCTGATGCTTGCATAAATATCACGTGAAAAAAAATATGAAAAGTTTTTCTTTACTTTTTTAAAAAAGTTATTCTATATCATCCATTAAGGAAATGTAACATTATACCGTAGTATAAGAAGAAAATATTATAGAAAAAAAATAATAAGAAGCAAAAATAGCAAAATAAATGTTATTCAAACATTATTTTGTCTTTTTAAAATAAAGATATAAAAATTCATAAAGATAATGAAGAGCATTCATTTTCTAATATCTCATATACAAAATGTTTGCATTATTTATTTTTTATTCATTGACGTGAAAGCTACATTATTAATACAGAATATTTACAGATTTTTTTAAAATGGTATTAATAGATTGAAGTATTTTTAATGATTCCTTTTAGGTGTGTTCATAAATATATAAATACGTAGCACCTGTAATCGTATTCTGGTCCACCCATCGGTCTGCATATAACAGTGCAAAAACTACCCAACCGAATGGTTTGAAATGATATACGCATAATCGTTGCAGAATTTTGTCAAGTCATTTCAAATTTTATGAAAATCGAATCAAAACTTTAAAATATATTAATATATATATATATTTTTTTATTCAACTGGGAGGGCTGCGCCTCCCTGCTCGCTACGCTCACCAACCCCCCGCGTAATCACTTCGCGATTTCGTTCAGTATCGCGAAGCAACCCTATTTTCTACCCAACCCCAGAAGAAATTGTTTGGCGTTTCCATTCTGGATCGCTTCTCGATTCTTCATTTTCTATGCAATAAATTTTTAGATTCCACTTGGTATAAACGCGTTCCTCCCCGACTCCTGACGATTTTATTTCCTTATCTCGAAGCACGTAATCATTAGAGCTTACAGAGTTTCATAATTAAAAGAATTATTAAATTTAAAATCATTAAAAAAAGGTAAAAATTATAATTTATTTGAATAATTACAAATTAAATAAAAATTATATATATAGTGTTACAAATATTGTAAATAGTGTTTGGGCTTAAAAATAATGTAAATAGTTCAATTAAGCTCTATTCATAAGTTAATATTAGTTTTTGTTGCATTGAAATATCTCAATTATTCATTTTCTGCAAGCAAGTAAACCCTATTGGATTTCAATAGGAGTTTATGGAAATTTGGCGAAATACTGGAAATAGCGCCAAGTTGGCATCACTTTTAACGACTCATTTTGGTTGCCAAATTTGGCAATATATCGCCAAGCTCGCGACAAAATTGGCGATATTTGGCGAAAGAGCCGGGATCCCTCCCATGGTAACCCACCTTATAGACTCAGAAAGCTCTGATCAATCAGATTCGTTTCACGGTATCAACGCAGATTTTCATTGGTCCATTTCCAAAGCGTTACTTTTTTTATATATGTAGAAGGATTAAATCCTACCCTACATAATTAATTCAAAGATATCCCAAGATAGGTCATGATTTATGTATTACTGCATTTAATATATAGAATCGTAATCAATTTTGTATTCATGCATTTTTTCATAAGAGTGCAACAGCTATAGCACGAGATCTGAACATTTATAAAACTAGTTATAGTTCCCAATGCACCTCATTCGTCACGTTTGACGTACAATTTCCGAACTGGTTTTTGCCATGGTTTGTATTAGAGTCCTGTGCGGGTCGGGTTCTACCCGACCGAACCCGCACATATAATTTTCGGCAAACCGCAAGCCGACCCGCATATACAAAAATAATTTCCTGCAACACGCAACCCGACCCGAACACTCAATGTAAGGAAAGTAAATCATGTTTTACTACCATTATGAAAAATAATTCTACAATTGTATCTCTAATAGATGTGTCCACCAGACCCGGCCGCGCCGGGTATCAAAATGAAGGAAAATTTCAAACGGGCTAGGTTGCAGAATTAGGACAGTTTTTTTAACGAGCCGGGCTGATAAATAAAATAAACGGGCCTCGTCGGAAAAAAAATTGGACTGCCCTTCCAGGCCGGGCCGATAACTACTAATAGGCGGATCTACCGGCCCGATATATATTTAGGCGAAGCCAATAAAATTATAAACGAGCGTGCCAGGCTAGGGCCGAACTTTTAAGTGTTACACCGACGAAAAGGAATTGAAAACGTGTCCTCTTAATAGAGGCGTCCGCCTTTCAGGAGAAAAGCCATTATGCAGGTTTTATTATACATAGATGTTTAACCTGAAAAAATATTTTGACCATTCTTTTGAAATTTGGGTCAACTCGAACCCGACCCGCTAGAGTCAAAACCCAACCTGAAACAATGAAATTCACCCCAAACCACAATAAAAAGCCTAAAAACGGGTGCGGGAAACACGACCTGATGCAGGACTCTGAAAGGTATAAAACTAAAAATCTAAACTTTAAATATACTTTAAAATTAGTTGCGTTTTCAAAAGTTCCACTTACAACGATACGTCTTGTTTTACACAATTGGCCATCTGCTTTAGTTTATCAGTAGTTATTATTTTGAAAATTTACCCGACTAACATAGTACATTGTGTCTGTGTGTCATCGCAATTAAATCATTCACTTGATATATTTTCAACGGAAGCTATAGAAGTATTTAATTCATTTCTGGAAGTTAATATAAACATACTTTTTCAACTACTGGTACGATAAGGATTATAATGAATCGTGCACTGATGAAGCATTTTTGCTGAATAGTTACAATGTTCTATAAGTCTAATGTTCTATAAGTCTTGATACTTCTTACTTTGTTATGACAAAAAACTACTGTGTGATAGACAAGAAGCGCCATTTAGCGTTTTGCTACGTATTGCATTTTTAAAATAGGATAAAAATATAATGCAGTTTGTAATTTCGAAAACTCGTGGAAGGACGACTAAAAACAAAACAGACAGGTACACATTTTGCTTTTGTGAAACTTTGATCTGCGGTTTATATAGGCTTTTAACGTGAAAAAATATTTTCCACATTCTTTTTTTAAAATCGTTTCAACCCGAACCCGATCCACAAGAGTAAAAAAGTCAAACTGAACCCGACTCGAACCCGAAACAAAAAAAGCAACCCGACACGAACCCGACTCGCAACAAAAAGTTAATGTAAACTCGACCCGACCCGACTCGCAACGGTAAAATATAGCGGCAACCCGACACGTGGGTCGGGTCAGGTTAGGGTAAAAGCGGGTACTTCGACCCGATGTATTGCTCTAGTTTGTATACTTTGGGAGATTTAAGGTATATAAATAGTAGAATTTCGTGAATTTAATTAATGTTCGTCATATTTAAAGGCAGACTTGTTTTTCTCAAATAAGGCAAATATTACTTTATGTGGTATTCGTTAAATTAAGCATACGATTCCTGTTTCTATACGACGTGGTTTTCTACTTACATAATGGTTAGAAAACGTTTATAGATGCAACGTTTCAAAATATTTTAATTTACATTGTATTAATAATTTGAAGTACTATAAAAATATTATTTAAAAAAAGTGAAATTCACACATAAATATCGTACTTTAACGACCTGCAATTTTTATTCTGTCTTTCTAAATATATTAAACATACTCAACTTAAACGAAGTACTAAGATACACCTGAAGTAATACCTGAACTGTCGATACATTTTAGAGTTATTTTATGTGTTACATTAAGTCACTGTAATTGGTTTTTATATCAAAAGTGGATAAAATTTTTTTATCTCATGTTAAGCTTGAAAAATGAATTCTACATTGCAACATAACATTATTCTTTTATAAGAAAAAAAGTACATATTACAAACTGTAATATTCCTTTGTTTCTTAACAACTCCGATTTCAAAACTATTTACTCAGATATTAGAACTCATCATTTCAAGCAGTTAAAAAATAATTTAATATGTGAAGAACATAAAACTAAGAAATATATTGATTAAAAAGTACTTTTTTAACATCTGCAATAAATAGAAATTGACATATTTCTCATAAATATTGTCGATTTTCTAATACAAATATGTAAAGTATGGGGATGGTTCAATAATCATTGTCCTGAGTGTGTATAAAATATTTGTATTGCGATGGTTGATGTGGAATATTGAAACCTAATGTCTTAGATGCTTTGCTAAATTTCAGAGCTGTAGAATCTATATTAACATTTTTTTTTCGTTTTAGGTGTGAAAGGTGGTACCCAGCATGAAAGTGGGGGTTGGAGTGAAATCCTGGTTTGGAGCTTATGGGGCCAGACCTGAAGCGGTTCTGTGATAGTTTTGTGACAGCGTATGAGGCATCGCTACATAACTATGATCCCGAGTCCAAACGGCTGTAGCCACGTCTCATTCACTATCACCATCCTAATCCGCCCCCCCCCCTTTCCAGCTAAGTGCGACCTCTTACATCAAAAACAAATAAAAATATGGTAATACAGCAGCTGCAGTTCGGAAATTGAGCATAAATGCATCTAATACATTAGACTTCAATATTCCATATCAATCATCGCAGTACAAATATTTTATACACACTCGGGACATCATTATTGAATTATCCTCGTATACGACCTATACTTTGCAAAAACACATTTTTGGACGTTTCACTGGAAGGACAGTTTCATTTTTTTAATTTATTTTTTAAAATAAAATTTGAACTGATATTTTTAGTTAATTGAATTCGGTGTTCTAATGTATAAGTAAATTTTGAGTTGAAAGTGTTTCACAAAATACTCAACAAAAAGTTATTTTATATGTTAACTTTCAGCTCTCAAAACTCTTTATTATTCTACAAAGTAGTTAGTTAAAAATATTTTTTTTCTAATTTTTAATATACTTTAAAACCTGTCAAATTTATCCGGATTTTTGCGATTATTTCTTTAAAGTATTTACTAAGTAAAAATACCAATTATAATATTTTTGTGTATAATATTCTAAACCTTTGTGATTCAACAAAACCCATTTCAAAAATATTCTCTCAGATGTTATAATACATAATTTTAAGCATGTAAAAGATAATTAAAAATATTTAGGATATAAAAATAACAGATTATTGACTAAAAAGTACTTTTTAAATAACTGCAATAAGCAGAAAATGACATATTTATCGTAAATACTGTCGATTTTATAACACAAAAATGTAAAGTATACGACCTATACTGTGTAAAAAATCGATTTTTGAACGTCTCCTGCATTTTAAGTTTTTCGAAGTTTAAAATGTTTATTTTAAAAATAACGATCTGTAACTGCTCAAATGATAAATAAAACTTCGGCATGAAAATTTAATTCAGTATCGCCGTCTATTCAACATTCCATGAAAAATTTATATCACAGCTGTGTTGGAAGATAGTAGCAATAAATAAAATCGTCTATCAAATCCCACTGTATAAGTAACCTTGACTTTTGAGAATGGTTGAGATTTGCAACACGATGATATAAAGGGGTGATAAAAATGTGACAGGATGATACACGATGATAAAAAAAAAAAAAACTGGGTGTGTTTTTCTCATGAAACTAAAAAAAAAATTCTCTAGCTTCAAAATAAAAATTTCTTTTCGTTTGTATTGTGCGAAATACCTATTTCAAAACGATCAGATTCAGAAATGAAATGAAATGAAGGGAGAGTTTTTTTTTTTTTTTTTTTTGAGTTGAAAATATCGATTGTTTGTTTGTACATTTTTCGAATTCCTATAGTCTGTAGATTATCCTTGTACAATAATAGCCAAATTCAAAAATATTTTGAAGTTCTTTAAGTGCATTAGCGGAATGTGTCCGTAGGGATGCCACTGGAGTCTATTTTTTAATTCTGCTGCGCACCACTTTTCCATCCATTACATATATATTTTACATATGATTTGGCAACATTTTCAGGAGAAATGTACTAAAAAAATTATTTTTTAAAAATAGTGGTGGTGCAAGCAGAATATAAAAATAGTCGCTTGTAGCAGTCTTACGTCCGTAAGGCTTATGCTGTTTTACAGTACTATAAAGGCATTTTAAGCAAAATGTATTTTATAAAACTGTGGGGGGGGGGGATCAGAATTCAAAAACTAGTACACTGATCTTGCTAATTTGTTTCTTAAATTAAGGGTTATATAATGTTTTGAATCTTTGAATAATTTCAGCCATTTTTTTTTTTTTATAAAAAATAAACATTTTTAGAATCACGTCAAAGAGCGAAAAAAGGGTCAGAAATAGACCCTTTTTTAAAATCGCGACCAGTTTGCTAGTTTTAATCTTTTTAACCTTAAAGTGGTTAAGGCTCCAGTGGTTCTCCACCTGTGTGCGGCGGCACAGTAGTCTGCCATGAAAAGGTCTCAGGTGTGCCGCAAAAATTAAGCAATTTTTTTAAAAATTCGAACCTGCAATCTCATACATTTCGTATTATACGATTTACTTTGAAATTAAGTTTAGTATGCCAAATTTGCTTTATTTGGGAGATTTTTTTTTCTGTTACTCATTATAAGAGTATGCAAGGAAACCCTAGAAATAGACTTATGTCTCTAGATAAATTTTTTTTAGAAAAAAAAAAATGTCTTCCGAAGCAAAAAGATTACAATTTAAAATGCACTAGAAAAGACTGGTGAAAAATTATTTAAGAGTATGTATGTCTATCCGAAGATTTTATCTTGCACAGAAAGTCTTCTAACTTTAAAGAAAGTCAAACTCAGGTATCTCTTTAAATGCTAACGTGACAGATTAAAATATTTTTCTACATTACCAGTTCCTTTCACTGTACAAATTTCTATATGCTGTTGCCTGTGTTTTCCTGCACTGCTACTGATCAAGAAACCTATACCTCGAATCAGCTTCTTCTCCACATATATGGGAAAATTCCATGATTCTTTGCCCAGATGACGGTATGCTGAATGATACCGAAACTAGTGATAAAAAGGTGCTTAAAACAGTGTTTCATCTGCTTATAAATATTAATTTATATTAAAGAGCAGTATATAAAAAAGTTATAAGAAAATTTATTTAAAATATTTTATTTTCCTTTATTCAGCTCGGATGGCCTATTTTGTTTGTGATAACAAAAATAAATAAATAAATAAATAAATAAATAAAAATAAAAAATATGTAGTCATTTCTTATGTAACGATAAATAATCCTTCTTTTTTTAAGTCATCATAATTTTAGCGTGCCGCACAACTTTAATTCAATATTTAAGTGCGCGTGAAATAAAAAAGTTGAGAAACACTGCTCCAGGCAATGCTCTTGTCTGTGTTTTCCTGCATTGTTACTGATCAAGAAACCTATACCTCGAATCAGCTTCTTCTCCACATATATGGGAAAATTCCATGATTCTTTGCACTGATGACGATATACTGAATGATACCGAAACTAGTGTTAAAAAGGTGCTTAAAACAGTGTTTCATCTGCTTATAAATATTAATTTATATTAAAGAGGAGTATATATAAAAGTTATAAGAAATTTTATTTAAAATATTTTCTTTTCTTTTATTCAGCTCGATGGCCTATTTTGTTTGTGATAACAAAATATAAAAAATATGTAGTCATTTCTTATGCAATGATAAATAATCCTTCTTTCTTTAAGTCATCATAATTTTAGCGTGCCGTACAACTTGAATTCAATATTTAAGTGCGCCGTGAAGTAAAAAAGGTTGAGAAACACTGATCCAGACAATGCTCTTGTCTGTGTTTTCCTGCACTGTTACTGATCAAGAAACCTATATCTCGAATCAGCTTCTTCTTCACATGGGAAAATTCCATGATTCTTTGCACTGATGATATGCTGAATGATACCGAAACTAGTGTTAAAAAGGTGCTTAAAACAGTGTTTCATCTGCTTATAAATATTAATTTATATTAAAGAGGAGTATATAAAACAAGGTTATAAGAATTGTATTTAAAATAATTTTATTTTCCTTTATTCAGCTCGGATGGCCTATTTTGTTTGTGATAACAAAAAATAAAAAATATGTAGTCATTTCTTATGTAATGATAAATAGTCCTTCTTTTTTTAAGTCATCATAATTTTAGCGTGCCGCACAACTTTAATTCAAGTTTTAAGTGATCTGTGAAATAAAAAAGGTTGAGAAACACTGCTCCAGACAATATTATCTATTTTCATAATCTTTAACGGAAATTGATTGCAAACGATTCCGGCGATCTACACTGTTAAAAATATCCCTGTAAAATTACGGGCAGATGCTGGCAGCAGAGATTCCAGTCATACCCGGTAAAAGAAAAAAGTCCATGCACATGATTTTGTGTAGCCCGTAATTTTGCGGGACAAAGTAATACAATTCCTGAAAACAGGATATAATGTACTTTAAAACAGAATAACTTACTGTTCCGTGGCACGTAGCACGTTAAATAATCATCACAGTATCGCTTTTTTGGCGGGTTAAAAAATATGTTACGGTCGCGGTTAAGCGACATTATTTTTCGAAATACGACTAAAATGAAAGGTTACACGCTAGCGGAGGAAAATGTATGGTGTCGTACCGTATTTTTGCTAACAGATGGGCAGGAACTGTAAGAATATCTGGTTTGCCCTTAATTTTCTAAGTATCTAAGGAATAAGGCCTCTTATTTATTGGATAAGACCGTTTTTCATCAAATAAGGCTGTTTCCCGTGAAAATTGAAGGGTAAACGCTCATAAATTTACAATTTTTTCAGAGAGTGTATCGGATCCCGGCCATTTGTGTACACAAAGACATACACATACGCAATTCGAGTGACATAACCAATTTTTTATTAATAAATTTTTTGAATGTTTTTTAAAGGATAATAAATAACATGCAAAAAATCCGGAACCAAAATCATTATTCCTGTACCAAAAAAAAAAAAAAAAAAAGTGCTAAAAACACTCTTTTTTCGCTGTTCTAGATGCAAATCCCCCCTATAAAGAGCAATACTTAACTGTCTCCCTTGTTCCGGGTACGTATATTTATTCCACGAGGAACATATCACAACTGGTATGGACTTTTTAATACTAAGATTTTCCAAATAATTTGATGTCATGTTAAGATTAGAAAAATCAATTGTTAGCAACATATTTTTTTAAAAAACAGTCCTGATATTTGCATATTTTAAGATTAAACATTCTTTCCTCGCATTTTCAATAATTATTTTTTCTCAATAGCGTTCTTTACGGAAGCGAATTTACAAATTGCTTTAAAAGATTCTAGATATGTAAGTTTACGATGGATCCGTCAGAATAAAACGCAGTAGCTCCGAAAATTACATTCCTAGATATGTAAGGATGAAAGATATAGGTCAGATTCAAATGACGTTTCCCAGATAAAATTCACAGATGGTTTCTTTCATGTGTTAAATTCATTTTAACTTTCATTCATAACATTTTATGTTTACGTGTTTGTAATTTAATATTATCTGTAACATATTGCATAATGTATCACAAAATAACATAGAGCAGCATATAACGTTCAACAAGAAATCTGATCTAATAATGCATATCTCGAATGATGGAATAATGTATTTCTCATGTATTTCTAGAATAGAAGTGCCACATATACATAAATTCTACAACGGAGTAACAGTGATAGAGATATATCATTACACAATAAAAGGGATGTAATATTGATACACAAATGTGCGGTTTAATATTTGCTTTTGAGAAAAATTTCTCATTCGTGAAGTCTAAGCTTTTATTACGTCCAAGTCCAATGTGTAGTAGTCAGTATTGTATAGTATTCTCAATAACTCAAGCCGGAAATTACATATGTAGGACAACGTGATAACTAAATCATAAATCCTATTGTACACTATCTAGTCTGTGTTCATTATAGTGAAAAACATAAACTAACCCTTTATGTACTGAATTATGTATTATGAAAATTTTATCTTTTAAGGCATTTTTCGTGACTTGTTTAAACTACATTAGAAGATTTACATAATCATTTAATAAGTTTTAGAAAGATTTTAGAAGGATTGTAGGATTTAAAAGAATTAATTAAATTTGAATTGATAGGGATTCTGTGCAATATTTAAAACACCGCTCAAATCTTTTATTTTAAATATTTTTCTTAGTATTTTGTAGAATTAGGAAATGTACAAATATAATGTTCTTACAATAGAAATACTTCCGAATTGAAAAATACCCCCCAATGCTAAGAAAGCTGAAAAGATGCAAATGCAAATTATTCTTTTAAAAGCATTTTTGTCCTGTGTAACCAATAACGTTTTTGTAACAAGATAAAGTAATGCACATATAACTCATTCTAAACTGTATTACAACTAATCGATGTAAGTTTTCCAGAATTTATACTTTACATTTAAAAGATATTTATATATATATTTTTTTGTCTGTTGTTAATTCCTTTATTCTCGCTTCCATGATATTCACGGGCTGTGTCTTTTATTCAGATTGTTTAATACCCACCAGGTTTATAATAAAGCGTAATGGCTTTATTATGGTATCATTTTACCTGTCATTAAATAAGGTGAATATTTCTTTTTGAAAAAAGTGGTGCCAATAAGCAATTTGAATTTTTAAACCTTAACTTAATGCGACCGTTAAGGGGTTAATGTTTTTCCAGATTCTTACAAGGAAGGTCTCCATACGGGCATACTCAGAAAAATCTGAAAAAATTACAGAATGTTCATCTCATATGGATATATATATTTATAAAAAATTTTTTGGCGATACCCCGATACAGCGTCCGTAAAAAAATAACGAAATTTTCGTTTATTTGGCTATTTATCACTGATTTGCAATGAAAAAAAAATACGCTTTTATGTAAGAAAAAACTTTTTATGTTGAATTTGTTTATATAAGTTTGATTTAAATAACTTTAGTTTTCTCATTTTTAATTTGTTTTAACTATAGTTTTGTCATTTTTAGCTTGTTTTAACTATAGTTTGTCATACATATTTATATGTATTTATAATAAAATTTAAATATCATATTTTACAATTTAAAACAAAATTTAAATTGATTTAAATTATTTCAAGCTCAAAACTAAGGCAGATAAAATACTGTCGATTTGATTTTGTTGCTATGGAAACGACTTCGTCTTCGATATGGAAGTGTATTATGGCAATCAAATTTCAGCTGACTATAACTTAAAATAGATATTTGCAACTTGCAAAGCATAGAAAATATTTTAAAAGTGATAAAATTAAATAACTATAGCAACAAGCAACATATATATGTAATATAAAAAATATATAATAACCTCTTTCATTGATTAAGTTTAAATTCATTAAATACCGTGCATTCTAAAAAAAAAATTAATAAACAATTTTCAGATGCATTAAAATCGTTTGCCTTCGGCGAGGAAAAGTCCTGCTCGCCAAATCGCGTCTCACTTTCGTATTTTCGCTCCAAATATTCGAAAGTATTTTATTTTTTTACAGACTTTCTACTGAAATTCCGCCGTTAAATTTGTCTGATCCTTTATTACATACATGACTAGTTTCACTAGCATTTTTTTCAACATATTCTGAGTATGCCCTGCAAGGTGACCTTCCTTGTTAGTACCCATTAATCAAAAAGATTCTGTGGTAGAGACTATGAATTGTTTTTCTCTTATAAATATTCAAATGATCATATTGATTTTATTTTTAACCATTTGGAAAAATGGTTATTGTCCTCGTCAGGGTAGGAAATCAAAAGCATATCTGAAGGTTTTTATTGGTTTAATCTGCATTTTATTCGTGTTCTGGTTGGTCTATACAGTAATATGTATTTCCCTTTACTTTCAACAGAGTGTTGCCATTATGACAAAAAAGTACTAAAACTACAAAAAAAAATTATAACTCAGAAACAAATTGAGATACAGCTTTCAAACAAATTGCATTTTAAAAGTACATTTTTTCTCTATACGACGATATAAAAAGTAATATTGTGGGGTGTTTAGAAGTTTAAGAAATAAATTTCGTTTAAAATTGGCCGTCAGATTTCTTGGAAATCTCTGGATGGAAAAGCCTTTTCCCGAATAGCCAATGAAATGCTTGGATAATACATAAGTTTCAGGTGGATAATACGTACGAGTCGCAGGCGATTTCTGTGGCTTGCAATTTTTACGTATAATAACACTTTTAATGTTTAATTCATGGCGTACGTAATGTATGATCAACTCCGTGCGATTTTTTATGTTTTAAATTTTAGACTTCGAAAAAATCATTTTCCAAATGGTCGTTGTAATTTGTTAAATTGCATTTATTTATATGTAATTATTTTATTTATTTGTTAATAAATTATTTTTCTCTTAAAAATTTATGTCAATAATTTTCGTTATATAATGAATCAAATAAAGTTACACTGGACAAAATGTAACATAATAATACATTTATCAAAGAACACTGATACATTTAAAAAATCATATCGTCATTATCATATTCTAGCTCGTAAAATACTTACATTAAGAATGATTCTGGCTAAACTATAATATCTGAGAAATTTCAAAATATATTCATTTGTTAAATACTTCCTGAAAAAAGAACAATATGCGAAATGCAATAGAATACATAACAATAAATAAAATATTATGTATATAAATTTACTGGTAATCCTTAAAATTCTATTTTTTTCACTATCAAAAGCTTTATTGTTCTCTAAAAAAATTTTCAACCATTTTCGTTATATAGAGAATAAAATTAAATAACATTGAGCGAAATGTAACGAAGTAATACATGTATCATAGAACATTGATACATTTTAACCCTCCAACCGAGGGCGACTTTTTCAGTGGGTTACTTTTTTAAAAATTAAATTTGTTTGATTCCCACCACTCTTTTGAAGCAGAAATAGCCTGTTCAATTACAGATTAAATAATGCGAGAAATAGCGAAACTATATTAAAAAAAAAGTGTTGGGAATCAAACAATCTGAAATTTTAAAAAGTAGCCCACTGTAAAGTAAAAATGGCGTTTCCTGCGGCTGAGGGGTTAAAAGATGATATTGTCATTGTAGTATTCTAGTTCATAAAATACTTACATTAAGAATGCTTTTGACTAAACTGAAATATCTAAGAAATTACAAAACACATTCCTTTGTTAAATACTTCATAAAAATAAGAGATGCGAGATACAATAGAATACATAATAAGAAAGTCCTTCCGGCCAGTGCCGGGAGGAAGAGGTAGCTTTCATATTCCTTATTTTTAAAAAGCCAACTTATATTATTCAAACACACGAAGCTCAATTAAGTGGAAACCGAATGTAGGAGATTCAATACTAATTTTTATCAATACTAAATCATTATGAATGAGAATTTCGCGAAATTAGTCAGCTGTATCCAAGCTGCTTTTGTTTAAAGTAACTTATATTTGGCTGCCAAATTCGGCGATTTCTTAAAGTGCCTGCCATTTTAAGACAACATGGTGGATGAGGCTAACCAGTGAACTTGGTCGAGACCTTAGTAATTGCTGTGCACATGCTCACTCACATCGGAATCGGTTGATATATACGAGTGCTGCCGCAGGCAAAAAATCAGATTTTTCAAAATGTCACTCACGTTAGAAATTGAAACTGCTATATCTGAGCCATTTTTTAAGATAAAGACAAACAAAAAATGCTCCTGAATCCTTATATGAAGGTCAAATACTTAAGAAAGAAACCTTTTTCAATTTCTAATTTTTTTGCATCTCACTTTAAATATATATTTTTTTTTATTTAATGGCCGCCATTTTGAAACAAGATGGCTGATGAAGCTGGCCAGCGAACTTGGTCGAGATATTGATGTATACAATCCACATGCCTTCTTACATCGAAATAGGCGAGTACGTGTGGTATCGCGTGACAAATACAAGATCATTTCAAAGTGTTAGCCATGATAAAAATTCAAAGTGCTATAATTCAAACATTTTTTAAGATATAAACAAAAGAACAAATTTTCAGAAACAAAAACTGCTCAGGAATATTTGTATCAAGACCAAACACATAAAAAAATCCAATTTTTTAATACCTCATTTTAAATTTTAAATTATATTTATATTTAAATGGCAACCCTTTTGAAACAAAATGGCGAAAGAAGCTGGCCAACGAACTCGGTCGAGACATTGGTATGTACTATGTACAGACCAAGTTACATTCAAATCGGTTCATAAATACGCCTGTTATCGCGTGACAAAAATCAGGTCGTTTTAAAATGTCAGCCACAACAGAAATTCAAAATGTTATAACTCAGCCATTTTTTTTTAGATATAGACGAAACAAAACCTGTTCCGGAATCTTTGTATTAAGGTCAAACACATACGAAAAAAATCTTTTTCATTTTCCAATTTTTTAGTATCTCATTTTAAATTTAATTTTTTTTAATTTTTTTTAAATGGCCGCCATTTTGAAAAAAGATGGCGGATGAAGCTGGCCAACGAATTCGGTTGAGTTATTTGTATGTACTATGTACACACCAAGTTACATCCAAATCGGTTCATAAATACGTCTGTTATCACGTGGCAAAAATCAGGACGTTTCAAAATATCAGTAAAGCTAGAAATTCAAAATGCTATAACTCAGCCATTTTTTAAGATATAGACGAAACGAAAACTGCTCCCGAATCTTTTTATGAAGGTCAAACACATAAGAAAAAAATATTTTTTCAATTTCAATTTTTTGGTACCACATTTCAAATTAAAATTTTTCTTAAAATTTTAAATGGCCGCCATTTTTAAACAAGATGGCAGTTGAAGCTGGCCAACGAACTCGGTCGAGACATTGGTCTGTACTATGTATAAACGAAGTTACATCCAAATCGGTTCATAAATACGCTTTTTATCGCGTGACAAAATTCAGGACTTTTCAAAATGTCAGCTTCGCTAGAAATTCAAAATGCAATAACTCAGCCATTTTTTAAGATATAGACGAAACAAAAACTGCTACGGAGTCTTTGTATAATGGTCAAATACATAAGAAAAAAATATTTTTCCATTTTCAATTTTTTGGTACCACATTTCAAATTTTAAATTTTTTAAAATTTTTTAAATGGCCGCCATTTTGAAACAAAATGGCGGATGAAGCTGGCCAACGAACTCGGTCGAGACATTGGTATGTACTATGTACACACCGAATTACATCCAAATCGGTTCATAAATACGAGAGTTACAGTGTGACATAGCTCAAATATATATATATATATATATATATATATATATATATATTGATATTGATATATATATATATATATATATATCAATTTTGAACGGAGGGTGGTTTTGGGGTCTGGGGGTCATGATCGATGAAAATATACCAAAATTTTTTGAAATCGCTTTCCTCCGAACGGCTGCAATAGGTAGCTTTTTGTAAAGAAAGCTACCTAAAAATCCTTAAAATTCCATTTTTTTTTTTCCACTGTCAAAAAATGTATTTTTCTCTAAACAATTATGTCTATAATTTTTGTTATCTAAAGAGTAAAATGGAATGAAGCCGTACAAAATGTAATGTAATAATACACTACGTATAATGAGTACTGATACATTTGAAATGATGACATTCTACTTATAAATTCTACTTCATTACCTATTTACATTAAAAATTTTCGGACTAAGCAGAAAATTCTAAGAAATTACACAACATATTCCTTTGATAATTATCACATAAGAAAGATAAAGAAACGCGAGATACAACAGAATACATAATAATAACTAAAATAATAAGTACACATGCTTAATGAAACTCCATCAAATTCTATTTTGTTTACTGACAAAAAAAAATATTTTTCTCTAAAAAAGTCATATTCGTTTCCCTTCAACATTCTTCCTTTCATAACCTTACTTTTTACAACATATTTACTTTTAAAAATATAGTGAAATGTAACTAAAACAAATCTCAGCTGTCTAGACATTTCAAAGTGAGTTTATTACATGAAAAATGACAGTAGTGTTATTGGATTTTACGTCAAAAGTTACTTAAATACAAATTAGATTTCGTGTTCTGTTTTAAAAAGTTCGATTTTACGTAGAAATAGGAAATGTACTTTATAAAAAAAAAGAATGAACTCATATTTCACAATTTGAGATTACAAACTTTATTCTTACGAAATTAACAATGAAATTTCTTTATAATATTCTTAAAATGCACGCATTTCATTTGCACTTAACGAACTTCATCATTCTGAGAATAACATATATCCTCTAGAGTGAAATAAAGTGACATTAAAAGATTGAATTTTATAAATGTATTTCGCCGGAAGTAAAATTTGTGCGGCAAGTACTAAACAAACTTAAAGGGAAACGTTAATATGCTACGTCTGTTTATACATTAGTATGTTTAGATTAAAATTCCTACCATGTGATATGGATGCAATAATTTTTTAATAATTAATCGTATTCGTTTTGATTATAAAATAAAATACAGAATATAAGAAACAGATATTTATGGCAGTTACTTTAAACATTTTTTTAAATGTTAATCAGATGAAACTACTGTTCAGAAAGTTATGAAATTTTGTGAAAAAAAAAATAATAAATTGATGGGAATTTGTTTAAACGGTAAAATATAGTTAAAATGTCGCCACCGGAGGGCGTCTTTTAATGAATTACACATTTACAGTACTTTTACGATAGTTTTCAAATTGTATTTATTGACTTTAGCTCATCTGAAATACTACATGTTTTTAGCATTTCTGAGAACACACAGTGATCAACTGTGGAACATGCTATATTACCATTCCAGATGGTATCTGAAAATTTTGTCCGTCATGTGGAACATGTTTGGTTGTAATAAAATTTATAAACTATCGTAAATGCATGCTAAATGTTTAATTCATTAAAAAACGCACTCTCGCGGCGACATTTTGAACTATTTTTATTTTCTGTGAAACAAATTCCCATACTTTGGTTACGTCTTGCACAAAATGTTACAACTTCTTCTGTACCACCGTTTTGTCTGTAGACAACTTTAAAATAGGGTCTTGACTAATGGGCACCCTGCATTTCCACTGTCAAAAATATAAAATAATTTCGTCCGAGATACCAACGATTCCAAAAAAGAGTTCTTTATCTGTAGAAAAGTGATAAGTCAATAAATTTCCGGCATTTAAAAGGATATTTCAAAACAATGTTTCTTTTTCTACCGATGATTTTTGGAAACATTTGCGAATATTATTTATAGTTTATTAATCCGTTTTCTCAACCTAAAATATAGGTTTTTTTCTTATGCCATCAGTACTCAAGTTAACATTTTGAAGTTCCATAAACATGTTTGAAAGAGCAACACGAAAAATTAACAGAATTAACATTAACCCTTCCGGGTCCGATTATTTTCTAATTTTGAGATTTTTTTATGTTAATAATGTTAACAGTAGCTATCCAAATCGATGTACTTAATTTTAACGAATATGCCATTATCTGAAATGTAACGAATATAGTTATTCTGCGTACTATTCAATTCATATTCATATGACAATAGGCTAAGAAAGAGGTTTGTTTGACATTTATCAATGAAACTTGGAGTATAAATTATATGGATCATCGGGAAAATAAATTTTCAATAAAAAATAGTAGTTTAAATTTCGACCGATAGATTGCGGTTTTCATCTACGAGAAAATACTTTATGCATATTTCGAGCGGTTTTAAAAGCCAGTAGTCGCTGACGTGAAGTCATTCTGCACCATGCTGTTAGAAAAGAAAGAACAAGCATGATTAGTGAAGTTGTTTTATCACAAAGGCAGGAATTTGTCAAATGCACTGCGAGAATATCGACGCTTCAAAAACTTACGTAAAAGACAAATGTCGAGGCAGGCTTTGAAAAGGATAATGCCTAAAATCGAAGAGACTGTGGAGTACGGTATGCTCGAAGGATAAGGACGGAAACGGATTTCAAATGAATCTGCCGAAAAAGTCGTTCTTGCCGCCGTCGAAAGAGAGTCCGGTTCCCAATATTGATAAACATGTCCTCTAGCGGTGTCACGTAATTTGCCGCTCGGTTGGTCTACAGTGCGAAAGGTTCTTCTATCCATTGCAAAGTGGAATTTATACAAAATTCACGTTGTGGAAGCGCTGAACACTGCAGATCCGGACACACGAACTCAATTTGTCAGAATGTATTTTGCCAGAATAGCCATTGAGAATGCATGACCTTGGAACATTTTGTGGTGGCATTTTACCCTAGACGGAGTAGTGAATACTGAGAACTTTCGCGTATGGGGTATTGGAAGTCCTAATGTTATGCATGAACTGTCTTTGCATCCGGATTACATTACTGTATTGGGTGTTTATAAGGGTGATTTCATTCTTGGAGCCTTTTTTTATGAAAAAACTTTTTCTACTCTTCAAAAAGCTATAATACGCTTTGACCATGTGCTTAACACAAATGGAATGCAAATTGAATCGAATTTTTAACTGATATTTTTTATTGCATATTTCTTTTTCTCATTGTCCATATGTCTTATAGTCCAAATTTCTTGGATATATGTCATCCAGAACGGACTCTACGTAGGTCTAAACAGGGTAACTTTAATTATAACCACCCTGTACATAAAAAAATATAAGAATTATACTGATGCGCATACACGGAACAGGTATACAGTATGCCCACTAAAGTCCCTTGCAACCCACTTATCTTCGGAGCGACTACTGGTATATTCATAAGGGCCCTCGTCTAGCCCTCTAACTGTTTGGGGCGCAATATTCCGTTCACTAAGCTCCAGGTTTCACAGCAATACAAGCAATATTTAAGGTAATATAATTCTATAGATTTAATGAATTTTAAATGGTTTGAAGAATGATTAATACTCTCAAGGATTACATTCATATTTGAAGAGCTGAGTGGATGAACATGTCAAGCTACATTTTCTAATTTTTTTTTAAATCTTTTGGATGAAAGCGTTATGAGGTATCCTATCACATGGTGAAGCTAAAATACTAAGATTCTATTTAATCTTGAAGATTTGAGACATTATTCATTAATATTTAATATTTTAATATTTAATAATGTCAATAATAATAATAATTTTTAATATTTGAAAATTAAATATGAATAAGTTTTTCTAAGAGAGTTTAGTACCATACCTGTTAATATTTTAAACACATGGTATCAAACAGAAAATAAATCATTAAAATTTACAGCAAAATCTTTCACTTCAAATTTCTTCAAATGTAGTTTTTGTTACTTAACATATTTTTCCACTTAGTTCTTCATTTGTAATTGATTTTTTTTTTTTTTTTTTTTTTTTTTTTTTTTAATAGATATAATGTTGAAAGAATAATATTTTCTTAGCATTTAAAACAAAATGCAAAAAACAACAACATTATAATTGTACCCTTTTGCAAGACACTCGGGGTGGGGGGGGCTAGGTATAGGAAAGTAGCCGTGCGCCACTCTATGAAACCGCCTACGGCGCCACCTGGTAGAAAGCTTCTGAGTTAGCATTCCTATCTTGAGAACGGAAACAGATAGGGAAAAATGTCATTTACAAAGAAGTAGAGCATCATTGATTTAGTACAAAAAGACACCTTGTGGACATTAATGAGAAGAATATAACGATTAAAACGCCCATTTTTTCGTGACATCATACACTGCGGCGTCACGAAACCTAAATGGAAGGAGAAGTAATTATCTTAAAAATTATCGTAAAAATCTGCATCCAAATGTCCATTGCAGCTGACGGTGAGAAGCTTGAAAATCTGACATAAAGGTATATTGTTGTAACTAATTGTGTTTTTATTTCTAAGATCATTTTGTCACGTCAGAATGTAGGAAATCACGAAAAAACCAATGTGCGTTTTAACGATTCTATTTTTCGCATTAATGACCAAAATGTGTTTTTTCGTACTGTATCGATGATGCTCTACAACTTTGTACATCGCTTTTTTTCCTATCTCTTTAGGTTTTAGAGATAGGAGGGTGAATATCATGAAATGTGAGGTTCTGAAAAGAAATTTTTTATAAAATTTAAATCGTTTCAAAGCTTCTGATTATTTAAAAAAAGTTTTTTGAGCAATTGAATAAAGGAATTTACATGTAAAATAATTAAAGTTTAAGAAGATTAAGTTCAGTTTTATGTAATTATAATTATCTGTCATTTTCCTGCCATATGTATGCCAGGATAATGACAGCCAGTATAATGACTATTTCATTCTAAAACATTTTTCACATTCTTGTATTTTTAATTTTTATATCTTACATTTTAATTTCGTTTAAAGGAACATGTTTCCTCTATAGTACCTCAAATTCAGTGTAATGTTCAGTTTTATTTGTAAATTATTGAAGCCAGGAAAATGACATGATAAAAGTCTACTAATTTTTTACAAAGCTTTTAAACACATTATTTTCAAAGAAATATCTAAAAGATTTTGCTGGTAGCATTGATTTTACTACTTCTGATTTGCAATATGTCAAGAACAAGAAGAATTACTCTGTAGCGCTATATTTATACCTCATAAAAAACTAAAATGAGAAGGCCAGGAAAATGACATTCATTTTTAGTAACAGTCATATTTTAATTAAGTAAAATTATTTCTAAAATACCGAAATTGTTACCTTCCTCATATATGTTTTATATAAGGTGTTATATAATTAATGATTAAAAAAAAACTAGAAAAATATTTTTATACAGTATAGCAGAAAGCCTTTTTCTTTGCACACATCACAGTGTGACATGCCAGGAAAATGAAAATCTGGAAGTTTAAGTCTTTCAATTGCTTTATTTTGTGTTATTATGAATATAATATGTCTTGAAAATACTTCTAAGAATAATTTTTATTAGAATGTAAAAAAGAAAATTGTATTACATAACATTTAATAGACATTTTATTGTGCGGACTACAATTTTCGTATTTTGTGATATTGTCCCAGGAATACTAACTCCACAGTTTTCACCAGGTGGCGCCGTAGGCGGTTTCATTTAGCAGCACATGGCAGATTTACTGTTCTTAGACACCACTTTTATGAATATACGGGGTGTCTCAAAAATGACTGATGGATATTAAAATTCAATAACTTGCAAACGGTGACAGATATTAAAAATATTCTTGCGGGATGGTTATGTACTATGTCAGGGTTTTTTTTTTACTGTGATACTCAATTTTTTCCGAATTTCAAACAATAGATGTCGCTGAGAGAAGTAGGTGCCACTTCTAGACCCGATTTTTGGTACTTCAGGATCCATTCAAAATATTTTAACCTCCTTTTTTCACATGGGAGAAGAGAGAGGCCGAAATATTCGAGCCTGGAATTAGCGCCTATTGCTTGCAGCGCCATCTATCGATGCTATTTGTTACTAAAACTGGGAATAGCAGCATAAAAACACCTGGCATCTTACATAACTCTCCTGCAATTTCTTTTTAAATATCTGCCACCGTTTGCAAGTTATTAAATTTTAAAATCCATGAGTCATTCTTCGGACACGCGGTATCAGCATCCGTTCAGAAGTTAAGGGACGTTAGTTTGTATAATGTTTTTATCAAACTCGTATATATTGTGCATATCATCAAACTCGTCTATTCTCGCCTTACCATTCGCAGTAGTTGAACCTCGGTTCTCGCCATCAGAGGATGAATGCTCTATATCCTTCACAACCTGGCAATATTCAATGATTTGGTTATAGGCTAAAAGATCAATAACAAAAATTTAACTGGATATTTTCCGTTTTCTCACAATTGAAAAGATTATTTCCGACTGTCTGTCTTGGAATACATTTTCTTTCTTTATAACATTCAATAAGTAAACATAGAAAGGAAATGTTCCGTTTATTTAGAAAAAAAAATGTACGTTAATGTAATGTTATTTAGAAAAAAAAAAAAAAACTTTCTACTCAAAATGAAAAGTTTCCGTTAAAAGACAGAAATTTCACATAAAATTCCCGCGTATATTTACATTTTTTTTGCAATGTTTGTTAAATGTTTAAACACATTTCACAACGTTAAAGTAACATTCTTCGTTTAAGTGTTTTCTACACATGCCTTGTTTTTAGTATTAAAAAATATTCCATTGAGCTTGTGCTGTGGTTAAGTGGATAGGGTGTTTGAAATGCATAAAACTCCAACCTTTAATTACAGGAACCAACAATTTTTTAAAAAACATTTAAACAAGTTACAAAAAGAGTAAATATACTGTCAGTTACTTAAAGTGAGAGAGAGACAACACCTGCATAAAAGTGCACCGAAGCGCAACCCCAAAAATACTTGCTCTTACATCTTTGTGAGCAGAAAGAAAAGTGATTCATTTCATAAGAAGCTTATAACATTTGGCATTACAATTCACCGCCAATTTCAATCATTAGCACCGTGAACGAAGATTAGACAAAGGTTTTATTTGCGCGCCAAATGATTACCCCACATAATCTAGCAACCCGATGAAAACGCTTGATTTAAAACGGTTGCCAGAAGAACGGTTCTTCATATGTACATAAGTGACGCCAGAAAACCCGGTAATGTTTATCTAAAACAAATGATTACGTAAAAATGATTGCTACTTATAACTGCGCAATGCAGAGAAAAGCATATGTCTTTATACATTCGATAAATAAATTTAACTTACAAGAAAAAAAGGATTTAAAGACCACCTCCGAATAGCTATCTTTTACTTTTTTGATATTTTGTTGCAACGGCTCACAATTAAGTAGAGAATGAGACTGAATTATATCACCCGTGGGCGATGTAAATGAAAAAAAATATATATATAACATTCATTCTAATATTAAAGGCAGGTGCATTTATCTATTCTGTTCTATTTAACGGGTCAAATATTATTGGAAAATAAATTATCTGCTACAAATCATAAACTGAAAATTACTGAATTAAATTAAAGAGATTAGTGAAACGGTGAGAAAAAAAACGAACATACAAAATTCCCTATGAATTTTAAGCATAGAATTAAATTACAAATTTTAGTTTAACGAGGGGGGATAACAACACTTTTCAAAAGCAAAAAAAAATGATTTAAATTAATTTTGAAGAAAACGTGATGTATGACAGAACTCTGTCACAAAGCTAATGCAATTTGTTTGGACAGAAATACTTTGTTATATCTCTGTACCTTGGAACAAAAAGGGCCAATGTCCAAAATTGAGAAATTTGAAAAAAAAATATTTTGTCGAGGCCAATGTTACTTACTGTTAATGTAAAAATAGCCAATTTAAAATGTTAAAAAAATTAAATCAATGTAACATTAGATTGTAGTGAGAAAAAACATTACTGAATTGAAAGGTACAACTTTGAAAAATAATAGTACAGAAATCGTAGCAAGATTCTTAACATTCCTCAAAATTTAAGTAAAAAAATACCAGATCTGTAAGTCTATCTAAAACAAATCCTGGTCAACTATTTAAAACAATCGCTTCTAGAAGGTCGCTAGTCAGTGAATTTGAGAAAACCAGAATAAATGTTATAAGTCTTTAGAACTGCTTAATAATATTAATATTATATGCGTATATTTACTGCGTAAGTACGATTTATCTGAAGAACAGCGGCAACAGCGGCAAAAATACGAGCGTAAAAACAAAACTCTCGAATGAAAGGTTTTCAAGAGAACCATTTTGAATAAAAAGCAAATTGAAGGTAGTTTGTTCGTTGCACCTTTAAAAGTCGAACGCATATTAGTATGTTATATTCCTTATGTAAAAAAAAAAAAAAAAAAAAAAAAAAGAATAAGATTTTTCGTTTGGTTGAGCGTTTCAAATATAAAGATGTGTGCTTTTAATATTAATACTCACCCCTGCTCTTTAAATATAAATGCATTATTGGAAACAAAATTCTTTTACTTTGTTATACTCATGATCTAATTTTTCTCTTTATCACTAAGTGATTAACAACATAAAAACATGTATCATAATCACTTATAAACAGATTAAGTAAAATAAATGCTATAAGAAGGGATAAAATATCTTTATTAAGATTGATGATCGTTTATATAGCAGTTTTATATAGGTATGACAAGTAGAAAACTTACCAGAATCAAAGAACGTATAGCAGACATCGAATACAACAGAAGAACCACAGATTTGGCCAGATTATGCAGCGAAGAACCTTTACAGATCGATTTTAAAAATAGAAAGTTAATTTATACATCAAGATTTTATTTACCATCCATAATCCGAGAATCAATAGAGATATTTTTACGCAACAAGAATATTTGCAACGATTCAGTGTCCCGTGATTTACCTAAAATTTGGAAAGAGATGCTATGCAATTTTAGTAACAATAGTACAAATTAATCCACGCTCGCAAATAGCGAAGATAATTTTATTTTTATTTTATGTTTTGCAATGTTTTTCATTTTGCATGTTGTCTCGTGGCATTGTTTACCATGTTATTGTTTTGTTAAATTATATGAAAATTAATCCACGTTCACAAATAGCTAATTTAATTTTAATTTAATTTTATGTTTGCAATGTTTTTCATTAAGCATCATGTCTCGTGACATTGTTTACTATGTTTATTGTTTTTAAATTAGGTGAAAGTATTTTCTATTGTGAATGATTTTGAAAATGTCGCCGTTGGCGCGGCGAAACGATCGTCAATCTTAATAAAGATATTTTATCACCTTTTATAGCATTATTTTACTTAATCTGATTAACAACAGTAGACATTTATATACCTTCTTTTAAATTGTGACAAAATATAGCCATTTCAAAATGCTCATTAACCTTAATGCAGCCGAAACAAATGTGTTTTGATCACTTATATGCGTGAACCAAAATGCTCAAATTGAAGACAACTATTTTAATAAAAGAACAGACTTTTGAAGATAATTGTTGATAATAAATGTTACGTTGATGATAATAAATGTTACATTTTTAGAAAGATTCTTCCTATGATTTGAGTATATTCATAACTACATATGTTTTCACGATAAATGCAAAGGTTACTTCATGGTTACAGCAATCTTGATTTAAAACGTTCACGTTTCATTCAAACAGTAAACATTTAAATTTTCATTTTTTTGTTGGTATGTTCCTTAAAAAGATGAATATTAATAAGCTTTGTTCAATAGGCGAAAATAATAAGATTTTTGGTTTATTTTAGCAATTTATTTCCAATATAATGATGTGGTGTTTTAATAATAAAATTCACCCGCTGCTCTTTATAAAGAAATATGTTATTTGAAAAAAAATATATATATGCACCTTGTTCATAGTGTTCATGTTGTAACTAAGCTATTGATAATGTACATATTTATGTTACATCCTTTAAAGTGTGGCAATATGCATCCACTGCATAGTACTTACAAACATTAACGCGTTAATGTATTTTCGTAATTTGTAAAGTACTTTGTAAAGAAGAGAAATTCTCGAAGTCTGCTTACATCTTTTTATGGTTTTTACATAAAAGTGTTTTCGTGTTCAAAATTCCCTAATGTGCTGTTCTGTCACAACAATATGGTGAAGCCATTTCATTTCTTCTTCTTGAGACCCCTCGTTTGAAGAACCCATTCGTTACGCCAAAAACGAGAGAACACTATAACTTAAGATCGCTTGGTAGATTGTTAAACAATTATCTTTTTACTTTCTTCTGTCTTCAATAGAAGAAAGTATTGTATTCGAAATATTTTTCGACTTCCAGTTTTCGACGGATTCACACGTTTTAGGGGTCAGAGATCACAAAAACATGTTTATACAAAATGTCTGTCTGTCCGTGTGTCCGTCTGTACGTGTGTTCGTATGTCTGCGTGTCGCCATTATACCATAAAAAATTATATGAAGTTATGCATAGAATTGAACCATTTTTTAAAAAGTTTTTAGCTATAGCAAGCAGATCCTCCCTGAATTTGAAAAAAATCCGCCGGTAGGGGTGCTGTAATAGCGATTTTTGTGCATTTTGATTATTGCACCATCGAAAAGTGTATGAAGTTATGCATAGAATTGAATCAAATTTTTTGTGTATGTTTTTGGCCATGGCAAGAAGGTCCTCCTTGAATTTGGAAAAAGTCTGCCGGAATGAGGCGCTGTAATAGCGATTTTTGTGCAATTTTCAATATTGTTCCATCGAAAAATGTATGAACTTATGCATAATTCTAATAAAAATACTAATAAAACTAATTAAAACGAAATATTGACATGAGATAGAAGAAAGTTTTTGGATTGGCACATCCAACTAGTTTTAAAGATTGTTAATATTTGAACCATTTGTATTTTAAATATTAAAGAAAAACATATTAAATAATTTAATAAAAGGGTCTTAAATACATATTCAATAAAACTAGTAACATGCAATCTAAAAATCAAATCCATATGATATGTGGTAAGAAAAAACTACATCTATATATATTATTATTTCTTCAACATGTAAGACTTAAAAAAAGCTGCCGACATCTTTACTTAAGACAGATATAAAAAATGTCTTATTCAATGGCCGAAATTTTTATATTAAATGCGTAATTTTATTTTTCAAAAGTAAGGGACGAAAACACCTCGTAAAATCTGCCAATCATGAGAAGTTCTGAATTTACGATTTTGTGAATTTATAAGCTAAAATTACTCAGTACATAAATCCTACGCATTCTTCATTTTTATTCGAATTAAATTTTATTCGAAAAATATAACATTGTTAATAAAATCCACTAGAAAATGGAATAAGTAAAATTCACTATGCTGTAATTTCATTATAGAAAATTGAGAAAAAATAGCAAAAATGTTAAACTTTCTTGAACTTTAATTAAACAAAATAATTTTCTGCTTAGTTAAAACTAAACTTATTAAATGAACTTCTGTAATACTTTTTTGCAAAAATATTATTAAAAACTTCAGATAAGAAATTAGTAAATATAAAATATTAATTATTTTTAACAAAATGTATAAAGAAAATTTTTCTTGAAAAATACATTTTAATTAAAGCTACAAAATAATTCATTCCGTCTTATTTAATAAGCGAAGGAAATTGCAATGAAAATATTAACAGGATTAGACTAAAGTAAACATAAGATTCCCTGTACTTCAAATGAAAAAAAAAATGGAATTATATTCAAGATTTATTTAACTTTGCATGATTCTTGATTGTGTACTTTCTGTTTATGCAAGTATTACGCAAATTTAATTTCACGTTACATTATTAAAGAATTAATATTTTGACGACAATTTTTCACATATAATAATTTCGGTGGGTTATTTAATGTTAAATTATTACCCAAGCCTGCGGTGGTTGTGTTTTTTAACTTTTAATAATTATTTTTTTGTGTATTTTTCAGCGCTGAATACGGAAACGACCTTTAATTTTAATCATCATGTTAGGATTTTTAGCAAACCGTAAATTTCAAAGGCAAAAAGTCATAAAATAGTGAAAATCTGATACTAAATAATAGAGGAGATGGTTGTGTTTTTAGCGCACAGGCTACCAAAGCCTGAGAGCTAATGTGCCTTCAGGTTCTGTAGGTATGTATGTACGTAACACGATAACTCTTGATATTAATATCCGATTTGCTTCAAATTTTGGATAGGTTCATTCTGATAAGGCGTTTCCCCGATTAGATTAGAGGGATCATTGGTTAAGTCTAAAGTGGAATGACGGGGGGGCTAAACCAACCCCTTAATGAACTCTTGATAGAAACATCCGATTTGCTTCAAATTTTAGATATAGTTTCATTCTTATAAGGTGCTTCCTTGATTAGTTTCGGGGTTCAATAGTTTAGTATAAAAGGGGAATGAGGGATAATCCCCCTTAATTTAGATAAATGGGTTTTTCATGCAGAATTATACGATTTGCTTCAAATTTGGTATATCAGTTTATTCTGATAAGGCGATTCATTGATTAGATTTAGAGGTTCATTGATTAAGTATAGAAGGGGGAAATGGGTGAGCTAATTCACCCCCCTCATTTTAATTAAGTTGGTTTGTTTTGTCGATTTCTTTATTTTTCGAACGGAAATATTCTTTGAAATAAGAGTATAATATAGAACTAGTGTGAATAGTCTGTGAGCTGAATGCCATAATTTCAACTATCCTTTTTTGTTTTACTTTTGATAATTGATTTCAGTATATGTTTTAGCGTTGAATCCGAAAATGATATCCATTTTTAATTATCTAAGTAAGTTCGGATTTTTCAATGGGGAAATGAATGGACAATGTACTAAAACGTTTTTATATTACGATTTCTATGGTATTTTACTTAATGTTTTTAATTAACAAATTCCACGTTGTGATGTCTGGAGTACATTTCTTTAGCCAGTGCTGGTGCCTTTGATCACGTGACAAGTGAGCGCGGGTAGGAGAAAGATATTTTCTGTTTTTCAGAAAAAAAAAACCAAAGGTATTGTTTATGCCGGCCGGTGTGCTCGTCAGGTTTTTGTAAGAAACCAAAAGCTGGTTATAAAAATCTTTGGAGGTGCTACGGGCACGAAAAGTAAAGAAATTTAATAATATAGTGAAGGAATATTGCGTATGTAATAATAATATGAAGGTGGTGTGCATCCATGTGAAACCCATAATTAATTGTATGTACTGTGCCGTCAATTGTGTTGTCATTTATAACGTCTTTATGTACTCTGTAAAATAAACTACGTTTTGTGTTTAAAAAAAAAAAAAAAAAAAAAAAAAAAAAAACTAGTGATATATTATCCAGGAGGATACACTACGCATCAAGCGGGAATCGAACCAGAGCCGTTATATAAAGTAAGTGGCATGCCTTTTTAATGTTTCTGCAGGAAATAAATAAAGATGAATATGAATAAAGAAATATTTGAAGATGATTTAAGTAGATGAGGGAATAGAATGTAATTTATTATTATCGGATTTATATAGATGATTTAAGCATATCAGAGAAAATAATGCGATTTATATTATGACATTTATTGTTTGATTTATTTATTTTAGTTATTATCTGTTAAATATAGAAGTTAGTATAAAAATGTTTAAAAGTAAAAAGACAAATGTTTAGCATTAAAGGGCTGAGAAAGGAAGATTTGGTTATAGTCGCGACTGTGTTAAACCTAAAAGTAGAGGCTGATCACAGAATAATAGATTTAAAAACACTCATTGAGGGAAGCGATCAATATACTAAGGACGTTGAATTTATAAGATAACTTTTAAGTACTACGGTGTCAGACAGAATGGAAAGAGAAAAAATCCTGAAGCAGAAATCCTTAGGATTGAAAAGGAAAATGTGAAAACCGAACAAAACACTACGTTGGAAATTGAGCGTACAAAATTAGAAGTCATAAATGCCCAGTTAGAAACGGCTAAGATTTAGTCTGATGATAAAAATTCTGACCCGGGCGGTGGTGGAAAAAAAATCCCATTCTAATTCTTTAGAATCCCCAATTGAGAGTGTTAAAACCCTGAGTATGGCAGTTCCTTCTAAGCCGGAAGCGTGGAATTTATTTTTTACTTCGCTCGAAAAGGCACTTGAAATTAAAAGTGTCGCGGAAGTATTAAAAGTTGAAATTTTACTAAATTTAGTAGGCGAACGGGCAGCGCATTTATTAGTTTATATAAATTCGGATGAAATGAAAAATTATTCAAAGGTTAAGTCTTTAATTTTAAAAGAAGTTCAACCTACACCTGAAACTTGTCTGGAAAATTTCCTTACGGCAAAAAGAATGAAAAATGAAAATCATTTACAATTTGCAAGCAGAATCCGATAGAATTGGGATTTTTATTGTGAGCTTAGGAAAGTAAATGATTTTGATACGCTTAATGAATTAATTGTTACTGGTAGATTATTAAATTCATTAGATTCAGAGACGCGAAGTTATGTTAAATTAAAGCAAATAGACGATTGGCGAAAACCTAAACAAATCGCGGAGTTATGTGATAATTGGTTTGCTTCAAAAGATAGAACTTTTTCGGAATTATATGATAGACCTATAAAATCATTTCGCAGTTTTAATGAACCCGGGAGTATAAATCATCCGAAGTACATTCCACCTCATGCCAGAAATAATGTTCTTTCTCGCGACAGAAAAAACTAATGACATTTGTAAGTTGTGTAACCAAATAATTCATTTGTGGTTCTGCCCGAATAATAAAGAAAAAATAAAATTGGAAATTCCCATTATCAAATAAAAAAGATTCTAACATCGGAAAGGGTAAACAGAATGATAAATCAGTTGCTAAAGTAACGACTTTAGGTTCCGGAAATGAGGCAATAAATAACACGCAGTCTTTGCAATACCAGGATGTGTGGTTAGGGGGGCGGAAAATAAGCACACCAATTGATAATGCAGCCGAAATTCCAGTAGTTAGTTCAAATCAGATACCGAATTCATTTAGAAATAATGAAAATTCAAAAGTTCAGTTGATATCTGCTTTTGGAGAAAAAAAACCGCTGACCTGGTAATTTTACCCGTAGCTTTAGATTCCGGACAGTCAAATCGTACAGTTAACAGTATAGATGATTTGTTCGCAGCAACAGGTAAATTATATGGGTCATGTATTATCACGACAACGGTTTAAGAGTTATTACAATCGGCGCAGAGTGGAGGGGAAGAAAATAGATTATGTGATATGTCGGCTCCTACGAATGAGATACAGTCAGTAAGGGAAAGAAGTTAAATATAAAAAAGCAGGGGGTAGTGAAATGGAACAACAAAGTATAAATGATGAGAATTTATGTTTAATAAGTCAAAATGAAACTGCAGAAAGAGAGTTAATGATTAGCTGCATTGAAAGGAAAAATAATAGTGAAGATTTAAATGTGGGTCATCAATTAGATGCGAGTATTTACAGGGAGCAACAGAAAATTTGCGAATCGCAACAGAAAGCTTTCAAAGATACAGAAAAAGAGAAAAACGGATTTGTTATGGTAGACAATTTGCTTTATCATGGGGAAATAGTTTCGGGAGATCAAGTTATGGATCTAATGTTGTCAAAGGTGAGGAGGGGGGGAATTTTAAAAATTACGCACAAATCGATTTTCACTAATCATCTCGGCATGAAAAAACCAAAAGAGAGGATTCGTTATTCATTTTTTTGGTCAGGTGTGTCACGCGATGTGGAGGAATATTGTGCATTGTGTAAGGGTTGCCAACTACGGAGCAGGGAGAGGGCTAGCGATCAGATACTCATAATCCCAATCGAGAGGCTGAAACTTCAGTTCGACGCCGTAAAAATTGACATAATTGGAAAAATTGAGCCTCCTTCAGTGCTTAGGTATCAATATGTACTTACTTTGGTAGACCAACACTCGAGATGGCCAGAGGTGGTTCCGTTACGGACAATTACGTCTAAAGCTACGTACGATGCATTTTTAGAGATAATTATGTGGACAAGTATACCGCGCGTAATAGCCAGTAATCAGGGCAGAATTTTTATTCCAGTTTTAATACAAGAGTTTCATACCAGGCTGGGGCGGCTCCTTGATTTGCTACGCCGGGGCGCCCACATAATTCGGGATTAGTTGAACGATATATTCAAGTATTGAAACGCATGTTAGACCATATAATTCTTAGCGACCCTAAAAAGCGGTATAAACACCCTCTATCTATTATTTGCGTATAGAGAAATTCCGAATAGCACTACGGGCGTATCGCCATTCAAATTAATGTACGGAAAGGAGGCCAGGGGACCACTGGCGGTATTAAAATCTACATGGGCAGGCGAAATCCCACTACCTATAAATCTAGGAAAGAGCGCGACCGAATATCTCCAGGAGATAAAAATTAATTTAGAAAGGGCAGCGGTACAACCGGCAATAGTGTCGGTGGTTAAGCAAAGCTCGTAGGCGAAGTACGCTAATCGAAGAGCGATTTACAAGGAATTAAGCCGAGCGACCAGGTATATCTATTAATTCCTGACTCAACGAACAAACTTTATGCGAGATGGACTGGGCCAGCCGAAATAGTGGTGCGCTGTAACCCTGATTCTTACAAAGTGAAATTAATAAACGAGAATTTTAGAAAGGTTCACGTAAATAAGATTAGAAATTTACTCCTAGGGTACAGGTGGTGGGGGTAAACTTCAAAAATGAAGAGGAATTAGTGGAGATCCATCCTACCCCCAGTACGAAAGATAACTTTGACTTATTTAATACAGATGAAGTTCATTTAAGTCATTTAGGAAATTTGGAGAAAGAAAAAATGTTAGATTTATTGTATAAATATAAAGAATTATTTTACAGAAAAGTAATACGAATACGAATACGAATACACAAATACGAATAACTGACGCAGAAAAGAAAAAGCCCTACGGTTACCGAATCTCAGAGGCCTTAAAACCGCAAGTAGACAAGCAAATTGAAGAACTGCTTTTATTAGGTTTGATCGAAGAGAGCGAGTTTGAGGCGCCATATCCAGTAGTATGTGTGATGAAGAAGGATGGGGCTTTGCGCCTATGTGTGAATTTCAGAGCACTAAACGCCATTACAAAAACCGAAGATTTCCCAAAGGAAAATCCAGTAAGGAAGGGCCGAAGGAAGGGCCGACATTTTGTTTGTTTTGTTTTTGTTTTTTGATTCGCTATACTGCGGAAAACCTGGCTTTAAGGTAGCTTAATAAAATGCAAAAATAAATTAAATTACATTTTACGTTTGACGGTAGCACATCGAACTTTAATATTTGAAATTTATTGAAAAAAGTAGCAGTTTTCTTTCTATTTTTTAAAGCTATAAATGAAAACGATAAAAAACAGCTATGATGAAAAAGCTTTAAAAGAAAGATCCAAAAACACATTATAATAAAAAAAGAAATAAAATTACTAAATTTAGGGTGGCGCAAATCAATTAAAAAATCCTTAAATTGACGCATTGAAGTTGTACTCTGAGTCCTTTTATTCCGGCAGCAGTTCAGCGCGACACGCCCTGCCGCGAATTGGAGCCCGTCAATACTACTTGTAATGACGTTTCACAAAGCACTGTAAGATACGCATGCGTGTGCTTTATGACACAAGTGTTTCTGTGAGTTGTTCACTATAATTCTGCCGGCAATGATTAGCAGTGTGTTTTTCTTGTTCTTTTCAATCGCGTTTTTTAAAGACTGATTTAATTAGTGACCGTTTAATAAGTGATTCGATTTATTGATTACACTAACCACTGTGTTATGGCTTTTTCCAAGGAAATTACTCGCAGTGACTTTAACCGCTCGTTATTTGTCCACCCAAAAGTGTGACCTGTGAAAAAACTTCCAACTTAAGAAGACGTTCTCAAGTGCTGTTCCCATGAAAATTACAACTTAGCCTTGAAATCATACAACAGGTCAGTTAATTTTTCTCACGATTCAATTATTGTAACACCACAAGTTAAATCTGTGTTTGATAAAACTTCAATACTGACAGTAATGCCTTACAGAATTATTCAGTTAACAAACGCATATCATGACAGTTATTGTAATCTTATTGAGTCCTTTAAGCTTGATAAGGGAAAGTAAAAGTTCAAAAATAGAGCTGAATATTTTACAAAAAATCTCTGTTACTGTTTGATGTCTCTGCGTATAATCATGCATCTGTGCTATATAACATTAGACTGCAATTGTAAAATGGTCCCTGAGGTTTGTAAGTACCCTGTCTCTATTATTTGTAACTGTGAAAAGCAAAAAATATACCCATCATTAAACTAAAATTCTTGCACTTCCAAAGAAGGCACAGTATTGGTAAAATTGGAAGTGTGGACGTAAAGGAAACAAAAAAATGTGATTGGATGTGATGGCATCGTTACCAATACGGGGGTGGAAAACCGGTGTTATTCACACAATTGGAGAAGAAGTTAAAAGACCACTACAGTGTGTGAATATGGGGGGGGGGAGGGGTTGTATGCTCCTTACATTTCAATGAATTGCCATTCCGACATTTGTTTCAAAATTCAGATGGTGAAACGACTGGGCCAAAATCATTAGTCCGATTGACACGCAGCTCAGGAAATGTGAGAAACTGCCAGTGGTAAATTTTGACAGTGTTGAGTGTGAATTTCTAGAACTGACCGGCAAATTTTAAGCAAAGATCAGCTGTACCAACTGGACATTAGTTGTGCTATGAAAGAAGGCAGCTGTCCTGAAGATTTATCTCTTCTGTGCCTGGCCCACTTTTCATTCAAGGTGGTTAACGACGGCGAACAGAATTCTCAAGTTGTATTTAAGTATTGAAAATCCAACAGACGAACACAAAGTTATAGTTTCTTTTCTTCTAATGTCATATGTACCTCTATGGTTAAGTATAAAAAAGTAAATACTTCACAGATGGACCAGAATATGTATTGGAAGTTATAAAATCGTCAAAATTCCTCTCTGAAAACTTGCTGAAGATCACCCAGTGGTTGAGAGATACGCATTTTTTGCCAATCCAGAAACCTGCCTTTGAACATGATAGTAGATAAAAGCGATCATATAAGAGAGTTATGTTTCAGAAAAATTATAAAGGCTAGAAACTTAGCTTCTAACAGAAAGTCAATCAGGTGTTTTCAAACATCTAAAATCAATTTTCTAGCTACAGACAACATCAAAATGATTCATTGGAACTCTACTACACTTTCACCACCACCTTTTCCGAGAAGAGTTACCAACGGAGAGATTTGGTCTGAAATCGAATCAGGTGAAACAGCGGCCCAGTGTAACTTTGACCAAGTCACACCCAAACAGTAGAACGGTGCATCAAAAAAGTCTTCAAGTCCAATTCCAGAGATGGTTTTATAAGAACGACACTTTACTTGAGATCGTCAATGCCTAGTTTTTCATGCAAATCTTATTTCAAACTGCTAAAAGACAGTAAAGGCAAATAAAGGACTAGATTTTATTACAAAGGAGAACTACACTCAGGTACAATCAGATAAAGGTAATCAGATCAGCTAGTAGTACAATCAGAAAAGTAGTTTTTATTTCAATGAAAATTTGTCATAAAAAAATGCTTTTTAAAACATAATACGCTGCCAATGTATTGCGAAAAGTATTTATTTTTCATTTATTTATCATTCCTATACTCTTTTACTCTAAAATATGTCTGTAGTTGTTTGTTATAGAAGATATTTCATTTATGTCCATTTATGAGAAAAATTATCAAAATCGTGTTCTTTCTCAAATTTTGAGCCCGATGTGCTACCGCCAAACGTAAAAATTTATTTATTTTGTTATTGCATTTTACTAAGCTACCCTAGACACAAGTTTTCCGCGGTATAGCGCGTCAAAAAGAAAAAAAAAACACATATTATTACAAGCGCCTGCAGAAATTAAAATCTCAGCTTTAATCTTTATAATCATTCAATTTTGCAGTGCGAAAGTACTAAATGTTAGGCTGGAAAAGAAAGTTATCAGCTGCGCGTCAGTTTAAGGTATAGAATGTAAGTTTAAACTAAATCAGTTCAAGTTAAAAAAGAAAAACTGGTAATTTTTAACTTTAATTTCAATTTGAAATTTAAAAAAGGGTTTTATTTTTATCCTGTCTTATATGTATCATGAGCAGGGCTGCCACTGGTGACTATTTTTATATTCTATTCACCCCACAATTTTAAAAATACAAATTTTGTAGTAAATTTCTCTTGCTCATGTTGGCAAAGTCTGTATAGAAGGTTTTTGTCTTGAAAAAGCGGCGCGAGACAGAATAAAGAAATAGTCACATGTGGCATCACTGCATGAGGAATTACACACCTATTTCCTATTTTATATCCGGTGAAACACATTTATAAAATTCAATTTTTTAATGTCACTTTATTTTACTCTAAATGATATATTTTTCCTTCAAATGATGAAATTCTTTAAATGCAATATAAATGCATGCATATAAAGAAGATTATAAAGAAATACAAATACAAATTCATATACAAATTTTGTAGTAAATTTCTCTTGCACATGTTGGCAAATTGTGTGTAAAAGGTTTTTGTTTTGAAAAAGCTGTGCGAGACAGAATAAAGAAGTAGTCACATGCGGCAGCCCTGCATGAGGAATTACACACCTATTTCCTATTTTATATCCGGTGAAACACATTTATAAAATTCAATTTCTTAATGTCACTTTTTTTTACTCTAAATGATATATTTTTTTCTTCAAATGATGAAATTCTTTAAATGCAATATAAATGCATGCATATAAAGAAGATTATAAAGAAATGCAAATACAAATTTAAATACAAATTTTGTAGTAAAATTCTCTTGCACATGTTGCAAAGTGTGTGTAAATGGTTTTTGTTTTGGTAAGTGGTGCGAGACGGAAAAAAGAAATAGTCACCAGCGGCAGCCCTGCATGAGGAATTACACACCTATTTCCTATTTTATATCCGGTGAAACACATTTATAAAATTAAATTTTTTAATGTCACTTTATTTTACTCTAAATGATATATTTTCTTTTCTTCAAATCATGAAATTCTTTAAATGCAATATAAAAGCATGCATATAAAGAAGATTATAAAGAAATGCAAATACAAATTTAAATACAAAATTTGTAGTAAATTTCTCTTGCACATGTTGGCAAAGTGTGTGTAAAAGGTTTTTGTTTTGAGAAAGCGGTGCGAGACAGAATAAAAAATAGTCACATGCGGCAGCGCTGCATGAGGAATTACACAACTATTTCCTATTTTATATCCGGTGAAACACATTTATAAAATTCAATTTTTTAATGTCACTTTATTTTACTCTAAATGATATATTTTTTTCCTTCAAATGATGAAATTCTTTAAATGCAATATAAATGCATGCATATAAAGAAAATTATAAAGAAATGCAAATACAAATTTAAATACAAATTTTGTTGTAAAATTCTCTTGCACATGTTGGCAAATTGTGTGTAAAAGGTTTTTGTTTTGGTAAGTGGTGCGAGACGGAAAAAAGAAATAGTCACATGCGGCAGCCCTGCGTGAGGAATTACACACCTATTTCCTATTTTATATCCGGTGAAACACATTTATAAAATTAAATTTTTTAATGTCACTTTATTTTACTCTAAATGATATATTTTTCCTTCAAATGATGAAATTCTTTAAATGCAATATAAATGCATGCATATAAAGAAGATTATAAAGAAATACAAATACAAATTCATATACAAATTTTGTAGTAAATTTCTCTTGCACATGTTGGCAAATTGTGTGTAAAAGGTTTTTGTTTTGAAAAAGCTGTGCGAGACAGAATAAAGAAGTAGTCACATGCGGCAGCCCTGCATGAGGAATTACACACCTATTTCCTATTTTATATCCGGTGAAACACATTTATAAAATTCAATTTCTTAATGTCACTTTTTTTTACTCTAAATGATATATTTTTTTCTTCAAATGATGAAATTCTTTAAATGCAATATAAATGCATGCATATAAAGAAGATTATAAAGAAATGCAAATACAAATTTAAATACAAATTTTGTAGTAAAATTCTCTTGCACATGTTGCAAAGTGTGTGTAAATGGTTTTTGTTTTGGTAAGTGGTGCGAGACGGAAAAAAGAAATAGTCACCAGCGGCAGCCCTGCATGAGGAATTACACACCTATTTCCTATTTTATATCCGGTGAAACACATTTATAAAATTAAATTTTTTAATGTCACTTTATTTTACTCTAAATGATATATTTTCTTTTCTTCAAATCATGAAATTCTTTAAATGCAATATAAAAGCATGCATATAAAGAAGATTATAAAGAAATGCAAATACAAATTTAAATACAAAATTTGTAGTAAATTTCTCTTGCACATGTTGGCAAAGTGTGTGTAAAAGGTTTTTGTTTTGAGAAAGCGGTGCGAGACAGAATAAAAAATAGTCACATGCGGCAGCGCTGCATGAGGAATTACACAACTATTTCCTATTTTATATCCGGTGAAACACATTTATAAAATTCAATTTTTTAATGTCACTTTATTTTACTCTAAATGATATATTTTTTTCCTTCAAATGATGAAATTCTTTAAATGCAATATAAATGCATGCATATAAAGAAAATTATAAAGAAATGCAAATACAAATTTAAATACAAATTTTGTTGTAAAATTCTCTTGCACATGTTGGCAAATTGTGTGTAAAAGGTTTTTGTTTTGGTAAGTGGTGCGAGACGGAAAAAAGAAATAGTCACATGCGGCAGCCCTGCGTGAGGAATTACACACCTATTTCCTATTTTATATCCGGTGAAACACATTTATAAAATTCAATTTCTTAATGTCACTTTTTTTTACTCTAAATGATATATTTTTTTCTTCAAATGATGAAATTCTTTAAATGCAATATAAATGCATGCATATAAAGAAGATTATAAAGAAATGCAAATACAAATTTAAATACAAATTTTGTAGTAAAATTCTCTTGCACATGTTGCAAAGTGTGTGTAAATGGTTTTTGTTTTGGTAAGTGGTGCGAGACGGAAAAAAGAAATAGTCACCAGCGGCAGCCCTGCATGAGGAATTACACACCTATTTCCTATTTTATATCCGGTGAAACACATTTATAAAATTAAATTTTTTAATGTCACTTTATTTTACTCTAAATGATATATTTTCTTTTCTTCAAATCATGAAATTCTTTAAATGCAATATAAAAGCATGCATATAAAGAAGATTATAAAGAAATGCAAATACAAATTTAAATACAAAATTTGTAGTAAATTTCTCTTGCACATGTTGGCAAAGTGTGTGTAAAAGGTTTTTGTTTTGAGAAAGCGGTGCGAGACAGAATAAAAAATAGTCACATGCGGCAGCGCTGCATGAGGAATTACACAACTATTTCCTATTTTATATCCGGTGAAACACATTTATAAAATTCAATTTTTTAATGTCACTTTATTTTACTCTAAATGATATATTTTTTCCCTTCAAATGATGAAATTCTTTAAATGCAATATAAATGCATGCATATAAAGAAAATTATAAAGAAATGCAAATACAAATTTAAATACAAATTTTGTTGTAAAATTCTCTTGCACATGTTGGCAAATTGTGTGTAAAAGGTTTTTGTTTTGGTAAGTGGTGCGAGACGGAAAAAAGAAATAGTCACATGCGGCAGCCCTGCGTGAGGAATTACACACCTATTTCCTATTTTATATCCGGTGAAACACATTTATAAAATTAAATTTTTTAATGTCACTTTATTTTACTCTAAATGATATATTTTTTTCTTCAAATGATGAAATTCTTTAAATGCAATATAAATGCATGCATATAAAGAAGATTATAAAGAAATGCAAATACAAATTTAAATCTAAATTTTGTATTAAATTTCTCTTGTACATGTTGGCAAAGTTTGTGTAAAAGGTTTTTGTTTTGAGAAAGCGGTGCGAGACAGAATAAAGAAATAGTCACATGCGGCAGCGCTGCATGAGGAATTACACACCTATTTCCTATTTTATATCCGGTGAAACACATTTATAAAATTCAATTTTTTAATGTCACTTTATTTTTCTCTAAATGATATATTTTTTTTTCTTCAAATGATGAAATTCTTTAAATGCAATATAAAAGCATGCATATAAAGAAGATTATAAAGAAATGCAAATACAAATTTAAATACAAATTTCGTAGTAAATTTCTCTTGCACATGTTGGCAAAGTGTGTGTAAAAGGTTTTTGTTTTGAGAATGCGGTGCGAGACAGAATAAAGAAATAGTCACCTGCGGCAGCGCTGCATGAGGAATTACACACCTGTTTCATATTTTATATCCGGTGAAACACATTTATAAAATTCAATTTTTTAATGTCACTTTATTTTACTCTAAATGATTTATTTTTCCTTCAAATGATGAAATTCTTTAAATGCAATATAAATGCATGCATATAAAGAAGATTATAAAGAAATGCAAATACAAATTTTGTAGTAAATTTCTCTTGCACATGTTGGCAATGTGTGTGTAAAAGGTTTTTGTTTTGAGAAAGCGGTGCGAGACAGAATAAAGAAATAGTCGCATGCGGCAGCGCTGCATGAGGAATTACACACCTATTTCCTATTTTATATCCGGTGAAACAAATTTATAAAATTCAGTTTTTTAATGTCACTTTATTTTACTCTAAATGATATATTTTTTCCTTCAAATGATGAAATTCTTTAAATGCAATATAAACGCATGCATATAAAGAAGATTATAAAGAAATGCAAATACAAATTTAAACACAAATTTTGTAGTAAATTTCTCTTGCACATGTTGGCAAAGTGTATGTAAAAGTTTTGTGTTTTGATAAGTGGTGCGAGACGGAAAAAAGAAATGGTCACATGCGGCAGCCCTGCATGAGGAATTACACACCTATTTCCTATTTTATATCCGGTGAAACACATTTATAAAATTCAGTTTTTTAATGTCATTTTATTTTACTCTAAATGATATATTTTTCCTTCAAATGATAAAATTCTTTAAATGCAAAATAAATGCATGCATATGAAGAAGATTATAAAGAAATACAAATACAAATTTATATACAAATTTTTTAGTAAATTTCTCTTGCACATGTTGGCAAATTGTGTGTAAAAGGTTTTTGTTTTGAAAAAGCTGTGCGAGACAGAATATAGAAGTAGTCACATGCGACAGCCCTGCATGAGGAATTACACACCTATTTCCTATTTTATATCCGGTGAAACACATTTATAAAATTCAATTTCTTAATGTCACTTTTTTTTACTCTAAATGATATATTTTTTTCTTCAAACGATGAAATTCTTTAAATGCAATATAAAAGCATGCATATAATGAAGATTATAAAGAAATGCAAATACAAATTTAAATACAAATTTTGCAGTAAATTTCTCTTGCACATGTCGGCAAAGTGTGTGTAAAAGGTTTTTGTTTTGGTAAGCGGTGCGAGACAGAATAAAGAAATAGTCACATGCGGCAGCCCTGAATGAGGAATTACACACCTATTTCCTATTTTATATCCGGTGAAACAAATTTATAAAATTCAATTTTTTAATGTCACTTTATTTTCATCTAAATGATATATTTTTTCCTTCAAATGAAGAAATTCTTTAAATGCAATATAAATGCATGCATATAAAGAAGATTATAAAGAAATACAAATACAAATTTAAATACAAATTTTGTAGTCAAATTCTCTTGCACATGTTGGCAAAGTATGTGTAAAAGGTTTTTGTTTTGGTAAGTGGTGCGAGACGGAAAAAAGAAATAGTCACAAGCGGCAGCCCTGCATGAGGAATTACACACCTATCTCCTATTTTATATCCGGTGAAACACATTTATAAAATTAAATTTTTTAATGTCACTTTATTTTACTCTAAATGATATATTTTTTTTCTTCAAATGATGAAATTCTTTAAATGCAATATAAAAGCATGCATATAAAGAAGATTATAAAGAAATGCAAATACAAATTTAAATACAAATATCGAAGTAAATTTCTCTTGTACATGTTGGCAAAGTGTGTGTAAAAGGTTTTTGTTTTGAGAATGCGGTGCGAGACAGAATAAAGAAATAGTCACCTGCGGCAGCGCTGCATGAGGAATTACAAACCTGTTTCATATTTTATATCCGGAGAAACACATTTATAAAATTCAATTTTTTAATGTCACTTTATTTTACTCTAAATGATATATTTTTCCTTCAAATGATGAAATTCTTTAAATGCAATATAAATGCATGCATATAAAGAAGATTATAAAGAAATGCAAATACAAATTTTGTAGTAAATTTCTCTTGCACATGTTGGCAAAGTGTGTGTAAAAGGTTTTTGTTTTGATAAGTGGTGCGAGACAGAAAAAAGAAATGGTCACATGCGGCAGCCCTGCATGAGGAATTACACACCTATTTCCTATTTTATATCCGGTGAAACACATTTATAAAATTCAATTTTTTAATGTCACTTTATTTTACTCTAAATGATATATTTTTCCTTCAAATGATGAAATTCTTTAAATGCAATATAAATGCATGCATATAAAGAAGATTATAAAGAAATACAAATACAAATTTATATACAAATTTTGTAGTAAATTTCTCTTGCACATGTTGGCAAATTGTGTGTAAAAGGTTTTTGTTTTGAAAAAGCTGTGCGAGACAGAATAAAGAAGTAGTCACATGCGGCAGCCCTGCATGAGGAATTACACACCTATTTCCTATTTTATATCCGGTGAAACACATTTATAAAATTCAATTTCTTAATGTCACTTTTTTTTACTCTAAATGATATATTTTTTTCTTCAAATGATGAAATTCTTTAAATGCAATATAAATGCATGCATATAAAGAATATTATAAAGAAATGCAAATACAAATTTAAATAAAAATTTTGTTGTAAAATTCTCTTGCACATGTTGCAAAGTGTGTGTAAAAGGTTTTTGTTTTGGTAAGTGGTGCGAGACGGAAAAAAGAAATAGTCACATGCGGCAGCCCTGCATGAGGAATTACACACCTATTTCCTATTTTATATCCGGTGAAACACATTTATAAAATTAAATTTTTTAATGTCACTTTATTTTACTCTAAATGATATATTTTCTTTTCTTCAAATCATGAAATTCTTTAAATGCAATATAAAAGCATGCATATAAAGAAGATTATAAAGAAATGCAAATACAAATTTAAATACAAAATTTGTAGTAAATTTCTCTTGCACATGTTGGCAAAGTGTGTGTAAAAGGTTTTTGTTTTGAGAAAGCGGTGCGAGACAGAATAAAAAATAGTCACATGCGGCAGCGCTGCATGAGGAATTACACAACTATTTCCTATTTTATATCCGGTGAAACACATTTATAAAATTCAATTTTTTAATGTCACTTTATTTTACTCTAAATGATATATTTTTTCCTTCAAATGATGAAATTCTTTAAATGCAATATAAATGCATGCATATAAAGAAAATTATAAAGAAATGCAAATACAAATTTAAATACAAATTTTGTTGTAAAATTCTCTTGCACATGTTGGCAAATTGTGTGTAAAAGGTTTTTGTTTTGGTAAGTGGTGCGAGACGGAAAAAAGAAATAGTCACATGCGGAAGCCCTGCGTGAGGAATTACACACCTATTTCCTATTTTATATCCGGTGAAACACATTTATAAAATTAAATTTTTTAATGTCACTTTATTTTACTCTAAATGATATATTTTTTTCTTCAAATGATGAAATTCTTTAAATGCAATATAAATGCATGCATATAAAGAAGATTATAAAGAAATGCAAATACAAATTTAAATACAAATTTTGTATTAAATTTCTCTTGCACATGTTGGCAAAGTTTGTGTAAAAGGTTTTTGTTTTGAGAAAGCGGTGCGAGACAGAATAAAGAAATAGTCACATGCGGCAGCGCTGCATGAGGAATTACACACCTATTTCATATTTTATATCTGGTGAAACACATTTATAAAATTCAATTTTTTAATGCCACTTTATTTTAGTCTAAATGATATATTTTTTTTCCTTCAAATGATGAAAATCTTTAAATGCAATATAAATGCATGCATATAAAGAAGATTATAAGGAAATGCAAATACAAATTTAAATACAAATTTTGTAGTAAATTTCTCTTGCACATGTTGGCAAAGTGTGTGTAAAAGGTTTTTGTTTTGGTAAGTGGTGCGAGACAGAAAAAAGAAATAGTCACATGCGGCAGCCCTGCATGAGGAATTACACACCTATTTCCTATTTTATATCCGGTGAAACACATCTATAATATTCAATTTTTTAATGTCACTTTATTTTACTCTAAATGATATATTTTTTTCTGCAAATGATGAAATTCTTTAAATGCAATATAAATGCATGCATATAAAGAAGATTATAAAGAAATGCAAATACAAATTTTGTAGTAAATTTCTCTTGCACATGTTGGCAAAGTGTGTGTAAAAGGTTTTTTTTTTGAAAAAGCTGTGCGCGACAGAATAAAGAAGTGGTCACATGCGGCAGCCCTGCATGAGGAATTACACACCTATTTCCTATTAGAATGATGTAATTCTACTTATAAATTCAATAATTATGAAAAATTAAAATTTATTCTGACTAATTTCTAAGACATAACACAACATATTCATTTGCTAAATATCACATAAGAAAGATAAATAACTGTCCGAAAAGAATATGAGATACAATAACATACATAATAATAAATAAAATAATTAGAGCATAATCTTAATTAAACTCTACCAAATTTTATTTTGTTCAGTCAAAAATAACTTATTTTTCTCGAAAGAAATTGTTATCGTTTCGCATCAACTTTGTTCCTTTTAAACAATATCTTTTAAAATATCATATTTATAAATACATTGAAATGGAACTAAAACAAATCTCAACTGTCTAGACATCTCAAAGCGAGTTTATTACATGAAACATGACAATACAGTTATTAAATTTTACGTCAAAAGTTGCTTAAATACAAATTAAATTTCGAATTGTGCTTAAAAAAATCGATTTTCCATAGAAATAGGAAATGTTTCTTTATAAAAGGAAAATGAACTCATATTTCACAATCTAAGATTAAAAATTTCACTATTACGAAATTAACAATGGAATTTCTTTATAATATTCTTTATATGCATGCATTTATATTGCATTTAAAGAATTTCAAAATTTGAAGAAAAAAAAATATCATTTAGAGTAAAATAAAGTGACATTAAAAAATTGAATTTTATAAATGTGTTTCAACGGATATAAAATTTGTTTGGCAAGTCCTAAATGAACTTAAAGCAGAACAAAAGTATGAAATCACGTAAAATCCAATAATCCGAATATACATTAATATGTTTAGGTTAAAGTGACGACGATGTGAGATGCATACAATCATTTTTGAAAAACTGATTATATTCATTTTAAATATAAAGAAAATTTTGAATAAAAGAAATATTCATTTACAGCAGTATGTAAAAAATAAAATAAAATGTGTTAAGTAGACGAAAATATTATTCAGAGAGTTGTGAAATTTTGCAAAATACATAATAAAGGGATATGATTTTTTTAACCGAAAAAAAAGTTTAGTTAACAATTTTGCCACCAGAGGGCGTTTTTAATGAATTAAATATTTAGCATACATTTACGATTGTTTTACTGACTTTACCTTTTTCTGTCCTGTTCGTTTAGACAGCATTTCACAAGTTTTTAGCATATCCTAGAACAGACTGCAGGTAACTGTGAACATGCTATCTTACAATTCCAGTTAGTAAGTGAAAATGATGACCGTCAAGTGAAACAAATTTAGTTGTAATAAATTTTGTAAATTATCGTAAATCTATGCTAGATGTGTAATTCGTTAAAAACGGGGACAGTTCAAACTAATATGTTTCGCTCAAATAAATGATTATACCTTTATTACGTCTACTACAAAATTTCACAACTTTCTGTACAATTATTTCGTCGGTAGATAACTTTAAAACGGGGCCATTTAATTGTGGAGAACTGGTATTAAAACAGAGCCATTTAATTGTGGAGACCCGGTATATCCAAGACTAAAAATATACAATAACTTCCTCCGAGTTAGCAACGATTTGGAAAAGCGTTCTTTATCTGTAGAAACTTCAGAAACTAATATAGTTTCGAGATTTCAAAAAGCGTTTATAAAAAAAAAAGTTTTCTTTTCCTACCTCTGATTTTCGGAAACGTTTGCGAGTATTTTTCATAGTATATTAATGCGTTTTTTCAACCTGAAATATAGGTTTTCTTTTAATTCTATCAATACTCAAGTAAACATTTTTAAGTTCGATAGACATGTTATGACGACAAACATGATAAATTAACAGCATTATAATTAACAATAAAATTAATAATATTTTGGTCTGTTACATATTATCCCGGACATATATAGGTAGATCGCCAAAAATAGCTGTGAAACGCAAATTTTATTTATTGTTGTCAGTTGCCACTCGTGTTAAAATGATAATATAATGTACACTTAGTTAAATACGTAATATTGTTCAAAATGATAAGTAATAGAAAACAAGGTAACATAATACAACACAATAAGTTAATATACCTTTATTAAATACACAGAATCAAAAAGATGGTTTTTAACAATAAACTATATTCGCGATGGTAGTTTTATATTCAGTGATTTGTTATTATTACCAAAATGAATGTAACATAAATATAATATTAGGGTAACTGTACAGTATCCATAAATATAATGTTATATCTTAATATATGCTATATAATACTATATAGTTATATAAATACTTCCGCTACTGCCTTTAATATGGAAACAATATAATATTAACTATACAGTTAAGATGAATTAAGCCAAAAATAAATAAAATAATTGTTACTGTATTTAACATTTTGTAATTAATAATCTTGTTGACGCAGTGAATATGGCCAGTCCCAGATAATACGTAAGTACCTTATTTGGTCACTCTTATATGTATAAATTGAATTGCGCAGCTGATAATCTTTAATTGAGAAATAATTGTATACTAAAATCCGATATTCCCGTTTGACGAAACCCACTGATATACTATAAAAACTAATTTGAAACGTTTCCTTAAACCAGTGGTAGCAATAGAAATGTTGCTTTTATAGATACTTTTTTTAAATCTCTAAAATATAGTAGTTTCTGTATTTTTTAAGACAACAAATGCTTTTAGGAATTATAAGTACCTCGTTAAAGGTTATTGTATATGTTCTTGATTTCTTATTATATATTTTCGTGGATTAATAAACTCTTGTCTTCTTTTACAGAGAAGAATAAACCTATCAATATCAGTTTATCTATTTCTGTTTTATGAATCGTATAATCATTCAATGATTGTAACCGGGAAAATTATGAGATAAATGAGTATAAATTAAAAAGTATCCAGAATTTTGACATAACTCTTCTTAAATTGCTCATACTGACCTCTATCCTCGTTTATTTTATTGTTGTGCTGTTGTGGTCATGCTTTGAAAGCTTGATCGCAATCCCTCGATTTTTCTTCCTTTTGTTACAGATAGATCACGGGCGTTCCATTAGAGTTTGCACCAAATAGAAGCAATGAGCAGTGATGCGGATTTTGTGGTCGGAAGGTGTAATGGGGGCCTGAATCCATCGAGGACTTTCAGCACTATACGGGAACAGAGTCTTGACGCAACGGAGAGTCTACAAATGGATTGAATTAGTCCTGGTTCTGCCTGCGATATCATCCACATCAGTTTTCATAAAGTCGGCGCATGCGTGGCTCGCTGCTCAGACGAAAACTTTCTTTTATGATAGCGTCAGAAAGCTTGTGCAACGATGGACCAAGTGCGTTGAAAAGCAAAAGGACTATATTGGAAAATGATGTTAACTTAAACTTAAACTTACACTATGTGCAAAACTACTTAAAAGATGAGACAATATTCAAAAACATGTTAAATTATTTTAATACCTTAGTACTTTCAACTATAAAAACATAGTCTTCATCTGAGAAAAATATAAGAAATACAATTGTTATTGACGTCTAATTTTCAAAATTCACGTAGATGGTGACGATAGAAGTGAAAGTGGAAGTTAATATTTAGATCCGGAAAACATTCGGAAAATAGTATCGCAATACTGTATCGTATATAATAGTCTATATATATACACTATACATATATATTATATATACAATATAGTATATAATATAATAGTATACAAGAAAATAGCACAAATTCCACTTTCACTCCTTTCGTCACCATCTACGTGAATTTTGAAAATTAGACGTCAATAACAATTGTATTTCTTATATTTTTCTCTGATGAAGACTATGTTTTTATAGTTGAAAGTACTAAAGTATTAAAATAACTTAACATGTTTTTGAATATTGTCTCATCTTTTAAGTATTTTTGTACATAGTGTAACTTTAAGTTTAACTTGTTAAAGATGAATTAAACATTTCTATTTATTTATTTACTGATGTCAACTTACTTTCTTACTGGTATTTCAATGAAATTTATAATTACACTCACCTCCAAAAGTTAAGGCACAGAAACTGGATGCTTTCGATTGCACACGGTTTGTCGAATATCTACCAAAAGTATTGGCGAATTGTTCTTGAACTTTTGAGATGTAAAGAACATGTTTGATTTCGTATTTCTAGGTGAAGATTTAGTCGAAGGGACAATTAGGGGCTAATAATAAATTTAATAATAAAATAACATTTGCGATCACACATTTAACAGAAAAAGGTGGAAATGTTTTATCACTGTGTTAAATGACTGTTTGGGTCCTCTTCAACGTTTGTGTACATTTTTGTAACCATAGCACTGATATTCATGAAGATTTTATTGTGTCTGTGAAAAATAATTTTTTGTTTATAGCATACAGAGAACTTTTTTTTTGTTTATAACATACAGAATTTCCATCCAAATTTAACACATCTTTCCGAAAACCGGGCAAAGAACAGTAGCAACAGTATACTGCAATTAAAACACGAATATATTGATTACTTGATGAGATATGGACATTTGTATGAAATAGTTTTTAGCTGCTCATGCGTGGAAGATTTCCAAAATTTTTATTTCATAATTTGGTATTCAGCTATTTGGGGCAACTTCTATAAAATGTCTAATTAAATAGTTTGGAAACTCAGAAAGATATAGTGAGCTGACTGTAAAGTTGTGGAAAATCCCTTATAATAAAGCTATTTTTAGAAAGCAACTCACTATATCACCACTATCTTTGTGAATTTATGGTATATTTGACTGGACTTTTGATATAAGTTGCCTAAATAGCTGACTACCAAATTATGAAATAAAAAAATAGAATACTCCACGCATGCGCAGTTAAAAATTATTTCATACAAATACATATATTTCATCAAATATTCATTAAATTCATGTTTTAATTGTTGTATACTGTTGTTACTGTTTTTTGTCTGGTTTTCGGAAAGTTGTGTTAAATTTGGTTCAAATCTCTGGATGCTGTAACGAAAAAACGTTTGAATTTTTCACCGACACAATAACATAATCACGAATATGAGTGCTGTGCTTACACAAATGCACACAAATGTTGAACAGGTCTCAAACAGCCATTTAACACAGTGACAAACCATTTTCAGCGTTTTCTGTTACATAGGTGATCGCAAATATTATTTTCTTATTAAATTTATTATTAGCCATCTAATTGTCTTCCCGACTAAATCTTCACCGATAAATATGTAATCAAACATGTTCTTTACATTCCAGAAGTTCAAGAACAATTCGTCCATAATTTTGGTAGATATTCGACAAACCTTGTACAATCGAAAGCAGGCAGTCCATGTTCCTTAAATTTTGGAAACCAGTGTAGATTGGTGATAAATTTTGACTTACCCTCGTACATATTAAGAAGTCATTTCTTTTATGTCATATCAATGTTGCTAGTTTGGCCTCTATTTCGAAAGAAGAAAGTTATTTTATGTAATCGCAAAGTATCCATCATTAAGTAAAAAAAAAAATACAATTTTTAATTTCTGGTATGGATTTGCATTTTCTGAATAAAAATGCTGGTCAAACTGGCAATTGTATGTTATATTATGATGACTAAAATTTGTCAGCAATACATTTAACCCTCTCGCTGCGTAATTATTTTATCAAAATAGCTTCAAAATTGCGTATTTATAGAATTTTTATTCTTTTTCTCGCCGGTTTTTCAAAACAATTTTTTTTATCTAATTTAATCGGGAAAATGCTCCAATTAAATAAGGAAAAATTTACAATAAAAAATAACTGGTGGGAATATTCAAGGAGGGTTAATTAGGAGGAAAAAATGCATCCCCGATAAAATCTCGGTTTGCGCAGCGAGAGGCTTAACGGTACAAAATGAACAATGCTTGCAGTTTCGTACAATTTGTTTAGAATAATTCAGTTACGTTAACGGGTTTAAGTTATTTTCCATATTTCATCTAAGAAAGCATTTCCTTACAAATATTTAAATATTTTAAAAGCATCACATTCGAAACATGCACTAGATTTTATAAATTTAGTCCCCAGATTTCGAAAAACTCATAAGTTTATGTAAAAAAAAATAATAATAAATAATAAAAATAAAATAAAAAAAAGAATAAAAACATGAAGACGATTCATTTCTAAAGACGATTAAATGATATTTTGATTTGTATATGTACAAAATTTTCTTGCATATTTCTCATAGATATTATTCTCTTTTTTTAATACTGCAGATGATTAGATAATATTTTTACTTGTGTATGAACAAATTCTTCTTGCACATTCCTCATAGATATCATTCATCGCTTGAGTTCTGTCTTTTCTGAAATTGTATATGTAAATTTTTTCTTAAACAAAATAATTACTTTTTAAATAAAATTCAAACAAACCTAATAACTGTGTTAATTGTGTTTTTACCATCAAAATGTTATCTAAAACTCATGTCATGAGTGAAATACTTGGCAATCACTTAACATAATTTTGAAATACTTTTCTCTATTAGTTCAAAGTTGCACTAACTGATGTCAGAAAACTTTAGTAGAAATCATAATTCTTGTGAGATATAAAGATTTAATCATATATAGAAATATATATTAGCAACGTTAATTTTAATAAACGCTTTCCTTTAAGATTAAGTAAATCTTTTAAATGATATACATGTTTTATATGAAATAAAGAACTATTTTTAAGGACTCTTAAAATTAGAAAAAATGAAAAAAAAAAAAAACTGACCATTTCCAGCATTTAATATCATAAAATGTATTTGATTTTAAGAGACAATTTTAATTCGTATTGAAAGTTATAAGTATGTTCTTTGATTTGTATTAATTAAAAAATTGCAAGATGCATAATTAACATTTACAGTGGGCTCCAAACTGTCAGACATTTGACAAGCAGAAAATAGGCATAACAGATTACGCGCAGGATTACAAAATCTATTTTGCAACTAGAATGAAATTTTTGGTGCCTACTTATACTTCACATTATAGTCATTATCCTGAACCTAAATAAATTTGTATTTAAAGCATTTTTATATTTTAATACAAAGTTGTATTTAGCTAATTAAAAATATAGAAAATTTCAACAGTATAATCACCTTGTACAATACAAAGGAAATTTTATGTTCAGTTTATACAGACTAACATGAAACATATGTTATGAAAATATCATAAAAAAATATTCAGAAGTTTGTGAGATATCGGGCGCGTTATGGCCATAAACGTCATTTGGAGAAAAATTACTTCAAAGTTAAGGAAACGCCGCTTCAGCTATTGTGCGGGTATGATTCTAAAAGCCATAACTTCTGTTCTAATGGCAATTTCAAGGATTACATTTATATCAAAATGTTTAGTTATATCAACAATTATATCAAAATGTTCAGAACAGATATAAGTTTAACATCTAAAAAAAATAAAAATTTTGGAAATTTTGAATAAAGTGATTTGGCTCAATGAAATCATTTCTTAAAATGTTACGAAATTAAAATTTTTAGACTGTCCCCGGTCTTATGAATTATATTTAGTAAATATATTCTATTACTCTAGGAAGTAAGGCAAAAAAAGCCTCATTCTTCTACGATTTAAAGCGACCGAGTAATAGATATTCAAATTTGCAGCATCATTTTTCCTGCGAAATAGGGTTTATTAACAAATTTACTAGAAATATAAATAATTGTCAAATATATATACAGGGAAATACGTTTAACACGAAAATGCATAAATGAAAAATCGGTTAACACGAAATGATTTAGCGATCAGGACAGTATAGTATGGAATTTAATACATTTTTTTTTTCTTTTAACGCGAAACAAAAATCGTTTAACACGAAACAAATTTGCTTTCTATCTAGTTAGTTTGAATTGAAATTGGTACTTTTTTTAAACAATTTGGGTGAAAAAGTGAATTTTGTTTGAAAATCAGTGAATTTCGTGTTTTTTCTTCTTTTTTTGTAAATTAGCTTATATTTTATGAGCACAAGAAGATGAAGATGAAGCTGCTTAATGCAGTTGATGAAAAAGAAAGACGAAAACTGAAATCTGCAAACAGTTTAGCATTGTCAATCCTACTTTATCAACGATAATAGAAAACAGGGATCCCATTACATTAATGTTTGTGCGCAGTATGTTTAAGCCCGAGAGAAAACGTATGAGAACCGCTAAGCACGAAGATTTGGAGACAGCTTTGCTTATATGATTCAAACAAACTAGATCGCAGAATGCTGGAAAATACAATTAAAAAAAAGATATCTGATTACCCCCCCCCCCCGAAAAAAAAGTATTTTTTAACTGCTTTTTATCATAATGGATGCAACTTACTGGTAGTTTAACAGTAAATTGGAATAAAATTTGACGGCGTCGAAAATATATGTGAGTTTTGTTCGCTTTTTTTATTATTTTAACGTGAAATTCCTTTAACACGAAAAAAAAAATCCCCCCCCCCCCATCTCAATTTTGTGTTTAGCATATTTCACTGTATATAAAAAAAAATAGTTGAGAGTAAAATTAACACAACAATATAAGATTAAAATTTAGTTCCATTATGTCATATTAAAGCAAAATGTACAGCTTCCACTGAAAATGTAAGTGAAAAAATAACAGAATTTTTGTTAAATGAAATAATGAAAAGCTACAGACTGAACTCTTTACAAAATTAAACTGATGTTAAAATACAATTCTTTATCCAGTCTGAAACCTAATTAATAAAACAAAACACTATCGTAATAAATAAACATTGTTTAATGTCTGATATACAATATATATATATATATATATATATTACAATTCATCAGACATACAAGTAAAAATTACATAATTAGATATACAAATAAAAATGCAAACGTGCCTACAAATCCGGAAGCCTGCAATCTAAACTTGTACAACGTTCTTTGGATACCGACCATATCTCAGATTTCACAAATATGACAGTTATCAGATCCAGTTGCAATAACATTAAAAGTAGAGTTTTTCTGGAAGGCGTGTTCACTCGTGAGCAAATTTCTACAACTAATGAATCCTATGCAGTTCCACCTGAAAACACAGCATTGCTTTGATATAGTTTTTTATACTTTCTTTAAGAGCAGTTGGAAGCCCCTATACCTACCATGTAAAATTAATGCACCTTTTCTCAAAAACTACCTAAGATATTCATTTGAAATTTTTTATATACGTAATATGAATAATACCTTATAAAGTGAAGTCAACTTTATAAACAGATATTCCTTAGTCATTTTTAAAAAAAATCTGGAATAAAAACCACTTTTAAATAACAAAAAACTTCCCTTTTTCCAAAGAAATTTTCTTTTTTTAATAAAAATTTTGTAGGAATGTTTGTAACAAATGTTCACTTCAGATTGATCAGGGATATGTGTGAAATATTCTGGAACGATTGCAAACAATAATATGTAATAGTTTCTATAAAAAGGTACATCGAAGTTCTAAAAGCAATATTTTGGGAAAATTCAGTTTAAAGTTTACGTATGTTATGTTCCTATATGATGTAATCAAACTGAATTACTTAATTTTTTTAACTTCTTGTTGTCGTAGAAACAAAAGTAATATACCTTTCGAAAGAGGGAAAATAAAGGATTAAAAATATTAAAAAATTAAAAAAAATGACTTTTTTCACGAATTTGACTTCCAACTGCTCATAATTTTAACTGTTGGTAATTAATAACTGTAAACATGGTATATAGTTTTATGGTCATTTGAATGTTATTGCACTGATGAGAGGCTAAAATTTACACCGACACGTTTGCAATTTTATTGTACATGTATTTATGTAATTTTCACTTGTCTGTCTGATGAATTGTAATATATATATGTTTTTTAATTTTAAACTATAGTAATACTTTTACGATGTGACTACTTTCAGTTAAAAACCAGATACTCACGAAATAAATTCATCTAATACTTTAAGCACTTTGTGTACGATCCCTCGAAACATGGCCCAACTCATCTGTGTTAAGACTCAGAAAATCGGTGTAAGTCATGCAACTTAAAGTTACATAACTTGGTCGATTTTAGTATTAGATGAATGGGACTTTTTTGTCTTAATTGTTAGCGTAATAGGGAATTTTTACTAAATATCACTTTAGGAACGTGGGATATTATGAAAAACTAGCCACCCTTCGCGACCAGTTTGGTCTCACTTAAATCTATGCTGAGCATTATGTCATGTTACTTTTATATATAATTTAATTTACTTGTTCAATCTTTCGCCAAGTCCGAAGATTCTGATACAGAAATCACGAACTTGGCATTTTTATGTTAGCCGGGCGCAGGTGATAAATAGCCAAAAACTGTTCCGGTCGTATTTTTTCGTATTTCATTAATTTCATTTAAAATATAGCACTTTCACTCAATTTATTTAAATTCATAACTTTAATTTAAATCTGAAATATTTAAAATTTATGGCTCTCTGTTATTGATTAAAAAAAAAGAAAAGAAAAGTGATAAGTAATTCCATGAGCCATGACATTTAATTTCAACATCCAAGCTTTGTTTTAAATTACCACGCGAAAAATTGCTTATGACAGTCGCATGAAATGGGGAAATGGGAAAAAAATAATTATAATACTGATGACATGATGGCGATGGAACAATATTTGGCGATTTATCACCTGCGCGCGGCTAACATTAAATTACCGAATTGGCCGCCACAAAAAGCGAAGTGGTCAACCGGAAATGTTGATGACAGTCACATGACTTAGGCCTTTATTTTATAGATTAAATTTCGTAACTTATAAAGACGTGTTTTTATTGATCCATGCGACTTTTAAAACAATTTTTTATTTCATTTAAAACATTTTTTAACTGGAACTATATGTCTATAACTAACGGTTTAGGAATTAAAAATTGGACACCGTTGAGAGGATTACACCCTGTGTAATCCGTGGTCAGAGACTTCCGGGAAAAAATAGGTTAGGTTTTTTTTTATAATTCCATGAGTCGGTTACATAAAGTACAATTCAAAGAATGAACCATTAATTTGATCTGTATTGTTCTGTAATTCTGAAAAACGAAAAATGCCCACTTTGTAATATTTTGTAGATTGTTTGTAGTATAATTTTTCGATAGCATTTGCTTCGTAAAATAGCATTTTAAACCAGCACTGTATAAATAATATTTTAAACATGAAATATATATTTGTTTTTGAAGTATTTGTAATATTAGATAATTATAAATTCTATTCATAATTCAATTTTTCTTCAAATCTTCTGATTTAGAAGGACTTCAATGTTTTAATCTTCGATAATTGTTATTTTATTTAATATTCAATATTTCTTCAAATCTCCTTATTTAGAAATAAGTCTATGTTATAATATTCGATTATTATTATTCTTTTTAAATGTTTCTTCATGTTTAATATTTTAAACAGGAAATATATATTTCTTTTTGAAGTATTTGTAATATTAGATATTTATAAATTCTATTCATAATTCAATATTTCTTCAAATCTTCTGATTTAGAAGGTCTTTAATGTTTTGATCTTCGATAATTTTTATTTTATTTAATATTCAATATTTCTTCAAATCTCCTTATTTAGAAAGGAGTCTATGTTATAATATTCGATAATTATTAGTCTTTTTAAAATTCAATATTTCTACAAATTTTGAAATTTAGAAGGAATTATAATGTAATGCAGTACATGCGTTAAGAATTGTGTTTTTGTGAATACACAATTCTTGAATTTATTGTTTGTATAAAGCTTTCATTTCCCCTTAAGAGATTCATATCATTATTTAAAAATTTCTGCAATTTCCATTGTTAAATATTTATCCTAAAAACTACTGAAAGTTTTTAAAATTAACTGCAAACTTCAGTCAAAAATAGTACTCTTAATTTAGCAGCAATAATATACAACATTATTCAATATCTAATATATTTTCCTTAAATTTTAATATTTCTATCGAAATGCTAACTTAGAGCTTCTAATTTTTCACAACTGAATGATTCTTCAATTGGTCAAAAATCCTAGTATTTATTTTGATAAATGAATATTTAACGTCGTTTGATCGATTAAAGTAAAAATATTTTCACAAGTTAATTAACCATGGCAATGACCTTTGACTCTCTTATTTAAAACAAGTTTAATTATTTAAACTTCAGACCATAGCTATCGCGAAATCTATGATTATATTCATTAAATAGTCTAAAGACAAAGAAAATGTTACTTAAATCATGAAGAGAAAATAAAGATACTAATATAATTTATAGTTCTTAAAAAATACATATTATTATAATACCATGTTGAATACAGTAATATTTATAAACATTTAAGGGAACAAGGGTCCTTAAAATAATTTTTTTTTTATTTTTTGTAAATTTCACCTTAAATATTATTCAAGGATACATTATATGCATTATGGCATGCATTTATCACAAAAAAAAAAAAAAATAAATAAATAAATAAAAAATTATTTTTGAGAAAAAATGGAATTTTACGCGTTGTCTTAGAAATATTCGAAATGCCCCCTGCGTCTTCCACATCAATGAAAATCCCCAATATTTTTTATAAAAGTTTGGTTTATATATATAAAAACAAAATAGAGCATCGAATTTTATATATTTGAGTTTAAAGGTTAAAAAAAAAAATGAAAAATTTCAAAATTTCAAAATTTTTTAATTTTTTCTTTATTTTTTGTAAATTTTATCTTAAATATTATTCAAAGGTACATTATATGCATTATTACATGCATTTACCACAAAAAAATTGAAAAAAAAAATATTTTTGAGAAAAAAATGGAATTTTACGCATCGTCTTAGAAATCCTCGAAATGCCCCCTCCGCGTCCCATATCAATGAAAATCCCCAATATTTTTTATAAAAGTTTGATTTATATATATAAATTAAATAGAGCATCGAATTTTATATATTTGAATTTAAAGGTAAAAAAAAAAAAAAAAAAAAAAAAAAAAATGAAAAATTTTGAAAATTTTTCGAAAAAATTTCAAAAATTTTCATTTTTTTTAATTTTTTGTAAATTTTATCTGAAATATTATTCAGGGGTATATTATATGCATTATGGCATGCATTTAGCAAAAAAAAAAAATATAAAGAAAAATTTATTTTTGAGAAAATAATGGAATTTTACGCGTTGTCTTAGAAATCTTCGAAATGCCCCCTGCGCACCCCATATCAATGAAAATCCCCAATATTTTTTTTTTAAGTTTGTTTTATATATATAAATAAAATAGAGCATCAAATTTTATATATTTGAATTTAAAAGTTAAAAAAATTGAAAAATTGAAAATTTTTAAAATTTTTTCGAAAACATTTCAAATTTTTTATTACTTTTTTTTTTTTTACTTTTGAATTCAAATATTTAAAATTCGATGCTCTATTTTATTTATATATATAAAACAAACTTTTATAAGAAATATTGGGGATTTTCATTGATGTGGAAGACGCAGGGGGCATTTCGAATTTTTCTAAGACAACGCGTAAAATTCCATTTATTTTTCAAAAATAATTTTTTTTTTGTGATAAATGCATGCCATAATTCATATAATGTACCCTTGAATAATATTTAGGTGAAATTTACAAAAAAATAAAAAAAAATATTTTTAAGGATTTTAAGTTCCCTTGTCCCCTTAACATTCTCTTTATAAGTCTAACATGTTTAAATTTTCTAGTAGTTTCAATGCTAAACTTCACAAAAAATTTTAATGTATTCTAAACATTATATCTTTTCCCTGCTATATGTTACAGGCACTTTAAAAATCTGATGTGAAAAACTGAAAATGTACTGTCAGCATTTCCCTCTAATCGCCATTTTTTCAGAGAAGAATAAAACTCTTCGATATATCTATTTGTGTTACATGAAACATCTAAAATTTCAGTGATTATAACGTGGAAAATTGTGAGATAAACATTTATTTATATGTCTTTTCTATAGGCCATATTATGATGACTAATGCCTGTCAGCATTACATTTATTAGTATCAGATTACTTGCAATTTCGTACCAATTGTTTTGAATAACATAGTCATGTTAAGACGTATTCTTTATTTACCATATTTCACCTAAGTAAGCATTTTGTTAAAAGTATTTGAAAATTATATCATCTGCGAAACATATATAAAATATTCGTGATAAATGTAAAAGATTTAAAACGAAATATTAACGTTAGATTTTACAAATTTGTCTCTGATATTTTTAAAAACTGAGAAGTTTATATTAAAAAATAAACCTAAAGACGATTGATTTATAAAGATCATTAAATAATACTTTGATTTGTACTTGAACATATTCTTCTTACATATTTTTCTTCACCTGAGTTCTGCTTATACTGAAATTATATATATAATATTTTTCTTCTACAAAATCATTTGATTCTAAATACAATACAAACAAACTTAACAACTGTGTTAACTCCTTTCATAACCAAAATGTTGTCTAAAGTTCATGTTTTGAGTGAAATACTTAGACATCGCCTGACATAATTTTGAGATACTTTTCTGTATTAGATCAAAGTTGCACTATCTGATGCCAGAAAACTTTAGTCGAAAACATTTCTCTTGTGAGATAAAATTTATCCATATTATACCTTGTAAAAATATATATTAAGCAACGTTAGTTCTATTAAATGCTTTCATTTAAGATTATGTAAACTAAATCTCTCTACTTAATAAGAAAGTTTTCGCTATTATATGCCTTTTTCTAGTACATTTAGTATTGGAGTCGAATGGCTCTCTCTTAAACCGTAAGCCATAAACATATAATTTCAATTACAAAAAATGTTTTAAATGACATAAAGGGATATTTGTAAAACTATTTGGCTCAATAAAAACATTTCTTAAAAAATTACGAAATTTAATTTTTTATACGGTCTCTCGGTCTTATGTTTTATTTAGTAAAAATATCCTATTAGTCCAAGAAGTAAGGCAAAAAAAGGGCTCATTCTTCTACGATTAAAACCAACCGAGTGAGTAACAGATGTTTAAATTTGAAGCATCTTTTTTCTGCGAAATAGGGATTATTCACAAATTTACTAGAAATATAAATAATTGTCAGACATAAAAAAAATACTAGTTGAGAGCGAAATTAACACAACAATATAAATTTGAAATCTATTTTCATTCTGACACAGTAAAGCAAAATATGCAACTTGCACTACAAATATAATTGAAAAAATAACAGAATTCTATTTAAATAAAATAATGAAGCCTCATTCTTCAACGAATAAAACCGACCGAGACATAGATGTTTAAAGTTGAAGCATCTTTTTGCTGAGACATAGGGGTTAATCATAAATTTACTAGAAATATAAATAATCGTCAGATATATAAAAAAAAATTAATAATAGTTGAAAGTAAAATTAACACAATAATATAAATTTGAAATCTAGTTTCATTCTGACAAATTAAAACAAAATATAAAACTTGCACTAAAAATATAAATTAAAAAGATAACAGAATTTTTGTTAAATGAAATAACGAAAAGCAACAGTGTCAATTTTTTACAAAATAAACTATGTGTTAAAATACAATTATTTTAACCAATCTGAAACTTATTTAATAAAAATTAATACTGTTGTAATATCAAAAATACTCAATTATTGCTATAAGTTATAAACATGAATTTAAAAAAAAGGAAAAATACCTTTATGTATTTACATTTCGACATGCTTCATTGCATCAGAAGGCAACATTCACAAGAAAATAAAATGATAATAATATTTTCCCAAAAATTCAAATCGAAAAACTAATGAACAACAACAATAAAAAAATCATGTGAACACAAGAATAATGAAATTAATTGTAATGTCCGCGTATTTTGTTTTTGTTTTTGTTTACTAATTTTTCGACTTGAATTTGTGGGAAATTATTTTATCATTTTATTTTCTTGAGAATGTTGCAATCTGATGCAATGAAACACGTTGAAATGAAAATAAATGAAGGTATTTTGCCTTTTTCTTTCAAATTTATGTTTGTCATTTATAGCAATAATTGAGAATTTCTGATATTTTGAAATGATTTATATATATATATATATATAGTTTATAACTATCATAATAGTTTCGCGATGAAATTACTACTTGTAGTTAAAGTGAAGATATTTGCGAACTGTAGACCATGATCTGTAGCGAAAACATTTTATTACCCTATTGCGTTTTTTTAGGTACCAATCGTTGGTAACCCAGGTTCGTAGATCTTTGAATATTATAGATATGAACGAAAAGAATAACTCTACAAATCTGAAGACAGGATGGCTTTACTGGATATAGACATGAAATATGTAAGTGCCAGAGAGAGACCATTTCACTCAGCTGTTAACAGTACGATGTACAGAGGAGGAATGAATAATTTGTTAGATATCGTTGCCAATGCGTCGAGCCAAAATCTTGGTAACCTGGACTATTATAACCCCAAACGATATATCACTTAATGGAACTTTGAATTAAAAACTAGCCAAAAGGACCGTTGATTGGCGTTTTAATATTTCAACTTACAAATGCGAATGCCATACCTAAATGATAGGAAATATGCATTTCGAATCAGCAATGCAGATGCCGGGCGCCTATTTTAATACAAACAGCCAAAAAGGCATTTGTATTGACTATCAAACTAAAAATTAACACTGAGTGTATAAATAACTGCTACAACTGGAGCACATGGTCAAAGAATATCTTTTTTTATATATTCGTTAACCGAAAGAAAATATGCTCGAACAGTTAATGATTTTAGGATGAGAAAAAGATTTGTTTTTGATTTACTTTATTAACGGCTTTGGGTGAACTTGGGAAAACTTAAATAACTGAAAACAACTAAAGCGCAAAAGAGAAACAGAAATAGATATATTCTTTTTAGAAAGGAGAGGAAATTTTGATTCAGTTTATAACTATGAAAGGAGAAATTAAATTTTAAAATGGGGAATTTAATTTTACAAAGGAGAAAATAATGATATGCGATGATATGTTATTTTGAACATCACAAATACTTTAAGCACGTTGTGTACGATCCCTCGAATCATGGCCCAACTCATCTGTGTTCAGATGCAAAAAATCCTGATTAATGAATCCTGTGCAGTTCCCCCTAAATACAAAGCATTGCTTTGATATAGATTTTTATAAATCTTTAATTTTAACCGTTAGTAATTAATAACTGTAAACAAGGTATGTAGTTTTCTGGTCATTTGAATGTTATTGTACTGATGAGAGGCTACAACGTAGACCGAAACGTTTGCAGTTTTAATTGTATATGTATTTATGTAATTTTTACTTGTATGTCTGATGAACTGTTATATATTTTTTAATCTTAAACTATCGTAATACTTTTACGATGTGACTATTTTCAGTTAAAATACAGATACTCGCGAAAAAAGTTCGGCTAATACTTTAAGCAATTTGTGTACGATCCCTCTAAGCATGGCCCAACTTATCTGTGTTTAAATGCAGAAAATCACTGTATCATACAATTCAATGTTTCACAAATTGGTTAATTTTAGTGTTAGATGAATTGTACTCTTTTGTATTAATTGTTAGCGCAATGAGAAAATTTTACTAAATATCGCTGTAGGACCAGGGACCGTATAGAAAATTAAATTTCGTAACTTTGAAGGAAATGTTTTTATTGATCCACACGACTCATTTAAAACATTCTTTTTGTATTGGAACAATATGCCTACTATTAATTTTTAGGAATTATCTAGAGAAGAAATATTTCAGGTTATTTGATCTGTCAATTTAGGCAATTTGATAATTGCATCTGTCGGTTACCTAAACTACTCTTAAAATAATGAATCATTCATTTTACCTGCATTCCTCTGTAATTCTGTAAAAAATTAAAGCCCAATTTTCAAATATTTTACGGATTGTTTGAAATATAAATTTCCGATAGCATTTGCTTCACAAAATTGAATTTTAAATGAGTACTGTATTTTTAGAAACAATATTTTAAACAGGAAATATATATTTTTTCTTGAAGTATTAATTAATCTTGAAGTATTAATAGGTCAAGTGTTAAGAATTGTTTTTTTTTTTTTTTTTTTTTTTTTTTTTTGTACACATAATTTTTGAATTCATTGTTTGAATAAAATTTTGATCTGTTTAAGAGTTTCATATTATTATTTGAAAATTGAAAATTTAATAATGATAATCATTAATTGAATAATGATGATGATAATCATTAACTGAAAATTTCTGCAAAATGCAATGATAAATAATTATTCTAAAAACCTTTGAAATGTCTTGAAATTAACTTCAAATTTCAGCCCAAACAGTAGTCTTAATTTAACCTAAATAACATGACACGTTACTCAATATTTAATTTATTTTCCTTATTTTTTACATTTTCTTTCAGAATGCTAACTTAGAAGTACCAATTTTTCAAAACTGAACAATTCTTCAAATTTTCAAAAATCCTAGTATTTAATTTGGTAAATGAATATTTAACGTCTTTTGTACACGATCATATATAAAAGTAAAAATATTTTGACAGGTTAATTAAACATTTTAAATTCTTCTAACTCTCTTATGTACAGCAAGTTTAATTATTTAAACGTCAGATCTTCTCCATCGCACAACCTTTTATTATCTTCATCAGATAGTCTAAAGACTTTAGAAAGTGTTATTTAAATCATGGGACATAATAAAGTTCTTTTAAAATAATTTAATGTCCTCAAAAATATGCATGTTCTAATCATACAATGTCAAACACAAAGCATTTTTAAAACAATTAAGATTCACTTTATCAAACTAATATGTACTAACAGTACTCTTAATTTACCTTAACACATTATATCTTGACGGTACTTTTAGTTATCTTTAAAGAAAATCCAATCTAAAATTTATTTATTTCGTCTTTTAATAAAAGTAGATTACGATTTTTATGCAAAATAATTTGTTCAATCATATCTAGAAAGCACAGTGAAACAATTAAGCTAAATATTTTTCAATCTGGTTATTTTCTGAACCGTTATCCTACAGGGGTTGGACAAAATAATGTGAACACTTGCGAAAAGAGAATTCCGTTTATTAATTGGCCGTTGGAATATTTGCCGTATGCAGTTCACAACGGATAGTTTTTGATGAAACTGATATTTATAGATCAGTGTTTATTTCAGATGTTATCTAAGATGCTGTTGTCTTATGTTTTTTTTGCCACAATCCTCTTCAAAACCATTCTGTCTCTGTCATTCAGCTTCGACTTTCGGCCACTGTTGTGCGTTTTAGATGATGTTTTTGCAGTGTTTCAAATATACTGACACTACAGTCGACACTGTACTTCTCCCAACACCCAGAAGGGTTGCCGTTGTCGTTACTGAGGCTTCAGCAAGACGGGCCCCAACAATCATGCCTCTTTCGAAATCAGAGAGTTCAGCCATGATGCAATTTTAACACAGATATATATTTCGCATCCGAATTCTATCACTGCGAGTTGCAGACTGATGTGTGTATTGTCTCGTCTGCTAGGTGGCACACTCACCGCTAGAGGACAAGAGTATACAAGAGTTTTTTTTCGAGTGCTATTTTTTAACAAATTTTCATATTATTTTCTCCAATCTCTGTAGGTGTAGCTTTTATCCTATTAAAGTATTATACGGAAAATTATTTGTTAATTAATCTAATTATTCTTGTAAATATTTATCAAAAAGCTCTCTAGCTACCGTTATATTAAATCAGTTTTAATTACAAAAATTATCTAAAAATCAAATTATTATTAAGCATGTTGTTCTGGATATCTTAGATATTAACGCAATTAATTATTCAGGTGACGCAATTTTTTTATTGAAACTTCAGGTTATAAAGGGTTAAATAACATTTAACATTGCACAATATATAATCTATTTCCATTAATTTTTAATATTTCTATCAAAATGCGAAGTTAGAGCTATCGAGTTCTTAAATGAATTGTAATATTTCCATAACAGTATATTTTGATAATTAATCTAATTATTCTTCTAAATATTTTGTAAAAAGATCTCTAACTACCAACATATTAAATCAGTCTTAATTAAAAAAATATCTAAAAATCAAAATATTATTATATATGTTGTTTTGGATATCTTAGATATTAACGTAAATAATTATTCAGGTGACGCGATTTTTGTGTTCAAAATTCGGGTTATAAATGGTTAAATAATATCTAACGTTACATAACATCTAATCTATTTCCCTTAATTTTAAAAATGTCTATCAAAATACGAACTTAGAGTAATCGATTTTTTTGCAACTGAAAAATTTTTCAATTGTTCAAATATCCTAATATTCAATTTTGTAAATAAATATATAACGTCTTTTAATCACGAAAATCTGTAAAGCTAAAAATATTTTCACTGGTTAATTAAACATGTCAAAGTCCTTTGACTCTCTTATGTAAAGCAAGTTTAAATATTTAAAATTCAGACCATCTCTATCGCACAATACATGAATTTCTTCATTATATAGTCTACAGTCTTCATAAAATGTTTTTAAAATGTGGAAATGTACAGACGTTTGATTAAAAAAAATTAGTTGTTCTTAAAAAAATTATATTTTTTATTAATAAAATGTTAAATATAATAATAATTCTTAAACATTTTACATTCACATTATGAGTGTCATATATTATTTTTTAATTGTTTCAAAACTAAAATTCACAGAAAATCTAAATGTAATATAAACATTATATATTTTATCCCTACTAGATCTTACATACACTGTAAAATAAAAAATAATCGTGAAGACTGAAAATGTACTAACAGCATTGCCGTCTGTTTTTCGTTTTTTTCATAACACATTAATTTTCTATTACCCCATTTTCAAAATCGTAATTGTTCGCTATTCAAAGTTAAAAATTCCCTTTTTAAAAACAAATATCGGAAATAGTGCAGTATTTAAAAAAATAATATATTAATGCACAATTTTACGCAAAGTATTGGAAATTATAAGCCTGTTTTTAAAAAAAAAAGGCATTACCTTACTCAGAACTTAAACCTCAACATTAAAGAATGATTGTTCATTACCCTTCACAACATCTAAAGTCTTCGTTATAGGCAAAAACAATAATAAAGAAAATTTGGATATTTTCCGTTTTCTCTGAATTGAAATGGATTTTTTTCCCGGTGAAATACACAATTTCCACTCAAAATAAATAGTTTCCATTAAAATACGTACATTTTTCATAAAGTCATCTTTTTGTTTACGAATTTGTTTTTACATAGTATGAAGAAAGTTTAAACACATTTCATACGTTAAAGTAACGTTCTTTGTTTATTTATATAGATATTGGATAATATTATTTAAACTTGTTAAATAAATTTGGGTTCAGAGGTATTTAATATATATGAGACACTTTTTAATTGTAGGTTATCACATGTCGAAAATCAGCAGTGAAAATACACCCGCCTTTATCACCAGCCCAAGAATAAAATGTTGCAGTAGTAATCATGGTCAGCGTGGAAGGCCAGGGAGATCCTTGGGTGGGAAATAATAAAAGAAACAGTACTATTTATCAAGAGTTTATTAGACGACATGTAGAGAATCACAATTCCACCAATGCTTCAGTTACCCATATTCTGGTTATGTCACATTTTTAAAATAGACTTAAAAATGTTAGTTGATAAGATACTACATTGCGACTGGACGAAAGACAACCCTCCAAGTGACATAGGTTTTGAAAAGAAGCCAAAAATCATACAAGTCTGCTCTCTCAAGTCAATGCAAGCGTATAATAATCAAAAAGCACGCGGGACGATACACGGCACCAGCCAACTCAGATTAAGAGGGAATGAACGAGAGCAGCAGCCGCGCAAGTGATAGGATGAAAATCCAGGAAGGATGCAGGAAAGCGTGACTAGATACATGACTCTTTACATAACTCAAGAAGCTTTAAAGAAAAGCAAACTAGCCCGAAAAAGCTTTCGTAATGGCTCATGGGAAATCGAATAAAATTTAAATAAATATAAAATGGTATTAATAAACTTGTAAAAGAAAAAAGAATTTAATGTCTCAAATAATGAAAGAGTAAAATAAATTAGTGTGAGTTTATACAAAGAAGTGTAGCTATTAACAGATTAAGATTTTGAGAATAAGGAATATAAAAATGCACTGAATTACAGGCATTGGGGATTAAAATATAAAGAATATTTAAGATATGATTAAAAGACAGGTAAAAAAGGTAGATATTATAAGAATTTGGAATAAAGTAACTAAGGTAAAATGGCGAAATTGTTTTATTATTACACACACACACATATATATATATACAGTATGTCCATAGTTAAACGACCCTATTTTAAAGTTGTCCACAGATGAAATTTTCGAGGCCAACATAATGAAGAAATGGGAATTTGTTTGAGTGAAAATAATAATTCAAAATTTTGCTGGCAGAGGGCTTTTCTAATGAAGTTCACATTTAGCATAAGCCCGGTGGCGTAGTTGTCTGAGCATCTGACTGCCGCGCAGCATATCGAAAGTTCTATTCCCAACTGGGGAAGACCCACTCAGCTTTTCATCCCTTCGGGGTCTATAAAATGAGTAACAAGCTTGCTTAGGAAATAAACACCCAGCTTCTCGCGTTAGACTGACCACATGTCCGGGACGTATTCTGCATAGCACCTCGTTGCCCAGGGTCAAGAAAATAGGGATGGGCACTGTCATATTTGATCTTTCATGGAATTATAGCTATAGAGTTCAGTTTTTAGTTTAGTTCAGATTTAACTTATATTTACGATAATTTACAGAGTTTATTACAAATGTTTAACAAAACTTTTTTTACTAAATCAGAAATTTCGAATTCATTTCACAGAAGAACTTGCAAATACACGCCACTTTCGTAATTCGTGTCTTCCCCGATCCACAGTCCTTAACCAATGCGACTAATGACTTTTGAAGCATTTTAAACATCAGGTAAGTTGTAATTATACAAACACTTTACCTGATTTTAAAGAGAGCATTTCACGACATGTTCTTCGCATATCCCAGAACACACAGCAGTCAACTCTAGAACATGCTATTATACAATACCAAATGGTAGCTGAAAATGATGGCCGTCTTGTGGAACACGTGTTTTGATTTAATAAAATGTAAGCAACCTACAGTAAATGTAGAATAGTTTCCTCTTTAGATCTCTTTGAAATGGGGTCGTTTAATTATGAAGACCCTGTATTCTTTATATATATTAACTTCAAATACCCCATTTAGATATTGTAATTTTTTTTGACAAAAATAAGTTACTTTGGTTTTCACTTTATGTAATAAAAGTCCATATCTACGCCTTTCTGAAACAAATCCCAGTCCATCATTCAGAACAATGGCTTCTGGAAGTCCGCCAGAATGTTTTAAGCATCAATATTTCCTGCGTAAGTGTGCTTTATCTTAAGAAAATGGCATTTGAAAAGATCAGAGTAAAAACAAGATGGTCAAATGCGACGATTCCAAGACAATCATTTAAATATCATCACATAAATTAAAAGCAAGGGATTTTTGAAGGTAAATCTGTATAAATGTTACAGTCATTCAGTGTAACTTTGAACCATGGGGTGTAACTTTGCACCACCTCATATTTTTCAATATTTATGACTCCAAAAGACTAAATAAACTGCGGAACTGTACTCTGTTGGCAAGGTTCTAAACTGGGATTTCTACTCTTTATTTTAGTTAATTTTGATTGTTGTTTTGAAGTTGTTATAATCCAATTAAATTTTCATAGTAAGAAACAATATACTCATTTATAAGACATACTATGATCTAAATGTTGTAAATGTGTTAATATTTTGTGATTATTTATTTATTAACAGTTAATAAAATGTAAAATAAGAAGGCACTAATAGCCCAGTGGTTAGGGGGTTGAATTCGGAATTAATTAGGGGAAAGCTGGAAATTGTTTTAATCTCTTCTGTTTAGGTCTAGAATGAATATGCTATGTTTTCCCCCTCGTACTAGGTGAGCGTTAGGAAGTATGTATAGAGTTACAGTCAAAAAACACGTTTTTTTGCATGAAGTAAAATGGGTACCTACACTCATACTTATGTTGAATATTAAGGTCACAATTCTACTTCAAAGTTTCAGATCCATCATCATGGGTATGACCTCAGAATTAATTAGGAGAAAACTGGAAATTATTTAAATCTCTTCAGTTTAGGTCTAAAATGAACGTACTATGTTTTCTTCCTCGTACTTGGGTGATTGTTAGAAAATATGTATTTTATTATTATCGAAAAACACGTTTTTTTTTTAGTTTCCTTAACAATATCTAAAAACGGCTAACTCTATAAAAAACATTGTCAATACAAATGTTATAGAGCTTAAAATTCTGAATAAAATGAGTACCATCATTAATATTTTTTGTTCAACATTAAGGTCGCAATTCTATTTCAAAATTTTTCAAATCAAGAGCTTGAAGCCAAGAGAGACCAAGTTAACTTAACAATATCTCAAATTGCGGGCCTTAATATTGAACAAAAATATTAATGATGGTACTCATTTTATTCAGAATTTTAAGCTCTACAACATTTTTATTGACAATGTTTTTTTGTAGAGTTAGCTGTTTTGAGATATTGTTAAGGAAACTAAAAAAAAAAACGTGTTTTTCAAAAATAAATATGTACATATTTTCTAACATTCACACAAGTACGAGGAAGAAAACATAGTACGTTCATTTTAGACCTAAACTGAAGGGATTAAAACAATTTCCAGTTTTCTCCTAATTAATTCTGAGATCATCCCCTGATGATGGGTCTAAAATTTTGAAGTAGAATTGTGACCTCAATATTCAACATAAGTATTGAGTGTAGGCACTCATTTTACTTAGAATTTTAAGCTCTACAACATTTGTGTTGACAATGTTTTTGACAGAGTTAGCTGTTTTGAGATATTGTTATGGTACGCAAAATAACGTGTTTTTTTTACTGTAATTCTATACATATTTCCTAACGCTCACCTAGTACGAGGGAGAAAACATAGAATATTCATTATAGACCTAAACAGAAGGGATTAAATCAATTTCCAGCTTTCACGTAATTAATTCCGAATTCGGCCTTTTTTAGCTCACCTACCACTGGGCTATAACATTTTACCGCATTTTCAGGGTAACTTTGAGCCGGCTCAAAGTTATAAGTTAATGTTTATAATTTACTGATTATAGGGACTACTGTTAAAAGTTTCCCATATTTGCACGTATATTTTATATAAATGCCGAAAGTGTGCATTAGATATAACATGTAAATATTTTCACAAAAATGTGTGAAATACATAAAATTCATTTAAAGGCGTTTTTCGGGGCAGAGATACTCAAATTTGACATTTCATACATTCGACATTTTTTATTCTTGTTTTAATAATACTAGTACTAGTATGCATTACTGTAACTATGGATATATTATTGAGTTAAAACATTGAAAATTGTTTTTCACTGCATTTTTATGTTTTATATGAACAATAAACAGTTTTTTTTTTCTTTCCAAATATTCATGGTTCTCTTCTTCCACTTTTCTTATGCATAATATTTGTTGTAATATCATAAATTATACAAATCTTGTGATTTGGGAAAAAACAAATTCGGAGTCTTCACATATCTAAAAACATTTTTTGAGGGGGGGGGGGGGGTTAAAGTGTCCTAACTATAATACTTTTTTTATAAATAATTATTTTTGATAATATTTCTCATATGGTGCAAAGTTATGGTGGGGGACTTTGAAACAGGATAAAAATTCATTTTTTATTGCTTTTATCCTTATTATTCCTTAATTTTGGATAGTCAAGCAATAATTTAGGATCATTTCTTCTCTTATATGCCCCTAGTTGCAACAATATTCTTAAAATAAGAGTGTGGCATATGAAAATAGAGAAAATGCGGATCAAAGTTACCCTGAATGACGTTACAATTTCAGAAAGACTTAAAAAATATTTATAGTACCTGCATATGCTTACTGCGTAACTGTAGTTTGAGGTATATACAACGTTTGCTTCAGGGACGCACTAATCGTAATTTAAAATACCCATGTTGCTCACGTTTCATTCACTTAATGAACATTTAAAATTGTAGTTTGGTTGTTGATTGCACCTTTAAAAGTCGAATATTAGTAAGTTTTATTCCATAGGATAAAAAATATTATTTTTTGCTTTTGTTTGATCTTTTCAAATATGATGATTTCGTTTTTAGTATTAACTAGTATATAACCACCGTCAATAATGACGAAATGTGAATGACAAATCTTCAAAACAATATTTTAAAAATATTTTTCTGACTTAAAAAGAAACGATGTCTCATGCATTTTGTTAATCAAAAAGTATTATCCTTTGATTTTTGATGATTAGAACAAAGAAATTATGTAAACTACAGTTTCATCACCAACGCGGCATTTCCAGCTACACATTTTATGACAAAAATGTTTGTTTAGGTTCCCTCTACATTAAAAATTTTCTGTTTATCGTGAATTTTTTCGCTAATAACTATGTTAAAATTCATAATTTTATCTGCAAGATAATTAAAATATGTTGCACCGATAAGAAATATTAATTTTATATGCAATGTCTTCAAATCTGTTAAAATGCATTAAAAAAACAACTATTACAGCAGTAAGTTTTTTTGTTCATATTAATTGCTGATGGATGACGCCAAAATAATTAGCAAGAAACAAAAGCTCCTGACTTATTGGGAATTAAAAAGGCCTACAGAGGCGCTGCTCACAGCGTTCGGTACAGATATATATATATATTTTTATTTGCCTTTAACTAATTCTAAAGTGCCATTGAAATATTTCTTTACTGTAAATGCATTTGAAAGTTTTATATATTCAAATTCGGATAATTTTTACTTTGTCATATAAGACAGAACAAAAAAGTCACAGGAAATCTGAAATTGTGCAAAAGAATAATCATTCTGAATAAATTAAAATTACATGTAATGCAATGTGCTTGCACGGCACTTTCCTGAAGCGAAATTTATATGTTTTCTCCACCAGATGGCGATAGTTATCGGAAATTTTTAATTTAGAACTTGCTGTTGTTGTTGTTAATTTGGCCCTAAATTTAGAACATATGGATAGTTTTTGAAGATTTTAAACAAAGTTAAAATATTTAAAGGTTTTAATATATTTTTACAATTATTTTAAGAGCTGCATCAACTTTAACCTTTTTTTTTTAAATTTTTAATGAACCGTTCAAAGTGTCATTGATTTGTTTGTAGATTTGCTGGAATTTCATCCTGAATGGCAACAGTATCGTTTGTTTAGATCTGATTTCTCCGTTTATAATAACTTAATTTTAATTTAGAACGTAATACATTATAAATGGATATGATACACATGTTTTATTTGAAAATATGCTGAAAAATCACGATTTCAAGTAGAAGAAATTATCATGTAGCTGTCATATGTTAGTATGTGTTTTTCATTAAGCCTAACATGGCGTTTAGCTACGGTCGATTCGCAGACCAGAGTGGTTCGCACGGCATGGTTACCTACACTTTTCTGCACTCGGATTTTATTATAAATAAATTCTCCCCCTGCCCTTTAACCCTCTCGCTGCGAAACCCGAGATATGTTAGGGCATGCGTTTTTCCGTCTAATTAATACTATTTGGTTATTCCCACCAGTTATTCTTTTGCGAAAACTTTATCTGATTTAATCAGGACATTTTCCCTGATTACGATAATGAAAAATTTCTTCTTTAACGAACCGGTGATAAAAGATTAAAAATTCTGTAAAAGACGCTCATCGCGAAGAATTACTTATGCAGCGAGAGGATGAAAAACAAATATGTTCTTTGAAAAAAAACTTTTTGTTTGTTTCATGCATTACATAATGCTCTTTTCTGATTATTACTAACTGATAACAATAAATCAAATTTAAATATTTATGTTTCGCTATTTAAATTCTGAAACGTTTAGCCATTTCAAAATACTGAATTATCTTAACGCGAACGAAACGAACGTGTTTTGGCAAACTGGATGCGCACACCAAAATGAGCAAATTTGAAGTTTCGAAGGCACCATGATAAATTATTTAACAAAAGGAGAGATTTTCGGAGAAAATTTTTCATAAAAGTTACATTTAAAGAAAGACCAATAAAAAAGAATTCTATTATGTGAGAATACTTACTCATAACCATGAATTTTTTGCGATATATGCAGAGTATACTTCAGAGTAACACAAAATCTTCATTTAGAATGTTCAGAATTCATTCAAACAATGAACAATTAAAGATGAAGATTTTTTGTTTGTCTGTACTTTCAAAAGATGAACATTAATAAGTTTTATAGTGGGCGAAAATAATAATAAAAAAGTCCTTTCGACCAGTGCAGGAAAAAGAGGTAGCTTGCATATTTCTGACTTTTAAAATTGCTTGTTTTACAAAGCTAATTTTACTCAAATTTTAAGAAGCTAAAATGCGCCGAACCCGATAACAGAACAATCATCAATAATGAATTCGAATGAGAATTACGCCAAATTAGTAAGCTCTAACGAAGTTTGCATCATTTGTGGTTACCTATATTTGGTCGCCAAGTTTACCGATATTTCGTCAAGTGTCGCCAAGATTGGCGAGAATTTGAAGTTAACAGTTATTAATAATATTTTAGCATTGCATGTTGCAAATGGCCGCCATTTTGAAACAGGATGGCGGATGAAGCTGGCCAACGAACTTGATTGAGACATTACACAACAAAGAGGAAATTGCTGGCCAGCAGCAAGATAGGTGCTGGCAAATGGTCTACCACTGCATGATCATTGCTGGACAGCTTCAGTCAGTTTTGCTGTTGGAAATCATAAGATAAAATTCCGGTGGGCTTCCGTTTTACCTCATCCGCTGGCCCACCACTTTATGGATGTGCATGAACTTTTGCAGTATTATTGCTGGGAACCATTACGCTAGTTGGCGTTGCGAATATCGAAGACATTGTATATTTGAACAAAAATCTGTAATGAATATCTTAACACAATTTAAGCTGTGAAGCTAATTTTTTTAACTGTAAATAATGTAGCACCATTGCCATCAACAAAATAAATAAGTAAATGAATAAATAGATAAAATCTTTTTTCCAACTCACTTTTTTTTCTCCTTAAATCTGGTTTTACTATGTTACAAAGAATTTCGGTTTTCATATTTGACACAGTTGAGAATCAATATTAAAAAAAGCGTAAAAAATAAAACGCATAAAATATATAGGATTTCTATACAATACAATAATTTCTATAATAGTTTAATGATTGGGTTCGTAAACCATAAAAGAAACAAACTTGAAATAGTGTAATGAAAAACTTCGAGCATTCGTAGAATACGCTGAAGTGTTTGTTCATGTCCGATCACGAAAACCAAACAGCATCGAGCGCGGTTAGTACTTGGGAAGGGTACCACATGAAAACAACTGAAAGCTCAAATATTTCTATAGACTTGTATTATAGAGACTTCTACACATATTTCTATAGCTCTTGGTGATACTAGTGCATAGAAAAAAGCGCCATGATTCTATAACACTTTGTTTTTTTTTATAGAATCCTATAAGAAATTTTTGAAAGGGAAAGTGCTGGGCCAGCAAAGGAATGTCAGTGCGATAGGTGCTAGTACTGCAGGAAAAGTGCTCAATTGAAGTAATGTGATGGCATACCAATGCTGGCCTGCTGTTGACCATCACTGATGGGCCAGCTGCATTTCGAACGGATTTTTTTCCTGGTTTAAGTAATGACACCATTGCACTTTACCGCTGATGGAAGTGCTGGCTGACATCTTTTTTTCCAGCTGATGATCCACTGCTTCTTTCTTTACTGAGTACTATATGCTATGCGTACAATCAATCTGATCCAAATAAGTTTATAAATAAGAGAGTTACAGCATGGCGAAAATCAGATAGTTTCAAAATGTCTAGCTCCCTAGAAATTCAAACTGTTATATCTCAGCCATTTTTTAAGATTAAGACGAAGCAAAATATGCTCCGGAATACTTGTACTAAGGTCAAAGACTTAAAAAATATATTATCAGTTTTTAATTTATTCGCACCGCGTTTTTAAATTAAAAAAATTAAGTTTTTTTTTTAATGGCCGCCATTTTTAAACAAGATGGCAGATGATGCTGGACAAAGAACTCGGTCGAGACATTGGAATGTACTATGCATACAATTACTCTCATCCAAATTGGTTAATGAATACGAGAGCTATCGCATGATAAATATCATAGCTTTATTATGTATAATGTCAGTGTAATGTATTGACACTCATTTTATTAGCCTCACCAGTGGCCGAGAGCTTATGCTCTCGAAGCTGGCAGACGGGAGGTGATGGGTTCGATCCCAATCGCGCCCGTCGGCCTAATCGTTCAGAGTTTTCGTGGTTTTCTTCGAACCTTGGATTTCCAAGCGTTAATACGGGTTCGGTTCCCTTAGAAAGACCCCCACGAAGGGCGCCCCCCTGGGCCTATATCCCTCGAGCAGATAATTGGCCGTCAAAAATCAACCAACCAACCAACCAACTCATTTTATTAATTTTTATATTTTTTAAAAAGATGGCGAATTGTAATATTATATATTGGTTATAAATATACATAAGTCACATTTGAACGGAGGGTGGTTTTGAGGGCTGGGGGTCATGATCGGTGAAAATATTTCAAAATTTTCCGGAAGTGCTTTCCTCCGGACGGCTGCAATAGGAAGCTTTTTACTTTTTGAAATGAAAGCTATCAAATATTTGTTTTGCTTTACTTTTTCAGATATATTGATGAGGGATTTTAATAATAAAATTAGCTTCTTGCTCTTTATAAACAAGTACAGTAAAACCTCCGTAACAAATACTCCGAATAGCAGACACCTATATTTAGCGAACAGTTTTTAAATACGCAACATCTATATATTTGAAAGTTTTTATCTCTGAAAAGCGGTCAAATTCCTTGATCCCTAGGTGTCCGTTATTGACAAGATTTACTGTATATATTTGAAAAATATATAATTGTACATAGTTACGTTAAGGGGGTAGGATACCTTTAAACCTACAAAATTCTAGAATTTTTTCAGTGCATATTTTGATTCCATAATCATTTCTGAACAACATGCGTTTATTCAAAACGATGATTTTTGATGTTGCGCGAAGTGTTACTAAAAAACTATGCATGGCAATCAAAAGAAATTTTCAAAAAATATTAATTTCTATATTATCTACAACTTAAAACCAGAAAAAGGTAATATTTTATTTTTTCTGTTTCTTTAATTTGAAAATATGTTTTAAAAGTTTTTAATTTTCTGTTAATTTTTTTTTATTTAGTCAATATTTTTTTCAAATATTCTGGTTTTAGTATAAAGGTAACACTATTATGTATTTATTTTCACCAAAATTTCCTCTTTGTAGGCAAATTTTCAGATTTTATCTCGCGCGCAATATTTTTTTTTCTTATTATCATATATTTTAAAACTTATCATTTCAATATTTATTTGTGAAATTTATAAGTATATATATATATATATATATATATATATATATATGTATATATATATATATTAATATAAATTTAAATATGAGCTTTGTATTTAAATTAAGTTTGATTTTTATTTTTGACTTATTACACACGTTTTGAAGCTTGGAACATAGTGATATATTTTCTTTTACTTTTTTTTTTTTACTTTTTATTATTTTTTTTGACGTGTTCAAAGGTATCCTACACCCTTAATTTATTTAAAATGTGTCATTATGCATACACTGCATAGTACTTATTAATATTAACATGGGAGCGTATTTTGGCAATTTGTATGCTTGTAAAGAATTGAGAGACTCGCAGTTTGCTTTTCTTTTAAAAGTGTTTTCAGTGTTTTCGTGTTCAGAATTGAGCAACGGGCTCTCTGTAACCACAGTGTGATAAACCCATTCTTTCTACTAGAAAACTCTCCTCACAAGAGTCCCTTCGTTGAGCCCTAAAACGCAGCAAATTATAACTTAAGATGTAAGACCGCATTGTAGATATATAAAACATTCCCGTTTTTTTTTTTTTTTTTAAAGAAATAGTTCCAAATAACTAATATAAAACAGTTGTCTTTGAAATATTTATACCATATTAAATATGCTAATAAAATGTTCTTAAAAATATAAGGTTAGTTGGGGCAACTGGGCCATGATTTTACAATGTGACTCCGGAGCTTCTGACAATTCAGCTTCAAAAAGCTAATGTTCATTTAAATTAAAGTCTGAACTTCTATAAATGTGTTCAGTTACGTTCCCTCTATCAGACAGAAATGCTCAAAATTACATTTTAATATTTAAAAATATAAAAATATGCACATTTCCTTTTTCTTTCCTCATGGGTCCAGTTGCCCCATAAAAATGGGGTAAGTGGACCAAGAGGGTCTATGTTCCACACGCGTTTACTCTCTTTCATGTGGGATATCAGGTCTTGTTTGAAAAAGTGTAAACAACTTTAAAAAATTTAAACTAGGCAGATCATGTACATTATATGACAATAAAGAGCGTTGTAAGGGAAACCTTTGCTGTCAATGTGTCTAAAAAAAGCACTAAAAGTGAAAATATTAGATTTATTTATACCAAAAACATAAAAATTAAGTAAGGACTTATGTACTTCAGTATAGGTAATAAGTATAAAAGCCACATGGGTATGTTAACCCTCTCATGCATACGGACCTCATATGAGGTCGTATAATTATTGCGTTATTAAACAAAAAGATTTTGTGCATTCATTTATGGATATTTGATTTGTGGACAGATAATACCTAGCATGCAGTACAATAATAAAACTATTTTATAATGCTTTCTCGTTTATCACAAAAAAAGATTTTTTCTGAATAATGAAAAATAATGAAAAATAATTTATGCACGAGAGGGTTAAGGAAATAAATAGCAAGGTAAATCTATGAACAAACGCCTACGTAAGTACTTAAGTACTTTATCTGTATCCAGAGGTTGCATTATATAGGGAAAAATTTATTGTTTCTACCTGAAACTTCAATGACTTACATTCATGATCATTTTATTTAACATATTATAAAGAAAGGTGCGATGAAGATATTATTTTCAAAATAGTGGCAGGAACAATTAAAGTTTTCCTATAGAATGCGACCCCTGTATCGTAAAATTTCAAGATTTGGCTATCTCGCTTTCAAGGGCAAGGTATTTGCATTCGTAAAATATTGAAATAATTTAATGACGCTAGTATTTACAAGAGAATCTATTCGAAAACAAGTAAAAATATATTTTCGCGTACTTAATAAATGAGACATATTCATTATAAAATTCCGGTGCCAATGTGGCAATTAGAAATTAAAATTATGTGATGCTATAACGGCATCACCGCCTCTCAAGGGGTGAAGAAATTTTGCTTGATATCACCCAATATGCTTTTTTAAATTTTAAGTAATTTTAATAAGGTATTCCATAATTTTCTTTATTGTGAGCAAAAAACAATGGAGAAATTTACTTCCCGTTGTATGAGAAACTCGAAAAAATTATTTATAACTATTGGGGTAACTGGATCCAGCATGGACCAGTTACCCCGGATACATGTCCCAGTTACCCCATTCTTGAAACATTTATGGGGTAACTGGGTCACCGGGCTTACATTTGAATCATGAAGTAAATATGTATAGAAACCTAATAATATTAACGTAGTTATATGCCTAATCTTTAAAAAAAACAGATTGTTTAATAAAAGTACTTACAGTATTTTAAGAAAAAGCCGAGTAAATTCAACCAAATTGGCGTTGTTTTTTATAAAAGAGACGTAAATTTTCGACAACCTATCACAGCAAATAGATAGTTGTGATTGAGTTGACACACGTTGTTTTAAGAAGTAGAGGTTAAGGGGCATTGTTCACAAAAGCTAAAACTTAAAATACATCAACGGTTTTTTTTATAAAATAGCCCATGGCCGAGTTACCTCGTGGGTCCTGTTACCCCAACTAACATTATTCAATAAAACTAGTTGCAGACACATTGAAAATTAGATCTAAGTTAAATTTGGTAACAACAAAAGCTATTTATATTATTATTTATTTTATATGTAAGACTTAAGCAACAGACGATCTCTTTAAAATAGATAGAAATAATTATAAAATATGACAAAAAAGAAGAATGTATGATTGCAGAAAAAAATCATTTTATATTAAGAATATATATGACATAGCTGCCAACATTTTTGCTATTTACCTACAACTATTTAATTTGTTTTTCAATGATCGAAAATTTTGGATTAAATGAAGTAAATTTTTCTGTTCAAACATTGCAGTCGAAAAAACAAAAGTAAAAGATGCCAGCTATGAAATTTCTGAATTTACGATTTTGAGGCTTTATAGATTTGAATTTATTAGTACATAAATCCTACGCATTTTACATTTGTATTCGAATTAATTTTCATTCGAAAAAAATAACATTGTTAATAAAATTCACGAGAAAATAGAATAAGTAATATTTACTACGTAGCAATTTAATGATTTAAGATTGAGAAAAAATAGCTAAAAATTTTTAACTTTCTTGAACTTTAATTAAACAAAATAGTTTTCTGTTTAATTAAAACTAATTTCGACATATGAATTAATTGAAGTTTTGGTAATCATTTTTGTAAAAGAATCGCAAAAAGAATTGAAATTAAAAGTTTGTAAATATAAAATATTAATTCATTTTAAACAAAATGCACAAAAAAATGCTAGATGAAAAATACATTTTAATTAAAGCCACAAAATAATTTATTTCGTTTTATTTAATAAGCGAAAGAAAAGATAATGAAAATACTAACAGGACTAGCCTGAAGTAAACTCTACTTCAAATGAAAATATAATGGAATTATTTTCAAGATTTATTTAATTCTGCATGTTTCTTGATAATATAATTTAGGTTTATGCAAGTATTTCTCAAATTTGATTTCACATTACGTTGAAAAAATACTAAATACATATATAATATTTTGTTGACAATTTTTCACAAGTAATAATTTTTCTAGGTTTCTAAATGTTAAATTATTACACAAGCCTGCAATGTTTGCGTTTTTTAACTTTTAGTAATTGTTTTTATGTATTTTTTAGCACTGAATACGAAAATTATCTTTATTTTTAAGCATCATTTAGGATTTTTCGCAAATCGTAAATTTCGAAGGTAAAAAAAAAAAAAAAAAAAAAAAAAAAAAATAGCGAAAATCTCAGGCTTAAAGAATAAAAGAGATTTTTGTGTCTTTTAACTTTTGATAATTTATTTATGTGTACTTTTCAGCTTGGAATCTGCAAATATCCCTCTTTTTTAAACACCATTTCGCAATTTTTCACAAATCGTAAATTTCAAAGTTAAAAAATATCACAAATCGGATACTATAAAGTAGATGTGAAACTTTTTTTATGAAATTTAATTTTATTTAATTGAATAATTCATTCATTTTTTGGCTTATACTTGGTATTCTTACGGTTAGCTAAGAGGTCAAATGAGATTTTCCAAGCTGTTTGATTTTTAACTACTTATGTTTTTTAATAAACACATGATATGTAACAAAAATTATAAGCAGATTACGTTGATTTCTTAAATTTGCGTGTGTGGTGAGAAATTATTGAAAAATAAACTGGAAACACACACACACACATGCACACCTAAAAAATTAGAATAGTTTTGAATCCTGTAAAATTCGAAATCTGTTTCTGTTTATCTATTAGTTCCTTATAATCATCATTATATTATTATACAGGGTGCCCTCCCTCAACGATGTCCAATGGCTAATTCCTGAACTGTTAGTAGGAACATATAGTTCCAATTACAAAAACGTTTCAAATAAGGTAAAGAAGAAGTATATTAAATAGATTTTGGCCAATAAAATCATTTCTTAAAAAATTACGAAATTTAATTTTTTTCGGTCTTATAAGTTATATTTAGCAACTTTTTCCTGTTATAATGACAAGTAAGACTAAACGGTTCCGTTATTCTACGTTTAAAATTGACCGAGTAACATCTGTTTAAATTTGGAGGATAATTTTGTTACAAATTAGAGGTGATTCACAAATTTAGTAGAAATATAATTAATATATATATATAATAAAGATATAATAAAAAAATAGTTGTGAGTAAAATTAACACTGCAATATAGATTTGAAATCTTTAATCATTCTTACATATTAATGCAAAATGTACAATTTTTAATGTACGTATAAGAAGGAAATATAAAGCAGAATTTTTGTAAATAAAGTGATGAAAATTAACTTTCTAAATTGCTATTCTTTTCAAAATGATACATATTTTTAAATGTCGATAGATTACAGTAGCCTGCAAAAGTTGGGTTATGTCATGTTTTTTTCCTTTTGATAACTGATTTTATGTATTTTGTACCGCTGAATCCGGAATTGACATTCATTTTTTATAATCACGTAAACATTTTTTGGAAATAGTAAATTTTAATATTAAAAAAATTAGCGCCAATTTGATACTATAAAATAAATGTGATTGTTGTGTTTTTAACTTTTGATAATTGATTTTTTTTTGTATTTTCTACCGCTGAATCCGAAAATGTCCTTCATTTTTACCATCACAACACGATTTTTCGCAAATTGTAAATTTCAAAGTTAAAAAGTTCAGATTTAAAATTGAACTTCCTCCCCCACCTCATCGGACGCCTCAGATGTTTGGCTGTATGAATCCCAATACAAGCCAAAAAATTGAATAACTTATTGAATTAAATAACATTAAATTAAATAAAAAAATTCTAAATCTGTTTAACAGTAGCAGATTTTCGCTATATTTTAACTTAAACATTTACGCTTTTCAAAAAAAAAAAAAAAAAAAAAAAATGTAACGTGATGATTAAAACTGAAAGTCATTTTCAGATTCAGTTCTAAAAAGTACACAAAATAAATTATCAAAAGTTTAAAAACACAGCCATCTTCTCTTTTTTATAGTATCCGATGTTTATTGTTTTTTAACTTTCACAATTTATGATTTGCGAAAAATCCTGACATGATGGTTAAAAATTAAAGTAATCTTCGGATTCAGGGCTAAAAAATACATAAAAGATAAAAAACACAATCATCGCAGACTTGTGTTAACTAATCTAAAACTTTATCTTAAATTTCTTGGCGCTAATCTAACCGAAATTTTTGTGTTATTCTGTAAAGTAAGTATAAATGTTAACCACCGAAAATCATAATAGTATTAGTTTGTCATCGGATTTACGTCAGTATGTAAAATTTAATTTCGATCGGATACTTGAAAGGGAGTTAAAATTCGAGTAAAAATTTTGAACTGTAAAAAAATGCATACGATCGTTGAAGTTAAATTAAAACCTATCACATAATTTGTGTTATAAAAATCATGAAAAGAAACAGTCTGAAATACTTACATAATAAAACATATGTAAAAATATAATTATTGTAGCCAATCTGAATCTTAATAAAATTTAACTCAATCGTAAAGCTTGCACGATTTTTTTCAAAGCGCAGATACACATGAAAAAAGTTCTTCGAATACTTTAAGCACTTGGAAAAAGACCCCTCAAACTATGGCCGAACTCATTTGTGTTCAGATGCAGAAAAGTGGTATGTGTCATGCATTTTTAAAGTTTCATAACTCGGTCAATTTTAGTGTTATAAGAACGGGATTTTTTTTGTCTTACATCTCAGTGTAACAGGAAAATTGCATAAAATATAACTTATTGGACCGGGTGACCCTATAAATATTTAAATTTCGCAATTTTTAAGATCTATTTTTATTGACCCAAATCGCTTTTAAAATATTTCTGTACCTCATTTAAAACATTTTTGTAACTAGAATTATATCTATGACTAACGATTTGGGAATTAGCCATGGAGTGCGGACACCTTGTATAATGATGAAATTTTTATTTGATTACTGGAAGTTTGAAAAACTTCACTTATAATGAAATTTAAAGAGACAGTAATTTGTTTTTGCATATAAACCTATTACAGTGTTCGTACGGGTACCGTTATTTTCAAGGTGAAGTATCAGTATTTTCTTATAAAGAAATAAATCAAGTTGAAACGCGCGAAATTTCGCCTTATTTCATAAGATATTATCTATAGGAAAATGCTGGTATCGAAGACTTTTCTGGTCCTGAAATTCCAACACCCGTACGAACCTTGTATTAAACCAATACCATGCGCATTTCTTAAAATAATTTATCATTTTACAGAATTAGATATTTTAAATTTTAATAAGGTGTTTATTTAAAAAGTGGAAAAAATCCATCTAGTAAAAAAATGCCTTTTTATGCTGTTATAAAATTTTAGAATTCCTTAAAATAATATTTTATGGAATATTATCACAGATATTTTTTATACAATTTTAAAGATGACATTAATAATCCCTTTACAAAGAAAATAGATAAAAAACTACCATAGAAAAAATTAGGTTTAATGCATTTTTGTATTAAAATAATTATTTAATGGTTTAAGGATAAAATCTTACATAGTATGAGATTCAAGCAACATGTTCTACTATTCATTTCACAATAAATATTTTTCATAACATTCAAAATGCATCTGCCATTGAGCTTGGAGACGCAGGAGGGAGAGGGGAAGTAGGGTGAGTCGAAAAAAGCGATTTGTTTCAGATCAATTTCTAATAGCGGAGAAAAGTTGCTTTTGTAATTAGAAGAATAACGCAAAAAAATATTTTTGAAATCTGTTAATATCTTTAGGTCGCGCATATTATAACTTCAATGAATACACCGGTGCTCACAAACACAACATTTATTAACAGCTACTAAAAAGAGAATAAAAACTTAAATCGTAGAACAACATTTCGAGCCGAGTTGAGTTGTCGTGAAACATTAAAATTCAGTTACGGTTAGATATGTGACATCTCCTTTTTTTTTTTAACAAAAAGCAATAACCTGAAAATAATACAAATACAATCAAAATTAATAAAATGATAGTCAGTTAATATAGTCATTTAAGTAGGATGGTTTTCTAATAACTCGTCCAGATTTAGAATATGTCTCTGTTGGTGAGTGAGTGCTATCGGTGTGGGATTTAGTTATTGTAGAAGGTAAAGGGGTGTTCAAGTTTGGTGTAGATTTCAGCTCATTTCAAGGAAGGTTCAAATCTGGTGTAGGTTTCTCACAATCTAAAAAGTTAGATTTCTTTTTAACTTCAAACTTCACGCTACGAGGACCTTTGTGTAGATGTCTTCTATTTCTTTCTAATATCTGTCCATCTTCCTTTAATATACGATACGATCGTGGTCTGTCAGCATTTTCTAGAACCTTGGCGAGTTGATTTGCATCTTTCTGAGTACCATCTTTAAAAAATACCACATCATCTTCCTGCAAAGGTTTAAGTAATTTAGAGCCTCTGTCATAATAAGATTTTTGAGTTTCTTGTCGAGTAATGAACTTCCGTCGAATCTCATCATATTGGTTAGTAGGAAAATAATCTTCTTTACGTGGCATAATTCCATTAATTTTATGACCAAATAACAATTCTGATGGCGAAGGAATATTATTGGATATTGGTGTATTTCTGTACTCTAAAAGTGCTAAATATAGGTCTTTGTTATCAAAATCAGCTTTCTTAAGCACGTACTTAACAGTCTGTAAGAGTCTTTCACCATTCCGTTTGATTGAGGGAACCTGGGACTTGATGTTTTGATCTGGAAATTCCAAGATTTTGCAAAGTTTTTGAACCTTGAACTGTCATACTGCGGTCCATTATCAGAATAAAGAAGTTTCGGAATGCCAAATCGTGCAAATATACCCTTTAGTACTTTAATGGTAGCCAGACTTTAGACTTCTGTTTATAAAGCTGTTTCCACATATTTACTAAAATAATCTATAACAAGCAAATATTCCCGACCTTGGAATTGAAACAAATCATTTCCCAAAACTTCCCATGGGCCATATGGAACTTCTTTTGGCATCAGTGGTTCTTTTTGGTTTGATTTTCTATACGAGAAACATGTTTTACAATTTAAAACAAGATCTTCTACTTCTTTTGACATACCAGGCCAAAACACTTGCATTTTTCAACACCCATGTGCCCATAATGTATTCGATTTAGCATATCATTTCTAAGATTTTTTAGAACAACAACACGAGAGTTTTTAAAAACTAATCCATTTGCAACTGTTAATTCTTCACGAAAACTAAAATAAGGCATTGCAACTTCCGGAACTTTAAATTTATTTTCTGGCCATCTTTCCAAAATTAAATTAGATACAACTTGTAATTCGGAGTCATTTTGTGTTTCTTTTTGAAAAAAATTAAACTTTTCACTTGACATAGGAACACTCTCAGTAATCATACCAACGTATGCCTCGACATCACCTTCAAAAGAGTCACATGTTTCTTCTAAAAATGATCTAGATAAAGCATCTGCCAAAAACAATTCTTTACGTGGTTTGTAAAAAAGTTTAAAATCATATGGTTGTAAACGAATTCTCATTCTCTGTAATCTTGCAGGGCACTTATCAAAAGATTTATTAAATATTGATTCAAGATGTTTATGATCACTTTCAATTTTAAATTATCTTCCAAAAAGATGCTGGTGAAATTTCTCACAACCGAAAACTACAGCTAATGTCTCTTTTTCTATCTGTGCATAGTTTTTTTTAGCATCATTTAAAAATTTAGATGCATATACAACTGGTAAATTATTCTGTGGAAGCACTGCCCCTAACCCATTTTTACTGGCATCAACTGATAAAGTGATTGGTTTCGACACATCAAAATATTGCAGAACCGGATTTTTTGCTAAAATATTTTTTAATTCCAAAAAACACTTATCATGAATAGAATTCCAATTACATATGTTACCTTTTTTAATTAAATCTCTAAGGATTGCGGTTTTTTGTGAAACATTTGGAATGAATTTTGAAACATACGCAATCATACCCAAGAAAGTTTCTAGTTCTTTACTGTTATTAGGAGGTTTCATAGCTATAATTGCTTTAATTTTGTCTTCATCAGTCTTAAGACCATCTTTAGAAAATTTGTGTCCTAAATATTTGACTTCTGTTACTCCAGTTTTACACTTACTCAAATTAAATTTAATATTTCTTTCACGAGCTTTCTCAAGAACTTTTTTAAGCCTCATATCATGTTCTTTTTTATCTTTTCCCCAAATTAATAAATCATCTATATATATATTTCAACTCCTTCCTCTCCTCCAAAAACTTCAGTAAAACTTCTATGAAACACTTCTGGAGCTGAGCAAATGCCATATGGTAACCTTAAATAACAGAATCTTCCAAATGGAGTGTTAAATGTTGTTAATTTTGAACTCTCTTCTAATAACTTAATTTGCCAAAAAGCCTTATTAGCATCCATAATTCTAAAAAATTGAGCGCCAGCCATTTTAGAAGCAATACATTCAAATGTGGGTAAATAAAAATGTTCTCTCAAAATATTAGAATTTAAATACTGTGGATCTAAGCATATACTTAAACTTCCATTAGGTTTAGGTACAATAACTAAAGAGTTAACAAATTCTGTGGGTTCATCAATCTTTTTAATCATTTTAGCGTTTATCATTTCATTTAATTCCTTTTTCAATGGTTCCATTAAACTAATTGGTACCTTTCTATAAGCTTCAACTTTACCTGTAGCATGAGGTTTGAGCTTAATATAATAAGTAAAACCCTTTAAATCACCAATTCCCTTAAAAAGATCAGGATATTCCTTCAAAATTTCAGGCATTTCTTCTTTATAAGAAGTAATTGAATTTACCCTGTTAAATAAATTTAATTGAACCAAGGTAGGTAACCCTAACACAGCAGGAGCCCTATGATCACAATCAACTGTTTGAAAATCTACTACTGCTTTTGCACTTTTAGACGTTTCACATGTTAAAGAACAGTTACCAGCAACATTAATTTCTGTACCATTATAGTTAGTTAGCTTCATGTTTGAATTTTTAATTAAACTTTCTTTTAAATTCAATTGCTTAAATTTATGTAATGGCAACACGTTACATTGAGCATCCGTATCTAATTTTGCAAATAAATATTTAGAAACATTTGCTTTAAGTTTCTCAAACCAATCTTGTTTATTTTTACTTTCATTATTTTTTATAGCTCCCAACACATATTCATTTGAATCATCATTTTGTGATCGTGGAACACACACTGATTCGTTAGTATCATAACTTCTCAAAACGTTAACTTTCTTTTTAAATCTACACATGTTCGCAAAATTATTTAATTTTTGACAAATATAACATTTTTTATTATAAGCAGGGTAAGAATTTTTAAAGTGAAACTTACCGCATTTTCCACATTTCTGAGCTTCAAATTCTGTACGGTATTTGCGAAACTTTTCGTTTCCAAGAACACGATTTTTACTTATTGCATTTTCATTTTTATTAACAACTTTTCTTTAATATGAATGCTGTGCATTTTTTTTATTTTATTTTGACTGCTTTTACGACTTTCTCTTCATTCAGCGTTTTCGTTTGCATTTCTGCAATTTCTTGCGTTTTACACATCTTAATACATTTTTCCAAATTAAGATCAGATTCACGTAGCAATCTATCTTTCAGTAGTTGGTTTATTCCGCTTATAATTCGATCACGAATTAAACTATCTCTTAGTTCACCAAAATTACATGTACTTCCAAGTTTCTTTAATGAAGTTAAGAACTCATCAAACGTTTCATCAGAATGTTGTGTACGACTAAAAAATAAATGGCGATCAATAGATTCATTGGATTTTGGGATAGAAAAATCTTGAAACTTCTGCATTACTTTAACAACATCTTTCTTATCGTTTGACGTAATTTCCATAGTATTATAAATTTCTAAAGCATCTGTTCCAATGACATGCAATAAGATTGCAACTTGAACTTCAGGCGGTTTTTTATTATTTTCACTAGCCAACATGTATAACTCGAACTTTTGCTTCCATTTCTTGAAATTTTCTGCAACATTACCATCCATAGAAAGTGGATTCGGAGGTGTTAATCCTGATGTAGCCATTTTCTTGTTCTAATAACAGGATAATATGATACAAAGGCGAACTCAAACAGTTAGCATTTTAAATTAAATAATTACCACAGTATATTCCTTATTTTTCTTTTCTTTTTCACAAATAGCAATGTTCTTTGGAACCGGCTGCGCCATATTATAACTTCAATGAATACACCGATGCTCACAAACACAACATTTATTAACAGCTACTAAAAAGAGAATGAAAACTTAAATCGTAGAATAACATTTCGACCCGACTTGAGTTGTCGTGAGTCATTACAATTCAGTTTTTGGTTACATATATGTGACAGCGCATTGCACTTGAATTTTTGAAAATGTGATGAAAAGTGACAATTTTTGAAATTAATGATAAAAATTAAAAAATATTCTGAGCTACTTCTAATAGTGCGTAAATGTCACCTTTTGGTATTAGAAGAATAATACAAAAAAATAAAATAGAATAAAATCGGTTAATATATTTAGGTCGCACGTTGGACTTGTATTTTGGAAAATATCACCAAAATTGACAATTTTTGAAATTGCATGATGGAAATTTAAAAACATATTCCGACCTATTTCTAAATCCCAGCAAAGAAGAAATTGCCGGACAGCAGCAAGATAGGTGCTGGCTGATGATCTACCACTGCATGACCACTGCTGGACAGCTTCAGTCAACTTTTCTGTTGGAAATCATCAGATAAAATTCTGGTGGGCATACATTTTATCTCACGCGCTGGCCCACCACTGCATCGAAGCGCACGAACTTTTGCAGTATTAGTGCTGAGAACCCTTACGCTAGGTGGCGCTGCGAATATCGAAGACATTGAGTATTTGAACACAAATCTGAAATGAATATCTTAACAGAATTTAAGCTGTGAAGCTATTTTTTTTTGAAACTGTAAAAGATATAGCAGCACTGCCACCAACAAAATAATTAGTAAATGAATAAATAAATAAATTCTTTATTTGAACGCACTTTTTTTTCTCCTTAAATCTGGTTTTACTAGGTTACAAAGGATTTCGGTTTTCATAATTTACGCTGTTCAGAATCAATAATGAAAAAAAAGTGTATAAAATGCATAGGATTTCTATCAAATAGAATAATTTCTATACCAGTTTAATGATTGGGAACGTAAATCACAAAAGAAACAAACTTGAAATAGTATAATGAGAGCTTGCAAGCTACGAGCAGTCGCAGCGTACGCTGAAAGCACTTGTTCATGTCCGCTCACGAAAACCAAACAATATCGAGCGCGGATAGTACTTGAAAGGGTGACCACATGGAAACCGCTGAAAGTTCAAATATTTCCATAGACATTTCTATTATAGACACTTCTACAGATATTTCTATAGCTCTTGGTGAAATTAGCTTATAGAAAAAAGAGCCATAATTATATAATACTTTGTTTTTTTATAGAGTTCTACAATAAATTTTTGTAAGGGAAAGGGCGAGACCAGCAAAGGAATAGCAGTGGGATAGGTGCTAGCACTGCAGGAAAAGTGTCGGATTGAAGTAATGTGATAGCATACCAATGCTGGCCTGTTGTTGGCCATCACTGATGGGCCAGCTGCATTCGGCTCGGACACTTTTCGACAGGTTTAAGTAATGGCACACTTGCACTTTACCGCTGATGGCACCGGTGGCTGCTATCTTTTTTCCAGCTGATGGCCCACTGTTTCCTTCTTTGCTGGGTAGTGTACAAAAATCACATTTTGAAATTAGAAGAATAGCATAAAAACTATTTAAAATCGATGAATATCTTTAGGTCACTTCATCGCACTTGAAATTTGGAAAACATTGTTAAAAATAGCACATTTCCGCAATACAGGAGCCGGGTTCAAAATACTTTGGTCATATTACTACAACAGCTGAAACCGGTAGAGATAGTTTTATAAGTGTTGTTGCCGAAACGTCAGTGAAGGCTTACTGTGGAGACACGAAATGTTTTAGTTTCTGTTAGTCTGTCTGTTAGTCTGTTCCGCGATAACTGCCGCAAAAAGCATCCGATCGGCTTGAAATTCACTGGACATGTTGATGAGGTACTTGGACTTAGCTGTATAGTTTTTGGTTAAATTTGGTTCATTCGTTCGGGAAATATGGAACATTTTATTTTTCTCTTTAATGCTTTTCTATTGCAAGTCAGACGATTTTCAGATTTTTATTTGTTGAAAGAAATGGCTCATATGAAAAATGGATTTAAATGGTAAATTTTTTATGCTGAAATTTTTAAATAAGATTATTAAATTATTCCAATTAGTTTGAAATTTTGTCAATATATTTGCGAGATTTTTTTAATTAGGTTTATAATATTGGGGTTAATTTTATGCATGTTTTCCAATAATATAAAGGATTTTGTTTTATCAATTTGACATAATGCATATTTCATTTTTTTCCTTTTCTTTCATCTGTTGCCTAGCAACGTATTTGGTCCTAATAATATTAGTATAGTTGCGTGTATAATGTTTGAGTAAAGCCAACGTCAAAACGGATGAATAAATGCATTTGTATCTTTGCATATAGATGGATTTTAGACCAGAAATAAAAATAGGCAATATTTCATTTATTTTATTTATTTTATTCAAATATTTTTCTTAAAAATACAAAAGTTCATTATTTTCATAGAGAATAACGTAACATTTTTCCATAACATTTACCAATATTTCTTTAATTGTTGCCAAGAAAATCAAAACACGGAATAATATTTTCTTTAAAAAATTTTTCAATTGAAATGTTTTGTCGTGTAACAGGAAAATGAAAAATAAAATTAAGAATAGAAAAATTAATATGGCGGCATATTGAAAATAAAAAGAAAACTCTCGAGCATTTCTTAATGTAACAAGATGAAAAGTTTTGATTAAGTACGCATAGCGGTTGAATTAGACGTCATTTATCGGAAACAAAGATGCTGGAATAAAAAGATCTTGGGTAAAATAAAATTAACTATTATTCACGGAGGAAAGAGATAGATGGAGATGCAGTATGCCGTAAAAACAGTTTGCAATACGATGTGCGTTATCGCTCAGATTTAAATGCCCTCATTCGGCCCAAACAAAACAAGCATGTGGAACAGGGACCGAATTCTTTGACTTCATCCGTGCATTTTTTTCTGTAAAATGAAAATCATCTGTTTATAATTAAGCAATAAGCAATTTAAGGTAGCATTTCATTGTATTATGAATTAAAAATTGTATTATTAAAAATATTTTTCTGTTTTTTTTTTTTTTTTTTTTTTTTTTTTTTTTTTTAAGCACGTCGTTGTGTTGTGCGGAATGTAGCGGATTTTAGGGTTGCATTTTTGGCGTCACTTCAAAATTTATTGTCTGCGTACGGTTAACATAAATATTTTATTTTTAATTTAAATTTTATTAATTTGTAAAAAAAAAAAAAAAAAACTTATGCATATCCTTATAAATCACAGCGTAAAAAAATCTAAGATATAACATAACCATCCGCACAATCAATAAAAAATTACGAATGTAAATTTAAATAGACTACGGGGGGTTCAGGGGGGCTCTGCCCCCCTGAAGAAATGCAATTTTGATTTAAAAATCTACCAGAATAAGTAGCTCATCAGAATTTCAGAACATCAGTGTATAACCACTTGTTTAACACTTTTAATTTCTGAAACTTTACGAAGTATCTTGTACGTTATAAATATTTATGTAATTTGAAAACTTTAAAAAACGATTGTAGAAAGTTGAATATTACGCAAAGAGTGTTAAAAAACAATGCCTTGCAAAGATGACGTTGAGGCTCCTGATCTGCAGATTTACTAGTTTTATATATATCTGAAAAGAAAATCTACTTAGACGAAGACGTTGAGTTGGATGTGACAGCACTTCTATCAATGCGGGAAAGAAAATAAGGGGATATTTAAAATTTAGAAATGCCGATAGGTAGACCTTTTCACTGGTTTATTTTCCTTTTGCCTTTCATTGAATTACCTTTTAGGCACTTGTTTCAACATATCGATGGAAAAAGCACAGAACCGGCATTATTTCTTGGTTCTATTGGTACACAGTTAAGAAATTGCAGCAAACTGCCCAGTCATTCGACCGTCTTTACAGATAACAGTTATTAACCGTATCTTTTTATCGTTAAAAATATGGTCAAGTAACTGTTATTTTCAAAAAAGGTTAAATGATTAAACAGTTTGGTGCCGATTTTTAACAGTGTGAGCAACTACCTGCTTTTGTAACACTATTTGTTGTCAAATTTCAATTAATCAATTGCAATATCCCAACAATGATTGTTAATAAACCAAATGACTTGAAGTAATATTTAAAATATGTATCTTCTCTAAATATTGAACGCTGTGGGGCAATCTTCTGTCCTGGGAACCTTGCTGTCCGTAATCGAGGGATGATTTCTCACTAACAACCACAAATAAAACTCTCAATCTGTATGGATCCATTGAAACCTTATCAATGAATTTAGTTTTGCAGTTGGTTTTATACGCCATGCAAATATGTGCATCTGTATTGTTTGAGATTGATAAGAATCATTTTATTATTCTAGGAGAAATGCATCTGTTCAAAACAATAACAATATCGCGTCAATTACCAAAAATAATTGGTGGAGGTGATACACTCTGTTACTGAGCGTAATGGAGTCTTTCCGCATCCCAAAAACCCGTGATTGTCAATGATCACAGATGAAAGAGAACAATCAGGGTATTGGAATTCAGACGGATTTGGAAAGAAATGCAATCTGTGACTGTCTGGGAGAGTTTTAGAATCAGTGAGAGACAAATTGCTCTCTGAGCTTGTTCTGTGCAATATGGTAGGTGAAGTAACCTTGCAGGTAGAACAATAATTAAGTTATGAGTAATCGTGAGCACTAAAATTTAACTTGTGTCACAAAACCTCCCACAGTTCCCACTCTTTCGGTCTGCATATCTTTCTAGGTCTGAATATATATATATTTTTATTTTCATCATGTAATTTCAAAAATTGTCAGTTTTGGTCATATGTTCCAAAATACAAGTGCAATGCGTAACCTAAATATATTAACCGATTTTAAATAATTTTTTGTGTCATTATTCTAATACCAAAAGGTAACATTTACGCACTATTAGAAGTATCTCTGGATTTTTTTTTAAGTTCTCATCATTAATTTCAAAAATCGTCACTTTTCAGCATATTTTCAAAAATTTAAGTGCAATGTGCGATCTAAGGATGTTAACCTATTTCAAAAATATTTTTTGCGTTATTCTTCTAATTACATAAAGCAACTTTTCTGCTCTATTAGAAGTTGATCTGAAAAAATTCGCTTTTTTCGACCCACCCTAAGGGGAAGTCTCACTGAATTTAAATTATTGATGAAATTATTAAATTTGTATAAAATGTATTTTATTCATGAATTCTCAATTTAGCCTTGTTTCATCTGTGTAAAATATATTGTACATTTTAATTTATTTGCTAGTGGAAATTGTTTGCCAAATATTTATAAGGTTTAATTTTTTTTAATATTTTCATTTAATTTAAAGAGTCTTTGGAGCTATTGACATTTAGATTGTTGAAATTTGATTTTATTGGAGTTTTAGTTTAGACAGGTAAATCAAATATCTTCCTAGTAAAAAAGAAAAAGAAAGAAAAGTTTCTAATATAGAATTTGTTGTTTCTGTGTTAATAAAAATGTTTGTTTTGAAAGTGCATTAAATATTTTAATTTACAGTGTTCTTAATTGTGTGTGATGCTTTAAATGTGTTATTAATTTGGAGACAAAGTGTTGAGCTGCAACACACTACTATAAGAACACATTTTTATTACAACACTACGTACAGCACTATTTCTAGACCACATTTCTGTATAATAACGCTTTTGAAGCATATTCCTAACACAACCATAACACAGGAAAGTGTTGTGTTTGTATTTCTTATGAAGTGTTCTAACTAACATTGCCATAAAGTGTTGTTATTTTGAAGACAAAAAGTGTTATTAAATGCATTTATTTTTGTGTGTGAGCATTTGCAGTGTAGTTTAAAACTCACTTGGTAGATTTACTAGAATCTTGATATAGTACTAGTATATATAAACGTAGAATAAATTCAAAGGAAGAGAAAGGGAGTTTAGGGAGCAGAACGCCCTGAACAAATGATCATTTATATTCTAAACATTGAAACAATAAACAGTTGAAACATATAACTTCATGGAATCATGTTTAATATAACAGTTCTGAAAAGTTATATTTTATGAATCGTTGTGATTATCATAGATGTTTAAAAATATACATATAATCTAATATTATTAAATTGCGGATTACAAGTTGTAAAATATTATGTAAATTGAGATGCAAAATAAAATTTCTTGCAAAATGGACGCCGAGGGTCTGAAGAGTTACTCTCTATTATTATTAATTTATTTTTTATTTTTATTTGAAATTCAGTGAATATCCGAAACCCATGAGACAGCGCGGTTAATCTGGTTAATAGACACACAGACCTCCTTCTCTATCTGTTTTTAATCTACTTATTTCAAAGAAAACTCTACTTTTTTCGATTTTTCTTAAGAATATTATAGAAACCTAACCACAATATCATTTTTTATGCAATCGTTTTGAATTTTCTTTTGAAATGCTGGCATTAAAAAAACGAAGCCCAAACGCAGCATTATTTATTGCATTAACAAAATATTTTATCAAAACTATATTTTATTTCATTAAAAAAAATAATGGAAATAAATTACAATTTTTTTTCTAAATCTATTTGTCGTTCGAACTCCTCATAAATAAACTATCAAATATGTCAGGGGACTCAAATCAATTTCATAAAGAAATTTTATTTTCAGCTAAATCACACTCTCCTGAAATTCAAAATTTAATAATGTTAGAGTATATGTATAATTCAAGGCATATAAGATTTTGCAAAGATTCATAAAATCTAATTTTTAAAACCTTCTTATATTAAGTATGATTTCATAGAACTATCATTTTCAACTATTTATTGCTGAAATTTCTTATAATAAATCTATTTAAATTTACGGTTGCAATTGCAGATACTTGTGCTATTTCTAGATCCTAGTATATCTAGGAGTGCATTAATTTATTAATTTATGTTTTTATACGATAAAAGTCTTCTTGTATTTTTTCTGAAATTGATCTTATCTGAATAAAAAAACAGACCTACCTATCTACCACATAACATCCGTATTACTTATCAAATTGGTCTCGAATCAACTTTGCATCGGCGCAGGAGGATGACTAAGAGTCCGGCAGAAAACAAGGTAGTGGCCCCTTCCTTTTCGGAAGAAGTCCAAAGTGGAGTCCCTCAAGGGTGCACGCCGTCGTCTGAGTCCCACGTCCAGCCGGGAGAATACGTTTCCGTGGAACGTGTACCAGAATATACTGTCGTTGGGGTATCATAGTGCGGAACATCCACGGACGACTCCGGGATGTCCACACTGGGCATTGGAGGGCTGTCAGACACAGTCCTCCCTGGGTGGTTCTGAAGAAGGTGGATACATTGGGAGCGTTTGGACGAACGGAACACTGAGGACTTCCGGTTGGACAATTTTTTGCTGTTTTTTATGCTCACGACGCCTTGACATCTGTGGCTTAGTCAAACATGGTACGCACGAGGAACTAATTTTCCTAATTTTTTACTGTATGATTTTATTTACAAACTTTATGTATGTGTCGTAAATATATGTTTGTGCTTATCTTTCCGCTTCTGAAATTAAAGTGGTAGCCCATACTGTGATTCCAGACAGAATCAGAAAGCAGATCACAATACGGTATTCTCATTTTCGCCTGGCGGAAGAGCAATAATGAAGTGGGGAAACTCTTACAAGTCTCCGGAAGTGGTTCTTCCTGCGAAATTGCGTGTGAGGCGCTGAGGATATGACTGTTTCTCTGCCGCAGGATTGGACCTCTTCCGACCATTCTCCGATGTGTTAAGTCAGTTATTTGTTGCCGTGTCAGGACGTCAGATTGATCTAGTGTGTCAGCCATTATCTGTTTCGGACACGTATCAAATCTCTTAGGTGCCAAATGTGTACTATAAAATCTCACGTAAAAAATAGTCATTCAAATATAAACTCCCATTACGGGAAATAATCCAACGAACTTATAATTTTTCTTTGGGAACACTAGTTTTGTCGGTTATCATAGAGTACTGAAAGTAGAGTTCTTACATAAACATTTCGTTACAAGAAATATAGAAATCCTACCCACCAACACACTCACCTAATTACAGACTTTGGCGGCAGTTACATAGAGACATAGACACATCTTACAAAAATAGTTTATAGAGCTGTATAGAACTCTATAGAATGTTTTATAAGTTCTATAAAAATCATTTCTATAGAATACTATTTATCTAGAGTTTTGAAGAGTTCTATATAATACTTTTTGTAAAGAAAATGCTTCTATAGAATGGCCTTTCACTAGAATACTATTTCTATAGTACTTTGAAGAACTTTATAGAATAATTTTTCTAAAGATAATGTTTCTATAGAATTCATTGAAGTTCTGTAGAATTTTTTCTACATAATTTTTTTCTATAGTCTATATAAATGTTACAGAATTCCTATAGACTAATGATTCTATTTTTTTTTTTTTTTGTTGTTGTTTATATATTAGTCTTTTAAAATTTATGTGTTCTAATTTATTTACACCTATATATTTAAATATTAAAAATATAATTAAATTTGTAGTACAATAATATAAAAGTACTCTGTCTAAATATTTAATATGATTATAATTTAATTAAATCCCAATAGATTGTGATTCAATTGTTAATGTAATAAAATACCAGTCGATTTACTGATTTAAATGACGGTTAATTAGTTTTTTTCTATGATTCATTAATTTTTTTAAACACCGCCAACAAAATAAATAGGTAAATCAATCATTTAATAAATACATTCTTTATTTTAACGGATAGTTTCAATCCTTAAATCTGTTTTTCTAAGTTATAAATGGCTTCGGTTTTCTAATTCACACAGTTTGAGAATTGGCGTAAATTCCATACGGGTTTTAGGATTGGGAACGCGACTCACAAAAGAAACAAAGGTGAAATAGTATAATAAGAGTTGAGAAACTGTTAACAGTCTTACCAAGATGAAAGTACCCATTCAGAATCGATCACCGAAGTGCAGGCTGCAGCGAACGCGGTTAGTACTTGGGAAAGTTACCAACTGGAAACAACCTGCGATAGTCAAAATTTTCTATAGAATATATTTGAATATTTTATAGAAACTGTATATGATTTCTATAGATATTTTTACAGAAGCTGTACAGACATTTCTGCTGAGCTTCTACACATATTTCTGTAAATTTTAGTTGAAGTAACTTATAGAAAAATGAACCATAATTCTATATGATTGCATAAGAATTCTTCTATATATTTTTCAATAGAATTCTATAGGAAGTTTTTGTAAGTAGCAAGACATAAAAAATATTCCGGGTCTCCTTAGTAAGTTCACTAACGTTGGGCAATAATTGCGTTTTTACCTTTGTGCAACAAGAATGTACGCGTAGATAATAATACGCTTTTTGGATATTACTGCTAAAATAATTAAAAAGTTTTATATTAATAATAAAAAAATAATTCAGAACTTTGTGCATCGAAATATTGAAAATATGAGTTATAAGCGAACATTTCTAAAATAAAATCATCGAGAGGAAAATTTGAAACATTTATTTATTAAAAGAAAACAAATATCAGTATTTCTTTGCTAAGAAGAATTTTTAGAACTCTTTACAAAATAAATAATGACATATTTATGTTTATGCTACAAATAAAAAGAGATAATAATACACATTTTGGATATTACTATCGAAAGAAGACTGAAGTTGTATTTTTATTTGAGGTATTATTTCAATTACAAAGAATAACGAAGAACTTTACACGAAGACAAAAGCAAGAGATCAGTGAAGAGAAAACATTTCTGAAATAAAAACATTTCTGGATTGAAAACATTCTCGAAAAGAAAATTTGAAATAGTTGTTGAATATAATAAAATTACCAACTCATCTTTGTTAATATTTAAGCAATTTTAACTGTTAATTCATTTTATATTTCTATTTCTAACCCCATATAAAGTAAAGAATTACCTTTTTATGCTTTTCGTCTAAGAAAAAATTATGATGCAATTGAGACTCTCTTATCCGACATAAAATTGGCCGTCAGAATGTCGGATAATTGAAAATGTCTGATAGTACTCAGCGATTAAGAAAACGATTATTAAATGTCAAACTACCTTAAAATTTTACAAATTAACGTTAAATTTATTTTGCACATCATACTTTACAACAAATTAACAGAAAGAAAGGAAAATATCTATGATTATTATTTTGATTTAATGTGAACTCAGTCTCATTACATAGTGATTGCCTTTTCTTCCCGGCCAACTCTCGCCATCTTTTTAGCATTATATTATGTCGGTACCCTTAGCTTTTTCCTAGTACCTGATGTTTTCCATAGAGGTTGCTACAACGTTAACTCCATCGGTACGTAATATTCTGTGATGATCAACAAGGGATGCTTGATACTCTATATCGCTGTCATCGCTATTGACAAGAGCGAGAAATTATCCATCAGTAATTCAGTGTCGATCGTCTTCCTATATCTAAATTAAAATTCTTTCCAAAGACGCCTCTTCACATATAGAGATACATTGGGCTGAGAGCAGAAAGCTTTATTCTATTTTATATGTTCTTTCCGTTTCCACATAACATCTTCGATTTCGCCTAGCAGCTTCTTCAATGTTTTGGCAATTGCTGTAGTTATTAGGTCAGTTATTAAACTAGCAAACAATTAATTTCAAATCCTTCAAATTGATAGGTTTTAATATGTATCATTTTTTACCCTTTTACAAATTCATCTAGCTTTGTCGTTAGTAGATTTATGTACATTTTTTCGCGCTCTTTTGCGCCGTCGCCGGGGAACGTCTGGTGAGCATCATTCACAGTTTAGCCGGAATTCCATCGGATAAGATGAAATATCGGATAAGCAAGTACATCGGATAAGCGATACTTTGATGTAGATTTTTTTTTGTATTATGCTTTTAAAACAAAGCTTAATTTTTATTTTTACTTGAGGAATTGCTAAAATTACAAAAAATAATGCAGAATTTTATATGGCGAAATCAGCAAAAGATTAGTAAAAGATAACATTTCTGATATGAAAACATTTTCGAAAGAAAAATGGAAACATCTGCTTCTTAAAATTAACAAATGTCAATATTTCTTTGTTCATACTGAAATAAGTTTCAATGTCCCTACATTTTATTAAACAAATATATTACTTAATTACTAAGACTAGAACGGATACAGCGGTCAAATTTTCAAAGACCAAGTTAACGTGGCTTAGAATTAGATATTTTTAGAACATTTTTTAGAACTACATATATATTACAACATTACATTCACAGAGAAACATATAATTCTGTAGATTAATTTTAACACAATTTTCCTAATTAGTAAATAAATCTGTTGAGTTGTAATTTTCTATCAAAGGGGAAAATTTCTGAGCCAGGATTCGAATCAGGGATTTCTTGGCTGAAACTGCCAATGATCTGCCAACTGAGCTATCCCGGATTAATCTGGAGGTACAAATGCATCCAGCTAACCTAATTGATCACAGTATCTGGTGTGAAATATGAATCAGCTCAACACAGCTGATTACATGGTTCAGTTGAGAAGATTCTTATATCAAATCAGATACTACGATCAATTTACGATATCTGGGTGTATCAGTTCCTCCAGATTCGTCCAGGATAGCTCACTTGGAAGATCATTGATAGCTTCAGCCCAGAGATGCATGGTTCGAATCCTAGCTCGGACATTTTTTGCTCAGTTGGAATATTATTAACTCATATTATTCAATATTTTGGATGTTGAGTGCAAATGGACATAATGAACTTATACAGATACTAAAGCTGTATATAATCCATGAGTGTAAAATCTCTTTCAGTAATGCAAGGATATATTAAGTATCCAGTGGAAATATACAATAACTTTCTCACAATAACTCACAATATCTTTCTGTTATTTTAATGTTCCATAAAATTCAATGTACACACACATATACAGTGTGATTCATAAATATCGAAACAATAAGTCTACCTCCTTAAATACTGCCCCTAAGCACATACTTCCAATTGTAAAGTTTCATTAAAAAAACGTGCAAATTTTGATAAGTTGCAACTCCCTGGAGGGTCTATTTGAGAAAATGCAAAAAATAAGTTTTTATACGGTCCCCGTAAGATAAAACTTCGAATTAGGATTTTTTCTTTAACCATTCTTGAATTAAACACAAAAAATCCATCTCGATATCTCCAAAATTAGCAGAGCTATTGAAAACCAAATTTCGTGACTTACACCATTTACCCAGGATTCTCAGCGACGAGTTACTGACTTATTTTGAATGCAAGATAGTGCTCATCTACGAATTGTACGTTATTAAACGTCTATCTAATACAGCGCCTCTCCTTTGGAGATAAAAGAGCAGCGTACAGATTTTACTGCAAACTTGCTTTCAAAATATGCTGGGGTCTGCATTAGAGGTCTGCGCGAGTCGAAATATCCAGGTCTGTGCCCGGTCAACCCATAGAAAAAAATTGCTTCGAAAGGGACTATTAGGTGTTTGAAAAAATTAAGTATATCTTGAAAGTTGTAAGTTACAAAATAACTCATCTTAAAACATTATTGAATTTTATACATAATCTTCTAAATGTAAACTCACTATTGCAGTTATTTGGGAATTTTATTGTTACAAAGTATATATGAGGTTATTGAATGAATGATGTTTACGATTAATTAATCTGACATTAAAAAAGTAACAAATTATGCGTATAGGGGTAAAACTGCGCACTTCTACGCCTACTACTACTTACAAACAATAATATTTCTTGATGTTTTAATTCACATGATTTAGAACCACAAAAATTATTGTTTGGCAGTAGTGACAGACAAAATGTAGTTATTGTAAACTCTGTCTGTGTCAGCTACTATTAATCAGCTCACTCGCAACAAATGTAAAACTTGCAATGCTGTTTTCTCTGTAGAACTTTGTAGTATGCTAAAATAAATTATTTTAACTTCAAGATATTACATTATGGTAACCATTTAAAATATTAACCATTAATTGATCATATAAAGTTACGCTAAATCTATACTAATAAATGAATGTTTCGCTCTGTCTGTTTGTCTGTCAATTCGTGATGGCCGTACGTCTACCGCACGTACAAGTCTGAAAATTTGAGTAGTCCTAAGGAGGTACTGGTGCACATGAGGCTCAGATTTCTATTTTTGAAAGCTTCCGAGATTTTCATAACTTGAAAACAGGATAAATAAAGAAACGATCTAGCTTAATGCTACATAAAACACGATCTTTAATAAGCTAAAAGTTAACTTCTACGTTTCGAGCTGTTTCTACAACTGTCTTCAGGAAAATATGATGGTAAAATGGCTCAAAGTTCAGAGACGAAAGCTTCCTGGGCAAGAGATAATTAGACGAAACTTGATTAATGATTTGAATACAAAAATGTATTGTTGCCATCTAGTGAAAATAAATAATTACACAGGACAACAAAAATTTTTTTTTAATGGTTTGACATGTTTTAATGAATTTAAGATATTTCAACCTCCAGGAACCCGAATATGGCATCCGTTTCCGTACATCAGGTAAGGTTTTGCTGTGAAGTTGAATTGAAAAAAACAAATATATACTACAGAAGTGTAATTAACTGAACCGAAAAAAATGTACGTATGTTAACAGAAAACATGTTTAGTTAATTACATAGTTAATTAACAACTAATAGACAAGAAAACATTCGGTTAGTTCACTGTTTCGTCATTGTGCAACACTTATGGTAGGGATTTCCTCTTCGTTGAGGTCCGAGCATGGACGGCAGCAGGAATGTCTCAATAGAGATTCCAACAGTAATCCGCCATCATTACTGCATTCCAGCGACCTTGGTATCTGTTCTCCATCTCCTTGATCTCCTGATGAAAATGCTCTCCCTGTTCATCACGCATGGAGCCCAGGTTGTTAGGAAATCGATCCAAATGCGAGAATAGGTAATGCATTTTGATGCTCATGTTACATACGAAGTTTCTGAATGCTGTTATCATATTGTTCACCAGTTCAACGTAGTTAGTGGCCTTCGTGTTGCCGAGAAAGTTTTTCACAACTAGAACAAAAGCCTTCCATGCTTCCAGTTCCAATTCACTCATATGTGTTTCGAATTGCGTATCTCTCATTAGCTGACGGATCTGTGGACCATCAAAGATGCCAGCTTTCAGCTTCTCAATGCTCAATCTGGGAAAAACCTGGCACAAGTACATGAAGCAGTCACCATTTTTGTCGAGAGCTTTGGTGAATTGCTTCATCAACCCCAGGTTAATGTGCAATGGAGGAAATATGATCTTCTCTCTGTTCACAAGAGGAGTGTTGATGATGTTCGCTCTGCAGGGCACCAGGTCCTCCCTAAGAGGCCAGTCCTTGATGGTGTAATGATGAGCCCTGTCCCACATGCAGATGAAACAGGGGTACTTTTTAAACCCTGATTGTTGTCCCAACAAGATGTTCACCATTTTCAAATCCACACAAATGTACCACTGATGGTCATCATAATGAATTTTCTCCAGAGCATACTTCACTGATTCATACTTCTCCTTCAATGTAGTTGAGTGAGCTAGTGGTACAGAGGCAAACTGGTTGCCATTGTGTAGCAAAACACATTTTAGTGAGCGCTTACTGCTGTCGATAAACAGCCGCCAATGTTCGGGGTCGTATTTTGCCACTCTCAGCGTGTACAGCAGCCGTGCGATATCATTACAGTACACCAGGTCAAGCTCTTCACAGAAATATTGTAGGAAGTCTTGATGTCTGTTGCGGTAGACGGTGATGCGAACACTCTCAGTGAAACAGTTTTTTTCCTTTAATCTGGATGCCAATAGTTCGGAAGATGACTTGGAGAGGTTAAGATCGCGAACGAGATCATTTAGCTCCATTTCTGTGAACGGAACTGGAGTACTATATTCTGGAACCACATAGTCGTCGTCATCAGTAGCAACCCTGATGGGGGAGGATGATTCTTCGTCAATGTCCGGAAGTTCTTTAAACACAGGAACAAGAATGGCTTCAGAATGGGCTACAGGACGACGTGCTGACTGCAGATCTGGATATACCAGGCTACTCCGGTTGTTTCTGTTTATACCAGTCAGATGTACAGCGCAGAAGTAACAATCTGTGACATGGTTGGTAGGTTCCCTCCAGACCATAGGAATTCCAAATTTCAGAGCCGTCTTCTGGCCTTTGGTCCACGCACGAAGATACTCGGTGCATTTCTTGCATACTATATGTGGTGCCCAACCTTTATCTTGGTCACCTAGTGCCATTTGGAAGTAAGCGACGTAGGTGCGCTTTATAAAACTGGTGATTGGCTTCCTGTTTGGTACAAGGGTGTATTCGCCACAGATATAGCAAAATGCATCCGGCTTATTCCTACATGATCTTTTTGAAGACGCCATTTACTTCACATAGATCCTGTAATGAAAGAAAATCTATCATTAGTAATCCAGGACAACGAAATACGACTTCTCGGAATGCAACACACACAAGTACTGCAATGAAGTATAGGCATTTATGCGGGAAATCACTTAGCCTAAAATGGACATTTGTACAAAAAATTGACCTGATAGAGCGAAACCGTTTTGGGTTTTGGATTCGGGGTATGAAAATGAACATATATCAGCTGGAAAAAGTTAGACCATTTTTTGGCTGTTGACCAGTGTTATTAACCCCTTGGGGACGAGCGAAAAGTATACGTGCCGGAAATAGGCCTAAGGATCCTCGTTTATCCTCACCAGTAAAATTTTACTGTAAAATTTGCCTTATTTAATCTGAGCATTTTCCCGATTTGAATAGGCACAAACTTTTGTTTTTTAAAACCGGTAGCAAAGTAATAAACATTTCGTAAAAGGCTCCCGTCGCGAACGGGTTAATGAGCTGAGATCAAATAAATCAAAAGGTAGATTTAAGAAAACCACGAGTGCCGCCATCTACATATGAGGGACAAAACCACGTTCAACTACTCGAAGTACTCGACACGTAGAAGAGAACTTTTAGTTTATTACAGTTCGTGTTTTGTATACCATTAAGCAAGATTGTGTCTTTATTTATTATATTTTATGGTTCAATTGTCCAGTATGTGTTATAGAAAACAGGATTTCTGTTTTTTCAGAATTTAGTATCGTCCCCGATGAAAAAAGAAATATATAAATATAGATAGTATGAAACATAATTTAGTTCGAAGAAATAAAACACACGCATTTATATTATATAAATTGACGTCATTCGCGTCCGCTGAAGAATCCCATGTTTACGATCCAGTCTTAAACAACACGACGCAACTATCGCAGAATAATACACAAATCCAAGAAAAAACCGATATCGTCATTCAGGAAACTCGACAGAAAAAGGATCTAATGATTCATATGTTTGTAACATCCAATAAAATTAAATATAGTTTTTAATAGCTGAAGGTTTATCAGAAATCATAAATTTATATTTTTTTCACCATAGCATGTATTTTAATAAAAAAAAAATTCAGTTTTTATGGGATTTTGGCAACCAAAAGATATAATAATCTACTATTTTCCAGCTATTTTTCCTTTACTTTCTACAGATATGGAGTTCTTCAGTTGCCAAAATGAAAATAATCGTTGAAAACTACAAAAAATAATATCTCAAAAATAAATTCAGATGCAGTATTCAAACAAATTGCATTTAAGAGCACTTTTAACGTTATTTTTAGAGACGACTCTTTAATTTTGCCTCAAGTTATAGCATATCGGGGCTAAAAAAAGTAATAAAAAACGTATTCGTTTTTCTGAAAATCGGCATGCGTCACTGCCCATGCTCAGTCACATCTTACAAGGGAAGAAACAGATGCTGTTTGGGATTGGGAAAAAAAGGCGACATTTTCATAATTTACCTTGTTTTACGTCTTAAGGGGTCTTGTACCTTTTAAACGCGTCGAAAATTAACGAAAAACTTCAAAGTTTGAATTAGTCTATCTTCAAAGCCTTTTTTATGTATAAAGATGAAATTTTGGATATTGATAAAACAGATTATGCTATGTAATATGCTACCATCAGAAATTTGTTAACCCTTTACGGAATTTGTGTATTGTTGAAATCAAAATAGCTCTTTTTTTTACCCCATAAGTCATTGCGCGCATGATATCATGAGAAAGTATGTATGGATTGGCATGAAATTCGGTAAAGATACTAAACATATATGTGTGTTTAAAATGATCTACTCTTAGGCTAAAATTATTCCATTAACTATATAAAAAAAATGTTTTCGTAAAAAAAAATAAAAATTTTGTATTTTTAATGAATAAAAACAGTCATAACTAAACATATTACCATTGTAAATACTTAAAAGTAGATCATTTTAAACACACATATTTGTTTAGTGTATTTACCAAATTTCATGACAATCCATACATACCTTCTCAAGATATCATGCGCGCAATGACTTATTGGGTAAAAAAAAGAGCTTTTTTGATTTCAACAATGCACAAATTCTGTAAAGGGTTAATAAATTTCGGTTGGTAGTATATTACAAAGCACAATCTGTTTAATCAATATCCAAAATTTCATGTTTATACATAAAAAGGTTTTGAAGATAAACTAATTCAAAATTTGAAGTTTTTCTTTAATTTTCGACGCGTTTAAAAGGTACAAGACCCCTTAAACGCGGCAATTTGTTTGAAAAAAAAATATGTTGTTAACACTTTGGAAAAAAATTTAAAAACGGGTAATTTTTGCGATTAACTGTTCATTAACGCTTCCCCAAAGCTCAATTTCGGGGATACCTGCTATTAAAAAATCAATATTTAAAGCTGAAAATTTTTTCCATTTGACGGTGTAATTGGTTTTCTTAGTCCGAATTTTATACCTTTAACCACTTAATTCTCGCTCACGTCAGTATCATGGGCTGAGGTGTCGTTCGTTATTTCTCGTGTCCGTTATATTTCCGGGCTGGATATTTATTGATGGAAAAAACTTCTGAAACCGGAAAAAAATTTACTGTCATTTCAGTGTGAAGTCTTTGAACAGTAGTGTTTGTGTTTGGTTTTTGCAGTTGATTGTGATGTTGGACTTTGTGTTGCATGTTTCGAAATATATCGCACTGAAAAAAATTAAATTATTTCAAGTATTATTTGTAAAAATTTGTTTCATGATTATAAATAAAGATCGACGATGTGAAAAATAAAGGTCTTATTTGGATTAATTTGTATCTCTCTATTCTAAATCTCTCTATTCTAAAAAAAAGTAACTACCGCTGTCACCGCCGCCGCCGCCGGTTTTGAATTTTTTGTGACCGGAGGTCTTTCTTCGTTAATATTGAGAAAAATAATGCATACAAAAATATGAAAAACAGTGGTTTTATACAGAAATGTTTGATAAACACGCTGGTGCAGACAGTTTTCAAATCGAAGAATTATTTTAAGAGATATTTAATGCTAAAGTTGCACAAAATCGTTCCACTAAAAAAGTTTTATAGCAGCAAAAACTATACATGGCAGTGCAATCATTTTTAGATCATTTTATGCCTTAGAATTTGCCGGAGTGCAGATTGCATTAATTTTTTTATTTTGACTCATTTTTTCAGGTTTTATTTCTATTTTAAATTCAAATTTTCAGCATTTCTAGAGATATTTTTTACAGATTTCAGAAAATTGTACTAATTTAAACTGTTGCCAACTGTATAAAAAGCGCAAGCAATAATGTTTGCTTCAAATTAAAAATTTATTTACACGTGACTATTATAAACAGGAAGAAAACTTTCAAATTAGAATTAAATAATTATGTATAAAAAGCAGGAACTTGTTAAAAATTACGTCATAAAAAGTATACACGTGAATTTTAAAAGAGAAAGGATATTGTAAAATAATAAATTCATTAACATGCGTTAGAAGTCTTAGGAGAAATTACGTCATATTTGCGTCACATTATAGTTATTACATAAAATGAACACAAAATAATATTGTAAAAAAATTTAAATTTAGAAATTGCGCTAGACATTTACTTAATATTTTGAGAGGATATTTTCAACTATTTTTGTTAGGAAAGCGCAAATAATATTTCATTGCTAACAAAAGTACTTTCACGCGATTATTTAAAAGAGAAAGAATAGCTTGGTAAAAATTACGTCAGATTAAAAACGATTAATTTAAAATGTCTCATTTAAAAGAACTTTCTTTTCGCTTTGTTAAAAAATACCAGGAGACAAAGACTCTGTTTACTTAATTCCTTTTATATTAGCTTATTTTGAAATGTTGTTACACGTGTCTACGTCATCAAGTTATTTTTATTTCGACGTTTTATTTGTATTTTTATTAATGTTGTACGAATTTATTTGTTCTTTCGTTATTTAAAATAAAAATTATGTCAATTTGTATAATTTGGCGAGTGGTTTGGCGATTTACATAATTTGGCGAAATTGGTCGACGGGATAATCAAGTAGTACATCAGCGGATTTGGCGTTAAAATTCCCCAATCAAAGAGAAATGAATAGAAATTCGTTTATAGGGAGATCGCCACTGTTTTTTAAATTATAATTCAATCTTTCGAAATCTTTTTAAAGCCGATCAAATAAGCGTGCATTTAGAGCCTGTTGTGTCTGGACGGTGGTTGGCGAGCATAGCTCGTAGGGGGCCGAGCCCCCTAGTGGTGTAAAACAAACATTAAAACGTGGAATTCTCTCATAATGGCTTTTCCACAAATGTGAACTTGTTCTATAACATCTTTTCTTTCGCCTTAAAAAAACTAATTGCATATTTTATATAGAAACCTTATAATTATTCAATTTTTGTAATAAAAAATAGGTACTTTTTTGATGGTTTTTCCAAATATTAAGCGACCGTTAAGGAGTTGAAACAGCGGTTCCTAACCTATTAGTCGCAGCGCGTGTTTTGGTAGGTATCGGAACAATCGAAGTTTGCCGCAAAAATATATCTTTTATTGCACCTGTTAAAGAAATATAACAAATACAATATTTTACATCTGCAATGAATGCTCATGAATGCTATTAGCTTAAATTAAAACTTCACGAGAAAACAGTGTTTTCTAACAGTCAGTCGGATTATGTTATAACCTCGTTGTGAGATATGTCACTATACTCGCGCAATCGTCATGGCAACCCTGGATAAATCCTTAATTTCTTTCTGGGTGAACATAGGATCAGAATATCTAGAAATATGTAAATCAGATTTGAAGTCCTTGATGGGGTTCGTCGCGACATACATGTGTGAACGTATTTTTTCTACTTCGCTGTTTTTGAAAAACAAGCACGGAAACAAACTCCACCTAGAAAGTGACTTAAGGTTTAAATTAACCAGTTTTAACACTGATATAGATGCCAGTGCCAGAAATATTACGCATTCTTAAGTTGTGTTTTGATAATAATTAAATGTATTTTTAATTTTATTTTTGTTTTAATTGTTATTCAACTTACACATGTTGGGATTACCAATTCTTGTTTTTGTTGATAGAGTATCCGTCGTATGAAAATTTGCCTTTTTCATACGATAGGATAATGATAGCTTACAGAGGTCATACAAAATTTCTATACTGATATTAGATACACCCTGATATTAGGTGGGTCACGAAAAGTTTTTTTTTTTTTACTTAAAGGTGGGTCACGAACCAATAAAGGTCGGGAACCGCTGCTTAAAAGAAATTCGCGTACTCATGTCCGTAGTTCACGGCAACCGGAGACGATCCTTTTTTTCTGCGGTAAAAATAACTAAACGTCCGTATTTCGGAATATTATTTTTAGAGTATCTTGGCAGAATGAATTTACAACACCAAAAGAAAATTTCAAACGTTCGAGCGACTAGAAGTATTTAAAAATATTAAAATCTGGGAAAGTTTTGATTAAATCGCTTAAAAGCGGTTTTTTGGCGCGACTTCCACTCATGTTTCCACTATTAATTTTGCATTTTTTTCAACAAATGCTAAAGGTGGTATGGCTGTAATTAAATTTATTGCCAATTGAAATTCCAGACAATTCGGAGGATAAGTATATCAGTAATCCCTTACATGTAGTTCCCTGAAACATATATCGCTGAAATGATTTTTAATTTTTGCTTATGCGTCGCAGCATCAAATGTATCTTTCATAAGAATAGCAGATAATTGAAGTTTCCTTTGACATTTGTTTCTATTCTACACGTGTCCTTTCGAAAAAAAAAAAAAAAAGAATCACATTACTTTATAAAGTAGAAGTCAATTGTCTGTCTTTTTTTTCTGGACAATAATAGAAGCTACATTCCAGGGCCACACCCCTTCGCACATGCATGATAATGTTGGAGAAGACGTTTTCTTTGAAAAGAAGCAATGGGAATCTTTTTGTTATGCTCGTATAAAAGTTCTTTTTTTTTTTTTTACATTTCTATTCTCACCCGCAACTATGAAAAGTTTTAGTAATTAACTTAGATATTTATTTATTTTACAGTATATATGTATATATATATATATATAACCATTAATAAACATTACCGACCACCATCAAAAATTGTGATTATGAATGAAATGACATATGTATATGTATATACTATAGACATATAGCGACGCAAAAGAAGCTCAAATTAGATGCAACAAAATGCATTTCATCGATAAATAAAACATGCAAATACAATATAAAATTGGAAAGAAGGTGTATATCAACAATATTTATAACATTTAACTATAAAACCCCCAAAATTGTCAAAATTAAACTACACAGATAAAAAACTATATATATATATATATATTATATATATTGCCTGGATAATTTATACGCAGATGTTCATTTAATATAAATTTATTATAATAAAAAAAAGAAAAAAAAAGGAAGTGTACGTTGAATTGAGATTGTTATGCGATTGTTGTCCTTAGTACTGTATAAAAATATTTAAATTAAATTAATTTACTTCAATTAAAATATTTAAATTAAATTAATTTACTTCAATTAAAATATTTAAATTAAATTAATTTACTTCAATTAAAATATTTAAATTAAATTAATTTACTTCAATTAAAATATTTAAATTAAATTTATTTACTTCAATTTAAGTCACTTCTATAGATTTACTTCAGTATATTTCCCTTTGTATTGATGGCCGCTAATACAAGTTATGATATATGTATTTATATGTTTGTAGAAATATTGTTATCTGTAGATATATACCCCTCCCCCAAACAGCAAAGAAACATTAATTATATTAAGTGATGAATATAAACAAAATTTTAAAGTATTATTGTAGTAACTTATTTGAAATTGTTGTTAATTTACTTAATTTTACGTAAATAATAAAACATAAAAAATAATTATAACGCATTATATTAAAGATGTTAAATGATTATTATCTATATTCAGTTGTGCTCTTTTAGAATGATCTTGTTGTGCCGTCTTATAGTAATTTTATAGGTTCAGATATTAGCAATATTTTAAATAAGCATTTTTTCTACAATTTTTCTACTGTTATATTTGGTAATATACAATAGATGACAGCACTATATAATATTACTGATTTGACGTAAATTTATTCATATACAGACAATCTTAATTTTTAATTTTATGTAGTAACGCTAGATGGAAGCATTAAATAATTATTTATTTAGTTCTAATATAATAGTGTTGCCATCATCTAAGATATTAGATAATGTCTCTTAATTATTAATTGTTTAATTTTAAAAAAATATTTCTTAATGTATTTTTAGTTATAATTTAAACGAGGATCATTAAAAATGCAAGTTATAATAATTATTATATGGACTAAATTTATTAATTATAATTGTTATATTTCAAGAATGTGAATATATTAAACGGCAACCGTGGGACACTGTTTTTGACTGGGCCAGTTATTTGGCGGGATTTTTGCTGTGATAAAATTGGTTCAATTTTTGAGTCATGGCCAATATGGTAATGCAGTTCTCTTTGATTTAAATTGTTTCATTTTTTTAATGTTGTTCACTAATGCGGATATTGCATTGATTAATAATTTTTCTTAATTCAATTTAATTGGCATGTTGGTTTTATAATTAAAGTTGTATAGTCGATAGGGTACATAAAGGAATTCAATTTTTTGCTTATTGCTGGATTCCATTAAAGAAATCGCCTATGTTTTTTGCTTATATATGTATTTAATGTACGCTTGAAAAAGTGAAATACTATATAAGCTTCCGGCTTCATTCATCCATTTAATCTATTGTTTGTTTATGATACGTCTTTTTGTGGTTGAACATTATTTAGCTGGTTATTTGTATCTTTTGTCTTAAATAGGATATTTTATCAAAATTTGGTGGTTTTTCATTTGTTTATATGGATTTATCGTCCGCAATATGCTAGTGAATTACGGGTATTGTGCTTAATTCTGTATTACTAGTTAAAAGTTCCATCTTTATTTTGTATAATCGCAGTGTTATGAATTGTAGCTGAATTTATTATTTTACTTTAGTAATAGGAAATCGATGGTGATTTGTAATTATATAATGGTTAAATATATATATATATATATATATATATATATATATATATATATATATATATATAACCATTAAATAAACATTACCACCACCAACAAAAACTGTGAAATTGTGAATAAAATGACATTAACAAATAAAGTTCCCCCCCTCCCCCATCACACTAAACATACATTCCAAAAACATAGTAAAAAAACAGCAGAAATTGAATAACAGAAATGAAAATATATGTATACCAGATGTGATGTACCAAGTATACTCCCTTTCACTATCTTATGAGTATTAAAATGGAAGAAAAAAGAAAAGTACGAATACCGATATATATATATATATATATATATATATATATATATATATATATATTTGTATGTATGTAGAAAGTTAAAATTGAATGTACGTTAAACAAAAAGAAAAAAAGAAGAAAAACACATTAAAAATATCTGGTATCATCCTCAATAACTGCTGAATGATTTCTCTTGAATATAACCTAAGTGTATGGAAGAGATTATTTTTCAAAAATTGTAAGAATAGAATAAAAAATAATCCAATTTGAGGTAAAAGAATAGAGAATTGTCTGTATTGTTGCTGTAAATATGAAAGAAAATATCGGTAATAACATAAATTTATTTATGAAATTATATTTACTAAATAACCTAATTGGTTTCATTTAATATGTTTATTTTAGACTACGTGTAACCCTCCATGCGCTGCTGAAAATAAAGAAAAGAGAAAGCGAACGTTTCTAATATATTTAATTTCATAGTACTTGTGCGTACAAAATATTTGTTGTTGTTCCGTTATCTGTGCAGATATGGAAATATTCTGATTTGCCGACTTTAGAACACTCAACGTAGAATTGTCCATATGAGAAGCAATCCGTGTCTAGATCTAAACCGTACAATTCTAAAGATTGACCCTTGAGCTTTATTGATGGTGATTGCAAATGCCAATGAATTTTTAATTATAATCTCTTAAACTGAAATGGCATATCCGTTGGAATCATAAGAATGCGAGGAGCGAGGATATATTCACTTTTGATTTTAACCTTTGCGTTTTGAATGGTCCTCTCAAAGATTTTTTTACTACAAGCCGCGTGCAGCTTCAAAGCTTTGGCTGGTTGATATTTCCCAATATGATAATTGGCACGCCAATTTTCAATTGCAGTATTTGGCTTGGTTTGAATGTTAGACTGAATAATATTGTTATGTTCGTAGACGTCTGTGTTCTTGGCCACATGAATGGCCCGTTCACCCAGCCAATCGTGATTCTTATAAATGCTTTCAATATCGGGAAATGCTTTTTGAACCAATTCTTCTTTTGACATCCCTACATTACAGAATTTATGAGAAAATGAAATTCATCGTGAGGTCAGATCAACCGACACCGTTGCTTTCCTAATATCTAGCAATTAATGTCGGAATATCTCCGCTGATCACGCAGCTTAACGAATATTTGTAAATAGTTAATGTTAGTGTGTTTAAGTGTCGCCATGAAGTATAGTATTTCAGAAAATCATCTATTTCGTCCGCTGGTGTTGATCGAGGAATTACAGGTAATGTTTGCCTAAAATCCCTGCCAATATTAATGTATTCCCAAATGTTCTGATGCTTCAACGCAAATGTTATAATGATCGATCAAGAGCCTCGAGCGATTTTTTGTGTGCCATTGTGCATTTATCCCAAACAATATATTTGCATTTCTCGAATATTTTCCCCATGCCAGATGCTTTGGAAATGTTGTACATGGGAGTTTCAATAAATTGCGTGTGCAATGATAATTTCAGCACGGGATGAGCAGATCTTCCTCCTTGTAGCAATGCTGCAGATATTCCAGGCGACACAAGCGATAAGGTTATGTCATTTTAGAATCGAATTGCTGTCAGAATCATTCTAAATAAGGATGTTTTACCGGTTTCCTCCAGGCGCATCTAAAAAGAAATTTTCTCCGACTGACAGTTTGCATTATTTGATCATAAATACCTTTTTGCTCAAGCGTTAGCTTAAAAATATTTGAATGCACGTAAAAGATCACCCGGGTGGTAATTTTGTTTAAGACGCAATTCTACATCGAACGAAGCATGAGCAGATCGATTCGATGATGATATTCCCGGTTGATTAAGAGTTTTGTTTGCAATATCTCAGCACAAATCTTCAAATTTATCAACACTTTGTTGTAGATTTCTGCTGTGCAATCAATGAAAATATCTGGGTTTTGACGGAAAATATCTTCAGTCGTGTGCGAGTTATATTTCTACCATAACTATGTTGGACATGAAGGAGAGCAGGTAGTGAATATGGTTGCAAACAATGCACGAATTTCATTGAATGTGACGTGTTGCACGCAACATTAATGCATGCATCCCAGTGTTGGTCTTTATCCAACAATTTCTTATCTTGACATGCTTTGCAGAAAGTGGCGTGTGTAACGCCTTTTATATTCTGAATTGCTGGAAAGACGTTAGACTCGGCACATTTACCAACAGCATACGAAGAAAGAAGCATTCGTTTTCATTGGAATGCACGGTGTACAGTCTGTCTATCGTCGTAGTTTCCTTGAATATGCCAGGTTTTGTGATGAATCTATCTCTTCGTTTGCGTCGTCCAAATGATTTTCTACTCGCATTCCATGTGTGATACAAACGCATCAGTATGACATAACGTGAAGAAATCAGTTAACATTGTAGCCAGTTGAATCAGGTCTATGAATTGATTATTTACATGATTGCAATAATGACAATAAATTGAAAGGCTTCTTTATATACGGGGCATTATCTTAATGTTAAATCTAACATTACGCAGGCGCTAAGCAGTCTTTTTGCAAGAGAATCAAGCATCTAATCACAAGAGTTTCGATTGCGCCTAATTAAGCAGAACTTGAAACCAGAAACACTCGAAAAGCACACACATTACACTTGTCAAGTGCGAGATCAATTTAAGGACACAGCAGGCTTACCCACACCCACAGCCCTTCCTCGCTTTATCTTAATAACGTCATGAGATAATCTGATAATCATCGTTTAGCACGGACCGGTCACGTTATCAGCAGGCTGAAAAATTGGACATCTGATGTAGATGTGACGTCATATTCTGGACTGTTAAATGTTCTCTTGGACGTTGAACGTCTTTCAACTAAGTTAATACTATGCTTAGTTCAAAGGGAAGCTTTCCAAGATCGCTTGTCAGAACATTAAGACGTCCAAGATGGCGTAAGTTCAGGGATTATGCAATCCAAGCGGATATCTTACAAAGCGAAAGTCCACGTATTTATCAAAACTAAGATGTCGACAAAGCAGTTATTTAAATATGAGGGGTTCTAAAGTCAATCCGACTAAGTCCATTTTATTTAGAAATTCAAGTAATAACATGGTTGGTTGCATCGGTGAATACTTTTCAGAGACAAAAACGACCAATTCCACAGTTCAATGTTTTGCCGCTAGAATGCGCTATCTGTTCTGGCAACTGAGCATGGGTCAAAGTGATTAACCCCATGTCTCCATGACAGCTGATGTTTATTCTACAACTGGTTATTATTATTCTTGAACTAACTATATGAATTGACTTTATAGTGATTGCGTGTGATGTTTACTTCCTTTGTGAAGTTTACTTTCTGATTTAAATCGAGAAATAGTTTAAAATGAGTAAACATAGCAGTGAAAGTGACATTTTTGGAGACAAGACGGACTCTGATACAGACTACATTCAAGGTTCAGATTTAAACCTACGTACTAATAATTCTTCATTCCGATCCAACATTAACAGATTAAATAACTTAGGCTTTCATGAGGTTCAATAACTGAATAATAATAGTTGAAGAAAGCAGTAAGTCTGCTATTTGAGATCTTGAAATTAGGTCTAGCCTGGAGCCCATTAGAGGCCATAAACTTAAAAGAAACCCTGATATTTGAAAGATGGCACTACAGAGGTAAAATAGACTTTCTGGTAGAGAGTGTAAAACTAGATAAGGCCATACAGTCGCTGCAAAAATCTTTAACGGTAAAGAGTGTATGTGTGTAAGAACATGCAATGAAAAAATATCAACAGATGACTTTTGATATAACTACTGACTTAGAGTTCCTTGTGCAAAGACAGAGTTACCTTCCAAACGATTCAGATTTTTATTTTTATTGAGAAAAGAGCAAGAAATTAGTTCCAACATCTTTTCTTCAAAAGATAGGTACGATTTTATTTTTGGCTGCAGGAAAACAAACAAATATTTCCTCGCAGAAATGAAGCATGAAGATTTTTACAACGGAAACCATAAAAAAAGCTATCAACATTAGGAAAAAATGTCGACAGAGTACCAGTTAAGTGGTTGAAAGTGAAATGGATTAGGATTGAGAATGCCGTGCCATTTGTTATCAAATATAAAATTAATTTCTTACCAGATATGAAATTTCGAAAATAAAGATATGAAATAGAAAATGAAAACGGACGGCCTTTAGAAAGCCTTGCGAATGCTCAACAAGATATTCTTTATCTTACATAAAGATCAATCACCATGGCATAAAAGAAGGATATGATGGACCTCCTGTTCAACACCAAAATTATAAAGACTTAAATGCTGAAAGAGCATCGGGCAAATCCGCAAATCGGGCCTGTCAGTGGTGACGACTGCATCATTCACGCAGAATAACAAAAGCATATAAAATTGCAAAACATTAAAAGGAGACAATACGAGCTAAAACAACAACAACAAAAAAAGACTAATGAAATATTTCAGAAACGTGCCCACAGGGGGATGGGGGAGTGAAAGGAGGGTGAGTGGGACGGGAGGTACATAGCATTCAAATGGCTTTCTAATGATATATTAAATAAAGGCAGTCGTAAAAAAATTAAAAAGTGCCTCGTCGGCGGGTTAAATTGGAGGAAGGGGAAAGCGTGGTCCATAATATGAAAGAATGTCCCAAGTGCTTTCTAATGATATATCATATGATGGGTGTCGGAAAAAAAATTGCCCCACAGTGGTGGGGTAAATTGGCTGGGGAAGGGAAATAAATTCCTTAATATGAATAAGTTATCCAAGGATTTTCTAATAATATATAACCTGATGGGTGACGGAAAAATTTAAAAAAGTCCCCCGGGGAAGGGGAAAGTTGGCGGATGTTGAATAGTATATAAAAACATGCGCGTATTCGAATGCAACGCAGTCAGTGAATTTCAAAGCAATCGGTGAAGAACTTTCGGAGATTTAAAGTTTTGTATAAATGCAACGTATACATTTGTATTATAAGAATGTGACATTTACATTGTTATAATTAAACACACATATTACAATTTATATTAAATACACATACATACCTAAATAACGCCTGCATTCAACTATTAAATGTATATATAAATATTATAGAGGAACACTACAATACATAAAATAAACCCAGCTGGAGTGAAAAATTAGCCAGAGCCAAGAATCGGACCTAGGACCACAGCATGCGAGGCTGTTGCTCTAACCATTGAGCCACTCAGGCCGATACCTGGGTTTGCAATTTCCCCCTAATAAACCATGTTGGAAAAGTCACCAGCCGTCATTCAGATAGCCTTGGATGACGGGACAACGATGAATTGATTTTACTATTCCACCGATCTACGATATATAATAAAATACATAAACTAGAATATGTATTAAAACGCACATACACACATAAATAACGCCTGTATTCATCTGTTAAAGGTATATATAAATATTATACACTAGATATAAATATTATACAATAGATATAATACTATGCATACATAAGCTTACGCAATATGCATGAAGTCATTTTCCCTAAATTCAGATACAATTACTGAAAATCATAACGACTAATACTTCACAATTAACAAAAAATATATATATTCACTTGATGTAAAATTATAATTGTCTTTTTAAATTTCTAAATGTTTAACGTATTTTAATCACATTATCTTTTAACTAATATATTATTTTGACAGGTTAATTAAACATGTCGAAATCTTTCAACATTATTATGTAAAGCATGTTTAATTAAACTTTAGACTTCTATTATTTCTAAATTTCTAATTATCTTCTTTAGAGACGCTAAAGATTATTATTTTTTAAATGAATAAAGTGAAAGTTTTTTCAAAATATTAAAAGTGTTTTAATAAATGTGTATTACAATTAAGCAATGTTATGCACGATGGCTTTTGTAAAACGGATTAAATTTATTTTATGCGACATTAATTTAAATTTCTAAGTTGTTTTGGTTTTTTTATTCGGATAAATTGTAATTTATTCGAAACAATACATTTTATTTTCTTTGATATTAACAACGTAATGTAGCAAATAAACAAATTTCATATCTGAAAGCATATCTTTTGTTTCATTCTCTCTTTTTGGTGTTTAGGTATGATTTGTATCTAAAAGCCCTCGATTTCTGTGATTAAATTATTTAGCTAATTTTTGTTATTTTTTTTTAAATTATACTTTAAATGAGTTGTTTAATATATGTCTGGTGAATGTTTGTGAAATTAATCGTATCATAAGATTCCTGTATTGGCAGCGTTAAATACATTTTAGTTATTGTAATACTATCTTGAATCCTTGTAACTATTTTTCATTTGCGTATTTTTTAATAGCTTTTTCTCATTCTATTAAATGCTTTTATGAAGAATAATGATTACATCAAAGTAAAATGCATTAAGTATGGCTATAATATGTTTCATTTATTTTACGAGGCGTTTGTATGCATAAAACGATACCAAAAATGTCTTATTTATGGCGTTATTTTCTTAAAAGTTAAATTTAGAAAAAAATTTGCGTTATGTGTATAAGGATTTTTTTAAAAAAATAACTAGTAAATACGAATTTTACGACGAAATTTTCAGACTTGTGATACTCAAAATTTTATAAATGTTCGGCACCTACCAGTTCATATAATACGAGCTTTTGGTGCTAGTACGCAAAACACTGAAAATTCACAAAATTAAAATTATTATAACTTTGTAATTATCTAATGACTCGGAAAGTCTTTTTATAATGCCCTACTTAGAAACAAGAAAACGATTTTTTAAATATAAATTATAGAAAAAGACGGTTATATGTAAATATAAATATCGCATATTAATACGCTACAGCGCCTTGTTAAACAAATTTCATATCTAAAAACTGAAAAATATTGGGCTGATTACTTACAATAATTCCAGGAACTTTTAATCACTTTTTTTGTATAAAGATATTATAACTATTCTTCTACAGTGATATGCTGAAATTTAGCTAAATTAATAATTAAACGTTTTATTTATTTTTTTTAATACGCGCCTTAGAAGAAACGTTCCGCCACTTTTAACAGTTAAGTCAAAAGATGTTTCCCAAGAATTTCAAAATGATTGGGTCAAAGTTGGCTAATTGTTGTTCCATTCTCGGCCTGCAGTAACTAATGTCCACTTTGCCATACTATTACCCAACGAACCATTTACCAACATGTATCCAATAGTTGTCCAAACATTTCCTTCTTAGAATCGGCCTCAGATACGCTTTATTGTATAGGGATCTCTGGACCTACCGTTTCCCAACAATTTGCTAACCTTAACATTTCCAAATATACATTTATAAACGGTTTCCAGAATCTACCAACTATGAGCCAACAAATAATGCTCTTTGAGGTATGCGAAGGTTAGATTTAGAAGAAGTTTTAAAAACTCAATGTTGTATAGAAATAAAAATATCTTCCACAAAAAGGTACAACATCCCATCTCTAGAAATGACCGAGCCTCTTAGAGACGTGGATTGCAATCGATAACCACAATTCTATGGCTGACCAGTTCACGAATACAGAAATTTTCAAATATTTCAAAAATAATTTTGATAGCATACAAAGTAACTACGACGGCCATGGTTTGTTAATTGTCGGTCCACGTTAGCGCTCTGTAAGAAATGTCCGTTTTCCCATACTATTACCCAACGAACCATTTGCCAACAAAGACCCAACAGCGGTCCAAACATACCCTTATTGATTCCGCATCAGATATGCTTTAAATTAGACCGATCTCTGACACTACTATTTGCATACCCTATCATTTCCAAACATACTATTTCCGAACAGTTTTCACAAAATAACAAAGTAACTACGAAGACCATGGTTTGTTAGTTGTCGGTCCACGTTAGTCCTCAATAAGAAATATCCGTTTTCCCATACTATTAGCCAACTAAGCATTCGCCAACAAAGAGCAAACTGTGGTCGAAACATACCTTCTCAGATTCCGTCTCAGATACGCTTTAAATTAGACCGATCTCTGACCCTACCATTTTCCATCCATTTGCAAACCCTATCATTTCCAAACATACCATTTCCGAACGGTTTTCACAAACTACCAATAATACGTTAAGAAACTGTGCTATTTGGGTTATAAGAAATTTAGATTTAGGAGAAGTTTAAAACACTCAAGTTTACATAGAAACAAAGATATCTTCCAAATAATCTGTCAAGTGCGAGTATTAGTCGCTCACAGAGGGCTCCGTACGATATATATATTTAGAAGTAACTGTAATGTTAAAAAAATTCATTGCTAAAAGGATAAGCAATTGCTATCTATGCTGTAGCATTTTAAGATCTGACCTACACTATTGTACTGGTGATTCTATAATAAAAGAAAAACAAATTTCTCTTTTTGCCCGATTTAAAGCTGAGCCTGCATCTATGAATTTGTGTGGGTCTTCCCTCGGCATAACCTGATATCGTTTATATCTTAAATATTTTTTTAATCAAATATGATCCTGTTACTTAGATGAAACAACCAAACATTTTAATTTCTACCAAAAAATCTTCAGGCATTAAAGCGATAAATGACGATGGTGAAAAGAGTACGCCGCAAGTGTCTCTACGTATGTCCAAACCGCCCGTGTCTTTAAAGGTTACTATCTCAGCTAATCACCGAAATTGTTTTTCGAAACTCATTAACAACAATTCTTTTTCAAATGAAAAATTTCTAAGTAATTGCTTAAAAGGCGCAAAGGCCACATAGTGAAAAAGATTCCAAGCCGGGACTCAAACCCGGGCCATCAGTATAGCGCACTGACATTCTACCGACTAAACCACTTGGAACGATACCCAGAAAGGAAAATTTCTCACTATTATATGTTGGCAAGGCTACAAACGCAATACAAGATGGAATATCTACCGTGAGCCACCAACCTGGGGCAAACACGGAATGTAATTAAATCCAACATATAATAGTGAGAAATTTTCCTTGCTGGGTATCGTTCCAAGTGGTTTAGTCGGTAGAACGTCAGTGCGCTATACTGATGGCCCGGATTCGAGTCCCGGCTTGGAATCTTTTTCACTATGTGGCCTTTGCGCCTTTTAAGCAATTACTTAGAAATTTTTCATTTGAAATATTGTATGCAAGGCAAATGTTTCCCTCTGGAATAATTTCCATGTATTAACAATTCTTTTTTTTTCTTCGCAACGATAGGTACCTCAAGATCACCGTTACTTCCCTGCCTAGCGCCCAAAAGTGAAATTTGTGTGTAACGGAAAAATGCGATTTAATCAAAAACTATGAGACCTCAGGTAACCTCTATAGTTTTCCTGCAAGGATTAAATAATTTTCTACTACCCCTAATTTTATTTATAATTTTATTTTCAGTGCATGCGAAAATGGAGGGGGGCATATTTTTGCATTACATTTTCGATATGCCTGAAAATATATTACCTAAAATTAAAAAAAAAAAAAAAACGTATTTTTGAATTCGCCTTTACGAGAGCTTTCATATGATACATAAAATATATAACGATACATAAAAAACATTTTTCATTTTTATTTTCAAGGAACTTAATTAGCTTGCCTACATTTTTCCTAAATATAATCGTGAATCATTAATATGCTTTAAATATGTGGGTCAGTAGCCTTTATTACTTCTGCCAAAATTTGAACTTTCCACGTTCCACAGTTTATGAGGAAAACATCTGTGACAGACGGAGAACAGACAGGCAGACACACGAGTGATCTTATAATGGTTCCGTTTTTACTTTTTAAGGACGGAACCCTTAAAACGATGCATTTTAATATCCCAGCTCTAGAAATGACCTAGCGTCTTAGAGATCTGGATTGCGATCGATAACCACAATTCTGTGGGTGTGCAGCTGACGGATACAGAACGTTTCCATCATTTCTTCCACCATTTTAAATAACCATTCCAACCACAGATGCAAAAAACTACTAAGTATGTATGATGATCAGAAAGACAAAAACATTAAATTATTGAACTTTCACCTACAAATACAGGAACGCATTGAAAATCTTGAAACGTGTTTTATTTCGTTGCCCGAACATTTTTTTAAAAAAACAATATGAGACTGAATAATTTATGTTGACATTTCAATTGAGTATTATAAACAAGTAATACTTACACTGTTCTTCTTTATCTCTTTCTCTTAAAAAAAGTCTTTATTTCATAGAGAATTAGATATAATTTTCTTATTAAAACTAAATGTTATTATTAAGTAATTTCCTGAATTGCTTATTGTTATCAATCAGATATATTTTTTAAAATCTTCTAATCTCAATGTGATAACACTAAGTGGCATCGTCTATATAATTGTTGAATTTGACGTAATTTGCCAAACGACAGGAAGTACCATAAGAAACCATGTGAATCATAAACCACCACATAAACCCTGTTTTATCTCCAATCGTTTCCGAGTTATGTTGGATAAAAGGAAATTCATCAAAAGTACGTAAATTCTGAAAATCCCCAATCTGTTATGTTTCTGTAAATCACGCTAAATGACAGATATTTTGAAATAGCAGAAAAATTCCGATACATTATACCATTTTCCTAATGATATGTGGATTTAAGTCGAGCTACAAGCATTGAAACTTTGGTGAACTGAAAATACGAATTATCCTCAAACTCTTTAACCGGCAATTCCGCAAATAACATTATAGGTAAAATTGGTCAAATGAACCAAAAACTTGTCCATACCACCAGTTTTAGTTTGAGCTCTGCCACAGAGATTATGCCAAACGAAACTATGATGAAACAATGGAACGCGTGCAAATCCATCTACATCTAAACTCTCTCCAAAAAGCAGATTTCTTCCAATTTTCTGCGCACGCATCCAACGCGTTGTTAAAAAAGGAGTCTCCCACCCCCCGTTACAGATCATTAGTCCGTCAAATTCTTTGCAGTTTGTGGCTTTTCTTTCATCAGCCTTTTTCTGGATTTAGATCGACTTTAGCCGATTCTTTTCACGGTACTCTCACATGCTTTCTGTTATTTCGTACTTCATATGTTTTCGTACATTGCTACGAATTAACCAAGTTGGTTCTTGTTAAGTTGTAGTTTTACTGTCTTTCATTTTTGTAAATTATTTTTGGAAATTAAATCCTATCTTTAATCTTCTAAATTTTGTTTTCAATTGGAATCACTAGCTGAAAAATGTTGCCATATCTTCCAACTTCTAAACGGGTATCTTTCGTTTTACAAACAAAGAATACGGATACATGCATTTTTTACATGGATTTTGTGATTGTAATTCTAGGAGATCAGAGGAAGAGTACAATCTGCGTTACACACATCGTCAAGCACCTTACCGTGCTTTATTAGCCGCACTTTATCAAAGGTTTTGAGATTAATTCTATAAGGTGTGTGAAAATTAGCAACGAGCCTCTTCAACACAGTTGAGACGCATGTACTCGGCCGAGTGGAGGAAGATCCAAATGTGAGTTCACGAATACTTGCGAGAGAAGGTGAAATTTCCCAAATTGGTGCACAAAAAACAGTATTATCCATACTATTTCACACTGGTGCAACGATTACTTTGTTAAAAAATCGATAACATTTTGCTGCTGGCTGTTAGAGAGACATATTGAAGAATACCATTACTTGAGAAAGATTGTGTGGATAATGAGTCACTTTTCACTCGGGAAGGTATTTTAAATTTATATTATTGGTAATGCTGCGCTCAACGAAATCCATGTTTTACGCGAAACTCATCGTTACAGATTTAAGTAAGCTTAAACGTTTGATTTGGGATGGCTGGCGGCCGCTTGATAGGGTCTAATTATGTCTGAAAATCAATGTATATTTGGAGTTTCTGGTACATCATCGTCCATTTCGTGATGTCATTCCTGCACTTGAATGAGAGGAAATCATTTTGAAACACGGTGAGGCACTTGCACATTTTTCAAATGCTTTCAGGAATTATCGACGTACAAGTATCTAAGAGAGGATTGGTCGTAGAGGGCTAATTCTGAAGTCACCTATGTCGCCAGATCCGAATCCATTGAATTTCTTTTTAGTGTTTTCTGAATCAAGAAATGTACCATACAGAATTGTCCGTTGTGCAAGACTTTGCAAAATGAATCGATGAGGCAATAGTAAATCTTAGGTATGCGCTTTCGCTGACGGCTACGTTGGTTTCAGATCGTAAGTTGTCAAAGGCAAGTATCTTGCGTGGGGAGACCAATTTCAGCTGTGACTGTAAGTTTCATACATCATGCAAAATTCGTACATTTTTTAAGCATAGTCGTTAGATACGTCACTCTCACTTTTAGTTTTTGCACTCACATGTGAAAGATTTATGAAAAGTAATGCTTCTTTTGTTTCCTTTGTGTTTATAAAAATAATACAAATGCTAGTTTTCTCGTTTGGCTTTAAAACATTCGTTCTTGTACCTGGCAGGAAGCACAGGAAATAGAATCTATGGGTACTCACGAGTCCCCTTTTTCTAAATAAACGTGGATTTCAATGACATATTGTAAAGAAAAGACTAAATTTGTGTTCCTTTTCCTCACATGAAAAGAAACACAGATCCGTTTTATTGTAGGCTCATTCATAAGCTGTTGTAAAGGGCAAGTTTTCGGTGCATTTGACAGATTGTAGCAAAACGGGTATTTGCGAAATTGCAGATTTCGGCTACAATTCGCTTTTTCCCTTTTCCAATGTTTCAATTGTTGAACCTCGACGTTAAATCTAGATATTAATAGGAAAAGGGTATCTGCTTATAGGAATGTTTCATTTCTTGCAAAATGTGTGTTTGCGTGTAGGCATTACAGACGTATCACAAATTTGCGGATTTGTAGATTGACATATTTTTGGCATAATTTCTTATATCTACTATATCTCGGAAAAAGTTAGAAAACGATTTCTATGGCGATCTATTATCTATATGGTCTCTTATATTACATCCTTTCGTTTGAATGATTGCAGTAAATCCACATTGTAATTATATTAAATAATATTAAAAATTAAGTATTTGTCATTGCATTATGTGATGATTTTTGAAGTACATGTTTTGTAATTATGTAAGATTTTGTTCCTCTCCATATATAATTCTTAGACATTTCTTTTATATGTTTTCTATATTCTTTTAATTTACATCACATGGATCATTTCATGTTTTTTTTAATAATTATAAAATAACTAGGGGGCTCCCTGCAAGCTACGCTCGCCAACCCCCGTTCAGAAACTGTCGAATCTAAAAGCTAATCTGATTGGTTTTAAAAAGATTAGAGAAGATTGAATTGCACTTAAAAAACCTGTAGCGATCTCCCTGTAAACGGGTTGCCATTCAATTCCCTTTGATTGCAAAAATTTACGGTAGAATCAGTTGCTGTTAAGACATCCAATGGTTGTTTTCGTGTTTGGTTAAAGAAGATCAGTTAAACATTTGAAAAGAAGCTAAAATAAAATGAATTAAGTAATTAGAGTCTTTGTCTCTCGGTATTTTTTAACAGCGTTATAAAACGATTGACATAATGCAATTACTAAAATTTGCTGCTTTAACCAGTTCAAGGGCGGTGGTTCATTTTTGGACCACTTAATTTTAATTTTTAAATGCCACATTAGCATCAGAATATTGGGATGAAAATTTCCCTTTTATTAAATAAGTGAACAAAAGCATTTTTGTATTTCGAAATTTGTTTGTAAATTCTTGTGCCATTTACTGATTTCAAGATTTTACGAATAGAAGTGCCTTGTCCGTGAAAGGGTTAAACGCATATTAATGTATTTATTATTTTAAAGTTCCCTTTCCCTTTTAATATTCACGAGTAAATACAATTTTCAATAGTTTCCTGCCTTTAACACGTACTCATTTAATAGTAATTTTAAAGTTTTTTTTTTGTTTTGTTTTTAATAGCCACGTGAAAATAGATTTTTAATCGTTAGGAAATATTATTCTCTGCGCTGTTTTTAAAATTTAAAACAATCTCTATAATAATAGCCTAAGTCATGTGACTATCATCAACAGCTCCAGGCGGATCCCTTCGCTTTTTATATTCCAGGCGGCCATTTTGGTACTTTAATGTTAGCCAGCCACAGGTGTGATAAGTCGCCGAATATTATTCTATCCCCATTATTTTGTTTGTATTTTAATAGTCCAAGTCATGTAACTACCATAAACAACGGGATCATTCCTTCGCTTTTCACAAGAAAGGTTTCCATTTTTATTAAAGAATAAAAATTATTTTTTCGAATAAAACTACATAAAAGTTACCATGATCACAAAGAATTCCTGGTACTTTTATGTTAGCCGGGTGAAAATCTCTCCAATTTTTCTTAACTCGCCAGTTAGCATTTTTTTTATTTTTCGAGTGGTAAATAAAAACGGTGCTATTTGGTTATCCCATCGACCAAAAATCTGTTGCCAAACTATAAGATTAAATGCCAATAATGGTTGATCGTAAATGTCACATTCATTTGACTTTAAGGAATTTACACATGTTCATGCCATCAAGTGATTTTTATTTCGACGTTTTATTTGTATTTTTATCAATGTTATACAAATTTATTTGTTCGTTTGTTATTAAAAAAAATATATGTCAATTTGTATAATTTGGCGAAATTGGGCGACGGGAGAAGTAATAACATTAAAACGTTGCTTTGAAGTGGAAATTAAATCTCATGATTTGTTGCATTGTCACATACGCACTGGGTTTGCCGTGATTTTTTTATTTTACGACAATTTGGCGAAAACCTCGTTTTCAAATACCTGTTACATATGTAATTTTAAATTATTTTCTGTTATTTTTAAAATGAAATATCAATAAATAAAAAATAATTAATTAATAACTATAGAACAAAACAATTTATAACATTTTTTGTAAATAAAACGAAAATAAATTTAAATAAACAATTATTAATAAATAAGAAACAATAGTCGGGTTACCATGTCAGGCAAAACCATGTCAGGCAACTCCATTTTGGCGCCAATTAGGTACCCCGTTGCGTATATGACATCTGTGTCTAATATTTTTCTTTTCGTTTCGTTTAAAAAAAGAATGAAGTAAAAGCCATTTATTTTAAAGGTTTCAGTTTTAAATGGAAGTTTTGTATTAAATAAAATGATAATGAAATTCAAATTGAATTCTGAATAAAAGTAACATGATGCATTTCTTAGCATACATTTAAGGGAGGCCAAACTCGTCGCCAAATTAATTTAAAATAACCTATTCTAAAATATTAAAAAAAACTATCTGTTATGATTAAAATTTGAGTTATCATCATTAGAAAAAAAGTATTTAAAATTAGAAAAAAAATAATATTTCGAAAACTAATTCTAATTTTAAAATTCTAATACCAGTTTTGAGATCTGTGGATCAATACGGATTTTTGGTGTTAATTTCATTGCAAAGTATTTCATATTTTAGGAGAAATCGCCGTGAAGCGTAATCAGTTGTTTAATCAGTCGTTTCATAGAATCGTTACATAAGTTCGTTTCAATTCGATTCATTAGGATTATATATATATAGGCTAGATAAAATAAAATCCACACAAAAGTAAAGAAGATTTATATTATATATTATTTTATTTTATATATATCAACTTAAGTAAACTTCGTTTAACGATACTGTTTCCTTTCGGCTTTTCTTTTCATACATGTATATAAAATGTACGCATACTCAAAGAAATACTGCAATAACCCTGAAGTAATACCTACACTGTGGAAAATTGTCAGTAAGATATTTACGTGATGTTATGACGTCATAGTGATTGGCTTGTATGTCAGGTATGGCTTAAGAAAATTGAATTTCGTGTTACGTTTGAAAAAATAACTTTACCTTCAAACAAAAAATGACTCTGCGAAAGAAAAAATTGTAGATATTACATTCTGTAAAGCTCTAAATTCATTCATCCTTATTAAATTCTTATATTTTTTTAGGTTGTCTTCTAAATGTAAATTAACTATCGTATATTTTGAGTATTTTTTTATGTTTGAAAGAATAAATACAGGCATGTAGAAGCTTTCATTTATTGAAAATATTCTGTAATATACTGGAAATTCTTATTTGTCAATTACGATAAAACTTCTTGTTCTGCTGAAAAAGAGAAAATGCATAAAATTTGTTTCTATATAAAGTTTCAGTATATGATTAAGAGCAATGTTATTCCGACATAATATCAACTTTCAAACTATTTTCCATTATATGTTTATATTTATATTTTAAAAATTCAAACTATTAATCATTATATGTTTTAAACACTGATTTAACTGTATAATTTAATTAAAATAATTAATATAATTTAATTCATATAATTTAAATAAAATATACAGCGTATCTACTCTCAACAGTGTCCAATGTCTAATTTACAAACAATTAGTCATATACATATCTTTCCAATTACAGACATGTTTAAAGAGGCACAGGACCTTTAACATTCTAAAAATCTGTTTTTGATTTTTGGTTTATTCTGACTACTGTAAAATTTCTTAACGTATGCAGAAAAAAAGAAAAAAAAAATCAGCATTATTTCTCGAGTTATAATTATTTATAGGCGGTGAGTATAATTGAATGTCCGTAGATATTGAAAATTTAAAAAAGCGTTTTCAAATGTTAGTAAATTTGGAGTCCGCGCGCACTGTTACTTTTAAATTATGTAAGCTACAGATTTAAAAAAAAAATTAACCAAATATTCTTTTCTTTATAGTTTACCAGCTAAAACAAAACAAAAATCACATATTTTGGTTATTTATTTTTTTGCATTTGAAAAACTTGATTATTATTTTTTTAATATTGTGCTAAAACTAAATTTTAAACAAGACGTTTTGAATATATATGGGTTTTAAGTTAGAATTAGGTGTGTTATGATTCTATTATGGTCAAAAATTGTTTTCTGTATGCATAATTTAGAGTTTTGTCATGCGCGTAGCACTCAAGAGCCATTATTTTCAAAATCAGACAAATTGCGATAGTTGTATTTTTTGTTTTGCTTGATTTTTTTTATGTTGAAATAGATTATATTTAATGAATAATATGAAATTTTGAAACTCTGAAAAAAATTCCTGTATCATGTAGAAAATGCCAAAATTCAAGACGATGAATCCCATTTTGCATGAAAATTGAAATGCCAGTATGTTTGGATTTCTATATCTCTCGAAAGCAACAACATCCCAAAATTATTTTGTCATAAACTCTTAGTATAACACTACATGTTTATTAAAATTTACTTGGTTCCATGGGGCATTGTTAATTTTCATTGTTATGTTGCCTGAAAATGCAATAAAAATGACGTTCTTTACTGTTTTCTACACTTATTATCTTAGTTAAGCAATAGTACCCCAAACTTTTCTTTAGAGAATATGAAAGTTCACTATTAGGACAAGCTAAGTAATATAGAACTTTACCGAGATATCGATGCTGTTAGCAGATATAATCTGTTAAATATTGAAAAGTTTCAAAATCTGCAACATTTGAATTAGTCTTACCTTAAAACAGCATCACAGTTGAAGAAAACAAAATATATCAGGTAGTAGTTGAACATATGTACAAAAACATGGAAACGAAAAATAAGTGGGGTCTCATGCTATTTTCAGAAGAAAAAAAATGACAAAACTTACAAAAATGCAGTGCAATAATCAGGCTTTTCCCCTACAAGAAGGAAGAGAAAAGGAAAGTTCCATTTCCTCATAGGGGAAAAGCATAAGAAAGGGAAAGAGAAACGGGATAAATCATTTTCTTATACGGAAAAAGCCTGATATTGACACTGCCTTTTTGTAAGAGTTGTCATTTTTTTTTCTGGAAATGGCATGAAACCCCACTTATTTTTCGTTTGTATGTATTTGTACATATGTTCAACTACTATCTGATATATTTTGTTTTATTCAACTGTGATGCTGTTTTGAGATAGGACTAATTCAAAAGTTTCCGATTTTGAAACTTTTGAATATTTAACAGATTATATCTGCTAACAACATATTCCGGTAACGTTCCATATTACTTATTGTCCTAATGGTAAACTTTCATATTCTATAAGAAAAAATTTGGGGTACTATTGCTTAACTAAGATAATAAGTGCAGAAAACGGAGAAAAACGTCGTTTTGATTGCATTTTGTGGCAACGTAACAATGAAAATTAACAATGCCCCATGGAAACAAGTCAATTTTACTATGCATGTAGTGTTATATTAACAGTTTATGACAAAAGAATTTTGGGGATGTTGTTACTTTCCAGAGATATAGCAATCCAAACATATTGGCATTTCAAGTTTCATGAAAAAAGGGATTCATGATCTTGAACTTTGACATTTTCTACAGGAAACAGGAAATTATTTCAGGTCTTCAAAATTGCACAATATTCATTAAATATAATCTACTTCAACATAAAAAAATAAAAAAATAAAAAATAAATAAATAAATCAAGCCAATTTAAAGATACAACTATCAAAATATCACTTTTTTCTGAAAATAATGACTCTTAATCACGCATTAGTGATATGAATTTTTAAATTGAAATATTAATTTTATAATACAACATTTTTTTCTGAATAATGTAGTTAAGATATGTACTTTAGACAGAAAGGGAGGAAAATATCTTAATTGTATATTGTTGTGTTTTAGTACTTTGAAGAAGGCGGTGTTTTCGTTTCTTTCGACAAACTCAAAGATCCTGTGTCTCCGTAAATGAAGTAAAAAATAATTTTAAAAGTCGTTTTGATCAATAAAAACATTTTTTAAAACGGTTCAGATTATAAATTTTTATAAAAATTTCCTGGTCCTATAAGTTGAATTTAAAATTTTATACGTCCTCCGGTTCTATAAGTGATATTTATTAAATTTTTCATTTTACACTAACAAATAAGACAAAAAAGTATCATTCATGTAACACTTAAATTCACCGAGTTACGAAACATAGAAATAGGCATACCAATTTCCTGAATCTGAACACAGATTAATTGGTCCACGTTTCGAGGAATCGTACACAAAGTGCTTAAAGTGTTAGAAAAATTTATTTTATGTGTGTAGACCGGGGCAAGATGACTATGTTAACACTTTTTGTTGTTTATTAATTTATTTTTAAGTACAGTAAAATTAATTTTACACGAACTGCTACAGTATTCCTTTGTAGCATTAAATATATTACCATTTAATTTTTCAAATAAAAAAAATAAAAGATAATTTTATTTTTTCATAACATTACCAAATCGTCATCTTGCCCCAGTACTGGGACAAGATGACTTTGGCCTTCTATTTTTCTGTTGGTGGGTCACAATATTCCTCGTCACAAGCAGGACATGTGAAAACACCATCCTTTGAAGTTGATGCAACTGGACTGTTTGGCCTGGATTTAATAGACTTAGGTCTACAGGAACTTAGTTTGAGTTTGAGTTTCACGGGCTTCTTTTCTCTGTTTTTTTTTAACGTTCCCGTTCTTCCTCTCCTTCTTCCTTTGTTCTAACATTTCTTTGATGGGTGTGCTTGTAAGAATGCTTCAGTTCAGTGTTTTTATTTTTCTTTTTTTCTCACATTGTGTTGCTTTAGGCAATGGTTTGAAATCAAAAACACTAACAGGTTTTTTGGTGCATCGAAATCAGCATTTTCCATAAGATATGGTTCTTCTGGAGGGTTTATACGTTGGTTTTCTACTACCAGGATCTGAGGATGACGAGCTCGTCATCTTGCCCCGGACTGCGTATTTAAAAATATTCGTTTTCTTTACCATGAAGGAAGGCGATTAATTGACATTTATTCGTGGTAACAGGTAGTATTTAAACTAAGTGACTCATAAATATTAAATAGAAACGATATATCTTACCTGTATCTCTAGTACAGCTTATTTACACATTCATAAAAGTTATATCGTGGCAGCGGTAAACAATCAAAGCTTCACAACGTACACAAAAATGGCAATTTCAGCGTCTCTATGCTATTGTTTAACGAACGCCCCATAGGACAGGCAGTAGTATCCGGTTGGTGCTGCCAACTAGTGAAAAACGGAAAAATTAAGACATTCGTCATCTTTCCCAGGTCTCCCATACATTTCTAAATTGCAGCCGAAGGGGGTCACTTCGAGCAAGTTTTAAGATAACTTTAATTTTTTATAATTAAATTTTAGATTAAATAGTCTAATAGCATTTTTAAGTATGTATCATTTTGTAAAAAATTGCGCCTGTTGCATTTCATTTTTTAAAATCAGTTATTTTTTTTACTTGTATTTTTAGCGCAAGTTGTATATTTTGCTTTAAGATATCACAATGAAAATAGGCTTCTAATTTATATTGTAATGTTAATTTTACTTGCAACTACTATATTTTTTTTTATCTTACGATTATATATATTTTAGTATTTTTGTGAATGACCCCTATTTTACAGCATAAAACATACTTCAACTTTAAAAAGCTATTACTCTGTCAGTTTTAATCGTAGAAAAATGTCACTTTTTTGTCTTGTGTTGATCTCAGTTTTAATCTTAGTGTTGTAATAGGCTATTTTTCCTAATTATAACTTATAGGACCGGGGGACCGTCTAAACACTTAAATTACCCATTTTTTTAAGAAATTTGTTTTTGACACAAATAGTTTTTAAAATACTTTTTAACTCTTTTAAAACAATTTTGTAATTGAAACTATACGTCTACACTGAAAAAAAAATCTGTAAAGTTACTAAAGCTTTTCTAGAAAACTGGGTTTCCTAGAACATTTTATGTAACAGCAACAACAAAAATTCATGTAACAGATACATATTTGCGCTAAAAATCAGAAAATCTGTTAGGTTAATAAGAATTTTTTAGGTAACTGGGATGCCTACACTGTAAAAATAAAAAAAAACGGAAATATTACTGGCAATCTAAACGCCAGTACTATTTCCGGTTTTTTTACGGGAATTTTTACCCATAAATTACAGAAGATTTTTCGTTTTTCTGATTAAAAACGGAATTTTATCTGTACTTTTTGGGTAAAAATTTCCGTAAAAAAACGGAAATAGTACTGGCGTCTAGATAGCCAGTAGTATTTCCGTTTTTTTTTTTTTTTTTTTTTTTTAATTTTTAATTTTTTATTTTTTTTACAGTGTAGAACTTTTTATGTAACTGCAACCAGGGCTACAGATAAAATTTTAGTAAGATTACTGTAATTTTAGCAGATTCATTTGTAAAGTTACAAATTTCTGTAGCTTTACATAAACTAGTTTTGTAGATTTGCAACATTTTTTGTATAGTTACAGATGAAAGTTTAGTAAGCACGTAACTTTACATCTGTAGAACTACATTTCTTTTTACAGTGCATGCCTAACGGTTTAGGAATTAGCCGTTTGACACCATTGAGAGTGGACATCATGTATACTACAGTGAATACTTTAGCTCACATAACGAGTGTAATTACAGCTTTTCATATCTTGCGGTTGTTTGAAATCTGCCCTTTTCAACACTAAATTCTACAAATGAATAAGGTGAACTTTACTATTCGAAAATAGTTTTATTCTACAATCAGCTAAATAGTGTATTTGGTTTGGACAGGGAGAATGAACGTTATTTTCTTTACAAAATGTTTTTAAAGCTTTGATATGATGTTTTTTATAAATATCACATTAACAGTTAACTATCAAATAAAATGATTCATTTTCAATCATCAGGAAAATTCATTACCTTTACAATTCTTAATGTGAAATAAACGCATACTTATAAATTTTATATTTGCTTCGTAGTTACATAAATAATCATTTTCAGCTTCTTTTTAATTGAATGCTTATACGTTACATAAAACTGCAAATTTATATACGAAAGTAACATAAAATATTTGCGTCATATTTCTTTAACGGTAATATGACTAATTTTACTGATGTTTTAAGTTGCAAAAACCATACATTCCTTTTTAATATTCTGTAACTAGAATGTTAAACTTAATGCACATATATACATTATCTGTTCATTTAATGGAAATGTACATTAGCTGATTCGAAAGCATTTTTAAAAGCATACTTTGCTTAATGTTTATAATAATTTTCAATATGTTCAAAATTATTTACTTTTTTTAATGAATACGCTAGAGTGTTATAATATGGATGGTTTTAAAAATAGATTTAAATTTTCCATCATTCTATATGGAATTAATGCGTCTTTAGAATAACAAGTTTACCTTTAAATCGAAATGTCGATTCATCAATTTGTAATTCTCTAATAACCTTTCAGTTTAATTTGTGATTCATGGACAAAATGCAGTTATAATATATCGGTATTAATGCTACATATTCAAAAATGGCTTTATTAATAGTTACATGCTTTAAATTTGAACCTATTAATAATAATTTTATGAAAAGCTAAATAGGTTCCCATCTGTCTTCCTGCTATTCTAATGAAATGTAAAGCTTTTATAATAAATTCTGAGATTCATGAATATTCTTAATGCAATTAAAGAAGTAGATGAATGCGGACATGAAAGATAAGAAAGTTTTTTTTTTTTTTTTTTTTTGTACCTTTCAAACTTGTCGAAAATCAATAACAAAACATTGAAGATTTAAGTTAGTATATATCTTCATTAATTTTGTATGTATAAAACATGAAAGTTTGAATATTGATTAACCCTTTATGTACTGAATTATGAATTCATGAAAATTTTAACTTCTAAAGCATTTTTTGTAAATTGACTTAACTAAATTAGAAGATTTACATAATCATTTAATAAATTTAGAAGGATTTAAACGGATTGAATAAATTTGAATGTATGAGGAATTTGTGCAATATATATAACCCCCACTCAAATCTTTTATTTTAAATATGTTTCTTAGTATTTTGTAGAACTAGGAAATGTACAAATATAAGGTTCTTGCAATAGAAATATAGAAATATTTCAGAATTTAAAAATCACCCCCCCCCCCCTCCGAACGCCAAGAAAGCTAAAAAGATGCAAAAGCAAAAGAAATCCTTCTTTTAAAAATATTTTTGTTTTGTGTAACCCGTAATGCTTTTGCAACAAGATAAAGTAATGTATCTATAACTTATTCTAAACTGTATTACAACTAATCGATGTATTAACTGAATTGTATGTCAAGTTATTTTAATGGTACTTTTAAATACCGTCAGTAGATAAAGGGTTAAACAGGTGGTGCTTTTTAATATAATACAACTAGAACCTGACTAGTTTTTTACATAATTTGTGTATTGATGAACTTAAAATAGCTCTTTTTTTAAGTCCGTAAGTCATTGTGCGCGTGATATCTTGATAACGTATGTATGGATTGTTATGAAATTTGATGTATATGACAAGCAAATATGCATTTTTCAAATGATCTATTTTTAGGTCAAAATTATTTCATCAATTACGTAAAAAAATATTTTTGTAAAAAAAGCCAAAAATTTTACATTTTTTAACGAATAAAAATATTTATAACTAAAAATATTATCACCGTAAATTCTCAAAACTAGATCATTTTAAAGATACATATTTGCTTATTATCTACAACAAACTTCGTAATAATTCATACATACGTTCTCAAGGTATCAGGCGCGCAATGACTTAATAAGAGAGTTCATTAAAATTTATTTAGGAGGTTCAAGGCTTTATAACAATACGCTAAATTTTGTCCTCCCGAATAATGGATTCAATGGTTGGACAACTCGCGGAGTCGCGACATAGAAGGAATAGCGAAAATGTAGAGGCGAAAATGCGATAGCGAAAATGTAGAGGCCTTATATGTTTACTTGTTTATATTCGATGATTTTGTTCCAGTTTTCATATGCATTGCATTTGTAATTTCTGTTATACATTCTAATGACGACTTAGTGAAGTGGTTGTATAGGTTTTTAATATACTTTTAATTTGTTTTTAGTAACGTCTTTTAAGCAAAAAAATCTTTTAAAATATATTTTGACTTTTCCGTTTGGAATATATATTGTGAGGTGATCCTTAGATAATTTACGCTCTCTTCAATGGATATTTACCCCTATTTTTTCACAAATGTAAGTCTTTAAAAAAATTTAAATGCTTTATTTTAATTTAAAATCTTGCAAAACAATCTAAGTTAACGATTGTAAATATTTGAAAATCTGAAAAGCGTATTAATTGGTTTTCAAAGACTTGCATTGATGAATAAAAAGGGTTAACTGCACAGTGAATGGAAACATGTCTAATGATGTCTGCCAAGTAGCTTTATAAAAATAAGAAAATAATAGTTTAAATTTTTTTATTGAATTTAGACATTTAAAAAATAAAATAGTATTTGTATAATAATAAAATAATTATGATAAAGAGATCAGAGTAAAAATCAGTAAACATGTTACGCGTTTGTGTTTTTTAGAAAATCCAAAATATAACTAAAGATGATATGATGCTAAATTGCACATTCTTTGAAACGTACGGCCCCTGAGATAAACTATAACGGTCATAACAGTTTCATTTTAACCACGTACATAGATTCGCTCAAATTCGTTGACATTGAATACACCATATATTTGGGAAATTGTACTCAGTAACTGCTTTACACTGTTAATTCTAATGTATTCCTAGAATGTTCTCTGTAAAGCCTGATAACTGATATACCGAAGCAAGAGTGAACAGGATATAATTTAACACAATATATCTGATGTGATTTCAATAGAGAACTGTGCCATTGAGTGTTTGCTTTAGAGAGGGGTTTCTCATTCACGAATTGTAGGTATTTATTAAGTCTAACTACGATCAATGAATAAGCTATAGTATTCTGGATTATACAAGGCAGATATTACATATTGGGAAATGGGCAATGATTTTACGATAAATCATATTATATGCTTCTTATGTGAATAATAATCATAAAATGTAAAATTATGTAAAATTGTACTTTAAACAAATGATTGTGAAATTAAGTGTACAGGCTGTGGTGAAATGAGTTATATGCCAAGCAGCAAATAATCCCTTGCCGATCGTCCACTGAATGTTCTAATGTGACTATTTTTCGTCAGAACGTCCTCACTCCTTAAGAGGCCACACTAGTCACACAAAAAGACCCGGATGCTAATGTTAATCCTATGGGGAAGTTATTTTCAAATATCTCGCTTGAATTTTGATATTTTTGAATGATTGTTTTGCATAGGATAGCTGAGGACGATCTACAAGCGGGCTAGTTTTTACTTTTTTGATTTTGGTTTCATATTTTTTTAAATTACTCTTACTTTTGGAACCGGTTTGAACCGGTTCTGAAATTGAAACTATCCTATAACCAAATCCTATAACCTATATCCTATATCCTATATCCTATAACCTATAAGCTATAACCAAAATCGAAAAAGTAAGAACCAGCCCGGTTGTAGATCGTCCTCAGCTGTCCTATGGGAGAAAAATCATTCGAAAATATCAAAGTTCAAGCGAGATATTTGAAAATAACTTCTCCATAGGATTAACATTATCATCCGGATCATTTTGAGTGGCTAGCGTAGGCTCCTAATGTCGTCTAGGAAGGCTTTTTGTCTGCCCGGCAAACCAGACATGGACCATCACATCCTGAATACTATTCAATCAATTTTGAAGATTTTTGCGCATTTTCGGTCATTTCTCAAAATCTTATAGAGAGTCGTACAGGAAGCCAGTATTTTAAACTTCATAGATTAAATTCACAATTGCATATGCTACATGCCATTTTGGTATTGCAAGGGGACTCTAAAAGGGTTAACTTTTCAACTTCTTTTAAATAAGCTCTGAAACATGGCAGGTGACATATCAAATTAAAATTCTCGTTGAACACTCATGATCCCTGACGTTATTTACTCCCCCAAATTCCCCCACCATTACATTTTTATCATACCAAGTGCAGCATGAACTTCTTTCAATCACAGGCAAGCCTTAAAAAGTTCATTTAGTTGTTAATATTCCCTGTCAAGTTTTACTTCAGTGAAAAACATCAAAACTGCACGACTGGTCTACAGTTAATATTAGACATTTTGTGCAACTACCTATGGCAAAAGGCGTAATTATCAAATGTGAAAAACATTCACAGGACATACCACATATCATTGGTTAGGTATGGTGGAGAGAAACAGGAAACTTCAAAAAAACTTGTCAACAATGTGTACATAAATGTAAATAAAGATTAAATGAAAAGAACTTGAAAGTAACCAAGAGAAAAATGTTTGTAAATGGCACATCGAGAGCAATGAAGTATATGAGCATTGACACTCTTTTTATTTATTTATTTTATTTTATTTTATTTTTTTGGTCAGTTTTCTTCAAAATTATGTCCCTTAGTTTTTGTAACTTATCTTCCAAAGCCCCTATTTGTTTTTTTGTTTTTTTTTTCCTTAAGATTACTAAAACCCCCCCGCTGTCCGATCATTAATTTTTTATCTTAGTCATTTACGGTGATCTAGGTCACTGATTTTTACTTTAAACTCTTCTATTTTCCCTTTCCTTCAAAAGGCATGGTTGGGTCCTGGTGATGCCTGGGCCATAATTGAAAAAGTGAATTAATTATACTAAGTGAAAACGCTGTGCAAACAGTATAATCAGGACCGAAAATGTCTCAATAGAAGACATAAGCTGATAGAGAAAATCAGAAGTATTTTTATCTACTGATATTATAAAAATATATATTCACAATGAAATCGGGCGATCCGCGAAATGAAAAAGAGTTGCAGTCGCAAAGGAATGATTCCTCTGTCATAACAGAGTCAGATGAAGACGGGGTGAAGTCTAACGACAAGGAAACACAGCTACTACAGCGAGCAAATAAAAATTATCAGCCGGGAGATGAACTGCTGCCATTTGACGCCGAAACAGCATCACGAATGACGATACTGGTTTTAATAGATCAGATGGTTAGACATCAAAAGAAACGCGACAAAGGAAGTAATGAAAATGCACAAAAATACAGAAAGTTTTTGGAAGAGAAAGCGGTGGAGATAGAGAAAGAAAGCGTCAGACAACACGACAAGGCTGAGAAGGAAGAACACCAAGAACGAGACACGTTGTCGAAAATTGCAGACCAGGTACTAGAACTCATGCACCAACTACAAACGCAGTTAGCGTCAAACAAAAAAGTAAAGATAAAGAATACCATGTCATCAGTAATCAAAAACTTTAAGCAGCTCAAACAACAGACAGAAGAAAAACATCACTTAATAACGAAACTCAGCGAAAGAATTAAATTCCAAGAAGAGTTAATCAAACAGACAAAACAAGATAAAATCGAAAGAGAAGATCAATTGATCAATGATATGAACAAAATCATACAACAGAACCATGAACAAATGGGAAAAAGACTCGTCGAACATGTTACAACTCTTCAGGCAGAAAACCGAAAGGACTCAATTGATCATGGAGAGGGAGAAACAGCAATAGAAAATGACCGACCATCATATGAAGAAATGACAAATTTTCCACCGCTCCCACAAGAAAGACCGACACTAATATTAACACCAAAAGACAAGGAAACAAAAATGCCAATAATAAAGAAAGTTCTCAATTCTATGAATATGGCTGAATTACCAACAGCAGACTGCCAAACAACTAAGCAAAATAAAATAATAATAACATGTAAAAACAAATTTGATCTAGAACAGGTGAGAGATAAAATCCGCACTACAGAAGATATGGCGGAAAAACTGGATATTAAAGAACCAAACCCGAAAACAGCCCGAGTGATAGTTTTTGGAGCCCCAGTAGTCACACAGAAAAACGTCGAAAGAGAAGCAGACAGTTCACAGAACAACTTAGAAGAGCAACAAGAGCTATACGAAAAACAAGTACTCTATCCGGCTTCAGAAAGAGCTCTGAGGAGGAAGGTGCAATATAAGCTGATAAGAGTATTGAAAGGAAGAGAGGGCGAGGAAACCTCGCACTTGGTGTTGCAGATACTGGAGAGAGATGCACTACAACTAATGGCAGGAAAATTGTGTATAGGATTTAACCGGTGCACGGTAAGACGGTATGTCTTCATTCAAAGGTGTTATCACTGTAAGGAAATAGGGCATACAGCAAGAGTGTGCCAGAATGCAGAGGCCTGCGCTAAATGTGACAAAGGCCACAACATCAAGGATTGTGCCTCAGAAAAAGAAGAGTGTGTTAACTGCAAAAAAGTGCTCGACTACTACAAGGGGGACCATAGGAAAGCTGGACTATATGAAAAACATCCATCTTACGATACATCCTGCAGCGTGTACCAGCGAAAGAAGCAAGAAGCTCTAGCGGCATTGTCTTATAGAGGTAAAAATTCAAATTAATTCAACAAAATTTAGAGAACAACAGATCACAAACCGCTGCTTTTATGAAGTTCCTCTCAGACTCGCACTATTCCCTGGCTTGTCTTCAAGACCTTTATGAAAATAGACCTCTATCACTTCCTCGAACAACACCATGCTATAGTTCAAGCTTTAAAAAAGCCCATATTTTAATCTTAGATCAAAACTTAAAACATAATCTCTCTTCTAAACACTATAACTCAGTTTTTATAAATTTAGACCTTAAGCCTTTAACCTTAAGCATTGGCAGCCTGTATAGCCCCCCGAGTGCTGACTTTCATGAGGATATTGAGAACTGGCTGAGTTCTAAAAATCAGAGCCCATTGCAGTTGGTTCTCGGTGATTTTAACGCTCACAGTCAACTTTGGGGCTACAGGAGTGAAGACACCAGGGGAAAAGTCCTTATCGATAGAGTCATAGCGTATCAACGAGTTATTCTAAACTCTTCATCCAGACCACCAACGTATGAGTCGGGGAAGAACCTGGGGAGGCCGGATCTGTCCATCTGCACGCAGGCTATGTTTTCACACATAAAAAACTGGGAAGTAATTCCTTCCCTTTTTGGAGACCACTACCCAATAGAAACAGAGCTAAATTTCACAATACCTAAACTACCAAGAAGAAGATTCAAAACAAAGGGAATCCCTTTGACACAATTTTCCGAACAACTAACTCGAAAATGCTCACAGATTAGCTTTAAAGACATAGAAACTATAGACCAGTTTAACGAAGAATACGAAACTTTTAAACAAGAAATATTATTACAAGCCAATAAATCCTTTAAAAAGAAAGCCGCTTTCAAGAAATTAAAAATTTCCTTGTGGTCTTCACAATTGAGGGCCCAAAGAAACAAAGTAGCAGCTCTTTTAAAAAGAGCAAAAAATTCAAACTACGAGTCAAATATAAACCACCATTACAAAAGGGAAAGTGCAATTTATCAAAAACAGATTTTATAGGAGAAGGAAAAAGCTTGGACAAACCTGTGTCGCAGAGAGACGGATCCTTTTGGTTTAACGAAAAAGTTAGCCTTCCAGCGATTTCAGGACTCATATATCAGTTACCAATTAGATTCTTTGTCACCCACTTCCAGTTCATCAACCCTTTTAAAACTAACGAGGGACATTTTTGGCGATGAAACTCCAAAGCAACTACCACAGCGACTAAACTCGCAGGACCAGGCAAAATTCACGAAAAGAGAGTTGCGAAACGTTATTTTGTCATTCAATATTAACAAGGCGCCAGGACCTGATCAAATTGATCACAGGATGGTCAGGTGCTTTTTTTCAAAAATTCCTAATATTCTGTTGGATATGTACAACAGTCTTTTAAAGTTAAACTATTTTCCTGATGACTGGAAACTGGGAGAGCTCGTGTATTTTATAAAGGAGGGAAAACCCTTGAATGAGAGCTCTTCATATCGCCCCATCACTCTATTACCAATATTCCGAAAAATCTTAGAGAAATTAATTCTAAGACGAATACATCACGCATTAGACAAAACGAATTTCTTATCAGGTAAGCAACACGGGTACACGCAAAATAAATCTACGGAAGCGGCTTTGGAGCAAGTGATTTCATTAGTAGAACAACATAAACAAAATAAACAATACACATCACTGGTGTCGCTGGATTTCAGGGGAGCATTTGACAACCTCCTTTGGGACCAGGTGATCCTAGCATTGCAAAGACTAGGTATTTCTAAACAACTTATTAATCTCTTCGTTTCCTTCCTTTCGGGTAGACGAGCTCAGGTGGACTGGATGGCACCATTTTTGTTGTACTTCATTAGTAAGGGTTGTCCGCAGGGATCGTGTCTGGGTCCTTTTCTTTGGTTGGTTCTGTTGGAGACTCTGTTGTAGTGATGGGCGATTTCGATTTTTTTAATCAATTTAATCGATACTATGGCCAACTCGATATAATCGATACTATAAATTTTTTAATCGATGTCTCTAAAGGTCATATCATTTTCATTTTCCTTCAAAAATTTAAGGTCAAGTAGTTGCATGTCCAATCCCAAAACTTTCTTCTGTCTCATAAAACTTCAAAATTCGCTATCACAGTGTCAAATTTAAATAACCGATACCCATCATGAGGATCCAAAAGTATAGGTTCGTTGAAATATGTGTATTTAAAAAATATATATAAGAATCCCATTTTCCTAACAAATCATTGAATTTCGGCCCACACCCTCTTAGATGTCCGCAACGGAAAATCCCAGTTCAAAGGGCATAAAAGCGACACCTGCTGGGTAGTATACACCCAAGCCTAATAAGGATCTATTTATACGGCAGTGTAACAGAATATGAAGTTTGATTAAATTTCGTGCATTACTTTTGAGATATGGCTATCATGAATATCATGAAAAAAGCAGTATAGCAACGCAGCCCATTGCATGATTAACACGAAAGACTCAGAAAAAAACAACTTACGTCAATGACTAACAGAATATTAAGTTTGATGAAATTCCGTTCATTACTTCTTGAGATGTTATCGCAAACATTGTGTAAACCCTGAAAAACAGTGTTGAATTCAGGGGCTGGTACGGGTGGACCCCCCCCCCCGGAACATTGAAATGTCCCCTAGGGAGATTTGAGATTTTATGCTTAATGGGCGAAAGTCCAATCCTTCCCCCCTCGTAACTCTAGAATCTTCCTCGCCAGAACCATAGAAATCCCCCCCGGAGAAAAATGTCTGAATTCAACACTGTTGATAAAAGCAGCATGGCAGCACAATTTGTTATATCATTTACACAAAAACCTAATCATGGATAACTTATGGCATTGTCTAACAGAATATTAAGTTTGATGAAATTTCGTTCATTAGTTTTTGAGAGATTATCATCCCTAAAATTGTTTAAATCCTGAAAAACGTGTTGAATTCAGGGGGTGGCCCGGGGGGATGACATTCCTCCCCCCGCAACAAAGCATAAAATCTCAAACTTTCTGGGGGCATTTGAATGTTTCGGGGGGAGGAGAATGTCACCCCCCCGGGCCACCCCCTGAGTTCAATACGTTTTTGTACATTAAAAATTGATGAAATTTCGTTCATTAGTTCTTGAGATATTATCCCTAAAATTATTTAAATCCTGAAAAACGTGTTGAAATCAGGGGATGGCCCGGGAGGGTAGCATTCCTCTCCCCCCCCCCGCAACATTCAAATGCCCCCCAGAAAGTTTGAGATTTTATGCTTTTTGTACATTAAAATGTACAAAAGTCCAATCCCCTCCCCCTCTGAACTGTCCCTCCCGGAGAAAAATGTCTGAATTCAACTCTGCTGATAAAATCAGCATAGCAACGCCCCCTGTTGGGCGATTTATACCGAAACCTAATAAGCAGCAATTTATGCCAACGTCTAACTGAATGTGGCTTTATGAAAATCCGTGTATTAGTTCTTGAGATAGAGCTATTGCGAAAGTCGGGAAAAATGCAGCATAGCAGCGCCACCTGCCGGTAGATTTACGTCAAAACCTAATCCTCAACAACTTATGTCAACGTGAAACTGAATCTGAAGTTTGGTGAATATTCGTGCATTAGTTCTTGCGATAGCAATCTTGCGGAAATCATGAAAAATGCAGCATAGCAGCGCCACCTGTTGAGCGATTTTCACCAAAAAGTAATCAGCACTAATTTATATGAAGGTCTAACTGAATCTAAAGTTTCAACAGATTCCATGCATTAGTTCTTGAAATAGACCGCTCACAATTTTTTTGTCAGAGACAAACAAATAGACAGTGTGACAGACAAAAAATTTATAAAAATAGTCAAATCGTATTCCAGACAAGAAGTTTTAACACTATAAATCCTGAGAAACCGGAAGTCGAAAATTTTCACGAAAACAACACTTTATTTTTCTAAAGACAAAAGAAAGCAAGAAAAGATGAACGCATCGATTCTGCCCTTGGATCAGAAACGGTGAATCGATTCAGTTCAGATTCGATGCCGAACTTCAGATGCGATCTTCAGAATCGTTACTTTTTTGATTTACTTCAATTCTTTAGATGCAATGTCGAATCGTTATATTTTGATTTACTTTCAATTCTTTAGATGCAATGTCGAATCGTTATGCTTTGATTTATTTCAATTCAAATCACATCGCGGTCGATCCACGATTCGAGTTGAATCAATTCTTTCAATTTTGCTGTTTTAGTGCCAGAATTGCTGTAAAAGCCTTTTTTTACTTTCTAGGTTAAATCAGTGTTGAATGCAGGTATTTTTCTCAGGGAGGCATTTATGCGACTCTGGTCGGGATTGGGGGGGGGGGGGTATTTCAGTGTTCCGTAATGGGGGGGGTGCACTTTTGTCCCTTAAAAAGCATAAAATCTCAAAACTTACGGGAGGGACATTTCAATGTCCCGGGAGGGATGTCCTCCCGGGCTACCCCCTGAATTCAACACTAGGTTAAATCGTTATACTTTTGTTTAGAAGCCTAGTTATTCAGGTTACTAGTTTATTATATTGTATTTTTCAAGTTCGTCCCTTCTAATCTCTCCACCCCACTCTCCCCCTTTCCTCGCTAATCTTAATTTACAGGGCCGTTCAAAATTTGCATGCAATTTTTAAAATGTCCAATTCTTGTTCTATATTATTATAAAGCCCCATTTTGAAACCTTGACCAAAGGTACTTTTGAGGTCGCCCCTCGGACCGTTTGGGGCTTACCTGCTCCCTCGGGGGGGGGGGGGGGGGGAGGGTATTTTTTGTTTCTTCCAAACCATATCGTATAACATATCGTTGGAAAGCTTTTAATGTGATCTTTCATTTTCTGTCTCTAGCCTTCCTTCTTTTTGGTAAGGGTCAATCGTGCTCCAACTTTTGTATTGATATTTTTGACAGTAATTTCAAAGGAATATATATTTATTCTTTCGGATTTACTGTTTTAAAGGCAGAACTGCTGTCAAATTTCGCATAAGAGCCTTTTTCTTTCTAGGTTAAATTGTAATATTTTTAGTTTAGGAGCCAAGTTATTTGGGTTACTAGTTTATTAAGCTGTACTTTTTCAGTTCGTCACCTATACATCCCCCCCCCCCCCTCGATCCCAATTTTTTTAATTATGGTCCAATTTCAATGGGACCTTTTTTGACATTGTTCCCGAGTCATTTGTTTATCAACTAAACACTGATATTATATCTGCAGCTCTTGGTGAGCACTATTTATGAATGATAATAACAAATTTCGTCTCTTTTCCATTTTAAACTTATCATTCTTGGTTTAAAGCCACGTGACTCAAGGTTCTCGTTAGTTAAGCCGTATTTTCACCCGTAGGTTTGTCAAAGTGTTCGTGTAAGTTGTATTATAAAAAATTCAGTCGTTTACAACCAAACTTACTGATTTATGATACTTTGAATTTTATGAAATTTCGGAGCTTTCCGAAACTAAAGGATCCCCTGTATGTTATTAATTTTTTTCAAGGGTGTAGGTATGAAAATACGTGCTAAAATGCTTTAAAACCTTTTTTTTCAAATAATATATTTAACAATTTAAACAAAGTGATTCCCGAGAATTTTGTATTGTTTTAAAAGGGGACCACATCTTCGAATGTAAGGGGCGTAAAAATTCGAAACTTGGACAGGGCGATGCAAAAAAAAAAAAAAAAAAAAAAAAAAAAAAAAAAAAAAATTCTCCTTTCAGAAATTCGAAAAAATATTATCTTAATTACAAGCTGAGATATTAATTATTATTTCACTAATTGGTTTATTTCTATTAAATGCTTTTTTTTTAAAGGCAGTCACGTGATTTTTTATAGCAGCATTAACGTTTTCTACCGTTTAGCGTGCGGTTCTTTGACGGCGGGCTGAGATAATTACGACTTTTTCAATATCAAAAATTTTATAAGTGTTCATACCACTATTTTCGAATAGTAATTTCACAAATATCTTGAATTCTTGCTTAAGACTACCACCCCCTAGACTAATGTATCTTCGGATAGGTTGTATAAAGGAGTTTCGTTTAGATACACTTTTGTTTTGAATAGACTGCGCTCCCTGGTGGTGGAATATAGAACTAACAGACCGCGATTTCATTTAAAGTAGAAAATCTAACAAGGCGATCTGTTCGAAACTTTAAAGATAGTTTATAACACATCAGAAAAAGTTTAAAAAAGAATGGTGCGAAAATTTCGGGAGGAGGGGGGGGGGGGAGACCGCTAGAATTTTTTTTAAACCTTAGCGTTCCTTACCGTTTTAGGTAGGGTTTTTTGACGGAGTCCTGAGATAAATGCTACTTATTAAATATAAAAAAGTCAAAAGTTTAGTTACCACTATTTCCGAATAGTAATTTCGGCAAATACCTTAAATTTTTGATCAAGATTGCCACACTCTTGAGTAATATATCTACTGATAGGTTGTTTAACGGAGTTTCGTTCACAGTTTTGTTAGGAATAGAGTGCGCACCCTGGTGGTGGAATCTGGAACCAACATAACGCGATTTTGTTAAAATTAGGAAATCTAACAATGTGATCTGTTTTAAGCTTTAAGATTGTTTATAATACATGATAAAAAATTATAAAAAAGAATGGCGCGTCACATTTCGGGGGGGGATAGAGGGGAGGGGCAGAACAAAATTAGAAAATATAACAGGGCGATTTGTTTGAAATTTTAAGATAGTTTGTAACACATAATAAAAAAAATTTAAATGATGAATGTCAAAAATTGGTGGGGGGGGGGGGGAGGTGAACGCGTTTTTCCGACGGGGTGGGCAAAGTGGGGGGGGGGGTACACCTATACGATGCTGTGGGCAGCGGGAACCCGGTTCGCGGTTCGTTCGCTTCGAGATTTCATATTAGGCGGAACCCACTAGTTACTAGCTATAATGTTAAAGATTTCCAAGCAATATACATGTGCGTCCACTATCCTTCTAAGACAGTAAAATTAATTGATTTTTATTTCTTCTGAGAAAACTAAATTTTCACGTCTTGCAGAGACGATTTTTTTTTTTTAAATAAAAGAACTTTAATAAACTTTGCTAGTTACATTATTAAACTCAAATTGTAAGACTACTAAATCGGTTCTTATGGCAACGTGAATTATGTCCCTGAAAATTTAAATTTTAATTCAGGCTGGAAGAAAATCACAATGATTTAATTACAGGGACAGTCAAAAGTTTTCCGTTACATTACGGCCAATGGAAAAAATTATTTCAAGTGCATTTTAAGGATGCTACAGAGTTTCGAACAGAATGAAATTCATATGCACTTATGAAGTGCACTGTTATAGTACGAGCGCACCACATTTGCCACGTTTGACGCTCAATTTCCAACTTGTATTTAACCGAGACCTTTCTTAAAAAATAAATTTAAATAAAATCTAAATTACAATATTAGTAAAATTACATCTTAAAACTAATAATTTAAAAGTTAAAAACTTTATTATTTGACTCAAAGGTCTGTAATAGCTTACGACTGGGCCCCTGACTTTGTCTACCCTCTAAATGTGAGGTATGGGAGGTGGTCGCTACGGCTCTGCTGATTCGCTATGTTTTTAAATTAATATTTTTGAGCTTATCTGTGCGAATCTGTGACTATCGAAATATCGATTCAAGTATCGATTCTAGAATTTGGGAATCGATTCTTATTGTGATCGATTCAGTTTTATACGATGTCGATTTTAATCGATTCCTGAATTTTCCAGAATCGCCCATCACTACTCTGTTGGGGACCTTTGATGTACAGGACTGTGAACTGGTGGCATACGCGGATGACGTGATATTACTGATCTGGGCACAGTCGAGAGAGCAACTTGAAAAAAAAGGTCAGAAAGCTTTAAAATTTATTCAGAATTGGCCAGAAACCAACAAAATAGAAATTTCACATGAAAAATCCTCATCATTAACTTTTGGCAAACCCAAACACCTTAAGCGGGGCCCCACATTTAAACTTCAAGATAAATCAATAAAATCAGAAACAACACTAAAATACCTGGGGGTAATATTAGATGAACAATTATCATTTCTCCTACATGTGGCACAAAAGAGAGTAGAAATCATAAAAATAACTCAAAATCTTTATAAATTTTCATCAATCTCAGGTCGACTCCCTCCGGAGTTTTTTAAGATTTGGTACTCGGCGATCTGACAAAGGAAACTGGCCTACGCGTGTGCTGTCGGGTAACGATAAGCGATAACGAGAGTCTGATATCGAGAGCATATCGCAATACGTCAACAAATGCCCTGCAGGTCCTTACAGGTCTCCCCCCACTGGATTTGCAGTTGGAGGCGGAGGCGGAGTATTCCGGGACGATTCGTCTCGGCAAGTCAACAGAAAAGGCTTTTGCTCCACTATACTATCCAAAATGCTCAAAATACAAAACATCATCACTAACAAGTGAGATACAAATTTGTGAAATAAACGACTATGCAGGCAAAATTAAAATATACACGGACGGTTCCAAAATGTCCGAAGGCACAGCCTCGGCATTTTGTGTGTACGATAAAAACGAGCAAATCTATACTTGGAGAGCGAAACTGTCCCAGGATAATTCCGTCTTCCAGTCAGAACTCTTCGCGATCTCTTCAGCATTAGAGTGGATAGAGTCGGACAAACATTCTCAATACTTAATCATAACGGATAGCCTATCAAGTTTAAAAGCATTAAACAATTTTGACAATACAAACTATTTAATACTAAAATTTCTTCAACAATTACAAACAACAGTAAAAGACATATACTTCAATTGGACAAAAGGACATTCAGGTGTTGAGGGCAATGAGGCAGCTGACCAACTCGTAAAATCGGCAGTAACGGATGAAACACTAATACATACAATTTTACCATATCCAGCTTCTTCACTAAAATCACAGACAAAGCAGAATCTGTTAAAAAATTGGCAAAAACGCTGGACGGATTCAGACACATGCCGATATACGAAGGAATTCTTGCCATTGGTTGACCACAAGTATTTCGTAAACAACATATACTTACACATATTTTTAACAAATCACGGCCCCTTTCAGGAACACTTATACAAAATTAACAAAAGAGACTCCCCACTATGCATTTGTGGATTGCCATCAACATCGTTACACTATATATTATACTGTACATTAACATCGCATTATCATCTCAAAAAACACACACGTATGAATTTAGCAAGTTGGTGGCGGGATGTAAAAGAGAAACCACAACTACTCAACAAGATCATGCAATGCATGAGGTTTATAGAAACAAACGAGTACATCTTTTCAAATCCAGAGCCATTCTAGACCGACTCCATCACTAGGGTGTAGCATGGAGGGAGAAACGGGTTATTAGCGGGTGCCAGAAACTTCTATCACTATTGAATTTTTATCTTGTGGATCTCTCCAAACTCTAGTACGCGCACATTGTAAATAGTAGGTGTGTTGTAATGTGTTTCTAATTGTGATGTTCAATATTGTGTGTTTAATGTACTGTGACGTATATAAATCCATGAAAAATGTAAATAATTATGCAATCACATTAGGTGAAATGATCCTCATGTAATCACTACATACAGTCATGTAAATAGTAGGTGTTTGATATTGTGTTGTAATGTGTTTCTAATTGTCATGTTAAATATTGTGTGTTAAATGTACTGTGACGTATATACATCCAAGAAAATTGTAAACAATTATGCATTCACATTAGGTGAAATGATCCTCATGTAATCACTACATACAGTCATATATCTGGATGTGAAAATTTCGGTTCGCCCAGAAAAATTGGGTAATCAATTGTGATTGTAATTGTCAATATCACAGTAACCGAAATAAATTTCAGCAGCTTGATCAGGGACCTGACACTCCCTCTCAGTCTCTGGTTGAGAGTTGGGAGGAGTGGATGTGGTATACCCCTCGTGATTGCACTAATACTCTAAAACGAAAGCTGAGTTCCCGAGGTGGTCATCGCTGTCATTGCTGTTAGTTTTCGAGCCTTTGGTTGCTTGGTAATGTTTTGCCAAGTACATTGCAATATCATACGATATTTTAAAGATCAGTTTCTGATATCATATAGGAAATTTTGTAAGATGCAAAAATATTATTTAAAGCATAAGAAAGTCCGTTTTAATTCAAATAATAAATTTTGGTCAATGGGAATATTTTCCAATATAAAATGCAAAAATATTTACCTATCGTGGATGTAACTAATTAAAATTTAAGAAATTTTATATTGTTTAATGCGTTACAATTAAAATTTAAATTGCAATTAATTTCCTATTGTAAGATGCCAATTATATATTTTTTAAGGTATCATTTTACGTCCTTACTTATTTGTTACTTATAATATTGATATATACATGTTTTTTCATCTTAAAAAGAAAAATTAAGTGCAATTTAAATTATAATTACTTATTATTTTTATTGTAAAATCATTTAACAGTAATGTTTAGACTTTAAACAATATTATTATTATTTTTTTATAATTCAATTATTACACCCGCGAAAGGAATATATTTTTGAATTTTAAAGTGAAAACTATTTCCATTTAGCAAAATTTATTATTTGAATTAGAACGAATTTTTGTACATTTAAATTAATTATACAATTTTTGTATCTTACAGGGGAAAATGTTCCCAGTTAACATTGTTTTTCAGCAGTACAAACCCATTCATTAACACTTAAGTATCACACGGTTATGCATTTAAAAAAAACAGCTTTATTATTGTTATTATTATTATTTAATGTCCAAATAATTATTTTAATGAATAATTTGCTCAGATATTTTTTTTAACATTCTTTAATAAAGCATAAAATTTTAATTTCTCATTGTATGAAGGAAAAAAGGTTAATCTACTTCAGTATAACACAATTTACATCATAACATTTAGAAAAAACAATTGAAAAAATTCCCCAAATTTTTCATTTAATTACATTTCTAGAGTTTTATTTTTTTAATTACCAAAATTTTACCTAAATAATTTCAAAAGTATTTAATAACTCATAAATTCCCAATTAATAATTTAAAAAATGCATTTAGAGCATATATTCGGTAGTTTATGTTTCCGATATTTCCCAATATTTCTGTGTTTGCAACTTGTGTTTCAAAATAAACAAAATAGCAAGTCTTTCTAAACGCTTACTACAGTCATATCAGTTTAAATTTATAAGTTTCCTTTATCAAACTATATTTTACAGTAAGAACGAGAATATGTAATTATTCAAACAAAGAAATTCTTTTAAATTGTTAGGTTTCTTTTACACAATTTTTCGTGTAATCAGTACATTTTTAACAGATTAAGATTTACGAATTTTGCGGATAAGGAATTTATTCTCAACAAGAAACTTTAGATGTATTTTTGACGTCTATTCCCTTCGTCTGTCTGGTTAAAAGTGCGGTGCGGTGTCTGTACTTGCATCGTGAAAAGGGGGGTAAGGAGATAACTATGAGGAAGGAAATTGGAAGCTTTATGTCACGTGACACATTTCACTGCGGTTTGTGCAGTGGAGTGGGTCACCGCGGATTACACTGCCAGTAAAATGGTTCAATTTTGATTTTTTCCAAACATCGGTCTACGCCATAATAAATGCGATATGGCGATTAATTTCATTACAGTTTTAATTTGACTTCTTTCCAATGTTTGTCATTGATTTATAACTAGAGGTAACGTTAGCTATTGTCAAGACGATATCGTGTCAAACTCTCAATAGAACTAGCGTTCATTTGCCGATAATTCTTATAATAGGCCAAAATTTAGCCGAAATCACTTGCTGTTGGCATGCATTAACACGTGCTGGACAATCGCAACATAAATTATAATAAATAAGAATGTCTTCGTTTAACACACATAAACTTGCTCAATAGTGCACATAAAAAGGAACCTTTAATATTAACTTGCATAGTTAAAATTACTGATAAAATCTACGCTTCGATCTGCTTCTGCAGTCGTAATCAGGAGACATTTGTTGTTGAAATGATTAAAGTTCTAGAAAAGAAAGCTTCCTGAAAGAGCGACAATTTGTTGATTCTTGATAAATTACATGATTGAGAAAATGCAGTTGCGCCCTCCAACTCATTTTAAAACTTTTCTGATGTGCTCTCTGGATTGCGCAACTGCCTTTTTACAATCGTGTAATTGGTCAAAGGTCAATAAACTGTCTCACACATTAAATGCGGTCTCTAGACTTTTAATTATTTCAACATCAAATTTTATCTTGAGGACGACTGCAGAAGCAGTTCGAAACGAAGATCTTATATATAATTTTATTTGTACAATTTTATATAAAGGTTCTTCTTTGTCTGTACCGTTGAGCAAGTTTATGGGTTTTTAACGAATATATTATTATTTATAAATTCTATGCCTTTAAAATTTAATAACAATTAAATGATAATAGTTATTAAAATAATTCTTGTAGGGAAACCATGTGTGAAATCAGTAATTTATCTATTAGGCTCCTTGTTTTAGTTACAACTACCATATGTATACTGAGCTACATTCTTTAAAACTGTAGTAGTGTTTCAAATATCATTGCCATTTTAAAACTTTGGCCATTTTCTCGGAATTACAAATGCAAAACATCATGAAAATAAAAGGCTGTGTAAAATGGATCCATATTAATACGTTATTTTGAACTTTCTAATAGTTTGTGAGGTAGTGGTGCCATCTAGACGTGATACATGGAAATCAAAACAAGGAAGCAAAGTAAAAAAAAAAAAAAAAAAATCTACAAGAATAATTCAAGAACTGCTTTTACCGCTTATTAGATTTCTAATATGTTCAGTAAATTAAAAAAAAAACCCCAAAATTATATTTATCATTGATTACAAAAGATTGAGAATTTTAATATTATACAAAATGGATATTACATTGGATTAGACACGTTGCGGGTCGACAAAGATGAAATGAAACATTCAAGTTATTTACCCTTAAATCTTGACGGGTGTTAATTAAAGCGTTCAAAAAGGATGTTATTTTAACAACCCAGCTTTCAGAATATAATGCGGACGCCAATTATGTATTTATGAACTTAAAATGTACATAAAGAAGTCAATTAACTTCTCAAAACAAAAATAATTTATTAACCGGTAAAGCTTTTTACCTTCTTCCATAAAAATATTCAAACAACAATAAACAATATGATTTCTGATTCACGTTACATCATATATAAAAGTTATTACGAGAATAAAGATGAGAGGATAATAAAAAATAAATAAACATGGACAATAGATTTAACATCCTCCCACCTTTTGATTATATATCATAATCAAAACTTCACATTAATTAAATACAACATTTACATAAACATCATAAATCGAGTCTTTCTGGAACCTTTATCATTCTACAGGATCTCGTCTTTTAATTTGCGATTCGTCTTTTGCAGGCTCAACCTGATTTTCATTCAAAGTTGGTTTAGGAAAATTGTTTTCAGTAAAATCCACTGATGACACTTCCAGAGGGTAAATTCTTTGAATAGGCCGAATCATCTGCGAATGAGACGTTTGTAACTTCAAAAGACGAACTTTTCCGTCTTTGCCCCGAATGAGCTCTGTAACCCGTCCTAAGGGCCAATTGATTCTTTTCTTGTTATCTGCTCCCACCAAGACTATATCTCCTACAGCAATTGAACGTTGCAATCTTCTCCCATTTGGTCGATAGATAAGGAGACCCAAATATTCTAATCTAAATCAATTTCTGAGCTCTTTTTGCAGTTCTTCCCCATATTTAAGTCTTCTAGTGAGAGAACCTTCCTCAACCGCATCAACATCTGGTAAACCACATTCATGAATATCTTTCAGAAACATGTCCGGTGATATGGGTTTGATGGACTCTTTCTCAGACATGTAAGTTAGTGGTCACGAATTTATAATACTTTCGCAGTCAGCTAATACAGTTATCATCTCTTCATAGTTCAAACAGGCTTTTCCTAAGACTCTTTTTAATAGATCTTTCATCAATCTGATGAGCCTCTCCCACCATCCGCCCCACCAAGCAGCAGTCGGAGGGTTGAATTTCCATTTGAAAGAATTTATTGCTCCATACTTCTGTATGCGATTCCAGTTCAATCTTTTTAAAAAATTGGATGCACCAACAAAATTGGAACCGTTGTCGCAATATATAACAGAACATCTTCCTCTACGAGATACAAATCTTTGCAAAGCCATTAAAAATGACTCTGTAGAAGCTGAAGTCACAAGCTCCAAATGCACAGCTCTGTAGATAGCACATGTAAATAAGATAACCCAACTCTTCTGTTTATTTTTAAGAAACAAAGGGCCAGCCAGATCAATGCCGATAATCTGAAATACAGCTGCATCTTTCACTCGATTTTCTGGGAGAGAAACTGGATAAGATTCTAAATTCTTCGAATTAAATCTTTTACAAATGGTACATTTTGATAGAACAGAGCTCACAGTTCTTCTTCCATTCAAAATCCAGTATTTTTCTCTAAGCAAATTCAGAAGAATCTGATGACCTGCATGACAATTTTTGAGGTGGTAATGTAAAATTAATCGTTTGACAACTTCATGATTTGAAGGAACAACCATAGGTGTGAGGAAATCCATATTGTCTTGTCTATACGTAATCTTAGTCTTTACACGTATTATGTCTTGTTCATCCTTAAACGTCTCCAGAGTTTTCAATCTCCCCTCACTTTCATGGGAAAAACATTCCTTTTGTATCATCCAAATTATCTTCGTTTCTGCTCTCTTAAATTCAAGATTCATCAATTCTCCTTTGATCTGTTCCTTTGGATTAGAAGAATTATATCTGAAACGAAGTATCCAATCAACAAGACGTACGATTTTCTCATAACTGGAAAAATACTGGTAGTACCAGCTTTTCTCTGGACTTTCATCAACATTTACCAGTAATTTTGTAGACTTCAATTTTTCTTTTTCAATTTCTTCTTCGTTTCTGTCTTGGCACTTGAAATCCATATATTTATAATATTCTTTAGAATCTTTAAGCCAAGATGGACCCTCCCACCATTTGAGAGATACCAGCTGTCTTGCTTTACATCCTCTAGATGGCAGATCTGCTGGATTCATTTCACCAGGTATATGTTTCCATAAAACAGGATCAGTCAAATTTTTTATTTCTTGAACTCTGTTTCTAACAAAAAAAGACCAGTTTTCTTTCCTGGATATCGATGCAAGCACTGTTGTGGAATCGCTCCAGAAATATCTTTCCATATCTTCCCAGCCCATAGCATCAGTTACTGATTTAGCCAATCTAGCACCAATCAAAGCAGCTAAAAGTTCCATTCTAGGTATAATTCCACATTTTAAAGGACTTATGCGGGATTTCGCAGCAAGAAGGAATAACTCTACACGATCTTTAGTTGCTATCCTCAAAAATATAACAGCAGCAATGCATACTGACTTGCATCAGAAAATGTATGAAGAGTACAGCCCTTTAAATTATCTGGGGTGAACTGAATATATCTAGGAATCTGAATTTCTTGTAAACAATTTAATTCATGAAACCATCCAATAAATTCATTTTTTATATCACTAGTAACTTCTTCATCCCACGTGATTCCTTCCTTCCATGTTTTCTGTAACATCATTTTGGGACATATCATAACTGGAGCAGTAAAACCAATTGGATCAAAAACTTTATGTGCAACTGATAGCATGATTCTTTTTGTTATTTTTTCTATATTTATATCTTTCGTCCAGCTTACGTTAACTTTTAAAACGTCTAGAAGTCTGTTCCATTGTAATCCCAGTACAGCAGTTTCTTCGCTATTTTCGATATTGTTTCTTTCTTCTGTCTGTTCCCATCCTCTGAAATCGAATCCACCTTTAGCCATAAGAGATTTAGAATCAGTTATAAACCTTTCCAATTCTTCCTGTGTGTGGACACTAGCAACGACATTGTCAACATAAAAGCTTTTCAGCAATTGCTGTTTAAGATTGGGGTCGTATTCTTCATCGTTTTTAATGTGATATTCTATGACGGAACCAAGAAGAAAAGGAGAGCTTTTGACTCCAAACACCATTCTAGTATGTCGAAACATTCTAATATTTCGTTCTTCTGGATCACTCCACCACAAGAATCGCAAATAGTCCCGATCTTCTTTACGAACAGCTATTTGTAAAAATGCTTTCTTGATATCAGCTACAACACCAAATTTATTTTTTTTCTAAATCGTAAGAGAATATCAGGAATCAATTCAATAAGATTTGGCCCACAATGCAAACATTGATTCAAAGATGGATGGTTCTGCATTCTAGCTGATGCGTCAAACACTGGACGAATGGGAGTTGTACTGCTCTCTTTTATTACTGGTCGATGAGGTAAATAATTTCCATAAAGGTTCATTTAAGCCTGTGGAATTTCCTCTATAATTTGATCATCAAGCCACCCTAAAAGTACTTTTTCATACCTTTGATAAATGTTATCGGAATGCAACTTGTTTGTAACGTTACTCAATCTTTTCTTGGCTAAACTCAAATTATCAGGTAAAGGTGGAGTATCTTCTGACCATGGCAAAGAAACTTCATAACGATTATCATCATTCATTTTTACTGTCTGTAAAAAATGCTCTTTAACCTGACGATCAATCTCCATTTTAGATTGTTTTTCAATCGGATCATTTATTCCAAGGTAAAATCCAATTTCCATAAATCAGCAATCTCTGCTTTCTTTACAAACATAGACGTAACTGACAAAGCTAAATTTTCTTTAGACGCATTATCATGAGGTACTTTTCCCATTAAGGTCCAACCTAAAAATGTTTCCAATGCTACTAATCCCGACGAGAGTATTTCTCTACGACCTGTCAGTAATTTTCCCATTACATCAGCTCCAATCAATATTTGAATAGATTCTGGAGATTCACCAACATCCGTCAAACTGATGCCTTTTTTCGATAATTCTTTAAACCAGGATCCTTTTCCTACAGGCATAACATTTTCACATATAATGTTTTGATCCAAAACTTCAAAATTACATTTAAAATTTTCTTTCAAATCGCTTAATCTTACCTTGTAGTAACGATGATTATAATCCTTTGTTATGACTCCGCCAAAAAGGGAATGAGAAACTTTTTCTTCTCGAAGAGGTAAATACTTCATTTCTTCGGCTAAATGTTTTAAAATATACGATCTCTGAGAACCTGAGTCCAAAATTAGTCTAACATCTTTCTTTTTGTTTTCGGAAAATATTTTTGCCTTGAGCGTCTGAAGAAACACTTTAGCATTTCTATTGAAATTGGCCATATTTACTTCTTTTCCAGACGACTTTTCTGCGTCTTCCTCTTTCTTTTCATTCAGCTTATTCTTATCGAGCGTTTGACACATCACAGACGCATGTCTTTTATCACAAAAGAAACACTTCAAGATAGCTCTACATTGCTTCGTTGCGTGACCTGTTGCCAAACATGAAAAACAACATCTTTTGTCCTTCAATATATTCTGCTTTTCATTAAAACTCATCTTCCGTGCCGAAAAGCATTCTGAACTCAGATGTCTTCCTTTGCAAAAAACGCAATTTTTTCTTAAATCTGGTCTTGAAGTTGTTAATAAAGTAGCAGCAGTTGGTAAATGTTTATTAACATCGTTATAACTTTTGTTTTTTCTAAAGCTCGCGTCATCTTTTCTCGCCAAACCAAAACCTGCCACTGCCAAATTAATTCTTTCATCTCCCTCAACTTCAGATTTGAGAAACGCCATTAAATTATCTAGGCGCTCTTTTGCATCAGAACTAACAGAATTCGTATGTGTTCGATTCCACGCTTTCGAAAATTCAGCAGTAAAACAAGATTCTACCATTGGATATAATATTGAAGCACATTTATCCGTTGTGACACCTAACGTCTCAAGAGCTCGTAAATACAACTCAAGTTTATCATACAATGATGTAATAGAAAATTTTCCTTTAGATTACACAGATATAATTAATTTTAATAATTCTCGCACATACACTTCAACCAAAAGATATTCCCTACCGAAACGTGCTTTAAGACTCTCTATAGCTTTGGCATAGTTAGCGCCAGTTGGCGGAAAACTATCAACAACTTCTCGCGCTCTAGATCCAGTGACAGTTGCTTGGATCAAATACTGGAATTTATTTTCTGGCGCAATATCTTGATCATTGTGAATCTGTTCAAACTGACTCCAAAATGGCAACCATTCCTTTAAATCACCATGAAATTGGCGAAATTCTAACTTGGGCAACGTAAATTTCTTTTTAGAATTATTAGTTTCGTAATCATTGAAAATGTACTCACCTTGAATTTGTCCATGTGACTGGATTTTTGCTAATTCTAATTGATGATTTAATTCCAACTTTTTTAACTCCACTTCTTGATCCAATTCTAACTTTTTAAATTCTTGATCAGACTTCTCCTTTTCTAACTTCTTAGCCTCGTTTTCTTTTTCCTTTCTCTCACCAACAGCGTTGGATAAAATTTCTTGTACAAAAGCAGGATCCTGTTTATATTCATTACTATTCAAAATAATTTCCTTTAGTGTCCCGATCGTATAATCTTGCGGAACTGTTTCGACAAGTTCTTCTACCACGAACTTTAAGTCTACCTTTTTAAAATTTTTAACGGCTTGAAACATTTTGCTTCAAATAAATCTTGTAAAATGTCCTGTCGCGCCGGACGTCACAATGTTAATTAAAGCGTTCAAAAAGGATGTTATTTTAACAACCCAGCTTTCAGAATATAATGCGGACGCCAATTATGTATTTATGAACTTAAAATGTACATAAAGAAGTCAATTAACTTCCCCAAACAAAAATAATTTATTAACCGGTAAAGCTTTTTGCCTTCTTACATAAAAATATTCAAACAACAATAACCAATATGATTTCTGATTCACGTTACATCATATATAAAAGGTATCACGAGAATAAAGATGAGAGGATAATAAAAAATAAATAAACATGGACAATAGATTTAACAACGGGCACTATCTAGTAATTTATTAAAATACTCCTTGAAGTTCTATATACTTTTAAATCTTTAACGTTTAAAGATATTTTTTATGTTTACTGTCAAAAATGTATCAAAAAATTAGTAAAGTAACTTTTTTTTTTTTTTTTTTTTTTTTTTTTTTTTAAACAAAACAAATACGAATATAAAATGAAACATGACACAACTATTGTTGGCTTTTAAATCAAAAATCATTTATAGGGAAATTAGATTTAAAGTTGAATTTAAATTATTCAATTTTTTCGTAAAAATAACAATTTTCCTATTTGTGAAATGGATTGATGTTGCACATTTTTAGACTGAAAATTTCGTTCTCACTTATTCAACAAATGCATTTCTATTACAACTATATGTACATTTATAGTGCATTTTAAAGAATTTCTGTCCGCTAATTTTTTTTTTCTTTCCGTGTAAAATGAAATGAGAATGAAAAATTCAATTTCATAAACGTATCATGCTTGAAGAAAAAGCTATGTGATAAGAATTAAGTTATTTTTAAAGTTAAAAAAAAACTATAATGACTTATGTGATTATTGGTTACTATGTCTAATTTGAAATGACAACTACACCAAATGCACAGGATTGCTCTTGTATTTGCATTTACGTTTAGATATGAAATTTAAAACTCAGTACTTAAAGTTATTTTAGATTTTGTAATAAGAAGTAACAACGACCAAAAACTCGGTGCTCTATTGTTTTGAACGGTTTATATTGCATTTACCAATTTCGGTTCTAATTTTCCTTTTAATTTTGAGGGGAAAATGACTTTTAATTTTAACAACGTTAAAAGAACAAATCACAAAAATTTACTAAAATTTAACTTTTGTAAGTACGCGGACAATATTTTAATTTTTATGTATTAGTTCTTGTCTATAAATTTATCTTTCATAGCAAACATGAGGTCTCACCCACACACAAAACGTGGGGTTATACGTTTTTTGTTCTATGTCATTTTAATATAAAAGTCTAAGTTACTTTTTAAACTTATTGTAAAATTCTACAAATGGTCAATTATTTAAATATCAGGATAATTTCTGCAGTTCATAGACAATTTATAAAAAAAAAAATGTGGTTTATTTATTTATCTTGATAATAACACAAAATTTTATTGATCCAATATGTAATAATTTGTACATTTATAGTGCATTTATTTTTTATTTAATATTCGGTCATCACCTTTGTTTTTTAATGGATTTCGAACTAAGCCTCTTAAACAGTTCTTTTTTTCCATGTATTCCAGCGTATAAGTTTTCAATGAATGCTCAAATTTCCACTTTTATCATGATCTTGTTTTAAGCCATGATCTGGTTGCTCCGTCTCCTTAAAATTAGAAGCTAAAAATATACATATTGAGCTATTTTCTTATATTGTTTCTGCTTTCTAAGCTTGTCACGAATTTTGAATATGGTGTTATTAAAACGATTAAAAAAATGTTTTACTCGTCTCAAGAACGAAAAACATGCATGAAGATATGATTATTGAAAATATTTTTAATCGAATATTTTTTTTATATTTAAAAATAAAAAAAAATTAGATATTTAGTCAAAATTGTTTGCTGTCCCAGGACGCCATTTTTTGTAAACTTAAGTGACATTGAAAGAGTGAATTTTACAAATGTGTTATGCTTAAAGAAAATATTCTGTGATAAGAAGTAAGCCACTTTTAATTCAATAAAAATGCAGCAACTTGTGTGATTACACTTTACTATGCCCAATTTTAAGTGACAACTCGACGAAATGCACAGGTTTGCGCCCGTATTTTCATTTGAGTTTAGATATGAAATTTAAAATTTAGTACATAAAGTTATTTTAGATTTTGTGATTCAAAATACAAAAACTCAGTGTCCTGTTGTTTTGAATTGTTTATGTTACATTTACCGATCTCGGTTTCAATTTTTATTTTATTTTCATGGGGAAATGACTTTTGCGTTTAACAACGTTAAAAGAAAATATCACGAACATATACTAAAATTTAAGTTTTGTGGGTACGTGGACAATATTTTAATTTCTTTTGGTATTATTTCCTGTCTATAAATTTAACTTTCAGAGCAGACATGAGGTCTCATCCAAACACAAAAATTAGGGTTATACATTTTTTGTTCAATGTCATTTTGATAGAAAATGCAATATTAAATTTTAAATTTATCCTGAAATTCTACAAATGATCATTTATTTAAATATCAGGATAATTTTTGCATTCCATACAAAATTTCTGAAAAGATTCTGTTTTTTTTCTTTTTATCTTGATAATAATGGAATATTTTATTGATCGAGTATGTAATAATTTGTACATTTGTAGTTTACATTTATAGTATATATATTTTTTATTTAATATCCGGTCATCACCTTTGTTTCAAACAATGGTTCAATGGATTTTAAACAAGCATCTTATGCAATTCTTTTGTATTTTTTCTATCTATGCCAGCGTATAATTTTCAATGAATTCTCAAATTTCCACTTTCTTCATGATCTTGTTTTAAGCCATGATCTGGTTGCTCTGTCTCCTTTAATTAGAAGCCAAAAAAATATATATTGGGCTATTTTCTTATATTGTTTCGGCTTTCTAGGCTTGTCACAAATTTTGAATATGGTATTATTAAAGCGGTTTAAAAAAGGTTTTACTCTGCTCAAGAACGAATAACAGGCGTAAAGACATGATTTTTGAAAAATATTTGTAATCAAATATATATATTTATTATTTACGATAAATAAATTACATATTTAGTCAAAAGCAATTTTTGTCCAAAGACGCCAAACTGTTTACTTTCCAGCATTGTAGCGGTCTCATAAATTCGGTCAAAATGTCTAAATTGACTGCATTTTCTGAAATCTCTTTTGCCTCTACGAAAAACTGAAAAACAGTTGTATATATTTTCCTAAAAATAATATCTGTCAATTTGATATGTTTTCGAATAAAAGTGAATGAAAAAATGTGTCAGGATGTAGACAATACGATTTAACCCTTTCGGGGTAAACGGGACCAAAGTACAGCTCAATTTAAATTATTTTTCCTTTGTCTTAACAATTGTTTTTGTTGTTATCTGCATGCAGTAATGCTAGTTAGATGTGAATACATTTTTTCATTTTTTTTTTTTTTTTTTTTATTACCGATTCATTTATGAGTCAGCAATTTGTATTAAAACAAAATTATGACTTTTGCTTGAAACTCTTCTCAGCGGTGGTGATTATTTTATATTAAATTTATGTTTCATTCTTTGACTTCAAAATAGATGCTACTTTTGAAAACCAATAAGTTATGAAAAGGAATCAGAAATACAGATAAGTTGTAAATTTAGAATCTTCCAAAAGATTTGAAAAATTCTTCTTTAACATATGGTTATAGTAAAAACCTTATCCTTTGTGATTTGTGTAGCTACTTTTATTTTTTTTAAATAAATATATTTTGATTAACGTAATATTTATACAATTCTTTTGTATTTTTTCTATGTATGTCAGAGAACAGTTTTTCAATGAATGCTCAAATTTCCAATTTCTTCATGATCTTGTTCTAAGTCATGATCTGATTGCTCCGTCTCCTTTAAATTTGGATCCAAAAAAAAAAAAAAATATATATATATATACATATTGAGCTATTTTCATATATTGTTTCGGCTTTCTAGCCTTGTTACGAATTTTGAACATGGTATTAGTAAAAAGGTTTTAAAAATATATGGGAACGTCCACTGTTACTCTTGTGACCATCAGAGCAAATTTTCATATATATTTCCAATTCTTTTATTACAAAATATATTTAGGATAAATTTGATGCAACTACGTAAAAATACATGTACTCTACTTTTATATACCATATGCAGTTTGTAAGAAAAAGCATTTTACTTGCCTTGATAATAAATTAAAATTTTGTTAGTCTTGTGGCAACAAAAAAATGAAATTTTTAAAAATTGTGTTTCACGCAGAAATCCTGTGAATTATATGAGACTATAGAAATAAAATTTACAGAATATATCAGAGTAATTATATCTTTTTAAAAAGCATTAATCATTGAACTCCTCTGATAAAGCATGAATTAGTTACATTTGATTTTGGAAAATGCTAAGTGTTAAACTTGTGACATTTTGTCCATAATGTAATTTTAGTAAAAATTCAGTTTAAATACTAAATAAAATAATTTAAATAATTTTAAAAAGCTATTTTCCATAGAGAACAACTGTTAAGGGTGTTTTAATTTTAAAATAACATACAAAAATGTAAAAAAAATTCTAAAATTATCAAACACTATAACCACATAGCAATCTCTCAGTTTCTGCTACTTAACAGACTAAGTCATTGTCTTCATTGTCAATAATATCATTTGAAACTTTTCCTGTATCATGATTTACGTAATAAAACACAAATAATTCTTTGTACGAATCATGTTAGTGTAAGGTTTGTAGTAGATAGTGTAATTTTTCATGGTTTTAACAAATTGTATTTGTTGAATGCCCTTCGCTGTTGTTATTTTCTCGCAAAGTAATGAAACTTTATTGTTTTATTTCTTTTGACAAAATAAGCAGTGTATCTTAGAATGGTTTTTTTAGCACGCACTTCATTCCATATATATCATTATACAACAACACAAAATAAATCTACAGAATCTATACCAGGAGTATTTGAAAAAAACAATATGGCCAATTAAGTTAATTGAGAAAGGAGTCTGATACATTGCAGGCATATTTGCATAGTTATATTTTTGTTTAAATTGTAAAACACAGCCATCATATAAAAAAGTAAAACAGGTACATTTTAGGAAAATACAAACTTCCTTAAAGATGCAATGTTGAAATATTACATAAGAAAGCATTTACAAAAAATTGGTTATGAGTTACTTTGTCTAACATAATAGCATACGATTTTACTTTATTGTGATCATACTAAATAAAAAGCTGAAAATACAGTCGTTTGTGGATTTGACCAGTAATTTAGTATATCATACCAAAATGTCGTCTTGGCATGAAAATAAAACAGTTTCCAGAAAATCCACTGGCATAACTATTCTTTGAGGAATTGTTATTTTTTTGGCATTACAAAAATAATCCCTTGTACAAGTTTCAATGAATGTGTGCCACAGAAATTGATTTAGGCGCTTTCGAAAATTTTTAAACAATCAGAAATGGTTTCATTAACTGCTACTTTTTCAAAACGTTTATCAAAGTCTTGAAAATGTAACAGTATTGATGAAGATGTTGATAAAGGTTTTGTCAATAGCAAAACGTCAGACAACGTTTTGCTATTTACAGTAACTTATAAGAAGTTCTGTATTATGAACTATCCGTTTCAATTAATTCTTCGATGTTATCTCCGCAAATTAGACATTCTGAATTCCTAAATTTTAATTATCATGTATCTCTGCACACAAAATCATTAAATCCATCACAGGAATGTTTAATGCAGGAAATACACCAGTTACTACATTATAAATTGCTTGAGTGTTTTCCTGACAGCAACAAATGGAGATATTCTGATGAGTTATTTTCTATTGTTTTATGAAACTAGGCTTTAAAGTTGCAAAGGAATCTGCAATTTTTCAATTTAGTAAAGCTTCTTTAAACAAAAAATGTATTCTCTTATTAAATGTACCCTAGAATTGATGAAATTATGCGACCTTTTTCACGCTTAACTAACGTAGATTTAGCTGAAGAATGACTTCTTCTTAAATCTTCATCGACATAAAATTCTCCAAAGTTGTGGTGTCAGATTTTTTTTCGTTGCAGTATCAGAGGTTAGCTAGTTCTATACTTTTTCCTTTTCTTAATATTTCCATTTCCTTGATGAAGCTTTTGCTGGTTCTAAGACTTTTCTTCACATTATAGTAATATATAATAATATTTATTTCTCACAACAACATATTTTATTTCATTCTTATTTTTTCTTTACAATATTTGGCGCTTAGCAGAATTTTTCCTGCTCTTTAAAACAATGTCGTGTATAAGAAGCAATATTAAAATTTTTCCTTTAAAATATACTATCAGAATACTTTCCATAAGAGTTACTATAAGAACCTCTGTAGATTATACAGCAGAATTTAGTAAACGAAGCTTTACAAAGCCTATAAAATATCTAATCAAAGACCACGTGATTCAAACCAAAAGAAAGCACACAAAAATGACTCGAGTTGAGTTGTTTTATTATATAATTAATTATTTGTCATGATTATTTTATAATCTTAAGTAATACAAAAAATGAATAAAAATAAATTCACCCATTTAAAAAATACTAATAAAGATAATTTATCTTCCTTAAAATTTACAAAATAACCTTAGTTATAGCTGAAACTATTTTAAGAACTGCTCTAATAACAGAGAAAGAAAAACAAACTTTAAGCATTCTGTTTGTTTTGGTTGTAATGCAGTGTTATATCAAACTATCGACAAAAGTATTATGTTTTACTCTTGTGACACAGACGTTTCTTACTCTTGTGACAACTCCCCAGAGCCTATTCCATGCATAGCATAAACAAAATATTTAATGTAAAATATGTCTTATACCTCGAAATCAGAGAATTAGAAGTTTTGGGTAAAAATTTTAAGTAGTTTTTTTAAATTAAAACTTTTATATGTTTTCCGTTACTCTTGTAACATTTAATTATTAATGTATAAATATAGCCAAAAATATATTAAAGACATTATCTAAAAGATTTTATCTATGTAGATCTTAAAGATATGATAATTGTTTGTTGATTTGAATGCATAGTAATTTTAATGAATTTTAAAAAGTAAAAATATCATACACTGTAAAAAAAAATCTGTAGTTCGACAGATGTAAAAATACATGCTTACTAAACTTTCACCTGTAACTGTACGAAAAAAGCTGCAAATCTGCAAACTAGTTTTTGTAAAGCTACAAAAATCTGTAACTTTACAAATGCATCAGCTAAAATTTCAGTAATCTTACTAAACTTTTACTTGTAACCCTGGCTGCAGTTACATGAAAAGTTCTCGGAATCCCAGTTTCCAAAAAAATTCTTAGTAACCTTACAGATTTTTTGATTTTTGGCGCAAAAGTGTGTCTGTTACATGAAATTTTGTTGTTGACGTTACATGAAAAGTTCTAGGAATCCCAGTTTCCTAGAAAAACTTTAGTAACTTCAGAGATTTTTTTTTACAGTGTACATTTCAATAAGTTGTATTTTAAGCTCAAATGTAAATGTAGTTTTATACTGTTAGTATCCAGTTCATTTTCAATAAACACTTGCTCTTGTGAAATTAAAACTTACAAATTCATATACTTCTACTCCTTAGCTTTAAATTGATGTATCACTCTTATATTTCCGTTTAAAAAAAAATAAAATCAGCAATTTTTTTTTTTTCTGCCGTGGACGTTCCCATATTTCACCTTGCTCAAAAACGAAAACATGCGTGAAGACACGATTATTGAAAATATTTGTGATACAATATTTTTTTTAAATTTAAAAATGAATAAATTGAATATTTAATCAAAAGCGATTGTTATCCCAGGAGGTCTTTTTTTTTTTTTTTTACTTTCCTGCGTTGTCGCTCTCTCATCAATTGGTTCAAAAGTACTAAATTGACAGAATTTTCTAAAATCCCTTCTGTTTATACGAAATAACTGAAAAACAGCTTTATATATTTTACTAAAAATAACACCTTGACAGGTGTTATTTGATATTTTTTCGAATAAAAGTGAATAAGAAAGTGTGTCAGTATGTAGACAACATAGATTTTACCCTTTCGGGGCAAACGGGACATAAAGGTACTGGTCAGTTTAAATACTTTTTATTTTGTCTTAATAATCATTTTTGTTGTTATCTACACTGTAAAAAAAAATCTGTAAAGTAACTAAATTTTTTCTAGGAAACTGGGATTCCTAGAACGTTTTATGTAACGGTAACGAGAAAAATTCCTGTAACACACGCTGTTACAGGAATTTTTGCTGTCGCCGTTACATAAAAAGTTCTAGGAATCCCAGTTTCCTAAAAAAACTTTAGTAACTTTACAGATTTTTTTTACAGTGTACATGCAGTAATGATAGTTATATGTCTATAAAGTAATACATCGACATACGTCTTCTCGACTTACGTCACCCCGTATTTACGCCGTCTACACTGAAAAAAAAATTCTTTATTAAATCGCACTTGAATCATTTTTGAAGAAATTTAAAATCTCAGATGCAGTCACAGTCATAGAGGATTCATGGGGTGAAGTTCAGCCCAAAACAATGGGAGATGCTTGAAAAAGATTGTGCCCTTTTTCCTTCCAGAGATTAAAAAAAAAAAAAAAAAAAAAAGAAAAAAAAAGAAAAAAAAAGAAAAAAAAAGCAATTTAACAAATTACAACGACCATTTGGAAAATGATTTTTTCAGACTAAAATTTAAGACATAAAAAATCGCACGGAGTTGACCATACATTACGTACGTCATGAATTAAACATTAATAGTGTTATTATACTTAAAAATTGCAAGCGACAAAAATCGCCTGCGACTCGTACGTATTATACACCTGAAACTTGTGTATTATCCAAGCATTTCATTGGCTGAAAAGGCTTTTCCAAGAAATCTGACGACACATTTTAAATGAAATTTTATTCTTAAACTTCTAAACATCCGATAATATTACTCTTTACACCGTCGAATAGAGAAAAACATGTACTTTTAAATGCAATTTGCTTGAAAGTTGTATCTCAATATGTTTCTGAGTTATTAATTTTTTTTTTGTAGTTATTAATTTTTTTTTGTAGTTTTTATTACTTTTTTATCATAGTGGCAACAGAAGGTATCCATCTCTGTTGAAAGTAAAGGGAAATACAGATTACTGTATAGACCAATCAGAAAACGAATAAAATGCGGTTTAAACCAATAAAAACCTTCAGATATGCTTTTGATTTCCTACCTTGACAGAAAACAATAACCATTTTTCCAAATTGTTTAAAAAAAAAATCTGAAAATTGTTATTCTGGAACTCTTTTAATTGATAAAATTGTCGAAAGTGGAAGAGAACTGTCCTTAGACATTGGATGCTGCAGAAGTTGTGAACTCATAAACTACACTGATCCTTAAATAACCATCGACAAATTTATCGAATTAAAGAAACGAATCAATCGAATTAAATTATTGTCGAAAAAATAGATAAATATTTTGAGCCTAAGAGTGTAGGGGAGATTATGACGGTTGCAACATTAACAAAAGGACTAAACCTTATTGAAGCTGAAATGACGGTTCTCGAAAATATCGATTCAAATGAGCAATATGTAGCAACGGTTAGAAAAAGCTTAGAAAACTTATTCTGCTGTTACAAAGAGTTTCTAAGAGAAAAAAGAAAAAAAATTGTCGGTTCAAACTTCATTACAACATTTTTTTTTTCACATGCTCAAAGACTCGAACGGGACAGCTAGAAGAACAATAAATTGTAAGGTAACAACTTATTGATTTATTCCAAATTCTTGTATTGCAAAAGCATTTTTTTACTAATGTTAAATGTATATAGCATAATCCATAAATACGATAGAATATGTTCATTAGAGTTTTCGACTTACGTCGCTAGTCTTGAAATGTACTGCTGACGTTTGTCGAGGTATTAGTGTAAGTTTTTTTATTATCACATCATTTATGAATCAGCAATTTGTAATAAAACAGACTTAAGACGTTTGTTTGAAATTCTTCTCAGCGTTGGTGATTCTTTTATATTAAATTTATGTTTCATTCTTTGAATTCAAAATAGTTGCTACTTTTTGAAACTAATAAGTTATGAAAAAAAGAAATGCAAGTAAGTTGTAAATTTACAATTATCCAAAAGATTTGAAAAATTCTTCCTTAACATATGGTTATATTAATACGACGCAAAATATCTATATTCGTTAAATTTCATTAGATGACACATTCGTTAAATTTCGGCAAACCTTAACGATTGTGACTTGCATAGCTACTTTAATTTTTTTTAATAAAAATTATTCTTCCCCCCCCCCCCCCAAAAAAAAAAAAAAAAAAAAACCCGCAAAGGGTTAAGAACAGCCTTGAAGTACACTGTACTCTTTTATCAAAGTAGTCGTCAAATCGTGTACCTTTTTTTTTTTTTTTTTTTTAACAAAGATACGTTAAAAACTAGTACATCATCCATCTACAAATCCAAATTGATCAGTTTTGACAACATTTCAATTAAAATGATTGTGGATAACAATAAAATATTATCACTTAAAGAAGTGGGTAAGAATCTTTCCCTTGAAATCTATTTTTTTTTTTATCATAAAAATGGCTCAATTTTATTTATTTATTTATTTATTTTTTGACGATTGATGTTTCAATATTTTTATTTACCATTTCAAGGGCTCAAATGATTGATTTGTTGATAGCGTGAGTCAATTTACAGTGCGTCACATAAATATAAAGACACAGATGTTTTTGTAATTACATTTTATTATTTCAGTATAAGAAATTAAATTTTACACCTGATATTAATCTGTTAACTGGGATTAAATTTAAATAAAATAATTTCAATTCGAATAATACAAAAAAAATACAAAATTACGCTGTCTCATAAATATAAAGACAAATTTGAAACTGCTTCATATGCTAATTATTTTCGAATGCGCGCGTACAGAAATAATGTGCACGCACAGAAATACGCTTTAAGTTACCCAAACGAGCAAAGTTGCTTGACTTGTTTCAATTGCAAAGACGCCTCGGAATATTGAAATTTCTAAAGATGAGATTTGAAAAGTACGTGGATTTAAAACTAATGGCTTAACAGTTTCTCAAATATGTAAGAAATCTGGGAGCAGCAGAGCTTCAGTTTATAAAATTTTATCAAAAACTTGCAATTTAAATTCCAGAAAACGATCTGGCAGATCCAGAGAGACTAATGAAAGACTCGATTATGCGACTTGTTTCGTTTGCGAAAAAGTTTCCTCCGACACGTTTCTCATCGAATTGATAGTATGTTCTTAAAGGACACAGAGTATCATGGTATACAAGAAAGCAAAAATATTGAATACCGGCATATATGCAGATTTTTCTTACTGAAAAAATAACACAAAGAGCAGAGGGTATTCTGGGCTAAAAATCATATGCATCGGAAGGACGAATGGATGCAAGTCATTTTTTTAGGCGAAAAGAGGTTAAATTTGGATGGTCCAGATGTTTAGAATTCCTACTGGTACGATTTAAGACGTGAACATCGAACCCTCTTCAGTAGGCAGAAAGGGGTAGTATTTGTGATGGTTTGGGGTTGCCTTCTCTTTTAATGGAACTACAGATATTGCTTTTCTGGAAGGTATATAGACATCTAAAGAGTATATAGAAGTTTTCGATAGTTACTTGTTGTCAATTGCTGGAACTCTTTGTTGTCGGAATTATTTGTACCAACAGGATACTGCACCAATTCACACATCAGGACTCACTAAAAAATGGCTTACTGGTAACAGTTTTCATGTCATGGTACGGTCCGTACGTATCGCTGATTTAAATTCAGTTTATAATCTTTGGGGCTTCCTTGTTCGCAGTGTATATGCATCTTGAAGATAGTTTTCAAATGGTGTTGAGTTGAAAAAAGAAATCAAACGAATTTGGTGTGATATAGAGCCAGAAGGTTACACAACTTAATAAACAGCATGCCTGCTAGAATATGTGCTGTCATTAATAAAAATGAATCTATTATTAGACGATAATTATATAAAAAAAAATTAAAATATCTTTATATTTATGAGATAGCAAATTTGTTTCTATTTATCAATTTTAGAGTTGTAATTATTTAATTTAAATTTAATTTACTGTAAAATGTTACTTTAGTACATGCTTTTTGTTATATGCATAAACATATTTCTGAATACTGAATTATTAAAATATTATTTCGAAAATATCAGTTTATTTATATTTATGAGACGCACTGTATTCTTATTATAACTAACCCTTCACGACTGAACAACAACGATTTGAAAAATATTTACTTAAGTGTTATAATTCATCATTTTAATCACGTAAAAAATAATAATAGAAAGGATCGGAGTCCATAGGCCACGTTTTGGCTCCTGAAATAGACTGAAATTCGAATATCTTATACTGACTTAATTATATCACTTCTTAATATTAGAATGTATATATTGTACGATTTTAACAATAGTTTTTGTACTTTGCCCGGACACAAGCTCAAAGTTCGTATAACTCGTAGTTTTGATGCAAAATACGCAATTTCTGCCATTTTCACCTCAATTTACTGTCTATTTTTAATGTTTTACTATGAGCGCAACTTTTCAACACTTTTATTTTAATATATTTTGTTTATCTTCATGTGTTTTATAATATATGTCAAGCAGAAAGTATTGAACGGTTACGCTCATATATATAATTGATGTAAAAATGTAAGAAATTGCGTATTTTTCATCAAAACTACTAATTATATGAGCTTTGAGCTTGTGTAAGTCATATAAAACCTAACAAAGTACAAAATCTATTGTTACAATCGTACAATATATACATTCTTACATTAAAATGTGAAATAATTAAGTCAGTATAACATAATCGACTTTTACCCTATTTCATGGGCCAAAACGCGGCTTGTGGAACCTGATCCTTTAGAATATAGAAATTAAAAAATATTGATTAAAATGTACTTTTTTACATCTGAAATAAAGAGAAAAATTACCGTGTTTCTGATGAAATGTATCAATTTTCTGACACAAAATTGATAAGAGTACAATTTTACCTCTGTAGAGAATCTATTTTTGGTCGTCTCCAACTTTGTAAATTTTACAAAAATTAGGAATTTCTTTTCATGAATAACGATGCGATACTGCTCAAACAAATAAAAACATAATAAAACATAGATAAACAAATCTTTGGCAACAAAAATGAGTTCAATATTGCAGTCTGTTGAGGATTCTATGGACGGTTTATAATAATAGTCTAGGCAATAGGGAATTTTACCAAGCAAAATTAATGGTAGTTCTGGAAATCGGCTTAATTTATGTTTTTTGGGTCGCTGAATCCGAATTTGTAACTTGCCACCAAAATTTCTCCCGGCAACCCCCCAAAATTTTGGTAAAAAGCCCCCCCCCCCCAAAAAAAAATATGGTTTTTATTTTAAAAAATCAATTTTTTTATTGTTTTAGGGAAAAAGTACGTAGAAATTCAGAAAGTACCTAAATTTGCAACAAATTAGATACATGACATTATGACTTAGGATGAAGGGGAAGGGGGATCTGCCTCGGAACATGCACACGGTGCTGCGTGGACTAAGTTGCGCAATTCCACTTAACCACTCACACGTTTACATTCGCCCTCCCATCTCTCTTCCGAACTTTCCTTATAAGGTTTACTATAAATTTTTTGGGTCGCTGAATCCGAATTTTTAACTTACCACCAAAATTCCCCCACCCCGATCCCCCACAAAATAGTTGTTATTAGCTTATATTTCTTATTGTTTTAGGGAAAAAGCATTACGAAATTCAGAAACTAGACAAAATTTGCAAATTATTGGATATATGACATTATGACGTAGGATAAACGGGGAGAGAGGGGGCTGCCTCGGATCATTCCCCGCGCGCTTTTCTCAAAAACAAAATTTTTTCAAAAAATGAATTTTTGGGGGGCTTGCCGGATGAAATTTTGGTGGGAAGTTACTAATTCGGATTCAGCGACCCAAAAAACATAAAGTGAGTCGAAATCCAGAACTAGAATTAATTTTTCCAGGTAAAATCCCTTATTGCCTGGACTTCATAACTTATAGCATGTAGCGCCGCAGTGCATGTTCAGAGGCAGCCCTCCCCCTCCCCGTTCATCCTACGTCATAATGTCATATAGCCTATTTCTTGCAAATTTTGTCTGGTTTCTGAATTTCGTAATGCCTTTTCCCTAAAACAATAAGAAATTTAAGTTAAAAACAACTATTTGGGGGGGGGGGGATTTTGTGGGTAAGTTAAAAATTCGGATTCAGCGACCAAAAAAAAATAAAGTAAACCTTATAGAGAAAGTTCGGATGGGAGATGGGATCGCGAATGTAAACGTGTGAGTGGAATTGCGCAACTTAGTTCACGCAGCACCGCGCGCATGTTCCGAGGCAGATCCCCCCTTCTCCTTCATCCTAAGTCATAATGTCATATATCTAATTTGTTGCAAATTTTGTCTACTTTCTGAATTTCCAGATATTTGTTTCCCTAAAACAATAAAAAAATTGATTTTTTTAATAAAAATCATTTTTGGGGGGGATTTTTACCAAAATTTGGGGGGGGGGGTTGCCGGGGGAAATTTTGGCGGGAAGTTAAAAATTCGGATTCAGCGACCCAAAAAACATACAGTAAGGCTTTTTCCAGAACTACCATGAATTTTGCTAGGTAGAGCCCCTATACGGTCTCTATTGCCTGGACTATAACTGATGTGCTGGAAATCAACAGCAATAAATAAATTCGCATTTTAAATCCCATTGTATATGTAACATAGATTTTTGTGTATTTTCAGATATGCAGTGCGTTGATACAAAGGATTAACATAACTTACTAGACTAAAATCTACCAGGAATTACTACTACTGCAGCATTATTAAAATATTTCCTCAAACCCTTAAAAACCCTCAGTAAACTACCTCGTCACTAAACCTTTTTTATAGATATTACTTAGACAGCATTCTCATTCACTGTTAAAAATTTGCTGCAAACTATTCAGAAATTCACACGTTTTTGTAATTAACCGTTATTTGGCCATATTAATGAAGCGTTAAAATTGGTCAGGGATGATTAAAATTACGGTTAAATAAACGTTTTCTATAAAAACTGTTCAATGACTAGACAGTTTGCTGGAAATTGCTAAATACCCCCTTCCTAAATCGTTTGTATAGATAACGGGTTACTTAGACAGAATTTGAACCATTCTCAATCACAGTTAAAAATCTGAAGCAAACTGTCTAGTCATTCAACCGTTTTTTGCAAATAACGATTATTAGGCCCTATCATGAAGCATTATAATTGGTCAGGATTCACTAAAATTACGGATAAGTAAACATTATCAATAAAAATGTTGAATGACTTGACTGTTTACTGCAAATTATTATCTATCCCGTTCACTAAACCGTTTTTATAGATAACGGTTAACCAGACAGAATTAAAAGCGTCTTTACCCACAGATTAAAATCTGAAGCAAGCTGTCCATTCATTCAAAAGTTTTTGTAATTAACGGTTGTTTGGCCATATTAATGGAGCGTTATATTTAGTCAAGATTGATTAAAATTACTGTTAAGTAAACGTTATCTATAATGACTAGACAATTTGCTTCTAATTTTTAACAATTTCTCATTTACTGTTAAAAATCCATAACAAACTGTCCAGTCATTCAATCTTTTTTTTAAAATAACGGTTAGTTGCCATATTATGAAGCGTTATAATTTCTCAGGATTGATTAAAATTTCGGTTAAGTAAAGGTTTTTTATAAAAACTGTTAATTGATTAGGCAGTTTGCTGCAAAATGTTAATAGAAGAGATATAAATTATGGTTGTGTAACCATTTTATATAAAAACGATTGAACGAAGTTTATTTTTTGTAATAATTACTTAAAGAGAATTTACAGATTTCTCATTCACAGTTAAAAATCTGAATCCTACTGTTCAGTCATTCAACGGTTTTTTAAAATAAGGGTTATTTGCCCATATTATGAAAAGTTTAATTGGTCAAGATTGGTTAAAATTATGGTTAAGTAAACGTTATCTATAAAAACAGTTGAATGACTAGACAATTTGCTTCTAATTTTTAACAATCCCTTCACTAAATCGTTTTTACAGATAAAGGTTACTTAGACAGAATTTAAATCGTTCTCATTTACTGTTAAAAATCTTTAACAAACTGTCCAGTCATTCAACCTTTTTTTAAAATAACGGTTAGTTGAGTTGCCATATTATGAAGCGTTATAATTTGTCAGGATTGATTAAAATTACGGTTCAGTAAAGGTTATTTATAAAAACTGTTTATTGATTAGGCAGTTTGCTGCAAATTGTTAACAGAGGACATATAAATTATGGTTGTGTAACCATTTTCTATAAAAATGGTTAAACGAAGTTTTTTTTTAAATTTTTTTTTTAATTTTATTTTTTTTAAATAGCAATTTCTTAAAGAGAATTTAAAGATTTCTCATTCACAATTAAAAATCTGAAGCCTACTGTCCAGTCATCAACTGTTTTTGAAAAAGACGGTTATTTGGCCTTATTATGAATAGTTTAAATGGTCGGGATTGATTAAAATTACAGTTAATTTTCCAACAGGCGCTCCCACCATACCAACATGAAAGATCGCTCGTATTTCATAGATATTCTATTCTAAAATGTAACTGAAAGTAAGTCAAAGGGAGGGAGAGGATTTGCCCAGTTCAGGTATTCGAAGCGCCATTAGGACTAAATACAGGGTGTATCTAAACTCTTGGGCAAAACTTTAAAGGTTGATAGTACACATCAAGACAAACAATATTAAATAGGAAATTAAGGGTCCTAAACGTCTTCCGAAGGAGATAGGCGCCTTTAAAGTTTAGGGTCCAAAATTTCAAATGCTTATAAAAAACAGAAAATTGGTCGATTCGTTTGCGGTTTTCACTAAAACTATTCTTTATGTCGGATTTTCTCCAAAAATAAATTTTAAAGATACAGTTCAAAAAATGCCGATAGAGGGCGTTTTAGACTTTGGAGTAACCAAAAACTATTTTTTCTGTTATTTTTTATATCGCATTACATGCTTTCAAAAGCTTAAACTTAAACTTAAATTTTGAGCTCAAAATCTGAATCGTTGGGAGTGGTTCAGTAGCACAAACTGAACTGTGTTCAGGAGTAAAAATTTCAAATAATTATAAAAAACGGAAAAATTGGTCGATTCGTTTGCGGTTTTCACTAAAACTATTCTTTATGTCAGTATTGTCTTCAAAATAAATTTTTAAGATAAAGTTTAAAAAATACCGATAGAGGGCGCTTCAGACTTTGGAGAGACGAAAAATTATTTCTTACCGTTATTTTTGTATCTCATTACATGCTTTCAAAAGCTTAGACTTAAATTTTGAGTTCAAAATCTGAATCGTTGGGAATGGTTAAGTAGCGCAAATTGAACTGTGTTCATGTGTTGAAATTTGAACGCCCCTCCTGAACACAGTTCAGTTTGCGCTACTTAACCACTTCCAACGATTCAGAGATACAAAAAATAACGGTAAAAAATAGTTGTTCGTTACTCCAGATTCTAAAGCGCCATCTATCGGTATTTTTTAACTTTATCTTTAAAATTTATTTTCAAGACAATACTGATATAAAGAATAGTTTTAGTGAAAACCGCAAACGAATCGATCAATTTTTGCGTTTTGTATAATTATTTGAAATTTTAACTTCTAAACACAGTTCAATTTGCGCTACATAACCACTCCCAACGATTCAGATTTTGAGCTCAATATTTAAGTTTAAGTCTAAACTTTTGAAAGCATGTAATGAGATACAAAAAATAACGGTAAAAATTGGTGGTTGGTTACTCCAAAGTCTAAAGCGCCCTCTATCGGCATTTCTTGAATTGTATCTTTAAAATTTATTTTCAAGAAAAAACTGACATAAAGAATAGTTTTAGTGAACACCGCAAACGAATCGACCAATTTTTCCGTTTTTTATAAGCATTTGAAATTTTGGACCCTAAACTTTAAAGGCGCCTATCTCCTTCGGAAGACGTTTGGGACCCTTAGTTTCCTATTTAATATTGTTTGTCTTGATGTGTACTATCACCCCTTAAAGTTTTGCCCAAGAGTTTAGATACACCCTGTATATAAACCGAAATTCCTAGCGCATCTCTCACATACGCGCCCTCGCTGGAAGGTTAAATAAACGTTATCTATAAAAACTGTTGAATGATTAGACATTTTGCTGCAAATTATTAATGGAATAGATATAAATTATGGTTTTATAACTATTTTCTGTAAAAACGTTTGAATGACGTTTATATAGATAACAATTACTTAGAGAGAATTTAACGCGTTCTCATTCACAATTAAAAATCTGAAGCAAACTGTTCAGTCATGTAATCGTTTTTGAAAATAACGGTTATTTGGCCTTATTATGAAGCGTTATAATTGGTCAGGATTTGATTTAAATAACGGTTAAGTAAATGTTATCTATAAAAACTATTCAATGACTAGAGAGTCTGCTGCAAATTATTAACAGAATATATATAAATTATGGTCGCGTAATCATTTTATATAAAACCTGTTGAATGACGTTTTTACAGATAACGGTTACTTAGAGAGAATTCTATGCGTTCTCATTTCCAGTTAAAAATCTGAAGCAAACGTGTCCAATCATTGAACCGTTTTTGAAAATAACGGTTATTTGGCAGTATTTATTATCAAGCGATCGAATTGGTAAGAATTAGTTAAAATTACGTTTCGTAAACGTTAACTATAAAAACAGTTGAATGACTCTAAAATTTGCAGCAAATTGTAAACATAATGGCTATAAATTATGGTTGTATAACCATTTTTTTATAAAACTGTTGATTGGCTAGTCAACTTGATGTAAATTCTTAACAAAATTGATTTAAAATTAGGGTTCCTTTTCTATAATAACTGATGAATGTCTGATCAGTTAGCAGCATAATTTTAACAAAACAGATTTGTATAATAAACATTAGAAAAAGGGTTTAGAAAGGTTAATGTTTTATGTCTGAATAACGTAATAATTTGTCATAAATCCCATTTAAAAATTTGTAAATGTATATTTAACATGTTTAAATGTAGTTTTGTTTTAATAATGAAATATTTTGAAAGAATAATTACAGAAAAATCTTGTCAAGTTGTTATCTAATGTACTACTAATTAATTAAACTTCAGAATTACCTTTAACTCCTTTAACTCAAAGTCTTTTGATACAGAAGCTTAATTGTTTTAGAAAAATATATTTAAATCAAACAATGTAATAGAATTCATTCAAATTATTAACGTTCTTTAATAAATATCGTTGCAGTTATGCAAGGTAAAGCAGAACACTTTTTTAAAGCTTTGAGGATTTATTTTAATTAATAATAATAATAATAATAATAATAATAATAATAATAATAAACATTTTTCTGACATAAAAATTCAAAGTATTTTTGAGGTTTGGTTTAAACTGTTTTCTCTATTTTCTTTTCGATTTACGTTTTAAAATATTACTAGGGTCTCATTATCGTGTTGGCTATTCACATTCCTTACGTAAATTGTAATCTATTTATTCCAGTTTTTATCAGAATCACAAATTATAATAATAATAATAATAATAATAATAATAATAATAATAATAATAATAAACATTTTTCTGATATAAAAATTGAAAGAATTGTTGAGGTTTGGTTTAAACTGTTTTCTCTATTTTCTTTTCGATTTACGTTTTAAAATATTAATAAGGTTTCATTATCGTGTTGGCTATTCGCATCCCTTACGTAAATTGTAATCTATTTATTCCAGTTTTTATTAGAACCACAAATAATAATAATAATAATAATAATAATAATAATAATAATAATAATAATAAACATTTTTCTGATATAAAAATTCAAAGAATTGTTGAGGTTTGGTTTAAACTGTTTTCTCTATTTTCTTTTCGATTTACGTTTTAAAATATTAATAATGTTTCATTATCGTGTTGGCTATTCGCATTCCTTACGTAAATTGTCATCTATTTATTCCAGTTTTTATTAGAATCACAAGAATGTAAAATAATGAAATTTTGTCAAATCTGAATAATCGATTAATAGAAAAGAACTGTCTTCTTTTTTTCTAATTTTATAAATGAATATTTAACGAAATTGTTCAACATAACTTCAAAATAATAAATTATCGTGACAGACTAATTAAAGATGTTAATGAAACTTTAAATTTTGTTGAATAAAGAATCTTCAATGAATAAAATTTTGCACTTCCTTTATCGCTAAATCTTTAGTTAGAAATCTGAAATATTTCAGAAAAGTCCACATTAATCGAGTTACTCTTCGAAATATTTAAAATTCTTGATTAATTAGAGCGTGTAGTTTTGAAATGTAAAATCAAAAAAACCTTTGTAAAAGTTTTAAGATAATTTTTTATCAGGCAAATGTTTTAAAAATTATTAGAAAGGATAAAGTTTATCACAAATAGTTAATTTTAGTAAATCATTTTATTGACAAGTTCTGAAATGACGTAAAATTATTATTTTCTAACGTGATATTCTGGCTAAATTGTTTTATTAAATTTTTATTTTACCATAAATTAGTATTTTGTAACTGCATTTGAAAAGTCAGTTAGTAAGAGGAAGAATCTGTCATTTTTAAGAGTAAATATAATACATTTAACTTCTTCTGTTATCTGAATAACGCCCCACCAGTGACTGAGAGATTCTGCTCTCAAAGTTGGTAAATGAGAGCTGCTGGGTTTGAACCCAATCGCGCTCGTCGGTCTAATAGTTCGAAGTTTTCCGTGGTTTTCTTCGAACCTTTGATATCCTTGTGTAAATGCGGGTTAGATTCCCTTAGAAAGACCCTCACGGAGTGCACTTCCCCCTCGGGCCTATATCTCTCGTGTAGATAATTGGCCGTCATAAATAACACCAACACCACCTGTTTTCTGAGTAACAGTACACAATTTTGAAAATTTATAGGCGATAAATATACGTTTAACCTTCCTACCCTGTTGAAATTTTACTCAATCTTAATAAGAACATCGCATATCAGAATTTTCTTTAAAAACTATTCAATGTATTTATTTATGTTAATTTTCGGCGCCTTTTATTTGTCTTACTTTACGAAAATATTTCTGGTTCGAATCGAATGACATGAAGTATAGAAATGTGTCGATTAGACCCATTCAGGGTAGGAAGGTTAAAGAAACATTGAAACGAAAAGATGCTATAATAAAATATGTGACCTGAAATAAATATACATTAGAGTCTCAATTATCCGATGTTCCAAAAAAAGAAACGTGCTTTAGTTCTCACTTTCCGGTTTGTTTTATCTATTGCCTATTTACTACCAGCGTCAAATCGACGGCGTTTTAGTACCTGATTCTGAACATACAAAGTGCTTAGATTGGCTGACTCTTCAACTTACCCAACTGGTTAACTACCGGTGTAGGCCAAGAATGTGTTTTGTATGTTCTCTCTGGCTGATAACTGATCACTCGCTATTCGTAAATAATCAGTCTGCAGCTGCTGCCATATTGAGCAAACTTTTGAGCAATTTTTTGAGCCAACCTTTGGTTCGATTGGATTTTCCACGATAAATTGTCTCAACACTCAGTCTGAAACAGCGACAGCCCCAATTTCTTAGATGCAGCTCTATAAAAAGTTTCCGTTAGCAGAGACTTTTCACCCAAATTCTAACATTTCTACCAATCAGATAAAAGCGTTTGAAATTTTTTTTTTCTACCAATATCGCCGACGCTACGTTGAGAAAAATACTGAAATGGATTATCTTTTATTTTTTTCCTTTCGACAATCTAAATATAGTAATAAAATTGCTAAACACAATTTTCTTTTATCCTTAAACGGTAAAAAGATTGCTGTTTACCATATTATCAATACCAACAGCGATTCGAACAAAAAAATAGTTTGAAGAAGACAAAACACGTTTTTACAGCGAGCATAGCAGTACCAAGCGCTATATTTTCGCTAACAAATGAGCGATAAATCTTAATATCAGGTTTTATCAATGCTGGTTTATTTTTGTCTAATTTCAGCAATAGCACGTACAACCATCATTCACTTTGTAAGCAAAAAAGGTGCAGTATAAATCGCCTAAAAAGTTGGTTGCTCGAACATTTGTTCAATCTGAGAGCAGGTTTAGGGACTACTGTAATTGTGCTGTAAAGGAGTGTTTTGCTGAAATTTAGGCGAATATTGCAACGAACAGAAATATTTTTTTTTTATATCGCTGGAAAGAAAACTTGAGTAAATCAAGAAACAAATGAGAGACGATGCAGAAAGTAGCTGAAGAATATTGAGTTAGACAGTTAGTAGTAAGGGATTGGAAAATATTAAAAATTGGAAATAGAAAAATGGTGTTCCTCGAAGATAATGAAATGTCCGCTAAAAGAAGGGAAAACAGTTAAAATCTGTGACAGTGAAAACGTTATCGAGGCTGTATATAGTTGGATTATCCATTTAGCTGAAGAAGATGTGTCTTTTTAGATCCTATTTTACAGCAATAGTCGTTGCATTATTTAAATGAATTTAATGAAGGTGACAGAGATTTTACAGCAACCGTTATTTGGTTTGACATATGAAAGATGCATCACAGAAACCGTCAGTTAAGTTCTTGTAGAAACTGTCATCAATTTTTTAACAAAGAGAGGCACTGAAGAAAATATTCAAGCGTTTAATAAAATGTGAATATCTAACAGGTGATTAAATATTTAAATACGATGATTCAGTCCTTAAATGCAATATGTTACCTAGTTAAACTCTTGCAACCTGAACTGAAGCAGCCGACCTTGGGTATCAGAGTAGTACGATAAGACTGATAACATAGTGCACTACGGGAAACCATAAAATAGATGTTTAAATGTTTGTGAGGTCTAAAAATACATAGCTCTTTAATCCTCACACGGGGGATCTGATAGCATCTGTCTGTGAATACATGGCAATGTCTGAGAGCTGCTGCCTTGTAAAGGATAAAGCATTTTAGAGAAATTTTCTTCCTGTATTCTATGATGAAAAAATTCGTGGGTGAGCAGAGAAATTTTCAAAGAATGTTTTGTAAAGGAATTCGATCGTTCCACGGGGTAGAATTATTTTAAAGAAAATTACCTCAATCAGTTTCGTTATTAGACAATTCCTGTCAAATCCCAGGTACTAAAGAACTTCAAAAATGACAGAAAAAATTTAAGAAGGACAAGGCATGATTGAAAAAGGAATTTAAAGATTTTATTTATTAGAATGAAGGGGTCTGTGCTAACTTAAGTGCGATCACATTTGCCAAATCATCTATAATGCTGTTTTTCAAATTTGAAGATGAAATAAAGAAACGGAATGCACAGATGAAGCCAAATAAAGCATTCTCCTATTAGACCAAGTTATTCCTGGATGTACGGATGCATCCTCGGAAAGTGTTCAGAGTTGTTTGAAAAAAAACGATCAGCATTAACTAACGGATGAAAAAGTTGTCGTTCCTGTCAATATCGATTGCAAGAAAATTTCGGATCAAACACCAAATTCCAAATCTTCTGTCAGTAGTCCGACATTATTTCCAATTCTTAGAACATTTTTCTAGAAACTCAATCAAAAAGAAAGCTATAGAAGAATAGCTTTTTTAATAGTATAAGTGTTCAATTTTTGAAAATTGGTGTATGTTTTAATGAAAGCTGGGGTAACTGGACCCACGAGGTAACTGGGCCATAGGCTGTTTTATAAAAAACTGTTGATGTTAGCTTTTGTAAACATTGCACCCCCATCTCTACTTCTGAAAACAATGTGTGTCAGCTCAATCATAACCCTGCCTTTGCTGTGCTAGGTTGCCGAAAATTTAGGTTTCTTTATTTTTTAACACCGTCCATTTGGTTGAACTTCCTCGGCTTTTTATTAATAAACGATAAGTACATTTATTAAACGATCTTTTTGTTTAAAGATTAGACACATAAATACATAATATTATTAGGTATCTATACATATATACTTCATGTTTCAAATGTAAGGCCAGTGTACCAGTTACCCTATAAATTTTTCAAGAATGGGGTAACTGGGACATGTAACCAGGGGTAACTGGACAATATGGGATCCAGTTACCCCAACAGTTATAAATATCTTTTTGAGTTTCACTTACTACGGGAAATTAATTTCCCCATTGTTTTTTTTTTTTTACTTGCAATAAAGAAAATTACTTAATACTCTATTAAAGTCACATAATAAAAATTTAAAAAAGCATGTTTGGGGTATCAAACCAAATTTCTTGAGTGTGATAGCTATAGCTCGAAATTTTACGATATAGATAAAGAAGCGTACATAAGGCAAAGGGATATTACTAGAAAATTATCGAAACGAATAAGAAATAGCTCTGTTCGATATAAAAAATATGGTTGCATTCTCCATAGAATTATTGGCCATATCGAACTTCCAATGTGGTAAATAAAATGAGAATGAGATACTTAAGTACTTACGTAACCGTTTGTTCATAGATTTATCTTCTTATTTTCCCCTTAAAATACCCATGTAACTTTTATACTTATTACCTATACTAAAGTACATAAGAACTTACTTAATTTTTATGTTTTGTCTATAAATAAATCTAATATTTTCACTTTTAGTGCTCTTTTTAGACACATTGACAGAAAAGATTTCCCTTACAACGCCCTGTAGGTGATGTATAATGTACATGATCTGTCTGGTTTAATTTGTTTTTAGTTGTTTACACTTTTTCAAGCAGGATCTGATACGCAATATGAAACCCAATATTACCCATTTTTATGGAGCAATTGGACCTATGAGGAAAGAAAGATGAAATATATATACTAGATATTAAAATGTAATTTTGTACATTTCTGTCTGCTTGAGGGAACCTAACTGAACACAATTAAAAAAGTTCAGACTTTAATTCAAATTAATAATACCCTTTTTAAGCTGAATTGCCGGAATTTCCAGAGTCACATTGTAAAATCATGGCCCAGTTTCCCCACGTAACATTATAGCTTTTTTTGAGAAAGTTCCGTAATCGGATTCACAAACAACTAAAATAAATTTCGCGAAAAACTAATTTAACTGTTGTGATCATTATTATAAGTATCATACAGTTATAAATGTATTTCATTGTTTTCTTTGACGCCAGTATTAGCAACAGCTATGATTACGGAAAATCTTTCCTTTTTTGTCTGCAGGAGATTTGTACTAGCGAAAAGATCGGTTATCATATAATAAATAGTTTCACTTTCCCTATAACAAACTATTTTGTAAAACTTTTGTGTTTAATTTCAATTTTTGGCAGCTCTTGAAAACTTTTAATGCTTTTTTGAATTTTTCTGCCTGTGCGATTATCGGAAATTGCATGAAAAGGAATTTTCCTTTAATTGGCGACATGACAGATGGATTTCTGGAACCGAAAAATTCCTAATCCGTTTTTTTATTCCTTAGAGCTGTTTTTGCGAATTTAAAATATATATACAAGAATTGCTTGTATGAGATTAAAGATCTAAGAAATTAAATGTATTTGAAATTATGAAAACGTCAATCTAAATTTAACTTAGATTTTCTTTAAACAATTTTAGTGAAAATGTTTCTTCCACCATCTAAATTTTTTGATTGTTTTTTGTTTTCAAAATCACTTATTCAAATGTAACTTCCTTTAATTATGTGGTTTTTGAAACATAATGAGGACATAAATAATAATAATATACAATGTGGCCATAATTAAACTAACAGTACACTGTAAAAAAAAAAACGACATTTTTTACAGTACAAAGTATTGTTCATCTCGCGCACAAACTCGATCACAGTGAATGTGCTGTATCTTTCTTTTGTTTCCTGACTATATTAACATGGAAAATACAGTAGTTGCGTAAAATTAACACCACGATGTGCTGGCAATTTGGACGCCAGCAGTTTGTGCTGTAAAATAATGCGTCCAAATTGCCAGCACATTGTGCTGTTAAATTTACGCAACTACTGTATTTTCCATGTTAATATAGTCAGGAAACCAATGAAAGATACAGCACATTTACTGTGATCAGTTTGTTCTGGAAAATTTACAGTGTTTTTTTTACAGTGTATTCAGAATGTTCTGTAGCGCGATCTAATTGAGAGAACGTCGCCAAATTTTTTATGAATATTAAACAAAGCGATGGGACGAAGGTTTCCACGAAAAAAAGTAGTTCCAGAAATCACCGCCAGGTGAATATGCGGCGCTGTGTAACGGAATAGAGATTCAATTATTGCCGCTTTGAACTTGAATTAAATCGTTAAATGTGCTAAGTAAAAGGTAATTTTATTTCTGTGTTGATTCTGCATTTTTAAAAACTCTCTTTTCTGTTACACAGCGTCACATATACCCCTAGCGGAGAATTTTGTAACTGATTTTTTTTTTCCGGAATCCGTCGTCATATTTAATCTTCTTACAAATTTTGCGTCATTCTCACAATTACATCGCGCTACAAAACACTCTGAGTACTAGCAGTTTAATTATGGCCGCCTTGTATAATCTTTTTTTATTGATATTTGATGTGTTTTAACACTTTATGTCCCAAATTACGAATTCACGAAAATTTCTAAGGCATTTTTCGTGAAATTGTGAAACTTCATTACAAAATTTACACTATCATTTAATAAATTTTAAAAGGATTTTGTCAATTAAAATTAATTAATTAAATTTGAATTCACAGGAATATTGTGCAATAATTATAACTCCACTCAAATCTTTTATTTAAAATATTTTTTAGCATTATATAGAATTAGGAAATGTACGAATATATTCTCTCACAATAGAAATAAAGAAATTTTTCCGAACTGAATCTTTTACCCCACAATCTTTCAACGTCAAGCAAGCTGAAAAGATGCAGATAAAAAAGAAACCATCCTTTAAAAGTATTTTATTTTTGTTCAACGAATAATGCTTTTGGAACAAGATAAACTAAGGTATCTATAACTCATTCTAAACTGTATTACTACTAATCGATACTGCAAATGAATCTTATAACAAGTTAATTTTAATGGTACTTTAAAGTCTTGTCGAGGAATACAGGATAATCAAATTAATGTTTTTTATATATTTTGAAGTTTTTGAGATATATATTTTATGGTGTTACTATTAATGGACGTAAAAAAAGACTTTTTTCTTTATATTTAATATAATATCTGAGATAATATTATCCATTCAGGGCTAGTACACTTAAGGTATTAATTTGAAAATTTTCCTTAGTAATTCAACGTACATTTTTAACGAAAGTGATGTTATGTTATTTGCAGAATATATTTGCAATTATAATTTTTTCGATAACAGAATAATTTATTTAAATATAAGAATATTTCCTTTAATTGAATTCGTAAAGCTACAGCTAAGTTTTATTTATTTCGGTCCTTATCCTTTTCACATACTTTAAAAGTACTAGTCAGAATTTCTCAGTACATCTACCACTTGAGTTAAAAACTGTATTAACCCTTTGTATCATCGCGTTGCATACCTGCAACATACCCAAAATTAAATGTTACTTATACAGCCGATTTTGATAGACGATTTTATTAATTGTTGCTATTTTCCAACACAGTTAATATAAATTGTTCCTTGAATTCGCATCAGATTGCCACATCCTTTTGCATCCTTTTTGCTAAAATCAACTTCATAAATTTTGTAAAATTAAAAAGACCAAAGACGTCCAAAAAGGAATTTGGTATACTTTTATATTAGAAAGTTCATAATATCCATAATAATTATGTGATTTTCTAATTATTACAGCTTTGAAAAGTACCTTCTAGTCAAGAATTTTTTTTTATGTTCAGATGTTTTTAAATTGTTTTTAGATGCTTAAAATGATGTATTATATCAATTGACGAGGAAGGTCTCCTTAAGATTACTTAGACCATTTTGAAAAAAAAAGTTAATGAAACTGCTTATCTATCTCTCTCTCTCTCTCTCTCTATATATATATATATATATATATATATATAAGAAAGTCTGGATTTTGCTTTAATCAACGCGCAGCCCAAACTATTGAACCTAAAATCTTGAAAATTAGAGTAAAAATACTCCTTATGATATAGAGTGCCGCTAAGAAAGGATTTCTTAAACTTCTACCACTAGGGGGGGGGGGTAAAAAAGGGAACGTAATTAAAAAATATTCCATAAAAATCTGAATTTATAGTTATATTTAACTGATAAGAAATTTTATTCTATTTTTGTATGCTGGAACGAATGGTATTAACCAAATTCTTTTAAGTCAATAGTTCGCGAGATATTTCATATTTTTCATATTTGGCGATATCTGGCGAAAAAATCTCAAAATTTCGAGTGATAACATCTGAAAATAGATCCGTTACTATAGAATGTAACGAAGTTTAAATTGAGTAATTTTGTGAATCAATTCTTTTGTTTAAATAATTAAAACAGATCAAGTAGATCAAACAGATCAAGACAAATCAGTCAAGACAGATCAGTAGATCAAACAGATCAAGACAAATCAGTTAAATAAAAATCACAAACTCCTCGAAAACTAAAATAAACGGTTTTTTGGTACTTTTTCTTTATACCAGCACCATGCCAAAATATGTTCTATTGTGCTATTTATTTTAACCCTAACCGGGCAAAGATTTTTCGTTGCAAATCGTGCCAAAAGTTCAGATTTCCTATTTATTAAACGTGATTTTTTATTAGTATTATATTTAATCATAACCTCGCAAAACATCTTATTCTTTATTTTTCGAATATTAAATATTGTTAAATTATCAATTACACTTATTAGTGACACTGACATGCATTTTACCATTTGGCAGTTTCTTGACGATGCGGAAGCTGCACTAAAATTATTTTAAAACTTAGGGATCATACATATAAAAACGTTTTATTAAAAAAACCATGTACGTCTTCTTTCAAAACATGAAAGGTTTACTGCAATGTGAGACATACGTATTACAACCCATGGCAAAAAGTTTCCGATCAATGTTATCAAGTTTATGATTTTTGCATTTCGAAACATATATTTTGCGATTCATAAGCATAGGGGCGTTTTGCAATATGCCAAATTGAACACATATGAACACATATTAAAATATAAATGAAAAGTGAATTCAATATAATAATCATATAATTTATAATTATACTGCAGGCGAAAAAGTTTTCTCGTGAGAAAAAAATATCCGATCAAGACGGAAGTTGGAAAATAGTAATCGATCACTGAGGAAACAAGTTTTAAATTTGCATATTGAAGACAGATAAGAGTACCTGCGCATGCGTACAATATCTGAATCCTATTTAACAGAAAAAAATCTTCCAGCTGCGAGATGAAAAGCAACCTTGAAGAGCTGGACAATGGATCGTGTGATAAGCCGGTCTCACGATTTAAAAATCCGCATGATTAAATTATTGCAAGAGGGAAATTCACAAAGGAAAGTGACTGATTTGTTAAATTGTGCTCAAAGTACCGTATGCGATATTTGGAAAAAATATGAGTTGACTAACAGCGTAGAAAATTTACCTCGAAGCGGACGTCCGCGAATGACAACGCCTAAGCAGGACAGAAAACTTGTGGAAAAAACGAAAAGAGAGCGGCGAACAACCTCAAAACAACTCAGTGTTGAATGGTCTAAGTATAACGTAAAGGTATGTGACCGCACAGTTTGTAATTGTCTAAATGCAATAGGATTTAAATTCTGTAAAGCTAAAACGAAACATTACTTGACTAAGAAGCATAGAAAAGAGCGCTTGTAATGGTGTAAAAACGTGTACAGTGGCCACTTGTTAAATGGAATAAAGTTATTTTTAGTGATGAATCTCACACATTTCTCGGAACAGGTGATGACTGTGGAACATTAGTTTGGAGGAGAGTTCATGAAATGTTCAATGATAAGTGTGTCAATACGAGGTCTAAATTTTCAGCTGCATTTACAGTTTGGAAATGTATGACATCACAAGGCGTCGGCAAGTTGTGTATTGTGTTACGTACAGTAAACTCTGAAGTTTACATTGACATTTTATAGAATTTTTTAATTCCCAGCGTCGATCATTGGTTCGAGGATTAAAATGACTTCTTATTTCAAGATGACAACGCAGCTCCCCGTCGCACCAAATCAGTGAAGAAATTTCTACAAAATGTAGATAATAATCCAATTAAAACCATGACTTGGCCGCCCAATAGCCCGGATCTTAATCCCATCAAAAATCTGTGGAATATATTAAAGAGGTAAATGGATTTTCGAAGGATCACAAATGCCATAAAACTATGTAGAGCTATAAGGGAATGCTGGTGTGAAATTGCTCCCGAAGAGTTTAATAAGTTTTTTGAGTACATTCCACGAAGAATTTTGACTGTCATCCGAGCTAAAGAGGGATTTACTAAATATTGATTACAATGATCGGTTATTTTTTTCCAAATCAAAGCGTGATCGGATAATTTTTTCTTTGGTGTTTAAATTTCAATCACCATTTTTCTGTTTATAAATCGATGCATAATGATTTTTTCTTTATTGCATATTGTTGTTCATTATATATAATACAAATGTATTATCGCTAATAATCGTTTAATTTTTAAGCAGTGAGAATAAATAATACTTTCTTACAAAAAATCGTCGTTGCTGGTGTAATGATAGGAAACTTTTTGCCAAGGGTTGTACGTACGCTACTCTGCAGTACAAAGAGACATTTATAATTTCAGGCCTGCAGTTTAAATTGACTTTATTTCATTATTTTACTGTATAATATTTATTTGTTCTTTTATTTTAGTACTTATTTTTATTGATTTAAAAATGTTTTTGCTGGAAAGACTGTAATTTTCAAATGATTTTTTTTTAATCTTCCTTTTTGTATCAACTATTTTTTTAAATGTTTCAGAGAAAAAAAAATAATGAGAAAAAAATATTATAAAATGAAAATATTTAATTAAATTATGAAAGTAGTGTTTGTACTGCTTAAAAAAATATTTTAATTTTCAAAGGTTTAAATCGAAATGATGTTTCACGATTTGTCATTTGCTCCTGGATAAGAAGACATAACAGGTACTTTTATGTTAGCCATGAGCAAATATCACCAATGGCATTTTTCGAATCGCAAATACGGCACACATTTTTAAACATCACCATCTATTAAGATGTATAAAACGCAAATTCATATTTCATTCCGACTGATCATAACTCAGGTTTTACTGAACAGAATTTTATAGAACTTACACTGTTAGTTGGGTAGTTTGTTTTAGAAATATTTTAATGTAAAAAACATAGTTCTACGATGTTTAGTTATATATATACGGGAATTCTAAAATTAGGTGATCCCGATTACGTATGATTAACCTTTTATTTAAAGTTCTACTGAATAGATTTTGATGCTATGCGGGAAAGCTCTCAGTGGTGTAGTAAAAAACTAAGGATCTACACTATAGGCAGAGAGTGTATTGTACTAGAGAATAAATATGCTATAGTTACCGAAAGTCTGCATAGTTTCTTTGGGGTCTTGTACCTTTTAAACGCGTTGAAAATTAACGAAAAACTTCAAAGTTTGAATAAGTCTATCTTCAAAGGCTTTTTATGTATAAACATGAAATTTTGGATATTGATTAAACCGATTGTGCTTTGTATTATGCTCCATTGCAAATTTATTAACCCTTTACAGAATTTGTGTATTGTTGAAATAAAAAATAGCTCTTTTTTTACACCGTAAGTCATTGCGTGCATGATACCTTGAGAAAGTATGTACGGATTGGCATGAAATTTGGTAAGAGATACTAAACATATATGTGTGTTTAAAATGATCTACTCTTAGGCTAAAATTATTTCATTAATTATATAAAAAAATATTTTCGTAAAAAAAAATAAACATTTTGTATTTTTAATGAATAAAAATAGTCATAACTAAAACTATTATCATTGTAAATACTTAATAGTAGATCATTTTAAATACACATATTTGTTTAGTATATTTACTAAATTTTATGACAATCCATACATACTTTCTCAAGATATCATGCGCGCAATGACTTATGGGGTTAAAAAAAAGAGCTATTTTGATTTCAACAATACACATATTCTGTAAAGAGTTAATAAATTTCTGTTGGTAGTATATTACAAAGCATAATCTATTTAATCAATATCCAAAATTTCATATTTATACATAAAAAGGGTTTGAAGATAGACTAATTCAAACTTTGAAGTTTTTCGTTAAATTCCGTCGCGTTTAAAAGATACAAGACCCCTTAAAAAATCCAATGGGCACAGTAACTAAACCTGCTCGTACGTCCCTGGGAGTTCAATGATCATGTTAAAGCAATTTTCAAAGATATATTTAACTATGTACAATATATATGAAATTCAAAGGAAAATTTCTTCCGGCGGCATATAACTTGATTTCTGCTGAATAGATTTTGATGGAAATTACATTGTTAGGTAATTTTTCAGAATTTAGAATATAACGTATCGTTCCACGTTGCTTAGTTAGACAATTATGTGGGAAATTCTAAATCAGATGAACTCAAATACGAACGATTGGCTTTTTAAAATCTTCTCCTGAATAGATTTTGAAGGGACATAAACTGTTAATTATTTTAAGGAAGGTTTCGCTATATTTTCCATTTTAAAATATTCTGCTAAATGGATTTATATAGAACTTGCTCGGTTAGTTAATTTTTCAGGGAATGTTTTAGTATAAAATTTATATATTTCTAGGCTGCTTAGTTATAGAATTATGGCTGAAAGTTCTATAATCAAGTCAACACAATTGTGAAAGTTTAGTTTTTAATAAGTTTTATTGAAAGGAGTTTGATGATACTTGAATTGATCAATAAAATTGATCAATGAAAATTTGAGAGAGGGTTTCAGTATATTACATATTGTTCTATCATCCTTTACTAAATCCTACAGTAAAGGATCAACTAAATAAGTTGATCCTTAGTAGCCTAAATTTTGTCTAACTCATTAAATAATATAATAGCATAATGACGTCCGTATCGTTTGCAGCAATTCGGACGGACACTGCAAGTAAATGTGTCCATATTGCTTTCAAACGTATTGTGAAATTCAGAGTATATTTCGGTTGGTTCAAGGTTTGTATAGAATAACCGACCAGCGTAGCGGGTGAAGGCTACTAGTGTATGTATTAAAGGATCGGTCAACTTTACCGGCCGAATGCCAGTAGAAAGTCTATTAAAAGATAAAATACTTCCGAATATTTAACGCGTAAAAACCAACGCGACACCCTGTTCGGCGAGCAACATTTATCTCCGCCAATTGAACCTAATATTTACCATTTGCACATTGCTGAAGTTATTTAACTTTACACGATTTCAATATCTGGATAGGTTTTAAGAGTATTTTAAAAGTAACCGTCCGACTAATAAAGGTCTCCTCATACATTTCGATATTTAACAAGTCGTTGTTTACTTGGCAACAAAACTATTCCCTTGTTGTGTCAGACATTAGATATATCGAAGTAAAATTGGCAGTGGTCAGAATTGGAGCTTAATTTTGATTATGAAGCAATTTTAGTCCATTTAAATTTTATAGTTAACCGTATAAAACGATTGCTAAACTTCATTTTACATACATATAAACGTATATGGCAAATCATTATTTATAAATGCGTATTTATTTAAGTTAAACAAGTTCAGGATGAAAACGTTTTTCATTAAATAGAATTTGACATCAAAACGTATTTTTTATTTTTTTCCGTCCTCAGCGGGTGATAAATCGCCAAGAAAACGAAATTTTCATTATTTTTTTACGGACACTATATCGATGTTCCGCCATATTTGATTATGAACATGTATACCAACATAAAACAACATTCTCTAATTTTTTTTTCAGATTTATCCGAATACGCGCGGGCCCCACCAGTGGCCGAGAGGTTCTGCTCTCGAAGCTGGTAGACGGAAGGTGCTGGGTTCGATCCCAATCGCGCCCATCGGCCTAATCGTTCGGAGTTTTCGTGGTTTTCTTCGAACCTTGGTTCTCCAAGCGTTAATACGGGTTAGGTTCCCTTAGAAAGACCTCCACGGAAGGCACTTCCCCCTTAGGGCCCATATCCCACGTGCAGGTAATTGGCCGACATAAATACAACCAACCAACCAACCGAATACGCGCGTATGGAGACCTTCCTTGTGATTAAATATTTTTTTATCGGAATCGTTGAGTCACAAAGAGTTAAGTTATTTTCATTATTTAATGCAAATATATAAAATGTTAAAAAGCAAGAACATGATAAAAGAAATTACAAAAAGGATTATCATATTTTTTTTATTTTATAATAAAAAATAATATTATAACAAATTATACAAATTTAAAATTTATAATATCAGCGGTTTGGATTTTGTGTTTGTCATCAAATTAGTTCATATTCGAAAAAAGTGTATTTATGAAAAATTGGAACCTTACACACATGATTATAGTCGGTTTTACCATGTAAATAATTCATAACATGATAATTAAAGAATAAAATTAAACAGTACATAAAAGCTAATCTTTTGCGAAGTTTAATTAAAAATTATTAGTTCATCGTAAATATAGACTGAAATACATTTCTTTATTAGTTAAAGTTTTGCAGTAAAAAAAATAGTAATAAATATGAATTAATAAGGTGATAAATGTAAGAAAATAATTATTTTCAACAAAATATATAATATTCTTTTGTTGACAAATCCGCTTTAATTAAAGCCACAAAAGAATTACTTTTGTGTTATTTAATAAGCGACGGCAAAAGATAATGAAAACACTAATAGGATTAGCGTATAATAAACTTTAAACTTTCATATACTGTGAAAGGAAAAAAAAGCAATTATTTTCAAGGTTAGTTTTAATTCCATGATTTATTATGTATATATATATATATATATATATATATACTGCAGGGGTGCACGAGTTTGCGAATAAAATGCATATATGTTTGTTTAAACATTAAATACATGATACTCTAATTAATATTAAAGCAATCGTTTGCAAAAATGCATATGTTTGTATTTCTTAAATCTATATTAAAATATGTTTATTTGCTAAATTTACGAGGGTGAAAAATTAGATCTCCGTAAATATCTCAAATACGAGGTTCGTCAATGGTGGATTTTTAAAAATATCATTTATAGACCAGGAGCCGTCAGCACAGACAATTACTTCATCGAGTCCACGGATGAATTTCTAAAATTAGTTAAATCTTGATTCGCATAATAAAATCCAATCGGTCGGCCAAATCATATCTGGGTGGAAAATACCGGAAAACCCGATTTTTGCTGCTGATTCATAGGTTTTCCGTTGTGGTTTCCTGTTCCCAGTCCTCCATGTTTACATACCTATGGGTGCAGGAAAACACAATGTTAAAGCTACGAGTCAACCGCTAAAATCGGGTTTTCTGGTGTTTTCCATCAAGATATGAATTGGCAGACCGATTGCGTTTTAATATGCGAATCAATATTTAACTAGTCCTAGAGTTTCATCCATGAACTCGATGAGGTGATTGTCTGTTCTGCCGGATTCCGGTCTATTAACAATGCATTCAAAAGAGATTCTGAGCGCATTCATTTAGTACGTAAGTTTTTTCGACCATGGCCATGAGGAAAAGAAAGGCAGGAAAAGAAATTTGAAGACAAAAAAAGACTCCAGAATCCGTATGGATTGTAAAAAAAAAAGGGAATAAAAGGTAAGAAATTCTGAGATATGTAAAATCACTTCGGTTCCTATGTTTAATGTCTGGCAATATAAAAAGCACGCATTTAGCTTATAGAAAAACATCTGAAGCAAAAAAAAAAAAAAAAAAAAAAAAAAAAAAAAGAATTGGTCAAAAATTATTTTTAGTGATAAAAATAAAAGATCGCTTTTGATGGTGTGGATGGTATTCATTCACATTGGCGTGACTTTCGAAAATAAAAGGATCAATTAGGTGGAGTCTCCGTAATAGTTTCTGCTGATTTTTCCTCTGTATGTAAGATTAGAATTGATTTCCTAGAAGGTCGACAAAATAACCTGTATTAACATGTTAGAACGGCTTTTCTTGAACTCCGAAAGGGCGATAATTGACGTTCTTAAGTATAAATATCAACATGACAACGTTTTAATTCCCCCTGCAAAAGGCATGAAGATGTGGTTTAAAGATAGTAAGATTCCCACACATGATTGGTGCGTCCAATAGTCCATGGAGAAGGTTGAGATATTATAGTGCGCAATATCTTTAAAAAAGGCTCAAAATGTCCACTATAACTCGAAAGTATTGTTAAAATCTGCCATTTGTGATGCATGGAATACCACCTTGACACGTTTGATACCTTGTAAACTCTGTGCCATAATGCTGCTTTGAAATATGTAAGCACAGAGAAAACATAATTACCAATAAATTGATTATACAAAAATCTGTTCCATTGTTATTTTTTTGCTCCTATTCCATATCCATTGAAAATGCTATTTTTTATATTGTATTAATAACAATTGTGTTATAATGTTTTCTTTATATTAATATTGCCTATTTAATTTTTTTAACTCAACGCATGTGGTTTATATACAGATTAATATAATTGTATTTATTATTTAGTGAAATAACTTGTAGTACTTATCATTTTCTACACCCCTTTATTAACAGTCTAACGTATGCAACCATTTCGCAAATTTAATGTTACATGGAAATTATATGACAGATTATATTTTATTATTTTTTGTACTTTATTGCTAGCAGGCTATGCTTGTTCTACTTTTCTTAACGAACCTTGAATTAAACGAAATATGCCAATGGATATGACGTATTTGAAGGCAATATGGATTCCTATAAGATTAGTTGGAACAACTGGGCCATGATTTTACAATGGGACACTAGAGGTTCTGGCAATTCAACATCAAAAATATAATGTTCATTTGAATTAAAGTCTGAACTTCCATAAATGTGTTCAGTTAGGTTCCCTCTATGAGACAGAAATGCTCAAAATTACATTTTAATATTTAAAAATAAAAATATATGCATATTTCATCTTTCTTTCCTCATGGGTCCAGTTGCCCTATAAAAATGGTTTAAGTGGACCCTATCTTCCACACGCGTTTATTTTTTTTCATATGGGGTATCAGGTCCTGTTTGAACAACTTATAAAAATTTAAACCATGCCGATCATGTAAATTATATATCAAATAAAGAGCGTTATAAGAGAAACCTTTGCTGTCGATGTGTCTAAAAAAGCACTAAAAGTGAAAATATTAGATTTATTTATACCAAAAACTTAAAAATTAAGTAAGTACTTATGTACTTTAGTATAGGTAATAAGTATAAAAGTCACCTGGGTATTTTAAGGGGAAAATAGCAAGGTAAATCTATGAACAAACGGTTGCGTAAGTACTCCATGTGTATTGTACAATTTGAAGGTTCGACTATCTCCCTTTCAGGAGTAAGGTACTTGCATTCGTAAAATATTAAAATAATTTACTGACACCAGTATTTACAAGAGAATCTATTTGTAAACAAGTTAAAGTATATTTTCGCGTACTTAATAACGGTGAAATTTTCATTATAAATTTCCGGTGTCAATGTGGCAATTAGGGTTTAAAATTATGTGATGTCATAATGGCATCATCGTCTCTCAGCGTGTTAAGAAATTTGGATTGATACCACCCAATATGAATTTTTTAAATTTTATTACGTAATTTTAATAAGGTATTCTATAATTTTCTTTATTGTGAGCAAAAAACAATGGAGAAATTTATGCCCCGTAATAAGAGAAACTCAAAAAAAGAATATTTTTTAGCTATTGGGGTAACTGGATCCAGCATGGTCCAGTTACCCCGGATACATGTCCCAATTACCCCATTCTTGAAAAATTTATTGGGTAGCTGGGACACCGTACTTACCTTTGAAATATGAAGTAAATATGTATAGATACCGAATAATATTAACATAGTTATATGGGAACGTCCACTGTTACTCTTGTGACCACCATAGCAAATTTCCATATATATTTCCAATTCTTTTATTACAAAATATATTTGAGATAAATTTGATGCAACTTCTTAAAAATACATGTACTCTACTTTCATAAACCATATACAATTTGTAACAAAAAGCATTTTACTTGGCTAGATAATAAATGAAAATTTTGTTACTATTGTGACCGCAAAAAATGCAATTTTCAGAAATTGTGTTTGAAGCAGAAATTCTGTGAATTATATGAGATTGATGAAATAAAATTTACAGAATATAGCAGAATAATTATATCTTTTTAAAAAGCATTAATCATTGAAGTCATCTGATAACACATGAATCAGTTACATTTGATTTTGAAAAATGCTAAGTGTTACTCTTGTGATATTTTGTCCATAATGTAATTTTAGCAAAAATTCAGTTTAAATACCAAACAAAATAATAAAAATAAGTTAAAAAATTATTTTCCATACAGAACAACTTTTAATGATGTTTTAATTTTAAAATAACATAAAATAATGTAAAAAAATCTAAAATTAATAAACACTATAACCACATACCAACCTCTCAGTTTCTACTACTTAAAGAAAAAGTCATTGTCTTCATTATCAATAATATCTCTTGCAACTTCTCCTGTATCATGATTTATTTAATGAAACAAAAATTCTTTGTACGAATCATATTAGTGTAAGGTTTGTAGTAGATAGTTTCATTTTTCATGGTTTTAACAAATTGCATTTGTTGAATGTCCTTCGATGTTGGTATTTTCTCGCAAAGTAATGGAACTTTATTGTTTTATTTCTTTTTGACAAAATAAGCAGTACATCTTAGAATTGCTTTTTTAGTACGCACTTCATTCCATATGTATCATTATACAACAACACAAAATAAATCTACAGCATCTATACCAGGAGTATTTGAAAAAAAAATATGCCTAATTAAGTTAATTGAGAAAGGAGTCTGATTCATTGCAGGCATATTTGCATAGTTATACAGTCGGACCTCTATTTAACGAACCTCTATTTTGCGAATTTCTCTATTTTGCGAATTTTTACTCGGAACCAACAATATTTTGCGAATTTCTTCGTAAAATAACCTCCAAATAGCGAAGTGCATTCTCTATTTAACGAACTTTTTCTTCTGATACAATTTTTTTTTCTCCCTATTTCTCAAAATATTTCCGGACACTTCAAACTTATTCTTTCTTTTACACATTTTATAATGCTCAATAACCTTGAATTAGTTTTACCAGATACCTAACTCAACGAGAGCAGTAAAATCCCTGTCATTCTTTGCATTTCATCCAGGAAATGCAGACTTTCAATATCCCCCTTTTCACACTCAAAAAGGCTGTCTGTAGTAAATAAGTTTAGTAATTAAATTTAAGGATGCATGTAGTAATACAATGCTTAAAATTACTTGTTATAATGAATACGATAATGTCATTAAAATTAATTAATTTTAATGTAAATATTTTCTTAAAACTGAAAATACAGTGCATTTCCGGGCAATATATTTTTAAATTCTTGTTGTCCTTACAGATTTCTTTTTGATGGATAAAATGAATAATAATAATAAAAACAAATATGATTTTAAAAAAAAGTGTGATTAGTTAAGTTTTTTAATAATGTTTAGTGTTTATGAATTAAAAATCTGTTTTGTGTAGTTTAAAGTATTTAAAAAGGTTCATCTCTATTTAACGAATTTTCCACATAACGAACTTTTTGGGGGGGATTTAGCGACTTCGTTAAATAGAGGTTCGACTGTATTTTTGTTTCAATTGGAAAGCACAACCATCATATAAAAAAGTAAAACAGGTACATTTTAGGAAAATAAAAATTCCCTTAAAGCTGCAATGTTTAAATTTTACATATGGAAGCATTTACAAAAAATTAATTATGAGTTTCATTGTCTAAAATAATAGAAAAAGATTCTCCTTTATTGGGATCGTACTAAATAAAAAGCTGAAAATATAGTCGCTTGTGGATTTGACCAGTAATGTAGTATTTCATGCGAAAATTTCGTCTTGGTATGAAAATAAAAGTTTCCAGAAAATTCTCTGGCATAACTATTCTTTAGAAATGGTTATTTTTAAATAAAATAAATAATAATAAAATAATCCCTTGTACAAGTTGCAATAAATGTGTGCCACAGAAATGCATTTAGTTGCTTTCGAAAATTTTTAAACAATCAGAAATGGTTTCTTTAACTGTTACTTTTTCAAAATGTTTATCAACGGTTTGAAAAAGTAACAGCATTGGGAAGGTGTTGATAAACATTTTGCCAATAGTAAAACGTCTATCAACGTTTTGCTATTTAAAATAACTTATAAGAAGTTCTGTATTATGGAAATTCCGTTTCAAATAATTCTGCGATGCCAAATAATTCTCCGCAAATTAGACATTCAGAATTCCTAAATTCTAATTATCATCTATCTTGGCAGAAAAAGTCATCAAATCCATCAAAGAAATGTTTAATGCAGGAAATACACCAGTTACTACATGATGAATTGCTTGAATGTTTTCTTGACAACGGCTAATGGAGATATTCTGATGAGTAATGTTCTATTGTTTTATGAAACTAAGCTTTAAAGCTGCAAAGGAATCTCCAATTTTTCAATTTAGGAAAGCCTCTTTAAACAAAAAACATATTCTGTTATTAAATATACCCTAGAATTGATGAAATTATGTGACCTTTTTCACACTTAACTACCGTAGATTTAGCTGAAGATGACCCCTTCTTAAATCTTCATCGACATAAAATTCTCCAAAGCTGGGGTGTTAGATTTTTTCCGTTATAGTATCTGAGGTTAGCTAGTTCTCTACTTTTTCCTTTTCTTAATATTTCCGTTTTGTTACTGAAGTTTTTGCTGGTTGTAAGACTTTTCTTCACCTTATCGCAATATATTTTGTTTTGTTTCTTTCTCACAACAACATATTCAATTTCATTGTTATTTTTTCTCTACAATTTTTGGCGCTTAGCAGAATTTTTCCTGCTCTATGTCGTGTATAAGAAGCAATATTAAAATCTTTCCTTTAAAATATACTATCAAAATCCTTTCCATAAGAATTACTATAAGAACCTCTGTAGGTTATTCTGCAGAATTTAATAAACGAAACTTTACAAAGCCTATAAAATATCTAGTTAAAGACCATGTGCTTCAAACCAAAAGAAAGCACACAAAAATGACACGAGTTGAGTTGTTTTATTATATCTTTAATTACTTATCATGATTATTTTATAATCTTAAGTAATACCAAAAATGAATAAAAATAAATCAACCCATTAAAAATAAAACACTAATAAAGATAATTTATTTTCTTTAAAATTTACAAAATAACCTTAGTTATAGCTAAAACTGTTTCAAGAACTGCTCTAATAACAAAGAAAAAACAACAAAACTTTAAGCATTCTGTTTGTTTTGGTTGCAGTGCAGTTTTATGTCAAACTATGTTATGTGTTACTCTTGTGACAACTCCCCAGAGCCTATTCCATGCATAGCATAAACAAAATATTTAATGTAAAATATGTCTTATACCTCGAAATCAGAGAGTTAGAAGTTTTGGGTAAAATTTTTAAGTAGTTTTTTTTTTTTTTTTTAATTAAAACTTTTGTATGTTTTCCGCTACTCTTGGGACATTTAAGTATTAACGTTTAAATACATCCAAAAATATATTAAAGATATTATCTAAAAGATTTCATCTATGTAGATCTTAAAAATATGATAATAGTTTGTTGATCTGAACACATAATAATTTTATTGAATTCTAAAAAGTAAAAAAAAATCATACATTTCAATATGTTGTATTTTACGCTCGAATGTAAATGTAGTTTTATACTGTTAGTATCCAGCTCATTTCCAGTAAACACTTGCTCGTATGAAATTAAAACTTATAAATTCATATAGTTCAACTCTTTAGCTTTAAGTTGATGTATCACACTTACATTTCCGTTTTTAAAAAAATTTTCAGCGAAAATTGTTTTCTACCGTGCACTATTTCTATGCCTAATCTTTAAAAAAATGATTGTTTAATAAAAGTACTTACAGTATTTTAATAAAGAGCAAGGAAGTTCAACCATATTGACGTTGTTTTTTTTTAAAAAAAGAAACGTAAATTTTTGACAACCTATCACAGCAAAGTGAGAGTTATGACTGAGTTAGCACACGTTGTTTTAGGAAGTAGAGATTAAGGTGAATGTTCACAAAAGCTAAAACTTAAAAAACATCAATAGTTTTTCATAAAATAGCCTATTGCCCAGTTACCTCGTGGGTCCAGTTATCCCAACTAACCTTATGTAATATATTTACCGATTTAGGGAAACGCCGTGAACGACATGCTGTATTATATTTCCTAATGTGGTGGACAAAATTCTTGTTATTAAGGACTAACTATTTTAGTTGATCAATTATAGTAAGATTTAGTAGGAAAATGAGACCGTAATAACAAATGCAATCAAAAGTCGCTAGACTACTGAAATGGCGTGCATTACAATGATTGCAAAGACTGTCCGTAGCATTATAATAATATAATATTTACGATCAGCCATTATTGGCCTTTAATCTTATAGTTTGGATAGTTTTTGTCGATGGGATAATCAACTAGTACCAAAAAAGTTTGTGTGTTTGTATATTTTTAAACTGGTTTAGATGTTTAAAATGTATTTTAAATGTTAGATGTTAGAAATTTATCGTTAGCGACATTTTCTCCCACACAAGCGAATAAAAAGCAAATTTTATTGCCAAAAATAGTAATTATATGCAATCGAACCCGCAGTTAACGGTCCAAACTTCTGGATTTGTAGCCAGAATGTTTTCTACTTCATTGAGCGAGTGCCTGTGAAAGCTGATTAAAGGGGTCAGGGACACAATTAATTTTTATTAACGTTAAATTTTGAATTTTTTTGTGATGGTTAACGAAATAACTTGTTAACAAAAAATCACACAATAAAACTTCTGAATTATAAAACTTATTAATATATATATATATTTTTTAATTTAAAATTAAAATTTATTATAAAAGTGAGGTAATTTAAAATCGTTATAACTCGAAATATTATTTGTAGTAATTCATTTTTTTTTCATTTAAATATACAGAAATATGTTTTAATTCTGAATCAGCGTTTAAAAAATATATTAATAAAAAAAAATACAAATATTTAAAGCATTTTTCTAAATGATATAACTTTTAAAAAAATCATATTTTCAAAAGTAATTTTTTTTGTTAAATTGCTGAATGAAAATTTAAATAAACCAATTAAAAAAAGACATGTTCCTAGTTAGAACCATTTATCTTAACGGTTCTTGACTTTAACAATTTAAATACGAGAAATGGTGAAAAAAATACATCATGAAGAAAAACGCATTTTCACAAGTAGTCGTTTCGATGACAACTATTGCTTGAAAGTTAGATTTTGCAAAAAAACCAAAACGAAATAAATGATATTTCCTGTTCTAATTAAGATAGAAACATGGTTTAAACGTCATTTTAAGCAAAAAAAAAAAAAAAAAAAAAAAAAAAAAACAGAGAAATTTTAAATGCAATAAATACTTTTTAGAAAATTTAAAGATTTTTGTGCCCTGGTCCCCCTTAAACTAAAAACCATAAATTTTGCTAATTATTAAATCGACTCATCTTCTGTGATCTGATTCACAGTCAAGAAATCTCTTCAGCATGAGAGATGCTGGGAACAATATAATATATACGCCATTTGGGGAGGGACTCAATTGCGGATGGTTAGACAAAAATCCCATAATCCACCTATCAGAAAAAAGGGTGGGAGGCGACATCGGTGTACTAAAAAGGATATAAAAATTTATTTCACCAAGAACTTTTTTTTATAATGTGTGGTTGCATAAATCTCCGTAAGAGTAATCCTAAATTTCCTTATATTGTTTTTTTTTTTTTTTTTCAATAGTATTTAAATAAAATTAGTAAAAGATTTTTCCCTTGTGTTCGTATTTTTTTCCAAATTAATGTAGATTTTCAATACTTTAAACAATAATATCATAATATATAGTTGCGAAGCTGACAAAAATTGACAAACAGTAATTTTTTCGCCCCAAGAAAAAGAGAAAAACCTTTATTTTATATAAAACAAAATCGTTGTATCGGTGTAACATGGATAAGCTGCGAACCTATTCAATAGTGTAAATGATATAAAAAAAAACTCATTAAGTAATTGTTGTAATTACCCTTAACATCTAAAAAAAAATGTAAAAAGGAAATCATTTCGCCATTCAGATTTTATTTAATTAAACTCTCAGGTAAATTTTGTGTTATTCCTTTGCCAAATATAGGCAAAAATGTGATAAATCGCCAAATATTGATTCAATGGATCGACTTTGACAACGGATGCTTCTTTTATGCTGTATAAAGTTTGCTCCCATATAAAGTTTGCTCCCATAATCAAAGATTTACATTTTATAATGTTATTTCGAAGTGAATTTTTTCTTCTTTGTATTTTAAATAAAATTAGTATTTTTTTTTTCTTTTTTGAGGTGTTTGTATTTTTAAATTTCTAATTGATATATACGGTGTAATTCTTTAAGAAAAACTTAGCATAACATACCGTCGCCAAGATGAAAACATATGCCTACGGTAATCTTTTCGTCAAAAATGAGGACAAAATGCCGAAATTTGTAATAAAAAGAGTGGTTATATCGACGTAATATACATGCAGGCGACCTTGTAAATATTCTCTATCCAGTGATACAAACCAAATAAAAAATCCATCGATAGATTTTGAAAGAACAACGCTTTTACTGTATTCTGCTTTATAATATATATGATGATGATAGATTTTCAATTGCATTTTTCTCAGCCTGACGGAAAAGATAAATCGCCAGATATTGTTTCAACAATGCAATCTTTCATGTTGAAAATATTTTTAAGCATCATGAATATTTCCTTTCATGTTTAAGTGAAATACTTTTGTTTAATATAATTAGCACTTATCAAAGCTGTTTTTCCTTTTTTTTTTCTTTTTCTTCTTTCTTTTTAAATAAAATTAGTAACATTGTGCTTTTTCGAGGTGTAATATTCGTTTTGATTCTGTTATCAACGATAAAGATCGCCAGAAAATAACTAATGGTAACATTTTCTTCCAAAATAACAGGAGTTTACATAATAATTCCATAAATCATCTACATAGAACGATGTGCTATGTACTAAAACTTTCCCAGAAATAATATATATCTAACAATGCAAGTTCCATCAAAATCCATTCAGTAGAACTCCAGTTATAAGCAGGCGGAACGAAATTTTTGTTTGTATTATATATATATATAAGGTAGATATTTTAGGATAAAGATGTTTTTTTATACAACACATTTCATAGGATATTTAATCTAAAATTAAATTTTCACATACATACACAAGGTTATTCAAATGTCTGTAGTCAAACCTTCTGGAGTTGCAGAAAAATATATATATATATGATACAAGAGTAGTGATTTCTTTATTCTGTCTAAAAATGCACTTTATTTCTCTCTCACCCTAAAAAGAACATTTCTTCATAACTTTAACATCTATGAAGTTGTTTTAAGGAAATTTGCACCTGATATAATTGTTGCATAAAACATAAAAAAAACTCCAAAATATTCCAAAAAACTTGCAGTCGACCCCCTAAATTTCCGCATTAATTTGACCTCACATATGTTATAACTGACAAAAATAATATGCATTTCTGATACTATTTGGATCTTCTTTTGTGCGTGACACAAAACAAAGTGTACTACTTGATTATCCCGTCGACCAAAAAACTATCGCCAAACCATAAAATTCATCGACTGACAATAACGGCTGATTGTAAATGTTACATTCACTTGACATTAAATACGTGTTTGTTACATCATCAAGTGATTTTTAATTCGGCGTTTTATTTGCATTTTTATTAATGTTTTACTGATATGTTTGTTCTTTCGTTATTTAAAATAAAAATTGTCAATTTGTATAATTTGGCGAAATTGGCCGACAGGATCATCAAGTAATACCAAAAAAAGTAAATAAGTCGAAAATACCTTTGCTTTTGATAAAGTTATGATCAATAATTTTCATTGGATTATATTATGTCACACTGTTTTTTCGATTGAAAAAAAATGGATTATGACCCGATTTCCCATACAAATATTGTATTTTGCTTTATCATCTCGTAAAGTTTGCGTAAGGGCTTTTGTTTCACCCTGTTTATTTTAGCACACAGAACTTATCGCAAATAAAATAAGATTAATATTAAAATTAACATTTTATGAACAATATGTTTTTAATGTTAAAAAAAATACCATTATTCATCGCTTTGAATTTTATTACAATTTAACATAGGATCGGTTACTGCCAACACAGCTGTTTCATTGTTTATACTGACCTGACGTAACAAAAGCATTGAATTTACTGTATGAGAAATTTTATCACATACCACTACTCCAAATAAAGCTTTAATATGAGCCATAAAAACGACAATGCAACGTTTTACTACTTTAATTTTTAGTTTAAATATTAATATGGATGATAATAATATTGAAATAATGTTATATTTTGTATGAAGAAAATTTAGATCCACGTATCTTTTCTGAATTGTGTATTAACAATTTGCAGATTTTAATGAATGCTCACTTAACCGTACTCTAACTTGAGTAAATGTAGATTGCTATGAAATTGATACATGTTATTTGGGTTTATTATGGCATGTTCGGAATTAAAAATGAAGAGTAAAGCATTTGCGGTTCGATTACAAAAACACTCAAAAGAATTCCGTTATATTACAGTGACAGACGAAAAATCTTTTGCAGTGTATTTTAATGATATTAAAACATTTTAAACATATTGAAGGTTAAAAATATCATTGAGTTTTAATACAGGGCTGTTATTGTAGAATATAATGTACAGTCGTGGAAAAAAAAGGAAACACCCCCTACTAACTCCTCAACAAATTATCGTAAACGAAAGTTACTGGTACCGAACGATAGGAAATAATGCCTACTTTTAAATGATGTATATAAAATTTGCTTAAGGGGCCATCTACATATTAAAACGAATCCAAACTTCATTTTTTTCAATATCAATACCCAATTTTAACGAGATATTTCAAATCTTCCGTTCAAACTATGCTTAGATACGAAATTTCAAGTTATTTGAATGATAAGTTTTTGAACTATAAACATTCAAAATTTAGTGCTTCTAATGTTAAATAACATTTTCATATTTTTATTTATATCTCCTGAAATTATGCTTTTAATGTGCCAATTTTTTGTGTAGCAATAATACTAATATACCCAAACATAAATACGTTGAATTTGCAATTTTTATAATTTTATGATATGAATTATGAAATTAATATTCGAAAAAATTATGAATTGCAACCTACAGTTTTTTTGATGGATTTAGATTTATTAAGTCCTGCTTTAAGGAAATTCAAAATTTCACATTTTTCTTCCAAGTAGTTTTCAAATGATGCTTAAAAAACGGCAAAATGATGAATTAAGGGGCCGTCTATAATAGAAGTTACTAAATATACTGAAATTTCTTCTGCTGTGCTGTAATCTAGCAGGCTTCATTGACTGCTTAAGGTGCCATGATCAAGAAGGGGGCTCTCTCGGTTAACAATCGAGTACCGAACTTCAATTTGGATACAGCCCTTAAAATACGCTTGTTATAAAAGAATTAATTTCTCGGAAACTTATAAATAATACGAATTGCATAAAAATTTGTTTTTAGGCTAATTCAAGGGTGTAGAGTTCGTTTATAGTGTCAGAATTGTGTACTGCTTTAAAAAAAACAAAGTTATGGCTCGTTTTAATATATAGATAGCCCCCTAAGAAAATTTCATGTACATCATTTAAAAATAGACTTTATTTCCAATCGTTCGGTACCAGTAATTTTCTTCTACGATAATTTGTTGAGGGGTTAGTGGTATTTACTTTTTTTTCCACGACTGTACATAGATTTTATCTTTCATTTACAGGGACACACAAAGTAATTGAAAATGAACAATAATTGCTGAAAATATGCTTAAAGTTGTGTACGCGTATTTAAATGAAACTATATTTTTGCCAATAACATTGTGTGTAAAAATTTTCATAGATCATATACAGGGCTGCATAAAAGTTCTCAAATACATTTACATTTATTGACGGAAACTGCTGAAAGGGACTTTTCAGCTGTGTAATTTGTTTGAATAAAATAACTTTTACAATATAATGTAGTATTATAGATCATATACAGGTCTGCACAAAAAAAATCGGATATTTTTCCTACTATTCATAAGAATAACATAAATTGTGTTTTCAAATGCGATATGCATTTTCCAAATTATTTCGTTAGACGTCATTTTCCCCGTAATAAAATGTAAAGATTAGTTACAGTATTCTGGATGTGTTGGAAAGTGTTCACATAATCTATGTTGGGCACATGATATCTCGTGCTTGAGTATTTATATTTAATTTTTTTCCTTTTAATGTTTAAAATATTTTATTGCTGCAGTTTCTCAGCCATGTGGCTTGTTTTATCAAGCACGATTTGCCGGAGAATCATCACCCATTTTGTTGTAACTGATGATATGTACATAATTGCGATTTAAAAACAAATTAGACGATTTATCTTTTTCGTAGGTCTAATGGAAAATTCCTTAATATACATTTATTAATTGTGTAAAATTAGAACGTACCGTTTTAATATAAATGAGTCAAGTTAAATTAAATAAGAGTGTGTAAAAAGCAATATTAATATGAAAGATTAAAATAATAATAATAATAGTAGAATATTTCTTAAGAAAAAAAAATATTAGGCAGTACTTTTTATTTCGTATTCATATTTTCTACTTTTTAGTGTTTTGACTATTTCGAATTTCCAGTTTCAGAGCAGTTTCCATTTCTAATTTAGAGAGCGTGGTTTGAGACATAATTAACTCCATTGTTTTCTAACGCATAATTAATTGTAACAATAAAGATCCTTTGGACATTTATGAGCTCCTGGCGGCTAACAAAAAATGTCTCAAAATTAATCTACTATTAATATCTGATAATATCAAAATGCTGGATTTTCATCATCCAAAACAAATTAGGTGATTTATCTTTTTCGTCGGGCTAATGGAAAATGCCTTAATATATATTTATTAATTGTGTAAAATTAGAACGTACCGTTTTAACATAAATGAACCAAGTTAAATTAAATAAGAGTGTATAAAAAACAATATTAATATGAAAGATTAAAATAATAATAATAATAATAATAGAATACTTCTTAAGAAAACAATATTAGGCAGCACTTATTGTTTTGGATTTATATTTTCTACTTTTTAGTGTTTTGATTATTTCGAAATTCCAGTTTCAGAGCAGTTTCCAGTTCTAATTTAGAGAGTGTGGTTTGGGACATAATTAACTCCATTGTTTTTCTAACGCATAATTAATTGTAACAGTAAAGATCCTTTGGACATTTATGAGCTCCTGGCGGCTAAAAAAAAATGTCTCAAAATTAATCTATTATTAATATCTGATAATATCAAAATATTGGATTTTCATCGGAAACATACTTGTGTACGTAATTTTTAAAATTCTAGCACATCAGGAAGTGAGTAAAAAAAATTATTACAAAATTCCATCTTTATATACATATTCCAAGTTAAATTAAAAAATAATGTGTAAACAGTTGTAATAAAAAGAAAAATATTCTTAAACAACTCACCTTTCACATTGTTTAGCCATGTCACCAAATATTGACCTATTATTATTATTATTATTATTATTATTATTATTATTATTATTATTATTATTATTTTACCAAATTGATTTGAACCTCCGATTTCTACGCATGCGGAAATTCGCTATATATGCATAAACTATACAAAATATTGTTATAAAAGTTCACACTTCTATATTCAGAATGAATCCTAAATCTAACAATTTAAAAATAAAACATTTTCAATAGCTAAAATAACATGTTTAGTATTGAAAATAAAACAATTAAGTTATTTAGTATTACAAAATTAATTATAATTTTTCACTAAAATGTTTCTAATTTTTATTTGTAAATCTTATATTTTTTAAATTACGCAATAAAGGGGTCTCAGGACTCTTAAAACTGGAAAAAAAGTAAAAAAAAAGACCAATTTCAACATTTAATATCTTAAAATGTATTTGATTTTAAGACACAGTTTTAATTGGGATGAAAGATATATGTTCTTTCATTTTAAATATTTAAAGTATTGCAAGAGGCAGATTAGCATTTACAGGGGAATCCAAACTGTCAGACATTTGACTAGCAGAAAATCGGCATAACAGATTACGCGCAGGATTAGAAAATAAATTTTGGAACTAGAATGAAAATTTTGGTGCCTACATATACTTCGGATTATACTAGGGTTGCCTTTCAAGTTTCTACAAAAAGTAGGAAGAAAAAGAATTTTTGGGGAACAAACTGTTTTATTGTTTTCAAAATATTCCACTTTAAGATTTATACACTTTTCCAACAGTTCAAACCAATTCTTCACAGTTTTTCCGCTCTGAAGTTGATCTCTCAGAAACATAGTTTTGGAAGGCGTCAACAACTTCTTGAGGTGATGAAAATCGCTGCCCGCGCATTATTTGTTTGACGTAAGGGAACATAAAAAAGTCGTTAGGCGACAAATCAGGAGAATATGGGCAATGATGCATTAATTCGATATTTTTATCCTTCAAATAATCAATTGTTTCACTTGATCTGTGTGTGTTGGCGTTGTCGTGATGAGGAATGATGCGGCACTTTTTGTTGTTTTTCCTGATTTCGTTGATGACTTTTGGAAAACAAATATATGTATACCATTCAGCGTTAACAGTTTTTCGATCCTCTAAAGGAATGGTTAAGATATCTCCTGTAAGGCCGAAGAAACAAGCAATTATTTTCTTGGAAGTGCTTCGTGAACGAACAACTTTCGGAGGATTCGGTTCATCTGGAAACACACAAAGAGTAGATGGTTGTTTAGTTTCCTGCTCATATGAATATATCCAAGTTTCGCCACCTGTAACGATGTTTTATACGGATTTTGCAGATCCAACTTTTAATTTTTTTAGCATTTCCTTACACAAATTTGCACGATTCTCTTTTTGAGCTTCTGTCAAATTGCGCGGAATCCATCTAGAAGAAATCTAACAGCTAAATGTTCCTGAAAAATCGAATGTATTGCAGTCTGCGGTATGCTAAGCGATGCTTCTATCTCACGATGCGTGACATGCCGATCTCCTTCAGTCATCTTCCGCACAGCATCGATGTTGTTTGGAATCACTATCGATTTTGATCGTGCTTCACGACATTGATCACTGACGAACGCACGACAACGACGAAAGTCTTTTCTGATGGAGCTTTAACACTAAAAGTTTATCGAAGTGATACTAAGCATTCTTGTTGAGTGAGGCCTTTTTTAAAATCATAAAAAATCATCGAACGGAAACCTTCACGAGTCATTTCCATTTTTTTCACTCACTTGTTTCTTTAGAACACACGCTGTAAACAAAATACGCAGACAATTTCTAAGATGCCACTAATTCCAAGATAAAAAAATATGAATTTTACGTGAAGACAAATTTCAGTAGCGCCTTCTATTGGTCGTTTGTAAAAACATGAAAAAAATCTTCCTAATAATTACCATGAACGTAATTAAATTTGTATTTAAAGCATATTTCATTTTTACTACCAAGTTGTATTTAGCTAATGTAAAATTTAGAAAATTTTAACAATATAATCACTTAAAAATATTTTTTAACAATAAAAAGGAAATTTTGGGTTCAGTTTACACAGATTAACATGCAAATATTAATCTGATGCAAATCTGCATTAATGGAAATATTAATCTGTATTACATGAAAATGTTCTGAAAAGGTGGGAGTTTAACATCGACAAAAATTAAAATTTCGAAAGTTTTATGAAAAAATATTCAGAATTTTTTGAGACATCGTGCGCATTATGCCCAAAAACGACATTTGGAGGAAAATGACATCAAAGTTTTGGAAACGCCGCTTCAGCTATTGGGCGTGTGTATGTCTAAAAGCCATAACTTTTGCTCTAATGGGAATTTTAAGGAAACAATTATACGAAAACGTTCAGAAAAAATGAAAGTTTAACATCTAGCAAAAGTAAAATTTCGAAAATTTTAAAGCCTTAAGAGTCCTGAGACTCATTAACAAGTCACTTTATTGTGCAATTTTAGGTAGCTTTCATAACAAAAAGTAAAAAATTAAAGACGCTCTCAGAATTGGCGGCATCTTAAAGATTTAAAACTAATATATATATATATATATATATATATATATACAACAAGAATTAAATTCGAAATTTATATTTTGGTTAAATATTAGACATTGATACAAGAATTTCGGAATCTTTTTCTGTTTTGTCTCTATCCTAAAAAACGATTGAGATATGACACTTTTAAATTTTATGGTGGCTGACATTTTGTATCAAGACAACAGATTAAACAAGTTGGAAATTGCACGTCAGACGTGGCAAATGAGTTGCGTTCGTACTATAACTATAGTTTTTTAAATATATTTTGCATCGCATATTTCCGTTACATTTTTGGCCGAAATGTAACGGAAAACTTTTGAGTACCCCTGTAATTAAACTATACAACCGAATTTCATAAAATTTGAAATGACTCCGCAAAATTTTGCAACAATTATTAAAATTAGCTAAAATCTTCAAATCAAGAAATAGGAAAGCTACCTTTTCCTCCGGTACAGTCTGGAAGAACTTTTTAGAATTGAAATGATGTATTTATGCTTAACGTTCAATTTTTAGGGTTGCGTACTTAAAAAGTAAAAACGGAACCAATATAAGATCACTGCTGTGTCTGTCTGTCACAGCCATTTTACTCGTAAACTATGTAACGTGGAAAGTTCAAATTGGGAGAAGTAATAAAGACTACTGAACAACATATTTACAGATTATTAAACCTTCAGAAATATATTTATGAAAAATGTAGAGGGGTTAATTAAGTAACTTGAAAAAAAAATCTTTGTATATTTTGTGTCTTAGCACAATCCCAAATTTAAACTTAGAACAAGGGTATTGTTTTTGCTACACTGTAAAAAGAAAAAAAAAAGATTATTACTATGCTGAATTTAGTTTTATGAAATGAAAAAAAAATAAGTTTAAATATGCACTACTTTAATCCCAGTACCGAATTAAGTTCATAAAAAAACAGATTAGGATAAGATTAAAAAAGAGTTATACAGAATAATAATATTTTATTTTATTTAGGCTTTATATCTCTTTGAACTTTTATGGTATACGCATTTATACTTTTCTAGTATATAGAACTATACATAACCCTACGATGTATAGTTTTTTACTAAGTCTTATTATTCTTTTAGGAACGATATTTTTAATAATGCAGTTAAAATTCTTATATTTATTGTACGGAACCCTCTGATCGCGAATAATACTCGCACTTGACCGTTTATTTCTATTATTGTACACTGTTTGAATAATTAGGACTTTTCATATCATTTTCAAATTTTAATGAAGGGGGATTCAATATGAAAACAATTTGTCTCCAAAAATTCCTCAAAGTAATCTTCGCCTTATTTAATCACAAAATCTGTGCCATAGAGGAAGATTTCTATTTTAAAATAGTAGTGCCTTTGTATTCCAAAGTTGATGACATGTATTTTAATGGGAAAAAGTATTACCATATCTCGTAAGAGATATATTACATCTACATTAAAATAACACAAGTCATGTGACTGAAGTAAATAGTAACGGGATGAAAGCTTCAAGTAAAGTTTAATCTGGAATTATTTAACTTATTTAAAGAAATGTGATAAAACTTTTTAATTGCAAAATGAAAGAAAATTAATCATAGTATCTCATGATCGCCGTGTGGAATTGTTATTTTTCGTATAAATTAAATATGATAATTGCAACAAACTACTTTTAATTTCTTTCAGTATACAGTCTGTGAATATCTCAAACTTTGCCGCATTAATCAATTACTTTTATAATTGATATATTTTTTAAATAACATACGCGGCATATTCTGCTGTTGACTTTTTGTTATGTTTTACGTTAATATTTTAAAATTATCATTCCTTAAATATTACATTAATATTTGTAACACTCAAAATATTTGTAAAGCATTATCAGTATATGATAAAATATATTTAAATTAAACTTAAATATTACTCGTATATTTTTATTAGATCTAGCATGTACATTTTTAAATGAATGAATGACGAAATATACCGAGAAATTAAAATGTACAATGCTAGCATATAATGAGATTTAACATTTGAATTTTTTCATCATATCTTTGAAAAATGAATTCTGTATTCAAGTCATTAAAATTCATGCATCATTTTAGCGGAGATAGATTGCATTCTTTAAAAATACATATGATTATAATATTCTTCCTTTTTTCCAGGAATGATATGAAAACTGGAATGAAGATTACAAATTCTGTATCACAACAACCTTTTTGCAAATGCTGATATATATGTATGTATACTTATAGATTTAAAAAAAGAAAGGAGTTTTAAATGAAAATTAATATACAGTTGAGCCGCGTTATCCCGACACTGTAATGATCACTAAAAATTGTCGTCATAAGCGGAGTGTCGCGGTAAATTGAGTTGTAGAAAAATACGTTTATAAATATGTGTATTTTAATTAATTTAAGACAATTTTAAATTCATATCTGTTCTTGCAGTTTTAAGCAATAAAACTTTATTATTAGACAAAATAAACACAAAAACAAAATTGAAAAGAATAAAAATCAGATTTATGATGACTTATTTTTTAATTGTTACATGAAATATTGATGAATTAAAGTTTGCTTATCTCTAGATGTGCTTCCTACAATTCTTTTTTCAATATTATACATTGAATTTTAATCAATATCGGTTGTTTTAGAAATCGATGTTAGATAATTTCTGATCGTTTCAATTCTATGCAGTGCTTCGGTTTTAGTCGATGAAACCCCCCGTGCAAGAACAAGAAAGCGCCGCCTGATCAGAATAACAAGACTGCGAGTAGACTGATACGTCTATCTGGAGCTTAAGTGGCTATTTTAAAATGTTTGGGTTTCTTTATTCAGATAAAATTGAAATTGAAGTTTAAAATTGTTGGAAGACGTAAAATTCGAAGTATATTTACAATAAAATCGTATACAGAAAATCGGGACTTTGAAAAACTGATGTGATAAGCGGAATGACGTGAAAACCAGATGTGGGGATAATGAGGTCCTACTGTATTAGACTTTCTCTATCATAACGCATTGTAACCCTTAATTGATGTTAGCTGCTTTTTCACAAACTGTTGCTGTTTCCACCTTGTAACTGTAAGTTTAACTATATATATTATGGTAATTTTGTTACGTTTAGGGCTCTATTGCTTTAGTTAGAGACTGCTGAAAAGGCGAATTTTAATTATACTAGCCCAGTACATTGAATTCAGTACAGTATTCCTATGGGTTAATCGAGCCTTTTATTCATCCTTCGACCAACCCGTCTCATTGAGCGCTCACAGTGACTATGGTATTTTTATCACTGTAATTAAGACTTAATATCGAAGAAATATCAATGACGAATCAATCAATTTGAAAAATGTTATTACTAATGTATTTTTTAAATTAAAAAAATAAATGTAATAATATAATTAAATACTCTATCATACGTTTCTTGTGAAACAATGTTACCTAAAATATACCTAAAAAATATCTGGGTAAATATATTTTTATTTAATAGATGTTTTCAATGTGACGTCAATCATGACATTTTGGTATGAAACTGACTCCAAAGAAAAGGTTGCCATGTTTCATTTGTTATTAAATTCTAATTGTGGAAAATGTTGGCACTGCATATAAGTATTATCACGGCCAAACTCGATTCGGAAGAAACGAGTTATCGAGTTAATAAAAGTTATATAAATTGTTTCGGAAGTCTTCAGACATTAAAAAAGAGTATTTTTGAGTCAGAGCAATTTTGTTATTAACGCTCGCAGCACTATCATCAAAGTATTACTTCAATGCCTAAGATGGTATCATTTTGACCTCATAGGTAATTATGATGTTTAGGCCGGAAAACTGATCAAAAGATAAAATTTCAACATAATACTGGCAATGGAGATTTATTAGTAAGAGGAAGATGTATATAGAATATATAATACGAATTTTAAAAAGTTCAATGTTTTACTTAAAAGGCGACTAAAATAATGAATGAGTTGTTACAGGTTTACAATGTACTTCACTTAGTTTTGAAAATGAGAGAGCCAATAATTATTAGATTTGAAAGTAGAAGTATCAGTTTCTTGGAATAAACTTAGAGAAATCTGAAACACTGCAACTTCGACTTTTCAGTTACGCATTTAAAATGAAAAGTGACGAATGAGAACAGAGTGTTTTAATAAAATAAATAGAAATGCAATTAATAATAATTTAATATTTCGCTAATTAAGTTTAATCCAAGAAACTGCTACTTCTGCTTTCACCTATAATTATTATTGGTTGTCTCATTTTCAAAACAAAGTGACTTATTTGTATAAATAAACAACAATTAGTCATTAAAATATTCTCTGATGAAGAGCTTGGATAGACATGAAAGTACTAATAAGTTAAATAAAATGTATATTTTTAACTTGCAACAACTCTTTCATTATTATGGTCGTTTTTTAAGTAAAACAGTGAACTTTTTAAAGTTCATATTATATATTTTTTGTTTCAAGCAAGGTGAAAATTGCGTTTCGACTTATGATTTTATTTGAGGAAAATGTAATTTCCACAATATTAGGAATATTTTTTTAGCACAAAAACTCAAGCAGAAAAAAGTAAAAAAAAAAAAATAATAATAACATTTTATAAGAAATAAAGGCAGTAATGCATTTTGATCACCTTCAGTTCTGCTGCTCCTCTTTCTGTCAATCAAGACACAAAATAACACATGAAATATTGACTTTTACACATAAACTGCCTGAATTTGTTACACTTCTGATAATATAGGGTGTCATGATAGAAAGTTTTCATTTATTCCCTTATTGCCTAAGATAGGGTCAATGTGACCTCATTCACAATTTCTACAAAAAACAAAACAAAACAAAAAAAACTGTGCGAAACTTACTAAGTAGATGCAATTATGAGAAACCTTTATAGGAGAATTCCTGGATATGATCCAAAAAAGATTCCAGAATAATTTTAGCATACATATTCTAAATCAAAAACTAGTCGTTGGGGGCCCTCGTGATACTTACACATTATGGATATGCATATAATATAAAATAAGAAAATAAAAGATGTGTAAATTTTTTATAAAATGCATTGCGATACCAAAATAAAATGTAAACGTATATTTAAATATTTTTAATACATAGCAATGCTCAGTTACTGAATTGCATGTACTACTTGATTATCCGATCGACCCAATCCGATCGACAAATTATATAAATCGCAAAACTACTCACAAAATTATACAAATTGGCATAATTTTTATTTTAAATAACGAAAGAAAAAATAAATTAATAAAAGATTAATAAAAATACAAATAAAACGGCGAATTAAAAATCACTTCATGATGCAACAAACACGCATAACGTGTTTAATGTCAAGCGAATGAGATATTTGCGATAAGCCATTATCGGCATTAATCTTATTGTTTTGACGATGTTTTTTGATCGACGGGATAATCCAGTAGTACCGAATTGCGTAAAAGAAACATCCTTATAACTCCAAATATGGTAATCATATGAACTAAAAGTTTACTGCGTTGGATTAAACGCCTCATTTCCGAATAAAATACATCTTTGAATTGAAATTTGGATGAAATACATTGTAATCAAAAATCGAAGAGTGTGAAAAATACGATTACAAATATCTCGGCAATTAATTATTCGATCGACTTCATTCTTTATGCAAAATGTATGTTATTTTATTGCCTTTTATATCCATTCCTTAAAATAAACAATTTCGAATATTTTTATATACCTTTTATCAGAACGAATATTTCAAGAGTCCGAAAAAAATAGTTCCGTATAATCGAGGTTAATGATATTCAAAAGTCGCTATCTCAATTTGTTCGGGAAATACAGCATTTACAGACACATACAGACAATACACACATACAGACAGACGGACGGAATTTTTTTTCTTCTAAAAATATGTTTTTCGGAATACCCGATGTCTGAAATATATAAATCCGTCAATTTTTTTTCTTCCGATTTTTAAAGCGATTACAAAACTTACCCTATACTACGTATGATGGGTAAGTAAAACAATGCGCAATGTTCAGATGGGGTGAAATTGACTCCATCTTAGTACTGATAATGTTAATAATTCGGTACATAAAAGGTTATTACATTAGACAAACCACGTAGAAATACAAAAAAGAAAAAAATGCATTTTCGAATAAGAAAGTGCTGCTGTATTTAGATTTAAAATCTAATTTTCATTATATCATTGAAAACTAGTTTATCTTTACAATCCATTAAATTTCGTAGACAGCGGTGCAATGAATTCTACATTCGAAAATATTCAATTGATTATTATCATTAATTTTTTCATTTACGGTGAAACGCGACCAACTCCCTGAACGATCATTCTTTCATGGAACGAGATTTATTCCCATAGGTTCAATACTAATTTTACCTTCATTCAGAGACAATCCTAGTTGAATTCCTATCATGAGAGACCAATTTCTTTGAAGAAAATGAAACAAATTCCGTTTTTTTTTTCTGGACACTTGAAGAATATTTTCTTTATAAAAATAATTCAGGAGAGCGCGTTAATAATCAAACTTCTAAACAAAGTTTAGATTTTTTATTCAGGTAAAATTTAAGTGTTCAAAACTCTCTGTGCATTTTTAGGCAATGGATTTAACTCGGATGACAAATTAAGAATGACGGTCAATAAACGCATCTGCCCCATTCTGTCAGGAATCTCTCAAAGAAATAGATAAATTAATGAAATTATCATTATTTGTTCCCATCCAAAACAAATTGCATTTATTTACTGAACTTCGAAAGCACTTGGAAATAAAAGTTATAAAAGATAAAACCGTAAAATTGAAGCATACTTCAATGTATTAATTTTTTAAACTCTGAAGTAATTAACTTTTGTTTTAATACTTAAATTTCCATATTTTTTCCTAATGTGAAAAAAATTTAGTATCGTTATTTTTTACATTTTTCAACAATTAAAGACTAGATTTAAACATGACCTCCATTAACAGACCACCTCTCGGAGCAACCACTTGTTATTGGAACGGAACGTGGTCGCTCTCGGTGGTTTTACTGTATAGTAGTAAAGTAAAATGAAAATGAGAGTTTTGTTACTTTAAAAATATATATCTTTCCATTGTAACATATAAAGATACAATTTCCTGTAAGACACAAGAATTAACTCGAATTAAGCACATAATTGTTTCAAGAAAATATTGCATCCATATTTTGATTTACATTCTACTATCATTGTTTTTCGACGAAAAGAATGATTATTACTAGTGATAAGATTGATTGCATAATATATAAGACTAATAATCACTTTAGTTCCTGTAATTATTTTGCAATTATCTTATTACCATACATGTTTGTATAGGAAGTCATTTTTTAATATAATTATCTGAAATTTTGGACTGGATAGTAAAAATCATCTCTGAAATTTATCCTAATAACAACAACAATGAACAAATTTGCCATTATAATCATTTTACAGAAATTTATTTGAAGATAATTTCCTCCTTATGATAGAAAATTGATTAAACTTACTTAATGGTAGTTCGCATTTTTATAATGAGTATGAGTTACACAATTATAACAACAGAATCAAATCTTTAATATGCAAATAAAATTATATTGTGAACATTTCTTCGAATATTATGTAAATAATATCACTTACGAATGTTAATGATGCATTGTCATTTGTTTATAAATAGCTGCATCACAATTATATTTAACTATCGTTATTTAACTGAACTGCTAATAACGTAAAGTAATTTATGAACCTTTAATAATTTAGAAAATTAGTTTGTCTTAACTTGTCTTCTCCAATTACAAAAACTTTTTGAAATATTTTTAAGTGTAAAAGTAACTATTGTTTAAATGTTTCAATTATTCATGTGTTTGATACATGTAAAATATTTTCGCCTAAATATAAAACAATGTTTCAAATTTTATTAAAAACGCGAAGGCAAACGGTAAGAGAGTTTTTAATAAATACACGCGTTGAAATTCGAAACACGTTTAGAGGAATGTATACATTTGCATGTTAAAAGATGCATATGGTGACAAGTTTTTAATAATTTTTATGCAACAGATATTTCTTTTACATGGAAAAAAGAGATGGTAAATATCTTTATGAAAATAGAACGTGCGTATGGTGTAAATATGAAATTACTTACAAATTAATATTGTGTTATAACCCTTTATCTACTGATGTTACTTATAAGTACCATTAAAATAACTTATTATAAAATTCATTTAATACATCGATTAGTTGTAATACAGTTTAGAATGAGTTATAGATGCATTAATTTATCTTGTTCCAAAAGCATTATTGGTTACACAAAACAAAAATATTTTTAAAAGTATGATTTCTTTTGCCTTTGCATCGTTTTAGCTTTCTTGGCTTTAGGGGGGGGGGGGGTATTTTTCAATTCGGAAATATTTCTATTGTAAGAACATTATATTTGCACATTTCCTAATTCTACAAAATACTAAGAAAAATATTTAAAATAAAAGATTTAAGTGGGGTTATAAATATTGCACAAAATCCCTATAAATTCAAATTTAATTAATCCTTCTAAATCCTTCAATCTTTCTAAAATCCTTCTAAAAGATAAAATGAGTATGTAAATCTTCTAATGCAATTTAAACAATTCACGAAAAATGCTTTAGAAGATAAAATTTTCATGAATTCATAAGTCAGTACATAAAGGATTAAAACATGAGTAGTGAAGAAGAACATATTGTGAAAGTGACGTAAATTCTATTAACTCAATAAATCAATACATATTTGAATATTATTTGAATATATGAATTAGCTATATGAAAGAGTGAATTAGATACTTAAATATGTAAATTAGCTATTTGTTTTGCATTTAAAAAAGAGTTCGCCATTTTCCCTATGGTAATAGAACGTGTGTGAATATGAAATACTTTAAAAACAGATATTGTGTTTTAAAATTTTAATACTAAAAAGTAAATGGATATCGTGTCATATTCATCAGTACACATTTTAATAGTATTGTAATATGTTTATTAGCTATTTGAAAAGGTATATATAAGCTATATATAAATATGTGAATTAGTTATTTCTTTTGTATGAAAAAAAGCGATCTCAAACTTTTTAAGACAATAGAACTTATGTATACTATAAAGATAAATATAAACTTAAAAGGATATTTCGTTTTGAGACATTAGTAATATAGTAGAAAACGTTTTGTGAAACTAATTTTAATACAAAAGATTAATTTATATTTAAGTGTTATTTTAATATGAACATCAGGTATTTGAAAAGGTGAAAGAGCTATTTCAATATCTCAATTAGCTATTTGTTTTGCATACAATATAAGAATTCTTAAACTTTTTTATGATAATTGAAGGCGCGTATGGTATAAAGATAAGAATGTTTTTAAATGGATGTTTTGTTTCCAAATATTAGTCTTATAGAAGAAAAAGTTTTCTGAAAGTTATCTAAATTCTATTGATTTATTCTATTATCTTTGTTTTATAAATATTCAAATACTGCATTCCTAAAATTCTCTTTTTTAAAGAGTTATTTAACACACAAACAAACTCTGAAGAAGGAAACTTTTGCAAGCATTAGTCATTATTACAAGTTCAAATAGATTCATTTCGACACCTTACTGTTAATTAATCTTTTTTCAACCCAGTTTTTGGAATACTGCCTAATTCTGTGTTGTCGGATCAATTTAGTGCTAATATTATAATAAGCTTTGAGGATAAAGATCATATTAAGAAACACAAAGAAGTTTGTATGTATGAATTCAAGATTATAAAATATATAAGGATAATAGTTACGCTTTTTAGGAGATTTCTTAAGACATACTACATATTGCATTCTCCCCTAAATTGGAATTTTTGAAAACAAATTTGCAAATCTACTCTGATCGTGATTCCTAGATTCCAAAACTACCTCCAGTTCATACTTTATCTATCTATCTATCTATCTATCTATCTGTATATGTATATATCACTTTTTTATGGGCACGATAACTTTAACCATAATTTTTAACCGTAATTCTGTACAAATCTCTTCCAAAATGATACATAACATTAAGAGAAAGAAAATAATGGCCAAGTTCGTTGACAGGCAAATCGGGCCAAGGGTTTGGAAGAAGGGAAGTTTTTTTTTTGCGAAAACTGAAAAAACATAGAACTTTTTAATTATAATACTTTATATTACAGTTATTGTTATTTCTTGGAAAAGGGCGAAAAATTTTTGTATAACAGATTTGTGGTAAAATTAAAAATGGGCTCAACGGATGGGCTCAAAATGCTCCCAAATTCGTCTCCCCAAAAAATCCAATAAGCCGAGGCTTAACTTATAACTGAACCAAAATTTATTTCTAAATGAGTAAGTAATTTAATTTACATTAAATTATGGCACAAAGAAATGTACAAATGATCAGTGGATGTATAACGTAATGAAACATTAGCCATCCAAACATGAGGGGGAAAATGTCATGAAAAAGCATTCCTAATTTCGTCCCCGGGACGAAAATAACAACTGCAAGGGGGACGAAATTGGGACTATGCTACTTTCCAATATGGCGGAGCTTCAGTTCCCGTAAGATGAACTAAGAGTCCTATCACTGTATGCTACTGTCAGTATACTGTCAGTATGTACTGTCTCTTACCTACGTAAAACACATGCAATGAATAAGAAATAAATACTTACAGTACAGTAAATAACGTAAGCAAATCGGATAGGAAAACCCATTTATCTAAATTAAGGGGTATTACCCTCCCGTTCCCCACTTTAGACTTAAACAATGAACCTTCAAATCTAATTCTGGAAGCGACTTATCAGAATTAACTTGTATACCAAATTTGAAAAAAAAAAAAAAAAAAAAAAAAACATTTATCTAAATTAATTATTCTAAAGCCCATTTATCTAAGTTAAAGAGGAGGGGGGTAGCTCCCCGTCCCCACTTTATACTTAACTAATGAACCCCCCAAAGCTAATCAGGGAAGCGCCTTATCAGAATGAACCTAGAAAAAAATGAAGAAAATCGGATGTTTCTGTCAAAAGTTATCGCGTTACGTACGGACAGAACCGGAGGGGATATTAGCACTCAAACTTTGATAGCCTAAGATCTAAAAAATGAGTGAGTGTTGATACGCCCATTCATACATACAGATCCGGTGAGCACATTTGCTCACAGGGTTTGATAGCCTGTGAGTTAAAAACATATTTGAAAATGTGTAAATGAAATTTTACAGATTCTTATCATCAAAATAATATACGTACAATTTTATAAAATTCCGATACAAACCTTGGTAAAAATAACTGGTATAAAACATACCTCACTGTCCTTCGACCAGGAAAATATGAATGTAGGAGAATATTTTTCTGTATCTTTACTGTCATCTGAAAAATAAATTCCCTATTATCTAAAGTAAAAAAAAAAAAAAAAAGAAGAAGAAGCAAGTTGTTATTACGTGTCAAACAATTTTTTAAGATTACAAATTAAGCAAAAATATGAAGACTGAAAAGATTTCGCAGGTACTCCAAATAAGTCATCTGAAAGTATTTGTATCTCATATATAAATGATGTCAAATGTGACGTCTTTTATTTAAAACTTTCTCTTTTTTTTTAAGTATCAAATTTATATGCATATTTTGTAATTCTAAACACATTACTGATTATCACTCTTTATGAAACATATCAACTATCTAGTTATTTTTTATAAAGAAAGGTAATCAAAACTCTGATAAACTTTTAAAAAAAAACAAATTTCAGATTATTATTAGTATCATTTGTAATTTCTGATATTTTGACGAATTTTTCAGTGAAAGTAATAAGAATCAAACATATTTCATCTTAAATTTAAACATTTGCTATCATATTTTAAAGTTGTATTGAAATAATCTTTTTTTCTTGATATAAGTAATTTTAGGAGATTAATGTATGAAGTCGTAAATATCTGTACTTTGATTGTTTGTTTTAGTATCAAATATTGTCGATAGATTGTGCTGAATTGTTTGAATGTCATAGAACACTCAATCCAATGTATAAAAATTGATCAAAATTCACGGAACGTTTTAGTTTTCATTTTATTTAGCTCATGAAGCGCCAAAAAATGATTGCGTTTTGGAACTGTACGGTGAATTTGACCGTTATTATAGTTTTACCAGAGGAATAAAATCAATATTATTTACCACAGTTATACCAATTTTAGTTTTTTAGACAGCTTTCTTAACTTTTATACACTTTATTCGATATATTTGAAGTTTTTTTTTTTTTAAATTGTGCATGATAAAAAGAATTAGAATTTGTATGAATCATAATGCATAAAAAATATTTGACTTATTATCTGATGAAAATATTTCTCTTTGTAATACTTCGTTACGAGGATCTAAATAAATGCCAATCAGACGTTGATTAATTCAGATGATAAAGGAAGTAATGGAAGTAGTGGAACAAAAAAAAGTTTGAAATTTGTGACATTCCACATTTTCTCCTTGAATATCGTACAAAAGTGGCTTCAATAGCTCTCATAATTTATTTATTACATTTATTTATTTATTTATTATTTATTACAATTTATTTATCCGTGAGTCCACACTTGTATCCATGTACATATAATAGCTAACACATTCGGTATTATACTATTTTACAATTGAAAAAATAGTTATATTATGTAAAAAAACTGTTAATTCAATTAGGAGAAAAACTTCTAAAGTATAGTCCCTAGTATAAAAGTATTTATACTACTGTAAATGAGAATTAGAGGGTTCTAAAAGTAGAATCCCATATGTAATCATAATTTTAATTTATATAATGATATTTAAAAGGTCAGCATTTTAGTAATAATAAACACACTGATTTAAAAATGTACCACCCACGACTTACGTCTGAATGGATCGTGAAACTAAATTTATTTGAAGCTATTACGTTTCGGTATGTTTTACGTAGGACGAATAGTATTATCTAGGACTTAGACTGATATTAATGTTTCCGTGAGTGAGACCTTATAGATATTTATTATGCCATATGTTATTTTCGATTAAATTAATGAATTGTAAAATTCTGAAAAAGAAAAACTTTTATTTAATACATCACTAATACAATTCGTTTGTGCATTGGATAGTGGGATAGTATTTACCATACAAACGGAAATTTCTTTTCAACATAGGGCAATTCCACAGAAAAATATCATTTTGGAGGGGGGATAAAATTTATAACATGTTTAATTTAAGGTTACGATTGGGAAACTTGATATTGTTATATTCGATAATAAAATCCTAATAAAAAGTCATTGTAAATAACTTTTTACAAACTAAGATAAGTACCATTATTGTCTTTGTAAAGTCATAATGTTACGTCAGTTACACGTGTAAATGCCATTTTTTTTTTTTATTATTGAGAAATTAATTAAACAATTTACTGTTAGAATTTGGCCATACTTAGTGTTGTTGAGAACATTAAATTACTTTTTTTAACGGGGTAGTTTTGATAATTTTTACGCTTCAATGAAGGCAGAAAAAATGTTTGTATATTTTATGTACGTCAGTTACAGAATTTTGAATTGCAATTTTTGAGACTCAAAGAGAGTTTGAAATAATCTGCAGTATTATTGAAATAATCTGAGTATTAAGTCTTTAGTAAGAAATGTTTTAGATTGTAAAAATTTGTTCTAGCTTTATTAGTATATATATATATTTTTTTTACATAGTTTTGAATACAAAATTCGATGATCAAATGTTACGTCAGTTACGATGGAATTGCCCTATATGTTTAACTATGCTGATTACATATGAATTGAATGTATTTCCTTATACATCTACAAAGTCGTATGATCTAGAAAATTTCATTTCTATACATACAGGAATTTTGCAAATATTATCTAATTTTGCTTTCTTACGAAAATGTAGAAAATAGCAAGAAAAAATCTATTTTATAAAAGTATGTAACAAATTTTTAAAATGCATGGGTGTTTTCGTTTATGCTTGCTAAATAATCTTATATTAGTGGTCAAGTTTTCTATTTTATGTTTCACGCGTTTTTGATTTTTTTAAATTCGCACATAACCACGGAGTCCATGGAAAGCGACATTTACATTTCAAAAATTTAAATGAAGATATAATTGAGAAATTATTGCAAGTAGTTGGTACATATTTTCTTTAATGAAACTGTTAATTGTCATTTGCACAGAAAAGGAAAAATTGGCTAAAAAATTGTTTAAGCTTTTGAATTTAGATAATGTGATTTTCTGAAAAACAATGCGCATCAGGATTTAATTCTTTTTCAATTTTGTTTTAGGATTTGAGACATACTTATACTATACACAATTGATAAATGACCTATAAACTAGATACTACTATCAGTAAAAATGTGTATGTCATGACCACGGATGAGACAAAAAATAAGTTTTTAAGTTTTAATTACATTGATTTTCAGATTTCTAAAAACCGAACATTTACTTTCAATAAATGCTCGGTTAGCTAATTTTTTTATAATAACTATAAAATAGCTCTTTAATACCTTATTTATGATAACCACTCAGTATACACTGAGAAATTTACCAAACTCCAAATTAGATCTAAAAAATTTGCAAATATTCAATAATTTCACAACAGAACGAGGAATTGCAGTGAAACCCCGTTATACCGTCATTACCCGTTCGGGAATTTTTTGGCGCTATAACGAGTTTGGCGGTATATCGAATTAGAATACAATAAAAATTAATTTTGATACTATTATACTAATATTATTATTGTTATAAAAATAAATATCATAATGCCTTTTCATTAAATTATCCAATAGTTTGTAGTATATATAATCAATATAATATAATTAATATACGTAATATAATAAATATTGCCTGATTCAAAATTATCTAATTAATGTATGAAATTAACACGCTCTTACCTCTTTATATAATCAATTTTAGATAAAGTAGATAATTATGCGCATAACAGACACGCATATACTTTAAATCTCACACTGAATTTATTTTATTTCATTTATCTTTTAGAGAGAAATATTTAAAAATGCTAGTTTGAGTTTTCTCTTCAATATTGATTTTTTTCAATATATTTCCTACAACTAAAAGATTGTTTATCATTTTTTATCAGTTGAGTGTTTTTCTAAAAATATTCTTATTTTCCCAATGCAATTTTTAACTTCATCAGATGTAATATGCGGCTTTTCGCTTCTTCAAATTCGCTGTCAGATGAATTTGAATTTTGATTTTGATTGGCAACAATTTCTTCGATTATCAAATCTAGGACGTTATCACTATGACAACTATGAATCATTACCTATCATGATATATAGTTGAATTAATTACGTAGGATACGATTTAATAGACAAGGAAAACTTTTATTAATATCTTTTTATGTTTTGATTCGATTTCATAAAATTTGAAATGACTCGACAAAATTCTGCTACGGTTGTATATTAAATTTCGTACCATTCTTTTGGGTAGTTTTTGTGCTGTTGTGTGCGGACATACAGTCATATGCGCGGATCAGACGAGTATATGTGCTACGTATTTATATAATTATGAACGCACATAATAAGTTTTATATCCGTATCCAAGTTCGAATATTCTATTTGAAATCAGCTTGTACCTTACACAGATCAACCCGAAACCTGAAGCAAAATAAAATTATTTCTTTATATATGCATTTTTACATACATTTTTAGAATAATAGTCTAAAGTTTCACCTGTAGTATGAGTTTATCATTTATTTATAAAAATAAATATTTATGTATGCCAAGGATGCTCCTAGGAGGTTCGTGTTATATTTATCCATTACCCACAAATTGCATTTCGATTTTACTCAAAACTCGATCCAAATCCTAGAAAAAAAATTTAAACAAATTGTCGATGCATAACCCGTCTCGAACTCACCTAAAAAATAAAAATAAACGCACTTTAACCCTTTATCTACTGACGATAATTATAAGTACCATTAAAATAACATGTTATAAAATTAATTTAATACACCGATTAGTTGTAATACAGTTTAGAATGAGTTATAGATACATTACTTTATCTTATTTCAAAAGCAGTATTGGTTACACAAAACAAAAATATTTTTAAAAGGATGACTTCTTTTGCCTTGCATCTTTTCAACTTTCTGGGTGTTTCTGGGGGCGGGGAGAAGAGAGTTTTTCAATTCGGAAATATTTCTATATTTATTTTGGAAGAACATTATATTTGTACATCCAATTCTACAAAATACTGAGAAAAATATTCAAAATAAATGATTTGAGTGGGATTATAAATATAATACAAAATCCCTATAAATTCAAAATTATTTAATTATTCTAAATCCTTCAATACTTCTAATATTCTTCTACAATTTAATAAATTATTATATAAAACTTTTAATATAGTTTAGACAATTTACGAAAAATGCACTAGAAGATATTTCCATGCATTCATAATTCAGTACATAAAGGGTTAAATCCCAATTTGCGCATTCATGGAAAACTGCTCTATAAGGAAGCATGTAGTCTCAACATTAAGTAGATTTATTTTTACCCCGTATCCCCTTACGCAACAGGTTATTACAGTCAAATACCTTTACCCTTGTTTTGATGTCAGATATTTTGCAAATAGTAATTTACAAGTGGTTTTAGGAAAAACATGTTGTATATCGTCGTGTTGTCATCAATAAACTGGGATGGTCATAAAATCATAAAAAAAATCATAAACATGTTTGAAGTAGAAGATTATGGAAAACGAAGTGCAATTCTAGATAAAAGATTTAAATTTTGAAAAGTTAACTACATTCACAAGCTTTTTGTAAATATAAGGCGTACCCTTTTTAAATATGAAGTAAAATTAATCTCAGTCCCTCCCCCAAAGATAAAAGATCTGTTAAATACCAAAATTGATCCTATCCAAGCAATCAATAAATCCAGAGTATACATTATACATTTCCAAAAAGATAGTAAATATTTTATTTATGTTGGTGTGACAATGAAAAAATTTAGCGATAGAATAAAAAAAAACAGGAAGCACATTTCATAGTAAATAGACCCCATACTGCATTATCAAAATTAGCTCAAACGCAACCTATAAAAGTAGATTTTAATAAATCGAAAATTATCTTTCGTACAAATAATTACCAAGAACATATTATAAGAAAATCAATTGAAATAATTGCTAATAAAAATACAGCTTGTAACGATGCACAATCATACGATATCCACAGAGTATGAAGATATTTGCTGCATAATAGATGAAAGCTCTTTTTGTTGAAAATTTGAATAAATTTATTTGGCATCTCATTCGACGTACAACCTTTAAATCATAATGTTTCCTTCAGGACAATTCACGAATAAGCGCAAAGAAATTAATAACAACATTTAAATCCTACTGATGACGGCCTTGTAATGGTTGAAATCGTTCTGGGTTTTTCTAATGTATTTTAAGATATTTTTAATATATTTTTAATATATTTATATGATATGTATACATCTGAATAATTTTTGTACAATTATTTGTGCTTTTATATGTATTTTAATTATTTAACTCAAGGTGAATATAACATTAGAATTTTAACTTTCATTTATTGACAATATCGATGTCCAATGGCATTGGTAGGAATCGGACCTTAATTTCAGTTTGAAGCAATTTTAATCAATTTTTTTTCTAAACCATCGCGAAATTTCATTACAATATGTATAAATGTATATGATAAACCCATTGTTCTAAGAGTGTATTTATTTAAGTAAAACTTTGTTAAACTAGTTCAATATGAAGAGTAGAAAAAGAGTATCATAAAAGCGTATTTTATTAACTTACATTGTGTTGCCAGCCAGCGATAAATCGCCAAGAAATCATTATTTTTCATTGGACTATCTAATCTTTTAATTCATTATTTTTCATTGGACGCTATTTCGATATTGCGCAGGATTTTTTTTTTTTTTTTTTTGTGTGTGTGTGAACATATATTTATATATCATCATGAAAAGAACAATCTGTATTTTTTTTTTCAAAATTTTCTAAGTATGCGCTTATGGAGACCTTCATTGACAGTACTCATTTTAGAGAACCGAAAAGACCCTACCCCAGTCCGAAGCCGGGAATCAAGCACAGGGCTGGTAACTTGGTAGCCCAACGCGCTAATCACTGCACTACTGGGCTCTATAGTAATCATTTACACTATGATATCACAGTTTTATATGTAAAGAGAAGTGTTTTTATTCTTCTCTGAATAACATTAAATGATTTACCTACCTTTAACTTTGGAAACTTTAAGTACATTACTTAGAACATTTCTTAGAAAACTTATCGCCAGTGACATGCTGCAAAATCGCTTAATTCTCTTTTTCATTCGAAATAAGAAAAAAGTTTATTGGTTCTCATGTCAAACATTACTTTCGAGGAAATTAGATTTCGTGTTAAGCTTGTAAAATTAAATTTTACATAGAATGAGGTAATTGCTCTTTTCAAAAATTGAATAAATTATCTATAATTTAAGATTTGAAATTTCCACTCGCTTATCTAGTAATTATATGTTCTTCGTCATTTTCTACATTTAAATGGATACACACTGAATTTTGAAGTACGTATGTACTACTAGTAATAATACTTGTGTTTAAAAAATCGTATAATGAAAATCTAATTTAAAGCACAATAATGTTAATATATGTTTGTCTACGGTGCACTGTAAAAAAACAAATGTTTCTTAATTTAGAAAAATAGATTATAACTACAACCGATATTGTTCAATAACTTATTCCTAATTACGCACGATTTACAAAAGCGTTCTTTATGTTTAGAGACTTCAGAAACCATTGTACGAGGTTGGATCCGAAAAAAGTTTACAAGTAGCAACATTCGAAAAGTAATTATTGTGGAGGGAATATTTTTTCTCCACAGTAGAGACAGATGATGCAAGTTGTCTCACAGCGTTCGTGTGGGTGGGTAGTGTACGTTCGAAGACGCGTCAGAACAATTGAAATAACAAGATGTTTAGAAAAGTGGTCTCGCTTGGAGGTGAGAGCCGTGATTTGTTTTTTATGGGCAAAGAATGTGACGTCATATTGAGTGATGGTCTCATCATCCTGAAAGACAATAGATTGCGCGATACTATACGTCAAACTAAGTAATTTCTGCAAAAGTTCAAGAAGGGAGTACCCGTAAGGCATGGTGACGCCACGTCGACGTCGTTGTGAAGTCACACTGTGACTTTGTGACCGTCGATGTGACGTCACGTGACGTCGATGTGAAGTCATAGTGACCAGAATGTGAAGTCGTAAAGCCGTTTTAGATCTCGTTTGTGACGTCACATTGCGACCACTTTGTGAAGTCCTGGTGTGACAAATTTGTGAAAAGTGTGTCATTTGTGACTATTTTGGCATTAACTGTGTAACGAAAATATGACAAAAGCGACGATGCTTTGAAGTTGCATTATGACCAATTTGTGAAATATTTATGACGAAATTGTCATTAAGAGGCTACTTCAGTCTAGCGGAAAGACCCGTTCGGTCCGAAAACATTTATAAATATATCTCGGTTGCATTCCAATATTTTAAAAGGATTTTTTGAATAGGATAGCAGAGGTTGATCTGTACAAAGTCCCTTTTTTCCTTTTTCGATTTTGTTTGCAGATATTTTTCAAGAGGATGCTTTCACTATCGAAACCGGTTCCGAAAGTGAAAGTGCCCTCATTAAAAATATCTGTAAACAAAATCGAAAAAGTAAAAAAGGGCCTTTGTTCAGATCAACCTCAGCTATCCTATGCAAAAAAAAAAAAAAAATCAATTAAAAATATTAAAATGCAACCGAAATACCTTTATAATTTTTTTCATAGGATTAGCACTAGTGAACGGGTCTTTTCACTTGACTGAAGTAGCCTCTTAACACTGTGATGATTCTGTGGCTATTTAACTTCTCTTGCCGAAAATCTAACAATTAAAAAAAAAAAAAAAAAAAAAACAGGGTCGTCTGAAATTATACTCACTGCATGTCATCTTTCCGTTAGAATTGGTTTGGAGACCTAAAATCGCATACTCACAATTTATGAACAAATATTGTATAATATGTCTAAATAGTCACATACGGTATAGAGACTTTCTTCTAAATTAAATTTAAAAATTCAATTTTCATCACATGTCTTACAACTGTAACAAATTGTGTTGTTTTCAATGTTTGAAGAATATTCCCTTTCAAAAATATTATACATTTCCACATGCTGAAAATTCCACAGCTTTAATTGTATTCATAACTCACACACAATGACTATTTTCTGTTTCTCTGATGGGCCAGGCGAAAGGAAAAAAAAAATATTTTTTTTATTTCTTTCATTTTGTAGTAGCAAACTTTTTTGTCTTTAAGTATTTTTGCACTGTCTTTAAAAACTTAAAAGCTTTTGCTCTCTTCAACATCCAAAGGTATCAGCACCCGTCTAAAACTGTATAGATTGCCAATATATCTGACCAATAACTCTGATGTTCAAGCAGAATTATCTTTTATTGTAATATTTAAATTGAATGAAAAAGTGTCGAGGTCAGGATTCGAACTAGGGACGTTTGGAATAAGCTGCCAATGTTACTGGGATGTTAGCATCATATTAAGCATATTAAACACAAAAATTAAGCATAAAAATTATTAGCTAAAAGGTATATTTTTTATATTTGCAATAAACATAAAATTACCATAATTCTCATAATACTGTCAATTTTCTAACACAAAATTGTAAAGAATACGAGTTTACCTTTGTAAAAAATATATTTTTGGCATCACCAACCTTTTTAATTTTATAAAATTTAATAAGTTGCTATTAGCAATAACGATGTGAAACTGCTCAAATGATAAATAAAACTTTGATGTGAAAGTTTAATCACCGTATTGCTGTAGGTTGAAAAATTCTATGAACAATTTATATTAACTGTTGTGTTGGAAGTTGGAAGCAGTAAGAAATAATTTTTTTTTTAATACTGTGAATAAGTAACTTTGACTTCTGTGTATGTTTCAGATATACAACACGGTTTTATTCCATTATGTCTACAAATTCTTATTTATTATAAATTCATATTTTGAGCAGATTTCCATTTTTAAAATAAAAATATGCAATACAAATTGTTTCGGAACATTACTTAACGCAAAATTAAAAGTTTAAGTATGCAAACATTTTTATTCTATAAAAAATATTTTTTAATCAGTAATTAAATTAGCTTCAAATGTTTACTAATTATATGAATTATTGATTATATATTTTTTAACTTACGAAAATGTGATTTTATAAAGATAGTTTAAAAAAGGGAAAATAAATGTGATTAAAATGCAATTTAAATAAATGTTTTTAAGAGCCATTATTTTGAAAATCAGACAAGTGCGATAGTTATATTTTTTGTTTTGCTTGATTTTTTTTATGTGGAAGTAGATCACATTTAATGAATAATGTGCAATTTTGAAGCCCTGAAAAAATTTTCCCTTCACTGTAAAAAATGTCAAAGTTCAAGGTTGTGTCCGCCATTTTTCATGAAAAGTGAAATGCGAGTATGTTTGCAGTGCTAAAGCTTGGGAAAGCAACGACATCCCAAAATTCTTTTGTGATGAAATATTAGTATAACACTACCTGCTTAGTAGACAGTATTCGTTTCCATGGGGTATTGTTATTTTACATTGTTATGTTGCCTCAAAATGTAATGAAAATGACGTTTTTGTCCGTTTTCCGCACGTATTTTCTTATTTAAGCAATAGTACCCCAAATTTTTTCTTATAGAATATCAAAGTCTACTACTAGGACAAGCTAAATAATATAAAACGTTACGGGAATATTGCTGCTGTTAGCAGGAATAGTCTGTTAAATATTCAAAAATTTCAAAATAGACAGCATTTCAATTATTCTTTTCTCAAAACAGCATCACGGTTCAGTAAAACAAAATATATCACGTAGTAGTTGGAAGTATGTACAAACACATGGAAAAGAAAAAAAAGTGGGGTCTCGTCATATTTTTATTTAAAAAAGTGTCAAAAGTCACAAAAAAGACTGTCATTTATCATACTTTTTCCCTATAAGAAAACGAAACATCCCGTTTCTCTTTCGGCTAGCTATGTTTTTCCCTATGAGAAAATGGAATATCCCTTTTTCTTTCCCCTTCCTTGTTCTAAATGGAAAAAAGGGAAATTTAAACGGGATATTTTGACTGTGAATTTTTGTAAATTTTGTTATTTAAAAAAAAAATATGACGTGGCCCCACTTTTTTTTCTTTTCCATGTGTTTGCACATACTTCCAACTACTACTTGATATGTTTTGTTTTATTGAACCGTGATGCTGTTTTGAGAAAAGACTAATTGAAATGCTGCATATTTTGAAATTTTTGAATATATAACAGACTATTCCTGCTAACAGCAGCAATATTCCGGTAAAGTTTTATATTATTTAGCTTGTCCTATTAGTAGACTTTGATATTCTATAAGAAAAAATTTGGAGTACTATTGCTTAAATAAGAAAATACGTGCGGAAAACGGACAAAAACGTCATTTTCATTGCATTTTGAGGCAACATAACAATGTAAAATAACAATGCCCCATGGAAACGAATACAGTCTAATTAAGCAGGTACTGTTATACTAATATTTCATCACAAAATAATTTTGGGATGTCGTTGCTTTCCCAAGCTTTAGAACTGCAAACATACTCGCATTTCACTTTTCATGAAAAATGAAGGTCACAACCTTGAACTTTGATATTTTCTACAGGGAAGGGAAAATTTTTTCAAGGCTTCAAAATTGCACATTATTCATTAAATGTGATCAACTTCAACATAATAAAATATCAAGCAAAACAAAAAATACAACAATCGTACTTGCCTGATTTTCAAAACAGGCAAGTGCGATTGTTGGGCATTGGGAATTTCAGGCTCTTAACCATCTAATTAAAATCGTTGACATACTATTTTTTATTTCAACAAAATAAACAATAAATTTATTAAATTTTATTGAATTTATTAAAGTTAATGACATTTATTGCTTTTATATCGTGTTTTTATATGAAATTAACTGAAATCGTAATAAAAGAAAGCAGGAAAAATAATTTTTCTTGCCTATTTCTTCTTCACATCGTCCTTTGTAATTCCATTTTGGTAATCCAAATAGAAGTTCTTTGGAAGAATTATGTCCGAATGCAATACAATGACATCGACCAGCTGAGATTAACCGGTCACGGCACATTGTAATTTTTCGGTTTAATATTCTATGTAAAATATGTCTTGAGCGTATTCCTGTATAACTTTTGTAAAATTTAAAAAATCCGTGCCAACTACACACATTCATATCACAGCTACTATTCTTTAGCTGCTGCCACTGTTCGAAGGAATAAATACACTGTGTTTTCTCTTGTTATCGTCTGCAGAAAACAAAATTCGCGAGCAGATGTTTTTAACCATTTGGAAAAATGGTTATTGTCCTCGTCAGGGTAGGAAATCAAAAGCATATCTGAAGCGTTTTATTGGTTTAATCCGCATTTTATTCGTTTTCTGATTGGTCTATACAAAGTCAACTCCAAAATGCATTATGAAGGCTTTAAAGTACTGTTTAAAATATTTCTTATCACTTTCAAAGCTTTCTGAAATTCATATTTTTGTCACACTGTGAGTTTACAATATGGTGGTTTTTCGCCTCATATGTGACGTGAAATACGTTACATGCAGTGACATAACAGTGAAGTCACAATATTTTTTATAATTGGAAGAAAAATATTTTTTCCAGAAAATAACATGTTTTGAAGAATTTTTGTAATTTTTTTTAAGTTTTCTAAGAAATTCACATCTCAGTCACAATGTGACATCACTGAGTGGTGGCATTTTGGTCACAGATGTGATGTGACCACAGTGACTTACAATGACGTCACAATGACATCACTGTGACCATGCATGCTATGAGGGTATAAAATCTACCCCGTAGAACCGAGATTTGGCAACAAGTGACTATTTCTTTTTTACGAAATTGAAAAAAAAAGACTTCTGGAACAGGATTTTCATTAGACATATGTGAAAATAGCTGCCGAGATCTGGCTCAGAGGGGAGGGACGTGATTTCTACAAAGCTGGATTAAAGATGTTGGTCCTGCGTTCAGCTATATTCCTAAATAGATTTAGTATTACGTGGAAAAGTGATCGGCAAATGTGTCTCTAATTTCACCTTTGTATTTTCTGTCTATTCTGTATTTTCTTTGTATTTTCTGTTAGTAACATAATTTTTTATGACCCTTGTAACCCCTTTTTTCATCCATCCTCGCATTTTCCGATAAGATCAGAAACCAATCTACTTTTCAGTGTATTATTCGATTAAACTGCAGAATTTGAGACATTTTTGAAAAATCAAACATAAACATAAATTCAGTAAGCAAATGCAAATCATAAGTTCAGTACTACATACCATCCAGCTACAAATGGATAGGCTGAGAGATATGTGCAAATTCTAAAACGGGGATTAAAAGTCTTAGCTTCAGAATCATTGCAAATGAAATTAAATAGCTTCCTTTTGCAATATAGAAAGATGCCTCGTGTTACAACGGCGGAGAATCCTGCATCTTTATTCCTAAAACGTCATATAAGAAGAATGTTAGATTTGATAGTGCCAAGTGTTACAAATTTTTTTTATGATAAACAAAATGCGAAAACGGTCAAAAGTTAAAATGAAACAATTTTAAATTAATCAGAAAGTAGCTGTAAGCAATTATACTCCAGAACCCAAGCGCAAAATTGGTCGAATTATAGCAAGAGACGAAAAATTACATTATAGAGATCAAGTTGGTTTGGATATTTGGACAAGGCATAGTTCCAAATTCTGAAGAAAGTGCTACAGTAAATTTCAGAAATGCAAATGCAATGGTGAAACTCCAACAATACAGCCTAGTATCACACATCTGCAACCAGTTGACTCTCATGATCCAAATACTCCAGGTCCTACACCAAGTGACATTCCTGATCCAGATTCTTCAACTTCTAAATCAACTATCTCTGATTCAATTATTCCAAAACTTTCTGTTCCCACTAGTTCCCTGGTTGATGCTGCTGAATTGTTAAAAACTAATTCTCCTTCTTCTCCACAGGTACTGAGAAGATCCAGTAGATACAAAATAGCTCCTGATTGGCTTAAATATTAAGCGTGGAAAAATATGTTGTTTGTAGATTAAATTTGAAATATCAGATGCCAGCACACGAAATTTCCCTCCCAAATTCATGAAAGCTACTTTGTAAAAAGTAAATATTCTATTCTAGTTTATTCTATGATGTCTGTTGAAATGTTACGTGGGTTTGTTTTTTAAGTGTTAATTAAATGCTAAATATGTATATGTGCTACCCCTTCGTTTACAGTTGTGATAATTATTTAATAATTAGTTGTAACAAGAAATATAAAAATTTTGTTTTTAATGTCAATTCCTACTTAGGTCATCAAAGAAAAATTTAATATAATCCCTTAAGCTAATATTAGTTTTGGTGCATTAAAATACCTCAATTTGTTGATTTTCTATACGGAAGTAGGTTTACAATGGATGTCTATGGGAATTTGACGAAACATTAGAGATATCGCCAAGTTGGCTTCACTTTTGGCGACTCATTTTGGTCGCCAAATATGGCGGGATATTGCCAAGTTGGCGACAAACTTGGCGGTATTTGGCGACAGAACAGGGTCCACCCTATGGTAACCCCCTTATAGATATGAAGATGCATTAAATGTTTCAATAACCAATGGCCGCCATTTTGTCTCCCATGTAAAACTAAAATTAATTAATTAAAATTTAATTAATGAATTAATATTTGAAAAAGTGTATTAGCATCAATTGTCATCTAGTACAAGTTTTAAAAAAATTATTTCAACTTGATGTGAGGAATAATAAGTATTTTATTAACGATTGAAAATTTGAAAAAAGATATATAAATAAATAAATAAATATAGGGAGAGTGTCAACTAATAGTAGGAATTGAAAAACACATTAAAAGGTTTTTTATCTAAATCCCCAAGTATTGTTTTATATGAAGTAATGTCTGAAACTTTAAAACTGTGAAGTCTGTTAAAATATTTTAGAAGCGGGTCTGACAGTATTACGTAAAGTAAATGCTTTTGTTAATGTAGTCGTAACATGGCAGTGATACTACTTATTAAAGACCAGTTTTTTTATGATGGATATATCGTGTGTATTAAAAAAGACTGACTGATTTTAAAATTCAATAACTTGCAAACGGTAACAGATATTTAAAAAATTCTTGCTGAATGGTTATCCATGCGGTCAAAAAAATTTTTACAGTGATTTTTTATTTTTAGTTCGAATTACAAACAATAAATGGCGCTGCGATCAATAGACGCTAAATTCAGGCTCGATTTTTGGTCCTTCGGGACTCATTCAATACATTTTAATCTCATTTTTCCGCATGGAAGAAGAGATCGGCCAAAAAATCGAGCCTGTATTTAGTACCTATTCTTTAAAGAGCCGTCTATTGTTTGTAATTCGAACTAAAATTGAATATCACTGTACAAAACTTTTAACCCCATCCATAATCCTTCTGCAAGAATTTTTTAAATATCTGTCGCCGTTTGCAAGTTAGTGAATTTTAAAATCAGTCAGTCCTTTTTAGGGAACCCGGTATATGCATCACTGGGCATTGTAGGGTGAAACACAACATGCCAAAATCGTTACAATCGCAGGCGTCTTGAAAATGTTTTCTTGTAAATGTCGACAACATAATGCTGGTCAAACTGAATAAAGCATTTGCTTTGCCGATAAAAATACTTTTACTTTTTAACTTTGTTCTTTTTAATCTGTCATGATTCTCCAGCCAATTTTGATTATTTTTATATTTTATACATACATAGGAACTACAATTTTTTTAAATACTTTTTGAGAATGCTGTTTAAAGAGACATTCTTTGGTAATGAAAAATCTAACAACTCTATAGTACTCCTAGTTGCGTTTTTAGTTATCGTATTCTGTCATTTTTTAGAAAATTATATTACATGATTTTTTGCTCCGTGTGAAACTGTGTGGCATTGAAAACCACGATATATAAAATGTAGCCAAAGAAGCTAATATAATAAAATAATGTTATAAATTATTGCCACAAAAAACACATTATTGTGCCAAAGCACTCGCATTAAAATACGCCAAAATCCGTGAAATCCTTTTAATTCTGGTTTATGTTTTTTTCAAAACAAACTTGTTACAATTTAATATATAGTAAAGCGAGGAGAGTTCGCGCGGTAGGAGAGATTGCGTACAAAGAGATTCGACGGGAAGGAGTAGAGTGCGCGCCCAGCGACTCCAGGTAGTTGTACAGCAGCATTAGTGCAGTGTATACATGAATGTGCGTATTCATTGTTCGAAGCGTCATGGATAAAGCAGTGCTATTTTGGTATTTTTTCAAAAGTAAGTGCTTGAATTTTCATAACTGTTCGTCAGAATTTTTATAGAGCGTCAATAATACAAAATATTTTGAACTTAAACAATTTCTTATAAACTACTAACCTGGACTAAGTATGCGAACACCAGAAATTCATTTTAGAAGTGGCCGTATTTAAATAAAAGACCGCGCAATCTCTCCTACCAAAATAGGAGAGTTTGCGCATCTGCTACTTAGGAGAGATGGCGCATTTCCCCATAAGTTTAAGTGCTAGGAGAGATAGCACAGCTTATTGATAAATTTGTATGAATTGCAAATTACGCGTAAAACATATGAATGAATCAATTTTGAAATAATTTCGGAAAAACACATAATTATCAAAACTAAATTTGGCAATAAATTAATTTGAAAAAAAAAAAATCTTTTGCAGATAAAAATTTTATTAATAAATTAATAATACAGTTGTTATTAAATAAATTTTATGTAATTATTTTTGTTAATAAATTAATAATATATTTGTTAATAATTTAATTATATATATATATATATATTTAATTTATGAGCAATTAATTTGCTAATAAATTAATTTTGTTAACTAAAATAAATTTTCTAATACAATGTTTTGGAAAAGCTTTCACCCATTCCAAGTAGTGTAATGCCATCGAAATCAAAAGGAAACAGAGTGCAACTAATGTTACTGATTCACAAAAATATATATGAAAAAAGATTTAAGAAGGATGCCGCTACAAAAAAAAAGCTGAAGATAATGTGCTTTTACAAAAAGTGGTATAAAAAACTCAAGGGAAAAAAAAACGAAGGTCAATGAGGATGAGTGCACCGAGTATCAGGATCTGTACCAGGAGACAATTTCGACAACTGACTGGATTCAATGTATTGCTTGTGCAGGTGATTGCACAAAAGATGCACGTTTTACAATAATAAGTGCATCGATTGTGGACGACGACAACTTCGGTTAGCAAACAAAATACAATGAATCTCTGGAAATCGAAATGAAGTAATTTTGAAGTTAAACATGTTATCTACTAGGTGAATGTTTTTTTTTGTAATCTTAGTAAGGCTTACTTTTTCTGATATTTTAATCTTTTTAAATTAAAAATTTTAACTGTTGTTAAAATTATTTCTTTTATTTATTATTTAAACATTTGGTTGAAATATTCACTCCTAATACAAAAATATTTACTCACAAAATGTCAATTAAGTATAATTATTATTGTTAACAATTTAATTGTAGTTATTAGTAATAACAATCTCTTCTACCTATGTGCGCAATCTCTCCTACCCATGTGCGCGTTCTCTCCTACCCTGTAAGGAGAGATTGCGCAAAATAGTTTTCTTGGTTTTATTACTGCTGTTCTATTAATTTACAGTATAACAACAAAGTAACTATGGAAATGCATAAAAAACAAATGAAGTCAAAATTATTCATGCATAGTTTAGCAAAATATTAATATTTAGATTTTTTATTATTATTCTTTTGAAAGGTGCGCAGACTCTCCTCGCTTTACTATATTTAGAAAATGAAATATTCTCTATCGTTAATTAATTACACTTCGTTAAATTAATCTCTCTCTCTCTATTCTAAAAAGAAGTAACTACCGCTGTCACCGCCGCCGCCGCCAGTTTTGAATATTTTGTGACCGGAGGTCTTTCTTCGTTAATATTAAGAAAAATAATGTATACAAAAATATGAAAATCGGTGGTTTTATACAGAAATGTTTGATAAACACGCTGATGTAGACAGTTTTCAAATCGAAGAATTATTTTAAGAGATATTTAATGCTAAAGTTGGACAAAATCGTTTCACTAAAAAAGATTTATAGCAGCAAAAACTATACATATCAGTGTAATCATTTTTAGATCATTTTATGAGTTAGAATTTGCCGGAGTGCAGATTGCATTAATTTTTTTATTTTGACTCATTTTTTGAGGTTTTATTTCTATTTTAAATTCAAATTTTCAGCATTTCTAGAATTATTTTTTACAGATTTTTGAAAATGGTATTAATTTATACTGTTGCCAACTGTACAAACAGCGGAAACAATAATGTTTGCTTCAAAAAAAAAATATTTATACGTGTAAATAAATTAAATATTTATTTACACGTGACTGTTATAAACAGAAAAAAACATTTGGAATTAGAATTAAATAATTATGTACAAAAAGCAGGAACTTATTAAAAATTACGTCATAAAAACTATAATTACACGTGAATTTTAAGAGAGAAAGGAATTTGTAAAATAATAAATTTATTAACATGCGTTAGAAGTCTTAAATAGGAGAAATTACGTCATATTTACGTCCCATTACAGTTATTACATAAAATGAACGCAAAATAATATTGCAAAACGGTTTAAATTTAGAAATTGCACTAGACATTTATTTGATATTTTGAGAAGATACTTTTCAACTGTTTTTGTTAGGGAAGCGCAAATAATATTTCTTGACTTTAAGCAAGTTACACGTGCCTACGTCATCAAGTTATTTTTATTTCGACGTTTTATTTGTATCTTTATTAATGCTGCACTAATTTATTTGTTCTTTCGTTATTTAAAAAAAAATTATGTCACTTTGTATAATTTGGCGAGTGGTTTGGCGATTTATATAACTTGGCGAAATTGGTCGACGGGATAATCAAGTAGTACCGCAGCGGATTTGGCGTTAAAATTCCCCAATCAAAGAGAAAAGAATAGAAATTCGTTTATAGGGAGATAGCCACTGTTTTTTTAAATTATAATTCAATCTTTCGAAATCTTTTTAAAGCCGATCAAATTAGCGTGCATTTAGAATCTGCGGTGTCTGGACGGGGGTTGGCGAGCGTAGCTCGTAGGGGGCCGAGCCCCCTAGTATTTGTAAAAGGAAGTATTTGATATTTTTTCTCTGATTAAAATTGACTAAACTACTTTTAACATATTTTTGCTTATGTATTTACTTTACTTTCAAAATATCTCCGAAAACGTGTCGTGAAAACATGCTGCGAAACGTAACTATCGTAATACTTTAATCCCCTTCTTCTTTCAAAGTATGTCTAGTACAAGATAAATGGAATAACTTTAATTGGTTTTTATGTCAAAATTTTCCGTTAAAGAACATTAGATTTAGATTTTAGCTTGTAAAATTAAATTTTACATTTAACGATACTACAACCGATTTTTAAAAAAAATGAATAGTTAATGTGCATTTAAAGGGATTTGAAATTTATTTATATTTTATTTAATAATTATGTTTCCTGAATCAACATCTAAATTTAGTCTGCGATTTATAAGATTTGCTTAATTTTAAAAATGGAACACTTAATATAACTGAAATAATATTGCGAAACAAATAAGAAATACACGAGATGAACGATGAATTATGTTGAAAACATTTAAATTAAATTACATTTTCAACTACGAAAATTGGCAGATGTGTTATTTATATGCTTAAATTATTTTCTTGCATGGAGACAAATTTATTGAATGAATATTAGAAAAATGTTTATCGTGTCATATAGATATGAAGAAATAAAAATCTATGTTTATACTTAAATTGCATATTTAGAAAATATTCGGAAATAATTTAAGTTTATATTATTCACTTTGTTAATATGATAGTACAAGGAAATATTAAAGAAAACGTAAAATTGATGTTGTAATTGTAAATGATTTAATGAAAACCACTGAATTGAACATTGCGAAGAATTTATGTATAAGGATATTATAAACGCGCCTGACAAAAAACAACCACCCCTGAGCAGAAGAAAGATTGTTTCGTTATGCTTATACATATAGCGTTTTAAATGTGTCACATGATAAACCGGGCATCGATCGCTACTCCAAGATTAGAAAAGTAATGTGAAGTGGGCAAGTTTGTCTGAAGTAGAAGAATATTTCATTATCATAGGTAGTTGATAGGATATGTCAAGATGGCAAAAATATACTATTATGCTTGGACATTCTAACGACGCACAGTGAGCGAATTTTCCCGAGTATCATAGGGATTCTCTAACGTGTCTGTAAGGAATGGTGTATTCTGGTGGCCACAAAATGTCAAAACGGCCGTTAAAAAATGGTTCCTAATTCCCCATTGACCATACAATATTTGTTCGCCTTGTCGATGAAAATTGGTTACAGACAAGACAGGAATTTCGGCCGCCAGTAAATGAAGGTCCACATTAACCTGTTTCTGAGTGAACGTTACAAAGGAAACTTCATTCAATGAAGTTTTGGAGCAGGCTATATCGGAAGTGGAAATTCCTTACTGTAGCATATAAAATTTCTCGTTGGTTCTGGGCCAAATAGCACCGAAAAATAATAGTTCAGACGAATGTCAAATTTGCCTTTTTTGCAAATGATAGTGACGTTCCAAGAGCTTCGATGTCAAAATGAACATTTACGCGGCAGTGTATAGAGTCATAAGTTCAACTGGACCTGATTCTCTCATGGTTTCGTGGTGCTTATAGTGATGTGATTTGAGACTTTAATTGAGTGCTCTATTAAGGGGTCTCAGGACTCTTAAAGCTTTAAAGTTTTCGAAATTTTAATTTTTTTATATGTTAAACTCCTATCTTTTCTGAACATTTTGATGTAATTGTTTCCTTGAAATTTCTATTAGAACTGAAGTTATGGCTTTTACATTTATACACGTTCAATAGCTGAAGCGTCGTTTCAGAGACTTTGAAGCCATTTTTCTCCAAATGACGTTTTTGGGCATAACGCGCACGATATCTCAAAAACTTATGAATATTTTTTCATAAAATTTTCAGAACATATGTTTCATGTTAATCTGTATAAACTGAACCTAAAATTTTCTTTTTATTGTTCAAAACAATATTTTTTTAGGTGATTATACTGTTGAAATTTTCTTAATTTTGCATTAGCTAAATACAACTTTGTATTAAAAATATAAAAAAGCTTTAAATACAAATTTATTTAGGTTCAAGGTAATTATTATAATTTGAAGTATAAGTAGGCACCAAAATTTTCATTCTAGTTGCAATACTTATTTCGTAATCGTGCGCGTAAGTTGTTATGCCGATTTTTTGCTCATCAAATGTCTAACAGTTTGGAGCTCCCTGTAAATGCTAATTCTGCATCTTTCAATTTTTTAAATACCTGATATAAAAGAACATACTTACATCTTTCAATTTCAATAACAATTGTGTCTTAAAACCAAATACTTTTTAAGACATTAAATGTTGAAAATGGTCTTTTTTTTTCATTTTTTTCCAATTTTAAGAGTCCTGAGACCACTTAACATAAACCAGTGTATTTATTGAACAATCTTAATGATCAGGTGTTACCATTAATACTACTAAATCTTCTTCATGAATATGCTATGGGCACATACCATATTCTAAGATTACACTAGACTTATTTTAAATACCCCTTGAAAAAATAATGGTTGATTCTTTTAGACTTAATATTATTATATGATTTAATATCATTATATATTATAATATTATTATAAGGTATCATTTGGCATTTTTATGAGAGAAGGGTTGGTTTTTTTTGTAATATTAACCCATTAACCGCCAAAACTATAAGGGCTTAAATTTTTTTATACAAATGATATTGGTTATTCATTTGAACATATATAACATTAATTTATAGTGGAAATAACAAAATTTGTGTTAGCTTACGAAAAATCGAGTGTTGCGTTCACGCAACGTCAGAGGAATAAGAGTACTGATGATTAGTGGGTTCAACTGAGCATCAGCAGGGTCTTCTTTCATATTTGGGCACTGAAAGATTTTTTTTTGTTACAATTTAGACAGCAAACAATCACATTAACCGTAATCAATTTATTATTAAAATTTAATTTATTTTTTCTTTCTAAATTACTCACCATATCCAGAAAACAGTTTCAAGTATCAAAATATTCGCTACTCTAATGATGTAAAACAACATCAGAAATTTACTACAGCCATAAACATTATGGCTATGGCATTGATTACAATGCAGTCTTCTGCTGTCACCGGACTTGTCGATTAACCCTTTCAGTGGCAGTCGTGCATTTATGAAACAAATTTATTTTATTTTTCAAATTCCACAATGCACCAGAATTTTGGTAAAGTAATTTTTCTTTATTATGTAATTGTTCGTAAATTCCGGTGTCATTCATTCATTTCAACATTTTAGAAATAGAAATGCTTTGCCACTGAAAGAGTTAAATGTCTGCGTTCTGTCTGTAATGGATCTTGCATGGGGAAATTACTACCCATTTTTGTGGCTGATATGTTTATGGCTAACTCTTTACATTCAAAGGGTGTTTGCAAAAGGTACAATGCAACTTCACGTCTTAAGTCTAAGTGAGAGTTTTTTGTTTTCGAACATAATCTTTGTATCTTCCCACATTTGTCAATGTTTTATTTTTTCTTCATTTCTTGGCTAAATCATGAGAAATATTTTCATCTTTATCCACTTCAAATCTCCATTTTTTTATGTATGACTGGTTCTGCTTTTAGAGGGTACAAACTTCTTTTTTACGCAACTTCAATTTCGCCAGCAGTAGCGCATGGTAAAATATCATTATCATTTTTTTGATATATTATCATTTCTTTCTTCTTCACCAATAATTTCTCCTATTTCTGATGAAATAAAGATAATATCAGTTTCGTTCCTGTCATCATTACATGAATCTTTATTAAAAATTCTTTGAAGATCTTCCTCTAACATAAGACATCTAGTTCCAAGCATTTCTATGAGCACAGAATAAGAAAAAATTCCACAGAGTCGCACGACAATAGTGAATGATGGAACTACCCCTTTGCCGCTGACGTTGCGTAAACGCAACACCTATTTTCTCTTCCTCCCCACTAAAACAAAAGCAACTGATCCGTTGAATGTTTTGATGTACTTTGACATTGACTAAATATAGATTTACTCTAAATCGTACACTTGTCTGACTATATTTCTTCTTCGAAAACGACAACGTGAAAGTGTTCCTTTAAAAATGCTTTAAGTTTCGAACTTGTTATTAAATAGAAAATAAATGTTGAAAGAAAATATTTTTCTATTGAATTATTAACCATAATGTATTTTACTTAAAAATTACTATTAATATAAAATTCGTTTGATAGCTATTTTTTATACGCATTTATGTTGACTGTTGCGTCTACGCAACACCAGCGATTAATGGGTTAAGGTATTTTATGTATGTATAAATCATAGGTGAATATTGTGTAAAATATAAAATGTACTTTAAAATATGCAAAACTTCTTAAATAAATGAATATAAAATTAGCACTACGGAGTAATATAGTGCTAAAAGAAGGGAAAATATTATATCTGCGGATGCTGCTGAACGTGAAAAAAGAGGTGAAAAACCACACGATATATTTCACTGATTTCTGAATGCAAACTCCTTTTCCATTTTTCCATTTTTTCCAGCAATGTCAATTAGTATTACCGCCCTACATTATATGTTATTATTATGAAATTGTTTCTGAGAAAAATGGTATTTGCTTAACAATTTATATGTCATATTTATGTTTAGGAATGCCAGACCTATATATTTTACATATATGTTTTGCAGGACGGAACAATTTTTTATAAGATTTCTTCCACTGGTATATTGAACTGTTTGCCATGTTTAACAAATTAAAAAAAAAAACTAAATTCCAATACATTTTGTCGAATGTTTAGAATAAAAATATTACGGCCTTTAAAAATATTTTTACTTACTTGTCTCTGTCACAAAAAAATATAAATAATATAAACATTCTGCTGCAAATTTGTATCGTAACAGAGAGGTGGCTTAGAATGTCAGTTAAAAGTATATTTTCACCTAGCAATTTATAAGATAGAGCATCCTTTGAAAATGTGTGTCTGAAGTTTCAAAGAAACCATGTTTAGGAATTAGAGATGAGACGGGCTCAGCCCGAGCCCGGGCCCGACATGGGTTAGGGCTTTATTTTTATTCTAGTCTTCCGGCTCGGGCTCATTCTTTCTGAAACCGGAAATCTTTATTTATTTATGTATAGAAAAGATTAAAAGAACTTTTTCCCCCGCTTAACATTACTTTTTAAGTCTTTTCAATGTTATTTTGATCAAAATGAAGGGGTAACAGAAATCGTGTTTATTTATTTTAGTATTTGATTGCTGTGTCACAGCAAAATTTGTGATGTTTTCAGATCTGTCTGCGGCATTTCCGACGACGATGAATTGATATGGCGCCAATCCAAACAAGCACAAACAACGAATTTGTTTTTAGTAGTATTTTCGTTTGTGACAGAAGATATTTTTTCGTTTATTTATTTTTTATTTAGTTATCTAATGCGAAGAGAATGTTTTCTTCGATTTTTAGTAGACCAGAATTAGCTTGAGGTTTGCAAATTATTTAACTCTGCTTTTGCTGAGAACTCTGTAGTAGATTTACAAGGTCATTTTCCTTCGTAAGTAAATATAATTACCCTGTTATTCCGATTGAAAGCAATCAGTCAGTGTTTCCCCTTTTAATATAAAAGCATCCGACCTTTTAGATAACGGTGACAATTTTGTAATTTACGTTGATTTTCCGGTTTACGTCAATCACGGAAGACTGTTACGAGAAAGGAATCGGTTATAGTTAAAGATGTGCATCTTTAATGGGCAATTGAAACACTTTGTCCGATTCTTCAGCATACAAATAGTAATTTCTGAAAACTTCATGCCTTTCTTCATTAAACACTTTTTTTTAACGTGTCCATCAAATTTGCGTGTTAAAGGGAAAAAAAAAATATGAGAATCCTTTTAAGTGTAAAGTATATTTTTATTTGATACCAAACTGCTCTTTTGAAAGGATTGAATTTAAATTTCCATTTAACAGTTATTTCTATGTAAGAAGTTTTTAAAAATGAGATATCACTTTCGAAACAATTTTTAAATATCATGCAAATTTTTTAATATATATTTTTGGCATCTGGCTCGGGCGGGCTCGGGCTCTGATGAAAAAAATCTTTCGGGCCCGGGCGGGCTCGGATTTAAAATCGTCGGACTCGAGCGGGCCCGGGCTCCAAAAAACGAGGCCGAACTCATCTCTAGGAATACGCTCCTGAAAACAATTAGCTCCAGTTCATTGTATTATACACGAGTAAACAGAGAGGACGGAGAGACTTTTGTAACTGAATACTTACCTTAATGATAGATAACAACATAACTAAACTTTCGCTTAATTACTTCTCAACCAAACATCTTTCAATTCAATGTTAGATTATCAACCGAATTATTCAAATGCTGATCTTGAATTACTTTCAGGTAATCGAAGATGTAACATCAATAATTTAAATATTTTGAAAACAGATTCTTATTTCAATTGACCAAACGCTAAAAAACAGTCGTGTTCTGTTTCCTAAATGAAGAAATAGCTCAAGCTATAATAATGATTCATAAAACGCAGGTAATATAATTCCAGAAAAGTTCTGGATACGTATTTACAGTTGTATATAGATAATAATTAAAGTTGTAATTTTTCCAAACTGACCAAAAAAATATGCACGCGAGGATTCTAACCAGAGACCTTTGGCTGAAACCATCAATGCTCTCCCAACAGAGCTAGGCCCCACCAGTGGCCGAGAGGTTCTGGTCTCAAAAGCTGGTAGACGGTAGGTGCTGGATTCGAACCCAGTCGCGCCCATCTTTCTAAATATTGGAGTTTTCTGTGGTTTTATTCAAACCTTGGTTTTCCCTGCGTAAATACGGGTAAGGTGCATTTAGAATGAACCCCCCTCATGGAGGGCACCCCCTCTATTTTGGCCCATATCCCTAATGTAGATAATTGCCCGTCATAAATAACACACACCCAACAGAGATTGGACTGAGTGTCTAGGTTTTTCCGGGATAGATCAGATTGTAGAGCACCGGTGGCTTCAGCCAAATGCAAAATAATAATTGTTGAAATTAAAAATAAAATAAATGACATTGCACTTGTAAAATAGTATATGATATCTATTAAAAATATATGTGTAACGCCATTGTAGAAAAAAAAACATTCAGGGGAAAATATTTATCAAATAATTTCATCTGTATTTTAAATACTTGATTAGGGAAAATATGAAGCTTTAATAACCACAAAAGCAACCATATTTCTTCTAAATAAGAAGGTTTTTTACACATAAATTTTCGTTCATAATTTAACGGAGCAATATAAAGTAAAATATATTTATGGGAGATTTTATAGTTTTAATAATTGCTTATTTTACAGGAATAACGATTGATTTTCTACTTTATTATCGTTAAAAAAAAAAAAAAAAAAAAAAAAAAAAAAAAAAAAAGATTTTTTATTTTTATTTTTCGTGCAGTAATTAAAAATACTAAAATAATAATAGTCAACTTGTCTAATTCTGAAAATGCGTTGTTAAATATGTTTGTTTAATGTACCAAGTACTTAAAATAATATATTAAAGTATTTATTTGTATGTCATAAATATAGTAAACGACTGAAAAGCAAAAACGATGGACATTAATTTATAAAACTTTTCCATTACATATAAAATTAATGGACATTTAATGACCGGTATTTCATTGTATTGATACACAGACGAAAAAATGTACATGTGCAGGCTTCATTATTTATTGATGAACAAAATTATGATTCATAAAGCATGTTTTCATTAGGCCGAAATATTTCAGACGATATTTTATGGTGATTTCAATTAAAAGTGAATGCCATTATTAACGTTATTTTTAAATTATTGATAACAGTGAAATTAATTAAACTTAGAGTTGCGATGACTGTGTCAATAGATAAGTATGATAATAGAGCAGTATATCCTTGAGAGTACTAATAATTACTGAATATTTTAAAACTACGCTATATCTCTAGAACTATATAAATTAAAATAATATTTCTATTGCATTGAAACCTACAGCTTAGTGAAAAGATATATCTGTTCAGGGAAGTAAGAAGGATAAGTTTTAAAAAAATTAAAAAAACTATTTTTGTCCTTTGCGGGAAATATAAATCTTTAAGGTAAATGAAACATAAATCGTCGTAACTGAATTTTCTGCAGAGTAATTGAAAAATAATCAGGTAAAATTAATCGGTTGTAAAATTTTCCAATACAATTTTTTGTATAGATAGTCCTGTGAGAAACTGAAAAATCTAAAGGCTGATAGAAAACGTATGTTTAGCTTACAATATTCGGAAATCGATTACTGTTTTCAATCCCATTTATTGTTTAGCCGAAAAAGTTTGATCTGGAAATGAAATACCAAAAAACGAAAATCAGAAAATTACAAAATTACAAAATCCCTTTCATTAAATAATTACAAAAATATGTCTGTAGAATAAGTTGTGCTACATTAAAGAGGATTCACATACAAACCGTATAAATAAATGGGCATCATTGCAATAATAAAAAAAAGAGTTTTCTGAAACAACGCAGAAATTGTGTATTGAACATCCATTTGAAATTTAAAATAACTCATGCTTCCGTTGGAAGATACACATGTGTGGTATCTAATAAATTTTAGTATAACGTAAGACAAGAAATAATACGCTACAAATCTTGAAATAATAGCTACCCTGAAACAGAAGGATTTTTTTTTCTATACAAAGAGGAAAAGAAAGACAGTAATAAGCAATTCTTTTTTTTTCAATTAGTTGTTTATCAAACTTTTAAATCATAGCATGGTCTTAATTCCATTGAATTTTATAATTATATTTTTTTTTCCCATGCTAACGATCATGAAAGACATCCGTGGATAGTATACACTATATGCGATCACTTGCGATTTTAGACGTTTTGTTACATATCTAGAAAAATACATAATAAATTATCCTGAAACGCCATGTGTGTAAACAGCAGTAGACGTCATATATTTTCACGAAGATTTTTTGCTGAAACCCCATAGGCGACCGTAACTAAATTGAAGAAAAACGAATATCGTTTGGATTACCCTAATAATGTCGCAAAAGCGTTGAAACTATAGCGCATGTTACGAGGCTTATTGTAATAAACTGTGTTCATTTCTATGAGGATAGCACGCATACTCGTGGAAAAAATATGGTTTTTATAAAAAATATCCCAAATTTCACCAAGTATTTTGCTTATAGCTTGCAGAGTTCTTAATATTAAAGATTGTTCATTGCAGGAATCATGATAAAGTATATTGCACACAATACCCTGCAATCAGAATTAAAAAATAATAAAACTGGATGAAAAATGTCCAGGTTTACTGAATAATATTTCACTGCGCATGCGCGAACGCAATCAAAATATAATGTGCAAAAGGGGAGGTTGTTAGGATGTCCATTAATGTATAGAGCAACTTTTGTGAAAGTTTTAAATCCTTTGTTCCCAAAAGGAAGCAAACAGTTAGGGGTTGTATCCAAACGTAGTTTATGTTACACGTTATTGCACGTACTATTATATTTTGATACAGCCCGTCATGTTTTTGCTTCCTTTTGGGAACAACGGATTTCGAGCTTATACTATCGACGACCACTTTCAGAAATTTCAAGCTATGTTTTTGAGACTTTCACAAAAGCTGCTCTATACATTTAGCTAATACATTATGCACATTATATTGTGATTGCATTCGCGCATGTGCAGTGAAAAATTATTTAGTGAACATCATTTAGTCATTTTTCATTCAATATTTATTATTATTATTTTTTTAATTTTGATTGCACGATATTGTGTACGATGTCGTTTGTCATGATTACTAAAAGGAACATTCTTTTATATTAAGAACTCTGCAAACTATAAGCAAAATACTTGATGAAATTTGTGATTGTTTTTATAAAAATCTTAGTTTCTCCACGAGTATGCGTGCTATCCTCATAAAAATGAACTCAGTTTATTACAAGAAACCTCTTAATCACGTTCTACAATTTCAACACGTTTGCGACATTTAGTTTTTTACAGGGCTAACCAAAAGTTATTCGTTTTTCTTCAATTTGTTTCAGGTCCCTATGGGGTTTTTAGATAAAATCATCGCGAAAATATATGACGTCTACTATGCTGTTTACACACCTGAAATTTCAGGATTATTCCTCAAGTATTTTTCTATATACTTAACGAAATATCAAAAATCGCATTTGGCCGGTTATCATTGGCCATATAATCTGTCATCTGCAAACATTTAGTTTAGTTTATTCACGCACTATGCATATACAGGGTCCGTCGAAAGAGGTCGTAGTACTTCTAGAGGTTGGAAAAAAATTTCGATAAACATTTCTTGAATATAAAACCGTGGTTAGAACCAAATTATTCACTCTAATATACAACAGTCGCCAAATATTCTGCTTCAATTTTCGCTCATAACAGTAACAATAATGAAGCTATTTTAGCAAAATCTTCAAGACATTAATTTTTTATGTGTGAAATGTTAAGACATGAAGGAATGTGCTGAAATTGCACTGTAAGTCAGTCCGTCACATTGCATGCAAGATACTATCAATTACCTTCCAATTTTCCTTCCCCTGACTCAGTGTTGTTAGGATTGTTAGGATGTCCATTACCAGCAAGTCTTTTGATCCCATCAAATTTTACAGAAATAAAGTGAGAATGTAGAATACTGCTACAAAATATCTTCATTATAATTAAAATTGCAAATGAAATTAATTCATGGTTCAGCTTGAAGTGGCACAATTTTTAATTATGGTTGAATAAGAGTGTTTCGTCTCGTATTCAAATGAAATTGGAAATTGGAAGTAAAAAAAAAAAAAAAAAAGTGATTTAGAATTTCAGTTTAAAGTGCACTTTCACCATGATATACCAACTATGCATATGATAGAGCATCCTTTTAAAATGTGCACTTCAAAATTCAAATGATTCATTTTTATGAGAATAACTCAGTCAAAGATTCGATTTAGCTTATTGTATTATGTACGTGTGCACAGAAAGGATAAAAAAATGACAATGAACATTAAAAAATGTGATTGGCCACCCAACATTCTGCGATTGTCAGAGATAGAGTGTCATTATAATAACTCAAGATTAAAAAACATGTTTTCTGCAATTCGATGATTTTGATAGCTTTTTTTTATGTGCCTCAGAATAAAATTTGTTTTTTGAAAAGACGTTACAAAAAATTGCATGCATCTGTGAGATAAACATTTGAGAGAATTTTACATGCGACAAATTTTCAAAATATTTAAAAAATATTTTTTAAAGTATAAAAAACTGATTCTTTCTCGGAATCTTTTTCCTTTGCATATGTTGTGGTTACTTAGAACCACTGCCATATTTTTATTTAATTTCATTTAGAAAATATTTTTATCAATCTTGTATTCATTTAATTTTAATATTCGCATTCCAAAATTATTTTAATTCCCCCCCTTTTTTTTCAGCCTTCCCCTGTAAGTTTTTCTTTCTGGCATAGCATTTCATTCATTTTAAAATCATAAACGTCGTTTTGAAATCTCTACTTCCGGTAAAAGAACTATCTGGAAAGTTCCATATCTTTCTATTTGTGAAGTCATTTCCTTTTGTATCTCCACCCCTTAGCCAATAATATTTAAATCAGTTTAATTCGCAATATCAAAATTTGTAACTCTTTACTACTGTTTGGCATCTTATCTCAGTGAAATCTATCAAATTTCCTTTTTTAAAGCAGTTTTTTATATACTTTAACATTGCATTTTATGCCAATGCAGGGCACCTGTATGTTCGTTCCGCCAAAGTTGACATGTTTCAAGTATTATAGCAACCCCCTTTTACTCCTCTTTTCGGAGAGCTCGTGCGCATTCAGTTGAGTTGGGACTTCAATGCAGAATGGCTGCCTTTTGCCGTTCTGTGAAGAATGATGTCCGCGCCTACTTGAGTGTTCTATCAACGAACTCAGAGAATGGGTGGATGCCTCTTCCCCTTCTACAAAAAAAATAATAAACGGATTTCGTATCTACAGTAAGAAATATTAAAAGTGCAAGAATATCTTCTTTAAGATTGTGTAATCGGGTGCATAGTTTCGTCTTTTTTTTTCTTTTTGTGGCAAGATCAGTTACTTCTGATTCTTCAGTAAGATGTGGATAAAATTCTGTTGACGGCATTATTATTATTTTTATTCGAATAGTGCTTTTATTTCGAGTCGTAGAATTGTGATGCTAAACAATCATCTAAATGCCTGTGCCTCCACACTCCCCAAAGGAAAAAAAATATTTTATTTTCTTTAGTAAGAACGTAGATTGTATGTGTCCATCATGAAAAAAAAGAACATCTAAAAGATTAAGAGGTGTACTCTACGATAACGCGCTATGTTCTGCAAGAAAAATTGCTTCATAAATCAAAAATTTTCAAGGAATATTTGACATCTGTTTATTTCCTTTCTACAAATGTCTCTATCATTTTCTGTTCTTTCAGGTCAATGCAGGTAACGCTTTTACCTTTTATTTTTTTGTTCTCGATTGCCAAATGTATGATAAGTAAATTCAGATTTATTTAAATTAATGGCTGTCATGTCAACAGCCTATCTTTCCTGGTACTGTGAACCTTTAGAAACCTTTATGACATGGCAGTTATTAAGTTATATTTTGATATGAAAATTTATTTTAGTGTATTATTATTGAAATATTTGATATTTAGAAAAAGTGGCTTCCTTAAATTTTTATACAATCTTTCTAAAAAAAAAAAGAAAGAATTCATGTAATATTTACAGTTTATTATCAAGGAAAAATGATTGCTTATGATGTTATTTACAAAAAAGATGAGTTAAGAAAAATAATTTTCTTACTTATAAGTAAATGATTGATTTATTGATGCCATTTTGTTTTGATAATATTTCGAGAACAATTATTACATTATTCTGATGAATTGACATTATTTTTAAAAGGTGACTTCATATGAGATTAATTTTTTTTTTACTTCACCACATTATTTAAAAATTTATTCGGATTTGTTTTGAAATTTGTTCAGAATTGTTTTGAAATTTGTTCAACATTGTTTTGAAATTTATCACCATGCCTCCAAAAGCAAAGTTAAACCTTTCTATCCAAACCTTTTATGGCAATACTCAGACTGTCGAATTTTTCTTCGACCAGTTAAAAGTTTTTCATATCGCTTGGCTAAACAGCTTTGTCTTGCTATTCCTATGTTACAACCAGCTGCTCTAGATTCTTTGAAATTTACTCATTTTCTTCAAGCTTTGCAACACTCAAATAAAGTCATCTGTGAATAGCCATGGCTTCCCAAGGATTTGATGTTCCAATTGCTTTAAGAATCGACCAGTCCATATATAAAGCTACACATCATCCAGCTACAAAATTCACTCCAAATTTTCTTCATTTTGGAAGGGAGGTGAATAATATTTATGCTAATTATAAAATCCATTCTTCCTTTAAAATTCAAGAAAAATATTTCCACATTTGAATTAGCTCTTGAACGAGCACAATTTTTACAAGATAGCTATGATTCACCACCTCTTCAAAAATCTAATCAACATTATTACCAAGTTTATAGCCTGAATAATGGAATAGGGGTGAAAGTTCAAAACTTTTTGATAGTTTTGCTAAACAATAAGGTCCTTGTACATGTACACCTTATATGGTAAAGAAAATAATTTCACCTGTACTTATTCAAATTCAAGATTGCAATAATAATCAAGCATCACCTGTGTTAATTCATACTAACAGAATCTTGAAACTCCAGAAAATAAATGAAGCATTGCTTCATCCTTCTGATTCTTCTAGAAGTGCAACACATGATCAAACGACTGTTGATAGTGCATCTTCTTCTCCTGTGTAACGACATATGCCTACTCATACTACTAATTGTGATTCTCCTCAAATTCACACCACTTCGAAGTGCCAACAAACATCTTCGCATTCACATAGTTCAGTGCATTCTCAAACATCTGGTAGTAAAACTTCCACTACAGTTCTACATAAATCTACTCAAAGTAAAAAAAATTATGATCTTCGTCCTCGCAGTCATAAACAATATAAAATATAAATTAATCTTCAATTTTATTTAGGATGCCTTTACCATTGTAAAAAATCTCATCTATGCTAGCTAGATTGGATTGTCAAATACGAAGACTGACTGTTTATTATTTTTTTACTTCTACCAAAGCTGCAGGCAGCATTTGTGTATTTTTTTATATTTATTTTTTTAAGTCGCCTTCGCTTTGACACTGTGGAATTGTCATCCTGCAAAAGTATGTAAATCTTATTTTTGTTTACTATGTCGTCACTGAAATATTTTCTTCAAAACCTTATTCATTTTTTAGAATTTATATGTATTGTAAAAAAGAAATGTGCTGATAACTCAGAATTTTTAATTTCAGTATTTGATTTAAATAATAAGAAAATTTAAAAAAAATCAAATCAAATTTTTATAATTCATTATTTTAGTTGCAAATGACGTGTCATTGATTGCTTTATGTTGATATGGTATTTATCTTAAAAAGTAAATTGTTATTGACATAAAATATAATATGAGTACCTATGTTATCCCTTTCCCTATTGTGACTTTTAGAGTAATTCAAAATGTTACTTTGTTCTTAGTTATAATTCATGCATGTTCTAACAACTAACCTCTTTCTAACATCTAAAAATAATAATAATGATGAAAGTTATGCATGCTAATATTTCTATTGTTATTATTGGTGTATTATGTAAAGTGGTTGAAAATACATTAAGCTTTTTTAAGTGTTTAAAAATTCACAACTTAAAAAAAGATATTAGATGTAAATTTCCAACTGGGCGAAAAATGTCCGGACCAGGATTCGAACCCGGGACCTCCTGGCTGAAGCCGCCAGTGCTTTGCCATCTGAGCTATCCCGGACGATTCTGGTCGAACTTTTTCAGCTAGCTAACCTTGATGATTACAGCTCAGATGGCAGAGCACTAGCGGCTTCAGCCAGGAGGTCCCGGGTTCGAATCCTGGTACGGACATTTTTCGCCCAGTTGGAAATTTACATCTAATATGATTTGTTTACCAATTACAATAATTGTGTTAATATTAATCTAGTGTAAAAAAAGATATTTGTGTACATGAAAATTTTGTACTTTGGATCCAAAGATTATTTTAAGTCTTTACAAAAAAAAAAATAAAATAAAAAAAAAATACTTATGTATTTTACATGAAAAAAAGTAGTAACATGTTTATACTTACAATGATTGTTTTAGCTCTTTACACAAAAAAAATATTTATGTATTTTACATAAAAAAATAATCACATATTTAGTCTTACAGATGTTTGAATTAAACATAATGCAATAAGCATTTCAGAATATGTAGTATAAATATTTTGTGTGATAATTTTTTGTAAGACAAATGTTATTAAAGTTATGTGGTACTACATTTATGAGAGCTTAAAAATCCTCTCTTTGCATTTATTTTCTTTGAAAGTATTATTATTGTTGTTGTAGCATAACACGATATTAGTTAGTTATTCATCTAAGAAAAGTTGATTAATTAAAAAAGTGCTATATTTATATATAAATATTTTTAATGAGAGTGTAAATATTCTCTCTTGACTATTTACTTACATTTTGAATTTTTGTTATGGAAAATTCTCGGATGAGTAATTTATTGAGGAATTGATAAAAAAAAAAAAAAAAAAAAAAAAAAAAAAAAAAAAAATTGAAATGTAGTTCATCGACTGTGACTTGAAATAGAGTTGTGATTTAAAGGTGCTACTTTGAATTATTGCTATTTAAAAAAAAAAAAAATAGAAAGGTTTTATTATTCATATATTGTACTATATAGAAGGATGCAAAGTCATTATTAATATGCATGTCAATTTGTATCATGTAATATTATTTGTCTATGTGTACATTATTACAATTTTTACCCACTCTTTTAATATACACTGATCTTACTTTACAGTGTTGTGTTTGCTATTTCACATATTAGTGAATGAACTTTTAGCAACTTTATTTTAAAAGACTTTGTGTACCTTTTGTCAGAATAATGTAATCCGTTATTATTTTTATTTTGTTTCTCATTATTTGAAGTTATATGCATGTTGTATATGCATATAGTTTAGAAAATATTGGCTCAATGTCAAAATTAATAAATTTCTCCATCTTACCAATATTTTCTTTTGGGGAGGCCGGAGTAATATATTGTGGTTACTTAGAACCACTGCCATATTTTTATTTAATTTCATTTAGAAAATATTTTTATTAATCTTGTATTCATTTAATTTTAATATTCGCATTCCAAAATTATTTTAATTCCCTTTTTTTCAACCTTCCCCTGTAAGTTCTTCTTTCTGGCATAGCATTTCATTTATTTTAAAATCATAAAAGTCGTTTTGAAATCTGTACTTCCGGTAAAAGAATTATCTGGAAAGTTCCATATCTTTCTATTTGTAAAGTCATTTCCTTTTGTATCTCCACCCCTTAGCCAATAATATTTAAATCAGTTTAATTCGTAATTTCAAAATTCGTAACTTTTTACTACTGTTTGGCATCTTATCTCAGTGAAATCTATCAAATTTCCCTTTTTTAAAGCAGATTTTTATATACTTTAGCATTGCATTTTATGCCAATGCAGGGCGCTGTATGTTCGTTCCACCAAAGTTGGCGTGTTTCAAGTATTATAGCAACCCCCCCCCCCCCCCTTTACTACTCTTTTCGGTGAGCTCGTGCACATTCAGTTGATTTGGGACTTCAAAGCAGAATGGCTGCCTTTTGCCGTTATGTGAAGAATTATGTCCGCGCCTACATGAATGTTCTATCAGCGAACGCAGAGAATGGGTGGATGCATCTTCCCCTTCTACAAAAAAAAATAATAAACGGATTTCGTATCTACAGTAAGAAATATTAAAAATGCAAGAATATCTTCTTTAAGATTGTGTAATCGGCTGCATAGTTTCGTCTTTTTTTTCTTTTTGTGGCAAGATTCTTTGATTAGTTTGCAACATCTGCAAGAGTTAGTGGAATTCGCAGTTTTCTGTTATTTAACGAACATTAAGTTCAAACTGAAACGATAGATGGCAGCACACATCAGTGCACTGATTCTCTCTCCAGACTCTCTCAGAACTCTCGTGTGAACTCAGTTGATTGCCGGCTGTCGTCTAGTACGGACGTTAAAAGACTGTCTCGCGAAGCGTTGTAGACGCACTTCAATCAATGTTTTAATAATGTAGTCTGTAATTTAATTTGTAAAGTGCGCAGCCCAAACATTCCAACGTTTTATGAACGAAGTGCTACACGGTTTTGATTTTGCTTTTGACTACATCGATGACATACTAATTAGTAGCTCATCTGAACAGGAGCATGCTAAGCACTTAGATATGGTTTTCAGTCGCCTTTCTGAATATGGCATTCGAATTAACGTAGATAAATGTGTTCTGGGTGTTCAGGAATTGTCTTTCTTGGGCTACCTCATTAACGAGCAGGGTATAAGGCCAATGCCTGAGCGAGTAAAACCTATCTTGAATTACGATAAGCCGAAAACTGTTGATGATCTGAGGCGATATCTTGGGTTACTTAATTATTATCGGCGTAATATCCCACAGGCTGCTCATGTCCAATCAGTTTTAAGTGACTATTTAAAAGGTTCCCGAAAGTCAGACAAAAGTGAGATTGTGTGGAACGAGGAGAGCAGTAAAGCATTTGAGGATTCAAAACGTCAGCTCGCAAAGCTTTGCTTTTTCACCCTTCGCCAAATGCTCAACTTGCCTTATTTGTAGATGCTAGCGATTTCGCTATAGGCGCGGCATTGCATCAGGTGGAGGGGCAGGACCTTCAGCCGTTAGGTTTCTTTTCGCGCAAATTGTCCGATACTGAAAAAAAGTATTCCGCGTATGATAGAGAGTTGTTGGCAGCTTATTCTGCTATTAAACATTTTCGTTTTATGCTAGAAGGTCGTAATTTCACCTTATATACTGATCACAAACCACTTACTTATGCTTTTTCCCAAAAAAGTGACAAGTGTTCCCCACGTCAATTGCGGCAGCTGGATTTCATTAGCCAGTTCACCACCGATATTAGACACGTTAAGGGGGTTGATAACATACCAGCCGATGCACTCTCGCGAACCGAAGCCATAACTTGCCCTACTCCAATTAACTATGAGCAAATAGCTGCGGATCAGACCACTGATAATGATTTACGAACTTGCTTAGCAGATAATTCATCATCGCTTAAGCTCAGTAAATTTGTTATGCCCGGCAGCTCTGTGGAACTTTATTGTGACACATCTACTGGAAAAATCAGACCTTTTATCCCGTTAACTCAACGAAAGATAGTTTTCGACGCTCTGCATAACATTTCTCATCCTGGTCGTAAATCTTCCATTAAACTCATCACTGACCGTTTTGTTTGGCCTAATATTAAAGCTGATTGTGATAAGTGGGCCAAGACGTGCATTCCATGCCAGCGAGTTAAAATTCGGACTCGCACTAAAGCCCCGATCAGTAATATTCCTGTCGAAAATCAGCGTTTTTCTCATATCCATTTGGATTTAATCGGCCCTCTTCCAATATCTCAAAATTTCGTGTATTGTCTCACAATTATTGATAGATTTACTCGTTGGGTGGAGGCAGAACCTCTTAAAAATATCGAAGCGGAGACCGTTGCTAGTGCATTTTATAAAGTTTGGATTGCACGTTTTGGCGTACCCAAAATCATAACAACTGACCAGGGCCGTCAATTTGAATCGCGTCTTTTTCGTTCCCTGGTCAACTTACTTAGTTCCAAGCATATTCATACATGTTCCTTCCACCCTCAGGCTAACGGTATGATTGAAAATTGGCATCGTACTTTAAAATCTGCCCTTAACGCATACCTGACAGATCGGTGGACGGAGATACTCCCGACAGTTTTGTTGGGGTTAAGAGCCACATTCCGGCAAGACTTAAAATGCATACCTTCAGATCTGGTGTATGGACAAACGATTCGGCTACCAGGGGAATTTTTTTCATCCTCTACCGAAAATATTCATATTCCAGACTTTGTTAAATCACTCAAGCAGTTTATGATGCAGCTACGTCCAACACCAACTCGAGTGCAAAAGCAGACTCGCATCTTCCTGCCAATGGACTTGATGAAATGCACCCATGTTTTCGTCCGCCACGACGCTGTGCGGGCACCTCTGCGACCACCATATGACGGGCCGTTTTTGGTCATTGACAGAACAGATAAATTTTTCAGAGTCCAGAAAGATGAAAAAGAGGCAGTAGTCTCAGTTGATAGGCTAAAGCCTACCTTCACACTAATAGAGGACGTACCAGCCACATCTACAGATATCCAAGAAGAGGTTGACATTCCAATAGCCGAACCTACACATCAGGCTCCTGTCTCCAGGTCTGGACGTTCCATTCGTCGCCCTGTGCGTTTTTCTTAGCACATTGCTAGGAGGGGGGTACTGCAGCATCTGCAAGAGTTAGTGGAATTCGCAGTTTTCTGTTATTTAACGAACATTAAGTTCAAACTGAAACGATAGATGGCAGCACACATCAGTGCACTGATTCTCTCTCCAGACTCTCTTAGAACTCTCGTGTGAACTCAGTTGATTGCCGGCTGTCGTCTAGTACGGACGTTAAAAGATTGTCTCGCGAAGCGTTGTAGACGCACTTCAATCAATGTTTTAATAATGTAATCTTTAATTTAATTTGTAAATATAGTTGTTAAAATATAATTTAGTTACTACTAACGCATCTTTATTGAATTGAAGTACATTGAGCTATTTAGTACGCTGATGGAGTTAGATTCCCTAAAACGTGGAAGTGACGCGTAGCAGACACTTCAAGTTACTTCTGATTCTTCAGTAAGATGTGGATAAAATTCTGTTGACGGCATTATTATTATTTTTATTCAAATAGTGCTTTTATTTCGAGTCGTAGAATTGTGACGCTAAAAAATCATATAAATGCCTGTGCCTCCACACTCCCCATAGGAAAAAAATTATTTTATTTTCTTTAGTAAGAACGTAGATTGTATGTGTCCATCATAAAAAAAGTACATCTAAAAGAATAAGAGGTGTACTCTACGATAACGCGCTATGTTCTGCAAGAAAAATTGCTTCATAAATAAAAAAAAATTTAAGGAAGATTTTGTCATCCGTTTATTTCCTTTCTGCAAATGTCTCCATCATTTTCTGTTCTTTCAGGTCAATGCAGGTACCGCTTTTGCCTTTTATTTTTTTGTTCTCGATTACCAAATGTATGATAAGTAAATTCAGATTTTTTTAAATTAATGACTGTTATGTCAAAGTGGTCTTTTGTGGCCGCAACAAAATGTTATAACACTATACGATTGATCCTAAAAAAATGATTTCTAGATTTTTAATTGGAATTTCAATATCCAAAATAAACTTTACAATATTATTCTTTCACCTCCTACCTTCAATCACAACAGCATAATACACAAACAATCTAATTTACTATTGTTATACTCGCTGCATATTCAATTTTAGTAACATCTTTCCATTTCGGTAAAAAATGTTTATATTCCTTTAAATGCGGAAGAATTAGTCTTTTTAAAATGCGTTCATTTCTATACTGTAGAAAACACAAATGTCGCTTCGTGTAGAAAAATTTAGTGTAACCATGAGAGAAAATAATCCATAAACTCTTAGGAGTTACTCGCGATTCCATAATCCGTTCATTATATTTATCAAGCTAAAAAAACAATATATTTTCGAGATTTAAAGAAGCATTTATAAAAAATGGATTTATTTTACTGATTTTCGAAAACATTTCCGAGTTGATATATTGTATAATAATCCGTTTTCTTAAACCGATACATAGCTTTCTCGGTTAAGTTAATATTTTCATGTTGCAAAACATGCTCTACAGACGAGCATGATAAATTAACAGAACATTAACTATATTATTATTTAGTTACTCTTGCATGTGACAATCCAGTTAAGCAGCTGAAATAGTTTAATGAAGAATTAAAAGCATGCTAAAAACCGACATTTCGGTTTGAGAAAAAGGTTGGTTGGATTTATGTCGGCCAATTATCTGCACGTGGGATATAGGCCCTAAAGGGGGGAGTGCCTTCCGTGGAGGTCTTTCTAAGGGAACCTAACCCGTATTAACGCTTGGAGAACCATGGTTCGAAGAAAACCACGAAAACTCCGAACGATTAGGCCGACGGGCGCGATTGGGATCGAACCCAGCACCTCCCGTCTACCAGCTTCGAGAGCAGAACCTCTCGGCCACTGGTTGGGCGTTTGAGAAAGAGGATTAATACACTTTACAAGCTCTTAGGAAATGTTTCTAAAAATAAGTATCACCGAGTGAAACGCTTTTCTAAGTTTTGTAAATGTATTAATTTCAGATATTTCTAATGATCAATAACAGTGTTTTGAAGCATCAGTTACTAAGAAGGTGGCTTTGTATAATATATTTTCTTTTACGTAAGAAACTTTTTTTTGTATTCGTTTGGAAAAAATATATGGGGCATTCTCCACAAACCTTTGACTTTCGGGAATAAAAATCGGGTGAAATCAAACTTGCTAAAATAACATTTTAATCTGATATACGAATGCTCTAATGATTCAAAATAAAGAAAAAATGGTCAGAAGCGAATTTTTTTTTTATTTTTTTTTATTTTTTTATTTAACTGAGGTTTAAGTTAAACTTGCGAATTTAATTTTCTTTACCATTTTGCCACTATAACTTTCAATTTTCTTCTAAATTTTTACTTATAATGAAATTGCATGGTACCCACAGGACAGTAAAATAAGAAATAATTACAATGTAGTATTTTAGTACAAAATTTTGGTATAACACTTCCTAAAGGGGTGTTAAAGAAGGGACGGAAAAAAGGGGTTGGTATGGGGGAAAAAAAGAGACGGTAAGGAAAATTACCACTATTTTTAATCAAATCACTTTAAGACTAAGTGATTGCCACAATGTTCATCGATTTTTCAAAACATTTATTTACATTGAATTAAATAAAAAAAAGAAGAATTATTTTACCTCGAATAGTGCAGGAATAAACCTTGGGGACTGTAAGACTACCAATAAAGCCACGATGCTTGAAATTGATATTTAAATGCTGATTTAAATTATGCAGTAAATTTCATGTGAATGAATTTTAGACATTCTTTCTCTAGCATACTTCTGCATGAGAAAAACTGTGGCTGCATCTGAAGTGATTTTCTGTGTAAGTTTAACAAGAGGAATGGCAAGGAATCTAAAACTACTCAATAAGCACAAACTAGTTCAACAATTAGTGCAAAAATTAATATCAACCATAAAAATGTCTGCAGGTTAATTTTTTGCTACATATTTATGTAAAACAATTGTCCCAGTTTCGGAAAAAAAAATTATATCGAATTACTTTTATTGAAACAATTTTATACAGACAGTTCCAAACTTAAAAATCAGCATCAGGGACAAGGGACGGTATAGGAGTTTTCCTGGTATTTAGATCTCCAACATCGTCCAAAACTTACTTATCTCGTTAATATTGTTATGCAATCATGCAATGGGATGTTCCCCAGTATATGAAATATAAAAACACAATAATATGTACTAAAATAAAAATTATTATTCAGGATATAAAAGTCAAAAGATTGTGAGAATGCCCATATAAAATGCAATACTGATCCTTGTGGGTAACTCTAAAGTGGGGTTTAAATATTTTTATACCCAGTTATATTATAGTTTCTTAAATTAAGAAATATTCTTTACATTGCATTTGTTTGTAAAAAATATATATATAAAATTCTATACTGATCCTCCACATTTTTTAATGGTTCTTGTCTGAAACTTCTACGGTTCTTATACATTGAAAGTAATAGAATCAGAGGTATTTATTTAAGTAAAATTAAATAAAATTTAGTAAATTCTCTATATTAAATTCTGTAATCTATAGCAGCCAGAATTGCCAGATTAGACAGTTAATATTTCATAACTTAATTATTATTTCATTTTCAAATAACCCAATTTCTAACTTTTAGAAAAATATAAAATATTTTGATGAGAGGGATTCGCTATTAGTAAGGGCAGTTTTAGTAGCATAATTAATGAATGTCAAAGCCTCCCCGAGAATTTTAATATCAAACATTTTTAATTATTAAATTTTTAGTCTTCTTCGTATGAAAATCATTCATTTACATTTATCAGAGCCTTAACCTTATGTCAACGGGTTATTAATTATGTAAATTAACAAATGTCTAACGAAAATATTCAAAGTTCATGAATAAACATGAATAACTTATTATTTAATATCACAAAAGTATTTAATATCACAAAAGTAAAGCCCCTGAATAAAATTTAAAGTTTAATTTGCATAATTTCTTTAAGCTGAGATTTATTTAATATTATAAATAATTAAAATTTATACAGTTTTAAAATTTTCCTTTATATATAGTTTACATTGTTGTGTTTGTTTAACCCATTCGGTTCCAATCGGTCCATTTCCTTTATATATTGTTTACATTGTTGTGTTTATTTAACCCATTCGTTTCCCACCACGAATATACCACGTGGCTTTAATACTCGTGAAATTAATTTATTAATTACTTTGTCACCACTATTGTAGAATTTAAAAAAATGACTTCTTTATTGGCAGAAATTCCGCTGTATCAGTAAAGCGAAATTTACCTTTCTAAGTTTGTGGTGGCAAAAGATTTTTAATGAGAAATTTAAATTTCTTACTTCATAGTTTTGACTGTGAACGTGTTAATAAATACAACACTGAATATGGATAAAATTAACAAAAACGCTATAATGTAATACTTCATTTACGCGTCAGGGTAATTAAGTTTAATGAAAACATTTAAATTTTTAAATTAACTTTATACTAAATAGGCAATAAGTAATACATTATTTCCCTACTTCCGTACATCCATACACTTTTATATACTTAATATCCAACTTATTTCGATGTTACACCCTTACATATATCCTTCCATACATATAGGATTACATACTTACATCCTAATGACTTACATGTTGCACACTTTCATGCACCATAGCCTTACATATACTATTACAAACTTGCATCTTACATATACTTGCAAACATCCTTTCTTTACATATGCGATTACATACTTAAATCTCGCAGACTTACATTTTACATATTTAGATATATCTTTTCCTTTCACATAGGATTATATACCCATTCTTACATTTTGCATACTTACATTTTACATACTTAAAAATTAACCATTTTTCTGGAAAATTTGCACGATCTTGCCCAGGTATCAAACAAATAAGATAATATAGACAGAGTTATTTAAGTAAAATTAAATAAAAGACTGTAAATTCTCTATAAATTTTTTTAAATCTATAGCAGCCAAAATTGCCACATTAGAGTGTTAATACTTCATACCTTAACTATTATTTACTTTTCAAATAACCCATTATCTAACTTTTAGGAAAATATAAAATATTTTAATGATAGTGACACGCTATTACTAAGAACAGTCTTAGCAGCTTAATTAAAGAATGTCAAAACCTGCCGGAATTTTAATATAAAATATTTTAAATTATTAATTTTTAAGACTTCTTTTTACGCAAACATTTCACTAACATTTATCTGAGCCTTAACCTTATTTCAAAAGGTTATTAATTATGCAAATTTACAAATATCTAACGAAAATATTGGAAGTTCATGAATAAACTTGAATAGCCTATTGAATGATATCACAAAACTAAAGCCCCTGAATAAAATTTAAAGTTTATTTTGGGTTATATCTTTACGCTCAGATTTATTTAACAGTATAAATATTTGAAGTTTATGTAGGTTTAAAATTTTCCATTAAATAGGGATTATATTTTTGTTTTAAAAATTCTACTCTAGATATAGAGAAAAAATATCAAAAATGCTATACTGGAATATTTCATTACGTGATAATTAAGTTTAGTGCGTGCATTTAAATTTTATTATTACTTTTGTACTGAATACTCCATATGATTTTCATAATTTCCGTACTTTGATCCTTACTTACAATTTTATATAATTACATCTCACTTGCTTACAAGCTACTTACATCCTTTAGTTACACATACGTTATCGTAGATGCCAACATCTCTTAATTATTCCGGAGTCTGGTCCAAACAAGTGTGTTTAAAACCAAAAAATATATGCAAGGAAATGTATCTTCTCTCTATAATGTACATTTCGGATATTATTTTGAAATTTTTGATTAAATAAAATTTCCGGTTGAAACGTGTTCGTCTTGGATCAAACTCCGGAATAATTAAGAGACCTTGCTATCTATGCTTTTTACATACTTACAGCTTATACACTTTTATACACAATTTCCTTCATATAGGATTACAAACGCGCTTTTTACGTACTTGCATATACCCTTACCTTAGAAATACGATTACATAATTACATATATACAGCTTAAATATTTACATTTTTCATGCTTAGATATATCTTTTGCTTACATTATTTGGATTACATACTCATACGTGCATCTTACATACTTAAAGTTTGCATATTTGCGTATATCCTTTTCTTACATCTTTTCCTTACACACTTACAATTTACATACTTACATAAAAGCATCAGAAAATAATGTATTTAAAATTTAAAAAAATTAAATTAAAAATCTAACATTCCTAGTTTCTTTTCCGTAGCTTTACAATCAAATTTGACCCTCTTCAGTTTCTTTCTCTGTTTGACAATTATTATATTCAGACAGCAAATTTTAATTATATTTAAGATAGAATTTTATTAGATTAGCGTAACTTTCTCTTTACTGTTGTTAGATTGGGAAATGCCATTTCCTGGGCTGATTTGCACAGTCACATATGATTAGCACATATATGAATCAGAAGTTAAGTTACCATTTAAATTGAAAGTTACTAATAAATTGACTCTTTTAAAACCTACTGGGAACAATCTTAAATACTCGAATATATGTGGCTTAATAAACGATTTTTAATACTTTTCAACTTAGTTTAAAAGTTTCTGACTTCGGTTTTTTTGTCTGCCGCCTGTCTACCATCTGCCGTCTGTCTGTCCATGCTATGACTGTTGTAAATATGGTGGAATTGTGATGTAATTAATATATTTTATTGTAGTTTACTGTAGCATGACCCTATTCAAAATGACGTGTATAAAATTCATGTTTGATTTACAGGGGCATTTAAAAGTATTCTTTTACGTTATGCTATATGAGGGAAAATCATTTGCGGTGTATTTTAACTGTGTTACACAATTTTAAACACGAAGAAATGTATATATCTTATTCAGGTTCACTGGAATACGCTTACTATAGAAATATGTTAATTGTAGCATGTATGGTACGCGTACAGGGAATTCAAAGGTAAGCCGTCATAATATGGTCTATGGAGAAAAATCATTTGCTGTATATTTTAATGATGTTACTCTGTTACAAACATAATGAAATTGATATAATTTTTTGAGGTACACTAAAACATACTTCCTGTGGAACATGAGGTGCAAAGCATTTATCATTCATTTACAGGGTCACAGAAAATTATATAATTAACTGTTCACAGCGTATTTTAACTAAGCAGCACTATTTCAAATATGATGAAATTAATATAAGTTACTGAAGTTTACCACGATATACTTAAAATAGAATATGATGCGCATCGCATTTATCGGACACGTAAAAGATTTCGGATGTAATGTATATAATAATATATATATATAAATATATTTAATACATGTATCCCAAGTTTTCCCTTCTATCGATGATTGCGAAAATTACATTTTCAGTTATTTCAGGTATGTATTTTAAGTTTAACTAATTTTTTGCATGTTACGTTGATTGCATAAATTCTATAGATCATACACAGGACTACACAAAATAATTTGCAAGCATTACAGAAGCATTCGTAAGCATGAGAATGAGCATGATTTGCATAAACGTATTTTTAAATTTGAATTATGCTTTTTCAAGCTTAAATACATTTAATAGGTTTTTAAAATGCTATGCATTCTCAATTAAATATTTTGATCCGAGTAACTAAATTTATACATTCAAGAGTAAAGCAAATATATGAATTTTAATGTTAATGTTAATCATGTTAATATATTATGTTTGCCTATAAAACAAGTTTGAGGAACATAAAATTCCTTACTTAAATATGATAGCATCCGGAAAGCTGATATTTCGGCTTGAGAAAGTTGATTTATATAGTTAAAAAAAAATCGGAAACTTTCCTGAAAATCATTGGCTGGAAGTAGGGTTGCCATATTGTACGTTTTCCTCGTAAATTATACGTTTTTGGCGTTTTTTAAGCCTATTGTACAGTGTACGTTTAAATTTGTCCCTTACAATGATTTCTTCTGTTTTTTTCTTCCACATTGTACTTTTAAAACTTTGAAGATATTTTCTTTTTCAGTTTGCTTCAAAATTTCACCTTTTGCCAAAAAACACTTATGCGCAAATGTAAAAATGGCTTTTTTCCTATCAGAATGACAAAAATCTTGAGAAAGTTGTGTAAATATTAATTGCGCATTCACAAAACCTTGTGTAGGATTAGATCATCCAAACCTGACATTATTATAGACTATAAGTACCTACATTATAAAATTTTCAATTTAGTATATCTATATCTTAAGTTTTTAGTATTTTGTTTGATTTATTATCTCTTTTTATGCTTAAATACAAATATTTATTTTTGTAGGATGTTCATTATTAAATTTTCATGATCATCATTGAATTGTAGATGATTTTGATTTATTTTTGTTCTTACAATTTAATTTTATTTTCATTCATAATGAGATATATGATTACAAATTTAGTTAAACAATGTTAATAGAATAATGTAATAAAAAGTTGAAAAACAATGATTAAATCGATTAATTTCTTTTTAAACAAATTGTTACCGAAAACTTTACTCGTACATTTAAGATCGTTTAGTATCAGTATGATATGAAAAAGGAAGATAGAACTATAAAACAAAAACTATCTAGTGTCAATCAAACTCTTCTGTTTTCTTCTAAGATAAAACTGGCAACCCTAGCTGGAAATGAAACTTTGTTTTCATAAATGCCTGTTTAAATCTCGGAAATATAATTTCTTTTTGAAGTTTTTGAAGATAAAGATTATTGAAGTTAATTAAAATTGTTTAAAAGTTTCCAAGTTTCATTCTCTTATTTATGGAAATAATAATTTTACAAATGCAATAGGAACAATTCAATGAGATCAGTTAACTTACAACATCATTTCTTCTGAAGCATTCATTTAAGTACATCATCAAGTATTATAAATCCAATGACACTGGAATGAACTTGTATATTTCAAATATTTTCCCAGAAAATTACGTTTTTAATTTTTTTTTTCACAGATTGTGTATTAAATTGTGAATCAAGAAGTACTCCACAACAATAATTACCATCATTTGTGTCTGAGGTTATATTAGCAAATTTATAAAGCAATATTATAAAATTTAGATAAGTATTTTCATAATTCCTTTTGTAAATTGGTATTTATAGCTCTTTTTGTAAAATATTTAAGAGAAATATCAGATGTCGCAAAAAAATGTTGTTGAGAAAAGATCGCAGTTCTTCTGAAAACAATGTAAATAACTGTATTGGGATCTTAACTGTAAATGGAATGACTTCTTTTAATTGCAAATGTTTCATACAAATAAGAAAGTTACACCTGTCTAAATGGTTTGGAAAATAGTCTCTTTAATTAAATTTTAAAAATCAGAAAACCCCACTGCGTAAAAAGCGAACTAATTAATTATTTCTCATCAATGTGACACTATTTTTTATATTACTTACCTATTTAATTTTATTTATTTGTATTGGTGACTTTTAAGTTGTGTTTAATTGTTAGTTCCTATCTATAAACATTGTTTTGATGAGGCCAACACATGTGTATGAAGGTTAAAGTTGCAGCAAATCTAGAGATCCTACTTACATAACTTCCAGGTTGTGTAATATTTAAACGGAGCTTCTAACTGTAAAATAGTCAACGAAATATCGTCTTCATTTTAAAAGACCTATCCAATGGTATGCCACTCAATAGGGAGCGTATTTTTTTTTGTCTCTACCGCCATTTTGTATTTTATGGCAGCTATTTTGAATTTATAAAAACAAAACCCAGCCTATAGCCATCGGACGGTTAAGACGAATTGATAGAGACCTCATTCATTAAATTCCATCCAATCGTTGGTATGTTTCGAGGATATAAATTAATCCACATACCCAGATACGCGTGAAACACATAACCCTTCTTGACAGTCGGTTAATAAAGACGTTAAGCCTATTTATTTAGCATGTATTTAATATAATACGAATTTCCTGTACATAGATATTTAGGAAGAATATTTTAATGACTATAAAATAGTCAGTGAAACATCGTCTTCATTTTGAAAGATATATCCAATGGTATGCCACTCAATAGGGTGCGTAATTTTTTTTTTTTGCTCTACCACCATTTTGTATTTTACGGCTTCCATTTTGAATTTATAAAAACAAAACCTAGCCTATAACCATCGGACGGTTACGACGAATCGATAGAGGCCTCATTTATTAATATCCATCCAGCCGTTGGGATGTTTCGAGGGTATAAAAAAATTCACATACCCAGATACGCGTGAAACACATAACCCTTCTTGGCAGTCGGATAAAATATATTCTGCTTCCGACGTTTTGCTGTCCTTTCTAATGGGGATTAAGCAAAATTGTAGTATGAAAAGGAGAAAAAAAGATCCTATTAATAGATGGATGAAATAAATCTTATATTACATTTCCTCTAATGATCCTTAAACTATCTTCCATGCAGAAAGGCTTAAAAACTATTTCTTTAGGCAAAATATCTCTTAAATACATAATTAGCTCAAACTTTAATTACGTTAATTGGTATTCACAATACTAACAACGAGCGGCCTCAATCTCCAGTACGATGGATTTCAATCAAATCAAATCAAAAACTAACAACGCGTAATATCAACTTAGTAAAAAAGTGTTCGGTCCAGTAGTTCGAATCTGTGTCATTTGTTCAGCGCACCAACGCTCTACCAACTGAACCACCAAGATGACACTTAGTCTGAATCTTCTGATTCTTATATGTTGGTAAGGCTGCAACTGCAGTACAAAATGGAATAACGTCACGAACCACAAGTCTGCGGCGAACACGAGTCGAAAGTAATCCAGCATCGTTTAATATATATACAGTAATTGAAAGAATGAAATACCCCCGATAAATAGTAAATCTGAATTTGATTACATGAATTTTGATTCACAGCGCTAATAAGCCATAAAACCAATGGAGTGAAAAGTATCCATGCCAGGGTTTGAACCTGGTTGATTGATTCAGCGCAAAAATGTTGTTGCCTGTTCAACTTTCAACTCTTTGTGAATGCAAATTCATGTAATTAAATTGAGATTTGCTATTTCTAGGGCGTATTTCACCGATTTAATTATTGTATATACTTATTTAAGTATATTTTAGATCCAAATCTTTATTTTTAATAGGCTTAGCTTTATTTGAGACTTTATTATCTTACTCAAAGATATGCAATATTTCAAAAAAATTGCATACAAATTATTTAGTTAATTCTCATTTATCCTATTTCATTGTACAAAATGAAAATCCCCCTCTGTGGAGAAATTAGAATTTTTCTTCTACAGGCAAAATTCATTAAATTTTGAAATATACTTTGTCGCTTTATAGGTTATATAAATCAATGTTTATATATGTATAATAATTTTAGCCAATGGAAACTTTATTACATCTACTTCCAAACATGTCTAATCAGAAATCAAACAACATACATGTGCATATTTTGTGTATATATTAGCATCATATTAAAAATAAGGAATGATACACCATATTCTGAAAATGAAAAATGAAGCGTGTCGATGTCAGAATATGTTTTTAAACACACACATATTATCACATTTTTAAAGAATTTCCTTTTTTGGCGTTTCACTGAAACTCGCGTATTTCAAAATTTTCCCAGAACATCATATTTTAGGAGGTGCACTATTTGATCATTATCTTGTAATTTATAAAAGAACACTAGTGTAACAGATATGGAAAATAAAAAGTATAGACATATGTTACCAAAAATGTAACATTTACTTCAATGTCAAAAGCATAAAATATTATATTCACTTACATTGTATAAATAAAAAATGCACTATGTGTGAAGTATAACAATATTTCCTGATAGCTTTTATCTTGTCTTTTTTTATGAAGTCAAAGAATTGTATTTCAGTTTATTTTACTACCTTGCGCGAAAAAAAAAATAAAAAATAAAATTCTTGTTCTTTATGACGGCCAATTATCTACACGAGGTATATGGGCCCGAAGGGCGGGGATTGCCCTCCGTGGGGGATCTTTTTAAATGAACCGAATCCGTATTTACGCAAGGAAATCCATGGTTCAAAGAAAACCACGGAAAACTCCGATCGATTAGGCCGACGGGCGCGATTGGGTTCGAACTCAGCACCTTCCGTCTATCAGCTTCAACAACAGAACATCTAGGCCACTGGTGGGAGCAAACAAAAAATAATTTTGTCAAATTTTCTAACATTGTGAAAAATCTTATTTTAAGCAATCACAATTCGTAATATAAATGTTTTAAATCTATCTAAATGTCAGAAGCTGATTTTTTTAATTCAAAGGTGTTACGAGATAGAAACATACCGAAGACTGAAAAGAAATAAAGTTAATTTAATTTATAATTTTTTAAGTAAATGTGACTTAAAAAAATTTAATTCTTTATTAATATGAGCAAAATTAATGCCGAAATCACGTGTTCTTAAGTAATCTATATTAATATTTATAAACAAGAATTTTTTTTGTTTATTTGTGGAGGTAATATCTCGAACTACCGAACCGATTTCAAAAGTAATGGTATCAAAATTATGGTGTTAGTCCTGGTTCCAACATATATCTTATGTCGATTCGACTAGCCCAAAGGTGGTGCAGGGGCAAAAGATGTTCTAAAATGCAAATTTGTGTTGCTGAAGGGCCTAGAAACATGCAATTTAGCATGGTAGTTACTTATAAGACACAAATGAACTCTAAGAACATTTCCTGAAAAATTCAAAATTAGAAAGTGGTGAAAATGCGCGGAAGGCGTTTTAAAGACGTTCAAAATTGCGATTTCTACGCAATGTACCGAACCGATCTAAAAAATAATGGAAACAGCCCTTGTTCCAAAATAAAATATATGTCGTTGCCACTACCCCAAATGCGGTGCAGGAACAAAAAGCTTTTTAAAAATTTGATTTTTGTGTTACAGAACGGCCAAGAAAAATTAAATTTGGCTTGGTAGTTACTTATTAGATATAAATGATCTCTAATAGCATTTCTTTAAAAAATCGAAATTTAAAAGTGGTGAAAATGCTCGAAAAGAGTTCTAAAAACTTAAACTACGTAAACTTTTTTTATGCACTGTAGAAAGCGCAAGTAAGGAAATTTATTAAAACTCGCCACACCAGTTTTCGAGGGGGAAAGATATGTCAGAGTGTCGAGAGAGATTAGTCAGCTAAAATGATTTCAAATATTCTTCTAACTGGAAAAAAATAACAAGGAAAATAAATTTATGTTGCATCCATCAACTCGATTCATTACAGTGTGTTGCTTCTTACAAAATATTTTCTTGTAATGATTATAAAATCTGATAAATGCATTATGCATTACTAAGTACATATATATATATTATATAAATACATATTTGTAAGCTAATATATATATTATCTGTGTTTAGTATAGATGTGAGATATTTTATATAAAATACATTAAAGTAAAGCAGTATTTTCGTAGCAGCTTCATCTAGGAATGCATTCTCAGCATAAAATAAATCTATAAGCGTCCTCCAAGTGAAACTGATACTGTTTATAGTGCATCTGCTTCTGAAGAATCAGTACACTTTTCATGTTGTAAAAAGAGGCACTGAGTGTGACTATGGTAGTCGGTATCTACGGAACGAGATAATCGTCTATAAACTAAAGTGGGAGCACTGAGATTGGGACGGTTTGGGACATCTGCACCACTTTACAGAAAGTAAAAATATCAATCAAGAATCGTTTACATGCCTTGATGTTCAAAGATGTTATATTTATGCATTATAACTTTCAAATAAAAAGCCTCAGATTCATATATTTTTAAATAAAAGTGTATCTTTCTAGGGTTCCGTAATTAAAAACTAAAAAAGGAACATTTATAAGATCACTCCTGTGTCTGTGTGTCCGTCTGTCACATCCATTTTACTCGTAAACTATGGAACGTGAAATGGTCAAATTGTCTGATGTAATAAAGGCATTGACCTACATATTTATAGATTATAAACCATTCACAAATATAGTTAGGAAAATGTAGAGGAGTTAGGTAAGTTACTTGAAAAATACTCTATATTTTTTTATATCGTGTGAAAGCACATGCAACACCTAAGTCAATGATACATTTCTTTTGATTTTAGGTATTATATTTCCAGAAATATCGTCGAAAATGTAATGCAAAGATATTTTCCCTCCCCTCTATTGTCAAGTAAAATTATGAAAAAAAAATTGGGGTAGAAGAAGATAGTTTAAATCTTGCAGGAAAACTATAGCGATTACCCTGGGCCACATAGATTTTATGAAAATCGCTCTTTCCTATTACACACAAATTTCGATTTGCGAACGTTTTGTAAAGGAGTTGAGGAGCACTGGAAGTACTTATGGTCTTAGAACCATAAAAGGATTTTTGATTATGATTTTCGAAAAAGATGTCGGTAATTAGTTGGTAATTAGTTGAGATATTAACCTTTAAATACACGGACGATTTGGACATACGTAAAGACACAAGTTTATTTATTTTTTTTATATGTGGGGATTTCATTCAAATTAAATACCGCGAACTGCCAAAGTCGCACCCGCACCCAGGTAATCCGGACATTTCTCAGGCCTATAGATGGGTAAAGTACCAACAGTTTTGCTTGATATAGCGTTATCTTGACATTATTCGACGAATATGTTGAAATTTATACAAATTCCATAAATCATACAAAGATATTAAAACCGAATTATCTAAAACAACATTTTTAGGCTTTTAATAATTTTTCTAATGCGACAAAAAAAAGTTAACAACAATATAAAAAAATTGGGCTTGTATTAAAAAAAATCACCACGCAATCATTTTTTATTTTCATCTGGTTTACGTCAAATATAGCCAAAGGTTACCGGCCGCTTGTGATTTTAGATGTTTTGTTAAATGTGTATGAAACTACATGCGGAATTATCCTGAAACTCCAGGTGTATAAACGGAATAGTATATGTCATACATGACGGTTCGGATTTCTGCCCGAAACCCCGTAGGAGACCGTCAACAAATTGAACAAGTAAGAAAAAATCATGCGTCAAGTATAGATTATGAAACATTTTCCAACACATTCAGAACAATCTAACAAAAGTGCACCGTTTAAAAAATTAAAATATTACGTCTAATTTAACCATATGGAAACGCATAACACATTTCAAAACCCAATTTCAGCTGTTCCCATCCACAATCGGTAAATTATGCGAATTTTTTCAGCAGCCCTATATATGATATATAGATTTGAATTTATTAACTACATGCATGCCAAATTTAGTTCGCTTAAGGAATACATATACTTCAGTTTAAAATTTACCTTCAGCAATTGCCTGTAATAAGGAGAACGGTTCGTAAATTCTTTTGTGCAGCCCTGTATTTGAGGTATATAATTTATATATAACTTGTAAGATGCAAACAATTAATTAAATTTAAAAGCACATATCGAATTTTAATCTGTACACTCCAGCAATTATTACTCAAAGACAGTACTGTAACCGATTTATTTTTGTGTGTGTGACCCTGTAAATGAATAAAACATGCTATGAATGCCTTGTTCTAACGTGATAATAGTGAAATTCAGTAATTTATATTAGTTTCAATACATTTGAAATAGCATAATGTCATTAATATACTCTGCAAACGATTTTCGCCCATAGATCATAATGTAATGGAATACTTTTGAGTGCCCCTGTAAATGAACGATTATCCTACATACTTCATATACAATACCAAACATTCTTTGGTGACCCTAAATAACCTTTATCAATTTCATGAAAATCCGAGTGTATTTACGGGAGTTAGAGCGTGGACAGACGGCCAGACGGACAGACAAATCGAATGCATAAACACTTTTCAACTTTGTTGGAAAGTGTTAAAAAGAACGAATATCTTTTAGTTAACCCTGTAAAGTCTAATGTAGCAAAAGTGTTCAAACTTTAGATTATGATTAAGTGCATTATTGTAATAAACTATGTCCATTTTTATGAGGATAGCATGTATACTCGTAGAGAAATTAAAATTTTTATAAAAAGTGTCCCAAATTTTGCAGAGATTTTTGCTTATAATTTGTAGCGTTCCTAATATGAAAAAAAGTTCTTTTCAGAAAATATGACAAATAACACTGTACACAACACCCTGCAATCAGAATAAAAAAATAATAATTATTGTATGAAAAATGAGCACGTTTGCTAAATAATGATTCACTGCGCATTCTCGAATGTAATCAAAATATAATGTGTTAGCTAAATGTATAGAACAACTTTTATGAAAGTCTCAAAAACATAGGTTGAAAAGTCTGAAAATTATCGTTGATAGAATGAGCTCAAAATCCGTTATTCCAAAAGGGAAGCAAAAAAGATGAGGTGTTGTATACAAAGACAGTAGTGCGAGCAATATTGTATATGCTATATTGACACTAATCAATGGATATATGAATACAGCCCCTTATTAGGTAGCTTTCTTTACAAAAAAGCTACCTATTGCAGCCGTTCGGAGGAAAGCGATTTCAAAAAATTTTGGTATATTTTCATCGATCATGACCCCCAGACCCCGAAACCACCCTCCGTTCAAAATTGATATATATATATATATATATATATATATATATATCTGACCTATGTCACACTGTAACTCCCGTAATTATGAACCGATTTCGATGTAATTCGGTGTGTACATAGTACATACCAATGTCTCGACCGAGTTCGTTGGCCAGCTTCATCAGCCATTTTGTTTCAAAATGGCGGCCATTTAAAATTTTTAAAAAAATTTAAAACTTGAAATGTGGTACCAAAAAATTAAAAATGGAAATATATTTTTTCTTATGTATTTGACCTTTATACAAAGATTCCGGAGCAGTTTTTGTTTCGTCTATATCTTAAAAAATGGCTGAGTTATAGCATTTTGAATTTCTAGCGTGGCTGACATTTTGAAACGTCCTGAATTTTGTCACGCGATAAAAGGCGTATTTATGAACCGATTTGGATGTAATTCGGTGTGTACATAGTATATACCAATCTCTCGACCGAGTTCGTTGGCCAGCTTCATCCGCCATTTTGTTTCAAAATGGCGGCCATTTAAAATTTTTTTAAAAATTTAAAATTTGAAATGTGGTACTAAAAAATTGAAAATGGAAAAATATTTTTTCTTATGTATTTGACCTTTATACAAAGATTTCGGAGCAGTTTTTGTTTCGTCTATATCTTAAAAAATGGCTGAATTATAGCATTTTGAATTTCTAGCGTGGCTGACATTTTGAAACGTCCTGAATTTTGTCACGCGATAAAAGGCGTATTTATGAACCGATTTGGATGCAACTTCGTTTATACATAGTACATACCAATGTCTCGATCGGGTTCGTTGGCCAGCATCACCCGCCATCTTGTTTAAAAATGGCGGCCATTTAAATTTTTAAGAAAAATTTAAATTTGAAATGTGGTACCAAAAATTGAAAATTGAAAAAATATTTTCTTCTTATGTGTTTAACCTTGATAAAAAGATTCGGGAGCAGTTTTTGTTTCGTCTATATCTTAAGAAATGGCTGAGTTATAGCATTTTGAATTTCTAGCGTGGCTGACATTTTGAAACGTCCTGATTTTTCTCACGTAATAACAGGCGTATTTATGAACCGACTTGGATGTACCTTGGTGTGTACATAGTACATACAAATATCTCGACCGAGTTCGTTGGCCAGCTTCATCCGCCATCTTGTTTCAAAATGGCGGCCATTTAAAAAAATTAAAAAATAAAAAAAATTAAATGAGATACCAAAAAATTGGAAAATGAAAAAGATTTTTTTGTATGTGTTTGACCTTAATACAAAGATTCCGGAACAGTTTTTCTTTCGTCTATATCTAAAAAAAATGGCTGAGTAATAGCATTTTGAATTTCTCTTGTGGCTGACATTTTAAAACGACCTGATTTTTGTCACGCGATAACAGGCGTATTTATGAACCTATTTGGATGTAACTTGGTCTGTACATAGTACATACCAATGTCTCGACCGAGTTCGTTGGCCAGCTTCATTCGCCATCTTGTTTCAAAAGGGTTGCCATTTAAAAAAAAATTAAATTTAAAATTAAAAATGAGGTATTAAAAAATTGGAAAATGAAAAAGATTTTTTTTTTATGTGTTTGGCCTTGATACAAAGATTCCGGAGCAGTTTTTGTTTCTGAAAATTTGTTCTTTTGTTGATATCTTAAAAAATGGTTGATTTATAGCACTTTGAATTTCTAGCATGGCTAACATTTTAAAACGATCTTGTATTTGTCACGCGATAACACACGTATTCGCCTATTTCGATGTAAGAAGGCATGTGGATAGTATACATCAACACCTCGACCAAGTTCGCTGGCCAGATTCATCAGCCATCTTGTTTCAAAATGGCGGCCATTAAATTAAAAAATATATATATATTTAAAGTGAGGTGCAAAAAAATTAGAAATTGAAAAAGGTTTCTTTCTTAAGTATTTGATCTTGATATAAGGATTCAGGAGCATTTTTTGTTTGTCTTTACCTTAAAAAATGGCTCAGATATAGCAGTTTCAATTTCTATTGTGGGTGACATTTTGAAAAATCTGATTTTTTGCATGCGACAGCACTCCTATATATTAACCGATTCCGATGTGAGTGAGCATGTGCACAGCAATTACTAAGGTCTCGACCAAGTTCCCTGCTTAGCCTCATCCACCATGTTGTCTTAAAATGACAGGCACTTTAAGAAATTGCCGAATTTGGCAGCCAAATATAAGTTACTTTAAAGAAAAGCAGCTTGGATAAAGCTGACTAATTTCGCGAAATTCTCATTTATTATATTGATAAAAATTAGTATTGAATCTCCTATATTCGTTTCCACTAAATTGAGCTTCGTGTGTTAGCATGATATAAGTTGGCTTTTTTTAAATAAGGATTATGAAAGCTACCTCTTCCTCCCGGCACTGGCCGGAAGGACTTTCTTTTTACTTCAATTTGGGAACAACGGATTTTGAGCTTATTCTATCAACGATATTTTTCAGAATTTTCAAACTATGTTTTTGAGAGTTTTACAAAAAGTGCTCTATACATTTAGCTAACAAATTATACACATTATATTTCGATTGCGTTCGTGCATGCGCAGTGAAACATGATTTAGTAAACCTGCTCATTTTTCATACAATTTTTACTATATTTTAATTCTGATTGCGAAGTACTGTGTACAGTTTTGTTTGTCAATTTTTTTGAAAATAACTTTTTTTATATTAAGAATTCTGCAAATTATAAGCAAAAAACTTGGCAAAATTTCAGACTGTTTATTTTAAAACTCGAATTTCTCTTTGACTATACACCCTATTCTCAGAAAAATGAACACAAGTTATTACAATAAGCTACTTAATCATAATCTCGAGTTTGAACGCTTGTGTTACAGTAGTTCTTACAGGGTTATCCAAAAGATATTCGTTCTTTTTCAATTTGTTGACTGTCCCCTATGGGGTTTCGAGAAAAAAATTACTGTTTACATAGCTGTTACACAGCTGACGTTACAAAATACTGTTTACACAGCTAAAGTTTTAGATTAATTCCTCATGTTTTTTTTTTTTTTTTTCTAGGTATTTAACAAAACGTTTAAAATCATAAGTGGCTGGTCACCTTTGGCCATATAGTGTATCTGTCCGATACACCCGTGAGCAATGTATTTTCAATGGGGATAGGTGTATTGGTGGGGTATTCTCAATTTCTTGGGATGCTGTCACATATATTTCAACCTTCACTGCAGATATGTCTAGACACTATGTTTCGTATTTATTGCTCTTCTAATCTATATCACAACAAACTGATACCGTTAAATCATTCATCTGATCGACAGTAATCTCACTTCCATTTGGGTGACACACAAAGTTAATTATTTACGCAGATACAGTCGAGTCTCTATATAACGAAATCCATTGTTCCAGTAAAAAAATCGTTATATAGAGAAATTCGTTATATAGAAAATGAGTAAAAATTCCTATTTTATGTGTAATTTTTGAACAAAAATTACTTTTTAGTTGTTTAATTAAGAATTTGAAATGTTTAACTATAAATATTACCCTAATATTGTATTTCTGAATTATTTTAATAGTTTAAAAAAAGAGAACAGACATTTATTTGAAAGCATAATAAAAATCACATAAGGAAAGCTTACATTAATTTTAGACGAAGAAACCTGTAATTTTTCACTGGTTTGATTTCAAAATTGTTACACTCTTGAAAAAATGTTCACACTCTAGCAAGGAATGAAAAATTGTATCGGGAACATTTTCCTCCATTTGAATTCTCATTCACCTTAAACTTCAATTACCTCTCTAATCCTGCTCTTATATGTGTAACAATCCAATTGACACTGTTTTATGTTGGAAGGGGTGTGGGAGGGGTGGGAGATGAATTCGTTGGGCATAAAAAATAAGTAGATTCAAGGTAGAATAGTAAGATTGAAGAAAAAAAACTCAGCACTGAACGATAAATCACTTATCAGTGATGGAAAATTGATTCCATATGATTTGGAAGATTTTTTAAAACAATAAATAAAGAACATTTTATGAAAAAATATTCGTTATATGGAGATAGATATTTCGCTATATGGAGACTGTTTTAGATTCGTTATAGAGGGACTCGACTGTATTTACAAAAAAATGTTATTGTTCTCGATGGAAAGTAAGCAAGATGAATTGATGTGTTTTTAATTTCTTTTAAATATATGTCTAAAGAAATTTTAAATGCGTTTGTGAAAGATTAATTGTAATTTTTTATTTTTGTAGTAGCACATTTGAAAAATGATTATACGTTTTCGATTGCTTATTTCTGTTTTTCGTGAATACCGTTTTTCATTTTATATGCAAAAGAATTTCCAAATGTTTTGCATTTTAACAATTTATATGATATCTACTATTACTATATGAATCATTTAAAAAAAGACAATAATCGTTAAAAATGCATAAATATCGGAATTATATGTCTTTCAAAATTGAATCCAGCAAACTAGCTGTTACCCCGTAAATTAGTATTTTTTTAATATTTCAAAAAAAGAAATCAAATGACAGGAAAATACTTCATTTTGACACTTGTATAATGTCAAATGATATTTTTGGTACAACACGGTTTGTTAAAGTAAAGAATGAAGACCAATAACAATACAATGTATTTAAAACAAAATCTTATATATCTTCTTTTACCTTCTATTACCTTTTTACTCTCCTTATTACATGATGCAAACTAAATTCTATTTCCTAAAACAATGTTTCATTTGTTTAAAAATATCATTAATATTCATTTTGAAAATGCAAAACATGTTCACAAACAGAATTCTTTATGAAAAGTTGTCATCTATGTTGTTGCTTTTGACAAATGCATGTTTTTTTTTCCTGATAAATTTCGAAATGTCTTTTGATAACAGTGAGTTTCGTATTAGTGTTTTTTTTAAACATCTTCACAGTGTCTGTTGTTTATTTTCAACAGTTATTGTAATGACAGAGAAATAATTATATTGTATAAGATTTGAAATACAGTATGATTTCAAAAATCCGGCATCAAAACGACATGAGGAACAGTTTTCAGGCCTTCACATTTGAAAAGACCTGCCTTTATGAACTTACTAGCAGAACTACCCGGCTTCGCCCGTGTCAATTATAAGGAGCCTTCCAGGTAAAATAAATTAAAACGAAGTAACACGGCAATCACAATAACTGAAACTTGTGCATTCCCATCCACAAATCGTTAAAAAGGCAATCAGAAAACATGACGTTATTGTCTCCCAACCACAGTAAAATCCTTGAGCTTTAATAACTGAATGCGCGTTATGTAAGAGAAAAATATGTGATTTTCCTCACAATACGAAAAAAAAAAATTCCACCAAATCGCGCAGCATTTAGTGAAATTCTCGTTTGTATGGTACATATATAAAGTACAAACACTATGTCAGTGCCCATAAATTGTGCCCCATAAATTGTAACCCATAAATTGTGCCTTTACTGCAATTTTTCTAACTTCTAAACATCACACAATTTCAATTTTTACAATGTCGAATAGAAAAAAGTTCTTTCAAATGAAATTTTTTTGAAAACTTTATCTCAATTTTCTGATTTTAATGGATTTTACAGTAATTTTCAGGCATGGATATTTTTAAAGGTGCGTGCAACCCGATTACGAAAAATGAACCCGTTTACTCTTAATGCAATTGTATAAAGAAAAGACATGTCTATGAGTAACGCTGGTATCATATTTTCGGTGGCAACAACCTAATACAACAATTAATTTCCCTTTTACTGCAATTTAATTTCTAAACCTCGCACATTCGATTGTTTCAACGTCTTATAGAAAACAAAGTACTTCAGGTAAGATTTGTTTGTAATGTTTATCTCAGTTTACAGATTTTTGTTATGGATTTTAAAGTAATTTTCAAGCATGCATATTTTTTAAATATGCTTGCAACCCATTACAAAATATTAACTCAATTGCTCAAAGACATTGTAAATAATTTAGGATTTGTTTGTTTTCGTGTAATATTCGTCGATAACTAAATTGGCAAACGAAATTAAAACGTCAAAAATAAAATAAAATAAAACACGAAGTTAACAGATTATAGCTGTAGTGAGTTTGACTACACGTTGAAAAGATTTGACAGAATGTGATGTCATATCTAGCCTCCCCCCCCCCCCCCTTGTTCCTAAATTGTTTTCATGAAATTTGACTGTTTGTATTAAAGTAGATATTTTAATTAAAAGACAAACATTCAAACTAAGGTGCTACGTCATTTTACCGCTCTTATATATAAAATTTATTTTATATATAAAAAATGTGACTTTTCTGTTTAAAATGACGTCAATTTCAAAAATGCAAAAATATAGCGACGCGCTATCGTTATTTTTTTCATATTATTGTGTCATTTTTGAGGGTTTGGCAACAGGAAAGAAACGATTTAATTAGAAAATTTAAAAAGATATATTTCTATAATGTTAAATTATGGAAGTCTGTAGAAAAAAGGGATAAATAATGTTCTGATGATTTGTTAAAGTAGACAGGGATCTTTTCCATGTTCTAAAACGTATGTACATGAAGTGTCGTGCAAATCGGTCTAAAACTGAAGATTTGTATAAAGGATATACACACAGAGAACGGCTTTTATATATATAGATTGAACATACAAAATCAGAAAATGAATTAATTTTCGAAAAAAAGGATATAGATAATTGGCTATGCATTGACGAAAATGTATCAACAACGAAAAATGTAACGGACAGCGAGATTGCTGACGCTGTGCTAAATAGAAGCGCCGATAACGCTAGTAGCAACTCAGACGAGGATGAACAACCGGCAGAAGAAAAGGTGTCACGAAAAAAATGCATATATTTGACTGGAGAATTAATATCTGCTTTAGATATACATGAGATTAAAATTATAAAAATTAAAAAAATTAGACGTTCTGCTTATGTATAAAATACCAGAAAAACTTGTTAAAGAATGGCCAAATAATTGAAACAAACAAAATTGGCATCGATGTTTCCAAAATTCCGCGAGAAGAAATAATGTCACTCTTTATTATATTTTATTTTCTGTAACATAGAAAATATTAATTACAGTAAGTATTTTTTTATATTTAATTGTCGCTTTTTGTTACATAATTATCGCTTAATAATGAATTAAGTTATGGCTAAAGGTATCGTTAAAAAAATAGTACTACTACTTTTCATATTCGCCGAAAAATCAGGCATAGTCTCGGTCCCTGTGATGCCGGAATTTTGATGTTATACTGTATGTCTTGAATTATTTTATTTTCATCTGCGGGCGAAAGAAAATATGATTGGAGGAATTGATTGAATATAAAAGATCATTTGATTGCTACAAATGTACGGACAATTGTTTTAACTTCTTCAGTTACGAATTTCTTATGGTGAAAAAAGGTGATTTCTTTTACGATTGATTAATTTTAGATTAATTTGAATTTAAACAGCAAAGGTAAAACTGGAAAATCACTAAAAATTCACAAAACAATAACAACCCCAACATTTGCGGCCTCTGAATGTTAATGGTAATGCACGAGTGAAATGATTTCTTATGAAATAAAAAAACTAACAGTAAATTTCTTTCTTACAATTCTAAAAATTATTAAAACTTGATACATTTTATATATCTGATATTATTTTTATCAAATATTAAAGATTGTGTTCAAATAATCCAACAATACAAGAATACCGCGAAATTACTTAACGCATTTTTATATCTCTAACGGTACATCGGAAACAACATTATCAAACTTATTTGTTGGGGGATACTGTAGTGAATAAATTATCATCTAATTTTTGTTCTTCTTATTAATGATAGTAATTATAAAAAAATAATGGTCATATATGTGTCCAAGGACGTGAAGAGGATTACCATTTCTCATATTTAAAACTTTTCTCAAAAAATACCCGCTTTTCTCATAAATATTCCTTTGTGTCTGATTTCGTTTACGAAAAGATAATACTAGAAGAAGCTTTATTAATTTTTATTAAATAGGATATAAGAAATTTTCACTGATTTTAACAAGAATTGATTTATAAATATACATGATGAATATATCTAAATATCGGCTTATTCCTCAATATGTAGGTATTATTTTGATTTAAAAACCATTGCATTAATAATTTCCTTTGCAAAAAGAAGTCTAGGCATAAATTTGAACATTTTTATGAATTATTCTGTCGGTTTTAAAGAGTACAAAATTAAGAGTTTTACGAGCGGAATATATACAATGGAACTCTGATATTCCCAAATTCTGGTTTATCCGAACCGATTTTATTTTCGAAAATTATACTTGAACAAATTAACTGAAAAGATTAACTTACGAAATTTTCGGAATTTCAAAGATAAATGCCGAGGAAAAAGTGTAGAGGTTCGAATTAAACATAAAATGGTTATAGAGCATGTTTTTTAATTTCCAAACAGTTTGTACACCATAAAAAACACTCAATAATGTAAAAGTAGAAAATATGTATACAAATATAAAATAAAAATGTGCACTATAGACCTACTCGTAGAAGCCATCTAAAAAAATATCTCGAATATCAGTTTGTTTACCAGTCATTATAAAATTCTCTTTTAAAATTCAAAAAAATATTTAAGTCAAATGGCAAAAATTTATATTTACTTTCAACAATATGATTTTGCAAATTATCTACAGAAATGTGTCTTTCTTTCCCCCTCGTTGACGTGGTGACTGAGCTATTTATAGATTCGCGATTGTGAACCGTTTGTAATGGTTTGTTACATAATTTCTCATTCTGAAATTTTATTGAATTGTTATAAACATCAGGAGTGATGAAACAAGGAATACTATTTTTTCCCAAAGTCATGCCAGATTATCCAGTATACCGGAACATAGAATGACGGATTAGAGAATGTTTATTATATTACTGAGTACTTATAACTTATAATTTTTGGCACACATCTTTATTTTTACACATTTTTCTATTTTTAATGTTACTTCGGATAATCCGATTTTTTTGTAATCTGAAGAGGCACCGGTTCCAGTTAGTTCGGATTAACGGAGTTCTACTGTATTAAGATTTCTTTTTGAAATATGCTAAAATACGGATTGTGAATGTTGAACCTTTCGGTCGTAATTCGTCTTTTAATGCCTCGTCTGTTAGCTTTGTTTAGAAACATTCGGTTTAGAGTATATTTCAATTTATCTCAGTCATCATAAACCTTTGTGTAATCACAAATGGCATAATATATTTTATTTGGGATACGTATATTGCCTAAGAAAAGTAGAGTTGTATTTAACTTTTCTTTCAAAGGAAGCATTGAGAGAAAATTTCTGAAATCATATTCAACATATCATTTTAACAGTGTACAACGAGGGTTTGAAGAATTTATATTATGTTTATAAAAATCATCGTAAAATCAAATTTATTTTCCTTAATACTAGCGCAAGAAGCATGGTAGATTTTATGCTAATTCTTGTACATATTTTTGTTTTGAATGTAAGTGGAATGCGAGCATGAAATACATCTCAGCATGTATAGAAACACGCACTAAAAAAGCCTAATGAAACAACAAGCCTAAACAATAAAAAAAAAATCCATGGCGCCATGAAAATATAAGTTTGTTTTTTCTATGGTTTTTCAAATATAATAGAAAATTCTTCAACGCCGATAATGGAAAAAAGCTCTTTTGAAGACAAAAAAAAAAAAAAAAAAAAAAAAAAAAAACGTAAGTTTCAAATGTAATTAGACTATTTCCAAAATTTGCTTTAACATAATGTTTGCAGATTTTTTTTAAATCTTTGTTAAGTCAAAGTTAAATGTCATCAAAATTCAAGCAAAATTTTTAATATCTTACACGTTTCAAATTAAGCAGAAACCATTTGAGTAAAGCACATGTTGGGTGACCCATATATCTACATAAGTGTTTAGAGTATTACACTAAAAAACTGAAATGATCGTCTCATAACATTCTAAATGTAATAAATGAAATTTTTTAACAAAATATCAGGTAAATTATTCCCAACGTGTTCACTGCTAATTTTAATGTTACGATATATAATACCTTCCTCATTGCTATTTTTCATATTATGTTCTAAGGAAACCATTTTTCTTGATGGTTCGATGTGTGGATTTTGAAACACACTAAATATAGTCGTGCATTCTAAGAAATAAATATAATTTTTAATTAAAAATAGTGATTTGCTTCACTATAACATACATTATGAAACATATGTTTAATTAGACTATATATTTAAAGAATTTTCAAACTTTTAAACATATATTTATAAATTGAAATATTAAAAATTATACAATTAAGTAGTATTAACAACTTTTATTTGGAATATATGAATAAAGGAACGACATCCGTTTGCATTAAATCCAAATTTTAAAGTTCTTAAAATATATTTATTTTTGAAATATATAATACAAATCAGATTTGTTTTGTAATTTAAACCATTCAGTTTGAAAATAAATTTTGTTGGATTTTATAATTTTGTCTTCTTTTTTTTTTTTTTAATTATTAAAGAATATAATTTATAGAAAATATCCAAGTCTATTGATTGTTATTCCTTTTTACATTGATTCTGAGAAAAATATTTTGAAATAATATTAGTCAAAATAAATAATCTCTATAATAAAAGTCTAAGTCATGTGACTGTCATCAATAATTCCGGGCTGACCGCTTCGCTTTTTATATGCCAGGTGACCATTTTTTACATTTTTTATTTTCGCGTGGTAAATTAAAACAATGCTTTTATATTGAAATTAAAAGTCATGGTTTTTGGTATTATTTTTTCTTTTTTCTTTTCTTTTTCTTAAAAAATGGAAAGAAAAAGTGAAAGTCATGAATTTCAAATTAAAATTATGTATTTTAAATAAAATGAGAAAAATTATTATATTTTAGATTAATTTAATGAAATATGAAAGAATGCGATTGGAAAGACAATGTTTGAATTTATCACTTGCGCCTGGCAAACATAAAAAGGTACTACTTAGTTATACTGTAGACCAATTTCGCCAAATTATATAAATCGACAAACCACTAGCCAAATTATACAAATTGACAATTTTTATTTTAAATAGAGAAAGAATATTTATAATATTTATTTTAAATATACAAATAAATTAGTATAACATTAATAAAAATACAAATAAGACGTCGAAATAAAAATAACTTGATGATGTAAACGCGTGTAACTTGCTTAAAGTCAAGCAAATGTGACATTTACGATCAACCGTTATTGGTATTTAAAATCTTATAGTTTGGCGATAGATTTTTGGCCGACGGGATAGTCAAGTAGTACCCATAAAAATACGGAGTTCTTGATTTCTCTACTAGAAACTTCTGATTTGGAGAAGTATTGAGAAAGTAAATTAATTTTTGGTTAAAAGTAACATGGTACAATGCTTAGCACTCATCTAACGGAGACCAAACTGGTCGCCAAGGGCGGCTAGTGTTTAAAATATATTTTTACATAAAATTAAAATAAGAACATTGTAAGTTCTTCCGTATTAAACATTAAAAATAACATCAATGTTCACCCTTCTTTTTTATTTCTTATTGACAAAAATGAATCTAAATATTGCTTTGGGGAATTTGTTTTGCGGGATTACTATTCTCTGCCATTATCACTTTTTATTGAGTGTAGTTTACTAACTGTACCTTAAACTACATTTGTGTTCTTTAATCATTATATAAAACAACGCTTTACTTTAATAAATTTCGCTTTTCCAGTGAATATATTAACTTTCAAAATTAATTTTCTTTCAATATTTTCACTAAACGATTATATATTTCAAAAAATTACGTTTAACCTTTTCAAGATAAATATTACTGTTTTAGCTTACATAACATTCAGTTTATATATTTCTGGCAGGCCTTGTATTATGATCATAGGTTTGGCACATTCGTGAATATTTATACTATACAAGATAGAAATATATTATACATATAATTGTAATTAAAATGGGAGAATTCAACTTTGTGTCGATATACGAAGGTATATCAATAAGGTTTTGCCCTCACATAGAAATAATTGAGTGAAATTTATGAAATTGCTACATTTTATGTGTCCTTTTCTATATAGTCAGTGTGCAGAATAACATATTTGTGCAACCGGTATTTCAAACAGAAGGGAGGATGTATACCAAAAGGTGCGATAGTAGAACCAAAGGGGTGGGGGGGGGGCTTTTTTCTAACTTTTACCGACCCTTATATGTGACGCATAGTTGAAAAGGCCTGTGACCGATTATTCATGCTATACACCCACCGAGTCCCTCCCGCAAATTTGGCCTCCGGGGAGCACTTTTCTAAATTTTGCGGACATCATTCATGCCCCCCCCCCCCCCCCGAGGGCAAAATTGGGGGTAGGGAATCGGGAGTTGCATAATATGAATAAGTGGTCACAGGCCTTTCCACAATATGTCACATGTGGTGGTCGGCAAAAGTTGGAAAAATGACCCCCTTTGGGTCTACTATTGCGCCTCCTGGAATACACCATACCCCCTCTGTTTGAAATACCGTTTGCAGAACTGTGATACTATGCACGGTGACTATATGTAAAATGACTAATAGTATGTATCAATTTCATAAATGTACATCAATTATTTGTATGTGAAGGTAAAAACGTATTGATACACCCTTGTATTAAAAAAGAATGGAGAACGTTAAATAGCACAGAAAAAATGTATAAAAAGGTGTATACAGCTATTTCGGAGCTTCTATAGCTCCATAATCAGTAGGAAATTTAAAAATTAAAGTTTAAAACATAGAAATATGAGAGCAAGAGAGGCACTATTCACAGATCGCGGTCAGAGGAGAAATATTGCAGAGAGGTGAACCACAACACGGAGTCAATTGTTCCCGTGCACGCGAGGAGATCAATGAAAAGCGCTCAGTCAGCCGTTGTGAAGCCTGATCAGTAGTCGTGAGGTTCTCCTCCTAAAGCTGGTAGACGCGAGCTGCTGGGCTCCAACCAAATCGCGCCCATCAGCCTCATTGTTTGGAGTTTTCCATGGTTTTCTTCGAACCTTGGATTTCCTTGCGTAAATACGGGTAGGTTACCCTTGAAAAACCACCACGGACGGCACTCCCTCTTTGAGCCTACAGCCCTCGTGTAGATAATCGGCCGTCATAAATAACACCAACACCAGCCATTGTGGAAGAAACAAAGCAGAAATGGGGAAAACAGGGATAGGGAAGAGAACGAATTAAAGAGATGGGAGCCAAACTTTAGAGAAATCGTGCGTACGGGACAGATTATTAACCAAGCTATTAGAATTCTCCCACATATGATAAGATCCACAAAATTCTAGATCGAAAATAGAACAGCATTTCTTAAATATTAAACCTTCGGAAAATTTAAAATTATTATTGTTAGACCAGCAGTAGTTAGCAATGTGGAAGAGTTTGATGCCACAATTTTTAATATTATTTTTATCAGTAATCATTTTTAATATTATTTTTTTCACTTTTAACATTATTAAATCCCGTAAGCGGACCTTGAAAGGTCGGTTCGTTTGGCCAATGAAAATTTTATCGCTTTCGCAACAAATCCTGTAGAACCTGTAGAATCCATGTAAAACATTGTCCATTGGATGATTGAGATTTCTAAATTCGATTTTTTAAAAGGAGTATAAATTACTTTCAAATTTCATTCAAAATCAAATTTTATTAATATTTTAGATATTTGATAACTTGATTACGGGAAAAATGTTTTAAACTTTAATTTTTAAATTTCTCACTGATGATGGAGCTTTAGAAACTATAAACAGCTGTATGCATTTTTGATACACATTTTTATATTTGGGCTATTTAACGTTGTCTGTTTTTTTCTTAAGGTATAGTTGTATTTCATATATTTTATTTGCAATGTAATTTCATTATTATGTGCAGTGATAAACGTTATAGGGGAGACACCGGAATAAGATGAAGAGCGGAGCAAGATGACGAATGTCTTAATTTTTCCGTTTTCCAATAGGTGGCAGCATCAAACAGTGCTACTGGCTCTTCTATCGGCCGCTCGTTAAATAATAGTATAGAGACACTGAAATCGCCATTTTTGTGTTAGTTGTGAAGCTTTGTTTGTTTACCACTGCCACGTAATAACTTTTATGCATAAGTAAACAAGATCTGCTACAGATACAGGTAAGATATATCTTTTCTCTTTAATATTTAAAAGTAATTTAGTTTAAATACTACCTATTACCATGAATAAATGTCAATTAATCGCCTTCCTTCATGGCAATGAAAACGAATATTTTTAAACAGGCAGTCCGGTGCAAGATGACGAGCTCGTCATCCTCAGAACCTGGTAGAAGAAAAGCAACGTATAAATCCTCCACGAGAACCAGAACTTATGGCAAATGCTGATTCCGATGCACCAAAGAAGCCTGTTAGTGTTTTTGATTTCAAACCATTGCTTAAAGCAACACAGTGTGAGAAAAAAAGAAAAAGCAAAACACTGAGCTCAAGCATTCTTACAAACACACACACATTAAAGAAATGTTAGAACAAAGGGAAAAGCAGAAAGAAGAACAGGAACGTTTGAAAAACAGAGAACAGAAGATCGTGAAGCTAAAAAGGGAGTAAAACAACTCAAACTAAGTTCCTGTAGGTCTAAGTCTATTAAATCCAGGCCAAACAGTCCAGTTGCATCAACTTCAAAGGATGGTGTTTTCAGATGTCCTGCTTGTGACGAGGAATATTGTGACCCACCAACAGAAGAATGGAATTCAATGCTGTAAATGCCAAGAGTGATGCAATGAGGAATGTTCTAATTATGAAAATGGCATTTTTATTTGTGACTATTGTTAGCTGCACAACTAAACACTTCAACATTACGTTACAATGCATTATGCTTAATTTGATACTTTGAAGATCTAAAAACACAGTTATGATTTGTTAAACCATGTAACTTATTCAAAAGATAAAATATGTTCATTCTTTTTCATTGTTGTCATCTTGACCCAGTACTGGGGCAAGATGTCGATTTGTTAAAGTTATGAAAAAATAAAATTATCCTTTATTTTATTTTTTTTTGTTTGAAAAATTAAATGGTAATATATTTAATATTACAAAAGCATACGCTAACAGTTCATGTAAAATTAATTTTACTATACTTAAAAATAAATTAATAAACAAGAAAAATTGTTAACATAGTCATCTTGCCCAGGTATCCCCTACATATCCATTATTTTAATATAGAGCTATTTAATAAATAATAAGAAACTGCTTTATGATTTACTATTTTCCTCCATGTTTCCTCTATTTTTAAGTACTAGTATTTTGATGATTTGTAGCACTATAAGTTGTTCTGTAAAATTTATGTCTCATAAAACATCGAAGCTTCGAAACAAATAATATTTCTTTAGATTTTTCCAGTAATAAATGGAAAGTACTTCTCTCAGACGCTGACAAAAATCTCTAAACATTAAAGTAATGGACAATAAAAGTATGAAATATAAATCGAATCGATTTCACCGTCAATCATTTAGTTGACAATAGAAAAGTCTTAAACAATTGGTTTATCCGCAAAATTTTCTAAAATAATTCTTTTATACCTTCATGAATATTTACATAGTAAAAAAGAAAATCTCCAATATTCCGTTGAGAATGCCGGAAGAAATTACATATTTATAGAATTGCAGCAGCAAAACCATTTAAACGAGCAAAGGTTGGTGAAAAATAATAAACTTACTTATTACATTAATGAAAGCAATTTAATAAGGTTATTCATAATGCTTTAACCTCTATGGAGAAGCATTTAAACAAGTTTCAACATATTTCTCCTTTATTGTTTACTATATAACTTACACCGTTTATTTTTAGAGTCGATTAAAACATTATCTCAAAGCAACTTTTTTATAAAAGTGTCATGTTTGTAAAGAACGTTGCCCATTAAAATAAATTTAGATCATTTTAAAAAATCGATTTGAGAAAGTAAAGAATGATTCATTTTCAAAAATTTCCTCATTTACAGTTCTTGAGCAAAGTTTGAACAATCGAATTGGTCCTACTGTTGTTTTTAATATTTTTCATTCCAGAAAACTATAACGCAAAGCAACAACATCCTTATTTCATAAATAAAAGGAATTTTTCTCTATGATCTCAAACGTTGAAATGTAGGGCAATATATGTAAATGTTGGTGGATTGTTATGCAACGTCAATTATTTATAAAACACGTGAAAGAAAACTTTAACCCTCTAATTTTCGCTACAAGAAATTGCTAAGGAGAACATATTCTTCAGTCTTATTTATGTTACTGTTGGTCAAGTAAAAATATGAAAAATATGCGATTTTATTCTATTTTATAGGATTTTAGTATGGTATCATATAACCTACCATGGGCAGATTAAGATGAAATTTGCAGGATTTTACCCTAAATCTAAATTATTTTACTTTGTTAATTTTATTACATTTTTAATTTTTAAATGTTGTATGACCTAAAACAAGTTATTTCTTTATATATATACCAATTACTTTTAGAACCGTAACTTGTGAATTTGGTTCTTACCTGGAATGTGTAAATAAAAAATTGTTGAATATATTACAAAAGATTTTCGATCAAGTTATAAATGAATATTCTTCGATAGCAATAAAAAATAGCTATGAACTTATAAAAAGTTTTAAAAAGCTGAAAAACATTACAGGATTGTATACATATGATTTCGAGGATTTGTATAACAGCATAAATTTAGATGATTTGAAGTACAGAGTTATGGATTTTTTCAAGAAATCTAAAGAGAAGGATATCAGTATTGAAATATTCACCGATTTATTTCAGTTTGTTGTTTACGAAAATTATCTGTTTGAAGGGAAACAAATATATAAACAAGTGAGAGGTATTCCAATGTGGGGCAGTTGTAGCTCCATCCTTGCAGATATTTATCTGTTTACATATGAAGCCGGTTTATTCTTGGAAAAAGACTTAAATATATACAGATATATAGATGATGTTTTGGGGGTTGAGCTGAATAACAATAAAGAAATTTATCAATTTAAATGTTATCCAGAGATTTTAAATTTTAAAAAGTGCTTCGGATAATCAAGGCAATGTCAACTACTTGGATGTTAAGTTGGATATTATAAACGGAATTTTAGTATATAGTATTTATGATAAAAGGAATTATTTTGATTTTGATACAATAAAAATATTAAACTTTAATAGTAACGTGCATGTTTTAATTTTTAGAAATATATATTTAAATGGTTTAAATCGTATTGCAAATTTGTGTTCAAATGTTGATAAATTGGTTGGTGAAATTTTTAACCTTTACATAAACGCCAGTAAACAAAATAACAAAATACATTTTCTGAATGATTTAGCTCTCAATTTTATCAAGAAAAAAAGCTATCGAAATAAAACATTGAAATTGTTCGATGATGGTGATTTATCGATACGTGATTCCTATCGAAAAAAGCTTAGCGGTGAGGATATTCACGGGCTTCATTTGACGGCTTTTGGGTTAATTTGTGGTTTTCATTTTTTCAATTTTAATTTTGTTTGGTCTTGGCAAGTGAGGGGGAATGTTGTGCACGTAAAACATGTTTAACCCAGCAGTGCAAGTCATAAGCCTTGGCCTCTTGTCTTCATATTATTTTTTTCTTAGTTACTTTTGGTTTTGTTAATTATTGTTTTAGTTACAGTTTGTTAGATGTTTTTTTCGTGTAATAAATTATATGAATTTGAATTTTTCAATATATATATATATATATATATATATACATATACATACACATACTAAACTTCCGATTATCCGTCACTCACGTGATCGTCGGTGTCTCGGATAATCGAAATAGACAGATAATCGAAGGACAGTACAAGACCGTTAGTAAATTACATTTGACTATGTTAATTTATAAAAAAGAGCAATTAAAATATGTATTTTCCTATTCGTTGTGTATTTTTGTTTATAAAAGGCACAACTGTTAATAAGAAATCTGTGTATCTGGCAAATGTACAATTTTACTGAATGCCTGAATTTTGCGTAATACCTGCTTTCATCCAAAGTTACTCATTATACACCTTTGTTTGCATTTTGTTTCGGATTTTTTTGCAGAAAGATTACGAGTTTTACGTAATTAAGGACTTAGGTTTCACTTGATTCCTCTTGCATCGCAAGCCAATTAATGGATTTAGAGAGCATAGTCTATATGACTGAACCCTGGTTGTTAATTTCAGGATTTATCACATTTACCCATTTCAGGTTTTACTGGATCAAAAAAAAAAATAATAATAATAATAATAATTCTGTCATTCGTGAATGCTTCATAATCAATAACATTCTAGTCACAATTAAGTGAGTCTGTAATTTCATTCGCAGAAATATTTTTTAGCTATTGTTCGTGAGGTGAGACAAACATTTCACTCAAAACAGCGTCGTCTCACTTAGGTTTTCGTGCATTTGAATTTTCGTTGTTCGTTTGAAAAAAAAAAAAAAATAGGAAAGAAGGGTGGCGGTTGATAGACTGATGGATAAGTGGATGTTTACTGTATATCCAATTTTTCCATACAATTTTATTTCTCCGCCATTTATTCAGTTTTAGATAATAATAATAATAATAATAATAATAATAATAATAATAATAATAACCTCATTTTATTTATTGTTTTTGTGTATAATTATATATATATAAGACTAATGTAGTAAATAGCGGCAAAAAATAACTGCTATATTTTTTTTTTTTTTTTTTTTTTTTTTTTTTTTGCCGATGGTAACGAGTATAAAAATTATTTTGACCCATTCTCCAAATTCTCTTAAAAAACGCATAAGAGTTCAATTCAAAATATTTGTATAATATAAGTAAACCATATTTGGTGAAAAAAAAACTATTTTCTTAAATTCATGTTATTTAAGTAAACTAAACAGTTAAAACATGTATCTTTTAAAATTTACAACTGCATATTTGAATAACGCATCAAGGTTCTAAAAATGCATATTTTAAAAATTTGCATGCGAATATTCGATTAAATTTAATTGAGTCAGTATGCAACTGGATTTATAATTAATTGTTTCGATAGTTTCTTTTGAAAGTTATTTCTGCAAAATCCGTAGACCCTGAAATAATTTATAAATAAATAATTAAATTTTGGATATATTTTTCGAAAAAATTGCTCAATCTCCGGAAATCCATAAAAGTTTTGTGTATCTAAAGATTTTCGATAAGAATAAAAAATGCGTGTTTGTATAAAATCCATCGTTAAATACTTTATGAATATTGTTTTTCAGAAATAAATAGAATTAAATAAGTTTTATTAGCAATAGAATTTCTGAAGTTATTAAAGGATCAGAGTCCATAAACCGCGCTTTTGGCCCATAAAATAGACTAAAATTTCGGTTATATTATACTCACTTAATTACCCTCTTTAATATTAGAATGTATATATTGTACAATTTTAACAATAATTTTAGTATTTTGTTCGTATTTATATGACATACACAAGCTCAAAGTTCGTACAATTCGTAGTTTTGATGAAATATACGCAATTTCTGCTATTTTTACCTAAATTTACTCTCTATTTTTAATATTTTACTACGAGCGCAGCTTTGCAACTCTTTTATTTTAACATATTTTAAATATTTTGATGTCTTTTATAATATATGTCAAGAAGAAAGTGTTGGAAGATTTCCTTTTTATATTTCAGTAAACGCAACTCTGCCACAGTTTTTCCTATTTGACTATTTCTAAAACTGTAATAAAAGTAAATTAGATTGTAGGCTCCATCATCAGTTAAAGTACAGCTTAGTTTTTTAATGCGTCAAGAAAAGCTATCTCAAAAAGAAAATAAAAATAAAAATAAAGTTTTCATTCATTTTACGATGATTGTATAAGAATTCCTTATACTTCTTTAATGTAAATAGCAGAAGAAATATTCATCCTTTTCATAATCGTAGTTGTCATTGGTATAAAGGAGTTTGCCATCACATATTAGTTTTTAACGGTTTTCCCGTTTTCCCATTTAAAATTATGCTTTTTCTAAGTTCTTACTTTTAATGACCACTCTGGATCTGGATTCAATTATTTTGTAACAATCGTTTCCTTTTATAAAATCGAGCAATCAGTTTTACTTCTCTCCCTGTGTTTCTTTTTAACCACAGAGCAATGCATTAAAATAAAAGAAATAATATCCTTTAACCGCCTAGCAACATTTTTCATATTTTCACTCTAATACCTAATTTATTGCTAAGCAGAATTTATCCAGACACTTTACATCTTGCGCTGTTAGACATTGCAGATGGCTTTCTTTTCTGCAACGTAAAAAAAAAAAAATATTTCATTATTGGTACTTTGCGTATAACTTTTCGTTCATTAACTTTCATTTTCGGTCCTTCGATCCCATGAGAGCTTTGGCAACCTCCTGTAGAATTTTATTCTTGTGATTTTCTGTACTCCGTAATTCTATCATTTGGCGTTAGAGAATTCATATTTTGCCTTTTGACATCCCCCCCCCCGCCCATTGAGTTATAACTAATAGAAAACATGCCTCAGCTCAATCAATTCTCGCCATATCATACGTTATTGGCTATATTTGTGTATATGTAGTTCGGCTCGATGATTTCGAGAAAATGCAATTACGCCCCCTTCTCTTTATGATTGTACTGGCAACATAATATGTAGCATGTTTTGTCTACTCTCCAGCATCGGCATTTGTGGCCGAAAATCTCGAAGTGTGCTCAAAGAATCTGGCGATTAATAAAACTCTTCAGATATACTTCGCTCTTCCTGTGCTGAATTGAAACGACCTCCTGTCCTTTATTCGAAATATTAATATTTAGTTAATGACACTTTGATGTTGCTGAGATATCATCAAGCATCATCTGTACAACAGATATCAATATAACAATTGGGTTGATGCATTATTCCGTTAAATGTGTTTAAATTCTATAAAACCACACCTGAAAAAATCTGACAGTGACTGATACGTTTATGAAAGGGTGAATTATTGGAATGTTTGAATGTGGACGATCCCAAACTGAAAGGGTCACGAATTCTGAATGTGTCTTTATGTGTACAAACTGTAGTACAGGATTCAAAGTACTGCAGATGTTACTCGGAGACCAGTACCATGTCTACCAAGTGTTACAAGCGCTCGGCAAGACCAATATTTTACACTAACTGCGCGACGTCAACGTCACAGTTCTACTAGACAACTTTATTCATAGCTGATAGTCTCCACAGGAGTAAGAGATTCCCGCCAAGCTGTTTACATGAGACTTAAACAAATTGCTCTCTATGCCAGTGTTGCCAGTGGTCTACTTTTTAAAAATTTAGATTACTTGATTGGCACCACTTTTTTGAAATAGTAAAATTTGCCTTATTTAATGACATATTAATTAAGGAGAAAAGAAGGGAAATTTTACCATTTCAGAAAAGTGGTGCCAATCAAGAAATCTAAATTTTAGAAAAGTAGCCCACTGGCAGCACTGCTCTATACTAGACAACCAGTTTGTATTAACTTCTCGTTTGCATTTAAACGCGACCTTTTTCAGTGGAGATCGAACACCAGCAATAGATTGGGGCACAATGGTCCAATGTCATGTTCAGTAACGAATCCAGATTTACTCTGCAAACCGATTCTCATCGTATAGCGACCTGGAGAGAGCATGGAAATCGGTTTCATTCAAGAAACATAACATAAAGATATAATTATCCTTCAGGGGGGGGGGGGTAGTGTTGGCAGGCAATATGCTGAACGGTTGCACAGAACTACACATCGACAAGGGGTCTGTTACTGCTGTAAGATACAAATATAAAATCCTCGAGCCTTACGATCGCCTGTTTCGAGTTGACGTCGGTCCTAGATCCATATTCATGGATGATAATGGCAATCTTCCATTTGCGCCCATCATCAACGTTTCCTTGAAACTGAAAATATCCAACGCATGCAATGGCCTTCTATGTTTCTTGATCCCAAGAACACACATCTCATCAATTATCTAATCAAAGTATGGGAAATTGTTGTGCGACATGCGTGGCTGTCAGATGTATCCACACACCTCATTAAAGTGTAGCAATATATATTTTTTTATCATTTTTTTGCTCAGTTTCAAGCTATTGATTACAAAATAAATATTATCTTTGTTCTTCACACATGTATTCTGGTACACTGTAAAAAAATCTGTAAAGTTACTAAAGTTTTTCTAGGAAACTGGGATTCCTAAAAATTTTTATGTAACGGCAACAACAAAAATTCCTGTAACAGCGTCTGTTACAGGAATTTTTCTTGTTGCCGTCACATAAAAACTTTGCAGATTTGTTTTTTAGAGTGTATAACCCTTTTATACCCTCGCACCATGTTTCTTTTAATTGTGCCTTAAGTTTGCTCATAAACAGCAATTATTCTTAACTTTTGGATATATATATATACGTATTATCATATATCAGACAAATCCATGTTAGAAGCGATAACAGAAAAAAATTATTTCCAAACAAACAAAAACAAAATGCTGATGATATAATATACTTAGATTAACCTTCTCGCTGCGTAATTGTTTTATCAAAATACCTTCAAAAACTGCGTATTTAAACCCTTCGCGACGAGCGTCTTTTAGGAATTTTTATTCTTTTGTCACCGGTTTTTCAAAATAAAATTTTTGTCTAATTCTAATCGCGAAAATGCTCCGATTAAATAAGGCAAAATTTACAATAAAAAATAACTGGTGGAAATAATCAAGGAGGGTTAATTAGACGGAAAAACTGCATCCCCGATGAAATCTCGGGTTGCGCAATTTTTTCTACTTTTACGTTGCCCGAGGAAATCTCGGGTTGCGCAGCGAGAGGTTTAAGAATTTGAAATTTTATCAAATCTTTTAGCAGTGTCATCTCCTGAAATACCATTAAAGTCCATACTCGGTTTTATTGTAGGCATAATGCATTCGGGATTTAGGAAAAAACACCTTATTATATTATTTTCAGTATTTTCAGTAATATGGCTGAGACTAAGATGCAAATGACATATTTTACAACATAGCAATATATTTTCTAGTGACAGACGCAATAAAATATTAGTTATAATAATAAAAGAGCTGGACATTTACGCCATGAACTGTTACATATAAACGTGAAAATAAAAATCACAATTTTCCTAAACGGTGTATACAATGTTGCAAAGTCTAAAAACTACACAAACATTAAAAGAAAGTTAAGATATTCAACATTTCGATCGTTAATATTCTATTGCTTTGCATATATTATTTCATTTTTTTGTAAAGAAAAAAAGTTATTTTTAAATGTAATTATCTGAAACATTGGGTTGAATAATGAATATTATTTATAAAAGTCATTTTAATAACCACAAAAATGATAATATTTGTTTTTATAATCAGTTTATAAGAATTTGTTTCCAGGTAATTATACTCCCTATGATAGACAATTGAATAAACTTACATAATGCTAGGTTTAATTTTTATAATGAATAGGAGTTATACAATTTTAACATCATAATCAGCTCTTTAATATTCAAAGAGAATTTATTGTGATCATTTCTTCCAATATTGTATGAATAATATCACTTACGAATTCTGATGATGCATTGTCATTTGTTAATAAATAACTACATCGCAATTATATTTAACTATGTTTATTTATTTAAGCCGTTGATAAAATATAATGAATGAATAATTATAAAATTAGCATGTCGTTCCTTTTTCTAGAACAATATACAATTACAAAAGCTGTCTAAAATAGCTGTTTAAAATAGAGTAAAATTAACTATTGTTTAAAACTTTTAATTATTCATATGCTAAGCTTAATTGAGACACATGAAATATTCCTCCGAAATATAAAACAATGTTTCAAGTTATATTGAAAACACGAATGCGAATGTTCAAAAAGTTTTTAATAAATTCAGGCAATAAAATTCGAAACACGTTTACGAGAATTTAAATATTTATAGGGTAAAATATGCATATGTGACGAGCTTTTATTATTTTTAATTCATAACAGTTATTTGTTTTCCATGCTAAAAAGGGTTCGAAAACTTCAATACGAAAATAGAACGTGGGTATGGTGTAAATGTGAAAATGTTTAAGAATGGATTTTGAGTTTTAAATCATTGGTACTAAATTGGTAGTACATTGGATTTGTGAAAGTGACGTAAATTCTATTAATGCATTTTAATCAATACATATTTAAATACTATTTGAATCTGTAAATTAGATATCTGAATATGTGAATTAGACATTTAAACATGTGTTAGCCTTTTTTTGTATTAAAAAAATCGCAAATTTTTCTATGATTATAGAACGTGGTTAAGTATGAAAGTATTCACACAGAAAAAACACTGTATTTTAAAAGATTATTACTGAAAACGAAAGAGTTTTGTGAAAGTGCTTTAAGTTATATTTATACAATAGGTCAGTACATAATTGAATATTATTTGAGTATGTAAATTACCTATTAGAGTGTTCGAATCAGCTATTTCAATATGTGAATTGTCTATTTGTTTTATCTGCAAAGAAAGCAGCACAAATCTCTTCATGATATTAGAACTTGTACGAAGATAAGAATGTTTAGAAATTGATACTGGGTTTTAAAACATTAGTTCTGAAAAGTGAAGATGAAAAGTTGTCAAAGTTAATATAAATAATATTAACATAAAATATCAGTATATATTTTAATAGTATTGCTATATATATATTAGCTCTTTGAAAATGTGAATCAGCTATTTACAAATGGGAATTAGATATTTCTTTTCTATGCAAAAATATAATAAAAATAAAATACACTGCTCAAAACAATTAGGGGAGCACATGGTTTTAACGAAATTACGCAAATAAATACACTGATAAGTAACGTAAAATAAAACATCCATAAATTAAAGTGCTGTAGAAAACAGATAAAGAAAATTTCACACGTAAATTAAAGTTTATGACGTCAGAAGCTGGAAAAAGGTGATAAGTGCAGAAATCGGGATTTTGCAGAAACGTCTGTTTCACTGCTTCAGTTGTAAAATTCAATTTCCCAGCTTGTGTTTTTAGAAAAGGTGGCTTGAAAATGTCACAACAACATGGTTTACAGCAATCCATGGCTTGGCGTGTTATCGGGACAGTTGAATTAGAGGAAACACAACGAAGTGTAGTGGACGCTGTTAGAGTCGCAAGAAGTGTCCATGGAAAGCTGTGGAATCGATTCCAAGACACATGGAATGGTAGTCATCGACAAGTGCAAGGTCGAAAATGTGCTAACACAGAAACTGATGACCGATATATCTTGTTAACAGCCCGTCGAGACGAAACGGGCAATGCTACACAGCTGCAAACACGGTTGTTTTTGGGAGAACACGAATGTTGTCCGGCCAAACAGTCCAAAATAGGCTTCATTAGGGTGTCTCTATGCACGTAAGCCAATGGACTGTATTCCGTTGACCTCAAGCCACTGTGCGGCCCAAAGAAGGTGGGGAACTGCACATCGAGTTTGGAGGCAACGTTGTTGGAGTGAAATTCTGTTTACAGACGAGTCAAGATTCAGTCTGGATGTGGCATCTGATGTGTTTTGGCATGGAAAGAAAGAGGCACTCAAAATAATCCCACATTCGTTCGTGAAAGATCACATTACAGACGAGGTGGGTTGATGCTCTCGGCTGGAATTAGCATAGGTTGACGTACGTACCTGCATACCATTCGGGATAGCACTTTGACGGTCCAGAGTAATATAGACGAGATACAGAGACCTCATGTCGTATTTTATGTTGCAGTAATTAGTGATTTCTTTTTTTTCCATGCATGATAATGCCAGACTTTTTACAGTTCGTCCCCTCATAGCATGCATGGTCACAGTGACGTCATTGTGACGTCACTGTAAGTCACTGTGGTCACGTCACAACTGTGACCAAAATGCCACCACTCAGTGATGTCACACTGTGACTGATATGTGAACTTCTTAGAAAACTTTAAAAAATTACAAAAATTCTTCCAAACATGTTATTTACTGTAAAAAATATTTTTCTGGCAATTAAAAAATTTTTTGTGACGTCACCGTTATGTCACTACATGTAACGTACGCCTCATTATGCGTAAAAAAAAACCCACCATATTGTAAACTCACAGTGTGACTAAACATATACTAAGATTAAAACGTTTCCACTTCAATATACAATATAAATACAATAAAAATAATTCAGTGTTTGTTTCCGGCTAATATTTCACAACGAAATTAAAAACTTCATCAAAAAATGTACATAAATAAAACACAAATTTAATAGACCTGTAATCGAACTGCTCGCTTAGACTACTAAAACTATTTTAATTAAAAACACCTGCTGTAAGTAGTAAAATATTTGGCGATTTTTTTTACTTTTAACTCTTGGAATGTTGCTAATATGAAAGTATCGCTATTGAATTTTAAAACTTTATTTGAATACATAATTGATATTTTTCATATAAAAATGTTTTTTGGTGTTATTAGCGGTCAATCTAGAAAAATGTATTAACTGTAAATATATATTAGAGATTTTAAAAATAAGAAAATGTTTTCCTCCTGTATTCTATAATCCGGGAAGTTGGTTTGTTATTTATAAATTATTCTTTTCAGCGGAAATGGCAGAAAATAATATACAGGTAAAGAAAGCAAAGATTGGTTTGTGTGTGGGCATGGGGAGGGACGGAGTTTTGTAATAAAGCATTGCTTTATTATAACAAATGAAAACACTTGCATATATTCAGTAATAAATGTTTCGGCTAGTGTTTAATTATTTTAAATAATTCAATTTAAAAAAAAAAATTCGCTACTTGTGTCACACTTTTTAAATAAATTTAACTTTTTCCGAATATCAAATAAAATATACAAAATGTATGCTAAACGTATGGCGTAATTAATTATTCATATATATATATATATATATATTATTTCTAGAAATTTATTTTGAAAAATACTGTTATTTTACAAGCTGTTTTACTATACAGGAAATTAAAATAGAAAAAAAAATGAGAATTGCCTGATACCCCCCCCCCCCCCCCACTCCCGCACAAAGAAGATTATTTCGCCAGTTATTTTATTTCTTTTTTACGAACATATTTACATTTACTACGTAATATAAACTTGACATTTCTATTTTCAAAAAATCTTGGATTATTGCATATTAAAATTAATTTTAAATACTCTAAAAATTCAAACATTGTTTAATTTGTTATACTCCCAGTATTAGTATAATTATTGTCATATTTGAAAAAAATGTAGCTTTACAAAACTTAAAACTTCAACTATTTTGAAACATATCTAAAAAAAGTTAAATGCATCAAAAAATTTTTGAAACAAGAAATTTTAATTAGAACCATGCTTATAAAAATATTACGTCATATAAATGTATAAGAACGGAAAAGACACCTGCTAATGTTCTGTGCCTTGATAAACAAAAGAGCGCGAAAAAAACCGCAGACGATAAAAACTATTAAAGACAACATATTGCGTTTAGTCTTTGGATCAGGCTGAGAGAGTTTTTTGCTGGACAATAAGTAGTGTTGTGAACGTGCAGTCTGTCAGATATAAATATTTAACCTAAAAAATTCATAGGAATAATCATTCCAAGATATCACTTTAGACGAAAGTATTTGTCCGAGATAATTACACTAGCTTTGGTGTGGTTTAAAATGATTCCCATCATTGCTATGGTATTTATTGTTGGACATATTTTGTACTTCAAATTTTTTTTCTTTCTAAAACATGGATTACATCAGGATATAAAGAACGACGTTAAGGGGAGAAAAAGGTATGAAAAAATATTTTATTCCAGAGTTTGCTATTCTTTTAATTATAAAGATTTTAGTATTTTCTTATAAACATTTCATTAACCTGATAAAGTTTAGTAGATTTATTATTTAATTTATTGAAATAAATAACTGTCTATCAACAATTTTAATCAGATGATTAAAATCAATTATATAAATTTATTTTAATCAGATTTGTTTTCTTTTAAAATATTATAGATTAAAATCACATATTTTCTCAAACGTTAAAATGACATAGAAAAATATTTTAATCGAAGTTTAACATAAGCAGCTAATATTTAAATGTATTTAACGTACTAAATAAAAAGGCCTTTTTATAAAATAAAATTTTTTGATGGTCTGAAACAATTTGCGTTGCACATTTTTATTTAAAAATTAATATCTATCCAGAATATATATTTAGAAAAAATAAGATTTTTCTTTACATAATGTAGAAGTACTATTTAAAGGATATCATGCATATGTAGCATTAAGGGAAAAATCAGTGTCAATGAGTATTATTCGATGTGAGAAAAGTTATAAAAATTTATAAAGAGATATCCTTAGCTGGTAAGATCTTTTCTGTTAAACATTATTAAAGAAAAGTTTTCAAAGTAAACCGGTGTTTCAATTTGTTGACAAATATAGAAATTATACGACTCAGTGAGAATTTAAATATGGTTTTATTGAAAGATTTTAATTATTAAAAAGCATATACATGTACTTGAATGAATGAAGCTAAAATGTAAAATATATTTCATTATTTATTTTTTTTTTTATTCTGGATGCTTTTAATAATTTATTTCCTGAATGATTTTATACTTATAAACTTCGAAATATCTATACTATACACTCTATTAGAAAACAGACTGATAAAAGAAGGCTTGTTATTTATAATTATCATCCAATCCTGTAAATAATATAATAATAATAATAATGAACCAATGTCTGTTTCTATTTTGTGCTTATGTTTTGGATTTTTATACTTTATTCACATAAAAATGGCTAACTATTTTATATTATTTTAATTATTTTTTATTTTTACTGTGTCATTTAAAAGTAAATATGATTACCTGCATTTGTAACAGACTGTATATATAAAATTTTCACAGCACGTTATTCTAAAACCTTTATAGTAAATTAAAAACTTCATCAAAAAATGTACATAAATAAAACACAAATTTAATAAACATGTAATCGAACTGCTCGCTTAAACTACTAAAACTATTAGAATAATAATAAAAAAAAACTGCTATTGGTAGTAAAATCTTTGGCGACTTCTTCGACTATTAACTCTTTGAATGTTGCTAATATGGAAGTATCGCTATTGAATTTCAAAATTTTATTTCAATACATAATTGATATTTTTCATATAAAAATGATTTTTGATGTTACTAGTCAAACGTATAAATTGTAAATATATAATGGAGATTTCAATAATTAAAAAAATGTTTTTCTCCTGTATTCTATAATCCGAGAAGTTGTACTATTCTTAATAATATCAGAGATATAGTGGCCTTGGCAACAGACATCCGGCCAGATAGATCCTCGGCAAATTGTAGAAAAAGTTTTGCATTAGACTCCGAATAGAGTAGCTGCTGTGCATAAACATTTTAATGATCGTTGTTTCCTAAAAATCATAGGCAGTAAGAGTTGTTATTACTGTTACTATATAATTTCATAAATAAAAATGTAATTTTGGCAATCAATTTTTAAAGTTACTTTTGAATACCCAAAAGATGTTTTTAAATATGTGTTTTACTGCAGGCAGACTTTCATATAAAATGAATGAACCTTTTGTATCACCTCACCGTTATGCATATTCCAAAAATACCCCAAAGTTAAGGTGAGTTATACATAGAGTGTAAAAAAATCATGATTAAAAAAATCGGATTTTTTTATTTAAATCAGATTTTTTAAAATTTAAATCGAATTTTTATGATTTGTTTCCCTGCATTAAAACGCGGATTAGCTTTTAATACTTTTAGGTTTCTAAAACAATTAAACCTGTAATCGATAAGATAATCTATGTTTTAAGTTTAGTTATAATTATTAGTTAGTGTAATTAGAATGTATATAAAACACCATTCATTTTCATTAGTAGTATGCAATAAGGTTACATACATTGATATTTTGTAATAATTATCTAAAACTGTATTAAATACTATTGATATTTGCAGTTATTAAAATTATTAATCTCTGCACTTAATATCAAATTGTTGACAATGTTTTAAATTAATCATTTTTCCAACAATTAACTCTCTAATTAGGAAAAAAACATTTTTTATATTTTAATTCCTAAAATGATAATTTAATATTCATAGAAAAAAGAGGTGCTAGTTCAGTAAAAACAGAGCATTACTTCATGAGTAAATGTATTAGTAATATGTTTATTAATACTATAAGGAAAAATTATATCATTTGTTAATATGATAAATAAAGTGGCATTACTTTTTAAGGATTTTATGAATTACAAATTGAAAAATACAATTAAATAACGACATGATTTAACAATATCTTGTATCTTCTAAAGAAATAAAGTTCTATAATTTTTGCAAGGTCTTGGGCACACTGATTTACCAAATACTGTGGTATGGGGAAGTTTTTTATGAGAAATCTCTGATTGCAACTAAAGGTGAATTTCAGTTTTTTTTAAAGGGTGTATTCGCCAATTTTAAAAAGAGCAGGGTACTGAAACTTTAAAAAATTACCTAGAGGAAACAGTAAGTAATTGTATAATTAATAAAAACTGCAAATAAATAAATTTCTTAACTGTTATTTTACTCCCTAAAATTCCCCCAAATCTCCGAAAATATTCTTTTTGTTCCTAAAAATATATATTAGCTCGTTAACTCCGTAAATTGCAAAGTATTTCGAGATCGCCAAAATTTTACCGAAAAACATAGCGAACTTCGGAAAATAGTAACCGAAAACGACGCGTATTTCGTCCAAACGATCGTGATAAAAACGCCAATTTAGTCAAAAGATTGCTAAAAAACACGAATTTCTTCAAACGATCGTGAAAAAAACGCGAATTTAGTCATAAGATCGCGGAATAAAGCTAATTTCCACAAAGAATTTGGGGAAAAAACTCAAATTCAAACTAAGGATCACACGTGTGAAAAAGCGAATTTCGACAAAGAATCCTAAAAAAAAACATTTGGATTTCATCTAAGGATCACGGGAAAAAAAAACTAATTTCTTCAAGGGATCGCTAATTATGCCAGAAGATCTCGAAAAAAAAAAAACCCGCGAATTCCTTCAAAAGATCGCAGAATAAACGTGAATTTCGATAAAGAATCGTGAAAAAAACCCCTTAAATTTCGTCAAAAAATCACGGAAAATGAAGAATTTCGTCTAATAATCGCCGGGGAAAAAAAATGAATTTCGTCAAGAGATCATGGGAAAAAACGCGAACTTAATCTAAAAATCGCAAATTTTGTCAAGAGATTTCAGAAAAAACGCGAATTTCGTCAAACGATCGCGAATAACATGCGAATTTTGTCAAAGGATAGCGAAAAAAACGTGAAATTGTGTCAATAAAATCGTGCAAATACGATGAATTTCATGTAAGAATCGAAGGAAAAACGTGAATTTCGACAAAGGACCGAGAAAAACGCAAAACTTTGCCCATAAATCTCCCAAATAATGTGAATTTCATCAAAGGGTCGCGAAAAATGCAAATTTCGTCAAAAGATTTTGGAAAAAAGCGAATTTCATCCCAGAATAGCAAATTTCCTTAAAAAGTTATAGAAAAAACGCGAATTTCGTCAATGGACCGCAAAAAGGCGAAATTTTGTCAATAAATTGCGCAAATAAGGAGAATTTTGTAAAATGATCGCAAAAAAATCTAAGTTTCTTTAAATGATCGTGGGAAAAAACGTAAATTTCATTTAAGAATCGCAATTCCGTCAAAAGATTGAAGAAAAAACGTGAATTTCATCAAAGGATCGCGAAAAAAGCGAATTTCCTCAAAGGATAGTGAAGAAACGTGAAATTTCAATAAATCGTGCAAATAAGACTAATTTCGCCAAAGGATCACGAATGAAAACCCCGTAAATTTCGACAAAGTATCGTAAAAATACATTTTTCTGTGAACTTCAGAATTTTCTTTTACTCATAATCACTCTTGCCTCCATTATCTAGGTTCAATGATTGGACTCGAACAGCGGTTCCATTTTTCTTTAAATGTCTTGCATCTTAACGCTGTTACAACTTTGTCATTGTAGCCACATGTTCGTCAAAAAGGTTAATGACAAAATCGTCACAAATCACTCAATTTTCACAAAATTGTCACAATGTGACTTCACAACATTGTCACTGTCGTCACAGAATCATCACAGTGTTAATGACAATTTTATCACAAATGACACATATTTCACAAATTGGTCACAATGTGACGTCACAAATGAGCTCTAAAACGGCCATAACGACTTCACATTCTAGTCATTATGACTTCACATCGACGTCACGTGACGTCACAACGACGTCGCCGTAACGTCACCATGCCTTACGGGTCTTGTGAAAAACATGCTCGAAGCTAAAACAATACAGCGTATGGAATGACCAGCATGCTCTCTTGACAAAATCTGATCGAGCATGTTTGGGTCATACTCAGACGATGCATTGCTTCAAGACCGAGGCCTCCTTTTACTGTCCGGGACTTGGAGATTCCACTTCTTCAGCAGTGGAACAGTATTCCCCTAAGTCTTATCAATAACCTCATTGCATCCATGGAAAACAGGTGTGCAGCAGTCTTAGCTGTTCGAGGAGACCACACACCATATTAAAAATCTTGCATCATTTCTAAACAATAATTTTTATGATTTACATGAAACCAAATTGTTGCCTTAAACCCTTTTTTAATGTTTTTTTCATCTTTTCCAAAAATAAAAGTTCCCTTACCATTTTTTGCGTCTTTTTTATGTATTGCCAATTGCTGAACGTGTACTATCCATTTTATGCACTTGCATTGCTGTTTTCACTGCTCTCGTCCCTTTTTTGCTTGCTCCCCTAATTTTTTGAGCAGTGTATATATTATATATGTGTGTGTATTGCAACCTTTTTTACGATACTAGAACAAGTGTATTCTATACAGATAAGTGTGTTTTAAAATGGACAATAAATGGTACAATATTCAAAATGCACAAAAGTCGTTATCACAGCGCCCGCTATCGGCGGATTTCTTCCAAATTCAGGAAGTACCTTCTTGCAATGGCCAAAAACATACACAAAAAATTTGGTTCAATTCTATACATAACTTCATACACTTTTCGATGGTACAATATTCAAAATGCACAAAAGTCGTTATCACAGCACCCGCTATCGGCGGATTTCTTCCAAATTCAGGAAGTACCTTCTTGCAATGGCCAAAAATATAAGCAAAAAAATTGGTTCATGTCCATGAATATCTTCATACACTTTTCGATGGTACAATATTCAAAATGCACAAAAATCGCAACAAAAATTCCTATTATAGCGCCCCTACGAGCGGAATTTTTCCAAATTCAGGGAGCACCTTCTTGCCATATGTACAAATAAACACAAAAAAATTGGTTCAATTCTATGCATAACTTCATGCACTTTTGTATGGTAAAATATTCAAAATGCACAAAAATCGCACACAAATCGCTATACAGCGCCCCCTACCGTTGGATTTTTTTACAAATTAATGGAGGACCTGCTTACCATAGCCAAAAACTTAAAATAAAAATTTGGTTCAATTCTATGCATAACTTCATACAATTTTTGATGGTACAATGGCGACACACGGACACACGGACACGCGGACAGACAGACATTTTTTATAAATTTTTTTTGTAACCTCTGACACCTAAAACGTGTAAATCCATCGAAAACCGGAAGTGGAAAAAATTTCGATTACAATACTTTCTTCTATTGAAGATAGAAGAAAGTAATAACTATAATTAACCCTTAAATGGCGGGTGTTACTTTTCGGCAACATACCCAATTTAGGTTCTACAATACTATTAGAATAATACTGAAGGTATAATGCCTAATGTTGCCAATAAAATGCATTCTGGAAATATTATTAAATCGATTTTCAACACGTAGATGGCAATACTTGTGCTGTTTAAGAATAAAGATAGAATTTTTTTTTTTTTTCAATCATTGCTACTTGTTATTTTTGTTTTGTTTGGAAGCTTGCGAAATACCCTATTTTGTTCTGCAGTGAGCAAGTAAAATTTATTTCTTATTATAGTTCCTAAAATTCTTGTGTGTTTAATATTACAGAATTTTGTAAAGGAAAATTATTTTTTTTTTCAATTAAGGACCAGTATTTCCGACTAGTAACAAACTGTTTTTTAGCCGTAAGCCACACTTAAAACAAAATATGATTTTTTTAAGTATTTTTCCCATGATTTATTTAAAAAAATGAAAGCCGAAAAACATTATTACAATGATTTTTGAAAAATCAGTCATTTTTGGGTTAAAATTATGTAAAATAAAGTTTACACAAAACAGTAAACTGCATCTGCTCTGCTACAAACCCATTAAGGATTCTGATTTATAGTGCCGAGTTCTTTTTTCTTGATTATAGGCCCTGGTGGTCGTGGCAGCATATGTCCTAGTCAAATTGTCAGCAGGACGCCGGAACATCAGTTATTATTTCCCAAGCAACCTTAGCACCCATTTTATCGACCAAAGGCATAAAATATTGAGTGAACCTTGCCCTATCTGCAGCCCGGAATTCAACTGGTTGCTGGTACGTCGTACCGCAAAGTGCTAACCACTATGCTACTGGGCTCCGCAGTCGTTCACACTATTCACCATATCATAATTTCTATCTGTAAAGAGAAGTACTTTTATTCTTTTCCGAATGAAATTAACTAAATTACCTTTAAGGGGGTCCGGGACGCAAATTCACAAACACTCAACGTCCCAGCGCCCTTAACGCCAACGTCTGCAGCCAAGCACTTTGGCGAGAAAATGAACTTTGACGTGCATGCATGCTACAGTCTGTTTTTAGTATCGTAGTTTGAAGTTTGCATGTGCGAATATTGATATCTGCTTTATATGAATATTTTAGATACGCTTACAAAGTTCAAAGAGATTTTTTTTTCCTTCGCAGATTAATTCAGTTTACGCAAGTTGTATTATTGATTATACTAAGTCGAATATTGATGCTGTTAGAATACGATTATCGCTACAAAGTAAGGATGCACATTCTAAATTAATAATACAGCACTGCAATAATCCCACAAATTCAATAATAAAGTAATGAGCATGTTTAGGTTTTTACTTTTTCAAATTCATCCTAATTAAGTAAAATTTTTTATTTGTTTTAAGAAAATTTGATAGTCGCTCAGAGAAGAAAACTAATTAATTGAGCGTTCCAATAATGGATAAATATGGAAAAAAATAATAAAAAGCAGAAATGGATAAAATATCCTAAAATCTTTGAAATAAATGCAATTTTGTAAATGGCCGTTAGTATATTAAATTCAAAGATTTCCATTACTAAGGAAAAAAAAATGCAAATTTTCTGCTTTCTAAGTGATTTGATTATGAAGCATGCATGGAAAAGTTTAAAAATAAAAGGAAAACTAAATTATTATTTGCTATTTATTTATGAATCAAAAACTTTGTGCGTGTGGAAGGGGTAGGGGGTCCATTATTGTCCAGAAGTCTATGCAGGATTTTTTTTTTTTTTTGGAGGGGGCATTTGTGAAGGCATTTGTGGAGGGGGCATGGCATTTTGTGAAAAGCAAAAGTTATTTGTGAGAATTATTTATACTTTTGTAAAAAATAAATTTTATAACGAAAAATGAAATCCAGTTACTCAAATTTGAACCAAGTATTAATTAATAATAACGTCTTTAAGTCATCCTCCTATAGTTTTGCTTTCTGGTGAATTTGTTTTGTTTACAAAATGCATATTTTACAATTTAACAAAATAAAAAAATAATTAATGAAGGATATTTTTTTATGAAATGAACGTTGTGAAGGGGCCTATTTTATTAAATTGATTTTTTCGAAGGTACCCCAAATAGGCCCCAAATTTTGTCTGGATCACCTCCTGCTAGCTATTTTTAAATTATTATCAGTCAGCAACAAAGCACTTAAATTTGAGCATAGCCTCAACAATAACTAAGATAATTATAGTAAATTTCCATTTGTTTATGGTGATCATTTAAAAAGAGCGGATTACATATTATTTATAGAGCATATTTATAAGATTAAATATTTCATTTATTCACAATATATATATTTATATACATTATACATATACATAATTATTCAGAGGATGAAATATGGACTTATTCTTGTAATGTACTTGCGTTGATACTAGATGGCAGCACAAGCTACGTACAACTACATAAATACTTTAGCTTGGGAGGGAAAAAAAGATATAGTTATAGAGCAAGCTGATCTATAAAATTAAATATTTGACTTGTTCACAATATATATATATGCATGCATATATTACAGTTATTCAGAAGGTAACATAATAATTTAGTATTACGCACTCGTATTCATTCAAGTATCCACAAACAAGAAATAGGCAGTTGAATGGACAAAATGTCAAAGTCGCTTCTGATTTTTGCAAGTTTATTTGTATGAGAAGACACGCATGCGCGTCGAAGTTCATTTTCTTGCCAAAGTGCTTGGCTGCGGAGGTTGGCGTTAAGGGCGCTGGGACGTTGAGTGTTTGTGAATTTGCGTCCGGGACATAAAAAATCTTCAAATTTTCATTTTTTTTTTATTTATTTGATTAAAAAATTTTCTGCCGTTTTCTGCTTAAAATGACGTTTAAATCATGTTTCTATCTTAATTAGAACAGGAAATATATTTTTTTTTTCCTTTTGGTTTGTTTTCAAAATCTACCTTTCAAGCTATGGTTGTCAAGGAAACGAGTTCTTGTGAAACTACGTTTTTCTTCATGATGGGTTTTTTCACCATTACTCATATTTAAATTGTTATAATTGAATAACCGTTACAGATAAATGGTTCAAATTTGGAACATATCTTTTTCAATAGCTTTACTTTACTTTAGATTCTGCAAATTAAAAAATATATATTACTTTTGAAAATATGATTTTTTTTTTTTTAAGTTACATCATTTTTTTCTTATTTTTATTTTAAATATTTTAATTTTTTTAAATTAATATTTTTTTTAAATGTTGAATCTAAATTGAAATTTATATATTTATCTTTATTTAAATGAAAACAAATTGAAATTCTATAAATAATATTTTGAGTTATAAAGATTTTTAACTACCCCACTTTTTAAACAAAATTTTAATTTTTAATTTTTTTAATGCGATTTTGTTTACAAATGATATAGTTAACCATCACAAAAAATTTCAAAATTTTAACTCAATAAATAAAAAAAAATTGAAAATGTGTATCGGACCCCCTTAACATTGGAAACTTTATATATTTAATTTTGAAGATGTCTTAGAAAGCTTATATCCAAAGACGCTCTTCCAACCCGCTCTAACATAATTCAATAACGCTCTTTTTCATTAAAAATAAGAAAAATAGCACCAGTTTAATGGCTTTCATGTCAAACAGCACTTTCGGGGACATTAGATTTCTAGTTAAGCTTGTAAAATTAAATTTTACATGAAATGAAGTAATTGTTCTTTTCAAAAATTGAATAGATAATCTATAAGTTAAGATTTTAAATTTCTTTCTCGCTTATAGAGTAATTATATTTTATTCATCATTTTTACATTTCAATGGATGCACGCTGAATTTTGACGCACAAGTGCTGGTAGTATTAATAATAGTGTTTAAAAAAACATCGTATAGTCAAAAAATATATTAAAAGGGAACTGTGCTAATCTATGCTCATCTACGGTGCACAAAGCGAGTGGAGCACTATAATGTATTAAAAAAAATAATATAAAAAATACATTTTAATTACGAACGAAAATACACCATAACTTCTCCTATGTATATTATTTTAATTTTTCAGTTACTTTTCAGCAGTGAAATTACGCCCGAAATTATTAAATATTAAATACAGGAATTTTCACATTGCTAACTAAGCGTAAAACAAACAGAGTAAAAACTATATGAGCCGAAAATCGAACTCGGATCCTTCGAATAACGTTCCAATTCCCTACATTTGATCTATGACGACGATACCCAGATTGGCATCTCTCATTCGCATCCGTCGGTAAGGCTGGAACCGCACAATCAATCTATTTATATATATATATATATATTACGCTATCGTACTTGGCGCAAAAATCGCGATTATTTGTTAATTGTTTAATGGCAATGTCCGAATGAAACGCATCTCATTGGTTATTGAACAGCATTTAATGCATCACCTTACCTATAAGGGGGTTTACCATAGGGGTTGACCCTGTTCTATCTCCAAATGCCGCAAAGTTTGTCGCCAAAACTGACGTCAACTTGGCGATATCTCTAATATTTCGCCAAATTCCCATACACTTCAATTGTAAACCAATAAGGTTTACTTGCTTACAGAAAATCAACAAATTGAGATATTTTAATGCAACAAAAACAAATATTAGCTTAAGGGACTATATGAATTATATTTAAGGGAATCCAAGTAAATTAAGTTACGAATAAAAGTAACATGATACAATGCTTAGCATGCTTATCCAAACATAAATTTTAAGAGAGACCAAACTGTTCACCAAGGATGGCTAGTAAGAATGAAAAGTCTTCATGAACACGCAACCATGCGACAAAACATGAGACAAAATAATGCCCAGCATAGATGAACATTTATCTTACAAACACATAACATATATCTTTAAAAAGGGCAGGATTAATTGAAAAAATTAATTTAAGTTATACATATATTAGCTTCACCTATGCTGGCTTTATTTCGTCTCAGGTTTCGCCTTAGGATTGCGTACTCATGAAGATTTTTTTTTCTTTTTCTGCGATTAGCAGTATTACAGATATATGTAAGTAAGAGATCGTACGATTGGTAGCATCCTCGTAGCTGTAAGGTAGGGCATTGAAGCGTTATCCCAAGATTTCTGGTTCGATTCTCGGCTTTGACATTTTCCACCCTGTTGGTTTTACGCTTTTTTAGCAATGTAAAAATTCAAGTGCTTCATATTCAACTTCTTCAACTTACGCACCTGCCGATAAGTGTTCCTTTATCTTTTAAAATATCAAAAACCAATATACTCTTTTCAACAGTAAAAAAAAAAAAAAAAAAAAAAAAAAAAAAAAAAAAAAATTATAATAACGAAGTATCGTTTACTACGACTAATTTTCAGAAACTTTTCCGAGTATGTTTTATAGCGTATTAATCGGTTTTTTTCAATTCGAAATATAGGTTTTTTTGAATGCTACTATTGTCAAGAAAACATTTTCCTATTCAATTAATATGCTTCATATACATATATTCTACATTAACAGCATTAACATTAACATTAAAATTATTGCTATGTTGATAATGTTTCTCGTATAAATAGAATAACGCAGCTGAAATTTTTTCATTGAGAATTAATAGTATCCTAAAAACCGATATTTTGGTTTGAAAAGACCGATTAATATACTATAAAAATTACTCGGAAACGTTTTAAAAAATTGGTGGCACTAAAATAAACTTTACTTACATAAAAGATGTTTTAAATCATCGAAATATATTGCTTGTTGAGGATCCTAATGATAACAATCGCTGTCAACTCGGATGAGATTATTGTACTCTTTTGTTCGATGTTACTTCATATTTTCACTGACTAGGAATACATTTGACTTTTTTAAAGAGTGTACTTGCAACAATGACTTTTAAATTGAATGTAGATTGTAGATATCATTAAAATATTGTCCAATGACAGACTCTTATTCAAAATCAGTTTCCAGAAAACACGCCATTTGTCCTACGTGGGGTATATATTTTAAACATTTGGAAATGGTTGTTGTTTTCGTCGAGGATGGGGTCAAATGATGCTCGCATTTTATTTTTTTTAACGAAATTCAACGATGTTCTTTACTTTTAGAAGAATTTGTATTTGAATAGGTAATCGAAAGGCATAAAATCGTTAAAAATTGTTTGAATAGGTAATCGAAAGGCATAAAATCGTTAAAAATTTAAAAAGTTACAAAATGGGTAGGCGCAAATTATCAGATATGGAAAATCCAAAGTCAAAGAGCGACGCCGAAATGAAAATCGTCTTTCAAAGCAAAAATCGAGGTATTCAACTGATTATGTAGGCCATGAAAATCGAGGTCTTCAACTGATTATGTAGCCCATGAAAATCGATTACAGAATAAAAGACGAACGCGAAAAAGGAAACAATCTAATGTTTAATAGATTGATATTAAAAGGCCATGTCTCGAGGGGCTCCAATCCACTAGCTTCGGAGTTTTACAATCGTTTTATAAAAAAAAAAAAAAAAAACCAAATGGTCGTTGTAATCTATTAAATTACATTTTTTTGTTTAAACTTCCGATGGTACATGAAAAAGCAATTGTGAATAACAAAATTATATTGTTACCTACAATCATAGTTGCTTTTTGACATAGTCAATGTGAAGAGTGAGACATTTATCATACAGATGGACGAGTTTTCCAGTACCCTCTTCATAGGAGGTTTCCGCAAGCGTGATGAGATAGTTCTCCACGGCTTCTTGAGATTTTTGTTCGTGCGGAAGCGCTTTCTTCCAGACATGTTCAGTTCTCGAAGTAGGTGAAAGTTACTGTGTATCAGATATGGACTGTACGCTGGGTGATCGAACACTTCCCGTCGAGATTGTTAAACAGGCTGTTGGGCTCTCAGTTCGGGCTGTCACAAAGTGACTGTTATATTTTTCAATATCTACACTATAAATTCGTGAAACACTTTTGCAACACTAACTGAACATAATAATATACACTTCTAACTAAAATCATTTTCGATTGTGTTGTGAATGTTTTACGAAAATGTTGTGCCAAATAAAAAGATTGTGCAAAAAGTGTTGTTAAAAATTACAAGAGAAGAAATTGTGTTTTCAAAACATTCATTTTTAAAATTGTTTAATTTTAAAGGCACCATGTAGAAAGTGTTTTACACGTGTTGTTTTATAGTGTTCTAAATTGTGTGGTGTTTGCAATGTGTTGTTAATTTGGGGACAAAGTGTTGTGCAGCACACCACTATTGTAAGAAAATATTTTCATCAACACTATTTACAACACGATTCCAACACAATTAACAAAACTATTTTTAAAACACATTTTCAGATAGCAGCACTTTTGCAACATATTAAGAACACATTTCTAGACATCAACACTTTTGCAACATATTAAGAACACAATCACAACACAAAAAATATTTTGTATATGAAATTTTCTAATTCACAACACATTAATGTGTTGTTAATTTGGTGAGAGAAAGTGTTATAAAATGTGTTTATTTTTGTGTTTGAGGAGTTTCAGTGTAAAGATAGTTCTAGGATGACAGAAGTTCCATCCTAACAAAAACTTCAAAGACGTCGGTGGGGCATATTACCAAGGCGCTGGCTGCAATTGGAAAACACGCTGGAGGCGTTGGAAAACTCGTCCACTGATACACATATGTCTCAATATTCACAGTGACGATGTCAAAAAGTAACTTTGATTGTAATCGACTCTCTATTACACGATTTTGTTATTCCATTTGTCTAAATTTCCCACCCCATCGCATGTTGAAAAAATACCCCTCGAACTATAATAAGTATCGGCAAATTCAAGTGAGAAACAAACCGTTATATAGGTTTTGTTATTTTTAAAAAATAGTGAAAATTAAAGTTGTATGAAAGAAAATCTGCACGTTTATCAACAAACGCGATAACGGCATTCTCCTATATCTGAAAAATATATTGTTATGCTCTTTTTGTTTCATTCAACACGATTTTTGAAGATGGAATCTTGGTATCGAATTTTCACTTTCTTATTGATATGCTAGAATTGTAAAAATTCTGACCACAAGCAAATTTTCAAAGACATTACACAATTTCATATTCTTAAAACTAAATTATAAATTCAAAATTTAATTTTAAGATATTTTCCGTTATTATTCCACAGGTGATAAATAGCGAAATATTTTTTTATCGCCATATAACTGTCTACAAGTTACAAAGAAAATGAATATACGTGAATGTCAAAACCCTGATTTATTTAAATAGTCTATCAGACTGTCAAGTAGCAACAATGATATATTTTAATGTTTAATAGCAGAAAATATAAATACACAATAAAGAGTGTAATACATTATTTTACTACGCTCTTATCATTAAATAGTTTCATATTATTAAATTATGATTTAACGTTAAGAAATTAATTTTAAAATCCGAACTAAATAGTTTAATAATTGTTTCGTTTTTTCTGTTTTGTTGCCGTATCTTAAGTTTAATAGCAAAAATTCAATTTTTTTTTGGTAAATTCACTATTTTGCGTTTCCTATTAAGCGTAGAAAGGCAGTGAATTTCGGTTCCACAGCAAATTTACGTATTTTAATAGAAATGTTTTGCAATAAAACATGAATTGCAGTGCAGAAATTATGAGTGAATTTCAAAATAAACATTACGACGTCCGGGGCTATAAATTCTGAAAAAATGCAATTTCTTTTATAGGCTTGAGAAAAGATACTGAGGTTTTAGCGTTAAGTACCGCAAACCGTATGCTTTTATCTTCGTTTGATCCAGAGATATAAAACTTTCTGCCTTGAGAAGCAATGCATTTTAACTGTCTTTTAACTTCATTTACCTCAGAATGAATTTTTTCACGATTTGTCAACTTTAAAAGAATGTATCTAAAGTTTATTGCAAGATATATGTATGAAATTTTCAACAGAGATTTTATGCTATATTTCCAACAAATTATTTTCTGGATTTTTAATTTTGAGGTATAATTGTGAAAATATGCCAATTAATGCAAAACTCATTCATAAAAAACTCCATTTTTGTAATTAAATTTTTAAATAAAATTCATAATCAACATTTTAAGAAATCCTGAAGACAAATTAAAACGACATATTTTCTGCGCACTAAAGTGTAATTTTTTTTTTATTTCGAGGAAGTACTTCCAGAGTTATATCAAAAATTAAATATGTTAAAATTTTAAATTTAAATATAAAAAAAAATATTTTAAATTTTTCAGATGATTTTTTTACACGCAATATTCTTATTATATTAAAACATACTTCGGAAAAAAAAATCATAAAAAAATCTCTATAAATAAAAATAAAAATAATTTTGACCCCCAGACCCCCTTTAGTGATTATAAAAAGAATGTTTAAGAAAACAACTTTTATACTCATTTCTTACTCTTTCCTTGCGTGCCAGTGATTAGGGAGTTGAATTCGGAAATAATTAGGGGAAAACTGGAAATTGTTTTAATTCCTTCAATTTAGGTCTAGAATGAATAAGTTACGTTTCCCCCCTCGTACTAGATGAGCGTTAAGATTTATGCATAGGTTTATAGTAAAAAAAAAAAAAAACTTTTTTTTTTGTTAAATACTATAACACTATCTCGAAATCATTAACTATTTCAAAAACATTGTCAATACAAGGAAAGAGATTAAAACGATTTCAAGTTTTCCCCTAATTAATTCTGAGTTCAACCCTCTGATACGGTGCTAAAATTTTAAATTAGAATTCTGACTTTAATATTCAACAAAAGTAATAAGTATGGGTACTCATTTTATTCAGAATTTTAAGCTCTACAACATTTGTGTTGACGATGTTTTTGAAAGAGTTAGTAATTTTGCGATAGTGTTATGGTATTTAAAAAAGACGTGTTTTTTTGCTATAAATCTATGTATAATTCCTAACGCTTACCTAGTACGAGGGGGAAAACGTAGCATATCCATTCTAGGCATAAACCGAAGGGATTAAAACAGTTTCCCGCTTTCTGCTAATTATTTCCGAATTGAGCCTTTTTTTGCTCCCCTACCACTGGGCTGTGGGTAAAATTACTATAATTATACTTATTTTAAATATTTTTTTCTGTAAATTGCTAATTTGCTTTTAAAGTGTTTTAAAAACTTTTCGTGAAACACACACTCGAAATCATTACTAACGTGATACTTTACACTCTCTTATTCACTCGAAGTAAGACTAACAGAAGATACATACCCTTTTTTTTTTTTTAATGAACAATTTATTTTAAACGAAATACATTCGTAGTTAAACTTCTAAAATTTAATTTTGTAGGAAATGAACAAAGCGCCATTTGCAAGAATAGAACAGATATAACACATTTTTATATTCGAACATTCTTTCTCGAATATTTATTGAGAATTCGTCGAGCCTAAACAACTTAAATTCAGGCCAGAGCACAGTAAACGCAGTGTAGACAGTCATTACCAGCCGATTATACACTGAAGACACGTCGAACTTTTTATAGTTTTATTTAAAATCACAAAAACAGACATCATTACTTCGATCTCGAAAAACTTTAAAAACAAAGTAACTGTTATAGACATGCTCTTTACGGCTTAAACTAACATAATCTTTTTAAAAGAAGAAAAAAACAGAGCCGCCTCTTATATCACGACCACAGAATATATTAATTCAGTTAAATCATTACGTCACACCACAGATTTCCCGAAAAAGTTGCATAACGCCAGATGCTGGAAATAATCAGTAACAGAAGAAAAACTCCCCGCATTCAGCCGTACGCGAAGACTGCGTAGAATGCGAAGTGGCTGACTAAAAGAGTGGAGAAACCGGCAATGTGTAGATGCAAACGATTTCTGCTAGTACCTCGGGACAAGATATTGGCAGGAGGATTAAAAAATACGTTAAGACACTCTTAACTTGCGAAAAACGCGCATACCTGCCTGTCAAATTACATATTATCATCGTTTTCTACATTTAATCTAATTCGCGTTGTGTTTTTAGTTTTTAGTACTGCTAATGCTATATATATGCCAAATTGTACGGAATCTCTGTAAGTGGTACGTTTTTCAAGTTTGTTGTATGTTGTGCGTATAAACATTTCTTGGATGAGGACTTCTTTTGTTGTTTAAATTTATCTGACTTTTACTAATTTCGAGATTTTTTCAAAGTTTAATTTTTTATTTTGCTTTAAATATTTGGTATTATTTTATACATCTTTATCTTAGCTTAAAGTATTTTGTTCGTTTTATTATCTTTTTTTCCTTCTAAATTTTCTTCGTCGTTTTCTACGTTTAATCTAATTCGTGCTGCATTTTGACCTTTTGCTACTGCCATTACTAAGTACACTGTTAAAAATCTGCAGCATTTGCTGCATAGTCACTCCGCCACTATTATGGAATATCTCTATTCTGACCAATGAGAATGCTCCATAATGTAGTCAAGTAACCGTTTTCTATACAAGCGGTGGAGTGACTATGCAGCAAATGCTGCAGATTTTTAACAGTGTAGTGTGCCTCAAAAATATAGACAAAGATCAAAAAGACATCCCAAGCTAAAATACCTTTCTTGTATTTTCAGAAATGATTGATATACATTTTTATAAATTGATTTATTAGGATTTATTCTACAAAGAATTAGAAAATACGTAAAAACTATGATTATTTTTTTAGGTAATATCGCCTGTCCCATAAATATAGACATCGTCTGATTATATACTTCGAAATATTATTAGTAAAATATTTTTTTTTCAGCAGATGATTATTTATTCACATTTCTTTAATGTATGTATCGTCTGCTGTTCTGACTTTTATTGGTTTGGAATCATTTTTCGGCTTGTTTAGGACTGACTAATCGATCTTTTTATAAATTCGACAAAATGCCTAGTTTTAAGGTGATTTCGAAAGAGGAGATAATTAAAGTTTGAATTTATAACTTAAAGGCAAAAAGAAGAAGTCTGAAATTCCAAAAGAGCTATCCAAGATTTTAAAGAGATCTTTAAAAAGTGTTTAGAGTATTTTGCATGCTGGCGACAAGTAGTGTATTAAGAAAAGATCTGCTCAATAAAGAATTACATCCATGCGCGATGACGGAGTCATTCTAAGCACGGCTAGTAAAGATATCTCTTTGCGAAAAATTGCATCCAAATGTGGAGTGTTAAAAAATACCATTCACAGACGAATATTGGAATATAAACGAAAGTAGAAGGAAAATGGGGGTTCTGCTTCAGCAGGCGTCATGCGTTGAGGAGTGAGGAGGGAGGATGAGTGACAGGTAGGAGGAGTCGAATGATTGACAGGTGAGGGGAGATAAGAAAGTGATGGACAGGTGGGAGGAGTCGAGACAGACAGGCGCCAGCGCGTCATGCTATAGTAGAGGGGTTAAAACAAAGAAGAGAGAATGAAAAGTGTACTGTAAGAGAGGGGTTAGAACAAAGGATAATGAATGAAAGTCTACTGTAAGAGAGGAATTAAACAAAGGAAAATGTTAATGAGGATGATTAATGAAGGAAAGTCTGTTGTAAGAGGAAGATAGAACAAAGGAATGATTAGAAAAGATCGCATGCAATTAAAAAATACTTACCACGGAGCAGCGCAGAGACACGTCCTACCTGTATGACATCCACCGGGCTAATGAACGAAGAAGCGTGCAACAACCGGCTACATCAAGATAAGGAGCTTGCTTCTGATTGGACGAGAGGCGAGCCTAGGGGGCAGCACCATCGCTTTCCCCCGAGGGCATGAACATCAGCGCCCTCTCTTGAGAGGATGATTCACTTACCTGCGATGTCGTCATCCTATTTGAACTGACTTAAAGAAGTGAATACATTTTTGAAAATGACGTATTTCATTGAATGTTCCCACATGGGATTCAAACTCACGTCAAAATAGTTTCATGACTTGATAATTGGTTAGACGATTAACTGATCAAGCCATGAAACTATGTTTCATAGTTTAAAAGAAGTTTTCTCTATGAGTTTAATCATTTAACGAACACGTTTTTTAAATTATTTTTTTCCATTTAGTCATTTGCTAATAAACCTTTTCATTTAATAAGTTAATTTTGTTAATACATTATTTTTTCGAAACAATTTTACTAATCAAAAGAACGCAAATTAATTAATTTTTTATTTAGTTATAATTTTTAGTCAGTTGTTAATTTTCAAAACATGTTTTTCATTTAGTCATTGTAATAAAGTTTTAAATAAATTAGTTAATTTTCATTTAGTTATTTATTAATTTCCGAACAAGTTTTTTTTTCAGTAAGTTATTTGGTAATAAAACTTTTTAATAAATTAGTTTATTTTTCTTTCAGTCATTTGTTAATTTCCGAAACAAGTTTTTTCTCAAATAAAGCTTTTAATAAACAACTTTACATTTATTTTCATTTAATTATTATTTAAAAGAATATAAATTATTTTTACTAATCAAAGAACGCGAATTAGTTTTTAACAATAATGTTTTTGTTTAATTATTGTCAAGGATGATTGTTAACTGAAATATATGCTGAATGCGAAAACGGTTTTTTTTTTTTTTTTTTTTTTTTTTTTTTTTTGAACTAAGAAAAGAACTTTTTTAAATTAATGAACAACTGTTTTTGGAAAAAGGAGAAATATTGTGCTTTGCAACACTGAAAAAGAGTTGAAAATTAATGACTTCACCTAGTTTAATGCATATTTAACATAAGATGACGACCTAAGTGCTGTGGAAAGGCTTAAAAATAACATACTTTTGAATCGACCGATTTATGTTGGATTTACAATCTTAGAATTGCCTAAACTTCTAATATATAAATTTCACTATGATTTTATTAAAAAGAGTATAAAGATGATGTAAAGCTAATTTTCAACGACACGAACTCATTGTGTTACCATATACACACTAAGAATGTTTTGGATGATATGGAACATCATCAAGCTTATTCGATTTCTCTGAGTATCCAAAGAATCATATACACAAATTCCATTACGGTTTTGTAAAGAAAACATACCTTTAGAATTACAGGTTTTGAACCCATACACTGCAACACACTCCCTTTCAAGAAAATAGATTGTATCAGTACATCCCGGAATTTTTTTTTCCTGGACAGGTGAAATACTTGATCATTATCAAATCTCGCTCGGAGAGGACACATTATTGCAACCCGTTGTTTCATCATATGAATATGCTTTCTATATTAGTTTTTTAACTACTTATTTTGAGATATATATATTTTATTTATAAGAATGTAAGTTAGTTTTAATCTTTTATCTAAGACATTTTCAGTGACTAAGGAAGTAAAGTTTTGTTTTTTAGAAAAAGTAGTATAAACTTTATATTTTTTTTATTAGTTACTAATGAAAGATAATATATATATATATATATATATATATGTATATATTCAAGTTAACAGAAATTTAGATGAAAGCTTTTGAATTTTCTTAAGTGTTTTATCTAAAAGAATGCGAAGTAGTTGTATTCGCTAGTTTTCTCTCATGTCTCCTACGGGACAAGTGGTTGCTATATATATAGTGAAAGGTTATTCTGTGTGTAACCATACGGTTGCGCATCAACGATGTTTCTTACCGGTATTGTATCAATTAGTATTTTACTGAAAACAACTTATCTAACTAACCAATGATTGTCAACGCAAAGTTTTATTTTATTTTTAGAAAAATGGTTTGAACTTTATTTATTTTATTAGTTACTAATGAAGGAATATATTTTCTTAAGAAGATTAAACTTAACCACTAGTTTAGAGAAATAATTTGAAATGAGCGAGCTACTGAACTCTTTTCAAATAGAACGAACAAGTTCTTTTGTTAGTTCAAATCTTACACCAAAAAAGGATAATGATAATATATTTTAACAAATACCAATGAAGACAATTAGATAAATGTTTTCTAACTAGTAAAAATAACTATTTTTAAAAAACAAAAGTTTTAATCTTTAATTTTAGTAACATATGTTTTAAACAAAATTTCCCAACATCTGTAAACAAAAAAAACTTACTTCTTCAAAATGGATAATCCTTATTTAAAGTCCTGATCTTGAAGACACTAGCAAAAAAAAAAATTAGAAGATAACAGTCCGCAAATGATTTCCGAATGATTTTTTTTACAGTATTGTGTTATCATTTTGTTTTAGATGACATCATTTTAAGACCCTCTGATTTGCTGAAACTAACATTGCTTTGAACGAATGAAAGCTTGGAAAATGACGTATATTTTTTCTGTTTACCTTATATGTAAGTTAAATAAGTAACATTCTAGGAAATGCCGATTGCATTCACATTATCGAACCACCAGATCTCCCCCTGCATGCATGTTTCCTTTGCAAGGCAATCTTTTCATATAGGGGAACTTTATCTCCCGGTTTCAGACAGATAACAAGCATGCAACATTTATTAGGCTAACGAAATATTAGTGCAATTTTTAAGAAAGGTATTTCCTATTATTGACAGGTGTTTTTCTAATCTGTATAAAAATCTAAGTAAAAATTTTTCTCCGATAAATATTTTACTTAAATAGATTTTTAAATCTAATTTTTTTAAACAGAAAAAGATTATTTAAGCATGACTAATCATGCTTAGATCATGCTGAAACATGACTAAATTCGTCGGAACAATAAACTTGTTCAACAACTTGTTAAGTGGATACTTCTAATTGTGATAATTTAAGTAGTGTGTTATTCGATAAAGTTAAACTTGATATTCGAAAAAGTGATGAAAGACACTTGTTATTTTAAACAAAATGTCTTTTTTTGTTATTTTTTATACATAAAAATATTACTAACAAAAAAACTTAAAATTTAAATGGTGTTACTTACTGTGAAGCACCTACTCAGGACATCAACTGAAGGGGAAATGGTTGATGACAAAGCACAAAACAAGTGATGACGTCGTACTTGAACACAACACGAGCGTCCTCTACCATCTAATTCTTGTATGTGATTGGATGCGAAGATCACCTGACATGTGAAAGGAGTAGACGGTGGAGGAGGGCGCCATTGTGTCTGCATTCCTTGCATTCCCCCGCCCACCTGTCAATCAACTGGCGCCAGCAAGACGGTACATGCTTCGACATGATCGTTTCTTGCAGGCGGGGGGCGTCACTTCGTCTACTGGTATTGCCACAGGATGTCGTCATACCTGAAAGCTCGCTTCTGATTGGTTGTTAGCGGTCACGTGATCTGTTATCAGTGACCTTGATCTCTAATCAGTGACCTTCATCTGCAGGTGTTAGACCCCGGTCACATCAGTCGAGGCTTGGATCTGGTGGAGGTAGGTCAGATGTTTCACAGCTCCCATTTACCGTACATTTGGCTTAGTGCTATGCGGTACCATATCGAACCTTTTACGGCATAAGATTGAGTAAAACTGCCGTCGAATTTTAAGCTTCTTGCTACTTTTCAGTCAGTCTGCTTGTTCGAATCATCAAAAGCTTAGGGAAACTTCTTTCCAAAAGGTATGTAAATTTTTTTGTCTAATATAGTGTTTAATACAACAACAGTTTTAACAAACTTATAACGATCCTTTCAAAATGTGTCTTTAAATTTAGTAATTTGCTTTACTTTTCTTCATTTAACCTAACTATAAATTTCAAAGTTCGCATTTTCAGCATACTATGAATTCACGATTTCATTCAAAACATGTTCTGACATCAAATGTATTATTATACTCTAAGTAGTATATATTATACTCTAAGAGTATTATCATACTCTATTATTTCCAAAAATTTGTTAAACTCATTCGTCAGTTTCTAACAAAGTGTTTTAAAAAAACTTATAACAATTCTTCCAAATTAAGTTAATCAGTTGCTTTTTAAAAGTTGGAACTGGCTTGTGATTACTAAATTCATGAGTTTGTCTTTCTTAATGAATTTTGTTCGGTAGCTCGCACTTTCTTCAGGATATGTTTAACCATGATCAAAGTTATGTTCGAACATGTTTAACCATGTTCGGATATGCTCAAAGATAGTTCGAGTATATTTAATCATGCTCAAAGTTAGTTGGGATATATTTAACAATGTTCGGATATGCTCAAAGTTTGTTCAAACATGTTTAACCATGTTTGGATAGGTTCAAATATTGTCAGGATATATGTTTAATCGTGTCTAAAGTTATGTTCGAACATGTTTAATCATATTCTGAGATGGTTAACTATGCTTAAATTTATGTTTAACCATGGCCAGATACATGCTCTGAAACATTCATTTTCACTTGCACGAGAAAAGTATGTTATTTCAAAAATATTAACAGTTTAAGAAAAATAATGTTTTTTTTGCATGAATGTAAATTTAAGGGTAGTATCTATCTATATAAATGTTTAAGTAAAAGCATACATCCACAGACACATTTAACAGAATTCTATGTGTCTCTAAATATATGAAAGTTAAATGTTTATGTATGGGTTCTTGTGTAATATATATATATATATATATATGTATGATGTAGGATGTATATATATATATATATATATATATATATATATATAAAACATACGTATGTATGTATATGTATATGCATATATGTATATGTATATATATGTATATTTATATATACATATATATACACATATGTATGTATAAAATTTATTAGTTTTAAAAATTATAGAAAGTTTCACAAAGTTTTAACAAATATAAAAAAAAGTTTAACAAAATTTAAAAAAGTTTTAACAAAAAAGTTTTACAAAAAAATATATAAAAAAAGTTTTAACAGAATTCTTTTTTAACAAAAGTAAAACAAAATGTTTTAACAAAGTAAAAAAGTTTTACAAAAAAAGTTTTAACAAAAAAAATTTTTAACAAAAGTAAAAAAAAAGTTTTAAGAAAAAAAAGTTTTATAAAAAAAAGTTTTATAAAAAAGTTTTAACAAAAGTAAAAAAAAGTTTGTAAAGTTTTTTTTTAACAAAAGTAAAAAAAAGTTTTAACAAAATTAAAAAAAAAATGTTTAACAACAAAAAGTTAAAAAGTTAAAAAAAGTTTTAACAAAAAAAGTTAAAAAAAGTTTAAACAAAAAAAAAGTTTAAAAAATTTTTAACAAAAAAAAGTTAAAACGTTAAAAAATTTTTAACAAAAAAAAGTTAAAACGTTAAAAAAGTTTTAACAAAAAAATGTTAAAACCTTAAAAAGAAAATTTATAAATTAAAATTTTTACAAAATTTTTTAAAATAAAATAGTTTCAAATATGTTTTTTTAAATTCTGAAAGATGTCTAAGAAAAGAAGAAGAAAACTGTCTAAGTTATGAATGAACATGTTCGGATATGTTCAAATATAGTTCGGATTGTTTAAACATACCCAAGGTTATGTTCGAATTTGTTTAATCATACTCTGAGATGGTTAACTATGCTTAAAGTTATGTTTAATTATGATTAGAGACATGTTCTGAAACATTCTTTTTTCGCTTGTATGATAAAAGTATGTTATTTCAAAATTATTAACAGTTAGTTTAAAAAATAATGTCTTTTACATCAACGTAATATATATTTTTTCCTAAAATACTATGAAGCAGAAGGTAGGCGCCACTCTGTCTGCATTCCTAACATTCCACGACGCCCCCTGTCAATCAACTGGCGCCAGATTGTCTACAGGTATTGCCATACGATGTCATCATCCTCGTTTGCGATGGGGGAGGACAGCACAGTCGATGACGCCACACCTGCAAGCTCGCTTCTGATTGGTTGATAGCGGTCACGTGATCTCTTATCAGTAACCTTCATCTACGGGTGTAGACCCCGCACACATCATTCGTGTCTTGGATTTCGTAGGTGAAGGTCGTCTGTTTCGTAGCTCCCGTTTACCGTACATTTAGCTTAGTGCTCTGCGGTACCTTATCGAACATTTTACGGTGTCTGGTTAGCTAAAGTTACCGTCGACTTTTCAGCTTCATGCTATTTTCAATGAGTCTGCTTGCTTCAATCAACAAAAGGTATGTATAATTATTTTGTCTTTTAAGTGTAATGTTTGTCTAATATTTCTTAAAACAAAAAAAGTTTTAACAAACTTCTAACAATCCTTTTTAAATGTATCTTTCAATTTAATTATTTGCTTTATTAAACTGAACTTAAAAGTTCGCGCTTTCCGATTACCTTGAATGAATAAATTCAAAAGTTTGCACATTCTACATTACTTAATTCAAAACATGTTCTGTCATTCTCGATATTCAACTTGTGTTTTACAAGTTTTCGCTTTCATTAGTTTTGTCTGTGATTTTATTAAACAATTGTTGAAAAATAAATTTTAAACAGTATCATTTGTTTGTTTAACATATTATTTCTAACAACAAAACTAAAAATATGTCATTGAAGTTAGCCATTTACTTTTTTCTAAATTAAAACTGACTCAAAATTCATTGTTAAAAGCAATTTTTGTCACGTAGCAATCAGATTTCTCTCACTCATATGTTTGATAATTTAGTTAAAGACATCTACTTTGGATACATCACAACCATCGTATATATCATTTTCAATATATAATCACATCTATTATATACATCACAACCAGTGCAACATAAATCAGTCGATTCCTATGTATGTATGTTAGTTTTCATCCTTTCAACAGCAGATATGTTCATCATATGTTTTCAATAACTTAAATGTAAGTGTGACTACTAATTTTTTTTTTTTTTTTTTTTTTGCTAATAGGTAATAAACCCTTTATTATCAGGTGAAACTAATGCACGTTCTTTGATTAGAAAAAATTGTTAAAACAATGCAACATAAATTATTTTTTTAGTTAAATATAATTTTGAAACGAGACATGGAAAAAATATCCTAAATTAGTAAAGTATTTTATCTTCAGTTCGAATCAAAGTAAAAAACTTTCCTAAGAAAGTTTTTTTAACATCTATGATTAGGAAAACAAAGTGTCCAATTAGTTCTGACATTAAAACTTATTTGTAAACTGAGTTTATGTTTCATATAGTTGTCTTCATTGGTATTTGTTAAACTAAATTACTATTAATCTTTTTTGGTTTAAGGTTCAAACTATCGTAAGATCTTGTTCATTCTAATTGAAAAGAATACAGTAGCTGGCGCACTACAAATACTGTCTCCAAAACGAGTAGATAAGTTTAATCTTCTTAAGAAAATTCACAGCTTAAACCTAAATTTTATATTACCTAGACAAAATATATTCCTTCGTTAGTAATTAATTACAAAACAGATCTCTTTAAAAACTTAAAAGAAAAATAAATGTGGATTTCTTTTTTCTGATCTTCATTTGAAACAGTGAATTAACAATATTTCTTAAATAAAAAACACCTGTCGTTTCGGTCAATAATAGGAAATGCCTTTCTTAAAAATTGCACTAATATTTCGTTAGCCTAAGAAATGTTGCATGCTTGCTATCTGTCTGCAACCGGGAGATAAAGATCCCCTATATGAAAAGATTGCCTTGCAAAGGAAACATGCATGCAGGGGGAGATCTGGTGGTTCGATAATGTGAATGCAATCGGCATTTCCTAGAATGTTACTTATTTCAAACTTACATATAAGGTAAACAGAAAAAATATACGTCATTTTCCAAGCTTTCATTCGTTCAAAGCAATGTTTGTTTCAGCAAATCAGATGGTCTTAAAATGATGTCATCTAAAACAAAATGATAACACAATACTGTAAAAAAAATCATTCGGAAATCATTTGCGGACTGTTATCTTCTGATTTTTTTTGCTAGTGTGTCTTCAAGATCAGGACTTTAAATAAGGATTATCCATTTTGAAGAAGTAAGTTTTTTTTGTTTACAGATGTTGGGAAATTTTGTTTAAAACATATGTTACTAAAATTAAAGATTAAAACTTTTGTTTTTTAAAAATAGTTATTTTTACTAGTTAGAAAACATTTATCTAATTGTCTTCATTGGTATTTGTTAAAATATATTATCATTATCCTTTTTTGGTATAAGATTTGAATTAACAAAAGAACTTGTTCGTTCTATTTGAAAAGAGTTCAGTAGCCCGCTCATTTCAAATTATTTCTCTAAACTAGTGGTTAAGTTTAATCTTCTTAAGAAAATATATTCCTTCATTAGTAACTAATAAAATTAATAAAGTTCAAACCATTTTTCTAAAAATAAAATAAAACTTTGCGTTGACAATAATTGATTAGTTATAAGTTGTTTTCAGTAAAATACTAATTGATACAATACCGGTAAGAAACATCGTTGATGCGCAACCGTATGGTTACACACAGAATAACCTTTCACTATATATATAGCAACCACTTGTCTCGTAGGAGACATGAGAGAAAACTAGCGAATACAACTACTTCGCATTCTTTTAGATAAAACACTTAAGAAAATTCAAAAGCTTTCATCTAAATTTCTGTTAACTTGAATATATATATATATATATATATATATATTATCTTTCATTAGTAACTAATGAAAAAAATATAAAGTTCATACTACTTTTTCTAAAAAACAAAATTTTACTTCCTTAGTCACTGAAAATGTCTTAGTTAAAAGATTAAAACTAACTTACATTCTTATAAATAAAATATATATATCTCAAAATAAGTAGTTAAAAAACTAACATAGAAAGCATATTCATATGATGAAACAACGGGTTGCAATAATGTGTCTTCTCCGAGCGAGATTTGATAATGATCAAGTATTTCACCTGTCCAGGAAAAAAAAAAAATCCGGGATGTACTGATACAATCTATTTTCTTGAAAGGGAGTGTGTTGCAGTGTATGGGTTCAAAACCTGTAATTCTAAAGGTATGTTTTCTTTACAAAACCGTAATGGAATTTGTGTATATGATTCTTTGGATACTCAGAGAAATCGAATAAGCTTGCATGATGTTCCATATCATCCAAAACATTCTTAGTGTGTATATGGTAACACAATGAGTTCGTGTCGTTGAAAATTAGCTTTACATCATCTTTATACTCTTTTTAATAAAATCATAGTGAAATTTATATATTAGAAGTTTAGGCAATTCTAAGATTGTAAATCCAACATAAATCGGTCGATTCAAAAGTATGTTATTTTTAAGCCTTTCCACAGCACTTAGGTCGTCATCTTATGTTAAATATGCATTAAACTAGGTGAAGTCATTAATTTTCAACTCTTTTTCAGTGTTGCAAAGCACAATATTTCTCCTTTTTCCAAAAACAGTTGTTCATTAATTTAAAAAAGTTCTTTTCTTAGTTCAAAAAAAAAAAAAAAAAAAAAAAAAAAAAAAACGGTTTCGCATTCAGCATATATTTCAGTTAACAATCATCCTTGACAATAATTAAACAAAAACATTATTGTTAAAAACTAATTCGCGTTCTTTGATTAGTAAAAATAATTTATATTCTTTTAAATAATAATTAAATGAAAATAAATGTAAAGTTATTTATTAAAAGCTTTATTTGAGAAAAAACTTGTTTCGGAAATTAACAAATGACTGAAAGAAAAATTAACTAATTTATTAAAAAGTTTTATTACCAAATAACTTACTGAAAAAAAAACTTGTTCGGAAATTAATAAATAACTAAATGAAAATTAACTAATTTATTTAAAACTTTATTACAATGACTAAATGAAAAACATGTTTTGAAAATTAACAACTGACTAAAAATTATAACTAAATAAAAAATTAACTAATTTGCGTTCTTTTGATTAGTAAAATTGTTTCGAAAAAATAATGTATTAACAAAATTAACTTATTAAATGAAAAGGTTTATTAGCAAATGACTAAATGGAAAAAAATAATTTAAAAAACGTGTTCGTTAAATGATTAAACTCATAGAGAAAACTTCTTTTAAACTATGAAACATAGTTTCATGGCTTGATCAGTTAATCGTCTAACCAATTATCAAGTCATGAAACTATTTTGACGTGAGTTTGAATCCCATGTGGGAACATTCAATGAAATACGTCATTTTCAAAAATGTATTCACTTCTTTAAGTCAGTTCAAATAGGATGACGACATCGCAGGTAAGTGAATCATCCTCTCAAGAGAGGGCGCTGATGTTCATGCCCTCGGGGGAAAGCGATGGTGCTGCCCCCTAGGCTCGCCTCTCGTCCAATCAGAAGCAAGCTCCTTATCTTGATGTAGCCGGTTGTTGCACGCTTCTTCGTTCATTAGCCCGGTGGATGTCATACAGGTAGGACGTGTCTCTGCGCTGCTCCGTGGTAAGTATTTTTTAATTGCATGCGATCTTTTCTAATCATTCCTAATCATTCCTTTGTTCTATCTTCCTCTTACAACAGACTTTCCTTCATTAATCATCCTCATTAACATTTTCCTTTGTTTAATTCCTCTCTTACAGTAGACTTTCATTCATTATCCTTTGTTCTAACCCCTCTCTTACAGTACACTTTTCATTCTCTCTTCTTTGTTTTAACCCCTCTACTATAACATGACGCGCTGGCGCTTGTCTGTCTCGACTCCTCCCACCTGTCCATCACTTTCTTATCTCCCCTCACCTGTCAATCATTCGACTCCTCCTACCTGTCACTCATCCTCCCTCCTCCCTCCTCAACGCATGACGCCTGCTGAAGCAGAACCCCCATTTTCCTTCTACTAACGAATAACATTCAAGAAAATGTTGAAGAAACCATGCTTAAGAAAACACCACAAAATTGTACGTTTTAACTGGGCTAAGAAAATAATGTCTTATGGTGATAAATGGCTGTCAATAATATTTAGTGACAGATGGACCAGATGAATATAAATTTTACTGGTATGACTGAAGAAGCATACCAAGAAGTTTTTAGTAGACAGCAAACTGAAGGATCAGTAATGACTTAGTGTGGTTTTGGATTGAATGGATAAACATGTTTGGAATTTGGTAGCAAGAAGATGAACTCCTATCAGCAAATCATAGAAAAACATTTTATTCCACTACAAACTTTTTTGAAGGACCAAGCTTTGTATTTCAACCAGACAGGGCGCCTATTCATATGTCTAACTCGACAAAGATGTGGTTTAATATGAATAATATCAATGTCATGGACTGGTCATCACAAAGTACCGACTTAAATACTATGAAAAACATGTGAGGTCATCTAGTACGAAAAGTATATGAAAATGGGCGCCAATATTTTTTAACCAAGGACCTTACAACAGCGTTAGAGCGAACATGGTATGAACTGTTCCCAGAGTTAATACAAAAGTTGGTACGTTATGAAAAACTGTGTATTTGAGGTGATTAAAGGTAATGGAAATACGATTAAATACTAACATTTGTAACTGTGTTCCTCAACCTTAAATAATCCAGAAAACAAGTATATTGTCTTTATTTATGGTAAACCTTATTTTCTGTTTTTATAAAAAAAATTCAGCATTAGTTGTTTTCGAATACAAATTAACCATAACACGTGTTTCATGTAACGTTTTTAATCAAAGACATATAAAAAAAATCATCCCATTCTTATTTTTACTGTGAAATGTATTTTATGCTTTTGTCGATACTTTTGGGACACGTAGATTTGCCAAATTGAAAGGTATCTCCATATGTTACTCATTTTTCAAGCTTATTGTAATTTGTGCGTTGAAACATTTCTTGCATGAGGATTTCATCCGTTGTTTAAACTTACTGATTTCGAGAATTTTTCATAGTTTAAATATACATTTTGCTTCAAAATGTAGTATTACTTTCAAAATTTTTATCTTAAGTTACACTAATTTTGTCTGTTTTATTATCTTGTTTTCCATCTAATAACAAAAAAATCTTTTTGTAAAGTTTAACCCTTAAATGCCTGATTTTTCAAAAATCATTCTAATAATGTTTTTCGGCTTTCATTTTTTAAAGAAAGCATGGGAAAAATACTTTTAAAAAATCACATTTTGTTTCAAGTATGGTTTATGGCTAAAAAACAGTTTGTAACTAATCGTCAATACTGGTCTTTAATTGAAAAAATAATTTTCCTTGATAAATTCTATAACATTAAACACACAAGAATTTTAGGAACTATAATAAGAAATAAATTTTACTTGCTCACTGCAGAACAAAATAGGGTATTCTGCAAGCTTCCAAACAAAACAAAAAGTGCAAGTAGCAACAATTGAAAAATAAATCTATCTTTATTCTTAAACAGCACAAGTGTTGCCATGTACATGTTGAAAATCAATTTAATAATATTTTTCGAATGTATTTTATTGGCAACATTAGGCATTATAGCTCCAATATTATTCAAATGGTATTTTAGAGCCTAAATTGGGTATGTTGCCGAAAAGCAACACCCGGCATTTAAGGGTTAAATAACATTTTCTTAAGCATTTGTGAATTTTAAGATGTTTTGATTTATTGCATTTTCTACAAAAAAAAATCTTTTTCATAATGACAAACAGATTGTAAGATCAGTTAAACCTTATTGTTGCAATAAAATCAATGTCATTCAAAATAATATTATTCAAATATAGTTGGAAAATAATAATAACTATAATAATAATTAATAATAACTAAATAATAATTATTATAACTGATATTTATTGAGCTGTTTTTAAGTAATTTTCATTAAAGTTGTCTGTATTGATTTTTCTAAATAAATTAGTAGGATGTAGAAAATGGCGGAAAACACCTAAGGAAAGTAATGGAATGAAATCTTTTGTTTATCTTTATGAAGAATATAACTATAAGCGCATTCTTTATTAAAATTGAAAAAATTATAAAGATATTCCTCATGTTCATAATTATATTTTTAAAAAATGGTCGGAATCTGTATGTATGCTTAGTTAAAAATTAATGAAATTTTGATTATTTGATGAAACATCGCTCTATTGATGACATATTAATACGACTTAATGAATGATCTAAAAATAGAATGTTTATCATGTTTACTGATAATGGTAAATTATCATTCAGAATAGAAATGTCATTTTAAAAAATGTACTACAGAAACATGCTTTTTTAAAACCACATTTGAAATAATCTTTCATTTCAGAGTGCAAAATCACAGAAAGATTGAAACTTTAAAACATAAGAAAAAAAGGACTTTACTGTATTTATGTTTATTCATTACAAATACTTTCATTCAAGTCTTCGTTTTTGAATAAATTAATGCATAACTTAAATTAGGCCTCCAAGGAAGCGACTGAATTATTTGGACATTCTACACCAACCACGCCTTCAGAAACTGCATATTTACGTTAATGTATTTCAAATATTTATGCTGTTTTAATTATTTATAATATGGAATTAATTTGATTTGATCTTCTGAAAATTCATCAGTTCTCCGAATAACATATTAGTGATATTGTATATGTTTAATCTGATATGCACAGTTAAGATCCCTCCTGAGAAAATAATTAAAATGACGTCATAAAAATCCAGATAGAAAGTTGTTTGAAGGTCATAAAAACTTGTTCTTATGATTTCAGGGTACATATGCTATGATATTATTTTAATTTTATTTAAGTATTTTTAAAATATGCACAATTAACCGTAAACTGCACGAATTTTTTTTATGGAAGCGTGTCTATTTATAAACGTATTTAGGATCTAAAACAGATTTTAAAGGATAATTATTTGTCTTATTTAATGATAGACTTTTACGGTGTGCAGTGAAACCTCGATTTTACGTCCCCCGATGCTACGTTTTTCCCGCATTATACGTTTTTTTCATCAAGTCCCAGTTTTTCCGTATAATTGTAATGTTAATTTAACCCGGATCGTAAGTTTGTTATTTATGGAATTTCCCGCATTTTACGTTTACTCTGGAAAGTAAAAAACGGAAAAATGTTATAAAATAAGCAATCATTTTTCCTTTTGTGCTTTTTAAAAGTTAATCAACGTTGTTAAAAGTTATGCAATCTACGAAAACAGAAACGCATTCTAAAGACTCATGTCTTCTGAAACTGGTACCCCCCCCCCTCCTTTGTTGAACACCTGATGTCGCGAAAGCTCCCTTCCCTCCCCCGGATAGCTGGCGGGGAAGCAAAGTAAAGAAACAACACACTGTATTGGTGTAGGGATGAGATGGGCAGGGGAAGAGACACTACAGTTACCAATCAGATGGGGTGGCTCATTTCTTTCATCGGGGAGGGAAAGGGGTCTTTACCTTTCTTCACGTTTTCAAATTCAGTTGCTGTTTAGCACGCGGTGATCGCATTTCTAACCTTTTTGTGAAAAAATGACGAGTAAAAAACGCAAAAACTTTTCTGTTGCTGAGAAAGCCGAAATTGTTAAACAATTTGATGAATTCTTCGGAACCAAATAGCGTTCGCTCAATTGCAAGGAATTCCCGTGACAACCCTGCAATCCATACTACAGAAAAAAGAATACATTGAAAAAAACATCGAGAAAGTCGGAGAAAAAAATGCCAAGAAACGGAGAACAATGAAAAAATCGCCGTACGACGAGCTGGAAGGTATCTTATTAAAGTGGTTTAAAGAAGCTCGTGCCGCGAATGTACCTGTAAATGGCACGATACTAAGAGAAAAAGCTCTAGAAATCGCCGATAAGCTTGGTGGTTTGAAAGGTTTCACAGCTTTAAATGACTGGATTGACCGAATGAAAAAAAGACATAATCTTGTGTATAGATCGCTTTCGGGAGAATCATCAAGTGTAAATGAAGCTACAATAGAAGATTGGAAGAAAAATCTACCAAATTTGACCAAAGGATACAGGCCAAAGGACATATTCAATGCGGATGAAACCGGACTTTTCTTTTATCTCCTACCGGATAAAAGTTATGTTGCTAAAGGAGACTCCTGCCATGGAGGAAAGATGTCTAAATTGCGTCTTACGGTTTTACTTAGCTGCAATTCTGATGGAAGTGAGAAGCTGACGCCTCTTGTTGTTGGAAAGTAGCGCAACCCACGATGCTTCAAAAACGTGAGAAGTTATCCCACAAAGTACGAAGCAAACAAAAATGCGTGGATAAGTAAACCCCTTTTCGAAGACTTTTTGTGCAAACTAAACAAAAAAAATGGAGTTGCAGAATCGTAAAATAATTTTGTTCATTGATCAATGCGGTGTACATCCGGTTTTGCAGCTGTCTAATGTGCATGTCGAATTTTTTTTCCAGCAAATTGCAGCCTTGTGATCTCGGCATTATTCGATCATTCAAGGTTTTTTATAGAAAGCAACTTGTCCGGAAAGATGTAGCTGAAATAGAAAATGGAAACCTAAATGACGCCTGCAAGTTAAAGTTAAGTGTTCTTGAGGCTATGCATTTTATTTCCGCGTTGTGGAGAAACGTTACACAACAGTGCATTTCCCATTGTTTTGAAGAAAGCGGATTCGTAGCATCTAATGAACCGAGAACAGATGAGGAATCAGTTGCGGTAGACTCGGAGAATGACAACGAAACAGTTATCTATGATTTCGACGATTACATCCCGGAAAATTTAGCAACATGTGAAGCTAAAAGAGCTGCTGCTCCATCCGTAGCCGACGTTATGGACTTTTCGTCCACCCATGAAGATGAAGAAGAAGAAACAGAAGCACAGCCCGTCCCTTCTTTCAATATTGCATTGAAGAGCTTATAAACTGTGAAAGACTATTTTCTTTCTCATAAAGACCAGGAAAAAAACTTGCAAAGTATTTCAATCCTGGAAGATGCTGCATTCACTTTGAACTCAATGACTAAAAAACAATGCACTTTTACGGGCTATTTTCAACCTAAATGCCAGGATTCGCAATTAAATGTGTTAGTAAAATGATCTTAAAATGGTATGTATAATAATGTCCTTTTCGTAAAATATAGACTCTAATACCTTTTGAAAGAGCCACCTTTACTACCTTTAGTTTTTTTCTACGATTTTTGTTGCTTGCTATGTATTTCCCGTATTTTACGTTTTTCCCGTATTTTACGTTTTTTTACTCAGTCCCTTGAGAAACGTAAAATCGGGGTTTCACTGTAATAACAAAAAAATCTTTTTGTAAAGTTTAACCCTTAAATGCCTGATTTTTCAAAAATCATTCTAATAATGTTTTTCGGCTTTCATTTTTTAAAGAAAGCATGGGAAAAATACTTTTAAAAAATCACATTTTGTTTCAAGTATGGTTTATGGCTAAAAAACAGTTTGTTACTAATCGTCAATACTGGTCTTTAATTGAAAAAATAATTTTCCTTGATAAAATTCTATAACATTAAACACACAAGAATTTTAGGAACTATAGTAAGAAATAAATTTTACTTGCTTTCTGCAGAACAAAATAGGGTATTCTGCAAGCTTCCAAGCAAAACAAAAAGAGCAAGTAGCAACAATTGAAAAATAAATCTATCTTTATTCTTAAACAGCACAAGTGTTGCCATGTACATGTTGAAAATCGATTTAATAATATTTTCCGAATGTATTTTATTGGCAACATTAGGCATTATAGCTCCAATATTATTCAAATGGTATTTTAGAGCCTAAATTGGGTATGTTGCCGATAAGCAACACCCGGCATTTAAGGGTTAAATAACATTTTCTTAAGCATTTGTGAATTTTAAGATGTTTTGATTTATTGCATTTTCTACAAAAAACTGTCTTTTTCATAATGGCAAACAGATTGTAAGCTCAGTTAAACCTTATTGTTGCAATAAAATCAATGTCATTCAAAATAATATTATTCAAATATAGCTAGAAAATAATAATAACTATAATAATAATTAATAATAACTAAGTAATAATTATTATAACTGATATTTATTGAGCTGTTTTTAAGGAAATTTCATTAAAGTTGTCTGTATTGATTTTTCTAAATAAATTAGTAGGATGTAGAAAATGGCGAAAAACACCTAAGGAAAGTAATGGAATGAAATCTTTTGTTTATCTTTATGAAGAATATAACTATAAGCGCATTCTTTATTAAAATTGAAAAAAAAATAAAGATATTCCTCATGTGGAGTAGTTCTCAGTTCCGATGCACTTTTGTTCTTAGGGGCCCACCCCATATATTTAACCTTTTTCTTTCACATCAATATTGAGAGAATAGAGAGGCCAAAAAACGGGTCCCGATTTAATTCCTACTGCTTGAAACGCCATCTATCGCTGCTATTTTTTAAAAACTAAAATTGAGAATCGCAGTAAAAAAATTCCTGACATCATACATAACCCTCCTGCAAGAATGTTTTTTAATAGCTGTCACCATTTGCAAGTTTCTTTGTTTTTTATTTTAAATTCAGTCACTCCATTTTAGGACACCCGGTATGTAGCTATCAATTGTTGTCACAAAAAATATAATATTGTGCCAAAGAACTCGCATTAAAATACGCCAAATACCCTGCAATCCCTTAAATTTGGGATCATATTTTTCTTCAGAAAATACTTGTTAAAATTTAATATATTTATACTGTACACACACATAGAAACTACACAATTTTTTAAATACTTTTTGAGAATGCTGTTTAAAGAGTTTTCTTGGTAATGGAAAATCTAACAAACCTATAGTACACATAGTTGCCTTATTAGTTATCGTATGTGTCATTTTTTTACAGTTATATGTAAAACATTCTTTTACATGATTTTCTACTGCGTGTGAATATGTGTAGAATTCAAAACCATGAGATATAAAATGCAGATAAAGAAGATAATGTAGTAAAATAATGCTATAAATTGTTAACATAAAAAACATAATATTGTGCCAAAGCACGTGCATTAAAATACGCCAAAAACCTTCCAATCACTTTAATTCGAGTTTAAGTTATTTCAGTAAATACTAGTTAAAATTTAATATATTTAGAAAATTAAATATTAACTTTCGTTAATTAATTACATGGCGTTAAATTAATATTTGTAAAAAAGAAATATTTGATTTTTTTCTCTAATTAAAATTGACTTAACTGCTTTCAACATTTCTTTTTTAAATAAATACTTTACTCTCAAAATGTCTCAGAAAACGTGTCGCCAAAAGCATACTCCGAAGCATTACTATCGCAATACTTTAATCTTCTTCTTCATTCAAAATCGACTAGTACAAGATAAATGGAATCACTTTAATTGGTTTTTATGTCAACATTTTCCATTAAAGAAAATTAGATTTACATTTTAGCTTGCAAAATTAAATTTTACATGCAATGAGACTCCTACAGCTTTATAAAATTGAATACTTAATCTACATTTTAAAATATTTGAAATTTATTTGTGGCTTATTTAATAATTATATTTCCTATCTAAATTTTAGTCATTCTATCTGTGGTTTATAAGATTTTGTTAATTTTAAAAATATACTGAAATGATATTGCGAAAAAGTTACGAAATACGCGAGATGAACGATGAAATATGTCGAAAAGAAGTTATTTGAATTATATTTCAACTGTTTAAACTGTCGTTTTATTTCGATATGGAAAATAAAAATCATTGTGTGAAGTTTTACGTTTCCATTTATTACGCATAGGTGGCAGCACCAAAAGTTACCTGCACAATTCATTATAAATACATATCAGAATATTCTGTTCTACTCTGTTCTGTTATGTGACGTCTTGTAAACAAGTGATGTGATTTGATTCTGTTAAGTGTTTATGATATGGTTATATGTGTAAGTGCTACCTCTTCACTAAGAATTGTGCTGCTTATTACTTAATTAGTTATAAAGATAGCAAGCATTGTTTGTAATTATATTGCATATTTAAAAATTATTCAGAAACCATTAAAGGTTATATTATTCACATCTTTAATATGCTAGTATAATGAAATATTAAACTAAACAGCAAGGAGATGTTGGAATTGTAAAAAAAAAAATAATGTAAGAAAATGGTTTGAACCGTGTGAAGAATTTATGTATATGAATGTTTTAAACATACCTTACAAAATAATGTCCACACTTGAGCGGGAGACTGATTGTTTCGTTATACTTAATAGCTGGCGTTTCAAAAGTGGCACACCATAAACCATGCTGTTATTGCTGCTCCGTGTTTAGAGCAATAATGTGAAGCGGATAAGTTTTTCTGTAGTAGGAGAATACTGCTTATCTTTGGCTTCTATGTTGCTTATCTTCTGCTTATATAGGCAGATATTGATTTATTATAAATTGTCATCAAGATAAATAAACGTGCAGAAATAAACTAATTACTTCCGTTACATAAACAATCTGACATTTTAAATTAGCCATATTTAAATGACAATTTAAATATGGCTTAAATGACAATTTGATCAACCTTGAAAATCCTGTGATGAAGAAAATTACTATTGAGTTGCTAAATTAGACTCATAAACTAAACTGTTTTATTGTTACTTTTCTTTATTTTATAATGTAAACATTTATTTATTCTAGAAAATGTAGTTATCGCTAATAGAGGGCATACAAAAAGCTCTCATAATACAAATTAAATATGTGTCAATTAAATACCTCAAAATGTTGGTTCATCTTCATTTAATAATACATAAATAATCTAACATGCCTTTACTTGAAGGATGCAGTAGAGGTCATACATTGTAGAATACAATCACTTCTACAAATAAAAGGGGAAAACGGTGCAAAAATATTTTCAAGGAATATAATTTGAAAAATAGTGTGCTATAAACGAATAAGCCGCCTGAAAAAGGGCAAGTAACAATTTACTTACCTTATAAAGAGGAATATACTTATAGTTAAGTTAATATTTATCGCATAAAGAAATAATCCTACTCACTCCCATTTAAGGGGATTCAAAATACTATAAAATGCGAGGATGTGTCAGGATGGCATAAGTGTACTATTATGCTTGGACTTGCCAATAACAACACAGTGAGCAAATTTGCTCGATTTTGTCAAGTATTGGAGCGGATTATCCAGCGTGTCTGGAAGAAATGGTGTGCTCCTTGTGACTATAAAATATCATAACTGTCTTTTTAAAATGGTTCTTAACTCACAGAAACCATTAAAAGTTATACGCTTTGTCGATGAAAATTGGTTACACACAAGAGAGGAAATCTGCAGTCCGTAAATGAGTTCCCACCACATCTGTCACATCTGATTATGAGCGAACGTTAGGAATAAAACTGCATGCAATAAACTTTTGGAGCAGGGTATATTCAAAGCGTAAATTACTTACCGCAGCATATAAAATGTCGCATCCGTTATGGGGAAAAAAACCCGATAACGAACAATAGCAGACGACTATCACCTGGCGAATCTCAAATTGCCTTTTTTGTGAACGATACTGATGCTTCAAATGCACAGACGAACAAATGAGGCATTCAAGCGGTAGTGGTTGTAGCTGAAGTATGAGGTGATTCTCTCAATGGTTTGTGTTGTTTATAGTGCTATGATTTGGGTCATTGATCTAGTGCACAATTGACATAAACAAAGGTGTTTATTGAACAATCTTCGCAATAAAGCTTTACAATACAAAATCTACTTGGTGAATATGCTTGGATACACCCCATATTCTGCGATGACACAAGCCTTATTCACAATACTACCTGGAAAAAAAAATGGTTGATTCTTTTAGATTTAAAATAAGGCAATGAAATTATGGTATCAATTGGCATTTTTATGCACGATAGCTGTTTTTTGTTTTTAATAAGTGTTTTATGTATATATAAAGCATAAGTGGAAATTACTTAAATAATAAAATGCGTATTAAAATGTGTAAATAAAAAAACATTTAATTAAATATTTATAAAATTAACCCTTAGGTGTGATATATTGGCAAAATAATTTTCATAATATATAAGCAGATGTTGCTGAACGCAAAAAAGAGGTGGTACCAAAGAAAAAGAATGAGAAAAACAAATGTTGAAAAAATGCATTTTTACGATATATTTCACTGATTTGTGATCTAACATAGTGAAAAATCCATTTCTATTTTTACTATTTTTTCAATGTTATCCAACATTGACAATTAATGTTACAATAATTCATTATTTGTTATTTTTATAAAAACTATTCATCAGGAAAATGGTATATTCTTTACAATTTGGATGCCATACTTTGATTTTGTAATACAAGATGTAAATATTTAACATATATGTTTTTCAGGAAGGAACAATTTTTTTTTCGTCCGGTATATTGAAGCTTTTACCCTATTTCCCAAATAAATAAGAAATGAAACTTAAGAAATATATATATATATATATATATATTATATATACATTCTAAATAAACTTCGTCGAATTTTTATAGTACAAAATTTATTACCTTAAAAAATGCATTTTCTTACTTATACAAGGTCTTTCACTACCAGACCGAAAAACTTGCAGGAGGGGTAGGGGACACAGAGACGACTCAGAATCACATAGCAATGCAGGGTCGGAAATGCCGTACTTGCGAGTTACGATTCAAAGACGCAGAGAAAAACAACACAGACAACAACACACTAATGGGACAAAAAACCGTTAACTGAAAGGTTGTACTACAGAAGGTTTTTGAAATTACGACGAAACGTCGTCAGGCTGTCTTGACAGCGGCGCTTGCAGTCTTGCGGTAGATGGCGCAGAATGGAAGGTCGCTCGAATATCTGTAGCTGCCGGGAGGATACGCGACACGCCAGAAATCTTCCAGAACGTAAGGAATTCAATGCGGCGCCGCTGTCAAGCCTGCTGGATAACTTCTGGTCGTAATTTTAAACACCTTCTGTAGTACAACCTTTCAGTTAATTGTTTTTTTGTACCATTAGCATGTTGCTGTCTCTGTTCTTTTTCTCTGCTTCTTTGAACCATAGATCGCTTCTACGCCGTTTTCGACCCTGCGTTGATATGTGATTTCGGGTCGTCTCTGGGCCCCCTACGCCTTCTGCAAGATTGTCTGTCTGTTAGTGAAACACCCTATATATGTCACAAAACAAACCTATTTTTAAATCATTATGCTATAAAATTGATTCTTTAGAAACGTGATTTAAAATGTAAGTTGAAAGTTTAATGTCATTTGACTATGTATAGAGCATCCTTTGAAAATGTGCATCTGAAGTTTCAAAGAATCCATCTTTATGAATACACTTCTGACAATGATTAGCTATACATCATTATCTTATACTATAATGCGAGCAAAAATTTTTTGTGTGTGTGTGCGTGTGTGTGTGTGTATGTAAATTTTATCTTAAAAACGGCTTTAACGATTTTGACGAAATTTTGTATTTCACCATTTCCGGGCATGATAAGACCATTGGGCTAGATCACGTGTTCGAGAAAATTCGATTAGTGGGTCATTTTAAGTCGTAATGGGTCAAGGTCAAGCTAATTATATCTAAAAAACGGCTTAATCGATTTTGACCAAATTTCATATCCAACCTTTTTTGACACGAAAAAACAATTGGGCTAGGTCACATGTTCGAGAAACTTCGATTAGTGGGTCATTTTAGGGTCACTGTGGGTCAAGCCAATTTTATCTAAAAAACGGCTCTAACGATTTTCACTAAACTCTATATTCTACAGTTTTGGATTACGAGAAAACTATTTGGCTAAGACACATGTTCGAGAAAATTTGATTAGTGTGTCATTTTTGGGTCACCGTGGGTCAAGCTAAGTTTATCTAGATAACGGCTTTAAGGATTTTGACGATATTTTGTACCCTACTGTTTTCGGGTACGAAAAGACCATTGGGATGGGTCTCGTATTCGAGAAAATTCCATTAGTGGGTCATTTTGGGTCATAATGGGTCAGGGTCAAGTTAATTATATCTAGAGAACGGCTCAATCGATTTTGACTAAATTTTGTATCTAACCATTTTCGGGCACGAAGAGATCATTGGGATGGGTCTTGTGTTTGAGTAAATTCGATTAGTGGATCATTTTGGATCATAATGGGTCAGGGTCAAACTAATTATATCTAGAGAACGGCTCAATCGATTTTGACTAAATTTTGTATCTAACCATTTTCGGGCACGAAAAAACCATTGGGATGGGTAACGTGTTCAAGAAAATTCGATTAGTGGATCATTTTGGATCATAATGGGTCAGGGTCAAAGTAATTATATCTAGAGAACGGCTCATTTGATTTTGACTATATTTTGTATCTAACCATTTTCGGGCACGAAAAAACCATTGGGTTGGGTAACGTGTTCAAGAAAATTCGATTAGTGGTCATTTTCGTGTCACCGTGGGTCCAGCTACGTTTATCTAGATAACAGCACTACGATTTCACGAAATTCTGTAATCTATCGTTTTCCGGCACGAAAAGACCATTGGGATGCATCACGTGTTCAAGAAAATTCGATTAGTGGGTCATTATGGGTCAGGGTCAAGATAATTATATCTAAAAAACGGCTCAAGACATTTTCACAAAATTTTCTAATATGCGGTGTTTCTGGTCATGAGAGGATTATTGGGCTAAGTCACATGTTCGAGAAAATTCAATTAGTGGGTCAGTTTGGGTCACAATGGGCCAGGGTAGAACAAATTGAATCTAAAAACATGCTCAAAACATTTTGACCAAATTTTATATTACGTATACCGCTTCTAACCATGAGAAGAGAATTGGGCTAAGTCGCATGTTCGAGAAAATTCGATTAGTGGATCTTTTTGAGTTACAATAGGTCAGGGTCCAGCTAATTCTATCTAAAAGTCGGCTTAAACGATTTTGACTAAATTTTGTGTTCTATTGTTTTCCGCTCGAGAAGACAATTGGGCTATGTCGCATGTTCAAGAAAATTCGATTAGTGGGTCATTTTGGGTCACAATGGATCAGGGTCAAGCTAATGTATTTAAAAAGCGCTTCAAAACTTTTTGACATAATTTTGTATAATACAGTTTCCGGGCATGATAAGAGCATTGGGCAGGGTCGCATGTTCAAATTCAATCAATGGATCATTTTGGGTTCTAATGGATCAGGATCAAGCTAACTGTAACTAAAAAACCGCTCAAAAGATTTTGACAAAACTTTGTACTACACCGTTTCTGGACAAAATAAAACCATTGGGCTGGGTCGCATGCTCAAGAAAATTCTATTAGTGGGACATTTTGGTGATAATAGGTCGAATGTCAAACTAACGCATCTCATAAAGGTTCAAACAATTGTGGCAATTTTTTTTTTTTGTTATACCGTTTCACAGTACAAAAAACCCATTGAAATAGCTCACATCTGTCGATGAATTTCAGTTATTGTGTTTTTGAATGAACGTGGATCAAGCTTATTTTATCTAGAACACGATTAACGATTTTCACTAAATTTTGTATTCCATCGTTTTCAGGTTCGAGAAGAGCATTGTGTTAGGTCGCATGTTCGAAAATATTCGATTAGTGGGTCATTTTGGGTCACTATGTTTCACGGTCAAGCTAATTGCATCTAAAAAAGCAAGAATGATTCAGTGGGGGAAAATATATCGAGATAAACAGAAAGCTAATTTTGACCGAGCTTGGCTCGGTCATTCCTGCTGGTATTATAATATACGAGTATACAGAGAGGACGGAAAGATTTTTGTAACTGAATTCTTACCTTAATGATAGATAACGACATTACCGAACTTTCTTTTATTTACTTCTCAACTCAACCTTTTTTAATTGAATATCAGGTAATTAATAGAGTTATTAAAATTCTGATCTCTAATTACTTTCAGGTTTCGAGGATGCTGCAATCGATAATTTGAATATTTTAAAAGCGGAGTATCTTTTGATCACAGGGACTAAACGACAAAATGCAACGGTGTTCTGTTTCTAAAATGACGAAATAGCTAACACTGAAATAATGATTGTTGATATCTATAAATAAAACAAACGGCATAATATTTATGCATTTATCCCATATATGTGTGAGAAATGCCAAGCTGGCTTTTGTCCTCGTAGCTTAGAAGGTAGAGCACTGAACCGCTATTTCAGGGGCCCGGGTTCGATTTCCGGCGCGGACATTTTCACTCTGTTGCTTTACTCATCGCTAGCAATGTGATAATACACTTCTTAAATATTCAATGGCATAATATGTATTTGTAAAATAATATATAATATCTTTTTTTTTAAATATCTGTGTAGCGTCCTTGTGAAAAAGTCTGATGGAAAAGTATTTATCTAGATATTTTTCATCGGTATTTTAAATACTTTTTTTAGTGTGGGTGGCAATAAAACTTTAATAAACACTGAAAAAAATCGTACTTCTTCTAAATAAGAAGTTTCTTGTATAAGATAATTTTTTTATGTATGACTTAACGGAATAATCTATATTAATAAAGAAAGAAGTTTTGGTGTGAGTGTGTGTCCGAATGTGGTCGGCGGTGTTCTGAAGATACCACTGCAAGTTGAGCTACAAAATTTTGGGGGTAAGTACCTCTATATATGAAGTATTGCAATTTTGAAGCCCAAGATTCTCATTATATTTTTTATGCGACTTTTAGCGTTTTTTAAGTTTTGAGGCGATTTTTTCACATTATTGAAAGGAATACGGTTTCATTCTTTTAACCATATATAGTAAAATTTGTCACATTTTCAAGAAAGTTTATTCGGAATTCGAATAGCAATTTTTGAATTTTTACCGAATTTTTAATGCGATTTTTAGTGGTTTTTTAGCAGTTTGCGGCTATTTTTTGATATTGGTAAAATTAATTTTGTTTCAAAATTTTAGCATAATGTACTAAATTATGTCTGCTACGAGTTTTAAAATTCAAAGATTTGTAATGAGATTTTAAATGCGATTTTTCTATGTTTCCTGCGTTCAGCGTCGATTTTATGTCATTCGTGAAATATTTCCGATTACAATGTTTTGCCCCATAATAGTGATTTTTAAACCTTGTGTTTTTTAATATTTAGCAATTTTTAATGCATTTTTCAATGCTTTTTTTAACGATTTTTCGAGTACTATGGCAATTATTTAACACTCGGAAATAACATCTGGTTTCAAACTTTCAGGCAAATATAAGAAATTTCGCCATTTACGACTTTTAATTTTAGTGATTTTTAATGCGATTTTTATCGACTTTTCAAAGCTATTTATCCTTCACGTAAGATTTCTGATTACAATGTTTTACCATTGTAATGTTTTATCCCATTTTAATTATGCGATTTTTAGCGTTTGTTATGTTTCGAGGCGATTTTTCCACATTAGTGAAAGGACTACGGTTTGATTATTTTAGCCTAATATAGTAAATTTTGTTATCTTTTCAGTAAAGTTTATTCGGAATTCGTACAGTGATTTTTGAAATTTTATCGGCGATTTTTAGTGTTTTTTCGCATTTTACGGCTATTCTTTGATGTTGGTAAAGTGAATTTTGTTTCAAACTTTTAGCCTGATGTACTAAATTTTGTCTATTACGATTTTTGGATTTCAGAAATTTTGAATGCAATTTTTTGTGTTATGCGTGTCGATTTTTTCTCATTCTTGAAATATTTCCGATTCATTGTTTTACCCCATTAGAGGAAATTTTGATCACTGCGACTTTTTAATACGTAGCAATTTTTAACGTATTTTTCAATGCCATTATTAGCGTGTTACCGAGTTCTACGGTGATATTTGACATTCGGAAATAAAATTTTGTTTCAAACATTTAGCCTATTATAGTAAATTTCGGCATATAAAATATTTTATTTTAGAGATTTTTAATACGATTTTACTGCGGTTTTTAGATACTTTCCACATGCCGTGTCGAGGTTTTTACATTCACGAATGATTTCCGATGGCAGTGTTTTACCCATTAGAGTAAATTTTGACTACTGCTGTTTTTTAATGTTTAACGATTTTTAATACATTTTATGCGATTTTTAATGCACTTTTCAATGCGATTTCAGCATATTTTCGATCCCTGCCTTAATTTTTTGACATTTAAAAAAGGAATTTGGTTTCAAACATTTAGCATATTATAGTAAATTTCATCATCTACCATTTTTTAATTTGAGCGATTTTTAATGCGACTATTAACGGTATTTGGATTTTTTTTACGTTTCACGTCGATTTTTTGTAATTCATGAAATTTTTACGATTGTAATGTTTAACCCAATTAGAATAAATTTTTACTCCTGGGATACTTTTATATTTAGCGATTTTTAATGCATTTTCCAATGCGATTATAAGCGAGTTTTTGAGTCCAACGGTAAATTTTGATATTCGAAAAGGAATTTGGTTTTAAACCTTTAACCTAATATAGTAAATTTCGAATTTACTACATTAGGCTAAAAGAAAAGCATCTATGAATTTTGAATATAAGCATTTTTAATGTGATTTTTAGCGCAATTTTCAATGCGATTTTTATCCATTTTTCGTTATTTTTGCATTTTGCGTCGATTTTTTTGCCATTCTTGAAAGCTTTCCAATCAAATCCTTTTACCCCATTAGAGTAAATTGACTCCTATCGATATTTTAATATTTAGCGATTTTTAGTAAATTTTTCAGTGCAAATTTTAGGAGTTGTTCGAGTCCCTCGGCAATTTTTGGACATTCTGAAAGGGATTTGGTTTCAAACATTTAGCCTAATTTAGTAAATTTTGCCTTCTAGCTATTTCTAATGCAATTTTCAATGCATATTTTAGCGATTTTGCAAGATTCTTTACGTTCTGTGTAGATTTTTTGTCGTTCATAAAGGATTTCCGATTACAGTGATTACCCGATTATAGTAATTTTGACCCCTGCGATTATAGAATATTTAGCGATATTTAATGTTATTTTCAATGCGATTTATAGCGATTATATGAATACCGCGGCGATATTTTGACATTGGTAAAAGGAATTCTGTTTCAACATTTTAGCTTAATATAGTAGATTTTTAAAGAATAAATTTTTAATTTTAGCGATTTTTAATGCAATAAATTGCGATTTTTTGACATTCTTTGCGTTTTCCGTCGATTTTATTATTTATGAACGAATTCAAGTTACACTGTTTTTCATTTCGGAAATGTTGAGCGCATCCTGCGAAGTATCTGTTGTCCAAATATTTTTCTCTTCGGACTAGTAGAAGGGCCTCTTGGGCCCTTTGAGTTGCGGAAGTTTAATTTCGCTAAACCTGTTTAATACATTATAGAAACTGCTAAGAAACATTTCCAAAAATCTCTTACAGTGAATAAAACTTTGTTTTAATAAATACTTCCTTAAGTTTCATAAATATATTGGTTTCTCATTTTTCTAAACCTAGTATTTGGAAGTGTTAGTAACTTGGAAGATGGGTTTGTATATTTTCGTATTCATTTATGTTATATTTTCACAAAAGAAGAAACTTTTTTCTAAAAGTGTATTCGTTTGAAAAAAATCATATAAAATGCCTTTAGAAGCGTCAGTAACACGAAAGAGCGGTTCGAATATTTTCGTAAGCGGTTATATTATATTCTCTCAAATTAACAAATATTTTTAACCATTTATCTACTGACGGTACTTATAAGTACCATTAAAATAACTTGTTATAAAATTTATTTAGTACATCGATTAGTAGTAATACAGTTTACAGTGATTTATAGATGCATTACTTTACCTTGTTTCGTTACACTTAAAAAAAAAAAAATGATGATTTTGTTTTGCCTTTGCATCTTTTCAGCTTTCTTGGCGTTGAGGGAGGTGGGGGGATTTTTCAATTCGGAAATATTTCTATATTTACATTATAAGAACATTATATCTGTACATTTCCCAATTCTACAAAATACTAAGAAAAAATATTTAAAATAAAAGATTTGGTTAGGATTTTAAATATTGCGCAAAATCCCTATAAATTCAAATTTAATTAATCCTTCTAAATCCTTCAAAATCCTTTTAAAATTTATTAGATGATTATGTAAATCATCTAACGTAGTTTTGAAAATTCACAAAAAATGCTTTAGAAGATAAAATTTTCATGAATTCCTAAGTTAGTATGTAAAGGGTTAAAGTGCATTCGTTTATGAAAAAATTATAAAGTGCCGCCCTGATCCTGCAGATTTGTTATTCATTTTTGTACTCTAAATGTAATATAGAAAGAAAAATTATTTAATAAAAATTGAATAAAATATTGTAATACTCTATGTTAAATATTCTAATCTATAACAGTCGAAATTGCAGATTATAAAGTTAATATTTCATACCTTAACTATTATTTGATTTTCAAATAACACAATTTCTAAGTTTTAGGAAAATATAAAATATTTTAATGAGAGTGACACGCTATTACTAAGAACAGTTTTAGTAGCTTAATTAAAGAATATCAAAGCCTCCCGGAGTTTTAATATCATACATGTTTAATTATTAAATTTTCAGGCTTATTTTTATGCAAATCATTCATTTACATTTTTCAGAGCCTTAAACTTATTTCAATAGGTTATTAATTATGTAAATTTACAAATATCTAACAAAATTATTCAAAGTTCATGAATAAACTTGAATAGCTTATTATTTAATATCACAAATGTAAAGCTCCTGAATAAATTTAAAGTTTATTTTGGATAATATCTTCACGCTCGTATTTTATTAACATAATAAATATTTAAAATTTATGCAGGTTTTAAATTGGCCTTTATACATGATTTATATTACTTTCTTCTATGTTTACAAGAAAAAAAAATATTGGATTCGTGAAAATTTTCAACTTCCGGTTTTCAACAGATATACACGTTTTAGGGGTCAGAGATCCCGAAAAACATGTTTTGACAAGAATTTCTGTCTGTGAGTTTCTGAGCCTGTGTTTCTGTCTGTCTGTCTGTATGTGACACAAATTTTGTGGGCACTCTATCTGAAGAACTAATGCACGGATCGTATTAACAATTTATACTCAGGTAGTCCCTAATATAAATTGGTACTTATTAGTTTTTAGTGTAAATCGTCCGATAGGTGGCGCTGCTATGCTACATTTTTCGCGATTTCTGCAACACCTCTATCTCAAGAACAAATGCACAAATATTCATCAAACTTCAGATTCAGTTAATACTTGATATGAGTTGGTATTAATTATTTTTTGGTGTAAATCATCCAACAGGTGGCGCTGCTATGCTGCATTTTACAGGATTTTCATGGTTTCAGTGATAGTCATACCTCAAAAACTAATGCACGTACTTTCATCAAACTTCAGATTCAGTTACTCCTGGATATGATAAAAAAGCTAAAATCTTTAACAACAATTTTTACGCACAAATAACATAGAGAACGACAAAAAATCCCATACGATCGTTTGGAGGATTCCTGGATCCCCTTCCTCAATGAGAAAAAATATTAAGATGAGTTTGAAGAACTCCTCGGTTATAGCCCCGAGTAATGGCTTATGGACTCCTTGATATGAATTGGTGCTAAATAAGTGTTGGTGTTAATCGCCTAACAGGTGGCACTGCTGTGCTGCCTTTTTCACGATTTCCTCAAAAGCTCTGTCTCAAGAAATAATGCACGAATTTTCATCTAACTTGAAATTTAGTTAGACGTTGACACAAGTTGTTGCTGATTAAGTTTTGGTCAAAACCACCCAATAGGAGGCTCTGCTAAGTTGCATTTTGTTGCATTTTCACAATTCCACCGATAGTCATACCTCAAGAACTAATGCACGGATTATTATATCTTTAGAATCCTCATGAAGGGATTATATTGCCGTTTAATTTTATCAGTGTGACAGCGAAATTTGAAGTAATAAAATGTATGAGATAGAAGAAAGTTTTGGGATTGGTGCATCCGATCAGTTTTTGTATTTGCTTTAAGAGATATAACGCTATATATAAGAGAAATATAACAAGAATGCTACATTGGAATACGGAGTTCAGTCAAAAAATTGCCGGAATTTCGTTGTAACTCCTTATTACCACATTATGCATTTACATAATTAGGTACGCAATTGTTTAATTGCCTTCAAAGTAGCATCAAAGTTGCTTCAAAGTCTGAACACACATGCTTTCTCCACCGCTGAATCAACGATGAATGTCCTGTTTTTGTATCTTCCAAAGGTCAGCCTTCACGTTGGTTTTGATGTCTTCGACAGTATCGCAACAGTTACCTTTGAAAACCTCTCAAACGGCTGTTTTCTTTAAGGTGGCGGTGGACGTTTTAAAATATTTCTTTTAATTTTCATAATAGAGATTTGAAATATGGTGCAAATATACATTTCACCATATGTATATAGAACACCTTAAAAGAAAATTCCAATCTTAATTATAATTTTAAGATCTTTTAAAAAATTTTAAATTTTAAAATGAAATTTTAATATGTTCCTTGTGTCTTAATTTTTTCGATATATCCTCGATTTTGGATTTTAATCACTTAAAACTCTATTACAAATAAATCTGCGCATCGATTTTTTAATTCTTTGAATCTTAATTTTTTTAGAGATTTTTTTCCGGAATTCGATATGAATTTTATCAAAATTCTGCCTTATAATAAGTTAAAAATCAAATTTAATTATCTTAATGAAGTCGAATTTTAAAATTTATACGCAATTTCATTTTAAGCACTATCAGAAATCGTCCTTATTAATTTCATAAATTTTGATCAAATATTATGACGCATGCAGCATTTTTAAATTTCTAAAAACATTGAAAAATCAGTTTTGAAAAAAATAGATTTCAAGTATAGAAATGTAAGTATAAATAAGAGTAACAAGAATATACTCTTAAAAGTTAGAATTTTGAGCAAATAAATATTTTAGTATATTTTTTTTTTTACTTTTTCCGTTTGGAATATATAGTGTGATATATAATTATAGTATACTAAGAGGCTAAAAATTTTTTGTGTACAAAATTCAAACACTTGTAACTTTGCGAAAAATAATTGTATCTGCATGCGGTTTTTCTCAAATAGCTAAGATCAAACTGAAGAATAATAATATGTATAAAAACATTTTTTGATTTTTTTTGCTCGATTTCCGCTCAGATAAAGGTCCACGTTCCCCTTAAAGAATCATCAGCGTCAAATGTTTCTAAGGCTAACAAAATGTCTGTAGCAGATTGCCCTAATCTGCGCATAAACTTGATGTTCGCCCTTTGCTCGAACTTCGACATTCGAACACTTCCAACAGGTCACCACACACTTCTTCTTTCTGCTACACTTCCGTCACACTGCCTATTATGAGTTTCGGCTGTAAAAAAATATAATTTGTAGTAAACAAATAAGTTAATTATTTTCCGGTATTAAAGAAGTTACAACGAAATTCCGTAAACTTTTTGACCACCCCCTGTATTTCACTACGTGACAGAGTAATTAAGTTTAATGAGTATATTACTCCATAACTAATACATTTTTTGCATACTTCCATCCTTACTTACAGTTTTATGTACTTACATCTTACTTGATAACATTTAACTTTACACACATCCTTTAGTTACGAATAGGATTGCATACGTATATCTTATACACTTACATACATCCTTCTATTATATATAGGATTACATATTTACAGTTTAACAGGTTACATTTTACACATCCTTTAGTTATAAATAGGTTTACATACGTACATCTTATACACTTACATACATCTTGTTCTTACATATTGCATTACAAACTTACATTCTATGCACTAGCATATATCATTTCCTTCCAAATACGATTAAATGTCCAATATATGTAACTATGTGATATATAAATATGTAAGATATTTACATATTACATAGTTACATATATCCTTTATTTACATATAGGATTACATGCACATAGTTACATTTTACATACTTTAGTACGTACTTTTCTCACCGACCTGCACATTGAATTACATACCTACATAAAATCATAAGAAAATAAAACGTATTTAAAATTAAAAAATCAAATTTAAAATCCGAAAGTCACAGTTTCTGTTCCTTTGCTTTTCAATCTAATTTGCCCCTGTTAAGTTGGTTTCTCAGTTTGACAATTATTACGTTCGGAAAGCAAATTTGAATCATATTTAAGATAGATTTTTTTTAGATTAGCGTAACTTTCACTTTACTATGGTTAGATTGGGAATGACCATTTCCTTGGCGGATTTGCACGGTCTAGCCCATATATCAATCAAAGTTTAAGTAACCGTTTAAATTGAAAGTTTCGCTTAAATTGACTCATTTAACACCTACTGGGAAGAATTATAAATAAGTGAATAAAAGCGGCTTATAAAACTAGGACTCTATTTTCTTATGGTGTAATGATGGTTAAGCAATTTTGAGACAGTCTGTGCTGCTTTTCGTGATAAAAGCTTTCGGACTGTGAGACATGCGAGCTCAATTTTAATACGGACTGTATTTTGTCTATCTGTAAAATTACCCGTTTCTTTTTTCTGGCTTTTCGATCCAATTTCACTTTATTAAGTTTATTTCTCGGTCAGATTATTATTACATTCAGACAACAAATTAGTATTAAATTTAAGATAGCAATTTCTGAACTTAGTTCTGAGTTTACTTTCGCTTTTCTGTGGTTAAATAACCATTTAAATTGAAAGTTTCATTCAAACTGACTATTTCGCCACGTATTGGGAGCAACGTGAATAAACCTACGTGAATAAAAACGCCTTAGAAAATATTTTTTTCCCTTTTTTAGTGGATTTGGTGGTTAAAACATTTTGAATCAGTTTCTGGTACGTTTTGGGAGAAACGATTTTGGACTCTCAGACATGTGGGCCTAATTTTAATAAGGACAATATTGTATCTAAAAAAATATATAGACATGCTCTAATCAAACTTGATTTAAATATTGAATATCGACTGTACTTAACATCGAAACTGACATTGCAAAATAAAAGAACTGCAAGCAATGTCTTATATGCACTGTAGAAATACCGTCAACTGGGATAACTATTGGCCCATTACGGGTATCTTTGACCCAAAAGGAAAAAAAAAAAAGATTAAATCTACTATATTTTCTGCATCGCTGGAGTCATCGACAAAGTTTTGGTCTCAAGATATAGGTGGCAGCAATAGCTTGAGACCGGTAGCTCATTGTAAGTATTTCTACAAGGTTACTCCGTGGCAGGCAGCACCAGTCAAAGAAAAATAGAAAAGTTTGCGAAGATGGTGAGAATTTTAATCTTACAACTTTTCTCTGCCAAGATGTAAATTAATTCATTTGGACCTTCATAAGTACGTGTTATTATAACCTCATTAGTGTAAATACAGGCCTAGCCTAATGTAGCATTATGCGCTGTCTTTTCTGAGATTTAAGAAAAAGCGTTTTTCTAAGTTGGTGTAACTTAGGCCCAACAATTGGGGTAACAATAGCCAGCCAGTTATCATTTAAATTTTTGTATATACTTCCCGTCAATGCATAAAAAAAATATTATATTTGAAGTGGGGCTTTTCTTATTTTGTTGAATTTAATCATTGATATTTTTGAGGTAATGTTTTTGTTTATTTTTACCTACTTATGAAAATAGACATTTGTGCTTGTGCAAACACTAATTTTATTGGAAATATCATCCAGTGTATAGGTTTCAACTGAACTAAACAAGCAAGCTATTGACAAATATGACCGTAATATCGGAAATTTTGTACTTGTGCTGTTTAATGCCAATCTGTATCCCAGAAGGATTACTATGAAATCAAAGGAGGGTTGTGTTGTTGACTGCATGGAAAATAAGTTAAAACGCTGGCGTTAGCCTCAGCGATCGGACTAAATGACGTATGAATGGAGCGACATTGTGGCAAAAATTAGTCCACCTAAACTTTTGTCTAAGAGAAATCGATATTCAGTTTCAGACCTGGAAAATCCATGTAAAGCAATATTTTTGAGTTTTGTAAAAATTATTTTATTACAATATATGCTAATTTACTGTCTTTTTACACGTTTACACGTTCTACCCACTCATTTCCTCCTTTTTCAATCGGGTAACATTGGCTCAATTCATGATGTAGATCACGTAACATTCGCTTTAACAAATGGACCATAGTTACCCCAATTCAAGTTAACATTGGCCAAAAATTACAAAAACACTTTTGGTAAAAATATTTCAATGTTGACAAATTTATGATAATGGTGTGATTGTATGTTCACATCAAACAAAAAATAAACAGTATATTCATTTTTTTTTTTTTTTTTTTTAAATAAGAGAATAGAGATGCTGAACATGCGACGAAACTGACATGTTTGAGGCAAAGTCAACCCAGTTGACGGTAGTCAAATTTTTCTGACTCTACGAATTAAAAAATATAACCGCATAAGAAAATATACAATAAATTCTTTACAATTACCCACGATTCAGAAATTAGTGTTTTATCATTAGAAACTACGGAAACCGATGCGGATTTGGGATTTAAAAAAGCATTTATAAAAATAATGTTTCCCTTTATATCACTGACTTTGAGAAACGTGTTTGTGCGAATTTTTTATTGTGTGTTAATTATCTTTCTGAAAACGCAATATCGGTTTTTAAGAGGCTATTAATTCTTAATGAAATATTTTCAAATGAGTAACTAAATGTATACATGCAAGAGTAATTAAAATATATTAATTTTATATTCGATGTTCATACTGTTACTAATACATAATGTTAGTCTATAAAACAAGTTTGTTGAACATAAAAATTCTTACTTAAAAATTGAAATTTTATGTTACAATGAAAACCAATGGGCGGAGTTAGAGGTTTTTCGAGATTTCCCAAAATTTTCTGGATAAGGCCAGCTTTGAAACTCAAATCTTCATTAACGAAATACGAACGAGAAATAAACAAATCTGAAGTTAATTAAGTGAATTTTTATTCACAATGCTAAGAAGGCATAAAGTCAACAGTGAAAACTATCCAGGCGAGTCTTCGAACCTGGTTCATTGGTTTAGAGCACCACCACTCAGTGTTCGAAGCTGGTTCATTGGTTACAGCCACAACACTCAGTCTGCTCCACGCTCAACACTTCGTGAATAAAAATGCGCGTAGTTAAATTCACAGTTTATTTCACTATTTATCACTATCATATTTATTCACTAGATTTACTATTTATTCCTAGGGCGTATTTCATCGTTTTAATTATCAATATAAATGAAAATGTAAATGTTCGTTTGTTCAAAATCGCTAATCTCCGAAAGCTCTTCACCGATTGCTTTGAAAATCAAGGGTTGAGTTGAATTTGAATACGGAAGTGTTGTTATATACTTATTATGAGCCTCGTTCCCCCACCCCCCATTCGCCACACTCCTCACCAGAGGGGGCGCTTTTTAAATTTAATCCAAAACCCATCATGTGATATATCATTAGAAAGCCCTTGGAGTACTGTTTCATATTATGCACCTCGCATCTCTCTCCCCTCACTTTCATCACGTGGGGGCACATTTCTATATGATTAAATATATAAATGTTCGTTTGTACAAAATCTTAAACCTCCGAAAGTTCTTCACCGATTGCTTTGAAATTCACGGATTGCGTTGCATTCGAATATGCGCGTGTTTTTATATACCTATCGCGAACTTCGGTCCTCCCTCCTCCAATTTCCACACCACCACCAGGGAGCGCTTTTTAAAATTTGCCTGACACCAGTCATATGACATATCATTAGAAAGCCCTTTGAATACTCTTTCATATTATGCACCTACCATCCGCCTCATGCCACATCCCCCCCCCGTGAGGGTACATTTCTATATAAAAAAATGTAAATGTTCGTTGGTGCTAAATCTTAAACATCCGAAAGTTCTTCACCAATTTCTTTAAAATTCACTGATTGCGTTGCATTTGAATGCGCACGTGTTTTTATATTACTATTATGAACCTCGCATCCCTCCCCCACCAATTTCATCTCCTGGGGCAATTTTTAATATTTTTCGACACCCATTATGTGATATATCATTAGAAAGCCCTTTGACCACTCTTTCATATTATGCATCTCCCCTCACAATGCCCTCCGGAGGGACACATTACTGAAATATTTCGTCTGTATTCTTTATGATATTTGTTTTTTCTTTGTTTTTTTAGTTCGTGTTTTTTTTTCAATTTAACTCACAGGCTATTAAAGCCTGAGAGCTAATGTGCCCGCATGTTCTGCATGTACGTATGTATGTAACACGATAACTCTTGATAGAAATGTGCGAATAAATGGGTTTTCCATGCAGAATTTTCCGATTTGCTTCAAATTTTGTAAATAGTTTCATTCTGATAAGGCGCTTCCCTGATTAGTTTTGGGAGTTCATTGGTTAAAAGGGGAACGGGGGGCTAATCCTCCCTTAATTTCGAGAAATGGGTTTTTCATGCAGAATTTTCCGATTTTCTTCAAATTTTGTAAATACGTTCATTCTGATAAGGCGCTTCAATGATTAGTTTTGGGGTCATTAGTTAAGCATAAAAGTGGCAACGGGGAGCTAATCTCCCCTTAATTTAGATAAATGTGTTTTTCATGCAGAATTATCTGATTTGCTTCAAATTTTGTAAATAGGTTCATTCTGATGAAGTACTTTTCTGATTGTTTTTGGTGTTTTATTGGTTGTGCATAGGCGAACGGATAGTTACCCCCCCCCCCCCTTAATTTAAATAACTTGTTTTTTCATGTAAAATCATTCGATTTGCTTCAAATTTTGTGAATAGATTCTATCTGATAAGGCGCTTCCCTGATTTGTTTTGAAAGTTCATTGAATAAGTATAAAGGAGTGCGAGCGGGGGCTAATCCCCCTTAATTTAGATGAATGGGTTTTTCATGCAGAATTATCTGATTTGCTTCAAGTTTGGTATACCGGTTTATTCTGATAAGGCGTTTCCCTGATTAGATTTGGAGGTTCATTGGTTAAGTATAAAGGGGGAGAAATGGAGGTAATCCCCATTAATTTATTTTTCAAAGGGCATTATTCTTTGAAATAAGAGTATACTATACAATTAGTGTGAATAGCCTGTGAGCTCAATGCCATAAGTTTAACTCGGCAAACCTCTTTTTTAATTCACTCGATTTGCCAGGGATGCCACCGCACGTACTGCAATTGACAATCGGCATGCCAATTATGATGTTGCGAAATATTCACAAGCAAAATCTTTGCAACGGCACACGGCTTGCAGTAAAAATATAATGAGCGAACTCGTAGAAGCAACAATCTTTATAGGACCTTTCAAAGGTGAAAATGTCCTCATTCCTCGCATTCCATTGATTCCAATGGATGCGAAATTTCAATTTAAGTGATTTCAATTACCAATTTGATTGGCGTTTGTAATCTCCACCAACAAAGCTTAGAGCAAAGCTTAAAAATTCTGCGGTTTAGACATAGACATGAATTGTTTCTCAAAGAGGCAGTTTTATTTTTCGTGTTCTAGAATCGGCAAATCAGACAATCTCTATATCTGCACAGACAATGTAACAATAAAAAATATTGTGTACCCACAAGTATTGTGAAATTGAACGTATTAGAAACGTGCACTTTCTCTTTTCTTTCTTTTGCATTTAGCCAGATTGAGCCACAGCAACGCGTGACCAGGTACTGCTAGTTGTATATACATATTTAATTATATTTTAGATCCACATCTTTATTTTTAATACGCTTAGCTTAATTTGGGATTTTATTATCTTTCTCCTAAATATGCAATATTTCATAATTTATGCATATAAATTATTTAGTTACTTCTCGTTTTTTATAGTACAACACAAAAACTCATCTGTGTGGAAGAATTAAAATTTCTCTTATATTTCTATGCGCAAATTTCATTAAATTTTAAAATATATTTTGTCGCTTTATAAGTTAGTTAAATCAAAATATGTATATATCAGTTTTAACCAAAGGTTACTTTTTTACATCTGCTTCAATATCTGTCTAATCAGAAATTATACAACATATAAATGCTTATTTTATGTATAAGTTAGCATAGTATTAAAAATAAGAAATGATATATTCCGTATTCTGTAAACTGAAAGTGAAACGTTTTTATTTTTGAATACACGTTGGCATAATTTGAATTATCATTACATTTTGGAAGAATTTAGTCCAGTGACATTTCATTAAAACTCACGTATTTCAAAATTTTCTTAGAGCATTGTGTAGTGGGAGGACTGGTATTCTGTTATAATCTTATAATTTATATAAGAATACTAGTGTAACGGAAATGGAAATAAAAAATATCATACACATGGCTTTTCGCAAAAGTAACATTTATTCAAATGTCAAAAGTATAAAATATTATACTCAATTATATTTTATAAATGAAAAATGTACTGTGTCTCACGTATAATAATATTTTTGATAGATTTTTTCTTGTCCTTTTTATTCTAACAAATTAGGGCAACCCCATCGTAACTGACATAACATCTTATCATCGAATTTTGTTTTCAAATCTATGTAGAAAATTTACTAATAAAGCTAGAACAAATTTTTACAATTTAAAATATTTCTTACTTAGGTCTTAATAACCAAATACCTGTAGATTATTTCAATCTCTATTTCAGTCCCACAAATTGCAAGTCAAAATTTTGTAACCGTCGTAACAAAAAATATACAAAAATTTTTTCTGCCTTCACTGAAGTGTAAAAATTATCAAAACTGTCTAGTTAAAAAAAGTGATTTAATGCTCCCAATAACACTAAGTAATGCCAAATTATAACAGTAACTTGTTTAATTAATTTCCGAATAGTAAAAAAGAAAAAAATGGCATTACACGTGTAACTGACGTAACTTTTATTGTGTAAGTGACGTAACATTATGAATTTTAAAAGACAATAATGGTACTTAGTTTGTTAACAGTAATTAACAATGCCTTTTTATTAGTCTCTTTCTATAGAATATAAAAATATCAAGTTTTCCAATCATACCCTTAAATTAAACATATTTTAAATTTAATCCCCCCCCCCAAAAAAAAACGATGATTTTCTTTGGAATTGCCCATTATTGCATTTCTTTTTACTTCCTTGTGCGAAAAAAGATAAATAAAAAATAATTTTGTCAAATTTTCATTGTAAAAAATTTTTATTATAAGCATTATGTCTGAATTATATTTCAAAACTGTAACCTGCACACTAGCTGTTATCCTGTAAAGTAGTATTTTTTATATTCCAGAAAAGGAAAACAAACGACTGTAAAATATTTCATCTTGAAGTTTCTTTATTACATGATGCTAACCAATTTCTATTTCTTAAAACAATGTTTCATTTGTTTAAAAATATCATTCATATTCATTTTGAAAATGCAAAACACAATCTCAAATAGAATTCATTAGTAGAAGGTGTCATCTATTTTGTTCCCTTTGACAATGGATGTTTCCTTTCTCGGACAACTTTCGATAACATTGAGTTTTATATTAATGTTTTTTTTTTTTTTTTTTCAAAATGTCTTCCCAGACTCTGTTGTTTATTTTAATGACAAAGAAATAATCACACATTTAGCGATTTTAAATATGTATTGGATTATTAGTCCCCGGTATGCTATTTTTTTCTCCCAGCTATTAAAATGTCGTCTCTAAAAAATAAAGTTCCGCAGTATAAGCCAGCCGTAAAACAAAGTAGATGTATCATTGAACGATTAAATAGTCTACTGCAAATTTTCATATTTCTAAGAATCGTACAATTTTAATTTTTATACCGTAGTATTGGGAAAAAAGTACTTTCAAACGCAATTTGTTTGAAGACTTCATCTCCATTTATTTTTGAAATATTAATTTTTTTGTAGCTTTATAGCGCTATGTGTTTATTTTTGGCAACTCAAATACTCCATTTCGGTAGAAGGCAAAGGAAAACTAGTTGGAAAATAGTAATTATATCATTTTGTTGCCATTTTCCCATAACAACTTTTAAAAAATGTAATGTAACGTGCTACGTGCTACTTTGAAAAATTATAAATGAATGATTTCTGATAAAACATGGAGCTATTATAAGCCAAATTTAATTTTAAGTATGTATACTAATATTACAAACAAATGAAGGCATATGAATCATTAGGTAGCCGATTTTTTTGTCGACTTTCTGGGAATGACGGCGTCCATACTTTACTGCAGATTATGTTTAAGGCTGGATCGTAAATGAAGAATTCTTCAGCGGTTGCGGATGACGTCATTTTATATAAAATAAAGGCGTGTGTTTATAAGTCTTAAAACTGAAATATATTTTGTACTATCTATAGTTATATACATATGGATTTTTTTCATCGGGAGCGGCACTAAATTCTGAAAAAGCTAAATTCCTGTTTTCTAGTTTTATTTTCATCTGTGGGTGAGAGAGAAAATAATTGGAAAACGCTATTGAATAAATAAGATCATTGGATTAGTACAAATGTACAGACGATTGCTTTAAAGATTTCTAATATTTAAACTTTTTCTCAAAAAATACTCGTTTTTCTCATAAATTATTCATTTGCATCTGATTTCGCTTACGAAAAGATATAAAAAAAAATCTGTAAAGTTACTAATGTTTTTCTTAGAAACTGGGATTCCTAGAACTTTTTATGTAACGGCAACAAGAAAAATTCATGTAACAGACACACTTTTGCGCCGGAAATAAAAAAAATCTGTAAGGTTACTAACAATTTTTTAGGAAACTGGGATGACTAGAACTTTTCATGTAACTGAAACCAGGGTTACAGATAAATTTTTAGTAAGATTACTGTAATTTTAGCAGATTGATTTGTAAAGTTACAGATTTCTGTAACTTTACTAAAACTAGTTTTGTAGATTTGCAGTTTTTATTGTACAGTTACAGATGAAAGTTTAATAAGCATGTACCTTTACGTCTGTAGAACCACAGTTTTTTTTTTTTTTTTTTTTTTTTTTGTCAGTGTACTAGAGGGAGCATGATTTAATTTTTATTAAGAAGAATATACGAATTTTTCATTGTCAGCAAAAAATTTATAAATATATAATTATGAACTAATCTAAATATCGGCTTTATTCATCGATATGTAAGTATTATTTTGATTATTTAAAAGAAATTACATTAAGAATTATATGTGCAAAAAGCAATCTAAGCACATATTTGAAATTTTTTCCGAATTATAGTGTCACTATTAAAGAATACAAAATTAGCATTTTTATGAGCGTAATATATAAAAGTTTTTTTTTTTTTAAATTTACGAAAATATAGAATATGAATATTGATCCTTCGGGTTTTAATGGGTCTCAGGACTCTTAAAACTTCAAAATTATCGAAATTTTATTTTTTTAGATGTTAAACTCAAATTTTCTGAATATTTTGTCATTTTTTTTCTTGAAATTCCCATTAGAACAGAATTTATGTCTTTTAGAATTATACCTGCTCAATGGCTGAAGCGGCGTTTCCGAAACCTTGAAGTCATTTTTCTCCAAATGACGTTTTTGGGCATAACGCACACGATATCACACAAACGTCTGACTATTTTTTCATGAAATTTTCAAAACATATGTTTCACGTTAGTCTGTATATACCGAGGCTGCACCAGTAGCCGAGAGGCTCTCGAAGATGGTAGATGGGGGGTGCTGGGTTCGATCCCAATCGCGCCCGTCGGCTTAATCGTTCGAAGTTTTCGTTGTTTTCTTCGAACCTTGGATTTTCAAGGTTAAATACGGTTTAAGTTCCCTTAGAAAGACCCCACGAAGAGCACCCCCCCTTTAGGGCCTATATCCCTCGTCCTGGTAATTGGCCGTCATAAATACTACCAAACTGTATAAACGGAACCTAAAATTTCCGTTTTATTGTTTAAAAAAATATTTTTTAAGTGATTATACTGTTTAAAATTTCAACATATTCATTAGCTAAATACAAATTTGTATTAAAAATGTAAAAGTGCTTTAAATACAAATTTATTTAGGTTTAGGGTAATTATTAAAATCTGAAGTATAAGTAGGTACCAAATGGTTTATCCTAGTTGCAAAATTTATTTTATAGTCCTTCGGGCAAGCTACTACACCAATTCTTACCTATCTTTCTTCCCAATAAAAATTGTGTTTTAAAGTTACATACATTTTAAGATATTATATGTTGAAAATGGTCTTTTTTTTCATTTTTGTTTTTTCAATTTTAAGTGTCCTGAGGCCCCTTAACAACTCATCTGGTATCTTTGTTCAGAAATGTTCATTGAAGAACATATTTCAATGCAACTCGGTTCCCATAAACCGTTGGTAATATTGTGAAATGATATAATGTAGTTTATTTGGGATATATAAGATGCTTAAAAAATCTTGGATGTATTTTCAATATTTTAGTCATTTGATTATTAATTTTAGGAAAGTAAGTAAAAAACTTTAATTTTTACTTTTCGCACTGATGATGAAGCTTTAGAAACTTCGAAACAGCTGTATACACTTTTTTTATAACTTTTTATATCTGTGCTATTTAACGTTATCCAATCTTTCTTAAGATACAGTTGTATTTTATATATTTTAACTACAATTTTATTTAATTATTATGTGCAGCCATAAAAAATTATACGTCTGCATTATTCTAATATATAATTATTTAATATGTAAAAGGAAACTCCTTTATGATTTACAATTTTTCTGCATCTCCAATATTTTAATATGGAATTATTTAACAAGTAATAATAAACTGCTTTATGACTTACAATTTTTTTTCACGTTTCCTTTATTTTTAAGTTTTATTTTGATGAATTGTAGCACTAAAAGACGGTCTTTAAAATTTATGTCTCATAAAGCAGAGACGCAGAGAAAAGGATGATATTTCTTCATGCATCTTCAGTAATAAATGGAAAGTACTCCTCTCAGACGCTCACAATAACCTCTAAACATTAAGGTAATGGACAATAAAAGTATAAAATGTATATTGAATCGATTTAGGCATCAATCATTTAGTAGGCAATAGAGAGTCTTAAACCTTTATGTGTGTCATTTTCAAAATCTGTCTATGTTTTGAAATAACAAAATCAAATTTTTAGAAATAATCAGAAAGTTTTAATTTTTTGTAAATAATTACCATACCTCATAAACATCAGCAAGCATCAGCAGAGACTAAATTACTAATTTAACATTTTAAAATAATTTTTTTAATTTTAATGTACTTGGTAATGAATATAAATGAGCACGATAATGACAAATTAAGAAAATATTTTTATTTTTCTCCATGCATAAATGGCAGCCATTATATCTTCTAGCCCTTACATTGATTTTCTATTTCTTATATAATAAAAGCAAATTAAGAAATAAAATTTTATTTATCATCAATTATAAGTGGGTACGATAATGACGAACAAAAAAATACCCACCAAAACATTAAAAATCTTTGCTTGTTTTATTGAAACTATAAAACTATTTACTCTATTCAGATAAACTGGATAACAAGTTGACTTTTAAGGAGTATTTTTGTCTTGATAAAAAGGCGTGTGTTCTGCCCTCTAAAAAATTCCAAATGAACTTTTTGTCAAAAGCATGGCAACGTCACCCTTTCTTAGGACACGGTTTTAAATAATTATTAAGAATTATAGATAAGTTTAATTAATGAAAATAAATATTTCTTTAATTAGCAGCATCTTAATAAATAAAAATATATTTAAACAGTATAACCATCTGTTTTAAATAGAACTTAGTCATATCTATACCTAATAAATTGGTCGTTCGGACAACCTACGGTAATGACATTTTGAGTACAAATGAATATACTTCTTATTTTTAAATTTTTGATAAATAATAATATATCTGTAAATTATCATTAAAAAACATGATAGGTAAAATGCAATAATTAAAATTATGATAATTAACTCTTTTTCTGTGCAAATGTGATAGGACAGTAAAACATGACACTTTTTGAAAATCACCCATGTACCGAATTATGAATTCATGAACGTTTTATAGTCCAAAGCATTTTTCGTGAATAGTTTAAACTACATTAGAAGATTCACATAATCATTTAATACATTTTAGAAGAATTGAAGGATTTATTAGTATTAATTAAATTTGAATGTATAGGGATTTTGTGCAATGTTCTTCACCCCACTCAAATCTTTTATTTTAAATATTTTTCTTAGTATTTTATAGAATTGGGATATGTACAAATATAATGTTCTTACCATATAAATATAGAATTATTTCCGAAATGAAAAATTCACCCCCCCCCCCTCCCCAACACCCCAAAGCTGAGAAAATGCAAAAGCAAAAGAAATCATCCTGTTAAAAATATTTTTATTTATGTAACGCATAATGCTTTTGGAACAAGTTAAAGTAATGTATCTATAACACATTCTAAGCTGTATTACAATTAATTGATGAATTAAATTAATTTTATAACAAGTCATTTTAATGGTACTTATAAGTACAGTCAGTAGATAAAGGGTTAAATAGGCGGCTATCTGCGGCAATCCTTTTTTTTTTTTTTTTTTTTTTTTTTTTTTTTTATCCGTCGTGGGTGCAAAGTCCTCCACGTTACCAGTGAATTGTACCTCTGGAGGTGCCTTGCCAGGTGAATGTCCAGGTGAATGTGCAGATTCCAAAGTTCTAGATGATTGTCAGGTTTATTGACGCTACGCGGCAATTAGGCACCCGATACCAGGAATCCAACCTGTTCAGCTGGGGCTTCCCGGAAGGTAGGGGCCTGGTCATCGGTTAGAAAGAAATAAAATGGTTATATAGGTGGTTTATCTGCACAAATTTCTAAAGTAATTTTTTGATATCTTCATAAATCCAAACTAAGCTAATAATTGATAAAATTGATAAAACATACACTTAAAAGACACATAAATATATTTATTTAGATCGAAACAGTTTTTCATTGCTCAAACAGTGATAATCACAAGATCTTTGTTCATACAAACATTTTTGCAAAAAAAATTATTTCATAAAATTGGTAAATAAAATCAGGACCACGTGTATAATGTAAAGCAATTCAAAGAATAGATACAATAAGAGAACTGCAGCTTTGGCCAGATTGTGTAACAAAGAACTTTTACAGATTGATTTTAAAAATATTAGAATAATTTATCCATCAAGATTTTATTTACTATCCATTATCAGAGAATCAATCGAAATTGAGAATATTTCCAATGATTCAGCGTCCATTGAGTTGTCTAAAATTTGGTAAAAGATGCCCAGTAGAATAAGAATCAATACTAGAAGTTAATTTACGTTCACAAGTATGCATTTTTGTTTTATTTTATGTTTGCACTTATTTACATTATACATGCGGTCTCGCGATTTTATTTACCGATTTCTTTTTTTAAAAAGTTTTGAGAAAATATTTGTATCAACGAATATGCTGAGAATTTCGATATTTGAGCAATAAAACATATGTCGATTTGAATAAAGGTATGCTTTTTAAGTGTACTTTGTATCACTGTGCGATATTCTAAGCGGACTGTATACTAAATTTAAAACTAAAATTAAAGAAAAATTTTTTAACTATATTAAACTGAATGTATATATTTACAACTTATTATATATTATAACAAATTAGTTTCATTTGGCTAACCAAATAGCCAGAATTGAGATGTGGATGAATACCACATCTTACTATAAAAATGCGTTCTGTAACAAATATTTAAATACCGATAGCCTAGATGGCAGCACTAAACGACAGTCTCTAATTTTAGCGGGCTGCTAAATAGGTTTTTCCCACGATTCATTGCGGATTAGCTGTCCCGCAGAGAATTCTGAGACACGTAATGGACAGGTGTTCGAAATGCAAGTTGTCTTGTTTTTTAATTCCACGGAGATTGTTTTGAGAGAAGGAAAAATGATAAATGTTTTGAGTGGATTTCTTCTGAGCTTTGCAATGTAAATATGTAAAGCAATCATGTAAATAATACGTCTTGTAGTACAGATATTCATTAAACATTACTTTGTACTAAAGTATAGTGTGGCGTTCCTTATTTGAAGTGACGAGTCCTTTTTTAAGGATTGTAGCGTCTACTTATGAAAAGTAAAAAGCTATAGTTCTACATTATTCGAAAAGCATAACAAAGAACTGCTGCCATAGAGCGTGTCAATGCTGGCGTGTTGCCATGGTTTCCAAGGTAACATACCGGCCCCCATTGACATGTTTTACTAACATTCAATCATATGAATATACACCTTAGTAAATAAACATATTGAATGCAATAAGAAATATTAACATTAGAATTTCCGATGCGGGTCGTCTGTGTATTAAACAAGAGTTAGGGAAATCCTTTAAAAAATACTGGTGTCTAGTTCTAGGGAACTCCATCTACGTTAAAAAAAAATCCACTTCGGCAGCCGCCATTTTTGTGTCAGCGCTTAGGCCTAGTATTAAGAGGTCGGTGATTTAAAACAAAGTTACGTATATGAACAAAGTGACGTATTAAAAGTGAATGTAATGCAGTTAAATATTTTCCTCTAGACAAGTTTAATTCGAAGCACTACTACTTCTACGTCTACTTACCTTAAGAACTGTAGACTCCTCCATCTCAATTGAAGTGACGTATTTGAATGAATGTAACGACAATTAATGAATATTCCCAGAAAATGTCTGCGGGATTGCCGACCGAAAGTACTCGTAAATTTAAATAAAATGTATATTTTTAAGTTGTAACATCTGTATTATTATTATTTGTCACATTTTAAGAAAACTGTTTAAAAGTTATAGTATGTAATTTGTAAAAACAGTTTCAAGTTTGCCGTCGCTCAACGGCAGATTGCAAATGCGAGAACTTTGCCGTAAACATACAGTGCGCTTAAAGAACACAACAATGAGGCATTAATGTGGTACAGGAGCTTCAAAATTTCAAAAAATCAATTTTCGGATTTTGTTTTATTCTGAAATTTTAAAAGATTTTCAACATATTCAGATTCAGATTCAGCCAGTTGGGAGGCCTACCACTTTGTTTGAGCTCAGCTAGCCCCACACAGCAATGTTTATAAAAAAAATGCAGAACACTTATAGAGTAATAAAATAATGCTAGGTAATAAAAAAAGAATTAATATGCAAAAATCCCCATTCAAAAGTCTGCATTATTTCTTGTGTTATAATTTTTTATGATCATCAGACGGACAATAAAATTGAAAGCCCATTGATATTGAAACTTTAAAACACGTTTTCTCAAATTAGTAAATTTGGAGTTTGTGCTCACTGTTACTCTCAAATTATATGAGCTACAGTTTAAAAAAATTAAGAAAATATGCTTTTCTTTATAGTCTGCATGCTAAAAAAAAAAAAAAAAAAAAAAAAAAAAAAAAAAAAAAAAAAAAAAATCAATGTTTGTTATTTATCCTTCTGCACTTTTAAAAACTTAAAAAAATGTTTGAAAATTTTGTATATTTTTATATTTTGTGCAAATATTAAATTTTAAACAAAACTTTTTTCATATATTTTCGTTTTAGTTTAGAATTAGGTATGTTATTATTCTATTTTAATCAAAAATTGTTTTCTATATGCGTCAATTATAGTTTTATCATGCGCGCAGTATTTAATGATTTTAATTCACGCATTTGTGAGACGAATTTTTAAATTAAAAATTTAAATATTAATTTTCTATGTACAACATTTATTTTTTTAAATAATATAGCAAAGGATATATACTTTGGAATGCAATGGAAAAAAAAAATCTTAATTGCATATTATTTGTGGTGAGCTAGCTACTTTGAAAAAGGTAATGTTTTTGAACTCCTCGACAAATTCAATGGTCCTGTGCCCCCTTAACAATTATTGCCAGGGTAAAATTAAAAAGTGTGTTAAACGTACTTGATTACAGATTGTATGACTGTCGTGTTAAAAAGATTCAAAGGTCAAACATTTGTAAGTGAAACAAAACTTGGAACGTTTTTCTTTATTGTCACATATGGCTGATTGGAATATAAGTAATAGTTTTGAAAAAAAAATATATTTTTTAATCCGGTCTTGCATTTATGCTTACTGTGTACAATACGAAATAGCTTGGAAATAACAAGGTTTCTCAAATTTATATGTATACTAAACTATTCATTTAAATAATGAAAAACAAAATCTCACGTTATATTCCGCCGTAAAATAAATAATTTGGCCTAGTATAAATAAGAATCCTCGATATTCGCATGCATTGAGAGTATATTCCTAAATTCAGTTTAGAACATACTATTACGCATGCTTGAACAGCAAATTTTAATTACACATTTTCTGTAATCAACAGGAATTAAGATCAAATATCTAAATTTTTGAAAAACAAAATGATGCAGTAGTTTTCTGTCAAAGAACCGAGTTTCTGTTTTATATTTAAAAGGGGATAAAGAGAAATTTCTAGAGTTAAAGGATATAGATGTAAACCATCCTGTATATATATTTTTAGGTTAACATTTTTTTTTTCCTTTATAGCTCTAATAGATGTTTTACATTTTTTTAAATGTCCACTATCAATACCAAAAAACAAATTTTTATGAAATATAGCAATAATGCTTTCAAATATAATAAGGTTTTGAAAGTATTAAATGCGATATTTACATCTGCGATGTTGAGTCAGGAGTTAACAGCCGAAGAAATCGCTATTTGCAATCAGCTGTTTTGATTTTGTTTATTTCAGTGGTTTAACCGATAAACTCAATGTCTTAAATTTGTGTTTTATTTATTGGTTGGTATATGTTTAATTTTCATTATGGAAAATTAGCTGGAAACAAATGATGTCTTATTTATATTAATTGAAGTGCAAACGGATTTATATTTCGTAATCGCCTGAATGCATTGTAGATTGGTTTGAAAACAAAATCATGCTTGAAAATTCTTTTAAAAGCTTAAAAAAATGCGAAAATTGCGATACAATTTTCAGAAAAATGGCGATATGGGGCATTCTCACAACTGACTTTTGGGAAAAAAATCTGACAAAATTAAACTTGCTAAAATAACATTTTATTCTGATAGACGAATGCTTTAATGATTCAAGATAAAGATAAAATAGTCAGCAGCGAAATTTTTTTTATTTAACTGAGGTTTAAGTTAAACTTGCGAGTTTAATTTCCCTTACTATTTTATCCCTATAACTTTTTATTTTCTTCTAAATTTTTACTTATAATGAATTTGCATAGTACCCACAGGACATTCAAATAAGAAATAATAACAATGTAGTACTTTTAATACAGAACTTTTGTATAACATTGTCTTAAAGGGGTGTTAAAGAAGGGACGGTAAGGTAAAAAAAAGGGGATGGTATTGGAAAAAAGGGATGAAATGGTAAAAAAAAGGGACGGTAAGGATGGAACGGTCAGGAAAATTACCACCTATTTTTAGGAAAATCATGTTAAGACTAAGTGATAGCACCTATGTTCATTGATTTTTAGAAACAATTGTTAACATTGGATTAAATTATTATTATTGTTTAAACCCTTAACCGGAAACATTAAAATTCCGTACACAAACGAAAACGGCCGTCTGTGAGACTGCTAAATTAAAAAAATTGCTATAATTTTTTAAAAGAAAAAATGAATATAAAATAAATTTTAAAAATTCTTTTCAGTCAGTCATCTTTTCCCTTTTATAATGAACGCATGTGTGTTCGAAAGATCTCAGGGTTGCACTAAAGAATATTTTTATATATTTGTGTCACCTTTAAGTAGTTATAAGTATGTTGTAAAGTTTATTAATAACAAGGTGAAAATTTCCTTCACGATACTAGATTTTTAATACAGTATTTAGATTTTATTGGTTATATTATATTTTCCTAGATTATGAAATAGTTGGTTTTTTTTTTTTGCAGTGTATCTATATTATAAAGGACAAAGGTGTCCTTGAGTAACCTTGAGTTATTGTAAGACCAGTATGCTTGTACATTTCCTAATTCTACAAAATACTAAGAAAGATATTTAAAATAAAAGGTGTGAGTGGGGTTATAAATATTGCACAAAATTCCTATAAATTCACATTTAATTGATCCTTCTAAATCCTTCAATCCTTCTAATATCCTTCAAAAATTTATTAAATGATTATGTAAATCTTCTAATGTAGTTTCAAAAATTCACGAAAAATGCTTTAGAAAATAAATTTTCCATGAATTCATAATTTAGAGTACATAAAGTGTTAAAATGTCTGATGTAGAATTGACAGAATCTTAAAAACCAAAAACAGTACCGTTTGAAAAATCTGATTAATACACAACAAAATCCACAATAACTTTTCCGAAAATCAATGACAGCAAAATAAATAAATACACATATAAGGTAAAAGCACCGATAGTCGGCCACTTAAGCGCTTACTTTTAGTGTATAGCTCTAAGTTTTTTTAAAAGCAATACAACATTTTTAATGACACATGTTAATGTATACTTTTATTTTACTGTTTCAGTAATTGTTCCTTAAAAAACTGTTTACAGATTTTATTTATAAAAAGTTAAACTTAAAAGTAGGACAGTCGCTAGTAGTCGGCCACTCAATTCTAGTGTTCGCCATCACTGAACCAGTTGTCGGCCACTTAAATGCTTTGTTATTGTAAATAACTTAAAGTATAATTTTTATAAACAGAACAACATTTTAACAATAAAATGTGTTAATTTATACTTTTTTATAATGTTTCAGTAATAATTTAAAATATTATAATAGTTTTTAACACTTTTTAACATAGTTTAAAAGTGTTTGTGAATTTGGATTGTCTCCAGTCTGTCCGAGCTCTTACACTTGTAAATATACTCGAATCTCAATGAATTTTTTATATGTTATTGACGTTAACAATAGAACTATCGCTATTGAAAATAAAGTGTGTAGAATTTATAGTTCTACAAGGAGTGTCAAATGTATTCCGATAAATTACGCCCAATGCGAAAAAATTGCTTCAAGTTTATTTTAATGATGTTGGTCATTTCAAACGTAATGAAATTGATATGCAGTTATGAAGTGCACTAAACTATGCATTCTGGACAATATTGGGTCCAAAGTACTTATTATTCATTAAAGGGCAACGCAAAAGAAATCCTTTACATAATTGTGTCAGGGGAAAAATGGTTTGCAGCGTATTTTAGTTCTATTACACTATTTCAAATATAATGAAACTAATATGCGGTACCGAGGCTTACTACAATATTTTTGTTGTATAACATGATATGCATAGCATTTATCGTTCATTTACAGGGAACACAAAAAAAACGAATACATTACTGTATCTTTCTAATAGCGATAATTGCTGGAAGTGTGATTTCGTTTATGACATGCGTTTTTAACTTTAATTAAATCTTTGCTTAGTATGTGGTCTTTATAACTGATATATATCATATACAAAGCTACACAAAAGAGTTTGTAAGCTTTGCGGAGTATCAGCGTGAATGTCTTAAATGATGCTTTTAATTCAATTATGCTTTTTCAGGCTGAACTATACTTAGTATACTACGACATGTTTGTATAATATAAATAAAATCATATACAGAGCCACGCAAAGAACTGAATACATGACCTCCCAGGAATAATAATGTGTGGACGTTTTATTTCAGTAACTTTAGCCACGATTTAACCTGAATTAAATTTTAGCTTAATATGTGCGGCATATAAAAATCTGTTGGTAATATACAGGGCTGTTCAAAATAATTCAAGTATGTTTCCGTATAGTGGTAGAAATTGCTGAAGGGGAATCTGCTATGCATTTTCTTCCTGTACTAAGTTTTATCATACTATTTATAGAATAATATGCAAATTTTAGATTAAGTACTGGACTGCACAAAACAATTTGACTACTTTTCCGTTTAGGGACCTTAATCTGGTTTTCAAAAGCATTACGCCTTTTCTAACATGTTTACTTTTTTACAGAAAAGTACATTTTTTACGAAATTCTGCAAGTCATGGGAAGTGCTTTTGTAATCTATTCTTGATGCATGGTTTTTCCTTCTTGTCTCTTATGGGAAGTAAAGTTAAAAGTACCAAATTATCTAATAGTCGGTCTATTAAATTGTGTGATTAGCTATCGTAGACTAGGAGGCGGGCAGAGAAAAAATTATTACGTCATCTTGTTTCAAAATGAAATTAGGATGTAGGGCAAGATTATTAAAAGAACATAAATGACTTATCTGTCGATGCATACCTTGGTATGATATTAGCAGCAGGGAGCACCAAATCGTCATTTTAGCGTTACTATCATGTCATCGAGAATTTTTATATGTTGCATATCTCGACTAGTATAATGCAAATACTTCAGTTTGTCTTGGGATTTCGTGGTTAGATATGAGCAGAACGCGGTGTCAATTCTTCCTTCTGGCGGTACTATCTGGTCATCGAGTTTCGAAATGTAATTTTAATAAGTTACATATCTCGAATAGTACATTACAAATATTACATTCTGCCTCGTGATATCTTTGAAAGTTATGAGCAGAATGAGGCGCCAATTCCTATTTTGACAGTAAATCTGGTCATCGAATTTCGCAATGAAATCTTAATATGTCTCTTTCGATTAATACGATTTAACTATTTCAGTTTTTTCGTGGTATCTGAGCATTATACAATAATAACGGGTCGCCAACTCATTATTTTGACGGTACTATTTCGTTTTAAATTTTGAGCATGAAGGGCGTGAATTAGTCATTCTGGTGATCTGGTGGTTCTTTTGCTTCTGCAGAAAGTATCACAATCATTTTTTCTCCTTTACTTTTAACATTGATTCGGCAGCCCCAGACATTTCCTCCTACAAAAGAAACAAACAAACGTTTCTTCTTTATAACATTAGTATATTAGAAGGTTTCATGCTGGTCGATTTTCCCAAACGAAATATATCTGTGAATTTAACCGTGTAAATACAAAGTTAAAGTCACAGTTTACATATTTTCCATCGCCGTCATGACAAATTTTAAAGCAAAATGAGCCTTTGTGTGAAATATCATTGGGAATTGAAGTAAACTGTAGGAATACCATTGCACTATTATATATTTAAATTTGTCAGACAAAAATTTTCGCTGTTAAGAATCACCGAACAATCATTGAATTGATCATTTACAGTAGGATAAGTATATGGTAACGGTATATGGTATATGGTAACGGTAGAACGATACAATGCAATATAATAAAACATCTTTAAAACATTGTCTAATTACCAATGAAAATCACATCAAAATGGTCTAGTATTTTTTTTTTTAAATGCTAATACTTCATAATCGAGTTCACGTGATTATAGAACTTTCACCCGTGATGATATAACTAAGCAACATAGGATGATATACAATAAACTAAAACCTTTCCTGAAAAATCATCTAACTAACTATGCAAGTTCTATCAAAATCTATTCAGCAAAACTAAAGTTATAAACGGTCGGAACGAAATTCCCATTTGCATTTTATATCAGGTGTCCTGGGGTATAAACGATAGGGTGGGTCATAACGCCAAGTGCTAGTATTAGGCGTAATTATGAAGGAATCCTGGAAAATGGCACTACGGCTTCTGCGATGAAAGGCTCTGAGTCATTTGAATTACAAACAACTGCTAAAAGTTAATTTGTTACCTTTGTAGACGTTATCGCTGGAATAAGCTCGTAAGAGTCAACGCCCGATCAAAAATTTGTTAGGTAAGTTCTGTGATGAGAACACTATATATTTGTTAGGAAATACTTTGTTTGTTACATAAATTTGTAGTGTATTTCATGTACATTCAAAATGTTGGAAGACTTTGGATGTATTCGCGATGTAGCTTGTAGTTTAAACTATACTGCGCAAAATGCATACCGGGATATTAACGCCATGTACTAATGTTATTACCCCGGTTGATTCTTTTCCGTTGCAGAACTACATTTTTTATTTGATTTATTTTTATGTACGAGAGACCATTATTGTCATTGTTTAAAACTAAAAACGTTAAATAGAAATTTGTACGTCCTAAATGCTGTTAATTTTTTCATGTAAGAAGAATAAAATATCATATGCATATTACTGCATCCTGATATCGCAATTAATGGTAAGTACATGCAATTTGTCAATTTCTAATGCTGTAGAGTTTGGATCTTTAGAATTGGAAAATTTACATGCCATTATTCCATCTTATTTTGTAGTTTTATTTGCATGGCGTTATTACCCAACAGGTGGGTAATAACGCCAAATAGCATTGGTCAAGAAATCACACCACTATATTTTATGAATAGATATATACTAAAATAGTCTTTCTTGTCAATAAGTTGCTGTATCAAATCCTAAATTTGTTTGCGAAAATCTAAAACTAAGCCGTAAAAATTGGTAGAACCTTAATGTGGCGTTATTACCCCAGGACACTTTTATATACAGTGTGCATAAAATAAAATGCAATTAAAAGGCTATATAAATCTCAAATTGCGAAAATCAAATTACGGACCCCCCACCCCCCAAATTATTAAAAGTAGACTCAAAAAATTGAAATAGGCTTTTAGCCAGTAGTCAACCGTGGTGTCCGATTACTGAACATGTAATTAAATATAATACCCAATAGTCGGCCACATTAAAATTAGTTAATAGAAACACACTTATTTAATTTTTATACTGAAAAACATTAGTTTATTAAACTTTTTAATAGTACAGTATTTTATTATTAAAGAAAAAATAAAAAATAAATTAATAATAGTCTTTTAAAAATTTTCCCATCGGTTAACAAAAAAATAGCAAAATCGGTTATTTGACCGAAACCAAATAAAAAATGGCTGATTATGCATATATCATATGCAGTAAAAATACCCACAATTTTTTGCTAATGGCTTATGTCGTATAAAGGATGGCTACATATAGGGGGATTGTAATATTTCATTTGAAACCAAAAATAAGCTATTCATAACGTATTTTATCTCGAAGAGGCCGACTACTGGGGAGTGGCCGACTATTTATGCTTTTACCCTATACTTATTTATAAATGTTACTTTAAATCTCGAGTATATATACATTTCCGATATCACTAAAGACAGGCAACGCTTTTCGAAAGGGTTGGTAAATCGTAAGAGCTTGTTGCATATTTTCGAACGTGGTTATATTATATTGTCGTAGATTAAGAAACATTTGTCTTTTAGGTGCGTTCGTAATTATATAAATACGTACCAACTAAGGTCATCATCTGGTCCGTCCGTCTCTCTATTCGTTTACCCACATATAACAGCGCAAAAACTACCCAACCGAAAGGTTCTAAATTTAATATATATAATCCTTCTAAAACTTTGTCCAGTCATTCCAAATTTTATAAAATTGTAATCAAAACTTAAAAAGATATTTATAAAATTTTCTTCATTCTATTAAATCCTATCATATGCAATTAATTCAGTGATATCTCATGACAGGTAATGAGTCTAGGTTGCCGTAATAATTACGTCCTATTTAAGATGGAGTAGTATTATTTCCGTTTTACTGAATTTAATATAAGTAATAGTAATAAATTATGTATTCATGCATTTCTGCGAAACAGTGCAATAGCTATTGCACCAAGATCTCAATATTTATAAAACTACTTATATGCACCTCATTTGCCAGTTTCACATGTACAATTACCGACTTGTTTCACGGTTTTGATACGTGGTGTTGAAATGTTTTGAGATAACGGTTTTGGCTGCAGATGATAAAAGCTTTATTTATGCTGATTCAATAACCGATTTTGTGTACTAAAGATATTGTTGTGGCATAAAACATTTGCTCTAAATCGAACAATTAGGCAATTAAACTTATTTTCTTTCCGAATTAATGTAACAGTCTAATTTATTGTTATACGAGCAGTATGTATGCTGGTTTATAAAGTAATGATGTAGCATAAAACACCTCAAATTATGGAGCAATTGCTCAGAAATCAGTTTTTCAAAAACTAAATTTAAAAAACTAATATACTTTCTGTTCTCATCATTAGAACAATCTATGCTATGATTGTTCCTTATTATGGAAATATTAAAAATAAAAAGTTTAATTAACATAATGAACAACGCAACAAAATATACATATTCCGTTATGTTAATAATTTAATATTAAATGCTAAATAACTTGTTTGTTCAATCACTATGTTGCCATATTTCTTAGGATTAATGTGTATTCCGAAATTCTATTCTCAAGAAATGGTGAAACTTCGTAATAAAGCGTCATGAAAGTAGGAAATTTTGTTATCATGTGGATATCAAGTAATACAAGTACATATAAATATATTTTCTGTGTACAAAATATCAAAGCATTTATTTTTGAAGCATACATTTCATGAAAATTCTGTCAATAGATCATGTTTAAAAGATTTTCCATTCGTGATTTCGTTCTGAATATTTAATACCACTATATCACAAAGGGAATCTTAGCTTTATTTAATCTGCGTCAAAATAAAATGAGGATTTCATTTCGGAAATAATGCAATATGCAAAATCCGAAGTGCAATTACTTATGACATTCTTATTTTGCCCATCGCATTAAAATGTAAAGTATTTTTTAATTTAAACCGTATTACAATTTGCGAAAGGTAATATATTCCTTATGTAATCTGTCCCTAAATAAAGCATTAATTAAAATTCAGAAATCGTGCCACATGTTTGAATAATATTAACAAAAAATTTCTAAATTTGCAACACTTATTATTATATTATTTTGTCACTTTTCTAATAATTTAAACCTGTAAAAAATGCCCGTGCGGAATGCAGCTAGCCCATCAGTGGTCGCTAACAGCAGGCCAGCATTGGTATGCCATCACATTACTTCAATCCGGCACTTTTCCTGCAGTGCTAGCACCTATCATACTGCTATTCCTTTGCTGGGGCAGCACTTTCCCTTACAAAAATTTCTTATAGAATTCTATTAAAAAAAAAAAAAAGCATTATAGAATTATGGCCCGTTTTCCTATAAGCTAGTTTCACCAAGAGATATAGAAATATTTGTAGAAGTGTCTATAATAGAAACGTCTATAGAAATATTTGAACTTGCAGCGGTTTTCATTAGGTCACCCTCCCAAGTACTAACCGCGCTCGGTACTTTCACCGTATTCTACGACCGCTCGTAGTTCTCAAGCTCTCATTACACTATTTCAAGTTTGTTTCTTTTGTGATTTGCGTTCCCAATCATTAAACTTGTACAGAAATTATATTGTATTGTATATAAATCCTATATATTTTATACGCTGATTGATTCTCAACTATGTAAATTATGAAAACCGAATTCCTTTGTAACTTAGTAAAACCAGCTTTAAGAAGAAGAAAAACAGTGCGTTGAAATAATTTTACTTATTTATTTTGTTGGTGGCAGTGGTGATATATTATTTAGTTTAAAAAAATAAGCTTCACAGCTTAAATTGTGTTAAGATATTCATTTCAGATTTGTGTTCAAATTCATAAATCTGCCGCGGGGTGATAAAATAACTCTTATTTTAATATATACTTGACAAAATATTTAAAAGTAAAATAAATAATTATTTGTTAAACCTGAAACGTAATTGTTTAAATATTTTTACACTTCAGATTAAAATATTTGATTAAAAATTACAATTAGTGATTTTTTAATTAGATCAATTACGCCACCTAGCGTAAGGGTTCCCAGCAATAATACTGCAAAAGTGCGTGCACTTCCATGGTGTGGTGGGCCAACCCATGAGAAAAACGGAGGCCGATCAGAATTTTATCTGATGTATTCCAACAGCAAAGTTGACTGAAGCTGTCCAGCAGGGGTCATGCAGTGGTAGACAATTAACCAGCACTTCTCCATCATTGCCAGCACCTATCTTGCTGCTGGCCAGCAATTTCCTCCTTGCTGTGTTTATTCAAAAAAGTGGTATGCTATAGAGAGTTACAAGATAAGAGGAAAATGATAACACAAAGTAACAAGATTAATAGATTGAAAGGGAATACTCCAATGAAAAACAATAGAAAAAGAGTTGAATATATTAATTTATCTTTTCATAAGTTTACTCAATATGAAGATAAAATTTTACGGCTTGGACCGAAGTTTATTTTCGAACGACTTCCTAATGCTACCGAAATGGTTACTGAATGCGAACATATCGTTCAAGCGGCTCTAAGGATCATATAGAAGAAGTAAGGAATATACTTTTTAACGCAGCCAGTAAATTTAATAAACGTTCTAATGCTCCTTTCAATATATCATACAGATAAATAAATGAAAAACAGATTAAAATCATTAAGAGAATAAGATCATACAAAGATATCTCCATAATAGAGACTGATAAATCTATTCGCTTGGCTATCCTTAATAGGAAATAGTACATTAATAAAATTCAGGATTGTATCGATAAAAAGAATTGTAAAACCGTCAAGCATAACCCGTTACGTAAAATATATGACAAAACCAAAGAGATCATTGAAAAAGGAAAATGGTCGGATTTCATGAAAATTTAGTTCAGGTTAAACAAATTAGCTGTCATACCTAGATTAGTGGGTAAAATGAAAGATCATAAACAGGATTGTCATCTTCGTCCGATTGCGACAAAATGCCAAGGTCCTACCTACTTCTTAGAAAAAGCATACGTTCCCCTACTACAACAATTTTTGCCTCCTTCCGTATTTACAGTAGACTCTACTACAGATTTCATTGAGAAAATCTCTGAAGACTGTATTTTAGCATGCTTGGACATTTTCCCCTTTATCTGACCATAGATACAATAGAAGTTACCAAGAACCTACAACATTTTGTCGATAATGCAGAAACCTTTAATCTGCCCATGAAGAACACTTTAAAGAGTGGTTTAAACTTAATTATTTCAAGTAACTTTTTTATGTTTCATAATGTTTTATGAACAATCATGTGGTGTCCCGATGAAATCCCCAATATCTGGACTTCTGGCGGAATTTAAATCACTCCCCCTCGAATCTAAAATTTTCACCACTTTTGAGATAGTTCCTTTAGTATGATTACGTTATATAGACGATATTTTTATTGTTTGGCGAGGGAATATTGGTGAGTTAATGATTTTCATAAAGCAATTAAATGAACTTGACAATAATACTGTATTTAAGTTCGAACTAAAAACAGGGGGGAAATTACCTTTTTTAGATGTTGAGTTACAGAGAAAGTGGAGTGAGTTAAGTCGTTCAGTTTAACGAAAACCTACCGCGGATTTAAACGATATACCTTCCGATGCATGCAACCCTAAGTCTTATAAATTATTCACCTTCAGGTGCCTAATTAATCGTGCTTTCAGGATTTCTTCCGATATAAGTCAGGGGGGTGAATTAGAGAAAATGAAACTTATTGATATTGATAATGGATATCGGGTAAAATTAACTAACAAATTGATTTTGAGCTCCTTCGATATAATGTACACGGATACTTCTAAAAATAAAAATAAAACTATTAATGAATTTAATATGAAAAGGGTTGGGGTAAATTATTTCCATAGTTTCTTTGAATATATAAAAAATCATTTAAGAAATTTCGGTTTATGTTTGATCGCGAAGCATCCTCCGAAGATGCTTTTAAACACTAAAATTGATCCTGTTAATAGGAATGACCTCTCAGGAGTTTATATGATTTCATTTATTAGGGAGGGGGGAATAAAAAATCATTATATAGGTATAACCCAACGAAAATCCAATATCAGATGTAAAGAACATATAGCGGACATAAAATATAATAGAGGTAACACTGCTTTATCCCGGCTGAAACAAATAGGGAGCATTAACGTACTTTTTAACGAGAGTAGAATAATGTACAGGTCTAATTTTTATTTACAGTTATTTATAAGAGAGTTAATTGAAATTTATTTAAGAGGTTCAAGAGTTTGTAAGGATACCTTATCTTTTAGTATCCCGAATTTATGGGTTGAATGGTTGGACAACTTATGGAGTCGCGACATAGAGGGAACGCGTGCGATCGCGAAAATGTAGGGCGCGTTATATGATTACTTGTTTATATTCGATGATTTTTTCCATTTTTCATATGCATTGTATTTGTAATTTTCTATTATACATTCTGATGACGACTCAGTAAAACATTTGAAACATGTCAATATAGATTTTTAATTTACTTTTAATATGTATTTATAGCGTCTTTCAAGCAAATAAATATTTTAATATTGTGATATGTCATATGTTTTTTTATTGTATTTTTTCATTATCTTAATAGTAGCATGGCAAAGAAGTACGAGTGTGGGATCAATCTTTCAGAGAGATGAAAAATGTTTAGAAACATTGCTTTAAAGAACCATTTACATAACAAATATATTCATATAATTTTATTTCATAATGTACGTACTTTAATGGACTTTATAGGCTTTAATGGACAACAGTTTTAATAAATTATAAATATCTCTAGATAGTTAATTACCAATTGTTTTGCACGAAAGAGCCGATAAATCAGCTTCTTTCTTTAAAAAATAAATACAGTTTTTGTCTAAGTCTTCACTAATATTTTAACTCTTTATCTACTGACGTGGTAGTTTGACTGCTGACGTGGGAGTTTAAAGTGAGTGGTAATTATAAGTACCACTCACTTTAAACTTTCATTCCATAGTGAATATTACTAATATTCTAATGGTACTTATCAAAAACACTCTTTTAATTCCACTTTATCCGGATACGTGGCAGCAGTAGTTCTAAATTTGTTATTTTAAGGAGGAAGGAGGGTATATTTGATACAGTCGATGTGTTTTGTGCCGACATTTTGTACTGATTGTCACGCTCGTTTTTTTTAATGTTGCAAACACAGTAAAGGATGTAAGATAAGTGTTGGATTTTTTTCATGCGTTCGGTATGCTCTTAGAATACAATTTGACTAGCTGCATTAGGTGAAATGTTAATGTATTTGGTTTGATAGTTGAATAACTCGGTAGTACTTATAAGAACCGTCAGTACACTGTGTGTTGGAGAAAACTTCTTGTTTACTTTTCGTCTGTGTAGTTATCCATCGTTTTAATCTGCTTTAAAATGTAATTACTAAAATGTGGTGTAGTAATAATATTGCTAGTATTTATTATCAGTCCGAAGGTTTATTGACTTCTCTTACTTAAAGCTTCTAGACTTTATTATAGGTGCCATTTTATAATAATTCACGCTGTTTTTTGAATAACTATACATTTCAGATAAAAATACATGTCTCACGTTTCTTTTCGACTATTATTTACATACTTAATTTACATTGTTTTCTGCATTTTTTAAATCTACAAAAAAATGCAAAAAAAAAAAAAAAAAAAAAAAAAAAAAAGAGGAGTGTATGAATGCTTTGGTTAAAAAGAAATTGCGATTTAAAATTTCAAAGCTGATATTATGGTACTTTTCCATTAAGTAAGTTACCATATGTAAGTCAAGTACCTACGTGTATGTTGATAGAAATCCTTTTCTCCTGTACTAAATAATTTTCGACGTGTTTCTGAAAAATTAAATTAAAAAAATATTTTAAAAAATCTTCCGGGCTCCAGACAATTTTATAGACTTTACTATATGTGTATTTTCTTATCACTCATACTTTTTTTATGTAACAGCTGGATAATACACATTTAAGGTAAGTCTCCTATGGTTGTTTTCTTGGTTTATATTCAATTTAGATTATTTTATGTATACTTAAAATGCGTTTAAAGTACTACATATTCAATTTTAAATTTATACACTATTACAGATATGCTCTTTCCCCTACTCACTTTCAGATGGATGTGATTCGTAAAATATATATAGTAATTAAATCTCGGTACGTAGTAACTCCATGGTTGTAATATATTTACAAAAAGCTGATATAGATATTAAACTGAAAATAGGAATATTGATTCCACGATAAATCTAAGTATTACAGAGAGATTTAACTCGAGTTAGAAAGTATACGAGTCGGGAAAGTCGAGTTAGAAATGCTGCTGAAAGACAGTGTATTGTTTAAGAATAATCCGTAATTCAAAACGTTGTTTCGAGCAAAATTTAAATATATAATTTGAATGAATGAAGGTTCGTATATGTTTTAATATTTGAATATTCAATCGGATCTAGAGCAGGATATTTCTATGAATTAAATTTTTATCTGTAATTTCAAGATATATTGAATCATGAATTAAATACAAGGGAAATTTATAACACTATCAATTTCAAATATAATCATAAGAGAAAATGCAATTTTTCACCTCGATTAAAACATAAAATATATAATGTGCACTTTTATAACACTATCAATTTCAAATATAATCATAAGAGAAAATGTAATTTTTCACCTTGATTCAAACATAAAATATATAATGTGCACTTTTATAACACTATCAATTTCAAATATAATCATAAGAGAAAATGCAATTTTTCACCTTGATTCAAACATAAAATATATAATGTGCACTTTTATAACAATATCTATTTCAAATATAATCGTAAGAGAAAATGCAATTTTTCACCTTGATTCAAACATAAAATATATAATGTGCACTTTTTAAAGTTTACATTACATGTTTTACTATAAATTTCTTTTAGTGACATAAAATTTTTACTGATACATTATAAATTTTATACATTAGAAGCTATACATTTATAACGTTATCAATATTTTGCAAAGTTTTGACACCCTCCCCCCCCCTTACGATATCATTTGTCGCATCCCCCCCCTCCACCGATGATATCGTTGTCAATGTCTAAAAATTATTTTTAATTTCAAATTCTTTTTCTTTCTTTTTATATACATTTGTAGTGATATACACATATGATTATTCATATATTAGTCGCATAGTTTACGGATTGAAGAAGTCAATAAATTACAAACAATAAAATATAAATACATGAAACAAATTTCTATTAAATAACATCTAAAAGAGTTAGTTACTACTTAAATGTATTTAATAATAGCTTATTCTTACATTATGCATTCATCAGTAATATTATTTTCTTGCTCTTGCTCCCTGCCCGGGGAGAATAAAAGCATAACTTATCAACAAAATAGTAGATAACATTATTTCTCTGTATTTACTGGTAAACGCAAGTATTATTTCCAACATATTATGCTCCTCGTTTCGCTAAAGGAGAATTATATGCGCACGCATGGCATTAGAACGGGGATGTGAAACGTTGGGGTATTGCAAATTTTAGAATGAAATAATTTTATAAACATTTAATGCCTTTAATAATAGCTTTGTATCTTCATAAAAACATACAATCATAATAATAAATAAAAGGTAACATACCATTTGGATGTAAAGAAAAAGTTATTCAAAAAAGGAAAGCTTGATTGGACCAAAAGTGATACAGATATCAAAAGCAAACCCCCCTCTCCCTAGAGATATTTAACGAGATCAAGTGCCAGACACCCCTCTACCCCCTAAACTAATAATGTTATATATGCACAGCCCCTTATCATAAATATCTCTTTAGCAGGCATACTACTGAAATTAAAAATCTTCGACGTACAATAAATATTTATATTGTGTACTGACTTTGAAATCTGTTATCCGGTAGCAGTTTTAGAAACATTCAAAAACAGACGATAAATTTGAGTATAATAAAGAGATTTGGTTAAAAAAAAAAGTCTGATTGGACCGAAAGTGATAACGATATAAAAAAAAACCCCTCCCTCTAGAGATATCTAACGAGATCAAGTGCCTGACCCCCCCCCCTCTCCTCCCTAAAGTAATAACGTTATATATGCACAGCCCGTTATCATAAATATCTCTTTAGCAGGCATACTACTGAAATTAAAAATTTTCGACGTACAATAAATATTTATATTGTGTACTGACTTGGAAATCTGTTATCAGGTAGCAGTTTTAGAAACATTCATATAACAGACGATAAATTTGAGTATAATAAAGAGATTTGGACTCGAATTAGAAAATATCAAACACTGCAGAAACACAATTCAATGTTTAATAAGGCATTTAATTCAATCAGGCATTATTGTAAATATTGCTCAGCAAAATTTAAATGTATCACTTGAAAGAATCCGAATTGAGATGTATTTTAATAATTTTAATCAGATCTGGGGCAGAATATGTATACGATTTAAAACTTTAAATGTAATAAATTTTCTTAGAAATCAGGATTTATTGAAATATGAGTTAAATACAAAAGACACTGATAACACTATAAGTTTAAGTGACAGAATGACATTTTCTAATCATATATTATAAATTTTATACATTACTATAAAATCGATTTAGCAAGTATACAAAAATAAAAAAAATCTTCGACATAGAATATATATTTCAATTTTGTATTGTTATTGTATTTCTTTATGATGTAGCACATTAAGAAGCTTTCAGATAATAGACGGTAAATGTAAGAATTATAAAGAAATTTTTTCTCGAAGCAGAAAATATCGCTATAACTCTTCTGAAACACATTTTAATTTTTTTGATAAGTCATAATTGTAAACATTTTTTATGAGCAAAAATTTAAATAAATAATAAGAAGAAATCCAGATTCATATCAGGGTTGCCAGGTTGGCCTCCATTTTTCTTGAGATTATTTATTGCCCATACCAGAAATAAAGAATAGTATTTTATACTTTATTTAATAAGAGAGATTTTATGATCACAGAAAGTAAAAATTCTTCTTTGGAAATTTCCGATATGATTTTACAATGTTGGATTAAAATTTGAGACCAAACTGGCATCCCTGATTCATATATCATATATGTTTTAATATTTTTAATCATATCTGGAATAGGATATGTGTATGAAATTAATTTTTACCTGTAATATATTTTCTTAGAATTCAGGTTATATTGAAATACAACTTGAATAAAAGAGACATTGATAACCACTGTGAGTTTTTTTGTGACATAATAATATTTTTAATGGTAAATTATAAATGTTATACATTATTATAAAGAAATCTCGCGTAGATAATTCGCCTTAATAAAGAACACCAACACATCCTCCAATCTCAGCATGCAGAAGCTACGGTGGTAGTTTAATTTTTAAAACGCCACAATCTTACTGTAATCTCTGGTAGGTGTTACCTTAAAAAAAAGTTTTAAAAATTTCCCGCAGGATATTCCGTGCACGGAGCTACCTCCTTCCACTGAAGTTCACTTTCCGAGTTTAATGGAGATTTTGAAATTATAATAATTTTACTGCTGAAAAATAATTGAAAAATTAATTAAAATTATATATGTGTTCACTGATGCTGGGTTTGTTTGTGTCTCACGTTTCGCCACAAGATTGTGTGCTCATGAAGATTATTCCATCTTCTGCCGCAGTTGCAGCCTTGCCAACATATATGGGAGATGCTAACCTGGGCATCGTCTTCGTAGCTTAAATGTTAGAACACTTAGAGCACTATTCCAAGGGTTCCGGGTTCGATTCCCGGCTTGGGCATTTTTCACATTGTTCGTTCTACTCTTCGTTAGCAATGGGATAAATCATGTATTGTATATTCAATAATTTCGACCATAATTTCACTGCTGAAAATTAATTGAAAAATTAATTAAAATTATATATATACAACATGTTAAACAATATGAATGCAGCTGATGATGAAACCTAAATATTACACGTACTTTCAGTGTTGTCAGAAGGCTACTTTTTTTAATTTAGATTTCTTAACTGGCACCACTTTTTTGAAAAGTTAAAATTCCCTTTCTTTTTGCCTTGATTAATATGTCAATAAATGAGACGAATTTAAACTTTTCAAAAAAGTGGCGCCAATCAAGAAATCTGAAATAAAAAAATAGCCCACTGGCAACACTGCGTTCTTTTAGTCCAATATATATTATAAAGCCAAAAGTCTACCTTAAATTATGTTTGTAGATATTTCTTCTAAATAAATACTTCATGATTTCTTATGAATTTCAGTGATATAAAACACATGTTTAATCTCAAATATTTCAGAGAAGGTTTAGCCACAATTAGAAGAGCAATTTGGTGACAAAAAACAAATTGAGAAAACAAATAATATTTTTGATCACCACGCCTGATAAAATGCCTGAAACGATCTGTAGTTTTAGCACAAGGTGATGTAAATAAAATATATGTTCTCATTGAGCACGCTTAATAATTGATATATATATATATTTTAATATATATATATATATATATATATATTAAAAATCTTCGTATTTTTTTTTATAGTTTACAATTTTTCTAGCCAAATTTAACGCCATTTTCAAGAAACTTGATAAACTGCAGTAGAAATAACAAACCAGAATCAGAATTTGAATTCTATAATGAATATTTTATGCAGTACGCGCAATTGTAAGTAATAGTATTTAAATGCGCTTGCGCTAACGATTGTTTATACTCAACTAAAAAAAATGTCAGTCGAATATCCAGAAAATTAAAAAATATATCAGTGATATAATGAGCTGATTTTTTGTTGCTTTCTAAAATCAGCTGTATTATAAGATTATATTGTATTGTCAACTGAATTCGGAAAAACCTCTATCCCCGCACACACACACACACACACAATATGTGCCAATTCAGTAAATGTGTGGAAACTCATAAAATATGCCAGTCGAATATCTGGAACATTCAAAAAATATATCAGTGATATAATGAGCTGATTTTCACTTGCTTTCTAAAATTAGCCGGATCATAATTTCAATTATAAGGGAAATTATGTCGAAGATAGAGTGAATTGAAATTTCTAAACCACCCCCACAAACAAAATATGTGTCCATTCATTAAAACAAAGATTCGAAATATTTATTTTTTTTATTTCAAGCTTGTATAACGCCTAAAAATTGTATGTGTTCAAAATTTACCAATGAATATTATATACACATTAATCCAGATAACATACAACTGAATTTATAATAAATTGACTTGACAGCATTTGCATTCATTCATGTCTGAAGTTTACTACAGAAAGTCGTAAAAATAAGGATTTGTTTATAGTTAAAACTTAATTTAGCTTTAAAGAGACAGTTATATCTTAGGAAAGATTGCTTAATCTTCAGCAATTTATAAAATTTTTGCATGTGTATTAGGGTGGGTCAAAAAAAGAAATTTTTGATTTTCGTAACGCTTTAGTGCGGAAATGTTGCCTATTGTAATAAGAAGAAAAACGGCATAAAAATTTTTAGAATCGGTTAACATCTTCCATTCGCGCATCGTACTTAAAGTTGATGAAAAATTGCAAAAATCGCGACTTTTTTCTAATTCTTTTAAGTCAATTAAAACTTTAAAAATAAATACGCTTAAGCTTTTTATGCTTGTTTCATGGTTCACAAAGCCTAAATAAATTAAATTCTGACCAATAATCCAATTTTTTTTGTGTTCGCGAAAGCCCTTAGAAAAAACATAAATTTACCAATTTTTCGCAATTTTCATCGTGCAACCCTTAGTTTGATTTGCTAAAACAAAACTACACAGAACTCACCACGTGGTGGTGGTTGCACGTTGAGTTCTACTCACATCCTACCCAATCAACCGTCCAATTGTTGGTTGTGGTATTTATATTATATTAAAAAGACCACATGCATTTCAATGTGTAATTCTAATTAAATGCTTATGTAAAAAAACAAAAAAAAAATCGTGTCTTTGAGTTGATGTTCATGATTCTTCAAAACAATTACAATTTGGAAAAAAACCGGATATATTTGCTAAACAGTTACAAAAAAGTTAAATGTGAAGACCAAGGGGAAAGCTCGTGATCTTCAGCAAGCATTGAGTGGTTCCTCGAATAATTTTAAAGTTCCTAAAGTGGCAGTGTACTATGAAATTGATGAACTCAAATACACTTCTTTTGAAGGCTCGGAGTATGAGGAAGACAAATACAAACCGAGTACATCGACTAAAGGCCAAATGGCAGATGAGAATTGAAATTAACGCAACAGCGCTAAACACCGATCGTTTCGGAGTTTCTGATTGGCCAAAAGTTGTCATGGCGTCAAGTTCACAGTTATCCGGCACAGTTCTGATGTGGTTGATAAGTGTAAAATAAAAAGAGACAAGAGTCATTTAAGGACCGATTTTAAAAGCCGATTCACACTCCCTGAGGAAAGTTCGGGTCTTTTTTGACAGACAAAAATGAGATACTTTGTTCGGCGAAAAATTTAATGCCAAGCAATTTCACTGGAATGTGAAATAAGAACACTATTCTATTATCCAGGAATCTGGATCAACTTATATTGGACATGTATCTGCTTCCTCGAGTTCATCAAATGATATAAGTCAAAGATTTATTTCTTGTTTATCTGAACTATCAATATCACTAGAAAAACTAGAAGTAGTAGGGTGTGATGGTACTATAACAAACACTGGATTTAATAATGGTGCTTTCCACCGACAAGAAAATAATAAAATGTGGATCAAAAGCATACGGCATTTTAATGAGCTTATCATCAAATTTTCCAACATATTCACGGTCGAACTGAAGGGCCTAGATCTTTTAGTGCGTCAATCGAGTAGAAGCTCACTTGCTGTGAAAAAGCACCTGTGGTCGATTGTGAACACGCAGATTGTTCGATTCCTGATATAGGAAGGACTTTTTGAGCGAATAACAACAGTATTTTGGGGACATTTTGAATGCAATCACCTTGGACATTGTCCAGAAGACTTGCCGAATTGGGACCCTGGTACTTTGTCCGATTCCAGATATATAAAAAATAGTTGACTTCATCATAAAATCATACATGCCTGTATAACTTGCCATAAAATAAGCAAATATTTTACTGACGGACCAAAACATGTATTTCAAGCAATCCAAACTTCACGCTATTTATCCGACGAATTACTACAAGTTGTCGATCCAGTAATAGAACGAAATGAGTTTTTTGCGCGCCCAGTAAATGTTCTGCTGGCAATGATTGTCGATTAACGAAAACGTATTCGGGATATTAGTTACAGTAGGATCGTAAAAGCAAGACAAACCTCCCCAAAGAAGACTGTTAGAAATGTAATGCCACCTAATAGAAACTTTTAAGCTTCCGATTAAATAGAAATTATTAATTCGAATGTGCGGTGCATGCCGCGATGTCGCGGGACCTGAATGAAGATGATGTTAAATAGTTCATCAGTTCTGACAATACTCTCAACAGGGAAATACAAATGTTTTCCAGTCACACCGAGACTGTTAAGATGTGTGTCAAACTTATAACAGAGACCTCGAATAAATTATATTGACATGAAGATAGAGATGGCTATATCCGATCAACACCGAAGTCTAAATCGGTTATGCCTCACTTCTTCAAAAAATCAGACTTTAAATGTGTAGTATATATAAAAGAAAACGTAATAAACACAGTAAGCCAAAGAATGCTACTCTATAGAAAACCTTTGTAAATAATTGCAAATATAATGTAAATGCCACACCCAACAATTGGATGGTTTGTTGAGTAATCGGAGGTGGAACCCTACGTGCAACCACCTCCACCTGGTGAGTTTTGTTCTAGCAAAACGAGCGAAGAGTTGCACGGTGAAAATTGAGAAAAATTGCTAAATTTATGTTTTTTCAAAGATGTTGCGCGAACGGAAAAAATAGATTATTGATTAGAATTTAATTTATTTAGGTTATGTAAACTATGAAACAAACATAAAAAGCTAAAGCGTGTTTATTTTTAAAGTTTTAATTAATTTAAAAAAATTAGAGTAAAGGCACGATTTTTGAAAATTTTCATCAACTTTAAGTATGATGCGCGAATGGAAGATGTTAACCGATTTTTAATATTTTTATGCCGTTTTTCTTCTTTTTACAATAGGCAACTTTTCCGCACTAAAGCGTCACGAAAATCAAAAATTCTTTTTTTTCGACCCACCCTAATGTCTATAGTTCTTGATTAAACAGGAATAGCTATTTTGGGATAAAATTACAAAACTAAACATTTAAGGATTTATACTAGGCCTTACAGAAATAATGAATATCTTTTAATATCAAAATTTATGGATTTATTATGGTGAAAGCTTATATATTTTCTTAAAAATTATATATTTTCTAAAATATTTCGTTTTATTTTCTATTAAAATTCAAAATAATCCAAAACAATCTAAAAATTCCATTAAAATACTCTTCGTAATATAGCTAAAAATTATTGGTTATTTAAAAAAAAACTCCCATTCTCCGCCACTGTCTCTAAACATGTAGGAGAAACAGTCACATTTTTCAAATTGGTAAATTTATTCCTTTACCTGCAATAATAAAGATAAAAGTGTGTGCATGTGTATCTGTACGCTATGTTCTGAAGAGATCACTGCAGACATGGAAATGAAATGTCGCAGGAAAGTACTTCTGTATCTGTAGTTATTCACTTCGAGGTCCAACACTTTATTTATTTTATAATTAGATTTTCATTTTATTAAATTGTAATACTATTTTTAGAGTTCTTTTATGTTTTGTTGCAATTTTTCCACTTTAGAAATGAAATTCGATTATAAAATTTTAGACCATTACAGCATTTTTTAAAAATCTTTCCAAAATAGTTTCTTTAGAAATTATGCAACGCATTTTTATGCAATTTTTTGAGCTTTTCCGTATTTGGTGTCGATTTTTTGACATTGGTAAAAATAAATCGATTTCAATCGTTTAGTCTAAGAATGTAAAGTTTGTGATCTGCGATTTTGTAATTCTCAGAATTTTAATTCGATTTTTATTTGAATGTTTAGTGGGGTTTTTTCATTCGTTGGCGATTTTTTTTATATTCGTCAAAGAGATTATTCTTTAAACTTTTAGCCTAATATTAGTAAATCTTGTCCTTTACGGTGTTTGATATTTAACGATTTTTAAGGGTTTTTCGCCTTCCGCTGCGATTTTCGACATTCGTAAAAAGATTTTTGTTTAAAATTTTTAGTCCAAAGTAAATTTTGCCGTAAACGTTTTTTTTTTTTTTTTTTAGGTTTTTCGATTCCAACCGTTTTTTCGTGTTCTGTGCCGATTTCTGACATTCGTGAAATAATTCCGGATGTTATGTTTTATCCCACAGCAGTAAATTTTGTCCTCAGGCCATTTTTTTTTTTTTTTTGCAATTTTTCGCCATATTGAGTGCGTTTTGCTCTTTGCAACGGTTTTCCATATTAGTTAAATCAATCCGGTTTTTATCTTTTAGCCCAATATAATAAATTTGGTCTGCTTTTCAATAAAGTTTATACGTAATTCGTACTACAATTAAAAAAATTTTCGCGGGGTTTTTTTATAGGATTTTTAGAGTTTTTTCGCATTTTGTGGCGATTTCCCGACATTCGTAAAAGGAGTCATATTTTAATTTTTGACCAAATGTAGTAAACATTTTTCTCTACGAATTTAATGTCTCTTTCGATTATTCACTAATATTTTTACTTTCTTCTATCTTCAATAGAAGAAAGTATTGTAATCGAAATTTTTTTCGACTTCCGGTTTTCGACGGATTTACATGTTTTAGGGGTCAGAGATTCCAAAAAACATGTTTATAGAAAATGTCTGTCTGTCTGTGTGTCCGTCTGTCCGTCCGTCCGTCTGTCCGTCTGTCCGTCTGTCTGTCGCCATTGTACCATCAAAAAGTGTATGAAGTTATGCATAGAATTAAACCAAAATTTTATTTTAAGTTTTTGCTATGGCAAGCAGGTCCTCCTGGAATTTGGAAAAAAATCGCCGGTAGGGGGCGCTGATATAGCAAGTTTTGTGCGATTTTGAATATTGTACCATCCAAAAGTGTATGGAGTTATGCATGGAATTGAACCAAATTTTTATTTTAAGTTTTTGGATATGGCAAGCAGGTCCTCACTGAATTTGGAAAAAATTCGCCGGTAGAGGGCGCTGTAAATGCGATTTTTGTACGATTTTGAATATTGTACCATCCAAAAGTCTATGAAGTTATGCATAGAATTAAACCAATTTTTTATTTTAAGTTTTTGGCTATGGCAAGCTGGTCCTCCCTGAATTAGGAAAAAATGCACCGTAGGGGCCGCTGTCATAACGATTTTTGTGCGATTTTGAATGTTGTACCGTCCAAAAGTGTATGAAGTTATGCATAGAATTAAACCAAATTTTTAGTTTAAGTTTTTGGATATGGCAAGCAGGTCCTCCCTGAATTTGTAAAAAAATCGCCGTTAGGGGGCGCTGTAATAGTGATTTTTGTGCGATTTTGTATATTATACCGTCGAAAAGTGTATGAAGTTATGCATGGAATTGAATCAAAAAAAAATTTTTAAGTTCTTGGCTATGGAAAGGAGGTCCTCCCTTAATTTGTAAAAAAATCGCCCGTAGACGGCGCTGTAATAGCGATTTTTGTGCCATTTTTGCGCCATTTTGAATATTGTACCGTCGAAAAGTGTATGAAGTTATGCATAGAATTGAACCAAATTTTATGTGTTTGTTTTTGGTTATGTCACGAAGGTCCTCTCTGAATTTGGAAAAATTCTGCCAGTAGGGGGCACTATAATTGCGATGTCTGTACCATTTTCATTATTGTACCATCGAAAAGTGTATGAAGTTATCCATATAATTGAACCAAATTTTTTGTGCATGTTTCTGGCTATGGCAAACAAGTCCTCCCTGAACTTGAAAAAATTCCGCCAGAAGGGGGCGCTATAATTCCGATCTCTGTGCCATTTTCATTATTGTACCATCGAACAACGTATAAAATTATGCATACAATTGAACCAAAATTTTTGTGCTTGTTTTTGGCTTTGGCCAACAGGTCCTCCTTGAATTTGGAAATATTGCGCGGTAAAGGGTCTCTGTGCTAGCGATTTTTGTATACTTTTCTTGATTTTTCGTAGTTATATTGTGCATCGGCAGCTCATGCAGCGGCGGGAACTCGCTACCTGCTAAGCCGGTTATTCGCAAACAGCTAATAATAACAAAATAAGGAAAAATTAATAATTTTAACAAATATCATGATATAGATTAACTCGTTTTTAGTCCGTTTAATTGACTTGAGCAGAAATTTAAGATGAAAATCAAAGTTGGTATAGTATTGAACTAATAATATTGAAGTATTAACATGTGTAACTAGGTTTTGAAATATTAAGATGTATAAGATAGAAGAAAGTTTTGGGATTGGCAGATCCAACTAGTTTTCACATTAGTCAGAAAAATCTTGCTTCAATCTTCTAAATTTTGTTCCCTTTTCATTAAAGATTATTCGGAATTCGTGCAGTGATTTTTACAATACCATCGCTAAAATAATTTCCGGATTTTTTACTAGGTATAGAAAAATTCTCATTTTTTTCTTATGATGTATTTTTCTTAAATAGTTAATATAAATTGATGCAGGATAATTTAATTATGTATTTTAATAAATTTTATTTTATTATTATTATTATTATTATTTTATTATTATTAATTATTCTATTAAAATTTATATAATTAAAATTTATATAAAGATTTAATGCATATATTCAACACCGACAGAGAATACCGAATACAATTAAAAATATCCATAGTCTCCAATGTGTGTTAATTAAGTGGTTGGTCAACTAGTACGTAATAAATACATTATTGTTCTAAAATATATACATTGAACGATTCGAAATTAATATTTTATATTTCTTACATTATATTGCGAAGTCATATCGATTTGTCTAGACAGATTATGCATATGAATGTATGACATCTTAATCCTGATAACATGACATTAAATTCATAATAAATTGTTTAGATAGTAACTTTATACAACAACGTCTGCCTGCAAATTTTTAACTGCAAGTTACACTTAAATAATTAAATTTTACTCGTGACACAAAGTTAAAGCTTAACTTTAAAGATAAGCAAGTATTTTTCAGAAAGATTGTTTCTTTATCGGAAATTTATAAAACCTTTCTTATATCTGGTGTAAAGATGGAGAATTGTGTTAGTATATAATACCATCGCTAAAAAAATTTCCGGATATTTTACTAGGTATAGAAAGATTATTTTTTCCTTATGGTGTATTTTATTTAAATAACTAATATGAATTTATTCATTATAATTTTAATTAGGTATTTTAGATAAATTTTATTTTATGTACTATTAAAATTGTAAGTAACTGAAAAAGATATTACAATGCTTTTGATAAATTTTCTCTTTACTTTTGCATAAAAAATTAATGCATATATTCAACACCGGTATACAATACGAATACAATTAAAAATAACGATATTCTCCAATGTGTGTTAATTAAGCAAGATACATACCTTTGACGATATACTACTTTATATTGAAATAATACGTCATTAATTTATAGCGCATATTTTCAAATTTTGGAAATTAATTTTTCTTACACGTTAATCCAAATAATATGCATCTGCATTCATAATTACCTTTATAATCTTGTAGGCAAACATTCTACAGATAGTCACGCATAGATAATTAAATTTTATACATAGCTTAAAACTTGAATTTAGCTTAATTTTAAGGAGACACTTAATATTTTTCATAAAGCTTATTTAATTTGCGGAAATTGATGAAAGTCTTTATACATCAAACTTTCCTGACTAACCATTGTCAACTGGCTTAATATACTATAATAACATTAATAAAAATATTAAAGATTTCTAGCATAAACTGATTAATACTGGTCATTTTACCAGGTAACAAATAATTCTTTTATTTCTTACCGTGTAATGATTTTTCAAATGATTAAAAATTGATACCTTATCTTAAAACTTCTATGTTTAACAAGTTTTATTTTGTTTCCTATTGAAATTTTAAATAACTAAAAATTATTTGCCCCGTTATTGTTAACTTTTCTTTTGAGGTTCATATAAAAATTCAATGTAAATGTACATCGTAGACAAACAATAATGAGTACAATTAAGAAACGCCATTTTCCCCAATGTGTCTAAAACCATTAGAGAATGCGCCTTCTCATACGTGAAGCAAATTAAATATTTTTTTTTACTAATTAAGAAAAAAAGTTGGAAATTCCACGTCAAACGTGGCAAATGAGTTGCGTTCGTACTATAACTAGTTTTCTAAATATTTTTTGCATGCACTGAATGCATACTTTTGTGCACGTCATAAGTGCATATCTATTTCATTCTGTTCGATAGGCTGTGACATCCTTAAAATGCACTTGAAATTATTTTTCTCCATTGGCCGTTATGTAACGGAAAAATTTTGACTGTCCCTGTAATTAAACTATACATCCGATTTTCATAAAATCTGAAATGACTCGACAAAGTTTTGCAACGATCATTAGGATGACTGGAGCGAATCCTAGGCTACACAAATTACATTTTGTCGTACACTTTACAAAAAAACTATGCAGTATTTTGACTTGAGATTAAACATAAAAATCAATTATGATCTGTAGATTTGCACAATGTTATTATTATTATTTTTTTTTACAGAATAACTTTAAAAACATTATTATTTTAATTAATTTATTTTACATGTTTTTCCATTACGGACGCATTTTTGCAAATAAAAAATTAAACACGTATATTTTCAGAAGAAATAAATCACGGAGTTGGTAGTTAAATAAATAAAATACATTTTCATTATTCCACCAAAATATATCAAAAACCTTTTTTTTAAATTTAATTTTCAGTGTTAAGAATTCAAATGCACAATTTATTCATATTATGTGAAATCATTTATGCAGACGATACTTACGAATTTTAAAAGATAAAAAATATTATGCTTTTTTTTTGTAAAGTGGCAACAAAAGAATTGTAAACAGATAAAATTAATTGTTAAATTCGTTATATAAAGTGTTATTCGAATTCGAAGGTTGAATAATAACAATACGTTAATAATTCTTAGTATCAACGAGAGCAGATTTCAAATGTTTTTACAGAAAATAGGATTTTGAAGAAATAATTTTCTTCATGCTCCCTTTGAATATACAGTCGACGCTCATTATAATGACCACCCATTATAGCGACCATTCCATTATAACGACCGATGCAAAGGGTCCCGAAATATATCCCATTTATATGTTATTTTTATATCCATTATAACGTCCGGCCAGCAGCATATTTCCCAATACAGCGGCCGAACTGACCTTTCCTCCAGATTCCCCCCCACCCCCCACCCTAAAAAAAGTATACCATTTTCTTTCCCCAAGAACTCATTGCTGACTGCGCAGTAAATGTCTATTATAAAATGTATTAAAATGCAATTTAAAACATTTTTTAAAGAAAAGGAAACGCATAAAATTACTTATCTCTAACTGAGATAGAAAATTTTGTTTAAAGAAAATATCAAATGCAGAAAAAATAAACAACTATTTCGAAATATTTTTGTAGAAAATGAATGATACTTAAGTAACTTTGTGTGTGTGCGTGATTTAACATTTACTTTAAATTTTATTTTAGAAATACGCAAACATCTCTTAAATTGATTTTTATAATTATTCATTGTCAATGTTTATTTGATACGAAAGTAAACAGAATTTAATAATAACATTAATAATGTTGTATTATAAAATTTTCTTTGAAACCTTAATTTCCATGCACATGATTAGAATTTTTTTAGTGTGTATTTTCGCTCAATTTCGTTATAGCGACTTTCCATTATAACGACCCTCATCTTTAGCACGCAAGGGGTCGTTATAACGAGCGACAACTGTATTATTCTAAGATCGCTATCAAAGATTATTTGATGTGAATTACTGTTGAAATAAATAAAAAGGCAGACATAAAGGCATGGATCGAATTGAGTATATTTGATATTAACAAGAACAATTACACAAACATACTGAAAGAAAACAGAAAATTTACAGGTATTTATAGATTTTGCAAGGCCCGTATCGGGAAATTGGCGCCCGTGAAAGAAAGCTACATTAAACAACCAATCACAATAAACATAGTTGTACAAAAAGAAATTAATACGAATTTAATGTAATGCTATGATTATTTTCAACACCCGCCCATAATCTAGCATTACATCAGAAAACAAAGAAATTTCTTGAAATCAATCATTAATAATAATATGACACAATTTAAACATTACTTGTACAAACAACAAAGAAATAATAGTTCAAAAAATTTAACTTTAGGTAATGCTTTTGTAAATAAATCAGCAATTTGCATATTCGTAGGAACATATTCAATTTTGATGTTATTTTCTTTTATAATATTGCGAACAAATTTCAATTTGATATCAATGTGTTTCATTCTACCATAATTACTCTCATTACTGTTACATTTTATACATGATTGATTATACTCAAAAATTACCAAATCCTTAATATTTACAATTTCACTAGCAATATTTTTAAACCATAACAAGTCTTGCAAACTTTTAGTTAAAGCAATGACTTCAGCTTCAGTTGACGATAGAGCAACTGATTTTTGTTTATTACAACACGACAGAACAGGCATGTTACAAAACATTAAAATATAACCTGTTACTGATTTGCGGTCATTTGTGTTAGCCCCCCAATCAGCATCAACATACATGGATAATTTAGGATCAGAATTTTGCTTTTTATACACAAGTTTTAAAGACAGTGTTTCTTTTAAATATCTTAAGATTTTCTTAAGTGCTTTCCATGCAATTTCAGTAGAATTTTCTTGCAATTGACTTAAACAGTTAATAGCATACAAAATATCAGGTCGAGAAATATAAGCTAAATATAATAAACAACCTACAAGTTCACGATATGGGCCATTAAAAGGTTTACCATTTTTGAAATCAGATGGGGTGGACTTAGGAGAAATAGGAATGTCACTGGGTTTACAATCTAGCATATTAAACTTACTTAACAATTTAATTATGTAAGACTCTTGATCCATTATTAAACTATCAGAATTGAATTTCATTTGAATACCTAGAAATTCTGAAACACTTTCCGATTTTGACATGTGAAACTCGTTATCTAATAGGGAAATAACTACATTAGTTTCATTTACATCTGAACCTGCAATTAACATATCATCTACATACAAAGCAGTAATTATTTTATGATCTTATTATACCGAATAAAAATACAAGGTTCATTATCACAAGATTTAAAATTTAACTTTGAAATAAATTCATGAAACCTTTCAAACCATTGTCGTGGGGCTTGTTTTAGACCATATAAACTTCTTTTAAGTTTACACTTTCGCCCACTTTTATCATCATAGCCTTGCGGCTGATCCATAAAAACAAGTTCATTTAACTTACCATTCAGGAACGCTGTTTTAACATCTAACACAAATGCATATAAGTCTTCATTTAAAATCAAAATAAGAACCAAACGTAAAGCTGGCATACTTATTACAGGGGAAAAGGTTTCACTATAGTCTAGCCCTTCTTTTTGCATAAATCCACGAGCTACGAGTCTCGCCTTATGTCGACCATCTCTTTTGATGGTAAATACCCATTTGCAGGAAATAGGTCGTTTGTCAGATGGTAATTTTTCAAGATCCCAGACATCGTTGATTTTCATACTTTCAATCTCCGCGTCCATAGCTTCTTTCCACAAGCGTTGTTCATCACTAGGGAGGGATTTGATATCATCAAACGTTAATGTTTCTTGCTGGCAAAGTAATGCTTCGTAAACTTCAGGATCTGGATACCGTACAGGTTGCTTTTTAAATCTTTCAGATTTTCTTGTTTTGTCTTCTTTCTCTTCAGGATCATCTAATTCATCACTCGTATTTTCTAGAACATCTGGATCAATTTCATTATCGACTGGTTCTGAATTTTCTAGAATGTATTGTTTCGACTGAACATTTTCCTTTTTCTCTTCGTCGAATTTCACATTTCTTGATACAGTTATGCGTTTCGTTTTAGGATCTAGGAATCTATATCCCATTGAAGAATAACCAATGAAGATCATTTGTTTAGACCTATCGTCAAGCTTCTTTCGATGAACGGAAGGAATTAACATGTAAGCACTGCATCCAAAAACACGTATGTGCTTGAAATCGGCTTCTTCTCCATATTTCAGGAAGTACGGAGTTTTGTTCTCAATAGTGCTGCTTGGCATTCGGTTTTTCAAGTAAGCTGCTGAAAGGATAGCTTGACCCCAAAAAGCCTTTGGTAAATTTGATTCAGCAATCAAAGCACGTCCTATATTCAGAAGCGACCTATTGCAGCGTTCAGCTACTCCATTCAAAGATTGCGAGTATGGAGGAGCGGGATCGATCACTATACGAAGATCTCTAGTAAAATTCACTAAATCATTAGAAAAATATTCCTTCCCGTTATCACATCCAATTTTCTTCACTGTAGGGTTGGATTTTAAGAACATTTTTAATTCTTCTGAGATTTCACTTTTATGTTTCAGTAAACGTACTTCACTAAAACGAGAAAAATCATCGATAAGAGTCATAAAATAGCACTCGCCAGAAAAGGTTGTCGGAAAAATAGGTCCACAAATGTCACTATGAATCAAAGTCATTGGCTTGGTTTCTCTTTTTCTTGGTCCTCTTCCCATTGGTGTTGCACTCTGTTTTGCGCGAGCACAAATATCACAAAAAGAATCAGGTACCGGAAGCTTCATATCTTTCAATACTTTGTCACTCGGATAACCAAGTCTGCGATGCCAGATATCACAATGATTTTTCTTTGAAGTAAGAAGGGTTTCGTAAACAGGGACAAAGTCACTTACGTATTGTCCATTCAAATCACGTTCACCGAAGTAAAAACGGTTTCTCCCTTTTTCGATAAATACTTTTTGATTCTTGAAAATAACTGTATAATTTGCACTTTCAATTTTCCTAACGGAAATGCGTTGCCCGTTTAAGTCTGGAACATAAAGGATATCCTTTAAAGTAATTTCCATTCCATTTGACAGTTTTCCATTAATATTTCCAATACCTTTGATTTCTAGATTCGTTGTTTTTGATGCGCATTTAATAGTTCCTGAAGAAGGTACTAAGGATGCGAAATAATTCTCATTAGAACACATATGGGAATTTGCTCCGGAATCTACTATAAATTCATTCCTTTTAATGCTTCCAGCAACGAAAGAAACAGCTGAAGAGGCAAAATTTTCTTCATTTGAATTTTTAACAGCTTTACAGCTACGTTTTAAGTGTCCGAATTTTCCACAAGAATGGCAAGTAATTTTCTTTCTACAATATTTCGCTGTATGCCCTTTAGAGTTGCAAATTTTGCAAAAGAATTCTTTGCGAGTCGACACAAAGGCAGTATTATCATGAGCAGCTTTAGTATATACTTTTTCTTTCTTTGAATCCAAAAGAAGTGCTTCAGCATCTAATAATCTTTGTGTCACTAAATCTAATGTCAAAACAGAATTCGGTTGGTTTTCTAAAGCAATCTTAACATTTTCAAATTCCTGAGGCAATGACATCAAAATATAAACAATAGTATCCGTTTCATTAACTTCTGCCCCAGACAGCTTAAGATCCGAAATTAATTTATTTATTTCATCAATGTGATTTCTCATAGAAACTGTACGATCTTTCTTAATCGTTGCCAATCTCTTCCGAATTAAAATTTGATTCACTGCACGCTTTGTATCATAAGTGCGTTCTAATTTATTCCAAATTTTATGAGCTGTATTTTCATCTTGAAGTGATGCAAGAACATTATCACTTAATAATGATAATAATAAAGCGTAAGCCTTTTTTGCTTTCACGACATCGGTGGCATTGTCTAGAGCCGCTTCATTTTCCAGGAATTTTTCCAATTCTTTAGCAGCAAAAATTGCCGTTACTCTTCGTTTCCATACCGAAAAATCTTTTCCATCACCTTCAAAAAGAAGGATGCCGTAAACATCTTTTGAAGAATCCATTCTGCTCCATAAAATATATAAAAAGTGAGATAAAATCTTTTTCACTCAAAATCCCGGCAGAAATGAAAAACAGAAAAATAACGACGTCAGTATGTCTCACAGCTCATTTCAACACTTGCTAGAACCACGCTCTGCTGTTGAAATAAATAAAAAGGCAGACATAAAGGCATGGATCGAATTGAGTATATTTGATATTAACAAGAACAATTACACAAACATACTGAAAGAAAACAGAAAATTTACAGGTATTTATAGATTTTGCAAGGCCCGTATCGGGGAATTGGCGGCCGTGAAAGAAAGCTACATTAAACAACCAATCACAATAAACATAGTTGTACAAAAAGAAATTAATAAGAATTTAATGTAATGCTATGATTATTTTCAACAATTACAAAGATTGGAAACATACTTATTTCAAACCATTTGAGGAAACACCAGAGGCTATTGGACAATGTAAAAATATCTTTAAAGGATCTTTTAGTTGAAAAATTAAAAATATTTTGTAAAATTTTGCTTCGAAAATATTTTTATTTAAACCAGTCTTATATCATAAATAAAAAATTCCGAGGAAATGTTTTTTTTTTTTTTTTTTTTTTTTTTTTTTTTTTTTTTTTTTTTTTTTTTGCTGCATTTACATTTCTAAAATTAAACTGCTCAAAACATAAAATAACGTTTTTAGGTGCGTTCGTAATTATATAAATACGTAGCACCTATAGTCGTCGTTCAGTCCGTCCGTCTGTCCGTCCGTCTGTCCATCCGCCTGTCCATCCGTCTGTCCGTCCGTCTGTCTGTCCGCATATAACAGAGAAAAAACTACCCAACCGAATGGTCTGAAATTTTTAATATATGATTGTTGCAAAATTTTGTCGAGCCATTTCAAATTTTATGAAAATCGGATGTATAGTTTAAGTACAGGGACAGTCAAAAGTTTTTCTTTACATTACGGCCAATGGGAAAAATTATTACAAGTGCATTTTAATGATGTTACAGCCTTCCGAATGGCCTGAAATTTTAAAGATATAATTGTTGCAAAATTTTGTTGAGCCATTTCAAATTTTAGGAAAATCGGATGCATAGTTTAATTACAGGACAGTCAAAAGTGTTCCGTTACATTACGGGGAATAGGGAAAAAATTATTGGAAGTGCATTTTTATGATGTTACAGACTATGCACTTTATGAAGTGCAAAAAATTATACATTTAGTACAATATGGGGTGCAAAAAATAATTATAAAACTAGTTATAGTACGAACGCACCTCATTTGCCACGTTTGACGAGCAATTTCCAACTTGTTTCTTAATAAAGATGCAAAAATAATATAAAAATGTATTGCTACTTTCAAATATTTATTTTATTAAATAATGCTTCCCGAATCCAAACAAAGCATGGCTTTTGCTAGTATATTTAAAACTTCAGACCATTCGATTGGGTAGTTTTTGCTCTGTGATATGCGGAAGGATGGACAGACGGATCGAACGACGACTATAGGTACTACGTATTTATAAAATTAAGAACGCACCTAAAAAGGCGATATTACAAACATTTTTTTTTTTTTTTATGTGAGATATAACATGTTCCGAAAACAAAACGTCGGTACAAATCAACTACATTTTTGCCATATGAGGACATTTGAAGCATTTACTATAAAGCAGTATATTTCATTTACCACACATAGTTGTAGTTTGACTGATACAATATCTTGAATTGCTGGAATTTATTTCATTATTTATAGTGCATCCATGAATATAACCCGAGAATTATGAATAAAATTATTCAAAACGTTCCGTACTATTTCAATCATATTTCAAATCTTTTAAAATTCGATTCAATTAGCAATTTTATTTGTTAAAAATAAAAGTCATATATGTGGTGTAATGACAAAGAGCAGTTGGCGATAATCGTTGTTTATATGGGTTTCCGTTTTAATTCGCACAGGCATGTTGTCGGCAGGTTAATTGAGACGAAAATAGATGAATATAAAAAATGAAGAATCAGTTGACTGAACTAATTTCCAAATTTTATTAACATGTTCAAGAACAGTTTTTTGTAGAGACAGGCTAATTTCATTCGATGATAAGAACATTATTCACCTCCACGAAGCAATTGAAATTGTGAAGAAAAAAGGAACTTCACATCAACTTTCGAAGAATTAAAAGACATTTTATCTCAACGTCGACTTCCAAATTCTAATCTCATTCTCCTCTATTTCCACTCCACTCATTCCGTTTACTACACTACTACATTATGCCTTTCTACACCAGTATTCTCTCAGGCTTCTACACACCATATCTGGCTTTGAGTCTATATTTAAACTACATCGGCTCAAAATTACAATACAGGTCAGCTGATTCCTCTCTTCCATATTAATATTTCCGGTGGAATGATATCGAAGTAAATCAACTTCCTTGTGCAAAAACATTGTTCTAGAATTTTCTCTGACATCAAACCAGATGCACAAGGTGTAAATACAATTTAATCCTTACCTTCGAGATTACAGCTAAAAATAGATTTTGCCCGTCATACGATAATTTTAACAAAAAAGAAAAATGTATGTATTGCCGCGGAATAAGCTTTAAAGCATTGAAATATTATAGTAGACACCTTGATATTTTAATAGAAGAATGATTTTAAATAAATAGGTTCTTTAGACGGGATAAATTATGAATTAGGATATTTTTATAATTAAATAAAGAATTTAGAGGCTTTGATATAGCGGGAAGTAATAGCGAATTTCACTAGCGATTTAAATAATAAAAGGGTTTTATTAAATGAATATAAGTGGTTAGCGACATTTTTAGATTTATGCGATTGGAAATGAATTTTATTAGATGGATTAAGATATTATACCTTTACATATCGAGATTAGTTGATTAGTTTACGAATTTAAATTTTTAAATTTAATAAGCCGGAATAATATATGGAATATTATTATAATTGAAATTTATGTAGAATAATGTTAACCTCGGCCAAAAAATAATTAAATTTTGTAATACATATATATACAATATGTGATATTAAATTTGTTGAAAAAAATATTATCAATAAAATAAAATCACAGACATAATGTTGCGAAAACGCAACATCGGCCTTTAGTCGGTTAATTCAACAAACTAAACAGCAAAATAATCAAATTGGAATATATACTACCTCATATATGATTTATGTGCCTTTAACTTATAACATATATTTGCAAATTTTGAAAATAAATATTCCTCACGCCTTAATCCAGATAATATGTAACTACGTTTATAAAGAATATTCTTTTGACATTACCTTTATAGTATCGTAATTAAATTTTCTTAAAGTAATCTATATCGAAATAATTAAATTTTAGATATGGATTAAAATGTGAATTTAATCTAACTTTAAAGAGATATTTAATATTTTTAGGTAAGATTATTTAATCTTTGGAAATTGATAAAAGACTTTATATATCTAAAGTTCCGGACTAAAAGTGAAAGCTGTTTTAATATACAATAGTAACGATAAGCATATTAAGGGTTAGATATTAAGGGTATATTAAAGGTATATAGCATATTAAGGGTTAGTTAAATAAATGAATTTACTCAATTTTCATAGTGATACAATGGTATTAAAATTGCATGCTTTAAGTTAAAAATTATATTTTTATCATTATCTGGTATATTTTCTACTAAAGTTTCGAATAACTTAAAACTGTTTATTTTTCCATTAAGTTCTATCTACCCATTCGCATCCAAAGTGTGCATTTAAAAATTATTTTTATACCAGATACAAAAATAAATCGGATAAAACATTGTGCGTTATTTTTCTAATTCGAAATTTTATTAACCAGGATTTGTATCATGATTTGCATTTACGAAGACATTTTAAAAGTAAACAAAAGCAGACAAATGAATTCCTATTTTGCATTACCTCTTTCAAGGTCAGAATAATTATATGCTTAAACCGTTTAACTACTTGACAGCCACCTGAATTTGCGAACAAATTTCTTCGATAAATTGAAAAAAAAATAGAAAGAAAATTATAGACAAAACTTCTGGTGTAATTATAAAGTTGGGCATTCAAATTTATTGTTATGAATAGTGTACAACCGCAATGCAAAAGGTCAAAGAGGCAACTAGAACTGTAGTATCTCTAGATTTTTAAATCGATGAGTGCTGAAGCTTAAGTGAAGATCCGAGGTTCAAATTCTGATCTGAACACTTTTTGGCTACTTTTAGAACTGTTTGAAAAATATTAAAATCATTTAAATATTTTCCGAATGAAAAAGCTGGCATTGATATATTTTTTTTGAACTACCGATGTCATTTCAATTGCTTTAAATATTTTTGTCAATCCATACACTATAAATCAATTTTTCGGCAAAAACTAAAAATTAAAAATACCCTTAACACTCGATTTCGCACAAAAAACGAAATCACATTTTAAAAAGTTGACATCCATGACCCTTTTTCAGGAAAATATCAAATAGATTTCATTAATTTTTAAAGAGTTCTGATAGTTTATAAAAAGTATACATTGATCATTCAGCAAAAAAAAAAAAAAAAAAAAAAAAAAAATACATATATATATATATATATATATATATATAATAGTTACGTAATTTCGCAAAGAAAAATAGCTACTTTTTAAAGTCCATGTAACTATAGCATTCTTTATTTATACAGGGTGATTAAAAAAAGTTTACAAACTGACATGGCAAATCAAGCATACAACAAGGACAACAAGTCACATAGGAACATAGGGTCGCAAACCACATATTTAGTCACAAATACAGGGTGATTTATCCTAACTGAACCCGGGTTAACCGTAATAATTTCGAGTAAAATAAAAACATTGTAATGAAAATGCAACGATATGTACCTTGGCTTGTGTGAAACGTGATAACATCACGAAAAGATCTGGAAAAACATGTTGCTCAAGCAATCGATGATACCACATAAATTGATGTCCAAAATATGGGGCATCAAGTGCATACTGCTGGCGCGCATAATGCAAACTTCTACCAGGTTTGTTTGGTGTTATAACATTTACAACAAATGTGAGAATGTATGTTAAATGTTTTATTATAATATACTTCAGTTTTCTGAAAGTTATTACCGGCAACCCAAATTGAGTTAGGATGCAACATATTCATATGACTGAGCTGACATGACATTCAGATGCTGAATCACCTATTTCAAATCCCACATTTTCAATGAAAAAACCATTATTGGACGTCAATTAGTGATCAGGCATATTCTTTATCTTACTTTTCTTGTCAAATCAATAGAGTTATTGTTTTTAAATACTCATAATAGCCTTCATATATTATGTAATTTTTTCTTTAATATAGTTCTTACAAAAATTATGATTTCCTTATTTTAACCTCACGCTTTAAAATATAATCTAGCTTAAATCTAGTTTCACCCCCCTTGCTTAATATATTTTCGCGATATATCGAAAGATGTGCTAAATGTTACCTGCTTAATTTAACCCATTGCGTAAAAGTATAGCATAGTCTAAATCTACCTTAATCTCGCCGTGCTTAAAAGTACAATACATATTTTCCCATATAACCTAAAAATATACGAAATGTAACTTCCTTAATTTAAATCCATGCTTAAAAGCATTATGTGCAAATTTGAAAATGTGAAAGACAACGACAAACTACACTGTATAATGAAATGCTATTTGTTTACTTGTACACTTTATTGGCATCTATCATAACTTCTTTTGAAAATAAGGAGTCTCATATAATAAATTTTTAAAATAGTTTTTCAAACCTTCAAATATTCTAAAGATGTCATTATTATTTGAAACCCAATTTGAATATATTATCTTTATATTCACATTTAAAATGCAGAATTCATTATTGAGCATCACAGAATAATGAAACGTGTCGTCTCTGTTGCTTCAATTGTCATATGAATGTCAAGATTTCTAGAGAAAGTTTAATAAGACATTTCTTTCATGTAGCTGCTTCTTTTTCTTTGTATATGTTTATGTCGGAAGAAAATATAAAATCTTTGACGCACTATGGTTTATTTTATTATTTAAAATATGTTGCGAGCTGCATTACTCACCATGTCTTAATCAAAATAATACTCTATAGTTAATTTTGAAGTATTATTGTTTAAGTACGCGTGTGCAATAGAAATTGCAACACTTTAAAATATTTCTATCTGGTACTATTAGTAGTTTTTGTTAACATTTTTGGAATAGGGTAGAGTAGTACACTGTAAGACATGGTACACAGTGAGACAGCAGCCATTTTGACATATAGTTATAACTTTTTCCCCTAGCTGGCACTCATACATAACCACCTCATCTTATGAAACACGTGGATGTAGTTTCGGCACTTCGGTTACTCGTCCAACAAAATAGTAAGTAATTCTTTATTTTACAGGTGTTAAATTTTCATAAACGTCCATTTTAGTGTTTATTTCCTTCATTATGGCATATATTTACTTAACCAAACCTAGCTGTATCTAATGATAGACTATGTTGACAAAACGACACATGCATTCAAAGCGATAAAATTGATGATGAAACAGATATGGCATTCATATTGTTACAACATAACGAAAGTACACAGTGAGATACAAAGTTGTGGTACACAATGAGACGTGTCTCACATATCAGTAATTTTGTTTTTCAAATTAATAAAAATAGTCGCCATAAGTTAAGTAATAATATTTTTCGTCTCACTGTATACTACTCTCCCCTATTGATGGCAGAGTTGTATAATTTAAAGTAAAAAACATGCTTTCCGTTAATATTAATGTAATGGTTAAGAATAAATTATTTCTTTAATTGAGACTAACAATAAAGCTTGTTAAATGTAAATCGTAGTTAAAAAATAGTCTTGATTTCAAGATAACAGCGGAAAAATACATTCTTATCACACACTTGAGTGTGCTTCTTCAACAATGAAAAGTATTTTGGCGTAGATAAAAACGTATACACCTGGAAGCTAATAATATATATATATTTTTCTTTTTATGGAATGCCTACAATGCACGATTCCACTTTAAAATTTTCCTTCTTTTAATACTACACCAATGTAACATTCAAGAAAGCCAACCAGCAATATGGATAGTCCGACAAACTGGTCTATTTCTTTAGCCTCTACTGTGAAATTTGCTTTGGTTGAGATGCGTAATTTTTCTTGCGGGTGAGCGATAGGTTTAAGACAACCCTTGAAAATTCAGATTGAGTACTTACTCGTTAGAAAAATTCTGAAATCCGTTTATTCGTACATTTCTACACATCTAAATCACATGCAAGTGAAAACAGAAAAATTAATATTTTATTGGTGCGAAGTTAGATTCTAGTACATCCTGCACGCGTTTGGTTAATCTACACCAGATTTCGGCAGTACTCAGCTGATAGTTCTTTAACCCAAAACCTCTTTTATTGCCTTTTAGGTAGATTTCGTATTAAATACTACCTATTGGGATCGTTCCTATGTTGGAATTTCTGAAACATTTTTGCAGATCTATACCGATCATGACCCCTAAAACCCAAAAACCACCCTCAGTAAAAAACTTTATCTATCTATCTATCTATCTATCTATCTATCTATATATATATATATATATATATATCACTTTCTTCTGGGCACAATAACTTTCGTAATTCTGCACCAATCTCTTCCAAACTGATACATAAAATCAAAGGGCATAAAATCACGGTCAAGTTCGTTAATGGGCAAAATCGGACCAAGGGGATGGAAATAGGGAGAGGTTTTATGAAAACCGAAAACCCCCCATAACTTCTTAATTTTTGTACATATCAAATCAGTTTAAAGATTTTGTTACTTCTAAAAATAGGGCCAAAATTTTATGTATCACAGATTTTTGATAAATTTAAAAATGGGCTCAAGAGGCGCAAAAAATAGGGGTTTTGGGAGAAAAAAATTCATAACTTCCTCAATTCTCAAGATATCAATTTCAATTAATTTTATTATAAATTTCCTTAATATTATCTACAACTTTTATATTCACAAGTTTTTGATAGGACCAATTTAGGCTTGAAAAATTTCGCTGTTTTAAAACTGTTTTTAATTACACTAACAGGAGCATTATTCCAAGCTTTGTTGCAGAAATGCATAGCAGTCAAAAGTTTTTTTTTTTTTTTTTTTGAAAGACTGGAAAATGTTTCATTACAGTTCTCTGTTTCCATGTCCAAAACAAAGAAGTTCATTTATAACCTGCCGTCTATATAACGCCCTGAATGATCTTATGATTCCTTGATCAAGAGGTTCTATTTTGGCCGTATTATTTGCAGGCAAAAATTCTACTCTGACATTATTCAGACGAATTGAGTTCTCTGTTTTGTGACTGCCAATATTATCCATAAATAGGAGAATTTTTTCTATATTGCTTTTTCATGTTTAGGTCTAATTTTGTCAGCCAACTTGCAAAAATACGTTTTGTCATCCAACCATTCTGTGAGTAATCATATGTAACAGGATATTTTTTTTACATTTTTTAGACTGTTTGCTTTTGCCAATGAGAAGAGGTTGAAGCTTTTCTTCTCTCGTTTGATTTACACAGAGTAGCACAGTTACGCGATCTTTACTTATTTTAAATACATGCAATTTTTCGGGGTTTTTTTTCCGTAGCTCTCTATACAGTAGACTTGTTTCGTCAAAATTAAAAGTATCGCATGGTTTGTACTCAGCAAGAATTGGATGTAAAGTTTCTTCAATCCATTCATCACATCTGCATTGTTTACAGAACCCGATTCTCCATGTAGTTTCTTATATGCTAAATTGTGTCTTTGCTGGAATCTATATAACCACCATTTCAATGCCTAAAAATTCTCATTAATTGAATCTTTCACAATTTCTTCGGCTTTCTTCATAATCATTGCCCCGTTTATTAAAGCTCCTTTGCTTCTTTTTGAATGAAAAAATTCCAACACAGCACTGTCGAGATCGTCATTTGATTTTCTTTTCCATTTTCGGGGTAGGTTTCCATTGTTTCTCCATTCTTCTTCAATTTTATCAGCATTTTTCTTATTGGTCGAGACTTGAGACTGAGCAATTTGAAACTCTTTAGCGATTTCAGTTTGGTGTTTTTCGGTGCTTTATGACATCCAAAACCTGAAATTTTTCGCAGAAACTTAAATCCTTTCTTTTTGCGTTTATATTTTCTACTTCAGAACCTTAAAACAAACTGATTAAATAAAGTGTGAACCGAACTTTGGTCAGAACTGTCAACTTTTTCAGTGTCACAGTGCAATAACCTCGAATATTCCACAACCTCACGAGACCAATCCGTTTTTCTTTACCGTAATCATACACACGTAGTCTCTTTGTTTCTCTCTCCCCATCAACACCCCTTTCATTCGAGACGTCTGTTGGTATGGCGAAACCTGAGAAAAGTTGCTTGAATTTGACGTGACGCGCGTAACTGGACTTGTTATAACGCCATTACTCACTTTCCTCTGAGAAATCTGCGTTTCGGTGGTTTGAAATTTTCGAACAAAAGACCTTTTCTAGGAAAATTTTTGTCACACCAGATTAGTCGTTATTGCATTATCCGGGAAAATTATTCGAATAAGAGGTGAATTTTAATATTGCCTCTATGGGAAAAAATTTGGTTCTAAATGATTTTATTTCTATAAGCGGGTTATTTATTTATCCGTTACCCGATTAAGCGGAGTAAACTGTACTACTTTGTTATTGACTGACATGCAGTGTTAGAGGCGCAAAATGGCGATTTCTGAGTGTAAAGCCTTATTGCTGGGCTGCAGAATTAAAAAACGTTTAGAGCCATGTGATTATTTTCTGTGGAGCTATAGAATTCTCTTTAGAACCAGAGGCATAATATTAAATGTGGTATATTCACAATAAATCACTATAATATTAAAACTTGCATTATCATTATAAATATAAAACAAATTACAAAAGAGTGTTGAATTGTCTAGAAGGTATCTAATATACTCCCTGCCTGAATACATTAACTAAAATCTAGTTTCCATTACTTCACTTATCTCAATATTTTAGTTAATTCCACTTGTACCCCTTTTGTACTAACGGTGCCATATAATGAAATTTGTCACCTTGCCTTATTTAATTTGCATGAATATAGTTTGACAATTTACTTCACGTAAGAAATCATTTTAGATGACGCATCTCTTTTGAAATGGATGATATATTAGCTCGGCGTACCTGAAGCGATTACTCTTTGTTATATTGATGAATACAATATGTTATTCGTTGATGTAACCTACTTCGAATCTCTAGGTCTAGGGTGTAAAGTTTGTTAACAGCAAAACGAATTATGACAGTCAAGAAAGTTTTTATCTGTTGATAATTTATCGTCATGTAATTCTCAATTTATGTCGTCTCTAAAAATAAATTAATTTTAATATGTTAGCTGCGAGGTAATTTTAAGTTGTATAAGGGAACTCAGCATACTTAACCCTTTGTCACTCAACAATACCAATTTGTAAAACATTTATTCAGATGTCATCAGATACATCATTTTAAGTAAGTAAAAAATAATTAAAAATTTTCACACGTAAAAACAAAAAGTGATTGGTTAAAGTTTACTTTTTTTCATATTTTCAATAAACAAAAAATATACACTTGTCATAAATATTTTCAATTTTCTAATACAAAACTGTAAAGTAATCAAATTTACCTTTGTAAAAAATCTATTTTTAGACTTTTCTTGCATTTTTAGGTGCGTTCCTAATTATATAAATGCGTAGCACCCGCAGTCGTCTGTTCCAGCCGTCTGTCATTTTGCCTGTCTGCCCCCATATAACAGCGCAAAAACTTCCTAACCGAACGTGAACGTTTGAAATTTAATATATATCAGAGTTAAAGAATTTTGTCGAGTAATTTCAAATTTTGTGAAAATCGTATAAAAACTTTAAAAAAATTAACAAAAGTTTTCTTCATCCTATTAAATCATATCATACGTAATTAATTTAATGATATTCCATGATAGGTTATGATTCTAGGTTGCCATGATGCTAACGTCGTATTTAACCCTTAAATGCCGGGTGTTGCTTTTCGGCAGCATACCCAATTTAGGCTCTAAAATACTATTAGAATAATATTGAAGCTATAATGCAAAAAACAGTTTTATTGTTGCCAATAAAATACATTCTCAAAATATTATTAAATCGATTTCCAATATGTAGATGGCAACACTTGTGCTGTTTAAGAATAAAGATAGATTTATTTTTCAGTTGTTGCTACTTGTTTTTTTTTTCTTTGGAAGCTTGCGAAATACTCTATTTTGTTCTGCAGTGAGCAAGTAAAATCTATTTCTTATTATAGATCCTAATATTCTTGTGTGTTTAATATTATAGAATTTTATTAAGGAAAATTATTTTTTTCGAGTAAAGACCAGTATTGCCGATTAGTAACAAACCGTTTTTTAGCCGTAAACCATATAACTTAAAACAAAATATGATTTTCTTAAGTGATTTATTTAAAAAATGAAAGCCGAAAAACATTATTACAATAATTTTTGAAAAATCAGGTATTTAAGGTTTAAGATGGAGTCATTATTTCCATATTACTGAATTTAATATATATATATATAATCGTAATAAATTTTGCATTCGCGTTTTTATATAAGAATGCAACAGCTATATTATCAAGATCTAAATTTTTATAAAACTAGTAATAGAACGAACACATCTTATTTGCCACGTTTAACGTGCAATTTCCGACTTGTTATCAAATATTTATAGACGCGTATAAAGCATGAGGTAGTCTAACTTATTAAGTAGCGGAAGGATACAATGTTATGTATATATACATGTGACATATAAATAATAAATCACTGTAATATTAAAACATGCATTATCGTTATAACTATAAAACAAATTACAGAAGAGTGTTGAATTTTCTAGAAGATATCTATCATCTCTGCCTGAATACATTATCTATAATCTAGTTTCCATTACTACATTATGTCAATATTTTTGAAAATGTCACTTATACCCAGTTGGTACTAACCGAGTAATATAAGAAAATTTGTCACCTTGCATTATTTAATTTGTATGCATATAATTTAACAATTTACCTCACGTAAGAAATAATTTTAGATGACGCAACTCTTTTGAAATTGATGATACAGTAACTCAGCGTACCTCAAGCAATTACTCTTTTTTATATTGGTGAATTCAATATGTTATTCATTGACGTAACCTACTTGCAAGCTTTAGGGTACTAAGTTTGTTAATAGCAAGATGGATTATGACAGACAATAAAGTTTTTGCCTGTTAATAATTTATCGTCATATAATTTTCAATTTCTGTCGTCTCTAAAAATAAATTAATTCTAACATATTAGCAGCGACGTAATTTTAAGCTGTATAAAGGAATTCAGCACTCTTAACCCTTTGTCACTCAACAACACAGATTTTTAAAATATTTACGTAAATGTCATGATATACATCATTCTAAGCATGTAAAAAATAATTAAAAATTCAAAACATGAAAACAAAAAATTCAAAATATAAAAATAAAAATTTCAAAACATAAAAATAAAAAAATTATTCACTTAAATTTCTTTTTGTTTCATATTTTCAATAAACAAATAATTACACATTTCTCATAAATATTGTGAATTTTCTAATATCGGTTGGCCGTAAAAGAATGTGCCAGTTATAAATTTTAATAGTATCAACTGTAAGCGTTGTGGAGTGTTGGTTCAAGGTCACAAATAAAGAGTAACTGAAACAGTTTTAGAAAAGCGCATGCGCGAATACTGCTTTGTTATGGACTCCCTTGCAGTGCCACATGCGAAAAATGGTGATTCCTGAGCGTAAAGCGTTATTTCTGGGCTGAAGATTTAAAAAACGTTAAAGTCATGCGATTTTTTTCTTTGAGGCTTTAAAAAAAGATCGTGTCTACGTTCCGTCACTACCAAATGATTTGCCAGAGTTGAGACACAAAATTGAATAGGTTACTACAATAGGTTACTAATAGCTCTTTACTACAAACTTGTTAACCGAAGTGTGGGAAGAATTGAACATTAAGTTGAATGTATGCCGTATAACTAAAGGTGCACATATTGGACATTTGTTAGAAAAACTAAGTTAGTTTATCTTCAACTTGATGTATGATTTATTGTAAATAGTCTAAATTAAGCTGTTATAATATACCATTGAAACTGAGGTTTTTTTTATAGACCACCCTATATTATAATTGGCCATGTAATAAATAACTATAATAATTCCAATGTTTAAACTTTAGATGACTTCCTAGACTTCATTTTATGCTTCAGTGTATCACATTTAAATACATCTTAAATTGATACTATACGTTTTAGAAATTATAAGTTTACAAGATTCTCACAATGTGCTTTAGATGCATACATATTAATTTTAAACCAATTTCTGTATTCTTGAAATAAATTTATAATTCCACATATTCAGCTATATCATTAAACTAATACAGAAATATACACTATTCACTATTTACTTTTGAGAGGCACATGATTAGTAAAATGTATGTATTAATTAATCATCGGGGTATTCTGCGAAATTTTAATCCCTTTATCAAAAGCTTACGTGGGTATTAAGCTTCAAAAACAGTACTAATGATTTCAGGATACATCTGTATAATATGAAGGAAATGCTGTCTGAGATTAAAAATATCAACAGCACATTTTAAATGTTTAACGATTAGGTTTCAGTGTAACGTTTCAGTGCTGTTTTCATTAAAAGTTGAAAAACATAAACGGAAGGTATGAACGTTAATTTTTTTTTTTTTTCCACTTTAAAAAAAGTGATATGCATGAATGAAATTTCTAACTATAATGTATTTTTTGTACTCTTATTATGTTGAATGATATACAAGGTGGTTATAAAAAAACTCCCCCTGTATATGAACCACTAGCGGCCTAACCGCTCAACCAATCAAAAAGAAATTTTAAATATACTTATTTGAAGGTATGCGCTCGAGATCGTGATGATTTAATACAATAGAGCTCTCGCGGTTACGGTTCCAGTGAAAAACATTCGAAATATTCGAATGAATAGCAACACCCTTTTTTTCATGCACAAATTCATTATCGCATTGAAAAACTATAAATGGCATTGGAATCATACACGTACGATGAAAATTGCCGGCGTGAAACACTTTAAAAAAAGATCGACGGAGTGTCTACAAGAAATGTTTTTCAGCAACCGATTTTTATTTTCACTTATGAACTCAGTAATGCTCTAACATTTGTTTAAAAAAATGTGTTTTTGAGTTGTGTTTGTGTACACATAGTGAAAATAAAAATTTAATCACTTGTTTTAGAGTGCTGAATGTTAAATTGCATAGGAACTGTATCGTTCTAATGCCACTCTGGTTTTTGAATGCGCTGATGAATTTGCGCAAGAAAACAAAGGTTATTACCAATCAAAAATGTCAAATTTTTGTGACTGTAACCGTGACCGTGGGAGCTCTATTGTTTTAAATCGTCGAGCGCTTACCTTCAAATAACTAAATCTGAAATTTCCTTTCGATTGGTTGAGCGGTTATTTTCGCTACGGGAACATACATCGGGGAAGTTTTTTATCTCCACTCTGCACAAGCTTCGTTGGATGATATGACAATATATACATCTGACAAACTGTAATTATATATTAAAATAAATAATCATTGTTTAACGTCTGATATACGATTTAAAAATAATAAACGTGCCTACAAATCTGGAAGCGTACAGTCTAAAATAGTACAGCATTCTTTAGATACCGACCATATCCCAGATTTCGCAAATATGAAAGTTATCAGATCCGGTTGCAATAAGGTTAAAAGTAAAGTTTTTCAGGAAGGAGTGTTCACTCGTAAGCAAACTTCGCCGATAAATGAATCATGTGCACTTCCGCCTGAATACACAGCTTTGTTTTGATATTTTTATACTTTATTTAATTTTAACTGTAAACATGATATGTAGTTTTCTGTCATTTGAATGTTATTTATTGCACTGATGAGCAGCTAAAATTTAGTTCGAAACGTTTGCTTTTTAATTGTATTAAATGTATTTATGTAATTTTTACTTGTTTGTCTGATGAATTGTTATATATTATTTGTAATTATATATCTCTAAACCGGTTACTAAGCATAACTCACAAAATACTTGGCAAATAAGTTATAATTTTGGATTCGGATATTTCATGATTCTAGAAATTGATTTCAGATAAAAGTGTCACCAGTTAGATTTCTTTTCGAATAATTATTTTATAATATATAAATTACGATATCTTTATAAAACAAAATGTCTTATAACTAATAAGATATTGCACCGAAATCTACTTCAAGAAGCTTCGTATATGTATATCCCAAATTTCATTTTCAATTGATTCCGTGTAGTAGTTTTGACTTACTCTTACACAAATTTCTAAACGTATTTTTAAGCCAATGAGAGGCAAGTAATTGTGTTTCTGTAATGCTGAATTCCCACCGGAATCTTTAAAAAAATGACTTTAGAATAAGAAAAAGCCATTTTACGACTGTTTTCCACCAAAGTTAGAAAAGTAAGATGTAATATATATATATATATATATATATATTTTTTATGGTGCAAATCTTCATTAACCCATATTGGACCGCTGTTCTATAAATAGGACAGCTAATAAAACATTTTTTAAAATAAAATTGGCAAGGATTTTCTGGATGCATTTTGTTATGACGTCTTTTAAAAAAAAGTAAAAGTATAACATATAAACAATAAAACAAGTAACCAATTAAAATTTAATTGAAAAAAATCTATTTAAAAAATCCTTTAAAAATTGTGATCTTATAATCTAGAATTTTACCGTTATTATTATCTTTTTATTGAAGAAATCATAGAGTAGTTTTGTACAACATAAACAGTATTTTTAAAGTGAAATGAAATATTTGCTCATAAAATTAGTTTATGAATGTATTTTATATGTCCTTACTATGTGTCGTACTAATATGTCCTGTTTATAAGACAGCTAGTTACTTAAAAAATTAAAAACTTTTTTTCAGAATTTTGCTAATATCTACTTAATTACACCATATTAATGATGCAATCGAAGTTTTAAAAATTTTCAAAAATATTTAATCGGTGTGGTCCAATATGGGTTAATCGGTGGTGGGGTATAATATATCCCACCGGCCCTCAAGGGGTTAAAACTTAAATAAAAGTAAAACCTAATTCGCAATCAAGTGACGGTTTTCGTTTTTATTTTTTTTTAATTGGGTGATTGAAGTATGTGTGATGTTCTGTTACTAATGTATGAATGTGCGTTAATGTGCAAATTTTAATAAGTTCTATGACAGAGGTTTCAAACGACTGTATGAAAGAGAGGTAGTCACAGCCTTCCACTTACACTGCAAATTCGTGAAACACTTTTGAAACACTAACTGAACATAATAATTAACACTTCTAACTAAAATCATTTTCGATTGTATTGTGAATGTGTTGCGATTGTGTTGTGCCAAATAAAAAGAATGTGCAAAAGTGTTGTTAAAAATTACAAGAGGAGAAAACGTGTTTTCAAAACATTGTGTAATTTTAAAGCACCATGTAGAAAGTGTTTTAAAAGTGTTTTACATGTCTTGTTTTAAAGTGTTCTAAATTGTGGGGTGTTTGCAATATGTTGTTAATTTGGTGACAAAATGTTGTCCAGCACAACACTATTGTAAGAAAATATTTTCATCAGCACTATTTACAATACTATTTCAACACTATATTTAGAACACATTTTTAGATAGCAACACTTTTGCAACATATTAAGAACACAGTCACTACAGAAAAATATTTTGTGTATGAAGTTTTCTAATTCGCAACTTGTTAATTTGGTGACAAAAAGTGTTGTAAAATGGGTTTATTTTTGTATTTGTGAATTTGCAGTGTACACACATACAGAGGGTGATATGGACCTCCTCTAATGTACAGTTATAATCTTGCCCTAAATGTAATGTAACCGCACATTTTTTTAATGTAATCTATTTCAAGAAGCTTCATATATGCGAATCCAAAACTGCAACTTATCCCGCTTTTAATTTTTAAGTTACGTTTTGCAGATTTTTTCACATCTATTAAAAATAAATTAACATTAGGGAATCAAAATTTTACAATTTCTATGCTTAATTTTATATGTTTCCGTACATTCTTAAAATAAGGGTAACTTTTGAGTGTAACTTTACAATTTATATTAAAATTAATATTCCAAAACAAAATTTTATGTAATTTGTAACAATTTTAGCATCGGTCATTTGACCGGTCCCAAAGGAACAAATACTAATTAGAAATTTATCCTCCAAATAAATAAAATATAAATCCCGCAGAGAATTCGAAGATATATTCACGAGGAACCTACGACCTATGTCACATATCTCTGTCCCTAATTTTATGATATTAAGATCGAAAGTTCCAAATTTAGTATGAAAAATAAGGGGGGCGAGATTTAATCAAATGATCAAGAAATTCTGAAAAATTGAACTCAATAAATATGAAGTAACGATATTAAGGAAATAAAGAAAAACAATGAATGAGCTAAAGCTGTCTCGATTGTCCAATGTATTAAATGCCCTTGTCCTACCGAACTATAACGAAATTCGCTCTTAAATTATTCCAATGCAGTTTTTCTTGGGTGTGTGTTGGGGGTACCCTTATCAACAGTCTTGTCTTGAGGGGGCACGATTCTGCCTGTTTCCCGAGTAATGGTGATCGACAGCTGCTGCCCTTCACTTAATGCTGACGTGAGCGATGAGCTGGTAACCTCCTAGATCGCACAAAACAAATGTGTTTTTCAAAGAGTTAACCTAGCCGTATCTCTAAATTAATATTTACGTTAAACAAATCTAACATCACCTTCCATAATATATAATATTGTCCTCAGTACAACAGGTGCCGAGAACTTTACTGAATTTTTGTAAATATAAGGGGCATTCAAATGAAACCCGGTCACTACTGCATAGTAACGATTTTATTAACACACACAAATATAGTTATACACAGTACACAAACTCAAAAATAGTCGCCAAACGTTTGGCACATTTATCCCATTGCGACACTAGCTGGTGAATTCGAAAGTTCAAGTGTTGATGCAATATGGTGTGAGTGGTGCCCACGCTAATACCCAGTAACCGAAGGATCTCGTCCACAGTTATTCTGCGGTTGGCCAAGACTAAGTCATTCACTTCCGCAATCATTTCCAGTGTGATGACACGATGAGCCTGTCCAGGACGAGTATCGTCTTCCAGTAACTCGACCCATCAAGGAATCTTTTGCGCCATTCCACAACAGTTGAACAACTCAGACTGTACTCACCGTACATAGCTTTCATCCGTCGATACAGTTCACGGCCTTCAACTCCCTCAGTCTCTAAAACTCGAATCACTCCTCGTTGTTCCTGCTTTCTCGCCTGCATGTTCAGTAGTGGACGATAACTTGTGTGACTATCTTCTCTTCGGCGTGCAACCACACTGTCGCTGTGCAATGTGAAATGTTGCGCATGTGTCAGTCCCTCTACCAGTGGATGGTGCTGCCATACACGCAGTTACGTGGCACCCCTTACATCTAATGCAGAGTTACACGCACTGACCGGGTTTCAGTTGAATGCCCCTCATATATTTCACACTATAATTTTTCTTTGAAATGTTTAAACTTTTTTATTTAGCTTATTTTTGTATGATTCTTATTTTATTTATTGTTTGAAATTATTTTTGGATCCAAATATTTTCATTTGGTACTGGTCAAATGACCGGTTGTTAGTATTTTTAGTGTTACTGCGATTACTCTCTGCTACTAAGCATAATACCGGGTTCCTAAAAATATATAAAAGTTTAAAAGTATAATTACATTATGATCTGTATTTAGCAATGTAAAATATTTACAGAAGAAATGACGGTTAATTAATAATCTGAAATTATATTAACACGATAATTATATTATATTTGTAACGTTTAAACATTTTCCCTCTCATGACAAATAAGTAATCGAATTCAAAATTAGAAACAAGACTCTTTAAAGGCGTGCAAATATTTCATACACCCTGCAGACATCATTAATCGGATTATTGCATTTGCTTACAAAGTCTAGAAATTCTTTATTACTTAATAACAAAATAACAATCAATCGAGTTCAATCAAGGCTAGTAAAGAAAAAAATTCATATTTTCCAATTCTGTGTCTGTGGGCGTTTGTGGGCTTAGTAATGATTTTCCAAAGATTTAAAGAAAAAAAATTAAAGATGTATTCAACTGTAATTTCATTAACACAATAAGCATCTTAAATGAAAATTGTGTAATCTTTAAATATTTCTCATTTCATGATAAATAATTTACAGGTGTTTCTATTTAAATTTGTGTAGACGGTTTTGTTTCATATATCATTGAAATATGAGCCGATTATTAGATTTCTTGTCATAATCTATTAAATAAAGTTTCGCAACTTTTATATTCAACAGAAAATACCCATTAAATACGCGTAGATATTTTCACTTTATCTACTCCTCAAAATCCAATTATTCAATTAATTTGAAAATTATAGCAGTCTTTTAAAATTGCGTGACGGTTTTACAAACATCAGAGTTCGAACAAGAATGATAAAGAGAACAAAAAACTGATTTTTTTCATTACAGAGATTATTCTGATATGATTAGTACCGGCTGTCCCAAAAATGACCGATGATTTTAAAATTCAATAACTTGCAAGCGGTGACAGACATTAAAAAAGTCTTTGCAGTAGTGTTGTGTAAGATGTAAGTAGTTTTTATGCTGCGATTCCCAGTTTTAGTTACAAATAGCAACGATAGATGGCGTTGTAAGCAATAGGCGCTAAATCCATCCTCGATTTTTCGGCATTTGTCTTCTCCGATGCATAAAAAAGAAGAAAATGGTTTGAAAGGATCCCGAAATACCAAAAACCGGGCCTAGAATTAGCACCTAATTCTCGCAGCGCCATCAATTTTTTGAAATTCGAACCAAAATCAAGAATCACAGTAAAAAATCTCCTGACATTATACATAACCCTCCTGCAAGATTTTTTTAAATATCTGTCACTGTTTGCAAGTTACTGAATTTTAAAATCATAGGTCATTTTTGGGACACACGGAACATTCTTTGCAGCTCATTAACACTAGAACTGTCGTTAGGGGGCATTTTGACCCCTGCCAAAATTCATAATAGTCGATTCGAACCAGAAATTTTTTCATAAGATATGTTATATGTACGAAGCGCAAAAATAGGCTAATTAAATAAATTATATAGTGTTAAATAAAATTTTTGGTGTGAAACGCTTTTTATAAAAATTGAGTAAAATAGCCTGCGGCTCTAGTATTAAATTGTGTTCTTTAATCATCATGCAAGGTAATGAAGATGGTATATGTCTACAAACGGTCCATTTTGAGTTAATATGTTGCAATTAAAACATAATGCATATAACTACAATAATTAAAATATTTAATATTTAACCCTTTCAGGGCAAGATACTTCTATTCGTAAAATGCTGAAATGAGTGAATGATACCAGGATCTATAAACTAATTTATTTCAAAATAATCAAAAGCTTTTTTTGGCGTGCTCAATAAAAGGAAATTTTTCATTCCAATATACTGGTGCCAATGTGGCATTTAGGAATTAAACTTAGGTGGTCCAAAAGTGAACCTCCGCCATTGAAGGGGTTAAAGAGTCAGGTGTCCTTTGATCTAGCAAAACACATGAAAAAGTTACCTCTTTAAGAACTGCAGTCATTCTAAAATGTAATTGATTTTTATTTAGAAAATAGAAAACGCATACAAAGAAAGATTTATATCATCAATTGAAGTTGCAAAAAAAAAATATATATATACACATAAATAAAGTTTTTAAATTTATTTTTAAAGATAATATAATTTTTACGAAAAAATATTCTTGCATGCATTGCGCGCATGTTTTTTCACATTTGAGTGGCTAAAACGAACCATTATTATTTTTTTTTTCAATGGGTACAGACTTAATGTGATACCAAAATGACCTGTAATAAAATAAAAAAATAATAAATCTTTTAGATCACGAGATTTTAAGAAACTCAAAATCTAGATTTTTTAAAAATATTAATGATGTCGCGATTTCTAAACTCCTTAATTGAGAAACATAATAATTGGTGAATTTTTGCCTCTATAGGATTAATATATTCAGCGAAAATTTCGTGAAAATCTAGGTAACCAATTTTCAAAAATCGTGCGCTCAGTGATCAAAATCTCTGATTTGAGACAATTGTTCTTAAAGATTAAATTATTCCTTGAATATACAAAATAAACTCAAAGTGTTTTAGACATAACGTCTCTTCTAACTGAATTTTTCATTGAGGTTTGATTTTAAAGTTCATAAAGAGTCATATTTAATTATAAGTTATTTAAAAAAAATCGACGCTTTAAAGGGTACCTGATCCCAGAGATTGCGCGGTTGGAGAGATTGCGCACAAAGAAGTTCGGGAGGAAGGAGAAGAGTGTGAGCGCAGCGACTCCACGTAGTTGTACTTAAGGCAGTACTGAAGTGTCTACTTAAATAAGCACGTTGATTGGTTCGAGCGTCTACGATAAAACGTTGCTATTTTGTTTTGTTTTCCCAAGGTTAGTGCTTGAATTTTCATTACTATTCGTCAGAATTTCTATACAGTGTCAATAGTACAAAATATTTTAAACATAAATGATTTCTCATAAGCTACTAACCTGGGCTAACCGTGTGAACACTAACGGTTCGTTTTAGGCCATGTATAAATAAAAGGGCGCGCAATCTCTCCTACAAAAAGTGGAGAATTTTTGAATCTTTTACTTACACTGTAAAAAAAGGGATTAAAATACAGAAATTGTACTGGAAATCGAGACGCCTGTACTATATTCGTTATTTAAAGGAAATTTTCCCCCGTAAATTGCAGAAAAACGGAATTTTTTCTAGAATTTACGGGGAAATTTTCCCGTAAAATAATTTCAAAATTGATTCATTCATATGTTTTTCATGTAATTTCCAATTTATATAAATTTATCAATAACCTACATAATCTCTTCTTGCATGTAAACTAATGTGAACACTGCGCCTGTTCTTCTCACTGAAAAAAAAAAAAAACGGACTAAAATCCGGAAATAGTATTGGCGTCTCGATTGCCAGTACAATTTCCGTATTTTAGTGCGTTTTTTTTTTTTTTACAATGAGAAGAACAGGCGCAGTTTTCTCATTAGTTTACATACAAGAAGAGATTATGTAGGTTATTGATAAATTTACATAAATTGCAAATTACATGAAAAACATATGAACGAATCAATTTTGAAATAATTTTTGAAAAACTCATAATTATAGAAATTAAATTTGGCATTAAATTAATCCGCTAAAAAATACTTTCTCAGATAAAACATTTTGTTAATAAATTAATAATACATTTGCTATTAAATTAATTTCATATAAATAATTTCGGTCATAAATTAATAATATATTTATTAATAAATTAATTATATATCTATATATATTGTTAATTTATGAACAATTAATTGCTAATAAATTAATTTTGTTAACTAAAGATAAATTTTCTAATATATATATATATATATATCTGTTGTTGTTGCTAATAAATTAGCAGGAAAAGTTTGGTTCCCCTGGTTTATGCGAAGACATCCAGAATTAAGCGTCAGTGAAGCTCAAGGTATTATCGAAGCTAGAACAGAAAGGTGACTGCATGGAAGCTGCACTGTTTACAACAATGAGTGTATAGATTGTTGAAGACGACAACTTCAGTCAACAAACAGGAAAACATTAAAACTGTGGAAATGAAATTGAACTAAATTTAAGTTAAACTTGTTATCATGTAACTTAATATAACTACTTTCTAACTACTAACTACTTTCCATGCTTATCTGGGCTTCCATTTTCAGATTTTTTTTATTTTTTTCTTTAACCCTTAACCGGAAACCGGAAAATCCCGTGTACAAACAGAAACGTGCAGTCTGTGATCCTGGTAAATTTTAAAAACACCTATAAAAAATATTAATAATTTACCAAATAGTGAACTTTTACATTTAACTTTTAATAATAATGGGACCAATTTTTTAATAAAAGAGTATCAAAAATAAGTTTTGAATGTCGGAGACATTACGTTTAAATAGTTATACATTATGTTTAAAATATTCCATTTTCGATACAATAATTAAATAAATGCAAATATTTTTATATATTTCGGTACAATGTGAATTAGAAAAAAAATAAATAAGCAGTAAAATTAACAAGCATTTAATAGTAAATACTGTAGCATGTTCTAAATATTCGAAATTTTTATGCATTTGCTGATAATGTTGAGTCACTTTCGTCTTCAGATTTTATATATCCATCATCTGTAATACTTTCAACATCGGTTATGTCACTTTCTACTGCATCAAACTATTGCAAAATAGTTTCTTCAAAGTTTTTATAACCATAGCTTACCCGCTTTGACAGCCCGGCCATTTCAATATTCCAGAGCAAAAAATTACATAAACGGAAACACGCCGTCTAACAGACTGCGTTGAACATAAAATATTTTTTCTTTCAATAACTGAAAATGCTCACTAACAATATCATGTACAAAATTTCAGCATTTTATCATAAAAAGTCGCAGAGATATGTTTAACACTAGAACGGCGGGAAAATCTTACCTACTGGAACGGCGGAAGGGGTCATTTTGACCCCTCCATGAAACTACTGAAATAACAATGCTAAAACAATTTTAAATGACATACATTGTCAAAAATGTGTAATTTACGTGTATTTCATAATTTATATTTAATATTACTCGATAATTTATTGAATTTTTAAAGTACTGTATATGTAATGCCTACAGGGCGATTAATTGCATCATACTACAACTACTCTAAAAACTCATTAATTTGATATAAAAATCGTTTTAAAATTAATGTTTTCACAAATTAAAACTAATGTTAACTAAAATAAAACACAATTTATAAAATAATATATATATATTTTTTTCATCTACTTACTCGCCGAATGATTCACTCTCTAAATCCATAAATGAGAAATATGTTCTCTTGCTTCCGTTATTTCATTATAAGTGTAGCTGAATGGCTGAATGGTTAATATGTTAAGAATTCTGATTCATTTTTTTTTTAAATTCTTATAATACTCCAAATTGTACACACGTATTAGGAATTAATTCAGTCGTAACAAAAAAAAAAAAAAAAAAAAAAAAAAAAAAAAGCAATTTTTTCAGTACATTTTCCGCACACAACTTTGAAACATGGTGCGCAAAATTCTTGAGATTTATTTCCATTGCATGTCTGTACTTGACATTTTTTCTCTTGATATCTATTTTATTTTCGTGTTTTTTTCTGAAGACTCGGGAAAGATCTTTGGGAGTTTTGAAACCATAAGATCCATTCTGAACACATCTCCTAAATTTAATAGAAAATCTTTTCTACTGATAGGCTTGCCTGTTACACTTTTATAAATTATCCAGGCGTTTAAAGTTGCATGATCCAAAATATTGAAAAATATATGTACAGGCCATCGTCTAGAAGCCGATTTCACGGAGTATTTTCGGCACATCTGATCATGGATATCCACACCATACTTCGTTGCGCTGTAATATTCTATTGAATCGGGCAACTTCTTGAGACTGTCTTCAGTTTTTACAGTAGAATGTAATGAACTCAGTAGAAAAACACTTTTTTTTCTTTTGGCTTGATAGATGGTAAGTGTTATATTATCACATTCCACTATCTTCGATGAATAAAGATTACTGTGCATATTTTTCAATGATACTGGAATTTCTCTTCTGTTCTTTTTCATTGTGCAACCAAAGTTGTATTTTTAGCTTTTAACATTTCTGCTAATTTGTTACTAGTAAAATAGCTATCTGTCGTAATATTCCTCCCTTCGTTTAGATGGGGATCTGTTAATTTCATGACAACATTTTACGATAAACGTAATTAAGGATTGGCTGTTTCATCCTTTTCTAGATAAATAAATTCATTCAAGAGGTATTTTGAATCAACGTCAACAGATCACCAAAATTTTATTCCAAATTTATCCGATTTATTTGGCATATATTGCATAAATTTATATCTATCCTGAGATGGGAACAATTGTTCATCAACTGTAATATTTTGTCCTGGTCGGTAGCATGTTTTGCAATTTTCAATAAATTTATCCCACATTTCAGATGCAAGAGCAAATGTATCAGTCTGTAGTCTGCTAGATCTGTTGTCTATTCATCAAACCTAAAAAATATTTTTCTTTCTTTGAATCTATCTCTTGAGATAGTTTCTTTGCAAAATAGTATTCCTCATGCCTTGAACGATAATGAATATAAATCTAAACCCTTCTTTTTTATTGCTCCTCGAACATATAGTATAGCAACAAAAGCAGCTTCGAGTACGAAGAGTATTTTACTAAAGGGATCAAATTGACCCCCGTCCGCCGTTCTAGGAATACAAGCCCATATTTCAAAAACTAACAAATTTAGAAAGCTGAATTTTTTTTTAGAAGTACATGTCATCTATTTAGGAAAAGTCAAAAAATTTCAAACAATTTCACTTAAGCAAACAAAAGTAATCAACGGACGAAAGTACTCAGGTGTCAAAATGACCCCTACCGCCGTTCTAGTGTTAAACAAAGTTGGTGAGAGGTTAATCATAAGTTTACACTCAAGAAAACAGGCAACCATTGTTTTCTTTCGAATTTGTACATAACCCCTGAAACCCGATCATTCGACATGATTTTTTTCATTTACGAATTCATATACAGGAATCAAAAAGTGGTTTATGTCAGCATTTTTGTTTTTCATATCTCTGCAACTTTTCTTAGTAAAATTCCGAAATTTTGTACGACATTATTAGTGTATGGGGCACATTTTACTTACTGGGAATATTTTTTGTACGGGAGCTGTATAAAAATTTAAATTTTGCATTTCTTGAAATTTAATCTCCTGAAATGTTGATGTATTTCATGAAATGCTGTTCCTTTTTTTACGTAACTTTGTAATTTATAATATAGGAGAGACTAGGGAGGGTTGACCCACTTTTTACAAAATGATTTTTAATTTTTTAAATATTGAACGTAGAATAATGTTTTATATATCATTCTATTCTTTATACAATCAGTTATCAAAATAAAATTGCTACATAAGTGTAATATATAAGAAATTTGAAAAATGATCGAATTTAACCATGAGAAAATAATGGGTCAAGGCTCCCCACATATGGGAGGCTTGACCCACTATACGGGAGGCTTGACCCACTTTGTTTTATATTGAAATACTTGTGAAGGGAAATAAAATCTGTTTAAAAAGGGCAATATAACTTTATGCTACATGCTTTAATTATTATAAAAAACATTTTTGAAAATATGATGCTTAAACAAACCTGTTTAGATGCAATCGCAAGTCAGAGGAGAAAAATTTTGTTTTAAACAGAATTTCGTCTGAGCAGGTACAATTTCACATCAGGGAAAATGAAATTTTAACATTTAAGACGATTAGAGACAGGTTCCATTTTCATAGGGTTTCATGTATTATTATGCCCGGAATTTATAGCAACTGTTTCGTCTTTTTTGTCTCCTTTTTCTACTTTTTGTGACACTCGACCTGACAACTCTGTCACATAGTTTAGCTTACATCTCCCTGTATTCATGCTGGTGAAATTTGTCTACATAGCTTCAAAAATTTTTTCGATCAATGCTTTATTCTTTTGTAGCCGCATGTGCACTTAGCTGATCATTATCTTCTTTATCACTCTCAGTGGCAAAGTACTTTCAGTACTAAAATGTTGAAATAAATGACTGGCACCGGAAGAAAAGATTTTAGCAAATTTCTGGTGCCATTGTGGCGTTTGGGAATTAAAATTAAGTGGTTTCATAAGCGTACAGCTGTCCCTGATAGGTTTAAATCTGCTGCTTTCATATTTTCTAGTCTTTTCTACTATTTTACACTGTTCCTATTTACCTAGTGTAGAAATATTTAAATGGAAAAAGTTCCTAAGAACTTTCCCATTTATATTTCATTTATTTTTTCCTTGCAGTGAATAAATACTATAGCAATTTTTCACATGTTTCTTTAATCTAAACATTTTCTTTTCCATCACCCTATTTTACCGTGGCTTTACAGAATAAATTTACATTATTTTTTATATATAACCATTAACCTTTCATTATGCATAATGTATAATAAAAAGATTTCATCTGATCAACCCTCCCTCACATTGACTGGGTGAAGCCTCCTACATAGCCCTTTTCTAAAGAATAGCCCATTGCTATGTTAACCCTAACTTACTGTACAATCTTTATGCCTGGAATGAAAGCTTGATATTTCAGCATTACTTAAAACCTACTTACTTAAATTTCTCTGATATATTTTATCTGAAAAAAGCTTACAAAATATTTCTAAAAAACACAAATTTTAGGTTGGAAACGCCTCATAATTGATTTTTCCACTTCTATTTCGATTATCTGTCTGAAACAAAGACTGTTGTTTGAGCATTCCAGTAGCTTTGCTTGACATCTAATAATAAAACTCCGAAATTCTTTTAAATATGAAAACTGATGGGTGGGTCAAGCCTCCCGTATGGTCAACCCTCCCTAGACTCCCCTATGTCTATTGTCAATATTTAAAGAGTAAAAGAAGATCACTGATTTTGACATCCTGTATATATAGATATAGATATAAATATAGATATATATTCAAAAACTATACGAAAATATACAAGAACCACTGAACTGATCCAAAATAAAAATAAATAAACTGAACAAAATGCAACTACTAAATTAACGTAAAAAACAAACACTTCATCCCACGATAACAAACCAGCAAACTTTAAGTAACATGAAATATCTAAAAATATAAGAACTTAAACCAATGGAGATAGACAGCGTGGCTTGTGACATGCTCAGCGGGATTATATATATATATATATACATAGAAATACCTTTTACAATTTATATAACAGTTTAAACAGAAAATAATCGACGCAACATAAATTAACCAATAATTAGATTAGAACAGAAATTATGCAGGTGTTTATAAATGAATATTCCAACTTTACATGGTTATTAAATGAAAACAAAAGAAAAAGTAAATCCCTGTTGTTAATTGGAAATGAAAAATAACAGTTCGATATTTAAATTTAACACAGTTAGAAGTGTTGAATGCCCCCTCTAGAAGCACGAACGATATGAATGTGGTACGATAATTCATCCTATACTTCTCTCAGCAGGATTTTTACAATAGTTTATCACTTTTTTCAGAATGACCGGTATGAATGGCTGTAGATATGCGTGTCCTAAGTTTTAAACATCCGTTGGTAATACACTGATGGAAAAAAAATCCCAACACCAAGAAAGACTTTTGTTAATTAAAGGAAATTTTGTAGGCATGTTTATACATCTAAAAGATGACATCGATTGAAATCTCGAGCTTCGCGCTTAAGTGTGGCGCTAGCAGCGCCACTCAGAACTTGCAGATCAGGTTTACTTTAAATGCGTACTGTAAAGTTCGTGGGCGTTATTTAGCTTCGAAAAGTGACGTATTGAGTTGATGTTAGCCAAGAATGCCTTTAACAAGACGAAGAAGCCACTGTCAACAGCTCACCGAGTTGGAACGTAGTCGCATATTCGGACTACGAGAAGGTGGATTTTCTTTCCGTAATATTGCAGAAAGACTTGGGTGGAATGTATCCACTGTGCATGATTGTTGGAAGCAGTGGTCAAGGGATGGTACTGCCTCAAGAATACCGGGTTCTAGGCGGCCACGTGGCACTCCTGAGAGGGAAGATCGCCGTATTCGGCGTACGACTGTGGCGCATCGTACTGCGTCTGCGGCAGAAATTTGAGCTGCAGTTGGTACCACAGTGACACAACAAGCTGTTAGAAATCGGTTACTTCAAGGACAGCTCCGAGCCAGGTGCCCTGTAGCGTGCATTCTAATGACTCCAAGCCATTGCCGTTTGCGACGCCATTGGTGTCAAGCCAGAGCTCATTGGAGGACAGAGTGGAGATCTGTTGTGTTTTATGATGAAAAAGAAACACAACAGATCTCCCCTCCGCCCACTAATGAGCTCTGGCTTGACACGAATGGCTTCGCAAACGGCAATGGCTTGGAGTCAGTGGAATGCACGCTACAGGGTGCCTAGCTCGGAGCTGTTCTTGAAGTAACCGATTTCTAACAGCTCGTTGTGTCACTGTGGTACCAACTGCAGCTCGAATTTCTGCCGCAGACGCAGTACGATGCGCCACAGGTGTACGCCGAATATGACGATCTTCCCTCTCAGGAGTGCCACGTGGCCGCCTGGAACCCGGTCTTCTTGAGGTAGTACCATCCTTTACCACTGCTTCCAACAATCATGCGCAGTGGATACATTCCAACCAAGTCTTTCTGTAATATCGCGGAAAGAAAATCCACCTTCTCGTAGCCCGATTATGCGACCTCGTTCCAACTCGGGGAGCTGTTGACAGTGGCTTCTTCGTCTTGTTAAAGGCATTCTTGGCTAACATAAACTCAATACGTCACTTTTCGAAGCTAAATAACGTCCACGAACTTTACAGCACGCATTTAAAGTAAACCTGATCTGCAATTTCTGAGTGGCACCACTAGCGCCACACTTATACGCGAAGCGTGAAATTTCAATCGATGTCATCTTTCAGATGTATAAACACGCCTACCAAATTTCATTTATCTAACACAAGTCTTTCTTGGTGTTGGGATTTTTTTTCCGTCAGTGTATTTGAACACCTGACCTTTTATGTGGCCACACTAAAAAAAACCAAGCTGAAAAATACGTACGTTTCGATATCGTTCCTGTTTCTATTGGGGCTCACACTGAACACTTATAACTGCGCTGAATTTATAGTTTCAACTGTTATTATTGATTTCCGATTAACAACAAGGTTGTACTTTTTGCTGTTTTCTTTCAATTGCCCTACAAAGTTGGGATATTCATTTATAATTATTCTGTATGGCCAATATAGTTGAATGCGCTGATTAACTCAAAAGCATAAAATATGTAACAATAAAAGGCTATGACCCAAAATAAGATTATTATTAGAATAATTCAATGGAAAACTTTATCAAAAATATGTCTGACGAAAGCAGCATTTGTAAAAGAAAATATCTGATTGAAGTAATCAATAAATGCGTAAAATTAGTTTTTGTATGACTTTATTATTTCTAAGAAAACAAAATCCCGAATGTGACCTTTGTTCGGGCTAATAGACATGTTACGCTTAAATTTATCAGAATTTCAATCTTTAAAATCATTTTCTCTACTTGTGTTTTTTGAAAATATCAATATGATCAATATACTAAAATTTTACCATGTACTATTCAATTAACGCACTTTTTTCTTTGGAAGATCCGATCCTTACTTTGCACTTTATAAAATTAGAATTAAGATTTTCAGTAAGATGAATAATTTCTTTTTAAAAAATTAAGTAAACAGGGATTTTTATTATATTTTTCGGAAAGGATATTTTATGGTTTTTCTTATTTCTAATTTAAGTTCGGCAGGGTGATTTTTTGTAAACCTATTGTTAGAAATGTATAGAAAATCAATAGCTATTATTATTTTTTTAATAGGAAATTCATTTGATTTAAAAATCTTTTAATTATTTTATTCCTTTATATTAATTTCTATTACGTAATATATGTAACCGTAATCCGCTTTACTTGAATGCAGTTTCTTTAAGATATTGATATTTACCTTCAAAATACTTCAATAATATCGAATAAATATCAGATTCGAATTTAACACATGGGATTATACTTAAAAACTCTTTAGAAACAGATGTTGGTAACATTTTTTTTTTTTTAATGATCTAAACTGTTTTGCATACAAGAAATAATATTATCGGAAATTTAAGCATTTGTTTGCAGAAATCTATTTCTGAAAACAGCAAAAATGACATGATAATCGGAACTAATAATAGTTTTCTTGTGTAAAAGAATTATTTTGAGAAATATTTGATGCATTTCACATTGTCATATGTGTTTCTTTTGGTAAGAAGTATTGCGATAATGCGAGCTCTTGGGCTGTGATTACAGCCTTTCATGTAAAATGAGAATAAATGATAAGAGTGTAATTAGATAGCGTCTGGCTTAAATATAAAGTAATATCTTTTGGATAAATTTATAATATAATGTCAAAGAATTTTCTTTCGGCTACTTCACAAGTTTTAACGGTGGGGACTACATAGTTATAAAAAAAACTACAATAACTTAAAGATAATGATCATTAGCCGCTTAACAATGTGAGGCCAATATTGTCTATAAAATGGCTGAATATGGGTACAAAATATTACATAATTTCGGAGTGTTTCTATTTGACCAATTTTACAGAAATATTGAAAAGAAATATTTGGGAAACATAAACAAATAAAGTCAAAGCTTTTACAATATTGACATTTTATTGTATATATTTCCTACAGAAAGCCTATGTTTATCCATTTGCATTTGATTAAAATCATTTGGGGGTTTGATATTGGTATTTAATTGATACACTTGAAACGTAAAAACATCAGTGTAACTATATTAGCATCATGTAAAAAATGTTTTAAATAATTAAAATATTGTCACAATATTGCACCAATATCGGTGTGTTTTTTATAATGTATTACTTTTTTTATAAGAAAACGGTCAGCAAATAGACTTTTTAAGTAGGTTAAATTTCTGAAATCAAGAGTATCTTTTACCTCCTAAAATGTGCATGGCTCTGTTTGAAACAATCGAACATAAATCCTTATGAAAATATCGCTATCTTATATGATATCTGTATGAAATAACCTATTTTAATAATTCAATATGTAATAATAGTAGTTTAATTTACAGCAATTCCATGGCATCAGTGTCTATTACGTTGATTTCAGTTATTCTAACTTATATTTTATGTAATGCACACTACTTTAAGTAAACAGTAGTTGGATTAATAAATTCTTATATCGTAAAAAAGAGAAAAAGCGCTTTAACTTAGATTATTTTATCTTTATCTTATGCATATTTTATACTTTCCTTATAATTTTTTAACTGTTTTTCCACAATTTTTCTAAGAATTACCAGACTATGCGGTTGTCAGCCTTCTTTTTCTTATAAAATAACCTTTGTATAAAGTTTTTAAATGTATAGTAAGTTTGAACTCTCCTCATTTATATTTTTCATTGCCCCTTTTTGTTAATCTTTCATATTTAAATATATAATATTCAACTTGTAAATATGTAAATATTCTAATTCTTCCTCTGTTTTTAAGCATTTATATATTGAGATAAAATATAATGTATGCTCTCTGTAAATAGTCATTTTGTATGCTGGGTCATCACTTCGGTAGCTTTTTCGCCAGTTTATGGACTGTTTCAAGTTAATAGGATCTAATGGATATTCTCTCTCTCTCTCTTTTTTATTTTTTATTTTTTTGCTTATATTGATATACAAACATTACTTATGTCTTTTTCTTCTTTCTTTTTTTTTATTTACTCTTAAACCTTCTATTTTTGTGGCCACCAGCCGCGTCTAAATACACTTCTATGGCTCCCATTGCATTATAAAACGCATTACCTCCTTACCGGATGTTAAGATGCATGGGAACTAGGCAATCCAGAAAATCACTACATTGTTCCATTGTTCCTCTTTTACTTGTGTTCATGTAGCATGTCTTTTGTTCAAGTACGACAAATTTCAAACGAATGGTCAAATTTTGAGCATATTTATTTCAATCTACAATCTTCATACACTATGAAAGAAGATGTTTCTTTGTGTAGAAACTACAATATAATCACGGACAAATTATACATTAATCACATTGGAGTTGCTCATGATTCCGAAAAGCATTTTGAATCATTAACAACATCGAAAACCAATATATTTTCGACATTTAAAGAAGCCTTTATAAACACAATATTTCTTTTGTTGCTAGTGATTTTTGAAAACTTTTCCGAGTAGTTTCGATACAGCATTAATTAGTTTTCTCAAATAGTAATCTAGGCTTTTCGGATGCCATCAATTCTCCAGCAAACAAATTCATGTTTACAAATTACGTTTTACACAGAACCATGATAAATTAACATTAATATTATTTTGTTACTCTTAGAAATTCAATTAGAAAGCTAAAATGATCAACTAATAATTAATAATATTCTGAAACCAATATTCTTGTTATAGAAAACTGATTACCGTATATACTCGTGTATAAGTCGAAGAATTTTAGACAAAGTTTGGGAGTTAAAAAATGCAGGGTCGACTTATACACGAGTTAGTAAAAAAAAACACCACACATAACACAGCGGAACAATTTTTAACTCAATTTCTGTTGACTTCGATTTTTCATTTGTTTTTAAGTGAAAAAAGCGTGCTGATTTCAAAACTGCAATTAGTTTTCTTCTATCACGTCAAGTTTTTTCTCTACAGCTTATATTAATGTGACCACTCTACGCTGAATCGGGCGTGAGTCATAGTAAGAAAAAAGCTTCAGAACTCTTAGCATCAAGACTGCAGGAGAAAAATTTTCTTGAAAAGGGAGCTAATGTATCCTAATTTCGATCCAGAGAAAGTTAATTTCTTCAATACTTTCGAAGTAACGGTGGATTTATTTTTTGTCCTAACGTACATGTTTTAATGGAGGAGTTAGGAATTCCTTCCTATAATGCAACTGAATGGCGGCTGTTCATCGATAGCTCGAAGAGGAGCTTGAAGTGCATGCTCCTTCACAATTTAAATTTATTTGCAGCAGTCCCAATAAGCCATTCAGTTTATTTGCACGAAGAATATGCGAACATAAAGAAAGCCATTGATTCATTGTAACATCATATTCATGAATGGATCATCTGTGTTGACCTTAAAATAGGGTGTTTCTTTCTTGGCCAGCCACGTGGATATACCAAATATCCCTATTTTTGTGTATGTGGGACAACAGAGCTCGTGAGAAGCATTGGTTCCAGTAGAATTGGCTTCCGAAATCTAACTTCAAACTTGATGATCCAAACATTTTGCATCAGCCACTTGCCAGCTGAAAGAACATCATATTTCCAGCTCTGCATATAAAGCTACATCTATTGAAGTAGTTCGTGAAAGATTTGTTAATTGAAGAAGACTGTTTCAAGTATCTCATTTCGAAATTCACAAACCTGTCTTTAAAAAAAATAAAGGTGGGTGTATTTGACGGTCCACAGATTCGGCAGCTCATTAGAGATGAACATTTCATCGGAACAATGATAGAACTCCAAAACAATGCTTAGTTGGCATTCAAAACCCTTGTCAAAGACTTTTTTGGAAATATGCGAATAGAAATTTACAGCGAAATTTACCAGCAACTTTTAGAGAGCTTCATAAGGCTTGGTTGCAACATGATCATCAAACTTCAGTTTCTGCATAGCAATCTTGATGACTTCCCGGAAAATCTTGCTGCAGTCAGTGATGAGCAGGATGAACGATTCCACCAAGATTTGAAGCTAATGGAAGAACGATATCAAGGTAGATGCGATGAACATATGATGGCTGACTATTGTTGGAGCATCAATCAAGACTGTCCACAAATGAAACACTCCGGGAAAAGCTACAAGCAAAAATTTTTACCGTAATATGTACTTTTTTTTTGTTTTGTAAAAGGATTTTATTACTTGTATGAACACAATGTCGTATATATTAAGTATATACAGCCGTTGTATGAATAATATATTTCGTATTTTTTTCTTCATTTCCTTTGTATCCCCATTAAGTATGATTTTTGGGGTATTCTTTAGCTTAAAACGTTGAATTGAAAGAAAAAAACTGAGGTGATCTTTGGATTTAGATGCCAATAATTAGCCAAAAACAGGTGCCAGATCTAAGTCAACAAAATGCGTGTTCCCCAGTGAATCGGCGGATGGGCAAGTCTTTTAAGTAATCACACATGGGTCTAAGATAAAGATAAATTAGGACAATGGTCATTTCCTCGTGATTGACAAAAAAAAAAAAAAAAAAAAAAAAAAAAGACTTAACAATAAAGACCCTGCACAATCGTTCTGCACACAATGTCTCTTGGAATAGAGTTAAATCCGTACAATACAATGGCATTCTTTTCAACAGTTTAATCCCTTTTAAAAAAAGAGTTCAACTTGAAAATGCTTCTAGATATCTCTCTAAAAAGTCCTACAATACAAACATGCACTATATTTTAGCAGTCTAAGGAGTTGTTTACCCTTGTGAATAAGTCTTGAATAGATTTTTGAAAGATTTTTTTTCTTTTTTAAGTATCATTAAATTAATGTGAATAGGTTTGCAAATAGTTTAAGCTTCTTCGGTTTTATATAATTATACAGTTTTAAAACGATGAATTAAAAAGAAAGTCTGATTAGACACGTAAAAAAAAAAGAAAAAGTTTACTAATTTAATGAAAATTTATTATTATTATTATTTTTTTTTTATCCTCGATTACAAATCATTTTTCAACATTCTACCAGAAATGTGGTTCGACTTATACACGAAAATTCAATCTTTTTTCAAAATTTTACTTAAGAATTGATAGAGTTGACTTATACACGAGTATATACGGTATTATACTCTAAAAACTACTCGAAAACGTTTCCGAAAATGAGTGGCAGAAGAAGCAACTTTGTTTTTATAAATGATTTTTGCAGTTTCTAAAATAGTTTGCTTTTCGTGATTTGTCATGACGTATGAAATTTTTCACAAAGCATTAATTTTATACTTTTCGTAATCACATGTAAATCAGAAGAGGTTATTGACTATTTTCATTCGTTGTTATATTGTATTTTCTTATTTTACTAGAGTAAATGCCCGTCCTAGGACGGTGAGTAAAAATTGTGTTTTTCACTTAAAATTTGAAAAACTGATAAAAAATAATTGACAATATGGAAGTGTTTAGATGAGCAAAGTTCGGCTAGTTTATGTTCTAATAAACACACAATTAGCTTTTATAATATTTCTGGGTAAACCAGGTAATATACTATAACAAACCGGCTAGTATACTATAACAAAATTAAGATTTCTTATTAAAACAAAAAATTAACAAATATGCAATAAAATTGCATAATTAAAATAGTCTGCTGCAACTATTGAAATAATACCATTTTTTAAAGAACACTTTGAAATTGTATTTTTATCGTTTACCTCCTTCCTCCAACCAATTTTTTTTTATATGTATATTGATTAATAAATAGGTATCTCGGGTTGAACCCTATCCGAAAGAACGAAGGGGGAAGCATTGCTAAAGTGTTCTTCACGCCTACTGGTGTTTTTCTTCTGTTTACTCGTGGCTGACGTCACGCAGCCGGGGTGGGACAGCTTCAAGTGATGTCATTTATGTCGTCTCCTTTAATCTTCTTATCTCCATGTTTTAAATTTTTTTTCAATAAATATAACCTCAGCTTCTTATTTACGTTTTACACACGGAGTGCGCTGCGTTTGTTTTCTGAAATTGCTGCTTAAATCATTGAAAAATTGTTAGTTCTGAATCTTTTATAGAAAATTATTTTGAATAGAAGGGATTTCAGGTAGAAAAGTTTTTTTTTTTTTTTTTTTTTTTTTTTTAGGCAGATAAGTTTTCTCATATACATCTCAAATCAAAATTAAGCCTATCCATCTTATCTGAGACTGGTAAGTTTGATGGGTTCGTCCCGGATGCGTTACACTGCCTTTTATTATATAGAGATGAAATATTTGTCTTTTTTTACAGTGTACCTTTAATTAATTATGTGCATAAGTCGATTTCATATTGGGGATATCGTGAATGAATTGTGTTCTAGATCTCCAGGTATATTGTAATTTCTTTTAAAATAAATTCGCTGAAACAAACATTTATACATTTGTACTTTCTCTAACCTCCGATGGGGCGCAAAATAAAGACAAGTGTGAATAACAAAATGGTTTTATAATAAGAAGACAAATACAATTGAAGTTACTTTTCGACACAGGCAATGTGAAAATTCAGATATTTGTAATACCGATGGACGAATTTTCGAATACCCTTTTCATAGAAGGTTTCCGCGAGCGTGATGATATAGGTTTCCACAGCATCTTGAAGATTATTGTTGAGAAGGAAGACCTATCTTCTCAGACTTGTCTTTAGCTCTCGGTAAAGGTGACAATCACTCGGTGCCAGGCCGAACTGATGATCAGACAGTTCCTATAGAGTCAAAACACCGTACTAAAATTAGTGTCGTGAAGAAATTTCCACCTTGTTGTTAAAAAAAAAAAAAAATAAATAAAAAAAATAAAAAAAAAAAAAAAAAAAACGTTAAAACATACACATAATTTATTAAAATGTGTTGAAAACATATCAAGATATTAGTTAATATAATCCTGAGATCTTTCGAAAGCATGGGCGTTAATTTTCAAAGGGAAAAGATGACTGACTGGAAATAGAAATTCTATATAACAAGTAAAAATTAAATTAAAAAAAAAAGACTGCGAATTAATTAATTATTTCTCATCAAGGTGAAACTATTTTTTATATTACTTACCTATTTTTGTATTTACTTGTTATGATGACTTTTAAGTTGTGTTTAATTGTTAGTATCTATCTATAAACACTGTTTTGATGAGACCTATAGATGTCTATGAAGATTAGAGTTGCAGTAGAGCTAGAGATCCTACCTACACAACTTTGTGTAACATTTAAACGGAGCTTCTGACTGTAAAATAGTCAATGAAATATTGTCTTCATTTTGAGAGAATGATCCAATGATATGCCACTCAGAACCTATCCAATGATATGCCACTCAATATGGTGCGTAAAATTTTATTTTCGTCTATACCGCCATTTTGTATTTTACGGCCAACATTTTGAATTTATAAAAACAAAACCTAGCCTATAACCATCGGACGGTTAAGACGAATTGAGAGAAACCTCATTCATTAAAATCCATCCAGCCGTTAGGATGTTTCGAGGGTATAAAGTAATCCACATACCCAGTTACGCGTGAAACAAATGACCCTTCTTGGCAGTCGGGTAAAAACAAAACTAAATTATACGCATACGCAAGCGGAGTTTAGCCCACTGCTTTAAAGAAAGGTGAAAAGATCAAGTCTTATTTTCAGAAGTTGCTGAAATACCCAGAATATAAAACCAAATCGGGGGAATATTATAATAAAAGACATCGTTACAAACAGTTCCACTCCTAAGTAAAAGCTTAAGGGATTCACGGATTATAGAAGATTAATGATCAGATGATGCAATACAATTCAACTGCACATTATGACATTTCAACTTCTAAACATTACACTTCTATAATCCGTGAATCTATTGAGATTTTACAGTGATACTGTTTGAAACGGTGTCCTTTCTTATAATATTCCCACGATTTGATTTAATATTCTGGGTATTTTGAAAACTTATGAAAATATGACTTATTCCTTTCACCCCTCTTTAGAGCTGCGGACTGAACTTCGCTTCCGCATGCGTAGTATTTTTTTTCATTTTTACATATGTTTTCTATTTTCAGTCAGTCACCTTTTCCCTTTGAAAATGAAGGCTTGTGCGTTCGAAAGATCCCAGGGTTATATCTACCGTATATATATAAAATCCTAATGAAACGAATTTATGAAACGGATATATGAAACGACTGAATTGTAACGAATTTAAGAAACGATTTTATGAAACGACTGGTTAAACAACTGATTATGTTTCACGGCTATTTCTCCTAAAATATGGAATGCTTTAGAATGAAATTCACACCAAAAATCCATATTGATGAGCACATCTCTAAACTGGTATTAGAACTTTTAAATTCGAATTAGATTTCGAAATATTATTTTTTCTCTAATTTTAAATATTTTCTTCTAATGATGGCAACTCAAATTTTAATCATAACAGATATTTTTTTTCATATTTTAGAATAGGTTATTATTTTAAACTAATTTGGCGACCAGTTTGGCCTCCCTTAAATGTATGCTAAAAACAATGCTTTTTTTGCATTTCATTATCATTTTATTTAATGCAAAATTTTCATTTAAAACTGAAAAATTTAAAATCAATGGCTTTCACTTCTTTCTTTTTTTAAACGAAACGAAAAGAAAAATATTAGGGGCAGATTTCATATACACTGGGGGTACCTAAATGGCGCCAAAATTGCGTTATTTTGCCTGACATGGTAACCCGGCTATTGTCGCTTATTTATTAATAAATGTTTATTTACATTTTTTTCTTTTTATTTAAAAAAATATATAAATTGTTTTGTTCACTAGTTATTAATTATTTTTATTTATTTATTGTTATTTCATTTTTAAAATAATAGAAAATAATTTAAAAATAATTATGTAACTGGTATTCGAAAACGAGGTTTCGCCAAATTGTCGTAAAAAAAATCGCGCTAAACTCGATTAAATAATGCAACAAATCCTGACATTTAATTTCAAATTCAAAGCAATGTTTTAATGGTACTACTTAGTTATCCTGTCGACCAGTTTCGCCAAATTATATAAATCGCCAAACCACTCACCAAATTATACAAATTGACGTAATTTTTATTTTATATAACGAAAGAAAAAATAAATTAGTATAACATTAATAAAAATAAAAATAAAACGTCGAAATAAAAATCACTTGATGGCGTGAACACGTGTAACTTCCTTAAAGTCAAGTGAATGTGACATTTACGATCAACCATTATTGGCATTTAATCTTATAGTCTGGCGAAAGATTTTCGGTCGATGGGATAACCAAGAAGTACCGTTTTAATTTACCACTCGAAAAAAAAATGCTAAATGGCGAGTTAAAAAAAACTATTGGCAAGATTTGCACCCGGCTAACATAAAAGTACAAAGAGTTCTTTGCAATCATGGAAACTTTTATGTAGTTTTATTCGAAAAAATAACTTTGATTCTTTAATCAAAATGGAAAGCTTTCTTATCAGAAGCGAAGGGTTGTAATGGTTTATGGCAGTTACATTACTAGGACTAATATAATATAAGTGAAATGATGGTGATAGAATAATATTTCGCGACTTATCGCCTGTGGCTGGCTAACATAAAAGCACCAAAAATGGCCGCCTGGAATATAAAAAGCGAAGGGATCCACCCTGAAATGTTGATAATAGTTACATGACTTAGGCTATTATTATCGAGACTGTTCTCAATTCTAAAAACAGCTCAAAGAATAATATTTCCTAACGATTAAAAATTTTGTTTACACGTGACTATTAAAAACAGAAAAAAACTTTAAAAATTACTATTAAATGAGTAGGTGTTAAAAGCAGGAAAATATTGAAAATTATGTCTTGAAAATTGTATTTACAAGTGAATATTAAAAGAGAAAGGAAACTTAAAAATAATAAATACATTAATATGCGTTTAACCTTTTCAGGGGCTAGGTACAAAATGTTGAAATCAGGCAATGGCACCAAAATTTGCAAACAAATTTCGAAATACAAAAATGCTTTTGTTCACTTACTTAATAAAAGGAAAATTTTCATTCCAATATTCTGGTGCCAATGTGGCATTTAAGAATTAAAATCAAGTGGTTCAAAAATGAACCACCACCCTTTAAAGTAGTTAAAGCAGTAAATTGTAGTAATTGTAGTCAATTGTATTATGTCAATCGTTTTACAACGCTGTTAAAAAATACCGGGAGGCAAAGACTGTTTACTTAATTCATTTTATTTTAGCTTCCTTTCAAATGTTTAACTGGTCTTCTTTAATCAAACACGAAAACAACCATTGGCTGTCTTAACAGCAACTGATTCGGCCTTAAATTTCCGCAATCAAAGGGAATTGAATGGAAAATTGAACAGGTTTACAGGGAGATTGCTATAGGTTTTTTCATTATAATTCAATTTTATCTAATATTTTTAAAACCTATCAAATCAGCGTGCTTTTAGTTTCTGCGGTGTCTGAACGGGGGTTGGCGAGCGTAGCTTGCAGGGGTCAGAGCCCCCTAGTTAATTAATATATTAATATGTTTTTAACACCTTTTAACCAATTATATGTAGGTTTTAACGTTTATACAGACAGTTTCTTTCACAATTTTGATAGGAAGCGCCATATCACCCAGCGTACAACCCATATCTTGTCTCGAGTGATTTTCTACTTCTTCGAGATCTGAAGACGGGTTTCGAGGGCAGCACTTCCGCAAGAGCGAATAATTTCAAGAGCTGTAGAGACCTATCTAAATACGCCGAGGGAAAACTTCTATAAAGAGGATATTCGAAAACTCGTCCATCTGTATGACAAATCATCTATTTTCATTTTGTCATAGATTAACTTTGATTGTACTTGACTTCTAGTTATAAGACACTTTTTATTTACATTTCTCTTTATTTTACACCGCATCGGAGGTTGAAAAAATTTTTCGCCCATTTTTATTTCTCCTTTTCTGCAAAATTCCTTTTTTCTCACCTGGCATTTTCCACAAAGAAATAACAAATATTATAATAGAAAATATATTATTCAACGCATGCTTTCTACAGCTCGTTTCTGTTTTGAATAACATTTCCAGAAAAATACTCAAGAGTAGTATATGACAGATGCAATGCAGACAGGCCTTTCATATCCAAGAACACATAGAAATTGTTATTACAATTCTGTTGTTTGAAAGCTATATATTTTGAAGTACTAACTTAGGTTTTTTAAATTGGTTTGTTTTGCACCAATAGTAAAATATTTTTATCGTAAAATATGGGTCATAATTCCTAAAATTCAGCCTAAATATAGTTAATATGACATTTTTCGGCTGAATTTCTTTAATTATTTTTTCCACCATAGTTTGAAAAAAAATATTCTCTATTCGCGAAATATATTTTAATATTGTGTAAATTGCAAAATATAAAAGTGAATAGATTAATTTTATTGCTTGGGGATATATATAAAAAATTTCCATTATGTTTTAGTAGAACAAAGAATCACTGAACACTTTACAGGGTTCGTACGCATCAAGGAATTGTAAGGACCTTTTAACAGAATATTTGTAATGTAATATTTGCCATATTTCAGGAGAAAAAAACCTATCTTAAGATATAGAGACCACTACTGTACGAAATTTCTTCTACTAAAATAATTCAAATCCCCTGAATTCCTCGATGCGTACGAACCCTGAATTATGAATGGTTAATTTCCGAATTAAGTAAAATTTATTAAAAATCGAATATCTGATTGAAAATGAAATATATATATATATTACTGAGAGAGCACGATATATGACTAATTCGCAAAAAAGTGACGAAACACCAAAAAAAAAAAAAAAAAAAACTTACTTTACAAGACAGGCAGATTGGTATTGTTTTACTGTAACGTAAAACAATAGGGCTCCGCACTCCATTAAGCTATAAAAACGTGGATAAAAGCACCTTATTTAATGACAGAATTTCTGAGATTTATTAATACTTTAAGTGGTTAGGCCCCACCAGTGGCTGAGAGGTTCTGCTCTCGAAACTGGTAGACGGGAAGTGCTGGGTTCGATCCCAATCGCGCCCGTCGGCCTAATCGTTCGGAGTTTTCATGGTTTTCTTCGAGCCATGGATTCCCATGCGTTAATACGGGTTAGGTTCCCTTAGAAAGACCCCCACGAAGGGCACTCCCCCTCGGGCCTATATCCCTAGTGTAGATAATCGGCCGTCGCAAAATCAACCAACCAACCAACCAACCCTTAAGTGATTAATTTTTTTGACACTATAAACTAAAAATAGGGAGCATACACCACTTTTACTGTACTAAAATATTTGCCTTATATACAGCTCGTATTCAAAATATTAGAATAATTGCTTTTTTTTTTTTACAAATTGAAAATATCGTTTGGTAATTTAATGTGTTTTAATGCAAATATGCAAAAGATATTTTTATTAAGAACTTATAGATTATTAAACTTATTTATTGTCTTAAAATTAATATCATTTTTCAAAAGATTAATTGAAAAAAAAACATTATTTTGAAAAGTCAAAATATGAGGATATTTATTCAAGTGGCTCAAAATATTAGGATATTTCACATTAATTCTCCTTTAATTATCACCAATTCATAACTGGTGGCATCATTAATTAAATTCAGATGATTTTATTTAAAATCAGTATTCTTTTTGCAGTTTGTTTGCTTTTTCGTCTTAAAATGTGTCGTGTGAGTGATATTCCTGAATCTATTAAATTTCGTATGGTTGATTTGTATCAGCACGGTAAAAATCAATGTTATAAAGCAAATTATTTATAATGTTCGCGATCAAGCGTTAGTAAAATACTAACACAATATTCAAAAAATGCAAAATTTCAAAATAATCGCCGAAATGGTGGCCGAAAACCAAAAACATCTGCTAGAGATGGCAGGAAACTTAAACGTATAGTTAAGAAAAACCGTTTTAAAAGTGTGCTATTCTTGATTCCATCGTCAGAAGATTTATTTGAAAACGATTTCATCATTCAACAAGATTTAGTTACACCGATTAAAGGTGCCAACTGAGAATTGTTCAGCCAAAGCAACATTAAGGTACTTTCTTCGCCATCAAACTCACCAGACCTTAATCCCATCAAAAACGTATGGTGTATAATGAAGAATAAACTCCAAGAAAATTCTTTTTCAAGTAAAACTGAGTTAGTGGCACGTATAAAGTATATTTGGGCTAATATTGATAGAAATGTTTGTAAACACCTTGTATATAGTATGCAAGATCGATCGTACGCTGTTATGAAAGCTAAAGTGGATGCTACAAAATATTAACTAACATTTACTTCATAGTCATAAGGTTATATTGTTGCGTAAAATAAAATATTCTACTATTTTGAACCAATCTAAGTTTTATTCTAATATTTTGATGTGTTTCAGAAATCTGTATACCTAACTTGTTGTACTGTATTTTATATTTTGTAAATGTTAAAATCTTATCTATGCATTCCAAATTTAATTTATAATGAATTTAATTGCATTTACTGAGTATCAAAAATAAATAAATGAAAAATAATTTTTCCTTATTACTTTTTCTCAATTATTCTAATATTTTGAATATGAGCTGTATAATGAAGAAAAAACTCCAAGAAAATCCTCCTTTAAGTAAAATTGATTTAGTGGCACGTATAATGTCTATTTGGGCTAATATTGATAGAAATGTTTGTAAACACCTTGTATATAGAATATAAGATCGATTGTTCGCTGTTATTAAAGCTAAAGGGGATGCTAATACAAAATATTAACTACCGTTGTCTTCATATTCATAAGGTAATATTGTTGCGTAAAGTGAAATATTCTAATATTTTGAACCAATCTACATTTTATTCTGATATTTTGATGTGTTTCCGAAAGCTGTATACCTAATCTATTGTACTGTATTTTATATTTTGTAAATGTTAAAATTGTATCTAAACATTCCAGATTTAATTTATAAGAAATTTAATTGCATTTACTTAGTATCAAAAATAAATAAATGAAAAATATTTTTTTCTTATTACTTTTTCTCAATTATTCTAATATTTTGAATGTGAGCTATATATGGCCAAAGGTGACCGGCCACTTGCGATTTTAGACGTTTTGTTAAATACTGTAAAAATATATGAGGAATTAACCTGAAACTCTAGGTGTGTAAACAGTATAATATAGGTCATGTATTTCCGCAATGAGTTTTTACCGAAACCCCATGGCGGACCGTCAACAAATTCAAAAAGAACGAATATTTTTTGGATAACCCTGTCAAAACTAATGTAGCAAAGCGTTCAAACTGTAGATTCTGAGTAAGTGGCTTATTATAATAATTTGTGTTCATTTTTATGAGGATAGCATGTATACTCGAAGAGAACATCAGGTTTTCATAAAAGCAGTCTCAAATTTTGTCAAGTTCTTTGTTTAAAATTTGCCGAGTTCTTAATATAAAAAAAAGTTCTTTTCAAAAAATATGGCAAACAACATTGTACACTATACCCTGTAATCAGAATTAAAATATAGAAAAAATTAAAAATGAGCAGGTTTACTAAATAATGTTTTATTGCGCATTATAGAGAAACTTTTGTAAAAGTCTCAAAAACATAGCTTGAAAATTCTGAAAATTATCGTTGATAGAATAAGCTCAAAGTCCGTTGTTCCTAAAATGAAGCAAAAAGATGAGGGGCTGTATCCATATATCCATTGATTAGTACCAATATAGCCTACACAGTACAGCACGTACTACTGTATTTGGATACAGCCCCTCACCTCTTTGCTTCCTTTTGAGAATGACGGATTTTGAGCTCATTCTTTTAACAATAATTTTCAGACTTTTCAATCTATGTTTTTGAGACTTTCACAAAAATTGCTCTATACATTTAGCTAACACATCATGCAATTTATATTTTCATTGCATTCGCGCTTGCGCATGCGCAGTAAAACAATATTTTGTAAACCTGCTCATTTTTCATCTAATTTTTATATTTTTTTAAATTCTGATTGCATTGTGTACAATGTTGATTGTCATATTATCTGAAAAGAACTTTTTTTATATTAAGAACTATAGAAATTATAAACGAAAAACCAAGATTTAGGACTCTTTTTATAAAAACTTTAATTTTTCTACGAGTATGCATGCTCTTTGCATAAAAATGAACGCAGTTTATTTCAATAAGCCACTTAATCATAATCTACAGTTTAAAGGCTTTTGCTACATTAGATTTTTACAGGGTTATCCAAAAGTTATTCGTTATTTTTCAATTTTTTGGCGGTCCCCCATGGTGTTTCGTGAAAAACTCTTCACGGAAATGCATGACCTGTACTATTTTACTTACACACCTGTTTTTTAGGATAATTCCTCATGTGGTTTTCTAGATATTTAAAAAAACGTCTAAAATCGCAAGTGGCCGGTCACCTTTGGCCATAGTGTATCATCACATACCCTTTCCGGTTTTAAATAGGTTTGTCTTTGATAAGACTCCGGAATATTTAAGCGATGTTGGCATCTATAGGTATAGACACAGAGTATACGCTAAAGTCATGAACGTCATGCCTAGAGTATACACTTTAGCTTTATTTAAGAAACAGAGAGTATACGGAGCTCCTTAAAAAATACAGAACGTATACAGCTTATACCTCCGAATAACCTCCACTACATCCCTGACATTGCTAAAATTTTCCCTTTAGATTTATTTTGGTAACTGTCGTATGCACTCGCTTCCTCTTTCGCTTTCTATTGTAATACAAAGCGTAGTAATATGGCATAAAAATAATTAAAAAAATTAGTGGGGCTAAAAATGTGACAGCTCCAATCCTGTATCAGTCTTACCTACAACATGGATGACACGCGAATTGATTTTTTGTGAAGTTGTTTCATTTTAGTTGAGGGTGAGTGATGTCAATAATTAAACAGTAAAAGAATACATAAAATACTTTTAAAAGCTTTATTTCAATAATTTTATTTAATCGATGAGTAAAACTCTAATACATGTATTTGCGCATGAAAGTGTAGATGTTTCTGAATTATATGTACATTTTATATATGAAAACAAAAAGCTACTTTTAATAGACTAATTTAATTTTTTATTTTTTATTTAAGAATCCTTTCACTTGTAGAACTGAACTATTAAATATTTTTTTTTCTGATCAAACTATATGTGATATCTTATATGCACTTCGACCTGCCAGCCCCGAAAAAGGAAAAAAAAATATTCTGAAATTTTACATAAAACTACAATGAAAGTACTAGCGTAGAAACTATTATTATTCATCGCATGTTTTCTATATCTCGCTTCTATTGTAAACAATACATAGGAAAGTATACCCAAAACTAGTATTACTCGAAAGTTAGACAGAATGTTTTTCATATCCGTTTCAACGAACGAATGGTGTTGCTACTATGCTATTGATAGAAAGTTATGTATTTCGAAGCACAAACTCAGTTTTAGAATATTGTCTGAGAATATACTCTTTAGAATATATACTCCTATAGTAAAATCCTATTGTAAAATAAGGTTCGAAAATTCATCTTGCATACTGTAAACTGGAATTTTGCGGATCAATTTCTTTTAATTATTTTTCATACTTCATTTAAAAAGAAAAAAATCTCTGTTTACGAAATATATTTTTAATATTCTAGATACTGGAACTTTTGTAAATTTATATAACTATTTTTGCCACATAAACTTATGCAAACATTTGGCTGTACTTGAGAAGATGAACACATCATTAAACTAATTCAGGACTAAAAATGAAAAATTCTTTAAATGCCAAAAATTCGATTATTTTTTTATAGGAAAAAATTTCTTTAATGGCAAGCTTAACACACAGGAGAACACTTAAAATGGCAACCATAATAGAAATAGTTAAAAAAAGAACAGAAAATGTCGCTGGTTGAATATGTCACACGAAATAATTTAGAGAACGCTGAATGCTTCACACGAAGTGAATGGAGAACTCTGAATGCACTAGTGATAAGATGTCCGGCGGCTGGTGGCCATTACGCATCTGGATCATGGTGTTATTGTTTACATGAATGAAATATTTTAAAGAAATATAAAAAATATTAAATAAATAAAATAAATATTTATAAATGATAATATTAGGTATTTAAATACTAAACGAAAACAAGCTAGGTATCTACATTTTAAAGTGTAGAACTAAGAGCACAAAAAAGAGTGAAGTGGAAAACGCTGTAAGTAACAGAAGTGGGAGATTTCCCTTTTTTTGCTCTCAAATAATTTCTTCTTTTGGACTTTCAGCTTTTCTCATTTTACGCCCTCAATTATCAAAGATTAATATCTAAATCAAGAAATATTTATTACTAATAGCATGCCAGATTGAAAATGTATTGAAACAAGTTGGCAATTGCTCGTCAAACGTGACAAATGGGGTTCGTTTGTACTATAACTAGTTTTATAAATATTTTTTGCACCGCATATTGTAACGAATGTATATTTTAATGCACTTCATAAGTGTATATCAGTTTCATTCTGTTCGAAAGGCTGTAACATCATTAAAATGCACATGAAATAATTTTTTCCCATTGGCCTTATTGTAACGAAAACTTTTAACTGTCCCTGTAATTAAACTGTACATTCGATTTTCATAAAATTTTAAATGACTCGACAAAATTTTGCAACAATTATATATTTAAAATTTCAGACCATTTGGTTGGGTAGTTTTTGCTCTGTTATATGCGGGCAGACGGACAGATAGGTGGACTGAACGACAACTATAGGTGCTACGTATTTATATAATTACGAACGCACCTAAAAAAGGATGACAGGACAAATCACTAAATCGCGGGAAAATATTAATACAGCTCAAAAATACCGCATTTCAAAGGATGTACAAAAGATGACAGGTACTTTTTAAGTGTAATGTTAAACTATAGGATTTAGTTCCGCATGAATCTGTAAAAGCATACATAAAACCGCACAAGACTCACATAATCAAGGTGTAAAAGGTATGGTGAAGGATTGAATAAAATGACCCCGCCCCCAAACCTCCACACTCCTACGACAGGGTTCACAAGCTATTAACCCCTTAACGGTCGCATCAAATTACGCTTTAAAAATTCAAATTGCTCATGGGCACCACTTTTTTGAAAAAGAAATATTCACCTTACTTAATGACAGGTAAAATAATACCATAATAAAACCAATTATACTATTTTTTAAAACTGGTGGGAATCAAACAATCTGAGCAAAAGACACAGCCCGTGAATATCACGGGAGCGAGAATTAAGGGGTTAAGCCACGCCCCATTTTGCAAGGACTCTACCACCAGTAATCGCATAAAACTATCTTCTGGTTAATGAATCGTGAAGTAAATGATCTTTATAATAATACTGGTGTTAGAGTCCTTACAAGATGGGGCGTGGCTTAATAGCTTGCGAACCCTGTACGATGGTGCCAAAGTGGCTCATAGCATAATTTAGCTGTCTTCTGGATAAAAGAATTTTATTTAATGAATTTATTTTTCTGGATTAAAAATATCCCTTTCCTGAATAACGAGGCGCCAAAGTCAGACCTATTACTGAAATAATATGTAAAATGCATTTTTTTAGTTCTAACACTTCTTTTGGGGGTAAGCAATATAATGAATTAAATTGTTAAAAAATGCATAAAGTACATGTTAAAGATACATTTAAACAATTTCATTTAATTCATGCTACAAAATGACATGGATTTCTACATGCAAATATTAATATATATTTTTTAAATAAAGTAATATTTGATTTTAACCCCCTCACTGACAAGACCGTGTTAATACGTTCACTAACCTCCAGTTTTCACTGCAATACAAGCAGTATTTAAAGTTATATAATTCTAATGGTTTAATGTATTTTTAATACATTGAACGATGATTAATACTTCCAAGGATTACATTCATATTCGTTATTAAGTTTTTTTATAAAATGTTCAAAAAATCATTTTTTTTTTTTTTTAGCATTTAAAACAAAATGCAGAAAAAACAACATTACAATTTTGCCCTTTTCCAAGACAGTCGGAGGATTTTTAAAAAAAGCTAAATTGACAGAATAATTTAGGGAATAACTTTTTAACCCCTCAACAGTTTCTTTCTTTCTTTTTTTTTCTTTTTTATTTATTTTTTTTTTGACATAATAAATTAAAAATAAGGACCCAGCACCCCTTCTATGTACTAAAATATTTGGATTTGTACAGTCGAAAAAGGTAATGTCATTTAACAGACCACAGATCACAGTTAAAATTAAGTGGTATCCAAAAGCTTTTAGTATCCAAGATACAAACTCATTTTGCCCGAGCGGCACTCGGGCAAAACAGTTGAGGTGTTAATAGAATAAACCCTTCCGTTATAAAAGTTAGCGATCAAGATTTTTCACATCCCAAAATATTAAACACAGCTCAAAAATACCGCATTTCAAAAAGTATACAAAAGAGGCAGTTATTTTTTGTATTGTAACGTTAAACTATAGAATTCATTTCTGCATGCATCTGTAAAAGCGTACATACCGGATGTCCCAAAAATGACTGATGGATTTTAAAATTCAATAACTTTCAAACGGTGACTGATATTAAAAAAATTCTGGTAGGAGTGCTATGCATGATGTTAGAAGATTTTTATACTGATTCTTTATTTTAGTTCGAATTTCAAACAATAGATGGTGCTGAGAGCAGTAGGTGCTCAGCTCAGACCCGATTTTTGGTACTTCGGGACCCATTCAATGCATTTTAATCTCTTTTTTTCGCATGGGAGAAGAGAGAGGCGGAAAAATTGAGCCTGGATTTAGCGGTTATTGCTTGCAGCGACATCTATCGATGTTATTTGTAACTAAAACTGAGAATCACAGAATAAAAACTCCTGGCATTTTATATAACACTCCTGCAAGAATTCTTTTAATATCTGTCACCGTTTGCAAGTTATTGAATTTTAAAATCCATCAGTCAGTTTTGAGGACTCGGTAAAACCGCACAAAACAAAAGAATCAAAACATTGCAAAAGGCATGGCGAAGTATTGAATAAAATGACCCGCGCCCTAATCTCCACATTCCTAAGATGGTGCCAAAATGGCGCATAGCATAATTTAGCGGTCTTCTGGAGAAACTGACACTTTCCTGAATAAAGAGGCCCCAAAGTCAGATCTATTACTGAAATAATATTCAAAATACATTTTTTATTTTGTTCTAACACTTATTTTGCTGGTAAGCAATATAATTTATTAAATAGTAAAAAAAAATGCATAAAGTACATTTTAAAGCTATATTCAAACAATTTCATTTAACCGATGTGTATAACGCTACAAAATGGCGTGGATTTCTACATGCAAATATTATTATATATTTCTTGAATAAGGTTATTTTTGATTTTTTAAAAAGCTAAATTTGACGGAATAATTTAGTGAATAACTTTTCAACCCCTCATCTGTTTATTTTATTTGTTTATTTTTATTTATTTATTTATTTATTTGACACAATAAATTTTAAATAAGAAACCGGTACCACTTTTTTTTTACTAAAATATTTATCTTTGTACAATCAAAAAAAGTATGCCATTTAACACAGCAAAGATTACAATTAAAATTAAGTGGTATCCAAAAGCTTTTAGCAACCAAGATAAGAAAGCTTTTTTGCTCAAACGGCACGCAGACAAAACAGTTAACCCTCTCGCTGCGTAATTGTTTTATCAAAATAGCTTCAAAAATTGCGTAGTTAATTCCTTCACGACGTGCGTCTTTTAAGAATTTTTATTCTTTTGTCACCGGTTTTCCAAAACAAAAATTTTCGCCTGATTTAATCGGGAAATTGCTCCGATCAGATAAAGCAAAATTTATAATAAAAAGTTACTGGTGGAAATGATCAAGGAGGGTTAATTAGACGGAAAAAATGCATCCCGATGAAATGCCGGGTTGCGCAAATTTTGCTACTTTTACGTTGTCCGAGAAAGTCTCGGGTTGCGCAGCGAGAGGGTTAAGGGGTTAATATTATATCTGCTGGAAAGTTCAGTCCGATAATGTTATTTTACGCCTACTTTTTTATAATCCAGATTTCTTGACTAGCGCTACTTTTTTGAAATTGAAAAAATCCCATTGTTTTTCCATTTCACATTAAGTCTGTAGGATTTCTTTAAACCTTCAAAATTTTCGTTTTTTTATACATATTTTGGTTTCGTAATCATTTCTGAACAATATGCAAAAAAGCCTTAAAATATCCCTATTAGTTTACTAATTATGGCCGTTTTATTAAGGCTGCATATTAAGACTACATAAGATAGTTAAACTTTGCGTCGCGTTTATTCAAAACAACGAATTTTGATACTGCGCGCATTGTTACTAAAATCTACGCATGACAATAAAAAGAAATTTACACCACATACTCATTTCTGTATTATCAACAACTTAAAAACAGAAAAAAGATAAGATTTTAATTTGTACTTTGAAAATACTTTTTAAAAAGTAAAATTTTTAATTTTTTGTTATTTTTTTTAACTTAGTCAATATTATTTACAAATATTCTATTTTATTATAAAAGTCACAGTATTATGTACTTATTTTCACCAAAATTGCCTCTTTATATGCATATTTTTCAGATTTTATCATCTGCACAAGGTTTTTTTTCTTTTTATCATCTATTTTTATACTTATCATTTCAATATTTATTTATGAATTTACAAGTACAGTGAAATGCGTTTAACACGAAACTGAGGGGTTCGAAAAAAATTTTTGTGTTAAAAGAATTTTGCTTTAAAAGATTCGTAAAAAAAGAACAAATCTTACCAATATTTTCGACGTCGTCAAATTTTACTTCGATTTCCTGTTAAACTACTAGTAAGTTGCATCCATTATTATAAAAAGGAAGTAAAAAAAAATTATTGCTTTGGGGGGGAAAAATCAGATATGTTTTTTGAAGTGTCTTTTTCAGCATTCTGGGATCTAGCTTGTTTGAACCATATAAGCAAAGTCTCCAAATCTTCGTCCTTAGCAGTTCTCATACGTTTTTCTCTCTGGCTTAAACATGCTGCGCTCAAACATAACGCAATGGACTCTCTGTTTTTTAATATTGTTGATAAAGTAGAATTGGCAATGCCAAACACTTTGCAGATTTCTGTTTTCGTCTTTCTTTTTCATGAACTGCATTAAGCAGCTTCATCTTCTTTTGAAGGGAAATAATAGTTTGTTTTCGCACCGATTTCTCAACCATCGTGCTCATAAAACATAAGCTAATTTACAAAAAATACTAAATTCACCGATTTTCACACAAAATTCAGTAGTTTTAACACAAAATTTACCAATTTCAAATCAAACTAAGTAGCTCGAGAGCGACTTTTTTTCGTGTTAAACGATTTTTGTGTCGTGTTGAAAAAAAGTAATGTATTAAATTGCATAGTATACTGTCCGGACCGCTATATCATTCCGTGTTAACCGATTTTTCATGTTAAGTGTTTTCGTGTTAAACGTATTTCACTGTATATATTTAAATATAAATTTAAATATGAGCTCTATATTTAGATGAAATTTGATTTTTATTTTTGACGTAATTCGAAGCTTGGAACATAGTGGTATTTTTTACTTTTTCGACGGGTTTAAAAGTATCCTACCCCCGTGAAAACAATCGCAATTTTATGATTTTAAAAAAGTAGTGCCAATGATGAAATCTGAATTTAAAAAATAGCCGTGAAATAACATTATCGGAGTGAACTTTCCGATAGATCTAATATAATTAACTCTTTCCTCATAAAACTTTGCGATCATGATTTTTTACTTACCAAAATATATGAGATATTTTATTCATCATTCTAAGAAAATTTTTAACAGTTATAGTGCAAATTCACCTTTCAATGACGTTACCAGAGGAAAATTTAAAAATAGTATTTTTTCTGTAAAGTTATTTTTTTAAGGTTCCACGATAAACTTTATTTATAATTATTAGTTTTTTATGTTAAGGTATCATGTAGATTCCTGTAAATATCCACATTTCAAATAAGTGATTATAAACATGAAAGAAAAAAAAAATCCCGAAATAATTGCTTTTCATTGAAAAACACAATAAAGATTAAAGTTAATCCCAGACATTTACTTGCTAACTTGTTATAATTTTGATTATGCAAAAATATATTACCTTAGAAAGTTATAAATATATCAGATTCTTTGTATTTTTATCAATAAGAGGGTTTGAAGTTTAATCTGGTCATGAAAGATTGTTGCAACTAAATGCATATGCAAACTCTGCTAAAAAATAGAGTAAATTTATTATGAAAAGTTGTATATAAACAAAAATAATAGATAAAAAATCCTGTAAAGAATCTATACACACTTTGAAATTTACACAGTCTTGAACCACTATTTCATATCTGGAAATTTGTATTTAATACTTAAACGTTCGAAATTATTATCATGTTATTTAGGGCTAAAATTTGTAATAATTTTCTGCTGTTAAATGATAAGAAAAAAATATATTTCTTTAAATGGGCTAGCACGTACGGTGCCTGAAAATTGAAATTATTATTGACGAATTTCAGAAGTTTAGAAAGACATTGAAAAGTATGATTAATTTTAATTCTTCTTATAAAACTAGATAAATAATTCGTCTTATTTATTTTTTTTTACTTATTAATTATTTATTTATTGCAATGCGTGTTTTTATTATTACTATTATTATTTTTAATGTCCATTGAACGGCAAAAGAACATACGGTCTGTTATACGGCTTCAAAAACGTTTTTACTAAATTACCATGAAAAATACAATCACAGACAAATTTTAAATCATACTAGGGTCGTTTCTTTTTTTTATATAAATGAAATATCAAAATCACTACAACGTGATAAGATTAGGCCTATTTAATGTCGAATTAACAAGTTTATTTTTAAACTTTTTTCTCTCTTTGGAAAAGTCTAACCAAACTTTTAGTTTAAAAAACCCTTTAATCAGTTGGAAAAAAGATTGATTCAAAAAAGGGTATTTTATGTCTTTTTTTATTTTCATTTTCTTTTGTAATTCCTTTAGAAATTATTTTTCAAGGTAATAACGCAAGAAATTTAAATTAAGGAAATCAGGAAGTTTTAAAATTACACAGATTTACCGAAGTTTGATCATTGATTACGAAACGATAAATAATTTGGAGTATTACGTTTTTTTAATTTATTTATTTATGTTTTAGGAAAATAAAATATATATATCTGTTTAACTATAAGAAAAACATTATCAAAGCTTTTAATATTGTGCGACAAAATTAATGTTTCTAAACTAGTTTTGACAAGCTCAAAACTGGTCAGCACTCCCTCACATTGATTGGCTCAAGAACAGTGTTGCAAGATAGGGGGCTTCTTTAATTCAGATTAATTGACTGTCACACTTTTTTCAAATAGTATAATTCGCCTTATATTTCAGAATTTTTAATCTACTTTTAAAAAGGCCGAATATTTCTATTTCAAAAAACGGTGACAATCAACAATCTGGGGACAAAAAAGTCACCAACTGGCAACACTGCTCAAGCCTCCCAACATAGCCCTTTTCTAAAGAATAGCACATTGTTATCTTAAGCACAACTTGCTGTACAATCATTATACCTGGAATGAAAGGTCGATATTTCTGCATTACTCAAAACCTACTTACTTAAATTTCTATGATATATTTTATCTGAAAAATGCTTACAAAATATTTCTAAAAAAATACTTTTGGGTTTAAAACGCCACAATTGATTTTTCCCCAATTATTTCGATTTTTTGCATGAAACAAAGACTGTTGTTGGAGCATTCCAATAGCTTTGGTTGACACCTATTTATATAGCTCTGAAATTCTTTTAACCCTTTCGACTGCGGCGGTCTTTACACAAATTTTATTCGATCGGCACCACTTTTTAAAAGATGTTTCCTTCAAGTACACAATTTCAGCTAGCAGCGAACAACAGAGCAGTTCGAGAAAAATTGACAGTAGTATTTTTGCTTTCACTACGTTTGACACGCCACTGATTGCACCAGTCTATGAATAAATTAAGGTGATTTTGAATGTTTATATAGAAAAAATATGGATGGTGTGCAGTATCATGATTAGTACGGTCGTCCGCCTAAATGGCGAGTAAAAGCGCATTTTCAAAAATGCTGTGATTAAATAAGAAAAACATTATTTTATTTTATTACTGGTGCTAATAAAATTTTTCGCAAAAAAAAAAAAAAAAAAAAAATGATGTTGCGTCAGATGCGACAAAGGAATGTAAAGGGTTAAATATGAAAACTGATGGGTGGCTCAAGCCTCCCCTATGGTCAACCATCTCAACTCTCCCATAACATAACCCTTTATGTACTGAATTAGGTATTCATGAAAATTTTATCTTCTAACGCATTTTTCGTGAATTTTTGAAACTACATTAGAAGATATACCTAACCATTTAACAAATTTTAGAAGTATTGAATGATTTAGAAGGATTCATTAAATTATAATTTATAGGGATTTTGTGCAATATTTATAACCGTACTCAAATCGAATATTTCAAGTATTTTGTAGAATTAGGAAATGTGCAAATATAATGTTCTTACAATAGAAATATAGAAATATTTACTAATGAAGTATTCCTCCTCCCCCAGTGTAGCATCTAGTATAAAGCAAATAGAAATATATTTAGTTGAATTCAGTGTATGCTGTCTGGCGTAAGCATGAAATTTTGCTAAAAAATGGCAAAAAACACCAATTCCTTAAAACGTTTTGTATATATTGCTAGGATTTTGTATATTTTAATCATTCTGCAATACAATAGAAGTACAAATATGTATATGTGTCCAATATTGCACATTTTTTAAGCTCTCCGAATGCACTTTAGAATTTTTAGAAGTTTTCAGAATTTGGCTAACAGCATAGAGGTATTGTATATTTAGAATATAAACACATGTTCAGTGAATGTTTCACAATGGATAACACTTTATTAACGTGACAAAGAAATTACTTTAGCAAATAATTTTTAATCAAATATAAAATTATTAAATATGATGTTTTATTAGATATAATATAGTAATTGAATTAAAATATGAAACTACAAACAAACTATATAATTATCTTCAAATACAAATCATGTTTTCAGAATTTGGCTAGCAGCAAAGATGTATTATATCTTTAAATTTTAAATACATGTTAAGTTAATCTTTCACAGTGGATAACACTTTTAATGACGTGACAAAGAATTCACTTTAACAAATATTTTTTAATCATATATAAATTTATTAGATATATTTTATTTAGTAAATTTTGTAACAGTTATATTACAAATTCACCTTTTAATGTTGTTACCAGAGGAAAATATAAAATTAATATTTTCTCTGTAAGTTTACTTTTTTAATGTTTTGCAATAACATTTATCTGTATTTATTAGTTTCATATATAAGGTATCATGTAGATTCCCGTAAACATTTATATTTCAAATGAGAGATTATAAACATGAAAGCTAAAAACCAAAATTATTGCTTTTCATTGAAAAACACAATAACGATTAAAGTTAATTCCAGACATTTACTTGCTAACTTGTTATAATTTGGGTAATACATTAACTGTATTAAAATATGAAACTACTGACAAACTATATAATTTTCTTGATCAATACAAATCGTCCCATTAACACTATTTCCAAAGGTATTAAATGACATCTTTCAAAGTCTTGATTTGTGTTTATTTTGCTTCCAATTTTTGAAGCTAGTAAGTATTAAAACAAGCCTTCAATATATAAAAATATATTTGGGATTGTTTTAATGTTAAAAATTAGAAATAAAATAAACATAAATAAAGAACTTTAAAAGATTTTCATTTGTCACCGGTAGAAATAGTGTTATGTTAAGGAATATATTCTATGCATTAAAATATGCATAAAAAACTTTTAATTTATAAATATGAAAAAAGAAAATTCAGAAATTATTTAATTTTCTTTTGGAATAATGAAAATATCGTCTAACCATTACTGAATTTAAATGCAAATTTAAGTTAAAAATAGCGCAAACCTTTTACAATTCTTAATAAAGTCCTTTTAATTACAGAGAAATTTATTATTGTAAGAATGCAAAATTACTATCCTTGTTTATTAAGGATCATAAGTAAATTTTAAAATATTTTATCGGGATATTGTATGAACAGTTTAGGAAAATTTCAAAGTCACTGATAAAACAAATCTAAAATTTAATTAAGTGAAGTTACTTTACACTAGAAAAGTGTAGACTTTAGAGATGCTTAATGATGCTGTCAAAACAACTTGTAACAATAATATGTCACCTTCATTAAAATATGCACACTTTTAAGTTAGAAAGGTAAAATTAAGTCATTTAATAGTTTAAATAATCTTATGGAACTGGAGTATTAAGTTTTTCAAAAGACAGTTTTGATAGTTAAGTAAACTGATTTTTATAGTAAAAATAATTAAAGATGTGGAAATTTACACCATGAAAAGTTCAATATTAAAGTGAAAACAAAAAATCATAAATTTACTAAACGGTGTATACAAAATGTTGTAAAGTCAAAAACTAAACAAAGATAAAAAAAAAATATATATAACAATCGATCATTCGATCATCATCTATGAGCATCGTTACTAAAGAAGTGTCACTTTGCTTTTAAAGTTTTAAAGATAGCCAAGCCGTCTTGAATTTGGAAAGTTCGTTATGTTTCCAATCGGTCATTCCTTCAACCAATCGCAAGAAAGTGTGCACCATCTATCGCACAGAAACATAATAAAAGGTAATAGAAGGAACATATAGAAGCGATAATCGATTGGAAAACTAACGAACTTTTCAAATTGAAGACGGCTTGACTTTGTTCTTTTTAAAATTAAAAGTAGTGTAACACCTCTTTCCTGAAGATGGTCATAGATGATGACCGAAACGTCGATAGCTATAATTTTATTTTAATGTTTGTTCGGGTTTTGACTTTGCAGCATTTTGTATACACCATTTATTAAATTTGTGAGTTTTGATTTTCACGTTAATATTGATTTTCACAGATTTAAGAAACATCTGAAATAATTTAAACGTTTCTAAAATATTTTACTAAAATAAAAAAAGAATGATTAAATTTAACTTTGAATTTATTAAAACACCAACTGAAATGTCAACTGAAAATCTAATAAACATCCAATTTGCATTAAAATTTAGTAGCCATAATCGCATTCCTTTAAGGTATGTCTGCCTTTAAAACGTCAATTTCGATCAAAATTTCAATTTTCCGTTTTTTAAGGATCATTAGTAAATTTAAAAATATTTTATCGGGATATTGTATGAACCTTTTCTGAAAATAGCAAAGTCTCAAATAAAGCAAATCTAAAATTTAATTAAGTGAAGTTACTTCACACTAGAAAAGACGTAGTCTTTAGCGATGCTTAATGAGGCTGTCAAAACAAGATGTGATAATAATGTGTCACCTTCATTTAAATATGCACACTTTTAAGTTAGAAAGGTAAAACTAAGTCATTTAATAGTTTAAGTATTGTTATAGAACTGGTGCATTATGTTTTTGAAAAGACTGTTTTTGATTGATAAGTAAATTGATTATTATAGATTTCAGAAATATCTCAAATAATTGAAAAAGTTTCTAAAATAATTATATTACAAAAATGAATAAGAATGATTAAATTAAAATTTTAATATATAAAAACACCAACTGAAATGTTAGTTGGAAATGCAATAAACAGCCAATTTATATGAAAACTTAGAAGCCATAATCGCATTTAAGGTCTGTACCTTTAAAACGGCAATTTTGTTTTTTAAATTAACATAAAATGTCAGTATTTTTCTTTCCAATTTCGATCTCATTATAGATTTGTATTTCTTACAAACTTAAACATAAAAAAAAACATTAAAAACATAAAATTAAAAAAACATAATTGAAAGTTGTTTTATGACTTTTCTCCAAAGTGATTTGTTTATAAAATCCGGTTGGAAAGGTTGGCATAACTCGAGAAATAATTTAATTACAACCAAATTCTTTAATTATGTTTCAAATATGTATTCAAAGGACACTATTCTTATTCTGATTTATTGAAAAATTCACGAGTTCCACATTTTTAATTTATAAATTATGAATTTATTTCTGGAATTTTCAGCGTTCTTTTTATTTTTATAACTATAACAATAAAAATGTTCATGTTATTGTCATAAAAATAATCTAGTTCCAGGTTAATTTTCTTATATATATATAATATATATATATATATATATATATATATACAGTGAACCTCGTTAAGACGAAAACGCTTAACACGAAATTTCGCTTAAGACGAAGGAAAATAGTTTCCCCATCACGTTATCTTGGAAAACAATAATAATTCCATCGTTTAATACGAACATGAAGACAAACTTCTCCCATTTAAGACGAAGTAAATATTACACCTAATAAAAAAATTCGACCGTTACGGCGACCCACCTTGAAACAAGTTTATCGCTTTTCCTAAACTGGACGAGGGAGGATATGCGTTTGTTCTTGGATTTGGGTGTAGTGGTAAGCGTGTGGAAAAGAAAAGGGTTGAATTCTTTCTCTGCAGATGTTGAAATTCTTTTGTGAGCGATTTATTTCGTTGTTAGCACACGGTTGATCTCTTAATATGAATAAAGTTTTTTGCTAGAAATATTTTAATTATTGAATTCTAGTTCTATTGGAGCTCTAGTTGTAAAAATGAGTAAAAAAAATGGCTGTTAGTTTGGAAACTAAGCAGAAGATTTTATGTGATGTTAGTCATGGAAATTTAAAAAAAAAAATCAGAGATCGCAGCAAAATGCGGAATACCTTATAGTACTTTTTAGCGGTTATTAAGAATAGAGAACAAATTGAAACGCCTTGTGCTATCAATCAGTTCAATACTAGAAGAAAACGAATGAGAAATGCTAAGAATTAAAAAAAGTTGCTTTATTAAGATGGGTAAGAAAAGCTAGGAACCAGAATATCATTTTGACAGGTGCTGTTTTACAAGAAAAAGCAACGTTTTTTGCAAATGCTTTTGGTGTCGATGATTTTACATGCTCAAATAAATGGCTGTCAAAGGTTTAAAGAACGCCATGGTATTGTCTCCAAAAGGATATGTGGTGAAGAGTCTGCAGTTAATCAGGGTAGTGTAGATTTGTTTTTCTCTAAAGAATGACCGGCTTTTAAAAGAGATAATGCACCCCGCGTTATATTCAATGCAGATGAAACTGCACTTTTTTTGTAAAGCACTATCTCCATCTAGTTTATTTTTTTAAAGCAGAAAAGTGTTCCGGAGGAAAGTGTAATAAAGAAAGAGTCACAGTACCGGTAGCCTTCAATAGGGATGGTAGTGAAAAATTACATATCTATGTTATCGGAAAATTCGCTAAACCCCGTTGCTTTGACCGTGTAAAGACACTGCCTGTTCAGTACACATTCACTAAAAATGCTTGGATAAATAAGGAATTTTTTGCAAAATGTTTATTAGAATTAGACTCCAGACTAACCAATCAAAATAGAAAGATATGCATATAGTTCGGCAATTGTACAGCCCATAAAGATGCAAAAGGGCTAAAATCAATAAAATACGTTTCCCTCCCTCCAAATACTACAGCAAAGCTTCAGCCATGCGACCAAGGTATTATTCAGTGTTTAAAATTCACTACGGAAAAGAAGTAATCAGAAAACTCATCGAGTACTTTGACAAACAGACACCATTTTCTATCGATCTCTTGGAAATTATGTGTTTCCGAAGAAGTGCATGGAACTTCTGTTATGAAAAACAGGTTCAAGCATGGTGGTTTTCAGAGGAAGATGTTTCGCAAACAGATGAAAAAGAAATGTGCGATGTGATAGAAGAAGCTGAAAAAAGGTATAATATCTCCCCTGTTGTTTGCAGATTACGTTCGAATTGATGAAATTGTTATGACTTCACAACTCATGACAGATAATATATTCTGGCCGATTTAACGGAAAAAAAGAATGAAGAGGAATAACTGAATAAAATGGAGGCTGATGCAGAGGTTGAAATCTCTTCAGTGTTCTTCAATGAAGCGACAAAGGCTTTAAAAACTGTCCGGTAGTTTCTGTTTCAACAAGAAAATGCCAATTGTGCTTTGGACAATTTAGAAAAAGTTGAATACCTTTATAAACAAATGTAGGATGCAAAAATTGAAACAAAAGTCAATAAAAGATTTTTTTTATTTAATTTAAAGAGGTAGATATATTTTTTTTACATTTTATTTCTCCTTACTCATTTATTTTTTAATAAGAATATTACAGTACAAGTACATATAGTACTACTATCTTCATGTGCGTATCTGTGTGAGTATGGATTTTGTGTTTGTATGGTGATATTAGAAATGTACTTTTTTGCAAAAAAATATTGATTAACATAAAATGACTATAATATATTTCTCTGCAGGTATCATTTACCTTCTTTGATCTCTTTGTTTTAGAGATTTATTTTTAAAATCATCCTAAATGCCTTTTACTGTTTTTTAGGTTAATACGAATTTCGGTTAATACGAAAATATTTTTGCTCCCCTTCGACTTCATCTTAACGAGGTTCGAGTGCATATATATATATATATATACACTGGTGTCCAAAATTAAGGACCAATCACAAAATGCTAATTTTCAAGTACGCGAATACTCAAAAGGAAATAATAAAATTTGAATAATTTCTATCTCTATAGCACAGCTAGTCCATATGTCATCTCATTCATGTCACACATAGTCACAAGTGTCACAGTCACTACGGTGAAGCAAAAAATATTAAACTCCATATGAGTCTCAAATGATCACTATATGTGACTCCACTGAGACGTCACTGTGACTGCTGCTTTGTGAAGAGTCACCATGTGACTTTACAATGTGGTTACATTGTGACTCTCATGTGACTGTCATCTGCATACTTATTTCAAAGTCATCGTGAACACTGCATTGTGATAAGCTACCAAATAATGTCACATTAAAGTCACATGATGACTTAAAGGTGACAGAGAGACTACTATGAAGTCGCTATTGTGTTCTTTTGTGAAAAGTCACCAGGTGACTATAATGAGACATTATTTGGTAACTTATCATACTGCAACGTGCATGATGACTTTGAAATGGAGTTAAAAAATGACAGTCACATGAGAGTCACAATGTAACTACATTGTAAAGTCACCTGGTAAATCGTCACAAAGCAGCAGTCACAGCGAAGTCTCAGTGGAGTCACATATAGAGATCATTTGAGACTCATAATGAGACGTGTGAAATTTCCTATTTTTCGTTTCATTTAGTGACTGTGACACTTGTGACCATGTGTGACATGAATGAGATGACATATGGATTAGCTGTGCTGTAGGGATAGTAATTATTTGAATTATATTATTTCCTTTTGAGTATTCGCTTACTTAAAAATTAGCATTTTGTGACTGGTCCTTAATTTTGGGCACCAGTGTATATATATATCATGGAATTCATAAAACGTATTTATATTTAATAATTTTAAATATAAAAAAATTAAGAAAATAGCAATTTTGGGGTTCATTTTAATTTTGTTATAAAAAAATAATAATAATTACTCATTTACGTGTTTATGTCACATTTTTATGACATTTTTAATAAAATATCAAATGTAAAATTTACAAATATTCCACAAATTCTTTTTCAAAGGCATACAGGTGCCTTAAATAATAAATAAATTGACTTAAATAATTAGAAAATAGCTGAAAGAAGCACTTTGTTTTACGACATATTGTAAACTTTTTTCATTATAAATAACATATTTGCTTCCACTTGTGATTTAATTTAAAGTACTTAATTTAGTCACTATCTTATAAACGTTTTTATTTGATTTTAAAAGATAAGTATATTCATTAAAATACATTAATTTATATAACCAATAAGCATGTTTAAATTCACAATTTTTTTTAACAAAAAATCAACAATATATGTTTAACAGATAACGTTTAATGACTAAAACAAAAGCTGAATAAAACCATAGCCATAAACATTGTTGAAATATAATTTTTCAAGGAATTTTGAACTTATATTTCCGATTACCATTGTGAATGCATTTCATAACTCCTTACTAGTGTCCTGTCTCAGGTATGCATTTGAGTTTACACACACATATATACAGTAAACTCTGTCTAAGGCGGAATCGTTTGGGACTGAGAAAATTTTCCGTGGTAGACAATATTCCGGCTTATGCAAAAGAGCATGATTTATTGGAATGAAGCATACGTCAGTCGAATAGCGTTTTATGTTTTCGATAAAAAGACTGGATCTTGAGTTATAATGCATTGCTCGCGATCTTTCATTGATTGTCCTGACCCAAAAATCTGTCGAAAAATGAAATTGTGGAAGATCCCTTGTTTTTATAAATAAATAAGAAACACTATTCAATTTCTTAGTACCGCTGTAATACCTACGAATATGAAGTTTACACACACACAAAAAAATAATAATTTCGGGAATGACACATAAAGCCATCACTTTGAATTTGAGTACAATCTTAAAGCACAATATATTATAGACAATACATATTTTCATAAATGTGTACTGAACTAGTAATAATTATTTTTAAATGCATATTTATAATTGAAAAAGTGGCATAAGCAAGAATTCCTTAAAATTTAAACAGTTTCTGTTCTTTTGAATTAACTTTTTAAAGTATTACGGAATTTAATTTTTATGCTCGACATTAAGTATTTGGCGTATATATATATCAATTTTAAAGTTTCATAAACGAAATGCCTTTCATTTTTAAAATATACTATTTTACGCCTTATGCAAAATTTCGATTTTGGTGGGTCTTTAATACCCTTTCCGTTTCCGCGTTAGGCAGATTCCGGCTTATGCAGCAAGAATTAATGTTATTTTCTATGGGTTCGCCGGGACTTTAAATATTTTCCGCGGTAGACAGATTTCCGGCTTATACAGAGTCCGTCTTAGACAGAATTTACTGTATGTGTATATGACATACGACACTGTGGCAAATATTTATTCTTTCTTCAATTAGTGCCCATGATTTTACGTTTGAAAGAAGTTTAGTATATTATTTCGGCTATTTCGTCTAATTTTAAAATAATCTTTACTTTATTTAGTTGCAGTATTTGCTGTGTTTAAATGTGTCAAAATTTAATATTCGGAAATAGTGACACGGATAACGTGCTTGTAAAAGATATCCAAGGATCCATACGGATAACTAGCGTTAATTTGATCGGCCAATGTTCCATATTCTTGGAATATCTGTAAAATACAAACTAACAGTCACTTTTTAATTTCGTTACGTTCGTGAAGTTTTAACTTCGTTATAAATAATAGCCAGAGACAAATGCTAAACTATTTAAATTTTTTCAGTGCGAAAGGGTTACTTCGTAACGGAGCCTGCACACGATGGAGATAGAATTTAAAAAATCATGCTTGAAAGTTATTTTAAAAACCATGATAAGTTCAGTCAATTAAGATACAGTTTTCGAACAAATTGCAGTTGAAAGTAGATTTCTTTGTCCTATATGACAATGTAAAATTTGAAAATGTGCATTGTTTTGAAAGTAAAAAAAAAAATGCAGTAAGAAAAATTGCAAAACTGAAATCGTCAAGAGTTGCTATACGCAAAGTAACGTAATTTTTACCCACAGAAACGTTTGTCCTCCATAAAGTAGATCAGTGTTTCTCAACCTATGTGCCGCGAGAGGTATTAAAATGTGACGCCAGGGTTTTTGACAAATAATTAAATTGCATTGTGTCGTATCAACGAAACGACATTTTCTATTTATTATGTACTTTCTTATTTATTTACTCCTTTCCCCGTATTAACGATTCCAGCGCGCCACTCCTCCCTTGTCCCCGCCCATCAGATTCGGCATTTCTTTTTACACCATGAATTTTCCTTCAACTCAGGGAGCAGCCGCTTTCTCCTTTTTCAATTGCGATTTGTTTTGGCTGCATACCGCCACTTGTCGGTATGTTTGGTTTGAAACATACGTTTTTTTTCTGATTTTCAAATTAGTTCTGACGCTGTGACGCAGGAATGATGACTCCCAGCGAAAAAGCTAATTGCGTAGGTTGATACTTCGAAACCAAATCGAAACTAATGTGAAAATCAGAAAAAAAACGCATGTTTTAATCGAAACAAACGAACAAGTGACGCCATCTATGATCGAAGTTTGGAACTTATTTTTTCATTCACTTCAACAAAACTTTCATCGTGAGAAGGATTTTAGTCCAAACCGTACTCCTGTCCGACAATTACTCGATTTTATATTGAATTTTGAAATGTGTCAGGGATTATTTGGACACCCTGTATAAACATTGCATTTAACTTCCGTACTTTTATTTAGTATTTTTTTTTTTTAGAAAGAAATAATACTAGAATTCATATGCATACAATAAATTTCTATTTTAAAAAATCTTATTGAGCAAAAAATTTTGAAAAACGAACTATCAGGGAATGGCAGTGGTGGAAAATTGGCGCAGGGGAGGAGCCTATTGACACCACTGATATTTTATTGTATTCTTCACCTTAATAAAAGCTCAGAAATTCTGTCCTTAGATAATCCGAAAAATTCTACAAAAATTTAGTAGTGTCAATAGGCTCCTCCTCTACGCCAATTTTCCACCACTGGGGAATGGTAAAAAAACGCACAATCCTTATAAAAAGAGAAAAGAAAAGAAATATTTCAATACTTTGATATAAAAAATCTGAGGACATCAGAAGCCAAGGGATGCAAGTGACAAAATTTCGATTTGGAGTAAATTGAGTTCAAAGATAGTTGACGTTAAAGTTGAACATCAGTGATAATTGACTGAATTTAAATAGGAAATTGCTTCTTGTTTCACAGTGGTCTTTGAACTCTTATTTCAATAAATGTAAAAAAAAGTGCAATTTTCTTTAAATTTATAATTAATCCTTATTGATCATTATTCGGCAAAAGTGGTTTATCTCTAAAACACAACACATAAATAGAAAATCACCTGAAAAGAAAAAAAAAACGTATTTCGAGGTCGTCTGTGCACTTAGTTGAATTTTCTCAATTTTGTCACTTATACTTCTTGTTTTCTGTAGTCCTCATATAGATTCAATATCTAAACGCAGAGCTCGCAGCATTCTTAAATTTTTCTACATTCCCATACTTTTATTTAAAATGAAACATTTTCGTGGTTAATTCTTTTAACATATACAAAAGAAGTCTGCAATAAACATTATTTTTAAATAAAACTAGCAAATTGAGAACATTTTAGAAAAGTTTCAGTCCCTGTAACCGCAACTCGGAAAAAGTTTCAATAAAGATTATATCAACTAACATCTTCGATTGACAGTTTTTTCGCCATTCGCATTCCCTTGTAATAAAATCGACTCCCTAAATCAAGTGGTAGGCATTATTCAGCTTGTCTAGTAGAAAGGCATCTAATAGATTGTTGCTAAGCACGTAAAGCTGTTTGACAGTTTCTACGAAAGAAAATGTTTTATGGCTGTTTTATAGTGTGTTACGATTAAAAAAATAATTCTTTAAGGTACCAATAAATGTCAAATTCTAAAAATATGTCATGTAAACGTACGTTATTATTTTCTTCAGAATTGTATTGCATGTTTTTTAAAGCTATCCTTGTTTTATTTAAGTGAAGTATATCATATTTTTCATCATTAATGTTCCAAATATTTAATTTGTAATCAAATCATGTAACCCCTAATAAATATAATATTTTTATTAAGTTGAGGAGAATTCGTTAAAATTAATTTACCTATCGGATATACTAATTATTTAGCATTAAAAATGAAAAAAAAATCATGTTTAACTCCATGAAATAAACGTACAAATACAATGGAGTTACGAATAAAGAGGACGCGTCATATAGTGTACTGCCTACCAGTTGAGAGTGAAGTAACTGAGGAAGGTATTACAATATGGCGACTGTTTTCTTTTAATTGGATCAATAGTATATCATTAACGCTGGGGCAAATTTCTCGCCAGTAAATGTGAATAGAAAATTTACTCTTATTTAAGAGACTTCCATGGAAATATTTTCTCACAAATATGGTAAAATTTCTATTTATAGTCTTTTGTCAGTTTGCGCAGGTATTATAATCTTTTACACTGATGCTAACAAGTTGTAGTCTAGGTTGTCACAATATGGCGGTGACGCAGGGACTGGCCACAACCGAAATAAGCTTCCGCGAGCAAAAAATGATTATATGTTTCTGACATTATTTGTCGCAGAGATTTTCCAGAAAACAGGCGTTTAAATAACAAGGAAAAGTCTGTATAAACTTGCTGGTGAGAGTTTCGCCCGGTGGTAATCAACCCCTGCGAAAGCAGTTACAGTTGAGGCTTCGCTATTTTAGGGATATGTCTGTTTCTCTTAATTAATAATTCCATGACAAACACCTACATCGATTTTGTTACATTTCAATCTAGGCTGAAACTCTCAGTTAATGACACCTAACCAGTAACTGACACTTGAATAAAAATTTAACTCAAATAAGCAGACAATAAGTTTTTGTAGAACTCTGCAAAGTAATGTCATCCAGGGGTAACTTAGACACTTATTTTTATTTCGGAGTTAATATATTCACCTCTAGTAGGCCAAGAACACATTAAATGAGGAAGGAACTTTATTTTGAGGGAATTATTTTCAGGGCTCTTACGCATCAAGGGATTTAAGGAATTTTAGTTGTTTTTTTAGTACGAGAAATTTCTTAAAGTACTGGTCGCTCTATCTGAAGATAGATTTTATTTTATTAAATAAGGAGAATATTACTTTACGAAAATTTTGATAAAAGGTGCTTGAAAGTCCTTGAAGCATACGAACCCACATCCTATTTCTAAAATTAACGTAGTAGTTTTACTTATGTATTGCAATGCAACCGTCCCAAATTTTTTTTAAAGTTATACCAGTAGAAATTATTTAAAAGATGATTGTGACACATTAGGGTCATAATTTATAGTTAAAAGTTATTTAACTTAGCTTAATGCAGAGATGCCAGTTCTTTGTTTCAGGAATTTGACTTCTCCAGTCTCTGACAAAGGTGTCAGATATTCGTTATACTAAAAAAAAAAAAATGAAATCTATTTTTTAAACTGTTTAAAAATTATAATAATAAATTAAATTTATCTTTTTATCAATACCATTAAAATTTAAATTTTTCTACTATTATCTGACACCAATTATCAGTTACTGGTTTATAAATGTCAGTCATTGAATATATGCATTAATAATAATTTAAAATCTAAAAAAAGACAAATACATCTGCAGTATGTTATCATATATTATAAGGTTTGTGTATTTTGTTTTTATAATAAAGATTAAAGTATTTCATTGCATAAATTCTTTGAAATATAAAACAATTTAAAAAAAAAGTCTTTGTTAATAAAGTGTCAGACACTGCTATACTGTGTTTCAGTTATTGGTTTTTCAAAATAGGACTGGTGACAAGTACTGGAGTTATTGACCATATTCATGAAAAAATAAATTTTTATTAATAGAATGCATAATTATTTTTAATTTTGTCAACAATGTTTTTCTAATGCATGTATGCTATATAGAGACATAAGTATAAAATTAATTCAAAAGTTTGTAATAGTGATTTGAAGAAGAAAAAATTCTTAACCTCTCAGTTATAGGGATTTCAGCCAACATAAAAAAAAAATCCTTATATTATATCGTACACACTTTATATTATCGTTTCAGAACTAACCCTTTATGTACTGAATTATAAATTGATAAAAAGTTTATCTTTTAAAGCCTTTTTCGTGATTTTTTTAAACTAACTTCGAAGATTTACAAAATCATTTCATCAATTTTATAAGGATTTTATAAGGATTGAAGGATTTAGAAGGATTAGTTAAATTTGAATTTACAGAGATTTTGTGCAATACTTATAACCCCACTCAAATCTTTTATTTTAAATCTTTTTCTTAGAATTTTTTAGAATTAGGAAATGTACAAATATAATGTTCTGACAATAGGAATATAGAAATATATCCGAATTGAAAAATCCCCCCCCCCGCCCAGCTTTAAGAAAGCTTAAAAGATGCAAAGGAAAAATAATTCATCCTTTTAAAAATATTTTGGTTTTCTGTAACCAATAATGCTTTTGTAACAAGATATAGTTATGCATTTATAACTCATTCTAAACTGTATTACTACTAATCGATGTATTAAATGAATTTTATAATAAGTCATTTTAATGGTACTTATAAGTACCGTCAGTAGATAAATGGTGAAAAATTTTTGTTAATCTGAGAAAATATAATATAAATGTGTACGAAAATATTCAAACAGCTCTTTCGTGTTACTCACACTTCTAAAAGCATTTTTTTTTTCAAACGAATACACTTTTAGAAAAAAAAATCTCCTTTTAAGGGGTCTTAAACCTTTTAAGCGCGTCGAAAATTAATGAAAAACTTCAAAGTTTGAATTAGTCTATCTTCAAAACCTTTTTTATGTTTAAACATGACATTTTGAAGTAATCGATGTATTAAATGAATTTTATAACAAGTTATTTTAATGGTACTTATAAGTACCGTCAATAGATAAAGGGTTTCAAGCACCACAGTATAAAAATGCAACATAGGTGCCATCTTTTGTGCATATTTTTTCCTCTAAATTTTAATGCTAATTCTTGCCTTATGTAATTCAGAATTTCGACGGTAAAATAGGGCAAGCATTATATAATAAAAAATGCTAAAAGAAAATTATAAAAAATTTTAGTTATGCATAATTTCTTAAAATAATTAATAAATCACCGCATAAATCATATTGAAAGTTTAAAAAAAAAGTCAAATATGTTCTGCAATATAATTAACTTTCTTAAAATGAGGATAGTATTGACGTTTCAGATTAATATCTAACAGTAACTCGTAAAAAATTCAGTAAAAAGTATGTTACCTAACAGCTTGGATTGACAGTTTTTTCTTTTTTTTCTTTCAGTCATAATAGAAATGCCTGTCTAAAACAAATTCAGCTTATCTTGCAGAATAATTTAAACACGTTTTTTCGAAATACGCAAAGCTGTTTGCTAGTTTAAACGAAAAAAGATTACTATGGTTATTTTAAAGGGTGTCAGGATTTTAAATATAACTCTTTATGATACCTCAGGAAAATATTATTTTATGTATTTATATGATAAAGGAAAAAACATTCCCATGAGTAAAATTGACGTTATTGACGGCGGCAAAACCTGACCAATAAATTTCGATTTTACTGCATTTTTCTTAACATCTAAACATCATAGAATTTCAAGGTGTCAGGATTTTAAAAGAAACACTTTATGATACCTCAGCGAAAGATTATTTAATGTATGCATATTAAAAAGGAAAAACTCTTCCGTGTGTAATATTAAAGTTTTTAACGGAAGCAACACCTGGTCAATAAATTTCGCTTTTACTATGTTTTTATTCAATATTTTTAAAGTAATGCTTTATGATACCTCACTAAAAGATTGTTTTTTTCTATGCGTATTATAAAGGAAAACATGTCCATGGGTAACGTTGACGTTATTGACGGAGGCAACATCTGACCAATAAATTTCGCTTTTACTACTTATTTCTTAACTTCTAAACACCATCATCTAATTTCAAGTTGTCAGGATTTTTAATAGTAACTTTTTATGATACCTCAGTAAAATATTATTTTATTTATGAATATTAGAAAACATGTCCGTGAGTAACGTTCACGCTATTAATGGACCCAGTAGTAGAAACTGTGCAGCATGGCAGCCGGCGCTGCAGATTATTTTAAACCTATCAGATTAATCCACTAGCTTAAAAAGAAAGGCTGGGCTTAGAAAAAAGATGAAATTTACTTTTAAGTCTCTAGATTTATGGTATTTGTTTCATAATTTCATTATATTTTCGTTATAAAAGCAAATTTTTCTTATTTTATGGGATATTGTTGTTTTAGTAGGCTTAGTCTAGCAGTATCGGGTCGTAGATAAATTTCAGTACGCTGGAGACTGACACAGAAAATTCTGCTTCTGGGTTGATGGAAACAACACCTGGTCAATAAATCTCGCATTTACTACGTTTTTCTTCTGGCTTTTAAATGTAACTCTTTATGATACCTTCTAAAAGATTATTTTATATATGCTTATTATAAAGGAAAATCATTTCCGTGACTAATGTTGACGTTATTGACGGAGACAACACCTGACCAATAAATGTCGCTTTTACTGCATTTTTTTAACGTCTAAACATCGTACAGTTTCAAGGTGTTAGGATTCTAGAAGTAACTCTTTATGATACATCACTAAAAGATTGTTTTATCTGTGCATACTATAAAGGAAAAACATTTCCGTGAGTAACATTGATGTTATTCTCGGAAGCAACACCTGGACAATAAATTTCGCTTTTACTACGTTTTCCTTCAATATCTTTAAAGTAACGATTTATGATACCTCACTAAAAAATTATTTTATCTGTGTACATTATAAAGGAAAAGCATTTCCGTGAGTAACATTGACGTTCTTTATGGTTATTTTCTGTTGTAACACCATTTTTTCCAAACTTGACAAGGTGGCCAGAAACTTTTGAGAACATGCGTTTTCTTTTGAAATTAATTTTGTCAATTAAATTTATTAATATTTATTTTTATTCCATGAATAAGTTCTTAACTGTTATGTCAATTATGTCATAATTTTATGTCTATAAGTATCACTTTGAGATTCCTCTTCATATGGGCATACTTACAAATTAACCAAAACTTTTATGCTCGCCGGAAACTTTTGACCACCACTGTAGGTGGCGGTACGTTCTTAATATTGTATTATTTTATTTTTAATAAAATACGTAAATTGAAAAATAAATTAAATGAAAATATTCTTCACTACATGTGATCTAATGTTTGTGATCTATTTTGATTTAATTATTTTACGTTTGTATTAAAATTTCTTTTTCTTCAAACGTAAATAATATATAATGAAGTCGGATCGTAAAAATTGTGGAAAATATTATTCTTTTAAACTTTTTTAGAAAGAAAAAATCTACATTGACATGCATATTTTTAATTGTTGGACACATTTTTAGTATACTTAAAAAATATATAAACAATCAAGAACAAAAAACTGTTTTGCGAATCCCCATAAAAGGAAAAAATATATTAATATTTCAAAGCTTATCTAACCAGAACTCAAAATTTTGTTATTGAAGAATAAATCACTTAACCCTTTGAATTGATATTTTTTTACCTACTTACCTTTCTCCTACTTTAGGGGTTTCAAGACCCTTAAAGCTTCAAAATTTTTGAAATTTTATTTTATTTTTTTTTCGGTATTAAACTTCTACCTTTTCTGAACATTTTGAAATAATTGTTTCCTTGAAATCCCTATTAGAAGAGAAGTTACGGCTTTTCGAATTACACCCGCTCAACAGCTGAAGCGGTGTTTCCAAAACTTTGATGTGATTTTTTATGAAAATAACGTTTTCCTGCATTACGCGCACGGTATCTAAAAAAAAGTTCAGAATATTTTTTCATGAAATTTTCAAAACAAATGTTTCATGTTAGTCTGTATAAACTGAAGCAAAAATTTCATTTTTATGGTTAAAAAAAATATTTTTTTAGGTCATTATACTGTTGAAATTTTCAAACTTTTGTATTAGCTAAATACAACTTTGTATTGAAAATATAAAAATGCTTTAAATACAAGTTTATTTAGGCTGTGGGTAGGTATTGTAATCTGAAATATAAGTACATACCAAAATTTTCATTCTGGTTGCAAAATTTATTTTTTAACCCTGCGCGTAAGCTGTTGTATCAATTTTCTACTCATCAAATGTCTCCCGGTTTTAAAATCATCAAATGTCCCCGCCCCTTTTAAATACTAATTCTGCATCTTGCATTTTTTAAATACATGGAATGAAATAACATACATCTCTCATCCCAATATAAATCGTATTTTAAAATCATAAACACTTTAAGATATTAACTTTTGAAAATGGTATTTTTTCCCTTTTTTCCCTTTTTTATGAGTTCTGAGACTCCTTAAATTCAGTAATACACATTGTTCAGCTTGTCTCGCAACATGCCACCTAAGGCAGATCGCATACTGAAGCGAATCAAGCAACATGTCGTTCTTCTTAGGAAAAAAGAAAGATTAAAACAAAGAAGAAACCGTTTTTTCTCCTAAGCGAAACACCATGTTACGCAGTCACCCCAGTGTGCGGTCTGCCCAGCAGTTCTTTGCGAATCAAGTAAAGTGACAGATTCAAAGAAAAAATACTTTATGGTTGTTGTAAAGAATGTCAGGATTTAAAAAAATAATAATTCTTTATGTCACTAATAAATGCCATATGTTTAAATTTTCTCTTCTAAAAATATTTCTTAGTTTTCTTATATATATGTGTGTGTGTGTGTGTGTGTGTGTGTATGCATAAGGCGTTTCAGTATTAGTATTTTATGTTTTCCAGAGTAATATGTAAACGACACTAAAAAAAATTGAATAAAGAATACGTCACCTAACAACTTGGTTTGATAATATATTTTTACAATTTCTCTATTTTCATAATAAAAACGCCTGCTTAAACAAGTGATACACATTTTTCAAGTTCTCTTGTAGAATGGCATCAAACAGGTCGTTGTGAACAAATCGACAGATTAAAAAAAATACTTTATGGCTATTTTAAAGGTATAACGATTTAAAAAATAAACTTTATGCCTCTAATAAATGTCCAGGTTTACATTTTGCATAGTAAAAGTATTTTTTTTTTTAATTATCTTTAAAAATGTGCCCCATGTTTCTTGGTGTTGATGTCTATGCAGGGAGTCCACTGTCAACGGCGTCGAATGGTTAATTTATAAACCATTCACCATAGACATACAATTACAATTACAAAAATGTTTTAAACGAGGTAAAGAATTACTTTTAAATTCCTTTTGATAAAAAAAAATCTTTTCTTAACTCTTTCAAGTGCAAGGTACTTGTATTCGTAAAATGTTGAAATAATTTAATGACACCGGGATTTATAAGAGAATTTATTTGTAAACAAGCAAAAGTATATATTCGCGTACTTGATAAAGGTGAAATTTTCAGTATGAAATTCCGGTGTCAATGTGGCGATTAGGGATTAAAATTATGTGATGCCGTGACGGCATCACCGCTCTTCAAGGGGTTAAAAGGTGCGAAATAAAAATTTTTATACGGTCCCTCGTTCGTATAAGAGGTATTTAGTAAAAAAAATTCCTTTTACAATAATATAGAGTTAATGTAGACATAATAATATAGACAAATAAGTAGTATACACAAAAAAAGTCCCATTCACCGGAAAATTTACACGGTGCATTAGGGCTGTATTATTTAGTGTTTTAATGCATCAGTGCGGCATTATATCGTTGACTGTGCAAAGTTGCCAAATGTGTGGAACGAACTTAATTACAGATTAGGTGTTTGTCGCATTACGAAAGTTTCCCACATGGAACATTTGTAACTGTAAAAAAACTTGAAATGTTCTTCTTTATTTTCATATATCACTTATTATTATATGTGTATTTTTTTTTTAAAGCACAGTATAACTTCAAAAATCCGGCATCATCGGAAGCGAGACTATGCCGGATTTTTGAAAATTCCCGATTTTTGAAGGAATATCAAAAGTAATACTATATTCTTAATGGTGTCTTTAGCCATAGTTTAAATCATTATTAAGTAATAATTATGTAAGAAAAATAGAAAATTAAATTATGAAAAACTTACTTTAATTGATATTTTCTATGTTACAGAAAATTAAATGTATGATAAAGAGTGAAATTAGTTTTTCACTTGTAATTTCTTAAACATCGATATCAAATTTGTTTGCTTCAATTATCTAGGCTGTTATTTTATTTGTGGAAAATATCTTCTTATAAAACAATAATAACCCTACAAACTTACTGGTGAGAATTCGGAATCCCTAAATAAAAATTCAGCCAGATGCGGAATGCCACATTGCTGCGACATCTGGCTGATTTTTTATTGGGGATTCCAAATTCTCAACAGTAAGTTTAGATAGTTATTATTGTTTTATAAGATGATAGATCTTCCACAAATAAACGAAAAGAAAATTGTTATTCAAAATTTCCCGGTTTGAATTCCAACACTAGTGAGAAGTCGGTCGATTAGTAATGACGTCACAACTCTTGACCTCTGGCCTTGAGCATTTCGATGTCAGCGCGTACAGACAAGGAATAAAAACCGTCTAACCTTTTAATTTAATTGCGAGCTTTATAATATATTTTTGGTGCTAAATAAAGAGAAATTTTCTGTTAAAATTTGCTGTAAAATAATTTGCATTAGCATGTATGTTTTCTATTTAAAATATAAAAAAAAATACTTATTTGTGTTTCACTAAAATTTAATTAAAACTTTTAAACTTAATAGACATCTCTTACTAATAATTTATCCGATTTACTTCATATTCTTGTTTCGTGATGTTTTAGATTTCGTTTTTATGGAGAAATACAGGCATCATAAATTTATATTTTATATGCAATTTACTTGGCAGTATCTCCAACAATATATAACGTTAGTTTTAAGAAGAAATGCTTTGTTCAATATTTCTCATACAGCAAAATATATCACAAAATCTCCCGAAATTAATAAATATTCCCACTATCTGCGATGCTTAATACTGTTTTCCATGCCACAAGTAAATATATACTTTCCAATACAAATAACGATTACACAACAAGCTTAAATAACAGTAGGGAATTTTACTTATGTATCCAAAAAATATAAAAAGCTAAAAAATCATTTTTTCCGTTTTAAGAATAAAACATAAATATTATGTAAATTCTCTTTTATGCAAAATGGAGTAAAAATGTAACAATCAAAATTAGCATATTATAGTTGCAAAACTAGTTTTTGTTTTAAACTTTTACTTTTAATTGACTTACTTAATTTTTTTTTAAATTTACACCATATTTTTGTTTTATTATACTGATATTTTAGATCACATTTCCATGTAAATAATAAATCTCAGAAATACATATTTCATATGATTTTCACGTGAAAATATCTCAAAAAATGTATATACTTACCTCTGAAGCAGAAACTGTCTGCTCACTATTTACTTTTCAGAAAAAAATCTTTTTCAAAATACGTATAGCTATCAAATACGCAGGGAATATTTGCGGCTTACTAACGTTTTCAATATCAGAAATAGATATTAAATTCTGCAATTCAAAAATGACAAGCTTTAATAACAGACGAAAATTTTACTTGTGAATTCACAAAAATTAAAACGTTCAAAAAACACTTTCAGGATTAGGTAAATCGCGCAAATTTGGTAAAGAAGCTCTTTTATACAAAAGAATAAAATATAATACTCAAAATTATTACCACATATCTCGCAATTTTAAATTTTCATTACAGCTTTCAACCTCAATTAGCATATTTTACAAACAATTTGTATAATTTGTATCGTGTTTTTGTTTTACATTAATAATGTTTTAAGTTTCGTTTCCATGCTAAATACAAAGCTCGGGAATGTATATTTTATATGCGTCTTACATGCCAATATCTATGATTATATATTGCATTACTTTGCTATAGATATGTGCTGTCCACAATTTGCTTTTCAAAGAAATCTTTTACGTATAATTTACTTATGTGTTCCGAATTAAATGTTATTGAATTTTACTTATGTATTCAGAAAATGTAAAACTCAGTAAACGCACTTTTAGGATTAAGAAAACACATACATATTATTATATTATACTATTTTTTACGAAAAAAATTATATGTAATTTTCAAAATTGCCATATCGTGAATACCAAACTAGTTTATTTCATTTTACTTCTAACTTTAATTGACATATTTTTTTTTTAATTTACTTTATGTTATGTTTCATATTATTAATATTTTATATTTAGTTTCCACGTAAAATAAAATTATCAGAAATATACATTTTATATGCTTTTAACATGGCAAGATCTCTGAAAAAATATATCCTTACCCGTCATATAGAAACGTTCTGTTAACTATATGCTTTTCAGAGAAATATTTTGCAAAATATGCGTAGTTCAATGCATAGTTCGATGCATGTAATCTGTGACATTCAATACTTTTTCAAAATCACAAATAGATATTGAACTGTGTAATGCAAATAATAATTACATGGCAATCCTTAATACAGGAAGGAAATTTTGTTTATGTATTCATAAAATGTAAAAAGCTGTGAAAGCACTTTCAGATTTAAGGAAAATGCATAAATATTGCATCAACGCACATTTGTACAAAATGATGTAATATAATACTCAAAATTATTACAGCATACATGCAAAACTAAATTTTTATTAAATCTTTTAAATTCAATTAACATATCTGTTAGTAACAATCTGTAAAATCTATTTAATAATTTTATTTCACAATAGTAAAGTTTCAAATTTCATTTCTATATAAAATACAAATAGCAGATATCTATATTTTACATGGTTATCACGTGACAGTACCGCTGAAATTATATATCCTTACCCCTGATACAGGGATGCTCTCTTCACTTTTTTTTTGTTTTTCAGAGAAATCTTTTGCAAAATACATGCACTTTTTAAATATGTATGTATGTGATGTTTAACACGTTAAGCGCCACGTTAATCACCGGTGACTGACACTGAACTTTCTGCTTAGAACGCGACATTCACCGATGACTGACGGTCTAAAAAATGATATAAAACTAAAAATATATACAGTGAAAAAAAAATACTTAAATAAAGTACTTAAAACATTGTAAATTTTTCAGCTGCAGTGTCAGTCACCCTGTTAATACCGTTTTCAATATCACAAAAGAATATTGAACTCTGCAATGCAAACAATGATTGCACGACAAGCTTTCTTAACAGAAGGAAATTTTGCTTATGTGTTCAGAAAATCTAAAACGCTGTGAAAGCAATTTCAATTTTAAGAAAAATGCATAAATATTATATAAACGCTCTTACTATAGAAGAATTATATATAATACTAAAAATTATAAAAACTGCCAAACTAACTTTTTATTAAAGATTTAAATCTCATTGGATATATTTTATGAACTATTTGAAAATTGTGCTTCATGTTTTTATTTCGTAGAATAATATTTTAGATTTCATTTCCATGCAAAATACAAAGATTGGTAATCTATATTTTAAAATCTCACATGCCAATATTCTCTAATATACACTCATGGAAGTAATAATAAAGAGAAACTGACATATCTTTAAAATAGTGAAGCTTCAACTGTAACCGCTTTCGCAGACGTTGTTTACCGCCAGTGGAAACTTCCACCAGTAGATTTATATAGAATTCTTCAACTTATTTAAACGCCTTATTATTACAAAATTTCAGTCATAAATAATGGTAGAAACAGATTTTCATTTTTACTGGTAGCAGTTTACTTTGGCGGTAATTAACTCTTGTGTTTCCGCCATATTGTGACAACCAGGGAAAGAAACTGACAGTTTTACAAGGTGTAATGACACCAGTATAACAAATAGAAATTCTTACGACATTTTTGAGAAAATTTTCCATTAAAAAGATGCTTAAATAAGACGAAATTTTCTATTCAATTTTACTGGTGGGATGTTTTTCCTGGCCGTAATCAAAAACTGAAGACCCGATTTAAAAAAAAGCAGCCGCCATCTTGTGACAACATCCACAGTTACTTCACTCGTAACTGGTACACAGTACACTATATGTCTCCTCCTCCTTATTCACAACTCCATTTATACAGTGGTGGACAAAACTTAAGGACCACAGTTATTTTAAGCGGTTACAGTTAGAAATAGTTCCGCAGCAGAACGTGTAAACTTGCATCAATGTGGGTAGTACTCTGTTTTGTAAAACCTATGCAAATTTTGTACTTCCGCTTTTCTCGATCACGTGACAGCAGAGATAAGAGATTTTTGGCAGTCGGTGGGTGCTATGAGTTGTCATTAGATGTAAAAATTGAAGAAGATGAAGTGAAGCTTGAACACTGAAATTTTGAACAGGTCTTTGAGGCATAATTTAGATAATATTACTCGTTTAAGAATAATCGGAAAGTTGGTAGGAGGTCGCAAAATGAGAGATGTTGCCCATGAATTTGACATCACGTACAGTATTCTTCCTAGGCTATGGGCGGTATTCCAAAAGAGTGGAACATGTACCAGGTACACGCACGCATTCAGGTTTAAAGAAAATGCATAAATATTGTATAAACGATCTTTTATAGAAATGAATGAAATATAATACACATTAGTATTACACTATACTTTCCAAACTAGATTTTTATTAAAACTTATAATCTCAATAGCTACTTTTTACGAACAATTTATAAAATTTATTTCAGGATTTTTTTCCCCTTTGATAAGGTTGAAAATCTCATTAATATGGTTTTCATGAAAAATGCAAATTTCAGAAATCTATATTTTATATGCATTTCGAATACACATATCTACAATACTATTTTATTTCTCTGATACAGAAATGCGTTGTTCACTATTTGCTTTTTAAAGAAAGCTTTTGAAAAATATGTGTCGTTCTTAAATATGTATGTAATCTGCGACATTTAATACCGTTTTCAATATCACAAATAGATATTGAACTCTGCAATACAAACAATGATTGCACGACAAGCTTTCATAACAGGAGGAAATTTTGCTTATGTGTTTATAAAATGTAAAACGCTGTTAAAAAAATTACAGTTTCAAGAAAAATGCATACATATGGTATCAACACGCATTTCTACAAAATAATGTAACATAATAGTCAAGATTATTTCAGCGTGCTCGCAAAACTAAATTTAAAACATTTAACTCCGTTTTTTTTAGGATTTCTAAAATGTATTATATATTTTTGTTTTACGAGAGTAAAGATTCAGATTTAATATCTATGGAAAATACAAATCTTAGATATCTGTATTTTTCACGGTTTTCAGTTGACAATACCTCTGAAATTACATACCCTTCCTCCTGGTAAAGAAATACTCTGTTCACAATTTGCTTTTTAGAGAAATCTTTTGTAAAATAGTAGTTCTTAGATATGTATGTAATATGTGACTTTTAATACCGTTTTAAACATCACAAAAAGTTATTGATGTCTGCAATGCAAACGATGATTGAACGACATCTTTTAATAACAGACAGAAATTTTATTTATGTGTTCAGAAAATGTAAGACTTTTTAAAAGCGTTTTTAGTTTTAAGACACAGTGTTTAGCACAAATAATATACATATTGTCATATTTTACGAAAAAAAGAAATATAATAAAGCAAATTTCCATGGCTTAAATATCAAACTATTTTATTTCCTTTTACTTTTAACCCTAATTGACATCTTTTTCTAACAAATTCAGAACTTTTACCTTATGATTTTGCTTTATATAATTATACATTTGAGATATTTTTTCCGTGCAAAATACAATTATCAGAAATATATATTTTATATGGTTTTCACGTGGCAATATTGCTGAAAATACTTATCCTTACACCTGAAGTAGATATGCTCCGTTACTATTTACTTTTCAAAGAAATCTTTTGAAAAATATGTGTCGTTAGTAAACATGCATGTAATATGTGATATTTCATACCGTTTCCAATATCACAAATAGATATTGAACTCTACAATGCAAACAATGATTGCACGACAAGCTTTCATAGCAGAAGGAAATTTTGCTTATGCGTCCAAAAATTGTAAAACGCTGTGAAAGCATTTTCAGGTTTAAAGAAAATGCATGAGTATTGTATAAATTCTCTTTTATAGAAATGAATGAAATATAATACTCACTATTATTACACTATACTTTCCAAACTAGATTTTTATTTAAACTTATAATCTCAATCGCTATTTTTTACTGACAATTTATAAAATTTACTTTAGCAATTTTTTTCACATATAATATGGTTTCCATGGAAAATGCAAATTTCAGAAATCTATATTTGATATACATTTCGAATACACATATCTACGATAATATATTTTATTACTCTGATACAGAAATGCGGCGTTCACTATTTACTTTTCAAAGAAATCTTTTGAAAAATATGTGTCGTTCTTAAATATGTATGTAATCTGTAACATTTAATACAGTTTTCAATATCACAAATAGATATTGAACTCTGCAATACAAACAATGATTACGCGGCAAGGTTCATAACAGAAGGAAATTTTGCTTAGGTGTTTATAAAATGTAAAACGCTGTTAAAGCATTTAGAGGTTCATGAAAAATGCATAAATATTGTATCAACACGAATTTGTACTAATTTCCATGTTTTAAATATCAAATTATTTTATTTCCTTTTACTTTTAACCTTAATTGACATCTTTTTCTAACAATTTAAAACTTTTACCTTATGATTTTGTTTTATATTAAAATATATTTGAGATTTTTTTCCGTGCAAAATACAATTATCAGAAATATATATTTTATATGGTTAAGTGGCAATATTGCTGAAAATACTTATCCTTACACCTGAAGTAGAAATGCTCCGTTACTATTTACTTTTCAGAGAAATATTTTGCAAAATATGTGTCGTTAGTAAACATGCATATAATATGTGAGGTTTCATACCGTTTCCAGTATCCCAAATAGATACTGAACTCTGCAATGCAAACAATGATTGCACGAGACGTTTTAATAACAGAAGAAAAATTCACTTAGATGTTCAGAAAATGTCAGACGCTGTAAAAGCTTTTTTTTAGTTTTAAGAAAAACGCACAAATAATATACGTAATTCTGCTTTTACAAAAAAAAAAGAAATATAATACTACAAATTACCATGGCATAAAATACAAACAAGTTTATTTCATTTTACTTTTAACCTTAATTGACATCTTTCTCTAACAATTTGAAAAAAAAAAAATAATTCATGTTTTTGTTTTATATTGTTAGATTTTTTCGATTTTGTTTCCATGCAAAATACAATTAACAGAAACCATATTTTATTTGGTTTTCACGTGGCAATATCGCTGAGAATATATATCCTTACGCCTAATGTATAAATACTCCGCTCACTACTTTCTTTATCAGAGAAATCTTTTACAAAATATGTGTCGTTAGTAAACATGCATGTAATATGTGAGGTTTCACACCATTTCCAATATCACAAATAGATATTGAACTGTACAATGCAAACAATGTTTGCACGAGAAGTTTTAATAACAGAAGAAAATTTCCATTTAAATGTTCAGAAAATGTAAGACGCTGTAAAAGATTTTTTTAGTTTTAAGAAAAACGTACAAATAATATACGTAATACTGTTTTTACGAAAAAAAGAAATATAATGCTCTAAATTACCATGGCATAAATTACAAACAAGTTTATTTCATTTTACTTTTAACCTTAATTGAAATCTTTCTCTAACAATTTGAAAAAATTAATTCATGTTTTTGTTTTATATTGTTAGATTTTTTCGATTTTGTTTCCATGCAAAATATAATTATCAAAAACCACATTTTATTTGGTTTTCTCGTGGCACTATCGCTGAGAATATGTATCCTTACACCTGATGTAGAAATACTCCGCTCACCACTTTCTTTATCAGAGATATCTTTTGCAAAATATGTGTCGTTAGTGAACATGCATGTAATATATGAGGTTTCACGCAGTTCGTTTTCAATATCACAAATATATACCGTTAAATGAAAACAATGATTGCAAGACATGCTTTTATAACAGAATTAAATTTTGCTTATGTGTTCAAAAAATCTAAAACACCTTGAAAGAACTTTCAGATTTAACCCTCAAATGTCGTGATTTGCCTTTTGGCTACATACCCAATTTAGTTTTCTAAAATGCTATTAGAATAATATTGAAGCTCTAATGCCCAATGTTGCCAATAAAATGCATACTGAAAATATTATTAAATCAATTTTCAACATATAAATGGCAGCACTAGTCCTGTTTAAGAATAAAGATAGATTTATTTTTTCAATTGTTGCTACATGTGCTTTTTCTTTTATTTGGAAGCTTGTAAAATACCCTGTTTTGCATAGAGCAACTAATATTTATTCCTTATCATAGTTCTTAAAATTCATGTGTGTTTAAGATTATAAAATTTTGTCTAGGAAAATTATTTTTTGAATTAAAGCCTTGTGTTGCCGACTGCCAAAAACCAGTTTTTTAGCCGTAAACCATATGTAAAACAAAATAAGATTTTTAAAAATATTTTTCCCATCATTTATTTAAGAAATGAAAGCTGAAAAACATTTTAAAATTTATTTTTAAAAAATCAGTCATTTAAGGGTAAGGGAAAATAGATAAATACTGTATAAACTCTCTGTTACAGAAACGAATGAAATATAGCACTCAAAATAATTACGCAATACTTGACAAACAAAATTTGTATCAAAATCTTTAAAATCAATTAACATCTCTTACTAACACTTTGAAAAAAAAATTTCATATTTTTGTTTCACAATAATAATATTTCAGATTCCATTTTCGCGCAAAATACAAATCTTATAAATCTATATTTATATGGATTTCACGTGCCAATATATACGATTAGATGTATCATTACTCTGATAAGAAAATGCGCTATTCACTATTCAATTTTCAGAGAAATCTTTTGCAATATCTGGTAGTTACTAAATATGTATGTAATCTGTGAGGTTTAATACAGTTTTCAATATCACAAACAAATATTAAACTTTGCAGTACAAATAATGATTACACGTTACGCTTTAATAACAGAAGGAATTTTTACTTATATATTTAGAAAATGTAAAACGCTATAACGACATTTTTAGTTTTGAGAAAAAGAGATAATTATTACATAAATACCCTTTTATACAAAATAATTAAGCGAAGTGCTCAAAATCATTATACCATACCTTCCAAACTGTTTTTTTTTTTTTTTTTTTTTGGTTTTTTTTTTTTATTATTAACTTCAATTTACATATATTACTAATGATTTCTAAAATTGAATTTATGTTTTAATTTCCCATTGATAATGTTTTCGATTTTGTTTCCATGTAGAATATAAATCTCAAAAATCTGTATTTTATGTGGTTTTAAATGCAAATATCTCAGAAAATGTGTATCATTACTCTAAAACAGAACTGCTCTGTTCACCGTTTGGTTTTCCGAGAAATCTTTTTAAAAATATGTGTTACTATTAATGCATGTAATTTGTGATGCTTAATAATGTTTTTAATGACACAAATATATATTAAACTTTGCAGTAAAAATAAATATCACACAACAAGATTTAATTTTAAAAAGCAATTTTTTCTAATTTATATATTAACAAGGACTCCACTTTTGGTGTTGCTCGCACCTATCATTGAGACCTGGCGCATTTTAAAGCCGTATATTACGAAGTTTGAGAGTCGATAAAAATTTTCTGTTCAAATAATATTTCCTGTTTTTACAGCAGCACAACTTTCTGAAAATGCAATTTTCGAGACCACTTATCGAGACCACTTCTATTAACATTGAAGTTTTTTAAAGAGAAACATTTATAAAAAAAAATTAATAATAAGTATAAAATATCGAAAAAAGTTTAAAAATTCCTTCAAGAAGCCAGGAATTTAATTCTGAAAAATTGCAACATTATATTCACATTTTTGGCCGGTGAAAAGTTGGCGTTTCTTTTCAAAAGTACAGCTTTTCGGTAAACCTAGCCAAATGTCATAGCTGTTTGTCTTGTGTGAGGAGTAGTTTGGACTTCAGTAGAAATTGTAATGTCCGATCTAATTAACCACAGTAATTTTTCTAAATTGTGTAAAAATATTAATTCACTTTATGATTACTTTTACCAAAGGACCATTTAATGCAGAAACATTCCACTTTAAACATTCGAAAATTTATTCCATTCAATTTCAAAAGAAAATTGTTTGCTTATTTTGTATTTCACTAAAAAATAGTTTTCAATGATCCTGAGAGCTTTTATAGATATATATTTACTATTTACATATTTATCGTCAGCATAGAAAAAGAAAGAAAAAACCTAATTCGTTCTTATTTATGCTATCAATTATCAAACAAATCACAATCTGATATAATTCTAATATGTACTGTACATTTACTTCCCGGATAAAGCGGGCGGAAAAAAAATTGCAGCGCCATATTTGGAGACTTAATTCACTTTTGGCGTGAAGTAAACAAACAAAAATGTAATAATAAAACAATTAAATGCATAAAAATTATATAAAATATGATTTTAACAGAGAAATTTTTTCGGTTCTCTAACTTTTATGTATAGGGCTATAAAATGCACCAGGTCTAGATGCTAGGTACGAGCAACACTAAAAGTAGTTCCTCTGTAAGTTAATATTTACTAAAAGGGGAAAGAAAACATTTACAAGGCAAATAAATACCTTTATTCAGATCGACATATTTCATCGCTCAGACGGCGATATTTTCAAGATTTATAGTGATACAAATATGTCCACAAAAAAGTAGTAATTGAAAACTGGAAATCAAAAATCACGTGATCTAATGTGCAATGAATGCAAGTGCAATAATAAAAATGGATACTTGTGAACGTGAATTATTTTATACTATTGTTTCGTTTTCTGCAGAGCATCTCTTTCGAAATTTCTGGTATATCCAGGGAGGCTGAATTATTACACATATATTCTCAATCCGTAAAAAGATTGCTAAACTCTATTGCAGTTTTCCATTTAAAAAAAAAATTATGAAAATTTTGTATTATTATAGATTTTGAAAATATCACTCATATTTAACATTGAAACATGTCGATCTGAATAAAGACATTTATTTACGTAAATGTATTGTTCTCCCTTTAAGAAAGTGTTAACTTAGTGTGATGTTTAAATGATTTTCATATATAATTTTATTTTCTTATTTATTCAAAATTGTAAAACGATGTAAAAGCACTTTCAGATTTAAGACGAAAACATAAATAATGATAAAAATAATTACTTAATTTTAAAAAATCAAAAAACCTGGCTGCATAAAAAGCGAACTAATTAATTATTTCTCATCAACGTTTAAACTATTTTTTATATTACTTACCTATTTTTTTTTTACTTGTATTGATGTTTTTTAAGTTGTGTTTAATTGTTAGTTCCTATCTATAAATACTGTTTTATTGAGGCCTATAGATGTCTATGAAGGTTAGAGATGCAGTAAAGCTAGAGATCCTACCTACACAACTTCCAAGTTGTGTAATATTTAAACGGAGCTTCTGACTGTAAAATAGTCAATGAAACATCGTCTTCATTTTGAAAGACCTGTCCAATGATATGCCACTGAATATGGTGCGTAAAATTTTGTTTTCGTCTCTACCGCCATTTTGCATTTTATGGTCACCATTTTGAATTTATAAAAACAAAACCTAGCCTATAACCATCGGACGATTGAGACGAATCGATATAGACCTCATTCGTTGGGATGTTTCGAGTGTATAAAGAAATCCACACACCCAGATACGCGTGAAACACATAACCTTTCCTGGCAATAGGGTAATAAACACAAATTAATGAAATATAATATTCAAAAATATTATACTATACTTGCCAAATAAAATTTTTAATAAAACTTTTAATTTCAATCGACACCTCTTACTAACAATTTGTAAAATTTACTTCATGCTTTTGTTTCACATCGTTAATATTGTATAAATACTTTTATTTACAAAATAATGGAATATAAATACTCAAGATTATCATACCATACTTGTTAAAATAGTTTTTTTTTTTAACTTAATTTACATTTCCGGGTAACATTTTGTAAAATTTACTTGATATTTTTTTATTTCATATTATTAATATTTTATATTTCGTGCCCATAACAAATAAAAATACCATACATCTATATTTTATAAGTTCCCATGGGGCAATATATCATAAAATATGTATCCTTATCCCTAATGCAGAAAAGCTCTGCTCACTATTTGCTTTTCCGAGAAATCTTTTACAAAACATGTGTTACTACGTGTGTGAGATGTTCACGGAATATCTCACATATTACGTTTAATACCAATTTTTATATCGCAAATATATATAAAACTTTGCAGTACAAATAATTATTACGCGACAAGATTTAAGGAAAAAGAAAATTTTCGTTATTTATTCAGATAATGTAAAACGATGTAAAAGCTATTTCAGGTTTAAGGCAAAATCATAAATATAATATAAATACTCTTTTTTAGAAAATAATGAAATATAATACTCAAGATTATCATACCATACATGTGAAACCAATTTGTTTTTTTTTTTACTTTTAACATTAATTCACATCTCCTACCAACAATTTGTAAAATTTACTTCGTATTTTTTATTTCATATTATTAATTTTCATTATTAGGTTTCATGTCCGTAACAAATAACAATATCAGAAATCTATTTTTTATAGGTTTTCGTGTGGCAATATCTCATAAAATATATATCATTACCCCTGATGCAGAAATGCTATGTTAATTATTTGCTTTTTAGATAAATCTTTCCAAAATATCTATTACTACGAACATTAAATATGTATGTAATCTGTGATTTTTAATACAGATTTTTATATCGCAAACACATATAAAACTTTGGAATACAAATAATGATTGGACGACAAGATTTTAGGAAAAAAGGAAATTTTCGCAATTTATTCAGAAAATGTAAAACGATATAAAACCACTTTCAGGTTTAAGACAAAAACATAAATATAATATAAACACTCTTTTTACAGAAAATACTGAATTATAATATCCAAGATTATCATACCATACCTGCCCTACAAGTTTGTTTTTTACATTTAACCTTAATTCCTATTTGCGACTAACAATTTTTAAAATTCACTTCATATTTTTTTATTTCATATTAATAAAATTTTAGATTTCATGTTCATAACAATTTATCAGAAATCTATATTTTATAGATTTTCGTGTGGCAATATCTCATAAAATATATATCCTTACCCCTGATGCAAAAAAAGCTCTGATCACTATATGCTTTTCTTAGAAATCTTTTGCAAAATATGTGTTACTACCAGTGATAAATATGCATGTAATCTGTGAGCTTTAATACCTATTTTTATATCGCAAACAGATATAAAACGTTGCAGTACAAATAATTATTACACAACAAGATTTAAAGAAAAAAGAAAATGTTCGTAATTTATTCTGAAAATGTAAAACGATGTAAAAGTACTTTCAGGTTTAAGACAAAAACATAAATATAATATAAATACTCTTTTTAAGAAAATAATGTAAGAAAAACTCCCGATTATCATACCATACTTGCCATACTAGTTTGTGTTCTACTTTCAACCTTAATTCACATTTCTGACTAACAATTTGTAAAATTTACTTCATATTTTTTGTTTCATATTTCTATTAATTTAGATTTCATGTCCATAACAAATGATAATATCAGAAATCTATATTTTATAGGTTTTGGTGTGACAATATCTCATAAAATATAATCTTTACCCCTGAGGTTGAAAAGCTCTCATCACTACTTGCTTTTCCGAGAAATCTTTTGCAAAATATGTGTTACAACGAGTGATAACTATGCATGTAATCTGTGAGCTTTAATACTGATTTTTATATCGCAAATAGATATAAAACTTTACAGTAAAATAATTATTACACGACAAGATTTTTACTTCATATTTTTTTATTTCACATTATTAATATTTTAGATTTCATATCCATAACAAATAGCAATATCAGAAGTCTATATTTATAGATTTTCGTGCGGCAATATCTCATAAAATATATATCTTTAACCCTGATGCTGAAAATTTCTGTTCGCTATTTGCTTTTGCGAGGAATCTTTTGCAAAATATGTGTTATTAAATATGCATGTAATCTGTGAGCTTTAATAATGATTTTTATATCGCAAGCAGATATTAAACTTTGCAGTACAAATAATTATTACACGACACGATTGAAGGGAAAAAGAAAATTTTCGTAATTTATTCAGAAAATGTAAAACAATCTAAAAGCACTTTCTGTTTTAAGACAAAAACATACATATAATATAAATACTTGTTTTTATAAAATAATGAAATATAATACTCACACCTAAATTCCATACTTGTCATACTTTTTTTTTTTACTTTTAACCTTAATTCACATTTCCGAGTAACAATTTTTAAAATTTACTTCATATTCTTTGATTCATATTATTAATATTTTAGATTTCATATTCTTAACAAATTACAATATCAGACATTTATTTTTTATAGGTTTTCCTGTGGCAATCAATGTCTCATAAAATATATATTCTTACCCCTGATGCGAAAAGGCTTTGTTCGCTATTTGCTTTTTAGATAAATCTTTGCAAAATGTGTGTTACTATTAAATATGCATGTGATCAGTGTGATTTAGTACCGTTTTAAAAATCACAAATAGACTTTAATCTTGGCAATGAAAATATTGATTACACGATTATCTTTAATAAGAGAAGAAAATTTTTTTTATGAGATCAGAAATTGTAAAACGCTTTAAAAGCATTTTCAGGTTTAATAAAAACGCACAAATAATGTATAAACGCTATTTCATACAAAATACTGAAATATAATACACAATATTATTACACCACAATTGCCAAATACAATTTTTACTAAAACTTTTAATTTCAATCGTCACCTCTTACTAACAATTTGTAAAATTTACTTCATTTTTTGTTTTATATTATTAATGTTTTACATATCGTTTACATGCGTAATGTTAAATAAAAACATATAAATATTATATAAACACTCTTTCATACAAAATAATGAAATAAAATACTCAGTATTATTTATTACACAAACTTTCCAATTTATATTTTTTCTAAATCTTTTAATTTTAATCGACACCATTTTCTAACAATTTGTAAAATTTATTTCATGTTTTTGTGTTTCATATTTTTAATGTTTGTTCGACGCATAAAGTTTAATAAACATATATATTGTACGAACGCTCTTTCATGCAAAATAATTAAATATAATACTCAAAAGCATTACACCTTACTTTCCAAATTAAATTTGTTCTAAAACTTTTAATTTCAATCGACACCTCTTACTAACAGTTTGTAAAATTTACTTCAGATTATTAATGTTTTAGATTTAGTTTCCATGGAAAGTACATGTCTCAGAAATCCATATTTTATATTCATTCCATGTGCGAATATCTACGAAAATGTATATCATTTTTCTGATACAAAAATGGACTGTGCAATATTTGCTTTTCAGAGAAATATTTTCCAAAATCTGTGTGGTTATTAAATATTCATATAATCGGCGATATTTAATACCACTTTCAATATCACAAATAGATATTAAACTTTGCAGAACATATAATGATTACGCGACAAGTTTGAATTACGGAATAAAATGTATTATTATTTAGGAAATGTTAAATATTGTATAGAAGGACAGGTGTAAGAGAAACGCATAGTTATTATGTAAGTACACATTTTTACAAATGTAGGAAATACAAAAAGTTATTATACTGTAGCGATCGCATTTCACATGATCAGTATAAAGCGAGTTACTGGCTTAGAGCAACTGGATTGGCCTTTTGCTCGACGCTAACGTTCTCGCCTCCTGATCATGAGATCCCTGGTTCGTATTCCATCAGCGCTTTACTCTTTAAAGTACCATACATTCTCCACTACAAGTCTTTTTCGTAAAATATAGGTTAATTTCAAGCAGATTAAACATGTTTCGCACCAGATTTTCTTTCTGAAATAATTTTTTTTTTTTTTATTTCAGTAGAATATCTGTAAACATTTTGTATGCTTATTTATATATCTTTGATTTCTTTATTATCTTGATTATTATGACAGTGCACTTAAAAATTCACGAAATTCGAAAATAACTCGCCCTTTTTAGTTTGAAGAATTATATAACTAGATGCTCAAATTTATCTGATGTAAAAAGTATTTTTCACTTTTGACTCTTCTTCGAGAGATAAATTAGTTGATTAAAATCGTTGACAAGTTAGTTAATAGCCAAGAGTAATTTTAACAATGAAGAAACAACCAGAAGTTTGACCATACCGGAAAATAACCGGCATCTTACCCCAAGAGATAACAACCGGCATTTTACCTCAAATTTTTTCGTCGACTCACCCCAAAGTATTGGGTAAGACGCTGGTCCACCCACTGACGCGAAGAAGCGGGAACCGGCCGCCATTTATGCTTTGTAGGAAGGCCAGGTACCAGTACTCTATAAAAACATAATATTTATATCTCTGGTGTTTAAAATAAGACTTATAAAGACAAATAAAGAAGTGTCGAAAACGATTTTTGACACTTATTAGAAGTGTTAAGACGAAATAGAAATAAAAAAGAACCACTTATTTTTTTTTTTTAAAGAAAGCAAAGTAATATTAAATTATCAGTACGAAATCCTCTTCCTTACAACTGAACGGCGTTTCCTTACAGCGCACCGCGTTTATGAAAACTACGTGATACGGAATCTTGTACAACACGACATCTCACATTAAGTTACCCTACATAAAATGCATATTCTACTTCAATAGGGCTTTTACGTTTTAATATTAGATGATTAGATTTATTTATAATACTCGTAAATAGATTTAACTGTATGTGCACTTTCTTTCATTATCGTAATATTTGAGAGTATTTTACATCAAAATTAAACATAGTTGCGAATGTCCCAGTTTCAATGGTATAATATAACAGTTCAATTTAAACTATTTACAACAAATCATACTAAAATTGAAGGTAAACTAACCTAGCTTTTCCTTACAAATGTTCAATAAGTGCATTTTCAGTTTCACAGCACACATCCAATCTTCTTACAGTTCCATTGTTCTCACACTTTCAGCAATGGAGTCCGGAGTTATGGAAGAATAGCCTGTCAAATTCTGTGTCTCAACTATGGCAAATCACGGACGGAACCTCTATCTATTCCGCTACCTACTGCGTTGGGTTGGTTGGTTTGATTTTTGACGGCCAATTATCTACACGAGGGATATAGGCCCGGGGGGAGTGCCCTCCGTGGGTGTCTTTCTAAGGGAGCCTAATCCGTATTAACGCATGGAAGATCCACGGCTCGAAGAAAACCACGAAAACTCCGAACGATTAGGCCGACGGGCGCGATTGGGATCGAACCCAGCACTTCCCGTCTACCAGCTTCGAGAGCAGAACCTCTCGGCCACCCGCTACCTACTGCAACCGCTGAATATTTCACATACACGATATTTTATAAACCACCAAAGGAAAAATTTGCATGGCTCTAATGGCTTTTTAATTTTCAGGCAAGCAATAACTCTTTACGCTCAGGAGTCGTCATTTTACGTATGTGGCACTGCAATCGAATAAATAACAAAGCAGTACTCGCGCATGTGCTTATTTAAAACTGTTTGAGTTAATTAAAATAATAAAATTTGTAAAAAATCACCATAAAATCAAACATTACACAGGACGCGTTTCGAGCTAAAAACATAACAGCTCGTCATCAGCTACAGCAAACACGTGTCCGCAAGCGAACAACGTCAAAAATCAACTCTTACTCATGCCAGTTCATTTTTGACCTTGTTCGCTTGCGGACACGTGTTTGCTGTAGCTGATGACGAGCTGTTATGTTTTTAGCTCGAAACGCGTCCTGTGTATTGCTTGATTTTATGGTGATTTTTTACAAAGTTTTATTATTTTAATTGCTTCAAATCGCCAGTTTTCGCTGCTGTTTCGCTGTTTGAGTTACTCTTTATTTGTGATCTTGAACCAACACTCCACAATGTTATCAGTTGATACTATTTAAATTTATAACTGGGATATCATTTTAATACCAGCCTGTACTTCTTTGTAATCAATATTTCACAAGATGTCCATAATCAGCATCTTAAATACGTATAAATTTCAATTTATTTTCGTTAAAATTAAAAAAAAAGCTTTAAAATCTATATATTCACTATATCTATACAATTACAGAAATATTCACTATCAGTTTTTGAGACGAATCTATCCGTGAAATATTTGTAACTATCAAACCGATCTATAATCTGAAGGGTTTTACTACCTTATCAAGAGGAGAGATAGTGATCTATTTCGAAGTTAGGGATTAAGATTACAGGATATATCGCTATGTTATGAAAGATCTTTTGCCAGGGGGTTTAAAATATCAAGAGATGCAAAGTTCATTTCAATATTTAAGAAGAGAGTACACTCTAAATTAAAATGTCTGAAATTCAGACACTTAAGTGTCTGAAATGGAGTGTTCAATTTTCAGACATTTTAAAATGTCTGAATTTTTTCAGACACTTTTTGCGTCTGAATTTCAGACACTTCAAACGTCTGAATCGCATCCATTTTTTTGTAAGCATCATACGTAGCCATGTTTGACCACGTTGAATCCTGGAAAAATATTTGGCTGTGGTCCTGTCCCCCCCCCCCCCCCAATACAGCCTGATTTTTTTGGTGCTCTCAGTTTTGGTATACAATTTTCGTTACGTTGATAATTTAAATCTTTTACGACATTGTACTGATTATAATCAATATCTTGAACTTCAGGAGTAGAACAAGATTAAAAAACAAAAAATATTTATCTAAATATTAGATTTTTTTTAATTTATTTTGTTTTTAACCTTATTTTACTTTAAAAGTTCAAAATATTGATTATAATCAGTACAATTTCGAAACAGATTTAAAATATAAGCTTTACAAATATTACACATCAAATTTGAGGGCACTACAGTCGTAGGGGGACGGGGCACTTCCCAGTTTGCCCTTCCTTTAATCAAGAAGTACTTTTGCAAAAAACGCAACTCTGCATTATAGTTGTCTAAATTGAGATGTCCGGTATTCGGGAGTATCCGCTGTGGAGGTTAATGGACATTCTCGAATAGCGAACACCTCTATTTAACGAATACTTTTTTAATCAGCAGACATACATATTTGTATATTTTTACCTCAAAAAAGTAGACATCTCCAATTATCGGACAAATTCCGCGGTCCCGAAGTGTTCGCTATTAAGGGCTTTTAAGGTACATAGATAAATATATATATATATATATTTTATAATCTTGTCCTACTCTAAAAGTTCAAAATATTTATTATACTCGGTTAAATGTAGAAAAAGATTTAAAATATCAGATGTACGAAACTTGCAAAAATCCCACCCCCCCTCCCTCCCCCCAAAAAAATGAAAATAAAAAAAAATATATTGCCACATAGGCAATTTTACATATACATAACTTGATAATCACAACAGCCATTTAACTATGAATAATGAAAATAAATAAATAAATATTCTACTTTAATAACATTGGGGAAAAAATGACTTTGGTATTTTGTTAAATTTATTTGCGTTTTTAAACTTGTCCTACTCTAAAAGTTCAAAACTTTCATTATAATCAGTGCAAGATTTAAGATATCAGCTTTACAAAAATTCATGCAAAATCCCCCCCTCCCCCCCCAAAAAATGAAAATACTTATTTAAAAATTATGTTTTTAAAAAATTTATATTTCCACATGGGCAAGTTTTTATGTAGATCAGAGGGTACTCACAAAAGCTATTCAACTATCAATAAAAACAAATAAGTACATATTCTATATTAAAAACACGAGGAAAAAATAACTTATGATTTCCAAACTTCTTTCGTCTTAAATATATACAGTAACATCTGTCATTTTTGTATTTTTCGTATAAGTGCATATAAATAAAGTTACCACAATTTTAAATACGAAATCTAGTTAGAGGTTTTTACTTTTTCCCATTATAAATTTCAAATTACTTTTTTATTAAAAATAATAAAAAAATCAGTATTAGAGTTGATTGCAAATCAAATACATATGTATATTTTTACAGGCAGCTTCATATAACAGACCAGTCTCATTTACTTTAATTATCTTTTTTTAATCTGCGGTTTTATGCCAGGAAGTAAGAAAGCATTAGGTCATCTTTCAAAGTTTTTTTTTCTTTACTTCCTTGTGGCCGTCATTTACTGCGAGATAAAAATTATCCATTGAAACTAAGAACTGACATTGAATATATAATTCGTAATAAAAAAGAACGTCATAAGTTTAAAAATATATACTTCTAGAATTAGTGGGGTTTTTTGCGAACAGATTCAAAACTAATTAAATTTCATGCAGGATTTTGTTTAGTACAATAAATAAAATCATAAAATACACTAATTTTACTACTATAAAGAAACTTACTTGAGTTGCTGCAAGAGGTAAGAAATATTCCTCGATTTGAAATTTTAAAAACTACCACAACCACAGTGAGGGAGAAAGACTTTCATCAGTTTAAAAGGTAATCCCATAATACATCCGACTAGCCATATTTAAAGAATGAGATGTTTCATCCTAAAAACAGGACCCGCCAGACAAAAGTTTCTTTTTTTTTACCAGCTTCGACAGGACGAAGATGAATAACACAATATTATTGATATAAATTGATACGAGTTAACACTAAGCCCATTGCACACGCTTTGTAGAATTTCCGGGTGTAATCTTCAACCGTCGTCTACTTCTGTTCTGTGTCTATCCCGCCCTTGTATCGACGACAGCTTCTAAGAGACATTTGATGTCGAGCACACACGTCAGATGTATGTATTCAATAAATAAATAATCCAAGTTAATACGAATTAAAATCACAGTACTTCACATTTCGCAAAAAACGAACTAAAATACACGCGTACATAAAAACAAACTTTGTTTGAATTACAACGTATACCACTTCGAACGAAGACATCTAAAACGCATGCGCAACTGGGAGTGCTAGTGCCCCCTGGTGGTTATTGCGTCGGAAGAATCAAAACGTCTTAAATTAAGACACGTTTAAAGCAATGAAGTGTCTTAAAATAAGACGTTTGCGGATATTTTAGACATTATTCTCAGTTCGTTTACACCATGGTCATAGTAAGACGCTTATGTATCTTAAATTAAGACATCTATAGTGTCTTAATTTTCAGATTAAGACACTTAAGTGTCTAAAATTCTTTTTCAGTCACATATGTGTCTAAATTTAAGACGCTTCTATTTGCAGTGTATAAATGCTATTTAATGCAAAATTTGAAATGTATCATTTCAAGGAGTAAAATTTAAGTTTTGAAATATTTTTAAAGTATTTTAACAATTTTATTTAGTAGATATCCATTTCGTTTATAGTACGGGATGTGTCGTTATAATTTTGGATGGAATTTCTCTAATCAGATAAAATCGAGGATAAAAGATTAATCTGTTTTAAAAGTCATACTGTATGGAATTTGTTTGCATTGTTAGTTAGATAAATTATCAGGATGGTTTTAGTATATTGCATATCATCCTATCGTCATTTGTCAAATCCTACTGCACCAACCAGGGTTCCTACAGGTGCTTGAATTTTCCGACAATAAAATTCTTCGGTACCAGTATTTTTTATGGAAAATCTCTCTTCGAAATAAGGCAAGATTTCGTCCGTTTAAACTAGATTTATTTTTCTATAATTTTTTTTTTTTATATTTGGCCTTGAAAATAACGGTACCAGTACGAATCCTGATCAACTAAAAGAATTGGTTCCTAGCAGTTCAAATTTTGCTATGCACATTAAAATATAAAATAGCACAATGGCGTTTTTATCGTTTTCTGCAATGCTGAAGGAGGGGCATTGGAGGTTAAGGCCTATATTGCTTTAATACACGAAACCTTGTAGTTAAATAAATAAAATATAAAACATGTTTAATAAATGGAAAAATGGAAAAGTTTATTCAAGGAATTTTAATTATTTAAAATCACAAATTATGACATGAAGTTTAAAAATATGATGTTTTCACACTCATTATAATAATCAATCTTTACATTTTCATTTGGAACATTCAATATAATTTGTTAAGTAAAATTGGTCAAATTGCCATATGAGTCGAATAGCTTTCTTCCATTATGCTCAAACATCCAAAAGCAAAATCACATTATTTGATAAGTCCTATATATTTCAAAACTATAAAAAACAATTATAAACATTACAAAAATCATTATTTAATTACCACCTTTATTTACCCAGAATTACAAGCATGTCTAACCGTATATACTTGTGCATGTGTCAACCTCAAAATGCTAGTAAAAAAAAGGTCCTTCGGTTTGAATGCCAGGATTTTTGAATGTTTTTCTTGAACTTATAAAATGCAGAATTCATAATAATTTTTACAGTTCATTGGGTTGAAGATTTTTATGTGGAAATAATGTCTATAAAACCCAATTACATTTTTTTTCTGGAATTTTGTAGAAGACGTATAGGGAAATATATGTGGTTAAAAAATAATAGTAAACATAACATAGATATTTTGAATAAGAATGCGAGAAATGTGGTTATTTTTCAAAATATTTTTTAACCCTTCGTAACAGCGACCTTCACAGATTTTTTAATCTTTAATCACCGGTAATTCCGAGTACAAATTTTTGTCAAATTTAATCACAGAAATTCCACAATTATATGAGATAAAAGTCCCGTATACGCAAGACGTTCATCATTGAAAGTTTTAAATAATAACAGTTTGTCCCTATTTGAATTTATACGGAAATTATGTATTTAATGCATTCTGTGTTAAGAAACCTATTAGCACAAAACTTCACAAATAACTTTAGGCATATTTTATAGATTTAGATGAATAATATAAATAGTATGAAATTATCTAAATTAATTAAAAATTTCGCGTTATTCTGTTCTCCTAATTAATCAAACTTGTTTGTTTAAAAATTTAATACTAGAATTTTCTACAATTGCCTAAAAGATTAAATTACTTTTTCTTAGGCATCAAAAAGAAAACTGGGCATATATCAATGCATATGAGATATTAATTCCACATCTCATTACGACAGCATCATTAAAGAATGTCAAAGTCTAGCATTTTTCGGATGTAGAATAATTTTACATAATTAAATTTCTGGCTTGCATTATCGATAAAATTTCATTTATCTTTGTTTCGGACTTTGGAATCAGAGTGAGGGTTGGTTCTTTCAATTACGAAGATAAAATACCTTTAAATGGAGAAAGTTCATGAATAAGCCTGAATGTTTATTATGGAAAATTATATTAACTAGTTAGTGCCTGTCAAGATTTGACGGTAAATAACTTGAATGTTTCATTAGAAAAATTCTTCAATTTTTATTTAGTTGCTTTTAAATTAATTATTGAATGACGAATTACGTGACGAATTTATATATTCCATAAGTGATTCTTATTTCGTTAAGGCGACAGATGGTGCTGCCAGTCTAACATATTCAATGAAGTGAAAGAATTTTAAGTTTATAATTTACAACTAATTATGCTTGCTTTTTATCAGAAATTTACCTAAAAACACCGGGTAGAGAATTTATTTTTACTTACTATGACCTCTTTTTTTTAAAAAATACAAGCATAAAAGTGGGAAATGGTTTAAAAATGTGGAAATTTTTTCCATCTATACAATAAGGCCATATTTGTATAATTTATATGCATTTCAACAGTTATTCATACAATAAAATGAATAACTATGCATATGTTTTTTTTTTGTTTTTTTTTGATAGCTTACAAAGTATTAAAAGAAAAATAAATAAAAAAAATTAACAATCATGTATAAATTCATTAAATCAAAAAATAAAATTGGAAACAATTTGCTAAAAGTATAAATCTATCAAAATGTATCTGTTGAACTTATGTGAAGGAAACAGATTAATTTTTCAAAATAAATGTATTATTTTAAATGATGTGAATGTTTATGACTTTACTTAAAAGAAAAAAAATCTCTATGCCAATATATATATATGGCGTGCATATCTATATATATGCACGCCAAATTGATCTTTACTCCATGAATACATTTCCAAAAATGCATCACTGAAATTACCCAGACACGTTTTATAAATAGAATAAAATATTCTATTCCAAAAGAACCTTATAGAAACTTCCTTTCCCTAGTTAAAGAACTTAATTTACATGACTTTCAGATGCTTATAATAAAAGCTTGCCTTTGAATTGATATTACAGCCATTCAGAATCAAACTCCAAGGATTTGAATAGACAAAATGTCTAATTATTAAGCTTTCTAGACACCCCCCCCCCCTTCCATATGCTTCTAATATTTTCTTTGCGTTTATGCTTCAATCCAGAGAATGCCCAAATTTGCTTTTAAAAAGTTGGAATTCCTCCTTTAGGAGGAACTCTTTCATGCCTGTTGATAACAATATCTATTTTAATTTATTTACATAAGAAAACTACACGGCCATTAAAAGTTGCCATGAATTTTATTTCTATCTGCCTCATTCTCTAGAAACCTAAATTTGAAACTTTACGCAGAGAACGATTTTTAATATATATTTTTTATTACATGAATTTTATTTTACATTTTTTGAATATTAAACCTGGATATCAAGGTAATTTCTTTTATAGCTCTTATACGATTATTTTTCTTTCTTTTCGTTTTATTTTTTACGCAAATGAATGACAAACTTTTTCTTTCTGACATACTCATAACACATATATATTCTTGGTAATGGTCAGAAAATGTAATGAAAATTTTAGATCAGCTCAATTTATTTAATTGATAATTACATGTAAAATATTTTAGCTTAAATTTTAAATACAAAATCATTATTTTTTCAAAATGTTTTTGAGTGTTAAATTTCATTTAATTATAAAAGATTCAAATAATAATAGATGACAAAATAAAAACCCTATAGCTTCTCTTCCTAATAAAATATGTCTTTATTAAAATGAATTATAGTCAAAAAGATTACACATTTTGCCAGGCTTGAGATTAAACTTGCGTTCTCTACAAAAATTCAGAGCTTTAAAGTGCTGCGTTAACCCGCTACGTTAGCAGGAACTCGTTTTACTTCCTTCTAAATTTAAGAGGTTCGAAAACCAGTTGACGCAAACGAATGTCTTGAATCCATGTCTCGAATTTGAGTTCTGATCTTACAGAAATAGTTTTGCGTTTTAATATTTATGCGATTTTTTTCAAAGACGTAGCTACAACTTAATATGCTAGTTTCCTTCGTGTATAACTATTGGCAATTCATAAGATGAATCACCGTCTATAACTTTTAGCCTCAAATCACTGTGTTTATCTTCTGTGTGTAATATGACCAAAACAATATGACACCCCCGAAATAAACTGTATCTAGCTCTTAATATAGAAACAATATTTTTAAAATTGTTAATAATGCTGAAAGAGCCAAATAATATTAACTTTGTGAAAGAAAGAAAAGCTTGTTTGCAGTAAGATCAAATAGCTGACGAACTTAACAACTTCGACCTAAGATGTGATAGTTCAACTGAGCCAGCATCTTTGCCCATGTGCAGCACGTCACTCCAAAGGCAGACTTGTACTTATATACTGCGCATGCGCAACTGTAGAATTTTGATTTAAAATTACGGTTAATTAATAAAATATTTGAACAAACGAATAGACGATAACAAATCTGTGGTCAACTAGCTTTCATTTAAAAAGAGATTGGTGTAATTTGATCCAGTAGTTTCTTCTCACGGACTGTCGAAAGAAAACGCTTAGCGTTTTAAATATATAGATGTTATATTTATTTGTAATTTCAAGTATTATATTACTGATTGTTTTATGCTACTTCGAAACATAATGTAATGTAATATTTAAATTCGTCAAATGGAAAGAGGTCTTCTCCAATCATGGATAATTTATTTTTATTGAATATAATTATGTGATTTTTTATTCACGTTGCTAATAAGACGTAAAAAAAAGTATCCAGGCGAGTGCTCGAACCTAAAGATCTTTGTTTCAAACCCTAGCCTGGATACGTTTTTACTCTGTTGTTTTACGCCTTGTTAGCAATATAAATAAAAATTCACGTCACTGAATTTTGATTTCTCTGGCGTAAGTCATCGTTTAAAATTTATCATTTTTATTAATTTTAATCAAGTAAAATAGCATACAGGGTGGCCATAATAAAAACACCACTACTTCAAGCTCTCTATATATTGAACTACTCAGTGTATGAACTTCAAATTTTGTCCAGATTTTATTCAAGACACGAGGAAACGAATTACGCGAAAAAAATAGTTTGCAAAATCATCGAAACTAGTTTGCAAAACCACCAAAAACTAGGTGGGTAATTTTCCTTTAATTTGACGCATGATTAGTTGCAAATAGTCTATTTTAAACAGTTATAATATACCACTGAAAATATCACCATCTAAAAAAAAAATCTAAAAAATGATTTTCTCTTTGTAGGGGACAGTAGCCATATTTGGACCGCCGCTTTAATTAGACCATTGCCATTCTGCCGTTAATTACAGGAAAAGACTCCATCTACCGCTGAAATTCTACTCTTCAGAATGATGTCACTCATGATTAGAAGAAGCAGCCGCCTACTACGTGTTGTTTTCAGACAATTTTAAAAGAAACCTAAATTTTGCTAATTTTTTCCTACTAAACGTAAGTGAATATTTTAAAACTAAGGTAAGTTGTTATGTTTTCATATACATATATGAATTCATCTCTTTATTGCGCATATTTTTCACGCAGATTTGTTTGATTTCGTTTTTGTTCTTAGTCTTGAAATTAACTTTTTTAAAAAATGGCGCAGTTGCCGTAATTGGGCCAATTTAAGTTGCTTAAATTGGACCAGATATGCTATCATAAATTTGAAAAGTAAGTAATGAATTTTGAGGACGGTACGCTTTGTACACTATTACACTATTTCTATTTTTTTAATGGATTACTATCTCCATGGAAGTTTTTTTTTTTTTTTTTTTTGATATCTGGATTAATTTTTTATACAGTTTAGGACTATATAAACATAAAAATATTTTTTACATGTCTATGCAATAAATTTTGTTTGCAATGTATTTTATCTTGTATGCAATTGTATTTATTTTCTTTGAATTCTTTATTCCTACGGCATATTTGCTTTTCAGAGCTGAATTCAAACATTTTCCTCCTGCAGAATATTTGTGATGGAAGACTTTTAACGTTTCTGGAGGGTGGAATGATACTTTTTTGCCATTAAAACGCATAAAATCTCAAACCTTGATGAAAAGGTTGATAAAGACATAGACAAACTGTCTGAAAGAAAAATACCCATGACAGCAAAAGCTGTTAAAGATATAGGAAACAAAAAGCAGACAGTACTTTTGTGAAGAAGTTGACCTGCAACAAGGCTACAGCTACAAATCCTCCTCAAAAGCATAAAAATCATTAGAAATCTTATTTCTCTTGCTAAATTCAGTTAAATCAAAGTACAGAGGAAGCCAAAAACAGTTGTGTTAACATCATCGCCATATAGACTAAACCTAAAATGAAAAAAAAAAGAAAAAAAAGACAAAAAGGAAGCTTTCACAGCACAAAATCAATTGAAACATCGAGTTTTAAAAAATAGGCGTAATACAATTAGCAAGAAAATGATTGAAGAGAAGAACTACAAACATAATGTAAAGAAAACTTCTGTTGCAAAAAAAGAAGTCTGATAATCCAGAATCTAAAAAGAAAAATATAGACAGTGATGATTGGTCTTGCCTAATTTGTAAGAAAAATAAAATAGCAGAAATGATTCAGTGTTCAGATTGCCATATACGGTTCCATGTTGTGTGCGCTGGAAAACAAAAACAATAAACAAAATTCCTGTATAAGCTTTGCATCACTCCTTGCATGATATTCAAGAAACTGACAATTAGTTCCGTAATTTCTATTCTTAATTACTTATAACTTTGATTTATATTTTGAATACATTGTGATTTAAAACAATCACTCTTATTTTCAGATATTTGATTTCATTATATTTCATTGCTGTTATTCTGTTTGATTGTTTCATTAATCGCAAACTTTGCTTTTAATAAAATTAGTTATATTCCCTATTCATTAAAACAACCTGATATTATTTGGTCCAATTTAGGAGACTGGGGGGTCCAACTTAGGCGACCTGTTGCTGAATTTGGACCACTTTTGACAAATTTTTCAAATTAAAATAAAATTTAAAATTTTCCAAAAGAAATTTATCTAAATATTTATTTAGTTAGTAGATGAATAGATTGACCCTATGTAATGATCTTTTGCAGATATTCCAAAAATTAAGTCAGTTACACCTGAAAATAAGTGAAGCGGTCCACATTCGGCTACTCTCCCCTATATGTTTATAAGGAATTTAGAAAGAAAATTAATCTATACAACTTTCATTTACTATACGTGAACAAAGAAAAATTACGAGCAATATATTTTACAATTTAGTTTATTTTATACAAAGATTGCCTTTGCAATTTCACTGATGACAATTTGGAAGTTTTCGTAGTAGATCGTATTTTGTGCTTTTAAATTTTGGCTATACACTTAATGTACTTCATTTATAAAACCATAAATATTTAATGAAAGTTATATAAACTGTAGGTTTTTTTCAATCTGCTTTGATCCAAGAAACTCAAATATGGTGTCAAATGTCACCCTGTAACCATTTAAAAAAAATGAAGTTTGTGCAGTTTTTAATATGTAGTAGACGACACCTATTTTAAATATTTCATTCATATTCTAAAATAAGAAAACAGTGCTAAAATAATGACACAGTTGTGGTGATTTAATCCGAAACCGTCTGAGAATAAACACAGATATATCTATTTATTTACATTTACTGTACCAACAGAGCATTTAAGAAGAACAAAACTATTAAGCTTCGTCCACAAGAGAGTAAAATAAGCTCTGGAACCAGTGAAAAATATTTCTTCCTTAATATCAACCTTAATACGACGCTTAAGCTTAAATTAAATCCAGTTTGGCTGATGCAAATTTCATGTAATTAGAATCCAGTTCTTTTTTCTTATTTTGCATAAGGATAGATAAAAAGAACTCTAGATTCAGGAAAATGAGAAACTCATCACATATTGCTTAGAATCATTCTTTACATATCCAACCTATCATTAGTTCAAATATAATGGTTGTGCAACATCCCGTATTTCATCAATATTATTGAAAACTGAAAAATATTTAGGAAAAAAATGGAAACGCATTACATAGCGGTTAAAATCTCTCTTTAACCACAAAACCTTCCATCCATTTTGAATATAATGATACTTCTGTCATTTCCAAATTGGTATTTTACCTTGAAATCTGGCATGTTTACATTTTCGATAAATTTGGAAAAAGATTTAAAATATGTTTCAGTGTACTTTTTCCAATACCCGTATTTAACGGATAATCGTTTTGTGTCCTATATCCAACTATATTTGTATTATTATTAATATATTATTTTGAAAATAATGCTTTCAAAGAAACCACAATTTTTTATGAATTGCATTCAAGTACAGCGAATTTTATTTAAATAAAGATAGGAGAATTAAACAACATGTGACTGAAAATAATAAATAGATTGTAAATACATGTAAAGGAATCAAAAGTTTTATATAAAAAAACTGTTTTATCCATTATACAAGATATCATGCTATACGCCATTAGAAGTTCATTAACCCGTATTGGACCACACGGATTAAATATTTTTGAAAATTTTTAAAACATCAGTTATATCATTAATATGGTGTAATTAAGTAGATACTAGCAAAATTTTGAAAAAAAAAGTTTTTAATTTTTTAAGTAACTAGTTGTCCTGTAAACAGGACATATTAGTAGGACACATATTAAGGACATATAAAATGCATACATAAACTAATTTTATGAGCAAATATTTTATTTTATTTTAAAAATACTGTTTATGTTGTACAAAAATAATCTATGATTTCTCCAATAAAAAGATAATAATAACGGTAGATCATAATCCTTAAAGAATTTTTTAAATAATTTTTTTCAATTACATTTTAATTGGTTAGTTGTTTTTTTTTTGTTTATATGTTATATTTTTATGTATTTTAAAGACGTCATAACAAAATGCATCCAAAAAATCCTTACCAATTTTATTTAAAAAAAATGTTTTATTAGCTGTCCTATTTATAGTCCAATATGGATTAACAAATCCACTGTGTGAAACGCAATAAAACATGATATAACACTGTTTAGAGCAGGCATGTCAAATACATGGCCCGCGGATCACATTTGGCCAGCCGACAATGTATTTGTGGCCGTCCAAGCCTTTGTCATTTCCCTCTATGTTTGATTCAGTGCATGTTTGGTGTAAGAAATATATTTTGCACGAACACACTTGCATTAATTACGGCTACAGTGTTGGCAGTTGGGGATATATTTTAATTTTAAAATATCTACCACTGTTTTAGAATTCATTTTCTTCGCTTTATTTATAGACAGATGTTCTGTAATTAACCCTTTGCACTCCAGAGGTGACTCTCACTCACCACTAGTGTTTCTAGCTGTCCCGCGCAAATCGTTTCTACAAATACTATGGACACCAGTATTTTAAAGCATTTTTCTTCGCCTTGTCTAATGGCAGAATTATCTACGATTAAAGACGGCGAAATAAATGATTCGTGGACCTACAGATTTGCAGAACGTGAACGTTTGGCGGCGCCAACCATTCTCTCTCGGAATTTGCCTTGTCTGGAGAGTTTCACTGAGCAACGCTGAGGTGCGGACGACCGGTGTCGACTGTGGCTGGTGAAGGTTGTTTACCACGAAGCCTCGCCAACTGGCAGGATTTGTGTGTCGCCCGGTACAAAGCCCCTCTTCCGGATCCCCTCTTCCCGTTTTATGCCTGTGTTGTGTTGCTTTGGTAATGAGACTGCGTCTAGAGTGCAAACCAATCCAGCTTGTCCATGCGTAGGTGGATCTTTCTGCGCAGTCGGTTGGATCAGCAGTTTTCTCCCTTTTCTCTGCGGTGTACTTTGTGTGGCCTTTGGGTGTTGTTCGACTATCATTGTTTCTGCCTGTAGTCTTCAGCTGCGTTCTCTCACAGCTTAATTTCTTGCTTGTGGTCTTGAGAAGCGACTGAACCGCCCATTCCGCTCACGTTGGCCTCTAGGATGGGTACTTTGAGTAGTTCGCTCGGTACCCGAGTGGGTTTTGTGATGTCCTCTCAAGGCAGAATGCCTAATGATAGTGTGTGATGCATGCAGCAGTCGGCTTTGGAGAACGATTGTTCCGTCCTGTTCGTTGTGCAGTTTTCTAAGCGAAGAACCTATCGTGCATTACACTTTTTGTACCTGAGGGGTTGGTAACGCCCTCTCGAAGTATAACGCAAATGACACGTGGTGAGCACAGAGTACCTGTCGGTTTGACGGTATTTGCTGCTTTGCGGTGTGACGTCTGGTAGCTTCAGCTTACTTGGCTGTGTTCTATTAATTACGACATAACCACCCTGGTGCAGACGCTTCTCTGAATCGCGAACTCGTCACAATATTTCGCGGGTGGTAAATTATCATGCCTTAGCAGAGTCTTTGTAGAGCTCTTTGTTGTGATGGGCGTTGTGCTCAGCTGTTTCGTCTGACGGTTTGTTGTGGTGACACCTGGGCATCACCTGGTGCCTTTTTGGACGGGGGATTGCTACACGATCTCCTTTGAAGGACCGCATGGAGCCATTCGGCTCTGGTTAGGGGAACTCTTAGTTTTATCATTTAGTTTGTGATTTGAAATTTTAATTTTCAGGTATATGCCTTTACCAGTGTTCGGAAGCGAACTTGTGTACGGCATTATTGCAATTTTCAATCTTATGGTATAATAAGCGCTCGTATACATAATAATTGCTGTCTTTTACATAATAACATTGCTTTTAAAATTTTTCGCTGGGTATTTTTGGGGGGTATGTAAGCTTTAAACTTTTGCCTTTAGAAAAGCCTGTATTTTGTACGCACAAATTTCTTTCTGTGCAATGGTAATGTAATAAATTCCCTTATTATTTCTTATTTTTTTATTATGAGGCCTGCGACTTTGTATACAATGGTTAATTTGACCTTTGATATTAAGCGAGTTTGACATGCCTGGTTTAGAGCAATGTTGTCTAACATTAGTTGCTTAACACGTTAAGCACCCCGTCAATCACTGTCAGTCACCGGTGAATGACACTGAACTTTCCGCTTCGAACACGTCATTCACCGATGACTGACGGTCTAAAATATGATATAAAACTAAAAATATATATATTGTCTTAACCCTAGATCTACCGGGAATTTTATTCAAGTTTTAATAAAACGTTCTACACCAGAATTTTTATTTAAAACTATTTAACTTATTTATTTACCTTATTTTTGTCTGGTTTATATACTTAGTTTATTTTAAAGAAATTTCTGGTTTGAATGAATATTTTGTATGTACCTGTCGGGTCCAATGGACCCGTCTGGTAGACGGAGGGTTAAAGAATTACTGAAAATTTATTTTAAATTTACTTACATTTTATTTATTACAGGATTATACTTTGTTTAAAATTACTTAAATTTTCAGCTTCAGTTTCAGTCACCGTGGCACCCAACATGTTAACATTTTTATTACTACTAAGCTTCTATTCCATGAAATAAAGAGCAACTTTTTACGTGGTATCAAAGCACTATCTTTTTCCCTGTTAATGGTGCATCAAGTTTTATAAAATTCGATGTTTAAGGTATATGCCTACATTAAAATGGCAGTTTTGGTGAAAATTTTTTATTGTTTTTAATTATTAATATTTTATTGGAAAGGACAAACTTTTACGATTACAGATCTGTTTTAAATTTATTTCTACGCTTCAAGAAGAGGGGGGTTCTGGCCAATTTAATAAACAGAAAATAATGATTCAGTTTTTGAAAATATTATAAAACTCATAGTTCAGTGTACAGGTAAGTGCAGTAGTAATATATTGTAAAAAGAAATTTGAAATAGACTGAAGAGCCAAAACATTATGACCACCTACCTAATAACGCGTTATCCCACCTTTGGACCGCAAAACAGCTGCAACCTGCCTTTTCATGGATGTCACAAGTCCTTTGTAAATGGCCGAGACCGATTGTACCAGCCAGATTTTCAAGCAGCGGTCACGCATTTTACTTCACCAAGCGGTTAGTCTCTGACGTCCTTTTTCTATGGTAACGCTTGGAAGTCCAGCGCCATGTCGTCTGCTGCTGGTTTCACTGTTATTTATCGACTTTGCATAAGCAATAACAGCAGAAGGTTCCGTACAACCCCATGTGTAGTGCAGTTTCGGAGATACTCGTTCCGATCCTTTCGAACATTTCAATCTGGCCTCTATCAAATTCGCTTAAAGCAGCAACCTTTCACATCACACCCGCAAGTAAGCTCAAAGATGATTCCACATATTCCCCAGCAGCAGTTAAATACCATTCCTACCTGATCATGTGCCATCCACGTCATCCAGACGAGCTAACACCGCCCCCATAATACTAGGCCTGAGCGCTGACACAAAAATGGCGGCTGCCGAAGACGGAATTTTTTCAGCGTGTGTACGGTCCCTTAAATATTCTTACTAATAATTTTTTTAAAGTTTTATCCGCTTTATTTTTCTAAGATTAAACAAGGCAGAGAAATCTTTTATAAAATGCCGGTGTCTACATTTAAGGGACAGTAAATACGTTAAAAAAATCCGCCTTCGGCAGCCGCCATTTTTGTGTCACCGCTCAGGCCTAGTATTCAGGGGGCGGTGCGAGCTAATTGCAAAATGTAGAGAAGGTCATAATGTTTTGGCTCTTTGGTATATATTTAGTTGAATTAAGTGTATGCTGTCTGGTGCAAGCATGAAAATTTGCTAAAAATGGCAGAAACACCAATTTTTGTAAATACTATGGATTTCTTGCTGGGATTGTATGTTCTTTCATCTTCTCTTTTACAGCTGAACTAAAAGCATTTCTTCCCCTGCCTCTCCCTCTCACTTGGATTTTCATGAAGTATATTTTATTTCTGAAAATTCTGATAATCTTGTCAATGATCTCTCATCATCTCCTTTCCTCTCTCCAGCGTGGAAATTTTTTTTGTAATTCTTTTCCCTCTTCTCTTGTTTCTTTTCTTTTTATTTTGTTTGAAAAAGAAAAAAAAAGGTCTTTTGGTTTTTTCTTGTTTTATTCTTTTATATTTCTTTCTTTATTATTATTATTTATATTTATATTTTTCAATTTTCTTTTTTTATTTTATTTTATTTTATTTTATTTCTTTTATTTCCATTTTTTCCTATCAATTTCTCTTCTATCATTTTGGCAACAATTTCCTCTTCTGCATGTGACCCTTTCTGCTAGCGCCATCTGTCGCATTCTTTGCAAGCTCTATACTCTACCTCTCAGTTCATTTTTGACCTTATCCCCTTTCGGGCATGTGTTTAGTGTAGCTGATGACGAGCCGTTAATTTTTTTTTTTTTTTTTAAATCTTGAAACACTTCCTATGTTTTGTTTTATTTTATGGTGATTTTTTACAAAGCTTTATTATTTTACTAAAAGCATATGTATTTATCATCGAATACTTTACCAAGTACCCATAAATAATTTAATTTAAAATTTTATTCTATTTGGCATCGAATCCCCGATGCATATACAGGGCTGCCACGGGCGACTATTTTTTAATTCTATCTCACACCAATTTCTCAAAACAAAAATCATTGACCTACTGTTCTAGAACCTTTGTAAGAGAAATATTCTACAAAATATGTTTTCCAATAGTGGGGCCAATAGAATAGAAAAATGGTCGCCGTGGCAGCCCTGTATATATATTTATCTTAGTCCCATACAAAATTCGTTTCCATGCCGTGTGGAATTCCTGATAAGAATGGCCCTATATGTAAAAAAGGGATAAAATAAATTACTAACAATTTTAATTTTTTTCAAATATAAATTATTTAATCTGCAATTTATTCGTCCCTTGATATTATTAATTGTTATTATTTTGAAATGTTATCATTTTACGAAATTCTGTTGCGTTTATATAATTGCTTTGATTTAACGTGAACATAGAACATTGTAATAAATTGATACTTTTTTAGCAAATAAAAACTTTTTTTATTATATTATATTTGCCACATTTTCTTGAAGATATGATATACACTTTTAGCTATCTAATATGTTAAATAAATATCACGTGTAAAATGTTTATCATATGTTTAAGCTAAAATGATACAATAGATTTATAAGTTCCGAGAAATTTTCAAACAATGTAATTTACATAAAATATATTGTTTCCTGAAAGGATATAATTAATAAATTAATTAGAAGTACAGACTGTCTAAATAATGTATTGGAACTCGTAATATTTAATCATGAAGTTCGTATGTTACTGAATAATAAAGTAATAAATCTTGTTACAAGTAGAAACTATAATTACATATTGTAATGCTTTGTGGTTACACGATAGTATTATAAAAATGAATATATGTAATAAGTATGAAAGAAAGAATATTTGTAAATATCATTATTAAAATAAGGATATTATTTATTTAACTAATACATTGCCCATATAACAGTTACAACTAAAGCAGTTTACAACAGAGTTTGTACATAATATTTAAGAGCACAGATGTGTTATTTATGTTACTCTCCACAATCTCTCTAATAAAAGTGCCTGATACCATGGTATATCAATTAACATATAATTAACATGTACTTAACATATAATTAACAGGTAACAAAAATGTGTTTAATAATCAAAATGTAAAGCTATTTCTGACTAAAATATTCATTTTGTGCACAGATTTATCAATTTTTTTATTAGATAAGGTGACGTAATAAATTAAGTATTAAAATGAATGTTACGTCAGTGAAATATTTTCCTCTACCCAAGATTAATCAGAAACACTGCAACTTCTACTATTTCCAGATTCGAATTTAAAAACGAAAGTGGCATATGTGAACAAGTGACGTATTAAAATGAATGGAACAGCAGTTAAATATTTTTTCGACATAAATTCAATCCAACAGATTGCTAATTCTATTTCTAGCTACCCTAATAATTATAGAATATCCCATTTCAAACAAAGTGAAGCATTTGAATGAATGATACAGCAATTTATAAATCTATTCCCTGATGAGGGCCGCGGGATTGCAGGCCGAAAGTAAGGGAGAATTTAAATAAAATGTATATTTTTAACTTCTAACATGTATATCTTTGCATCTTTTTAAGTAAAATGTTGAGCTTTTTAAAGTTCATATTGTGTATTTTGTGATTGAATCAATGTGGAATATTGCATTTTGTCTTATGATTTTATTTATAGAATAACATCTTTAGAACTTACTTCATATAAGTATTCAAATATTTTGGGGTATCCGTGTAAAGTAATGATAATCACAATATATATAAAGGGTGATTCTAAATTCATAGTACAAACTTTAAGTGTTGGTACAAGACACTGTAACAAACATTTATTGTATAGGAATGTTGGGAGAAAGTGACGCGTTGAGATAGGAACACCAAGGAGCCAATTTGGCCCTTTTTCAAAATTTCTCATTCATACCAAAAAATTATTGTACTACTGTTTTCTTTATTTGACCAATGACCAATGCAAGATCCTACTACACTGTAAAATAAATCTTTTATTTCTACAGATTTAAAGTTGCATGCTTACTAAACTTTCATCTGCAACTGTACAAAAAAAGCAGTAAAAGTACAAAACTAGTTTTTGTAAAGCTACAGAAATCTGTAGCTTTACAAATGAATCTTCTAAAATTACAGTAATCTTACTAAAATTTTATCTGTAACCCTGGTTGCAGTTACATGAAAAGTTCTAGGCATCCCAGTTTCCTAAACAATTCTTAGTAACCTTACAGATTTTGTGATTCTCGGTGCAAAAGTGTATCTTTTACATGAATTTTTGTTGTTGCCGTTACATAAAATGTTCTAGAAATCCCAGTTTCCTAGAAAAACTTTAGTAAATTTACAGATTTTTTTTACAGTGTAGAGTCATAATGCTCTAGTTTACCTTCCATAGAAAGTGCTCAGTCGATTTTTCTTATTGCTTTGATGTTTAGCAATAGAGGAATTCCTTACGAATTCCTGAGCATTGGAATGGTGGAATAGGAAGCCAGGGTAAGTGGAAAACGTGGAAAAGGCCCCAGAACTATACACTATTTCTTTATATATATATATATATATATATATATATATATATATAAATTAAGTAAATCAAAATAAACTATGACAGGATTAGTAAAAGTTAATAAAAATAGAAGTTATCAGATAAAATATTGAATTTTTAAAAGAAACCGGAAAGGATTTGACGGCTATCTTCAACAGCCAATGAAGATGTGAAGCGCAACGAATCAAACTGCCGGAAAAGATCGAGCAAAGGTTTTCTTTATTTAAGACATAATGTGAACAATGGAACAATGTGAGCAGCTGAATGGATTACCTAGTTGCGTTGCAACTTTACATCCAGTGGATAGGTGATTGTGTTGCAAGGGCATTAGGGAGCCTTAAAAAAATTATGTTTAGACGTGGCTGGTAGTCACAAAAGTTAAATTTACTTTTAAGAAAAAGAAAAGACTAACAAAAAATAACAAAGTACATAAGTACTAGTATAACATATGTGAAAAAGAAAAAAAAACAAAGAAAAGGAAAAAAATAATTAAAAAAGAAAGAAAATTCCATTAGTTCCAAAAAAAAAAAAGGAAAAGACGAAAAAGCTACCGGGGAGTGCCCCATAAAAAAAGACTCTTTTCCGAGACCATACATTACTTTAAAAATATATAATGCTAAAAAACTAGCAGAAAAACATTTTTTTTTTTTATATATATATATATACTATAGACAGGACAGAACAAACAGAAAGGTTAAGTATAGCAGAAGGTGAGGGAAACTCAGTCTTCATCGTTAAGCAAAAGCGAGTACTTAGGGCGTTTTCTGTTAGTGGGGTCGGATACCTCGTAGTCGGGTAGTTCCGCTATAATTTGGTTAGGGAGGTTGTATACAGATTTATAAAAAATTTTAGCAAGTTTATTAATGCGCTGTTTTAAGGAAGTGGTTTTCAAATCCCTGCGGATAGTGGTGTTACGAAGAAAATGGTGACCATTACGGATATAGCGTAAGGTTTTGTTATGAGCACCGTAAACATACTCCATACTGGTTTTGCAAGCGAATCCCCAGATCGGACAAGCATAAGTTAAGATTGATCTAATACATGCATTATACAAGATTAGTTTATTATGAATAGAAAGAGTGTTGCTTTTGAGAAGAGGAGAGAGGGCCTGGGAGATACCAGCAACTTTGCCTCGGATATTAATAAAATGCTTTTTCCAGGTAAGTCTTCTATCAAGGGTAACCCCCAGACATTGGTGTCATTAGTCCAAGGAATAGTAGTGTTATTGATAGTAATGCGATTGGGAAATGTTAGTTTTCTAGAGAAATAGACAGCAGCTGTTTTCTGCTCGTTGAGCTTAACACGTAACAGGTTACGCCAGTTAAGGAATTTATCTATGTGTTTTTGGAGAATTTTGTATAATGTGAATGGGTGTTGTGCAGAAGCGTACATTGCCGTGTCGTCCGCGTACAGGGCAAGATAAGTTCTCAGTGTTCTTGGGATATCGTTGAAAAAAATTTTAAATAATGTACGGCCGAGGACCGACCCTTGTAAAATACCAGAGAGAATAAGGTATAAAGTGGAAAGTATATTGTTAAGGCGGACGCGAAAGGTGCGGTCGCTAAGGTAAGAATGTATGAGAAAGATAAGTCTAGCATTAATTTCAAGCTTAATTAGTTTGTATATAAGGCCAATATGCCAAACCTTATCAAATGCCTTAGCGACATCGAGAAAAACAGCCGCAGTTGGTGTGTTCGTGTTTAGTTTCTCACTCAAGAACTCTACAACACGAAGGAGTTGGTGTAATGTGGAATGTTTAGCTCTGAAGCCAAATTTATTTAAGACATATATTTCATTATTACATAAATAAAAAAAATCTTCTTTGAAAATTTCCGGTAAGAAATCGAAATTTTTGAATTGAAAAAACTCAATTTATATTGCTTTTCATGTATTTTCTGTATTTGACAGATATGTCAGTATCGCAGTTTTTTTATTACAAAAATTTCGATTTTATTCAAGAAATTTTCAAAGAAGAATCTTTTCTTTATGTAACCATGAAATGTTTGTCTTAAATAAAGAAAATAATAATATAGGAATTTTCTAGTATGAATGGGAATTTTCTAAATATTAAATAATTTTGAAATTGGCCGTCTGGTGTTAGTACCTCACGCGTCACTTGCTCCCATACATTCTATACAATAAATGATTGTTATAGTACAGTTTGTACCATGAATTTAGAATCATTATGTATATAGGAAAATGTTCTTCTCTTCAATGCTTCTCTTCAACACATCTGAATTACATTAAGATTAAATCATAAAATATCATTTTATAATATCTCTCTCGGACTATAGTTTATCCGAATCATTTAACTATTCAAATAAATTTATGATAAATAGCACATTCGTAATTTTTAATACGAAACTGACTGTAATATTTAACAATAACGTGTATTAATAGTGTTACAATCCGGCAGTATTTTCAAAAGTTCGAACGCGGGAAGACAAACAAACGAAATCAAGTTGCAGTAAATACTTTTTAAGAATCTCGTAAGAGTTACTAAAACATCAACTAAACAAGACATAAAATTAAAATCAAGTAAGAAAGTTAAATTAGAAATCGTATTTAGTATGCATATTTTATTCACGAACATCTATTTTTAGCAATCAAAAAACGGTACATGTCAAATAAGAGATAAAAGTACTCTAGAAAAGAACTGAAATAAATTTTGAGGTGCATTTTTTTTCCGAAGAGTTCTTTTGGAATTGTTCATCGTCCGTAGTACAGTTAAAACATCAAAGTTAAAAGTACTAATTAAACATAACTTCATTTATCTAAATCCATTTGAAGTAACTAGAATTAAATTAACTCTCTAATAAATGATGCATTTACAAATAAAAATAGCTAGAGAAATTATAAAAGAAAAAGATAAACTTGCAAACAGAAAGTGAAAACGTGTACCACACTTCGTTAAGAGAAATTCTCTGAAAAATAAATTTTTAAAAAGATGTAAGTAAAATAAGTATTTTCTTATGTACAATGTGCATGAGAAATTACATTGAAGAATGACAATTAAACATATAGAAAGTATAAAAATAAAATAATAAATATGATTGAAGATTAATAAATAGTTTACTGAAATTTACGTATCACAAATTTAAATACGTTTCACATATGATCTTCTTTATACCTCTTTATAAAATACGCAGCTGGCCATAATTATAAAAGCACTGAAATAAAGAAAATAATCACACATTTTATACAATTCAAAGTATTAAAAAAAAATTGTATAATATAATATAAACCGTTATGTTGAATTATACGAGGGCGGTTCAATAATTATTGTCACTAGTGTATATAAATTATTTTTTACTGCGATGGTTGATGTGGAATATCGAAGCCTAATGTCGAAAAGGCCTATATGCTCAATTTCAGAACTGTATCTGCTATATTAAAATAGTTTTGGAGGGAAGGGTGAAGTTTTAAAGAACTATTTTTTAGGGATTTTAAGGAGGGGGGGGGGGGTGAGTGATAGTGAAATGCCGTTTTGGAGCTTATGAGGCTATATTTGTGACAGTGGATGAGATGTGGCTACATCACTGTGATCCCGAGTCCAAACGACAGTAGTTACGTCTCATCCACTGCATCAAATCTAGCCCCATAAGCTAAAAATCAGCTTCTAACACCCCACTCCTCCCTTTTCACTCCTCTCTCCAAAACTATGTGAATATAGCAGCTACGGTTCAGAAATTAAGCATATAGGCATCTAAGACATTAGGCTTCGATGTTCGACAACAACCATCGTAGTACAAATATTTTATACACACTAGAGACAATAATTATTGAACCAACCACGTATTTAAAAATTATACATATTTTTTAAAATATAAGAAAAAATAAAAAAATAGGAAATGATTTTTTTATATATATAATGGTCATAATTTAATGGCACTGCTTATAAGTTCGAATGTATATAAGTTTAATCAAAAATCTAAGTAGGTTTGTTTTTTACGGATTCAACTATACGATTCGACATGAGGCGATTCGTTGGGCAGAAGAGGACTCTGACTCCCAATACTTAATTTCATCAAACAGTTTATCAGGTCTAATGGCCCTTTCAAAATTTGATAACAATAATCACTTAGTTTTAGACATAACCTTACTCCTTCAGTCCTCAGAAAAATCGTTCCTCTTTAATTGGGTTATAAAGGGCATTCTGGTATAACGGGCAACGAACTGGCCGATCAGCTGGCGAGGTCCGCAGTCGATGATTTAACTTTACCACTAACATTTCTTCCATTCCCACAATCAACATTGAAATTAGAACTCAAAAAGCAAATGCTACACCAATGGCAACAACGTTGGTCCACATCGCAGGTGGGTCAATACACGCGTGACTTCATACCTAAGGTCTCACAAAACATTTTCATAAGTAACAGATACGTGTATCTCTTTCTCACTAATCATGGACCCTTCCAACAACACTTATATACCATAAATAAACGAGACTCACCTCTTTGCATTTGTGGATCCTTATCAACATCATTACACTATATTTTACATTGCACATTAACGTCCCACTATCACGTAAAAAAGCCACAACAGATGGCACTGCCTGACTGGCTAACTTACCTGCTCGACCGTCCAGTTCTCCTGCAACGTATAGCGGATAGTATGAAATTTTTAGAAGACAACGAATTTATATTTACCAATCCCCTCCCTTTCTGAGCTAGCTGAGCAAACTCATTATTTTCAGCTCCCATTTCAGACAGGAGCCCCTGTTTTGTACATAATGTAAATATTTGTCTTATTTCCTTTGGTTTGTTTATTTAGTATTTTCATTATATTTATCAGCATATGCATTTCACTTAAAGTTTTTCAGTTGTAATATTCAAAAAACATGTCTTGTAATTGCTTATGCATGTATACAACATAGTGCAATTGCTGTCAATGTATGTACTGATGACACTTCTTGTGAGTTTCAGAGTCAAAAACAGAAAAATGAATTTATTTTTCTTTATGTTATTAACTGTTTTAAAAATATTGTCATTGTTAATGCATCTTACCATATGCAGTGGATTTGAGTCCCCCCCCCCCGGGTTTGCACTTATACTCTAAAGCGAAAACTGGGTTCCCGGGCGGTCATCCCTATCATCCCTGCTAGGAACAATATTGATAATTATGATGTGGGTATAGGTAATCACTGGGTTCGTTATTTTCAAGGTCGAATATCAGTATTTTTTATTAAAAAATAAATAAAGTTATTGGGGCGAAATTTCGCCTTATTTAAGGAGAGATTTTTCAATAAGAAAATACTGTCACCGAAGAATTTCTTAGTCTGAAAATCCAAGTACACTTACGAACACTGAATCAGTGGATTTACTTCCTCAAGATCTACAATGGATATCCCTTCCCATTTAAATAAACAAAGTTCACCATTAAATTAAGTTCAATTTCCTTTATAATATTCATGTCGTAAATCAAAAGTTAATACAATTTTTTAAGCCATTTTATTTTATTACTGAAATATTCTTCTGGAATTTCACTTCATTTTCAGCAAATGAATCCTGTATTAGTATAGAAATAATCGTTTTTCAAAATTCTTTGATGTATGTCAAGAAAAGAAATAAATCACCTCGACTGCGAAACACTTTCTAACATTATAAGAATACGTAAAGAATGTTTTGTTTCATCTTTAATTTTATAACAACAGTTGTAGGATCGTAATGTTCCGGAAAAATTAACATGACCCTGTAAAATAAACAACTCTTACTCAAACTCTGTACTAAACTAAAATTATTTCTTTTTGAATACTACTAATTCGAGACACAAAGCATTTGCTGCAATGGATATCCATTAACGGTAATGTATCCGCAGGGGCGTAGCTACAGATATTTTTTCGGGGGGGAGAATTCGAAAATTTCCCAACTTGAAACAAATTCTCCAACTTTCAACTAAAGTGTGTATAATACATGTATACCACAATGTGTATAATAATGATAATGAAAATGATGCATAAAAAATTCCTTTCCAAAGGAAAATTTTGAAACTGGAAACATAAAAATTCTAATTATTGGTTTGTTTAATAAAAAACAAACATGCAGGTCCAGAACACGATTTGACTGTTTTACGTAGCTTTCTTTACAAAAAGCTACCTATTGCAGCCGTTCGGAGGAAAGCGATTTCAAAAAATTTTGGTATATTTTCATCTATCATGACCCCCAGACCCCGAAACCACCCTCCGTTCAAAATTGATATATATATATATATATATATATATATATATATATATATATATATATATATATATCAATATATATATATATATATATATATATATATATATATCTGACCTATGTCACACTGTAACTCTCGTATTTATGAACCGATTTGGATGTAATTCGGTGTGTACATAGTACATACCAATGTCTCGACCGAGTTCGTTGGCCAGCTTTATCCGCCATTTTGTTTCAAAATGGCGGCCATTTAAAATTTTTAAAAAAATTAAAAATTTGAAATGTGGTACCAAAAAATTGAAAATGGAAAAATATTGTTTTCTTATGTATTTGACCTTTATACAAAGACTCCGTAGCAGTTTTTGTTTCGTCTATATCTTAAAAAATGGCTGAGTTATAGCATTTTGAATTTCTAGCGAAGCTGACATTTTGAAACGTCCTGAAATTTGTCACGCGATAAAAGGTGTATTTATGAACCGATTTGGATGTAACTTCGTTTATACATAGTACAGACCAATGTCTCGAACGAGTTCGTTGGCCAGCTTCATCCGCCATCTTGTTTAAAAATGGCGGCCATTTAAAATTTTAAGAAAAAATTAAATTTGAAATGTGGTAGCAAAAAATTGAAAATTGAAAAAATATTTTTTTCTTATGTTTTTGACCTTGATAAAAAGATTCGGGAGCAGTTTTTGTTTCGTCTATATCTTAAAAAATGGCTGAGTTATAGCATTTTGAATTTCTAGCGTGGCTGACATTTTAAAACGTCCTGATTTTTGCCACGTGATAACAGACGTATTTATGAACCGATTTGGATGTACCTTGGTGTATACATAGTACATACAAATAACTCAACCGAGTTCGTTGACCAGCTTCATTCGCCATCTTGTTTCAAAATGGTGGCCATTTAAAAAAATTAAAAAAAAAAATTTAAATGAGATACCAAAAAATTGGAAAATGAAAAAGATTTTTTTTATATGTGTTTGACCTTAATACAAAGATTCCGGAACAGGTTTTGTTTCGTCTACATCTAAAAAAATGGCTGAGTTATAACATTTTGAATTTCTATTGTCGCTGACATTTTAAAACGACCTGATTTTTGTCACGCGATAACAGGCGTATTTATGAACCGATTTGAATGTAACTTGGTCTGTACATAGTACATACCAATGTCTCGACGAGTTCGTTGGCCAGCTTCATTCGCCATCTTGTTTCAAAAGGGTTGCCATTTAAAAAAAATGTAATTTAAAATTTAAAATGAGGTATTAAAAAATTGGAAAATGAAAAAGATTTTTTTTATGTGTTTGGCCTTGATACAAAGATTCTGGAGCAGTTTTTGTTTCTGAAAATTTGGTCTTTTGTTTATATCTTAAAAAGTGGTTGAATTATAGCACTTTGAATTTCTATCATGGCTAACAGTTTGAAACGATCTTGTATTTGTCACGCGATACCACACTTATTCGCCTATTTCGATGGAAGAAGGCATGTGTATAGTATACATCAATATCTCAACCAAGTTCGCTGGCCAGCTTCATCAGCCATCTTGTTTCAAAATGGCGGCCATTAAATTAAAAAAAAAATTATATTTAAAGTGAGGTGCAAAAAAATTAGAAATTGAAAAAGGTTTCTTTCTTAAGTATTTGACCTTGATATAAGGATTCAGGAGCATTTTTTGTTTGTCTTTATCTTAAAAAATGGCTCAGATATAGCAGTTTCAATTTCTAAAGTGGGTGACATTTTGAAAAATCTGATTTTTTGCCTGCGACAGCACTCGTATATATCAACCGATTCCGCTATGAGTGAGCATGTGCACAGCAATTACTAAGGTCTCGACCAAGTTCACTGGTTAGCCTCATCTACCATGTTGTCTTAAAATGGCAGGCACTTTAAGAAATCGCCGAATTTGGCAGCCAAATATAAGTGACTTTAAATAAAAGCAGCTTGGATAAAGCTGACTAATTTCGCGAAATTCTCATTCATAATGATTTAGTATTGATAAAAATTAGTATTGAATCTGATACATTCGGTTTCCACTTAATTGAGCTTCGTGTGTTTGAATAATATAAGTTGGCTTTTTAAAAATAAGGAATATGAAAGCTACCTCTTCCTCCCGGCACTGGCCGGAAGGACTTTTTAGAAAATGTCTGTCTGTGTGTATCTGACACAAATTTTGTGGTTGCTCTATCTCAAGAACTAATGTGCGGAATTTAATAAAACTCTTGATTCAGTTATATCTTGATAAGAATTAATGCTGATAAGTTTTTGGTGTAAATCGCCCGAAAGGTGGCGCTGCTAAGCTGCATTTTTCACGATTTACATGATTTTAGAGATAGTTATTGCTCAAAAACTGTTGCACGGAATATGATCAAACTTCATATTCTGTTAAACCTTGACATAATTTGGTGCCTATTAGGATTTTGTGTATATTATATAACAGGTGGCACTGCTGTGCAGTATTTTTCATGAGCAGTATTTTTCACGATTTTCGCGTTAGCTATATCTGAAAAACTAATGCACGGAATTTAGTCAAACTTCATATTCGGTTGCACTTCCTTATTGGGCTTGGGTGTTTACTGTCCAAAGTTATCACTTTTGTGTTCTTTGGGTTTGGAATTTTGGTTGCATCTAACAGGGTGTGTGCCGAAATTCAATGATTTGTTTGAAAAATGCGAGGCTTCTATCTCCTTTTTAAATGAACACAATTAAACGAATCTATACCTTTAGAATTCATTATTATGGGCACAGAATTATTATTTAATTTTAGCATTGTGGTTGCAAATTTTGAGGTATTAACATATATGGGATAGAATAAAGTTTTGGGATTGGCACATCTGAATTGTTTTCATTTAACATCAATTCTTCTTGTCTTCAAAGAAGCCAACCTGATGATAACATCATCCAGTTTAATAAAATCCACTATTTGACTTTCACATTTTAAAAGCATTAGGCTGTCAAGCCTGTCATTCCTCATTGTAGTTTGTAATATATATATTTTTAAATTTTTATTTGACTAAAGATTCTTTCATTAGATGCAACGCCATAAAGATAAGCTTCTGTGAATGTTAAGATATGAGTATATAGTTTGACGTCATGACCCAAATAGTCTTTGAATTTCATGGTATGAGTAAAAGGTTTGTTTAAAGCTGCTATCAGATTCACCAACTTTTCGAGCAATTTTTGAGCAAACTCTTGATTTCCTCCAACTTTTCGTGAAATATTGTCTCAACACCCAGTGTGATAGCAAACAGCAATATCCCCAACTTTTTATCCACAGCTCTAAAAGAGTATGCGCTACCCGCGCTTCCCCCCCCCCAACTTTCAACATTTTAGCCAATCAGAGATAAGCGATTGATACGAATAGGCGATAAATATTAACGACTGGTACTAGTAGTACTGGTTTTCCTCCAACTTGAGTAACGACAACCTTTTTCTCCCTTTGAACGGGAAAAAGTTGGGTTTAAAATCGGCTGAAAAGTTGGTGAATCGGATAGCAGCTAGTCAGTTAGGATTTGGTTTATTTCTATTTGACTCTGCAAGTCATGTACATCCGTTTCTCATATATAGGTGGAAATATTATTAACTTTTCTAAGTTATACTCAAATTTGCCTTGCATAATTGAAATTTAAATATGAAATGTATTGGTGCAATATTCCCCTGATATAGGGAACATTGTCATTTAAGCTCATTACTAAATTGCCGAAATTTTCTTGTATTTCTTATAATTATTTCCTGTAAAACTTATGTGTATCAATGTTCATTGCTGTGCTATTATTTTAATCTATTCTCTTTGGTGAAACCGTTTTCCTACCGCGCTTTCGGAAGTTAGCTTCTTCAGTCATATCCTAATATTCATAATTGTTTGTGAACTTGTCTATAAAGAAATCTTTATTTCTTCAAAATTTTATTCAAGTGCAACGTGTCAGCGTTACCGTGCATGTCGATTTTTTCTTCAGATGATGGACAGCTTTCATAATCATATTTCTTTCCAAATTCGAATCGTCCTTTTTTTACCTTTATCATCCTCGAATGGATTTTTAGATGTTCCAAAATCTTCCACGAAAACTCTTTTCCTATTATGAAGGGTTCTTTCGTTCTGGTATTTATAGTCATTTTTTAGAACAGTTTTAAACACACAACACTGGACTTTTGGTTTAAAATTTCACAAACACCCATAAATATAAACGAACAGGACTAATGTATATTTCGCACAGACACAAATAAAAGTAAAATGTGACAAATTTATCAGAACCAACGACTTCTTACATTCACATTTGCTCATATAACGCCCTTTTCTTTACTGCGAAGGGTTAACTAATTTTTGTGGCAAAAAATCACGAGAATGAGTAAAATATTATCCAAAAATCGGCAAATTAGTTAAAAAATTATTGCAATTTGTGAAAACTCATCAAATCTTCTTGCCCAGCTGTGTTTCAAGTAGGTGACTACATTCCTTTCTGTTATGATACAAGTGATCTCCAATTTTCAAAAGAAGATGCAACCCCTTTGGATTAAAATAGCTAGATTCTGTTTTAGGAGGAGAAGGTGAGGTAGGTTGAAATTTTTGAGAAAAGAACAAAGTTTTGGTGGAAATAAAGGAACTGGAAAGTCAGCTATTGATGGACAGGAGTAGAGAAATTTAGGTCTGGTAGATGTATAATATTTTTGTATAACCGAAAAACACAATGATAAATTGAGTGCGGCTGATTTCTTTTGATAATTTAACTTGTTTACTGTTACAGTACTCAGAAACATAATTACCAAAACAATAAAAATTTCATAATTTTTTTACTATTACTTTAAAAAAAAGAAATTGTCACAAAAATCTAGAATTTCCCAACTCTAAGCTCAAATTTCCCAACTTCACATATATTGGGGGGGAGGCTCCCCCCCATAACCCCCCATGGCGACGCCCCTGTGTATCCGAACTTTTTTCGGTCATCCTGTAAGAGAAAGAAAAATCTTATTAAACTTGAATACAGGAACTAAACACATTACACTGTAAAAAAATGCTACAGTAATTTTACTGTAGCAGAGATTCCGGGCAAATGCACAGAAAAAACGGACTGTGCTCTTAGGTAAACAGACTTTGCCTTTAGATAACCGGGTGTTGTCCTTAAAACATGAAATTTACGGGATTTGACCGTTTATGAGGAAAAAAGTGGCATTTTCCGTAAATTTACTGGAGGAATTCACGGTAAAATACCGTAAATTTACATTTTTTTTAACAGTGTATAGTGAACATCATATCAAACGTCTTTTCAAATAAGCTTAAAACAGAATAACACCTAATATCATGAGACGCAACGCAATATCTTACATTGATTCAAACATAAGATATAATATATGAACTTTAAAATGTTCACGGTTTTAATTAAAATGTTGCTAAAATAATAAAAGAGATGTTACAAGTTAAAAATATGCATTTAAAAAAAAAAAAAAACTTCGTTGTATTTTCAAGCTTTTCCAAATTCTTTTTCAGAGATGATCTATGATGAAGAGCTTGGAAAAGCTTTAGAAAACATCATATAGTATAATATAAACTGTCTTGTTCAATTATATTTAAAAATTATGTATATTTTTAAAAAAATTAAGAAGGAATAAAAAAAAGGAAATAAGAACTTTTTTTTTTTTACATTTTATAATTGTCATAATTTTATTGGCACTGCTTATAAGTTCAAGTTTATATATTTTTAATCAGAAATCTAACTAGAATTATTATTAAGGCACTCAGTTATACCATTCGACACGCTTGGAACAAAGTTTTATAATTATGATGTGAGTATAGGTCAGCAGGGAATTTACTTCCTGAACACCTACAATGAACACCCATTCCCATTTAATTAGATAAAGTTCACTATTAAACCAGATTCAATTTCTTTTACAATGTTCATATCGTAAATCAAAAACTAATATAAATTTTTAAACTATTTTATTTTATTACTGAAATAATCTTCTGAAACTTCCCTTCATTTTCAGCAAACGAATCCTGTATGAAAGTATAGAAATAATCATTTTTCAAAATTCTTTGATAAAAGTATGTCTAGAAAAGAAATAAAATACTCCAACTGTGAAACGCTTAATAAAATTATAAGAATACGTAAAGAACGCTTGGTTTGATCTTCAATTTACTAACAATAGTTATAATGTTTCAGAAAAATTAACATGACCCTATAAAATAAACAGCTTTTACTCATACTCTGTACTATACTAAAATTGTTTCTTTTTGAATACTACTAACTCGAGACGCAAAGAATTTGCTGCAATGGACAACCATTAACGGTAATGTATCCAAAATTTTTCTGGAATACAGTAAATAAAAATCTTATTAAACTAGAATATATGAACTAAACGCATTATAGTGAACATAATATCAAACGTCTTTTCAAGTGAGTTTAAAATAGAATAATGTCTAATATCACATGACGAAATGCAATATTTCACCTTCATTCAAATCTAAGATAAAATATATGAACTTTAAAAAGTTCATATAATATATTTTATGTAGAATAATATCTTTAGAAATTATTTCAAACAAGTATTAAATTATTTATGTTTTCCCGTGTAAATTAAAGATAAACGCAAAATATAAAAGGATGTTGCCCAATTCGATGAACAATTCACAGAAGTGATAGTAGGCAACAAGAGGATGAAAAATTGCCATAGAGCATGGAGTCGCAAATCCATTATTTAGTCACAAAAATAGGGAGTGTCATTCTAATTTAACCTGTGTTGACGGTAAAAATTTTGAGAAAAATCAAAGTACTTAAATGACAAGTTGGAAATTGCTCGTCAAACGTGGAAAATGAGGTGCGTTCGTACTATAACTAGTTTTATAATTTTTTGAACCCCATATTGTACTGAATGTATATTTGTTTGCACTTCATAAATGCATAGCATAGTCTGCAACATCATTAAAATGTACTTGCAATATTTTTTTCCCATTGGCCGTCATGTAACGGAAAACTTTTGACTGTCCCAGTAATTAAACTATAAATCCGATTTTCATAAAATTTGAAAGACTCGACGACGATTTGCAACAATTATATATTTAAAATTTCAGGCCATTCAGTAAGGTTGGTTTTGCTCTGTTATATGCGGACAGACAGAGAGACGGACTGAACGACAACTATAGGTGCTACGTATTTATAGAATTACGAACGCACTTAAAATGCAACGATGTTGTACCTTGTTTTGTGTGAATTGTTATAATATCACGAAAAGGTCTGGTAAAACAGGGTGCTCAACCAATTGAAGATATTGTACGAACTTATAACCCCAAATGTGGAGCGTCACGTTTATACTGATGTCGCGTATAATGGAAACATGTACCACATTTGTTTTGTATTATTATTACATTTACAACAAAGGTGAGAATGTCTATTAAAAGTTTTATTATAATATACTTCAGTTTTCTGAAAATTATTACCGTGAACCAAAATTAAGTTAAGGCAGAAAACCCTACATTTTTGATTAAATACGTGGTTTGCGACCCAATTTTCTATGGTAATTTTTCATCCTCTTAATGCTTACTATCTAACCTCTGAATTTTTCTGTCGAATCTGGCAATACCCTGTATATATATATTTAAAAGAAATGTTTCAGTGCTTCTCAATAATATGTGTGAATGATAAATAGTAAGTTCGCAATCTTTTAACCCTTTATATATTGAATTATGAATTCAAGAAAATGTTTTCTTCTAAAGCATTTTACGTGTATTTTTGAAACTATAGTAGAAGATTTGCATAATCATTTAATGGACTTTAGAAGGACTTTAGAAGAATTGGAGGATTGAGAAGGATTAATTAAATTTGAATTTACAGGGATTTTGTGCAATATTTAGGAACCCACTTAAATCATTCATATTAAATATTTTCTTAGTATTTTGTAGAATTAGGAAATGTACAAATACAATGTTCTTACAATAGGAATATAGAAATTTTTCCGAATTGAAAAATTCTCCCCCCCTCCCCCCCACTAACGCCAAGAAAACTGCAAAGTTGAAAAGAAATCATCCTTTTAAAAATATATTTGTTTTGTGTAACCAGTTAGATTTTTGGAACAAGATAAAGTAATGCATCTATAACTCTTTCTAAACTGAATTACTACTAATTGATTTATTAAAGGAATTTTATAACAAGTTATTCTAATGGTACTTATAAGTATCGTCAGTAGATAAAGAGTTAATAGAGAACTTAGGGAATTAAATAAAAATAACGCGTATTAATAGTGTGACAATAGCTCGAATGCGGGCACGTAAACAGACGAAAGTAAGTTACAGTAAATACTTTTCAAGAAACTTTTCCGAGTTGGGTCATTCCATACAAAATGAGCAAATCACCTGTGGCAGACATGTCACAGATTTTAACGAAAATCATTTTGTAAGTAGATCATATCTATTTATGAGTAAATGTAAAATAATAGATTTTAGGATTGTTTATTTAAGTATTAAAATTTATATTAAAAGTGGATGCAAAATCGTGGTTTTGGCTACATGCTTGACGTTTCAATTTTGGTTATTAGCCTTAAGAATGCAAAGACTATATTAAAAATTATTTATAATTAGGAATGAATGATAAGTAACATATTGACGTAAGTTAGTAATTGTATTTTTATTCCTTAATGAGAAAAAAATTATTTTTGAAAAAAATTGAGGGAAAAATGCAACGTTTCTATAGAGATGAAGGACACCTCTGACAATATCAAAATTGCTTCACGTTATAGCTAAAAGTATATATATTAAATATTTAAACTTTAATTCTTGCCTTTTTTATTCCTTAATGAGAAAAAAAAATAAATAGTAAAAAATGTTGAGGATAAAATGCAATATTTCTATTACTTGTTTCGACGTGAAAGAAATCTTTTTTAAACTTTTAATTCTTTTAATATTATAGATAACAGTGTATATTTTAATCATAAAAACTTTTATACTTGCTTTCAGTTTATTTTTTCCTCAAGAAGATTTTTAATTAAAGTAGAAAAAAAAGCTCAATTGAACAGAAAATTATATATTAATTTCTAAACCCACATACTGAAAATAGATGGCAGCACTAAATTTTTTCACCTTGAAATCGTGCAATATTTTAAGAAACGCGCGCGAATTAAAAAAAAATAGCTCATGGAATATAGTTAATATTGCCTTTTTTAACCCAATTTTGTGACGTTAGGAATCAAAAAGGCATGCTTGAATTTTTTTTATCAGATTATGGACTTATTGATCTTTATGTCTGTGCAATAACTGTAATGTGGGACATTTCCTTCATTGTTTTTTTTACCTGTCAATAAGAGGAAAAATTACGATTTTGTCATTTTTTTAAAAGTTTCTAAAATTTTTTAAAGGTGAAGGAAATACATGGCTACTTAAAAACTTTAGTAATTCAATCTTAATATGTAAAACTACATCAGGCATTAATTTCTCAGATGTTTTTGAATTCCTTTAATTTTTATTACGTTTTTAATTTTCTCAAAATTTGCAAATTTTCAATTTTTACAACCAATTAAAGAATAATCATGGTGTTACCAGATTATTATTGCTCAATAAATAAGAAGATAATTTTTCAGAGGTTACATTATTATAAAAAAAATTCATTTCAGTTAAATAGTTTTCAAGATACAGAACTTCAAACCTGCAACTTTGGACGATTGCACACATGCCATTCTTTATCACAAGTTTTTTAAATGTACAAAACTGCTAAAATAATTTATTTTTCGTGAAGATATTTTGCAGAGCTCTATTTGAATATGAATTGAACCTGTATATCAAATTTTATTAAAATCTGTTACTATGTGGCCACGACTTTTTTTAAATTTTTGCTCATTTTACGTGGAATGACCCAGTTAATAAAAATCAATTCAGCAAGACATAAAATTAAAATCAAGTATGAAAGTTAAATTGGAAATCGTACTTAGTGTGCATATTTTATTCATTCGCGTCCGTTTTTAGTAAGATAAAAAAATTACATGAAAGAAGAGATAAATGTACTCTGGAAAAGAACTAAAATAAATTTTCAGGTGCATTTTTATTTTATTTCTGAAGTATTCGTTTGAAACTGCATTTATTCTTCAGCACAGTTATAATATCAAAGTTAAAAATTCTAATTAAACATAATCTCAACCCTCTACTTACTTCCATTTGAAGTAACTAAAATAACATTTATTCTGTAATAAATGATGCATTAGTAAGTAAAAATAAATAGAAATGGTCTTAAAAAAAGCACAGTCTTTCAAAATGAAAATAAAAGTGAAAACTTGTATCATATTTCATTAAAACAAATTCTCCGAAAAATAAATTTATGAAAAGACGTAAGTTAAATTAATATATTTTTATGTACGATTTGCATGATTAATAACATTGAAGAATCTGAATGAGACGTATAGAATGTATAGAAATAAAATGATACCTTTGACTGAAGATTAATAAATAAATTTTCCAAAAAATACACTGAAGTTCACCTTATCACTCATTTATATAAGTTAGACATACCGGGTGTCCCAAAAAATGACTGATGGATTTTAAAATTCAAAAACTTGCAAACGGTGAGAGATATTAAAAAAATTCTTGCAGGACGGTTATGTATGAGGTCAGGAGATTTTTTGCTGTGACTCTTGAAATTAGTTCGAATTTCAAACAATAGATAGCGCTGCGAGTAAAAGGTGCTGATTCCAGACCCGATTTTTGGTACTTCGGGATCAATTCAAAACATTTTAATCTCCTTTTTTTGCATGGGAGAAGAGAAAGGCCGAAAAATCGAGCCTGGATTTAGTGCCTATTGTTTGCAACGCCATTTATAGCTACTATTTGTAACTAAAAGTGGAAATAGCAGCATAAAAACTTCTGACATCTTACATAACCCTCCTGCATTTTTTTAAAATAACTGTCACCGTTTGCAAGTTATCGAATTTTAAAATCCATCAGTTACTTTTGGGACACCCGGTATTATCTCATTTATACCTTTTTATAAAATACACCCCTGGCCATAATTATACAGGCACTAAAATAAAGGAAAGAATCATACATTTTATACAATTCAAAATATTAAAAAACATCCCATAATATAATATGAGCCGTCTTATTCAAGGATATTAAATTATATATATTTTTTTTAAACATGTTGGAAATAAGAACATTTTTAAAAGTTTATAATGGCCATAATTTTAATGGCACTGCTGATAAGTTCGAATGAATGCAATTTTAATAAGGAATCTAACTAAGTTCATTTTGTAGTCGCTCAACTATACGATTTGACATGCTTGGAACAAGATTTGATAATTATGAAGTGAGTATAGGTAATCATTGAATGTACTTCCCCAAGATCTGCAATGACCATCACTTGAGCATTTAAATAAAAAAAGAAGTTCACCATTAAAGTAGATTCAAGTTTTTTTAATGTTCATATCATGAATCAAAAACAAATATAAATTTTTAAGCCATTTTCATTTTATTATTGAAATATTCTTCTAGAATTGCAATTCGTTTTCAACAAACGCTTCCTGTATGAAAGTATATAAATAATCATTTTTTAAATTTTTTGGATAAAAGAATTTAAAGAAAAGAAATAAAACACCCCAACTGTGAAACGTCTGCTAACATTATATGAATACATAAAAACGTTTTGTTGCATCTTTAATTTACTAGCAACATCTATAGGATCACAATGTTGCGAAAAACTCTACATAAACCTTTAACAGGAATATCTGTTGCTCATATTCTGTATTATACTCGAATTATTTCTTTTGGAATACTCATAATTCGAGAAGCACTGCATTTCCTGCAACGGACATCCATTAACGGTAATATAGCCAATATTTTTCTATAACCTGGTAAGAAAAATAAAAATCTAATTAAACATAATAAATAAAACATATTATAGTAAACATCACAACAAACACCTTTTTATGTAAGTTTGAAATCGAATAACATCTTTAGAATTTATTTTAAACAATTATTAAAATATTTTTTTATATCCGTGTAAAGTAACGATATAAGCTAAAATGCAGAGTGTTCCGAATTCGACCGAGAAATTAGGGACGGTGATAGTACGCAACAAAAGAATGAAAAACTGCCATAGAACATGGTATCGCAAACCACTTATTTTGTCACAAATATAGGGTGTTTCATCGTAACTGCACTTGGTTTGGCGTTAATAATTTTGGAGAAAAAACATTGGAATGAAAATGCAACGATATGTACGTTGTTTTGTGTAACATGGTATAACATTACAAAAGTTCCGGAAAAACAGGGTTCTCAAGCAATCTATGATACAGTAGGAACTGGTCATCACAGTCCAAAATGTGGAGCGTCAAGTTCATACTGCTGTTGCCTTTTAAGGAGACTTCTATCACTTTTTTGATATTATCACATTTACAATAAAGGTTAGAATGCCTATTAAAAGTTCTATTATAATATACTTCAGTTTTCGGAAAGTAAATCCCGTCAACTCAATATGAGTTATGGTATAACACCCTGGTTTTTTTCATTAAATACGTGGTTTGCGATCCCATTACCTATGATAATTTTTCATCCCCTGGGTGCCTACTATCATCTCTGTAATTCACACCGTGTATATATCGCACGTCTAGGAGAAATATTTCAGTTCTTCTTAGTAATGTTGTGAATTAAGTGCAAAACATTAAAATATCAATAAAGTATGACTACGACTAATCAGTGTATGTTATTTATTTTAAAATTAATAAATAAAATCATATTAATTACTTGCAATAATATAATGCAACTGCATTACTTCAATTTCGCACAATTCAAAACTTGTCCAGCCTCAGGGATAGCATCACGTTGAAACTAACAAAGTGTACACCATCTACATTACGATATTTGCAAGTGATTAAAATATCATTTTATAATACTTCTCAGAGAGTATAATTTATACGAATTCTTTGAATACTTCTATAAAGGAATGATAAGTAGTACATTCACCATTTTAATACAAAACTTAGTGTAGTAAATAACAATAAAGTGCATTAATAGTGTGAGAATATGAGTATGTTTCCGAAAATGCGATCGCGGACGAACAGACAGATAAAACCAAGATGCAGTCAATATGTTTCAAGAATCTTGTTAGAGTTAATAAAAATCAATTCAAGAAGACAAAATTAAAATCAAGTATGACAGTTAAATTAGAAATCGTACTTAGCATGCATATTTTATTCGCGAACATCTATTTTTTAGTAAGATAAAAACGATACTTCAAAGAAGAGATAAAAGCCCAATAGAACAGAAGTAAAATAAATTTTGAAGTGCATTCTTATTTTATTCCTGAAGTGTTCTTCTGGAACTGCACTTCACCTGCAGCTCCGTTAAAACATCAAAGTTAAAAATGCTAATTAAACATAATCTCATTCCTCTACTTCCATTTGAAGTTACTAGAATAAAATTTATTCTCAACTAAATGATGCATTAGTAAGTAAAAACAAATAGAAATGTCTTGAAAAAAAAGCGCAAGCTTTCAAAGAGAAAATAAAAGTGAAAACGTGTATAACGTTTCATTAATACAAATTCGCTGAAAAATAAATTCTTAAAAATACATAAGAAAAATAAGTATGTTCTTATGTGCAATTTGCATGATTATTTACATTGAAGAATCAGAATTAACCATATAGAAAGTATCAAAATAATCTAATAAATTTGATTGAAGAAAATTGGCAATAATATACTGAATTATAGCTTATCACTAATTTATAGACGCGTGGTCTCTTTTTATACTGCTTTATAAAGTACACCCCTGGCCGTACTTCTAAAGGTACTAAAAATGTAAAAAAAAATAATAATACTTCTTATACAATTCAAAGTATTAAAAATATTATATAATATAATACGAACTATGTTGCTCATTAATGTTTAAAAATTATATATGTTTAAAAAACGTATGAAATAAGAAATATTTTTTACAATTTTATACTGGTCATAATTTTAATGGCATCGAATATAAATTCAAATAAATGTAATTTTAATAAGAAATCATACTAGCTTTATTTTGTAGGAACTCAGCAATGCGGTTCGACATGCTTATAACAAGTTTTAATAATTATGATGTCGGTTTAGTTAATATGTTAATGGAAAAGTATCTTTTGACTGCCCATGCTTTGCATGCTGCTTTTCCTCTTACATTCTGCACGGGATTCATCTGAGTGTAACATCCAGCGGTAGTCCGCCATTATCGTTGCAATCCGTTTTTGCCGATACAGGTTTTCATTTTCTTTGCTGTCTCTCACATATCTCTTCCCTAACGGCACCCACATGTTCAGGAAAATAGTCCGAATGTGCATTTAGAAAGTGAATTTGAATCTCATAGTTGGTAGGTTTGTTGGTTGTATGAGGTTTTTGGCGCAAAATCATTTAACCCTTGAGTGGCGGTGGGGTATATTATATCCCACCTAATTTCAGTCAAGATGTCCACCAGAAACATTTAATTAAATTTTACTCTTATAACTTTGATGGAAAAAATTTGAAAATTGCTTCTCATTATTTAGAAAATTCTCGAATATTCCGGTGTGAATTGAACATTATAGAAACACAATTACCTACCCGTTAAGGGACATGCTGCGCCAAAGACAAATAAACTAAAAACAATAAAAGTGTGACAGAAACAATGTTTATATAATATAAAAAATAAAAAACGATCTATAAGAAAAGTAGATGTAGTCAGACAAGTGTAGAGAAATAAAACTTTAAAATCTTAAAACAGTAGATTATAAATAAAAGTAAAACAACAAACAGTGAAGCCTGGAAGGGTTAACATCCAGTTTTCATAAAAATGTAAAGGAATGTTGTTAAATGTTAGACAAATGTACTGTTCATGCTCATGGAACAGCCTATTTTTTGGAATTCTTTCAGCATGTTCTTAGCGATTCAATTGAAGTTCGGATCCTCCCCCCCCCCCCCCCCGAGAAACTACGTCTTTAACTACGTCTTTAAACTATCCCAAGGCTTTTTTTTTCGCAAGATCGATCGCTTTTTCAAAATTACCATTTTTCTGAAGTTTTCTAATATCAGAACCGGTAAAGACATCCTCTTTAATTTAGGCATTGGATAAAGCTGGAAATTTGTCGCAGATGTATTTAAAGCAATTGGCTTCTTTTGGTAAGGCTTTGACAAAATTCTTTGACAGATTTTGGCTATATTTTAACTTTTTAACTTTGAAATTTATGATTTGTGAACATTTCTGACATGAAGTTTAAAAATTAAAGTCATTTTCTGATTCAGCACTCAAAAAAAAAAAAAGAGAGAGAGAGAAAAAGAAATATCAAAAGTTTAAAAACACAACCAGCACATCGATTTTATAGTATCAGATTTTCGCTATTTTTTTAACTTCTAACTTTTCAACTTTGAAATTTACTATTTCCGAAAGTTCCTGACGTGATGGTTAAAAATGAAGATCATTTTCGGATTCAGCACTAAATAATACAAAAAAAAAAATGGGTTTTCAAAAGTTAAAAAACACAACCATCACATCTATTTTATATTAGCAGATTTTCGCTATTTTTTACTTTTTAACATTTTAACTTTGAATTTCACTATTTGCGAAAGTTCCTGACGTGATGGTTGATAAATGAAGGTCATTTTCTTATTCAGAGGTAAAATGAATTATCCAAAGTTAAAATATGCAACCATCGCAGGCTTCTGTTATCTGTTAAAACAACTAGTACTTTTAAAGAGCTCTCTATTACATTGTACCTGCACCAGTATTAATGTATAAATTCAGAAGTACGAAAAAATGCTTCAATCACATCTAACCTAAAGTTAAAGACGTTCCCGTTCTTCTTCTAAAATAAAATTTAAAATATTTACGTTAAATTCTACCTTGTCACAGTATCTTTCCCATGTATGTTTTCTTTCACTGTATAGTATTTTGATTAATTGTTGTACTTTTTTAAATGTATGGCGTAATAAATGGAGAAACATTGTTTATCTTATGCAACACATATAAAGGACTTGTCGCAAACATCACTATATTATCTATACCTACCGAGTAAGTAACAAATGTCATAGAAAATGTGTTGATGGATTGCAACAGCGATTCTTTAAATTACATTTCAAACGTATAAAATTTTACTATTATTACTTTCTTACAGGTGAACAAGAAACTTTAGAATTCTAAATTACTAATGGAATATTTTCGGCTTCAAAATTTAGTAAAGATTGTATGGCTATAGAGGTCACATATTTTGTTCAACGACTTATTTGGTTCACATATCATGAAATATTTCTCAGTAATATTGTTACTTTTAATATTCTAAAATAAAATTAAGAATTATTGTGAAACCCTTAACTGGTACAATTGTTTTATACATGCTTTGTAGCCCTTTACAGCTTTTGTAGCACGTTTCCCTTAATTGTTATAGTTCAAACTAATATTAAACTTTATGAATAATAAAACAGTTACGAAACAAGTGTGTTTATAAATAAACTCGAACAGCGAAATGCAATATTTCATCTTGATTCAATCGCAAAATACACAATATGAATATTAAAAAGCTCACCGTTTTACTTAAAAAGCAACAAAAAAGATAATAATATAGATGTTACAAGTTAAAAACAAACATTTTATTTAAAGGTTTTTTTTTTTTTTTTTTTTTTTTTTTTTGTACTTTCGGACTGCAATTCCGGCGAATATTGTCAGAGAATATTTTTATTAATAATTAATTAAATCATTATTTCATTAATAATAAAAATATTCTCAGACGATGGCCGCGGAAATTGGCAGCCAAAAGTAAAAGGAATTTAAATAAAATGTATATTTTTAACTTCAATATCTACATCATTATTATTTTCGTCACCTTTTAAGTAAAGCTGTGAGTAAAATCATAAGATGAAACGCAATATTTCACCTTGATCCAAACATAAAACCTAAAATAGCCTTGATCCTTGATTAAAAACCTTGATCCAAACAATATGAACTTAAAAAAGCTCACTGTTTTACTTAAAATGCGACTAAAATAATAAAAGACATTTTACAAGTTAAAAATCTACATTTTATTTAAAACTTCTTAGTACATCTGGGTTGTATTGTCCAAGCCCATCATCAGAAAATATTATAATAACTAATTGCTGTTTACTTATACAAACTTCGTTTTGGAAATAAGAGAGCAAATAGTTATTAGAGTTGAAATTAGAAAAAGCAGTTTCTTGGATTGAACTGAATTAGAGAAAATATATATTATTATTAACTGCAGTTCCATTTATTTTATTGCATCACTTTGTTCTCATACGTCACTTTCATTTTAAATGCGTAGCTGGGCAGTCGAAGTAGCATGTTTCAGTTAAAATTTGCGTAGAAGACAGCCGAAGTAGCAGTATTTCAGATTAAAATTCAGCAGATATTATAAATTATGTATATTTATAATTTATAATTTATGTATATTAATGTATGTTTATATTTAACTATGTATATCTATAGATATTATTCATATTTTATAAAACTGTAAGCTTTCAAATGTTCATATTGTGCATTTTGTAGATGTTGTTTATTCGTTTATCCTCCGTAATAGATGTAAAGAACTTTTCTGAAATATCACGTTGATCTTTGTACAGTCGTGGAAAAAAATGTAAACACCCCTACTAATTCCTCAACAAATTATTGTAGAAAAAAGTTACTGGTACCGAACGATTGGAAATAAAGTCTACTTTTAAATGATGTATATAAAATTTACTTAGGGGGCCATCTACATATTAAAACTAACCCAAAGTTCATTTTTTTCAATGGCAATACCCAATTTTAAAAAGATATTTCAAATCTTCGGTTCAAACTATGCCTAGACACCAAATTTCAAGCCATTTGAATGATAAGTTTTTGAATGATAAACACTCAAAATTTGGTGCTTCTAACGTTAAATTACATTTTCATATTTTTATTTATACCTCCTGAAATTATACTCCTAATGTACTAATTTTTTGCGTAGCAATAATACTAATGTGCCCAAACATAAATACGTTGAATTTGCAGTTTTTATAATTTTCTGATATGAATTATGAATTACGAAATTAATATTCGAAAAAATTATGAATTGCAACATTCAATTTTTTTGATGGATTCAGATTTATTACACCCTGCTTTATGGAAATCCGGAATTTCACATTTTTCTTCCACGTAGTTTTCAAATTATGCTTAAAAAACGACAAAAGGATGTTTTAAGGGGCCGTCTATGATAGAAGTGACTAAATATTTTGAAATTTCTTATGCTATCCTGTAATCTAACAGGCTTAATTCACTGCTTAAGGTGCCTTGATCAAGAAGGGAGCTCTCTCAGTTAACAATCGAGTGCCGAACTTCAATTTGGATACAACCCTTAAAATACGCTCCTTTTAAAATAATTTATCGGAAACTTATGGTACGAATTGCATAAAAATTTATTTTTAGACTAATTGAAGTGTGTAGAGTTCATTTATGCTGTCAGAATTGTGTACTGCTACTGAAAAAAAACAAAGTTATGGTTCGTTTTAATATGTATATGCCCCCTAAGCAAATATTATATACATCACTTAAAAGTAGACTTTATTTCTAATCGTTCGGTACCAGTAACTTTCTTCTACGATAATTTGCTGAGGAGTTAGTAAGGGGTGTTTAGTTTTTTTTCCCACGACTGTACGTGTACATATAGATAACGTACAAAACATCTCTTTTCATAGAAATAATGAACAAAATGGGTCGATTCTTTAAAGAACAATTGGAATTTGTATTTTATTTCTTAAAATTTCTTTATTTCTGATAAACAAGAAGCATCAGGAAGATAAATTACTGCTGAAATGTTTCATTCTTCCATGATACATTAAATCTCTATGATTTATTTTCTTAATTTTTTAGTCATTGCGTTTCAGTAAAAGCAAATAAAAGAGTTCTGTGAGCGTTTCAGTATATTTTGGGAATACAGTGAGGGATACTATAAGCGAAATTTGAAAAAAAGACAATTAAATCTGTTTTCAGATATGGTTCGTACGCTTCAAGGTCTTTCAAAGACCTTTTACCAGAATTTTTGTATAGTAATATTTTCCTTATTTAATGAAAAAAAAATCTATCTTCAGGTATAACGACCAGTACTTTACGAAATTTCTGGTACTAAAACACCTAAAATCACCTAAATCCCTTGATGCGTACGAACCCTGTTCAAAATCGGATGAGTTAGGCTATGTACCGGTTGTCCCTTAAAAAATGTCCAAGTTTCAATTGTATATTATAACTATTTAATTTAGACTATCTACAAAAAACATATATGAAATGTTATACTGACTTATTTTTTCTTACAAATTTTCAACATGTGTACGTTTAGTTATACGGCAAATATCAATTCTAAAGTCTAATTATCCCCACGCTTCGGTTAACAAGTCCAAAGTAATAAAAGCAATAGACTCTTCAATTTTGTCTCTAAATTCTGAAAACTCTTAAGTAATTGCGGAACGTATGCACGATATTTTATAAAGCCCCAAAGGTAAAATTCGTATGGCTCTAAAGTCTTTTAAATTTTCAGCCCCAGCACTTGTTAATTAAAGCGCTAGAAAAGATGTTATTATAACACCTCGGCTTTCAGAATATTATGCGGACGCCAGTTATCATTTAAAATGTGTAAAAAGAAGTCAGTTAACCTCTTAAACATAAACAATTTATTCAACGATAAAACTTTCTACCTTCTTTCCATAAAATATTCAAAACATTAAAGAATACAATTTCTAATTCACGTTACATCATATACAAAAACGTATCGCAAGAATTAAAGATTAGAGAATAATAAAGAATAAAAACATGGGCAATAGATTTAACAGCAATAACGCTTTAGTCTCAGGAGTCGACATTTTGCATAACAAGGCAGTACTCGCGCATGCGCTTATCTAAACCTGTTAGAGTTACTTTTTTTTTGTGAACTTGGGCCAATACTCTAGAACTCTTGCAGTTGATAATATTAAAATTCCTATGACATTATTTTATGATAATCGTGTATTTCAATGCACTGCATTTTAGAAATCAATATTCTGTTATACTAATCCAACTAACTGAAAAAAGTATTACAATGCAACATGATTAATGAAACCTGAACGGAAGGGGCCTAATGCTTTAAAACTCTATATTTCGTTTTTTTGTTCTTCCTTAGTAATTGCATTTCAGTTAATAAACTGATTCTGTGGCAGTTTTAGTACATTTTAGTAAATAACTGAGGGATATTACAAGCAAAATTTCAAAAAGGCAATTTAAACGGTTTTCAAAGGCGGATGAGTTAGACTATGTATTTCAATCTACTGCCTTTTAAAAGTTCATATTCTTTTATACCAATCAAACTAAATGAAAAAAGACTTCAATGCAACACGATTAATGAGTTTCATAATACCGGGTGAGCCAAAAGTTTATTACAACTTTAAAAACTTATAAAAAAGGAAGAAATTGTGATAAAGGATGGCGGATTTCAAAAAAGGGCTCACAAGGTAATGGGATTTTTTTTTTTTTTCTTTAAATCAGAAAAAAAAAAGGTTAAAAAATCTCATGTATAGGGCGCTGACGACCCGAAAGACAATGAACGTTGTGTCGTAGAATGTTCTGGAGGTCATGATGGACATTTGTTATTGGAAGAACAAATGAATGGAGCGTATTGTTGTCCTGTTCGTTGTGTTTCGGCTCATCAGTGTCCTCTACATGTGATTTTTTATCTTTTTTAACCATTTGGAGAAATGGTTATTGTCCTCGTCAGGGTAGGAAATCAAAAGCATGTCTGAAGCTTTTTATTGGTTTAATCCGCATTTTATTCGTTTTCTGATTGGTCTATACAGCAATCTGTATTTATCTTTACTTTCAATAAAACTGGATACTTCTGTTGCCACTATGACAAAAAAGTAATAAAAACTACAAAAAAAATTAATAACTCAGAAACAAATTGAGATACAGCTTTCAAACAAATTGCATTTAAAAGTACATTTTTTTATCAATACGACGGTGTAAAAAGTAATAGTGTGGGATGTTTAGAAGTTTAAGAATGAAATTTCATTTAAAATGGGTCGTCAGATTTCTTGGAAATCTGACGATGGAAAAGCCTTTTCTCGAATAGCCAATGAAATGCTTGGATAATACGTAAGTTTTAAGAAATCTGACGGGTCGCAGGCGATTTTTGTCGCTTGCAATTTTTAGGTGTAATAACACTATTAATGTTTAATTCATGGTGTACGTAATGTATCATCAACTCCGTGCGATTTTTTATGTCTTAAATTTCAATCTTCGAAAAAATCACTTTCCAGATGGTCTTTGTAATTTGTTAAATTGTTTTTTTTTTTTTTTTTTTTTTGGCTGCTAAAAAGAAAAATATCCGACTACCTTGTGAGCCCTTTCTTGCAAATCGCACTCCTTTACCATAATTTCTTCCTTTGTCAGTATAGACTTGAGTTTTTAAAGTTGTATCGAACTTTTGGCTCACCCGCTTCTTTAAATCTCTATGATTTATTTACTTTCTTTTTTAGTGATTGTGTTTCAGTTAAAGGAAATAAAGTAGTTTTGTGACAGCTTCAGTACATTTTGAAAGTAAACGAATGGATGCTACAAGCAAAATTTGAGAAAGGCAATTTAAACGTTTTTCAAAGGCTGAAGAGTATACAATATAATTTAATCTGTTCATTTTGGAAATCAATATTCCGTTATACTAATTCAACTAAATGGCAAAAGTATTCGAATGGAATATGATAAATGAAACTTGAAACTGAAATCTCTATGATTTATTCTCTTTCTTTTTTAGTGATTGTGTTTCATCTAAAGGAAATAAAGAGGTTTTGTGGCAATTTCAGTATGTATCTGAAATAAACTCAGCGACGCCAAAAGCAAAATTTGAAAAAGGCAATTTAAACGGGTTTCAAAGGCAGGTGAGTTAGAATATGTATTTCAATCTACTGCGTTTTAAAAATCCACATTCTCGTATACAAATCAAACTGAATGAAAAAAAGAGTTCAATGCAACACGATTAATGATACTTGAAAGGAAGTGTCATAATACTTTAAATCTCTATGACTTATTTTCTTTATTTCTTAGTGACTTTGTTTCAGTTAAAGCTATGAATGTGGTTATATGGTAGTTTCAATACATTTTGAAAATAAACCGATGGATGCTACAAGCAAAATTTGAAAAATGCAATTTAAATGTTTTTCAGAGGCGGATGAGGCGCACAATGTAATTTATTCTGTTCATTTTAGAAATCAATATTACGTTATAGTAATTCAACTAAATGCAAAAGTATTACAATGCAACATGATTAATGAAACCTGAAACTTACATCTCTATGATTTATTTTCTTTCTTTTTTAGTGTTTGTGTTTCAGTTAAAGGAAATAAAGTAGTTTTGTGACAGTTACAGTATATATTTGAAATAAGCTGAGGGACGCTACACGCAAAATTTGAAAAAAAGCAATCTAAGGGGCTAGGATACCTTTAAACTTACAAAATTTTCGAAAAATTTTTAATACATATATTGATTCCGTAATCATTTCTGAACAATATGCAAAAAATCGCATTAAAAAATTCCCATTAGTTTACCAATTATGGCAGTTTTATTAAGACTATATATTAAGACTACATAGGATAATTAAACTTTGCATTCCGTTTATTCAAAATGATGAATTTTGATGCTGCGTGCATTGTTACTAAAAAACTATGCATGGCAATCAAAAGAAATTTTCAAAACATATTCATATCTGTATTATCTACAACTTAAAACCAGTAAAATGTAATATTTTATTTTTTTCTGTTTTTTTTACTTTGAAAATATTTCTTTTAAGTGAAATTTTTTAATTTTCTGTTAATTTTTTACTTTAGCCAATATATTTTTTTTCAAATATTCTGGTTTTAGTATAAAGATAACACAATTATGTATTTATTTTCACCAAAATTTCCTCCTCTTTATATGCATATTTTCAGATTTTATCATGCGCGCAAGATTTTTTTCTCTTATTATCATATATTTTTTAACTTATCATTTCAATATTTATTTATGAGTTTACAAGTCTATATATATATATTTAAATATAAATTTAAATATGAGCTTTACATTTAAATGAAGTGTGATTTTTATTTTTGACTTATTACACAAGTTTTGAAGTTTGGAACATAGTGATATTTTTTACATTTTCGACGTGTTCAAAGGTATCCTATCCCCTTAAACCGTTTTTAAAGGTGGAAGAGTTAGATAATTTATTTCAATGTACTATATTTTAGTAATCAATGTCCTGTTATACGAATCCAGCTAAATGGAAAAAGTATTCGAATGCACCATGATTAATGAAACTTGAAAAGAAGGGTCGTAATATTTTAAATATCTATGATTTATTTTCTTTCTTCCTTAGTGATTGTATTTAAGTTAAATCAAATAAATTGGCTCTCTGGCAGTTTAGTATATTTTGGGAATAAACTGAGGGACACTATAAGCAAAATTTGAAAAAAGGTAATTTAAACGGTTTTCAAAGGCGGACGCGTTAGACTATGTATTTCAATCTGCTGCATTTTAGAAATTAATATTTTGTTATAATAATCCAACTAAATGGGAAAAGTATTGAAATGTAACACGATTAATGAAACCTGGGATGAAGTGTTGTAATACTTTAAATCTCTATGATTTATTTTTTTTTTCTTTCTTAGTGATTGCATTTAAGCTAAAGTAAATACAGTGATTCTGTGGCAATTTCAATATCTGTGAATAAACTGGGAGACAATACCAGAATAATTTAAAATACTTAACCCTTAAATGCCTGATTTTTCAAAAATCATTGTAATAATGTTTTTCGTCTTTCATTTCTTAAATAAATCGTGGTAAAAATACTTAAAAAAATCATATTTTGTTTTAAGTATAGTTTACGGCTAAAAAACAGTTTGTTACTAATCGGCAATACTGGTGTTTAATTGAAAATATAATTTCCCTTGATAAAATTCTATAATAATAAACACGCAAGAATTTTAGGAACTATAATAAGAAATAAATTTTACTTGCTCACTGCAGGTCAAAATAGGGTATTTCGCAAGCTCCCAAACAAAACAAAAAGAACAAGTAGCAACAACTGAAAAAATAAATCTATCTTTATTCTTAAACAGCACAAGTGTTGTCATCTACATGTTGAAAATCGATTTAATAAAATTTTCAGAATGTATTTTATTGGCAACATTAGGAATCATAGCTTCAATATTATTCTAATAGTATTTTAGGACCTAAATTCGGTATGTTGCCGAAAAGCAACACCAGGCATTTAAGGGTTAATTAAAACGGTTTTTTAAAGACAGCTGAGTTAAACTATCTTTAAATCTGCTGCATATTTAAAATCAATATTCTGTTATACTAAAATTAAACTAATTAAATGGAAAAAAGGTATTTCAATGCATCACGATTAATGAAACATGAAAGGAATGGTATTAACAATTTAATAGTTTAATATAATATTTCAGAAAATTCTCTGTGTATAATATTTAAGTTCCATATACTTTAGCTTAATTGATAAAAAAAAAAAAAAATCTATAAAAGGCAGTTAAGGGTTTCAGATCTCCATATTATGTTATTGGAATTTTGTAAATATTACTGTATGATTTTTAGGAGTCAATGTGGCTCAGTTAAGCCAGATCAGGATGATTAAAAAAAAACTATCCTCATTATGAGATATCTGAAAAGAAAATCCTAGGCGTAACGCTACCCATATTTAAAATTTATACGTTTCAGTCACGAGGACCCGTAATAATAATGGCGACATTACCAATTAAGACGACAATATAAATTTTCACCATGTACCTTAGGTTGGAGCGATATTTCCCCCCCTTCAAATCAAAATGGGCTGGTGTGGAAAAGTTGCTCTAACACAGCCTCTTTCTGAATAGAAAATGCCATTGAAAAATATTATTCATTAGTACTGCCCCCAAGTCATTAAATATTTAGTTAAAACGTGGAGGTTGTATATTTCCCATTTTCTTGTCAAAAATATAAACTCCTCAAATGATATAAATAATAATTTAAATGAAACGGGTGATCTTGAAATTATTATTATTAAATATTTAATGTAAAATTATGAAATCAAATTTAGGTGTCTTATACAGCCCCGATGACTTCAAAATTTTGAAAAATGTATGAAAATTGGTTAATTTTAAAGACTAATCAAAATAACAAAACTGTCTTATATTTTTTACTTAACTTTTGTAGGAAAATTATCCTTGTTTGAAATTATCCTTAAAGATCAACAATAATAAGATTAAAATAATTTACTATTACAATTTTCAAGCAATAAAATTACTCATATGTACGTAATATTCACGTATTTAATATGCAATAAAATTCCAATTATTTTTTAATATAGTCCATACTGTCTTCTGGTTTCAAAAACTGTATTAAAACAATAATATTAAAAAAAATTAATCTAAATCATGTACTTTAAATCATCGTTATTACAAATTTATTGTCGAATGATTACGCAAATGTGCAATATGCATGATTATTTTTAAAAATACTGGTCGTTAAAAGAAAAAAAAACTTACTAATTACTATGCAACTTTTGCGATAACCGGAAATGAGAAATGACTAATCAAATGTTGTGGACGGAACTGAAATTATTCGGGTAAGGAATAAAGAAAGTTCCGCGTTAAGCAAGACGTTCGTGGATTTAGAAACCAAGCAGTTTGTTTTATATTTTGATGGCCGTAAGGACAAATCTGTTATAAAAAAAACGCACGACGAAAAGTTGTATTAGAGGAACACAAAATTATAATCAACTACTACTTCTGAATTTGTTATAAATTTTGTAAGGAAAATTTTTATTAAACATTGAAGACGATTTAACAGGAAACTTTTTCTGCTCCCAATAGTAAAAAAAAGTAATAAAATCCGGAAAGTGGTTCTTGAGTTAGATCAAAAATTAAATAAGTTTCAAATTTTAAATTTAAATAAAAAAAATTCAAAGTTTTCAAAAACTTGTTATCTGAAATATAATCTTTATAGCAAGGTACTTTTCAAGGAAAAAAATCATTAAAAAAGTCTTATTAATAAAGAAAATTAAATTTCCCACGGACACCCTTAAATTTCTCAAAAATTGAATAAATGACTAAGAAACATTATTATATATATATAAAAATTACAATTGGGAAAAATTTAAGTGAAAGATTTTTACAATAAATATTATTTATTTGTTTACTTATGTGATCGATGTATTTAAATTAATAAAAAGTAGAGATAAACTTTGCCAGAAGAATGCATTATTATTTTTTATTTTTTATTAATTTTTATATATTATTTTATACAATTATTTTAATTGTAAAATAAAAAAAAATAGAAATCAGAATTAAAATTAATGTATGTTATCTTCACATTTAAACAGAATATCACTATTTTAGCTTTAATATATAATCTATTATGTCATACCAAACTCACCAATAAAGTAAAAATAAAAAAAACTGAGGAAACATTTACACGATAAATTATTTACCAGTGTTACATTATCATCAGAAAGAGTTTTATACATTATTCATTAATTAATAAAACGATTTATTAAGTTTTTCTAACTTCCAGTTAATTTATATTCAACTCAGTACACCCAGTATATTCAACTCCGTTTACAACTTTATTTTCACAATATTAAATTAAGGTAAGAAAGTATCGGTTATCTTTTAGTCTTCTGCTCAATTTCATATTAGTAGGAGAGCTGTTGAACATTTTTGAGTAGGTATTTGAGGCACCCTGAAAATTTGTGCAACACTTCTTTTGTAATGCATGAATACAAAATCGAATGTCTGGCTGAAAGATCGTGGCCCAAAAACTGTGCCAGACACGTGTCAAGTGCCATTTGGCACTTGACACGTGTCTGGCACAGTTTTTGTGCCGACTAAAGTGTCTGTCATTTTCAAAATATTTTTTTTCTAAGCATAAATATTATTCTGCCTCAATCTCAGCGTGCTCAAATACCTTTTTTTTGGTAGTCAAAAAATGGCACTTGACACGTGTCTGGCACAGTTTTTGGGCCACGATCCTTCAGGCAGACATTCGATTTTGTATTCAGCCATTACAAAAGAAGTGTTGCACAAATTTTCAGGATGCCTCAAATACCTTCCCTAAAATGTTTAACAGCTCTTGGACTATATGTCAAACCTAATTTTCTGTGTATCCTATGTTGTTCAGGACTTCATTATAACTTCATATAAATTTATATTCAACTCAGACGCTTTATATTAGGGGTGCACAAACTTTTTAAGGGGTATCAGGACTCCTAAAGCTTTAAAAGTTTCGAAATTTTAAATTTTTTAGATGTTAAACTATTATTTTTTCTGAATATTTTGATATAATTGTTTCCTTGAAATTCCCTTTAGAAGAAAAATTACGGCTTTTAGAATTATACCCGCTCAATAGTGGTGTTTCCGAAATGTTGAAGTCATTTTTCTCCAAATGACGTGTTTGGCCATAACGCGCACGATATCTCAAAAACTTTTCAATATTTTTTCACGAACTTTTCAAAACGTATGCTTCATATTAATCTGTATAAACTGAACCTAAAATTTCCATTTTATTGTTCGAAAAAATATTTTTTTAGGTGATTATATTGCTGATTTTCTTTTCAATTTTGCATTAGCTAAATACAACTTTGCATTAAATATATAAAAATGCTTTAAATATAAATTTATTTACGTTATGAGTAATTATTATAATCTGAAGTATAAGCAGGTACCAAAATTTTCATTCTAGTTGCAAAATTTATTTTGTAATCCTGCGCGTAATCTGTTATTCCAATTTTCTGCTCAACAAATGTCTGACAGTTTGGAGCCCGCTGTAAATGCTAATTATCAATTTTGAATTTTTTTAAATATATGAAATGAAAAAACATACTTTTATCTTTCAATTTCAATAAAAATTGTGTCTTAAAATCAAATACATTTTAATATATTAAATGTTGATTATAGTCTTTTTTTTCTAATTTTTTCAATTTTTAGAGTCCTGAGACCCCTTAAGAGAAGGGCCTCTTACAAAAATGCTGGGTTATCTAGGACCACATCAGTAACAAGGGGAGAATTCTATTTCGGGAAGGTGATCTGTTGCCTATAATCAGATAAAAAATATGGTTTTACAGAAGGTGGCGGATTATCCCTCTAGGTTCCTTTACTCAGCCAGCATATCCAATTCAACTGGTAAGGTTATATCAACAGTTTAAGTTTGAAAAATCTAACAGAGATATAGCAAGGATTATTTTCAAGTACATAATATTCCTTTACTTTATTCGGGGGAGTACATTTTGTTTCATTAAAAAGGCTAAAAAACAAACATAGATATGAAAGTGGCTAAGGCCGAAAAAAAATGTGAACTTTATGAACGAAGGGGGGATAAGGAGCCGATCAACGAAATTTGGGATTTTTCTGCGCCTGATCAACGAAATTCGTGATTTTTCCACACCCGATCAACGAAATTCGCGATTTTTCCGAGCCCGACCGACAAAACTTACAATTTTTCCATGCCTGATTTGCGAAATTTGCGATTTTTTCGCGCGTTTTTCACCCATTTTTCCGCACCTGTTCAACGAAATTCGTGATTCTGATCTGACTGATTAAATTCTCAATTTTCCCGCGGCAAATCGGCCAAATTCCCGATTTTTTTTCCTGATACCTATGGAAAAATAGTGCAATTTTTTCCAGTTATAAAGTGGCGAAATTCGAGGGCCACAAGTTGTGCATCCCTACCTCATATACATTCATATATGCTTAAATAATACAAATCGAAATGTATTATTTTAAAATTAATTAAAATCTTACATTTCAGATATACCATATGAAAAATTACCTCAAAACACACTCACCGATAAAGTAAAACAAATTTTAAGTAATTTTTTTTCTATGGAAAATTTTTAACAGTGTTACACTGTCGTCACGAGGGGTTTACACATTGTTCATAAATTAACAAAACGATTTATTTTAATTATTTTTTAACTTGTAGTTAATTTAGGTTAAACTCCGATCTATTCTAAACACACACACACATATATATATGTTGTTAGTAATAATACACCTCGAATGTATTATTTTTCACTTAATTAGAATCTCTAAATTTTAGCTTTACTATATGATAGATTACCTCATAACTCATTCAATAAAAGAAAAATGGAGAAAACTGCCAGACGAGAATACTTTTAACAATCTCTCTATTCTAAAAAAAAAAATAACTAACGCTTTCAACGCCGCCGCCGCAGCCGGTTTTGAATTTTTAGTGACCGGAGGTCTTTCTTCGTTAATATTACGCAACATTTTGCGTACAAAAATATGAAAATCTGTGGTATTATAGAAAAATGTTTGATAAACACGCTGATGCAGACAGTCTTCAAATCGAAGAATTATTTTAAGAGATATTTAATGCTAAAGTTGGACAAAATCGTTCCATTAAAAAAGTTTTATAGGAGCAAAAACTATACATTGGAATTTAAACATTTTTAGATCATTTTATGCGTTAGAATTTCCCGGTGTGTAAACTGCATTTATATTTTTTCACCCTTTTTTGAGGTTTTATTTCTATTTTAAATTCTTCAGCTTTTCGAGAGATATTTTTTACATATTTTAGAAAATGGTATTAATTTAAACTGCGGCCAACTGTATAAACAGAGCAAACAGTAATGTTTGCTTCAAATTAAAAATTTATTTACACGTGACTATTATAAACAGAAGATATAAAAAGCAGGAACTCAATGAAAATTACGTCATAAAAACTACATTTACACGGGAATTTTAAAAGAGAGAGAATATGTAAAATAATAAATTCTCTAACATGCGTTAGAAGTCTTAAATAGGAGAAATTACGTCACATTTACGTCACATTACACTTATTATGTAAAATGAAAAAATATATATATATATTGCAAAACAGTTTAAATTTAAAAATTGCGCGAGACATTTATTTGATATTTTAAGATGATATTTTCAACTATTTTTATTTGGACAGCGCAAATAACATTTCATTTCTAACAAAAGTAATTTCACGTGAATATTAAAAAAAAAAAAAAAAAAAAGAAAAGTTTGGTGAAAATTACGTCAGATTAAAAAAGATGCATTTGAAGTGTCTTATTTAAAAAAAACGTTCTTTTCGCTTTGCTAAAAAATACCGGCATACATAGACTCTGTTTACTTAATTCATTTTATATTAGCTTATTTTGAAATGTTTAACTGATTTTATTTAATCAAAGACGGAAACAACCATTGTACCTTTTAACAGCAGCTGATTTAGCCTTAAAATTCCCCAATCAAAGCGAAATGAATAGAAATCCGTTTATAGGGAGATCTTCACTGTTTATTAGCTTATAATTCAATCTTCCGAAATCTTTTTAAAGCCGATCAGATTAGAGTGCTTTTAGAGTCTGGGGTGTCTGAACGGGGGTTGATGAGCGTAGGTTTTAGGGGCAGCGCCCTCTAGCGTGTTAAATTATCATCACAACATATTTTACACATTGTTCATAAATTAAGAAATCGATTTATTTTAATTATTTTTCTAACTTGTAGTTAATTTAGATTCAACTCAAAAGCTTTCTATACATTCATATATTGTTAATAATACACCTCGGAATGTACTATTTTTAACTTGAATATAATCTCAGCATTTTAGATTTACCATATGATAGATTTATTCATGAAACATTCATCTATAAAATAAAAGAAAATTGGAGAAATATATAATACTAGAGATTCTTAAACAAAATGTTAAATAATCACCAAAGATAATTTTAAACATTGTTCATTAATTTACAAAACAATTTATCTTAATTATGTTTGTAAGTTCGAGTTAATTTATGTTCAACTAAGATGTCTGCTTTACATTCATGCATTGTTATCGTTAATAGAACTCGAAATGCATTACTTTTCGCTTTAACAGATAACTAATTACAGTAAAACTTCCCTAAAGCGACCACGCTCCGTTCCAATAAAAATTGGTCACTCAGAGAGGTGGTCTGTTAATGGAGGTCATGTTTAAATCTAGATTTTAATTGTTGAAAAAAGGTAACAATTAATGTTACTATTTTTTTTTTCACATTAGGAAAAGTATGAAAATTTAAGTTTTAAAACAAAAGTTAATTACACAAGTTTATTACTGCAGAGTTTAAAAAATCAACACATTGACGTTTGCTTTGATTTTACGGTTTTATCTTTTATAACTTTTATTTCCAAGTTCTTTCGAAGGTCAGTAAATAAATGCATTTTTTTTTTTTGGACGGGAACAAATAATGACGATTTTATTAATCTATTTCTTTGAGAGTTTCTTGACAAAAAAGGGCAGGGGAGTTTATTGACCGTCATCCTTAATTTGTCATCAGAGATAAATTCATTGCCTAAAAAGCCACAAAAGGAGTTTAAACACTTAAAAGTTACCGGAATAAATAAAATTCTAAACTTAATTTAGAAGTTTGATGAATAATGCGCTCTCCGGTATTATTATTCTAACAAAACCTTTCTTCAAGCGAGGAGGAAAAAACGGAATTTGTTTCATTTTCTTCAATGAAATGGATTTCTCATGGAGGGAGTTCAACTGGGATTGTCTCTGAATAGAGATAAAATTAGTATTGAGCCTATGGGAATAAATTTCGTTCCATGAAAAAAATGGTCTTTCACGGAGGTGGTCGTTTAATGGAAGTGGTCGCACAAGGGGGTTTCACTGTATTTCTCTATCGCCATAAAACTTGTGTGAATATGAGCAGTTGATTTTGAAAGAGGGGTATTTTAATTTTTAATGTTATTCCTAGATACTTGATGGTGTGTATTTGAATGGGTTTAAATTTTCATAAGCATTCAAAAGCAGTAATAGACTTATTTTATATTTTATATACTCTTATTTCATGTAAATTTAATATACAATAATTGTTATTCGTGTTACCATAAAAAAATCATGCTTTTGGTTTACAACAATAAACGTACCTCAATTTCGATGCAATGATTTAGAGAAAACATTGATTTTCTTTGAAAGTAATATAATTATAATAAATTCATCGCGATGATGAATACACAGACTGAATTATTTTGTCAGCATAATGGCGGTGTTACAGATGATTCATAAATAAAAAAATACATTAAAAAGTTTTTTAACACTTATCGGTCGTATGGCTGTTCCCTCGTGACATCGGGGGGATCATTTTTCACAGGAATTTTATTCCGTTGAAATCCTTTTTATAAAATAATAATAATTTAAAAAAAAAACACTTTTACTTTCACGACATGTACAAATGATATGTAATTCAAAATTTATTTTTAATTCTAGTGGTGCGAATAGAATATAAAAATAGAATCATGTATAAAAAGCTATCGTCGGATAGGGGCTAAATATTTTAATTACTTTTCCAAATCCAGACAAACGAAATTCTTAGATTTAAAACTTAATATTACACATTTATAGTTTAAACTTTTAACGTTTAGATTCCCAAACTGTTATATAATTATTGCGCCTATTTTAATTAAAATGATTTATTACTATAATGATTTATTTTGTCAGCATCGTTCACATTTTGCACTTTTTCGTTATGTGGGATTCGACATTAGCTTATATCCAGAAATATCTATGTCGAGTACCACTATTTCCAAACTATACTTCATCTTATTTCACAGTTAATTTCCGTTATTATATAATGCTAGTAATTTAAGATTCGCAAATCGTGGTACTCAAAGTACCGGATATAAGGAAACCCTTGCGTGTGCATACAGTGGGTTGCCAATTATTAGGGACAGTCGTGAAGTACAGGTTTTTTGTACAATATTAGAATATAATTTGAAAATAAACTCTGTTTTTAAGTTTAAAAAGCTTTATTGTTATAGTTTAAGTATTTACGCAATATTAGTATATGAAAAAAGCCCAACAGAAATACAATGCAGTCAATTTACAAAGGTTAAGTAAAGAATATTAATATTTGGTGATATTTCCTTCGGCTTCGAGGAGTGCTTCGATGCATCTCGGTATGCTTTCTCTGCAATTTCTGGTCCTTTCTTTTATTTTAGGGTTGTGATGCCATACATTTATTAGTTTTTTGATGAGTTGTATCTTGGTTGTAATCATATCTTTGGCGATTTCCGCCTTAGTGATCTCGCATAAGTTTTCTATGGTGTTCATGTTAGGAGAATTGCCAGGAAAAGGTAAACTTGGATATTTTGATCTGCCAAAAAAATTTGTAACGCTTCTAACTTTATCACAAGGTGCTGAACCATGCATAAACATGAACTCTTCACCACCTGGGAACCATTCTGCAGTTTGCGGCATCAGCCGAGTTTCCATAACTTGCCATTACTGGTCTTGTCTCAGGGTTCCCTGGACAATGTAGAGGCGTCCATCCCCTTTAACGCTTATGATAGACCACACCATTATTTTATCAGGGTTCTTAGCACTTTCCACGATGCAGTCAGGGCGGTATTTTTCGCCTGTGCGTCGCCTGACAAAGCTGCTTTTATCGGCTAAAATCTCAAAGGTTAGTTCATCTGAGAAACACACTTGAAAAAAAAAATTAAATATATAAATAATTTAAAAATAAATGATTTTAAATGACATAAATAATAAATATATTAACAATGGACCTTACTCCAGTCATCAACTGTCGTTTGGCGGTGTTCACCAGCCCAGAAAGACGCTTCTTCTTCATCGCTTCTGTCAATCGGGGTTTCTTAGCTGGACGATGACCTGTCAACCTTTCCTCCGCTAATCTCCGCTGCACAGTTCTCTTAGAAACTGGTATTCCAGATTCATGAACGATCTGAGTAAGGAGTCCCACACTTTTATTTCTGTTTCTTAAACAGATATCCCGGATTTTCCTAACTGTACGTGGAGTTGTTATGCGTTTGCTTCCACTTTTACCTTTTCGTTTGGGCGAAAGTGCCTGATTTTTGTCCAGATTTATTTTTATCCTGTTGACTACTGACTTGGAAACTCCAGCAAGTTCTTTTATCTTCCTTTGGGAATGACTCGTATGCAGAAGAAAGGTTTTTACCTCAGATTTTTTCCTAGGGGACAAATCAACCCCTCAACCCATACTGAAATCAATAAAAATAAAAAATAAATTAAAATTGTAAATAATTTCGCAGAAAAGAAATATTTAATCAATAAAAGAAAGATAATACTCACATATAATTCTTAACTTTCCCAAAACACAACAAAGAATTTTGTTTAAATTAAAGAAAAGCGTCTTCCACTATTGCGGGTGTAAAAGACTCAGGGTCTCTCCCGTTATTAAAATATTTATAGAAAGCAAGAAAACCTTTTAACATTCCAAAAGCACTTAGAAGTTGAATTATAGAGATGTTGACAATGTTAAAATACATTCCTGCAACACTTAAACTACTTAGAGCCGCAGTCAAGGGCACCCAAAGTATAAAACTAGCAAAAAATATGACTGCCCCTAATAATTTGGCAACCCACTGTAGTTTAGAGACCAATGTATTAAAATATATCATCATATGCTGAATTTGTACTGCGATTTATTTTTTATTAAAGGAAATTTTGTATTTCTTTAAACATTAAATTTTCACGATTTAAATCTGTTTATAGAAAAATCTAAAAAACTCTTAGCCAACAAATAAAACCGTCAGATGTAAAAATGTCATATTCCATAACTATACATTCCTTAACCCCTTCGCGACGAGAGCCCCTTGTTTAGTTTTTAACCTTTTATAACCGGATTTTCAAAATAGAAAATTTTCTGCAATTGAATCGCGAAAATGCTACATTTAAATAAAGTAAATTTTACAATAAAAAATATCTGTTGTGAATAATGAGGGATTCTATACACATTAAGTGGCACGTATACCGGTCGGTCGTACCGAAGGTGTTAAAGCGTTTGTCAACAAAAAATACTATAAAAAATAGTTCAAACTATAATTATACTAAAATGAATAACTATAATGAATGATCACTAGAAAATTTAAAGACAGACGAAAAGAACATATTACAGACATAAAGTATAGAAAATTCTCTACTGCTCTATCCAGATTAAATCAAAAACAAGATATTCACATAGATTTAAGTAAAGCAAGAGTCATAGCCCATACTTCAAATTACTATACATCAATAATCGGGGAATTATTGGAAGTTTTAACCCAAAGAAAGAATACTTGCAACGATACATTGTCCTACAACATATCTAAGATCTGGTATATAATACTGGATATTTCTAGCGATTTTGAAGCATAATTATATTTCCCCTCCTCCTCCCTTCCTTTGAAATAGACTCGTCCACTGATACATAAGCAAGGAATTTCCACGAACTTTCATTCCTCTGATTTTTTCCCCCCTGCAGACGACTGTTATAATGCAGTTGAAAGCGCTTGGGGTTTTAACATCTTTGACGGTTTTTATGCTGTAGAAACCTTTTCATGTATATTTTAGCACCTTTTAAGTAAAATTTTATCAGAATTGTAATATCGTATTTTTATTTAAAAAAAAAAAAAAATTATACTCCGCTCATTAATGTAAAACATTTTGACACACTTTCTGGCACAATTTTTAAATTTAAAAGCAAGATTATTAAAATAATTTGAAATATAAGTTTTTTTTTCAATAAATGAATTACATGTTGAGATTTATAAGAGATTGTTGTCGCAGTGGCGCGCCCTTTCCCTTTCCTGCGCCGTCGCGTCCGGAAATTTGAAAAAAACTTAAACTTTAACAGCATTTTCTAAAAACTCGTATGCCTTTACCGAGAAACGAAATAAAACCAGTTCGATTACATACGTAGTTTGTACATTAGCACCTGCCAAATTGGTACGTTTGCGAAAAAAAAATAAATTACGAGAAAACAAATTATCAGGGAGTAGTCAGGTCGGGTCTGAAAAAAAATTTAAATGTTTAAAACGCAGCTTTTTTTAATGAATACCGAAGAACTTTAATTAAAATGATGCGTTACTATAATGATTTCTTTTGTCAGCATCATAAAAGTAAGTTAAAGTCTACTAACTTTAAAACGAAACGAATCTTTTTTTCAATATGCAACATCTTCCATATCTATATTTTCTGTAAAAGATTAAATTAAATGTTTTACATATGAATACCATACAATTACAATGATGTGCTAATATAATGATTTGTTTTGTCAGCCTCATTAAAGCATGTCAAAGTCTATCAATTTTCTAATTTAATTAAATACGTTTTGTAGAAAATTTTCATTTGCCTCCATTAGAGAGACAATAAGCGTTAGTAATATTTACTCAGATTATGTAGTATACAGAAGTATTTTTTAAAGTGACAAATGTTCTTCAGTAAATATAAATGAATATTATGGAAAGTTACAATGTTTAAATAACTGTCCAAAACAATTGCTATATTGTGAATATGACTTCGATAATGGTACATGTAAATGATTTTTTGCCGATTTGTATTAAAGAAAATTAACTCCTGAGGATGGTTTTAAAGATAAACCGAAACGTTGAGCATATTTTTTATTTATGTTATGTTAATTTTTTTTACAATAGTTTAAATTCTGCAATAAAGTGTTCATTGAATATAAACTTATTGTTTCGTTTTCGCATTAAAAAGAATTGTCAGAAAGTAACGAGGTTTCATTTGGAAACGGACTTAAATGGTTAAGATACACCTTTTTTATGAATACTGAAGAATTTTAATTACAATGATGTGTTACTATAATGATTTGTTTTGTCAGCACCATAAAAGTACTTTAAGGTCTGCTAAATTTATAAAGTGGCGAATCTTTTCTTCAGCATTCAATATCTTCCATATCTATATATTTTTAAAAGTATAAAGTAAATGTTTTCTATAGGAATACAATAAAATTACGATGGTGTACTAATATAATGATCTGTTTTGTCTGCATCATTAAAGTATGTCAATGTCTATCAACTTTCTTATGTGAAGCATCTTTAATTACATTCGTTTCGTAGAAAATTTTCATTTACCTTCATTAGAGATACGATAAGCGTCAGAAATATTTACTTATATTATGTAGCCTACTAAAGTATTTTGCAAAGTAACAAAAGTTCTTCAATCAATATGAATTAATATTATGGAAAGTTACAATGTTAAAGTAACTCTCGAAATGAATTGCTATACTGTGAATATGACTTCGGTAATGTAACATGTAAACAGTGGTCGGATAATATATGACAAATTCTATGGTTCTCTCCAGCATCTTTTATCAATAATTCTCATGATATAACCCTATTGGATATCTTATAAAAATGTATGTTGCTGATTATTGATAAAAGATACTGGTAAGAACAATACAATTTGTCCTATATGCTTCGACCCCTGATGTAAATGATTTTTTGTCGATTCGTATTAAAGAAAATCAACTCCTGACAATGGTTTTAACGATAAACCAAAACGTCGAGTACAATTTTTATTTTTTTTTATATTGATTTTTGCATCTTTTTTTTTAAATTCCGGAATAAAGTGTACGTTGGATGGCAACTTATTGTTTCGTTTTCCCATTAAAAAGAATAGTCAGAAAGTACGGGTTGGATTTGAAGAGGGAATTAAATGGTTAAAATACACGTTTTTTATATAAATACTGAATAATTTTAATTACAATGATGGGTTAATATAATGTTTTGTTTTGTCAATATCACCAAAGTTCGTCAAGTTCTGCTAACTCTATAACGTGAATAATATTTTTTTTTCAGTACTTAGGGTACTCTGCCCCCTACGAGCTACGCTCGCCAACCATCGTTCAGACTGTAAAAATCAGTTAATTTGATCGGCTTTAAAAAGTTTACGGAAGACTGAAAACCAGTGCCGATCTCCTTGTAAACTGGTTTCCATTCATTTCTCTTTTACTGGGGGATTTTAAGTCCAAATCAGCTACTGCTAATTGCTGTTTTCGCATTTTATTAAATAAGATTAGTTAAACATCTGAAAATTAGCTAATATAAAATGAACTAAGTCAACAGTGTCTTTGATTCCCGGAATGTTTTTAAAAGGTATAAGAAAATGATTTTAAATGTAACGTTTTTATCTGACGTAATTTTCACAAAACTTTTCTTTCCCTTTGTAATATTCGCCTATTTATTTTTATTATTATTTTTTTTTTTTGTTGCAAAGGATTTTATTATTTGCGCTGTCTTAAAATTGACAACAATAGTTAAAAAGATCATCTTTAAATGAAAAGTATTCTTCATAACGGTTCGAGGCTATAAAAATAACAATTTTATCAATTGTGACGTAGCAGGAATACTGTCCATAATGAAACAAGTCTATCATGTATGTGTAAATGTATTTTTTAATTTAAACTGATTGGAAATATTACTTGGCCATTTGAAATAGCAAGTAATTTAAACCGCATTTATGCTTTTAGCACACATTGAAAAATTGATTATTTTATAGTTTTCTTTATTTTAAAATATTCAAGTGTAAAAAAAATAATTTCCTTGACGTAATTTTCAATATTTTCCTTCTTTTAATACGTTATCATTGAATTCTAATTTCATAGGAGTTTTTTTTTGTTTATAATAGTCACGTGTAAATACAATTTTAATTTAAAGGAAATATTATTTTTTGCGAAGTTTAAACAATTGGCAACAATTTAAAATTATAACTTTTTCTAAAATACGTAAATAATATATCTCGGAAATACTGAAAATTTGAATTTAAAATGTAAATAAACCCTAAAAAAATTAGTCAAATTAAAAAAAAAATAAATGCAGTCTGCACACCGGGAGCTTCGAATGTGTATCGTTAGAAAAAGTTATTAAATTCCTATGCGTAGTTTTTGCTCCTACAAAACATTTTTAATGGGACGATTTTACCCAAATTTAACAATTAATATATCTTAAAATAAATCTTTGATTTAAAAGCTGTCTAATTCAGCGTGTTTATCAAGCATTTCTCTATAATACCACCAATTTTCATATTTTTATATGTAGTATATTTCTTAATATTAACGAAGAAAGACCCTAGGTCACAAAAAATTCAATAACAGCGGCGGTGACAGCGTTAGTTACTTTTTTTTTTTTTTTTTTAGAACAGGGAGATTCAACATCTTCCATATCTATACATTCTTTAAAGGACTGAATTAAATGTTTTCTAATAATAATAATAATAATAATAATAATAATAATAATAATGTTTAAACGACACTAGTGTTTAATACAGTGTTTTGACTATTGACTATTAAATGTTTTCTATATGAATACGATACACTTACGATGGTCTGCTAATATAATGATTTGTTTTCTCAGCATCATTAAAGCATGTCAAAATCTATCAACTTTCCAATGTAAAGCATCAATAATTAAATACGTTTTGTAGAATATCTACATGCACCTTCACTAGAGAGACGATAAGTGTTAGAAATATTTACTTAAATTATGTAGCCCACTAAAGTATTTTGCAAAGTGACGAAAGTTCTTCAGTAAATATGAATGATTATTATGGAAAGTTACAATGTTAAAGTAGCTCTCCAAATTAATTGGCATATTGTGAAAGAACATTTTGTTGAGTTATGAAATATTATTTTGATCATAGGCGTTGACTTCACGGAGTAAAATATTCAATCAAGGATACTGTAAATTAAATTAATATTTACTTAAAGTAATAAAATACTTTTAAAAAGGCAAAAAATATACCTTTATTTACTCATATTAAATATATGTTTCATTGCTCCAACGGTAACATTCTAAATAATAAATATGATACAAATATTTTCGCAAAACTTTTTAATTGAAAACTGTTAAACAAAAACCACGTGATCTCAAGCATAATGAAATTAACTGCAATATTAATTATTGATATTTGTGAACGTGAATTATTAAATACTACTGTTTCATTTTTCCTTAGAGCATCTCTTTCCAAATTTTAGATAGTTCCATGGAGGCTGAATCATTGCATATATTCTCAATCAGAGCTGGGCAAATTTGTAATTACAATTATCCGCAGTGTAATTACAGGCTAACTGCATGTAATTGATTATAGTTGCACACATTCCAACACAGATTTTTTGTCAAATAATGGGATGGGGGCGGTACCGGTTACAGTGCTGTAAGAATTTTTTACGGCATGTAAGTTTAACTATAATTAATTAGATAGAATTAAACTGTAATTACATTGCAGATAATTGGAATCACAAATTTGTCCAACTCTGTTCTCAGTGCGTAAGAAGATTTCTATTGATTCTCGGATAATGGATGGCAAGTAAAATCTTGATGGATAACTTACTCTGTTTTTTTTTTTTTATAATCTGTAAATACAGAAACATGAAACAATAGTATTTAATAATTCACATTCACAAATATCCATTTTAATATTGCAGTTCATTTCATAATACTTGAGCTCATGTGGTAATTGTTTACCAGTTTTAAATTTTTGCGAAAATATTTTGATCATATTTGTTATTGAGAATGTTGTCGTCCGAGCAATGAAACAAATGCCTAATATGACGAAATAAAAAGTTTATTTTGTGCCTTGTTGAAAATATTTTATCACTTTAAGTAAATATTAATTTAGTTTGATGTATTCAAGTCATTTTCATATAGTTTTATAACAAGGATACGTTTACCAGTAACGGACCCTATAGTTTTTCTCGGTTCGAGTCCTAAAAAAACAGCTCTTTGGGAAAACATTGGGAAATCGCTTTATAGGAAAGCTTTATGGCCTTCAAGAATCCATTTAGTTTTTATTCCGCTACGGAAAAGATTGAAATATATGTAAATGATCTGAATAATATAAGGAGTATTCTTTTAATTTGAGATTAATTTTGTGTGTATTACCGAATTAATTAGAAATGGAACGTAAGAATAAAGTAAGTTCCAGTCAATGTGCGTATAAATGAGTGAAAATTCAAGTGTTAAAATATGTGTTTGTTTATAAAATATGTAAATTAAACTTACGAGGTAAAGTCAGTAAGTAGGTCACAAACCGATATGAGAGGTCGGAAATTAGTAGTAAATTGTTTCCAAATATGCCAATAGATGGCAGCACTGTCCAAGTTTAAGATGTCAATTTCGAATTTACCAGACAACAGTTGTACAAGATGAGAAGGGGCGTCCAAAAGTTGTTGACGAAGAACGAAGTGGTCGTTCTTTTGATATTGCGACAGAAAGCACATTGCGTAAGGTTGAGGAAATAGTTAGAGCTGACAGGCGAGCAACAATAGACAGCATTAGCAACTGCAACAGGGTGTTCACATAGTTTAGCCTACAGCCGACTGATGCAGACGTTGAATGTGGGGTACATACATGGCTGAGAGTGCAGTCCAAAGACTTTTATGCCTCAGGTATTAGAAAACTCATAAAGAGATGGGGAAAATGTATCAATGTAAATGACGATTATATAGAGAAACAAACATACCTTTTAAGTATGTATCTTGGTTTCCCTTTTTTATTGGCTTTTGTGACATACTAAATGACTTGCCCTCGTATTTTATTTAAATATGCTTTTACTTAATGATTTCAGTGTTCATTTTTAGTTTATAAAAATTGTTTCATTTAACTTCTGTAAATCATGCTTTTATTATTTTCTTCATTATTTAATAATTAAATAATGAAAGAGTGTGTTTATATTATCATTAATTATGTTTATAAGCTCATAAGAGTGACAATAAAATAACGCTGTAAAGAAATCCTTGGAGAATGCAAAGCGCAAACAAACGATCACGCCGTCATTTTACACACTGTGATGTCAGAGGAATACTGACCTTTTGAAAAAAGTTGTTTTGTCTTTTGTAATAACACTTTTTAATTGAGATAAGAATAATGTTTAATAATTAGTGACAGAATTTCGCCAGAATTTCCCTCGTTGCCGCTTATGATTTTAGTGACTATCTTTTCATTTAAGTTCTATCTTTTAATTTAATTTGCTCCTATATTTCTTTGTTTTAGTAAATATCGGAATACCACAGCTTACAAATGATGCACTCCGGGGACCGACGGAACTCGAAGCCTAAATTAACTTTTCATTTCCCCCACACCTCCAATCCTTTACACTACTCCCTAGCAAAGTGCTTACCTATATGGCGTAGCGTGTTATACACGCAGGACAATTTGTTCCCAACATTTCTCTATATGCAGTGCTTAATATGCGCAGGAGCTCATAGGAGGAATACTACTTCTTTATATTTAGTGAATATTTAATGATTAGTCGGAAAGCATCTGAGATTTTAAATACAGCGCACCGACACAGTCTGTTCGCGAAACAGTCTGTGCGTTTCTTTTGCTAGTTGATACAAAAATGTATATATATGTTATATTATTAATACTTCTTTTCCGATATTTCCTTTTTACATGCTAAATTATCAGCATATACACTAATTTCTTATTCTCTAATATCTATCATTAATCCTATTAAATTCTCCTTAAATTAATTATTACCTTAATCAATTTACTTAAATACAAAGCTTTTAGTTTATTCCTAAATTGTATCATGATTTCTGACCATTTCTATTATTTAGTGTGAATTCAAAAGTTTTTAAAAGAGCTTTTACTCTTTTTATTCCGAGATTATTTAGCGCGCTGGGGCATTTTTCACTTCAAAATGCATCCGCTCCAAATTGTCAGGACTCTTTACGAAAGCACTCCCATTGGACGTGACGTAGGCTTTACGCGTACCCTTTATTCTCGCATTAGCCAGAGCACGCGTGACGTCATGATTTTATATTTCTACGCCTTATGACAAAAAGCAGATGCATGAGACATTTCCTTAGAAATTGTTCGATCTTTCAACTGTTAACAGCTTACTGACTGGTAGTTTTCTTGGATATAGTTTTTATTCTAATTTTACTTCACGATCATCCGAAGTTATTTACCTCTTAGTCCTCTTAGATGGGGAACGTATTATGGAAATGTGGTGAATCGGTTTTGATGTCGTTTTGGTAATAAAAACATGGAGGTCTAATCTGACTCGTTATTTCTTAATGGAGAATCCTCCATCTATTTCATCCCATTACCTTTATCAATCCATTCCACGACAAGTACCAATGTCTACAATTCTACAGAAATTATTCATAGTGGAGATTCTTCCATAATAATCATCCCATGACTCGCTATGTCTACAATGCAACACACACACACACACACACACACATATATATATATATATATATATAGTCAAAATATTTATTTTCATTTTTTTGCTCTAGACGAACTTGCTTTAAATTTTGTAAATAATGTATGAAATTTAAAATTGCAAATCATCGAAAGGTCGGTCGGGGGTGGTAGAGTGTACACTGCGGTTGTTACTACTCTAGAATATTACAGCTTCAGTGCTTGTTTTTTTTTTTTTTTTTTTTTTTTTTTTTTGAATTAAGCTCTAATCTCAATGATACACAATCGAGCTATTTTAAAATGGGCTCTTCTAATACAATGAAACGGTTAAAATGAGACATCTTCAAGTTAACCCTTTCATGGGCGGTGGGATGTGTTATATCCCAACTAATTTTAATCATGATTTGTACCAGGAACTTTTAGTTAAATTTTATTTTTATAGTTTTCGTAGAAAAAATAAAGTAAAATTGATTTTCTATTTTCAAATAATTTTTTTCGAAAAGTCCTGTGTGAATTCAACATCACAGAAACACAATTACTTTCAACTCTGAATGGTTTAAGAATGCCATATAATTCGGATTATATTAAGATTTTCACGCTTTTTACGATTTTTAAAAAGAGGATCACGGATAATAAGAGCAAGACTTTTGTTCTTGTCAAATTAATTTCTGCATGAATTTAAGCTCAGATCTCAATGATACATAATAAAGCTATTTTAAAAAGGGTCCGTCTAATATAATGAAACGTTTAAAATGAGACATTTTCACATTAACCGCTTCATGGGCGGTGGGATGTATTATATCCCGACTAATTTTAATCATCATTTGCACCAGGAACTTTTAGTTAAATTTTATTTTTATAGTTTTCGTAGAAAAAATAAAGTAAACTTGATTTTCTTTATTTTGAAATAATTTTTTTCGAAAATTCCTGTGTGAATTCAACATCACAGAAACACAATTACTTTCAACCCTGAAAGGTTTAAGAATGCTATATCATTTGAATTATCTTAAGATTTTCACACTTTTTACGATCGGTAAAACCAAGATCGCGTACAATACGGGCTGACTTTTGTTCATCTTAATTTAATTCTCGGTGAAATATAGCATAGGATAGGGGGCGAAATATCCAATTTTTATACAACGATATCCTTTCTATATGATAATGTTTGTACATTGTAACTTTTAAGATATAGTAATTATCAGTTACATTTTACAGATTTTCAGCTTTCAAAAATAATTTCACACTTTTTATGATCCATAAAATCAGGATCACACGGATAATACGAGCAAGACTTTTGTTCATGTTAATTTTATTTTCAGTGATATATAGCATAAGATAAGGGGAAAAAATCCCTGTTTCATAGAACGATATCCTTTCTCAATGATTTTGTACATTGTAACAGTGTACATATTATCAGTTATACTATACAGATTTTCAGTTTTCAAAAAGTCCCTCTTTCAAGAAAATTCAAAGTAATGTATTCAGTTTTTTAACCCTTTAACTACTGACGGTAAATATAAATACCATTAAAATAACTTGATATAAAATTCATTTAATACATAGATTAGTAGTAATACAGTTTAGAATGAGTTATAGATGGATTACTTTATCTTGTTCCAAAAGCATTATTGGTTACACAAAACACAAAATATTTTTTAAAAGATGATTTCTGTTGCCTTTGCATTTTTAGTTTTCTTGGCGTTTGGAGAGGGCATTTTTGAGTTCGGAAATATTTCTATATTTAAACTGTATGAACATTATATTTGTACATTTCTTAATTTTACAAAATACTAAGAAAAATATTTAAAATAAAAGATTTGAGTGGGGATATAAATATTGCACAGAATCCCTATAAATATAATTTAATTAATCCTTCTAAATCCTCCAAACCTTCTAAAATTCTTCTAAAATGTATTAAATGATTATGTAAATCTTTAATATAGTTTCAAAAATTCACGAAAAATGCTTTAGAAGTCAAAATTTTCACGACTTCATAATTCGGTACACAAAGGGTTAAAAGAAAAAAAAAAGAAAGAATGGAGATATGCGGACGTTTTAAATCCACCTAATTTCTAAGATTAACGACTGATCCATGGATAAGACATAGCATCGATTTTTTTTTATTTGTTTCTCTCTTTATACCTGGACTATGGCTCATATTACCTAGCCTTTTTATGTCTGTTATTGCACTATCTATATAAAAAAGATAGATCAAATAAATAGCCCAAAATTTGCTGTCACTATTACAATGTTAGCCAAGATTTTTCCAGAAATGGGAAATGGTCAGTTGTATCACTGTACATTACTACTGTACATTATTTATGTCGTTTAGAATTAGTATTTATAGGTTTGACTTCAGAATTATTATTTTATATATAGAAATGACCTGTTTAAAAAATTTAAACTTACAAAACTCAGATTGATTATTTTGTGTTATCTTTCTGATATAATGCTAATTTTAGGATTGAGATGATTAGATCAATTAAAAGTATCAATTAATTTAATTATGTTTGTGCGTTTACTATTTAAATCGCCTTCACGAGTATAAGAAGTAACAGTCAGTACGAGATATTTTGAAATTCACTTGCTTCTTGTAATTACACACTTTCTATTGAAGCACATATCTATACTAATAAAAGTAAGTTTCTCACTGTCTGTCTGTTTGTGTGTCTGTTTACAATGTTAGTGAAATCTACCCCACGTAGAAACCTGAAAAGTTAGATGAAGGTAGCCTAATGCATGTCCTGAAGCACCTGAGGCTGAGAATTTTAATTTTTTGATAATTAGCAGAGTTATAAAAATTAATATCTCATGGAATACGCATTCTTTTTCAAAAAATCGGTAAGCACGCATGCTCAGATCGATGCAATATTTTTTATCTGAAAATAAAACACCTGCTTCTATACTTATAAAATAAAATTTCTCTCTGAATGTCTGTCTGTGTCTGTCTGTCTGTGATGGCTAGAAAAATCTACATCACGTACAACTCTTAAATTTTATGTGAGGGTAGTACCCGAGCCGGAAGTTCGTTAGGTTCGAGGTTCGTTTTTTGGAAAACTTTCATGTGAATTCGAGACCTCGATGTAATTATAATAGAAACTCTTTTATCCGAAACTCTCGGTTAACTGAAATCCATTTTTTAAGATTTTTTTTTCTTTTTTTTACTATCACGTTCCTTGTGTGCAAAATCCATTTGAAAGCTTTTTTTTTTTTAACTACCATATTCCTTGTATGAAAGCGGCCCTCTCCGAACTACGAGTTCATATAAATATTTCCGATCCCCTTTCTTAGAGTAACCTTGAGCTCGCGTAAGCTGCAGGGTGGAACGAAGAAAACTAACAAATTCGCTATTCTGAAGCTTTTGTATGTTTTGCAAAAGGTTTGGCATGACCGGAGCAGCAGATAGAATGTGATACTGGTGAATTAATAACAATAAAAAACTTCGTGATAGATCTTCAAAGCAAAGGCTATAGATACTGCGACAAATAAAACATTTTTTCAAACCCTTGTGATATACATAAAATGTACTTAATTTCAAAATTAAAATTCAAGTAATTTATTCTTGTTTCTATTTTGCTATTGATTTATTTTTATTAAGCACTTGTTATCATAATAAGAAATATTGCATATGTTTCTCCTTAATCTTAAAATTGAAGCATTCTCGATTATACGAAAATTTCGATTTTCCGAAACAGGGTCGGTCCCAATTACTTCGGATAATCGAGGTTTTACTGTACATAAAAATTTAACGTTCTTTTAAAGTTATTATTACGGGCTGAACAACGCCGGGTCGGTCAGCTAGAGTTATAATGTAATATAATATTTAAGGGGTCTTGTACCTTTTAAACGCGTCGAAAATTAACGAAAATCTTCAAAGTTTGAAATAGTCTATCTTCAAAAACTTTTTATGTATAAATATGAAATTTTGGATATTGATTAAACCGATTGTGCTTTGTAATGTACTACCAACAGAAATTTATTAACCCTTTACAGAATTTGTATATTGTTGAAATCAAAATAGCTCTTTTTTGACTCCATAAGTTATTGCGCGCATGATATCTTGAGAATGGATTGCCATGAAATTTGGTAAATATACTAAACAAATATGTGTGTTTAAAATGATCTAATTTTAAGTATTTACAATGGTAATATTTTTAGTTATGACTATTTTTATTCATTAAAAATACAATTTCTTTATATTTTTTTACGGAAATATTTTTTTATATAATTAATGAAATACTTTTAGCCTAAGAGTAGATCATTTTAAACACACATATATGTTAACTATCTTTACCAAATTTCATGCCAATCCATACATACCTTCTCAAGATATCATGCGCGCAATGACTTATGGGGTAAAAAAAGAGCTATTTTGATTTCAACAATACACAAATTCTGTAAAGGGTTAATAAATGTTTAATGGTAGCATATTACAAAACACAATCTGTTTAATCAATATCCAAAATTTCATGTTTATACATAAAAAGGCTTTGAAGATAGACTAATTCAAACTTTGAAGTTTTTCGTTAAAGTTCGACGCGTTTAAAAGGTACAAGACCCCTTAAGACTTATACTAAAAATGTCATTTATATTATTATCAGAGATGCTTATATTTATTGTTTAGTAAAAAATCGGGTTACCAGAATGGATATAGCTTTGAAATAATTATGTTTCGTAATTTGGGTAACGTAGACATCGACGCAAACGAAGCTGAACTAAACAACAAAATAAAATGACAACTTAATACCTCATATTTATATATTCATGAAATAATAAATTTACAAAATTTACATATGAATATTATTTCACTTTATCGAAGAATACGCATTAATATGGTGATTCAATTTGTCAGAATTAGTATGTATGACAATATCTTCCAAGTTTCTAATGTGAAGCCTGTTTAATTGAATAAATTTCAGACTTCTGGTGACACTAAATCTTTATCTATCTTTGTTAGATGGATGACAAGCATTAGAAATATTTTACTTAATTTGCGTAATCTAATGAAGTATTTTGTTAATTTGCAAAAGTTGTTCAATAAATATGGATAGCTATTACAAAGTGTTACAGCGTTGACTTATTTCTCCAAATTTAACTAGTATGTTATAAAACAGCGTTTGATGGATTATTTGGTAGTGAATGGAATATTTAAATTCCAGAAATTTTTAGTACTGCGTTGTATATTTTGCTTTTATTTAGGACAGAGAAGTTAAAAAGTTTGTTTAATAAAACTAGTCGGATGTGCCAATTCCAACAACTTTCTTCTATCTCAGGCACGTTAATACTTCAAAATTTGCTATCACAGTGCCAAACGTAAATGGGAATCTATGCCCATCATGAGGATTCTAAAAGTATAGGTTTTATGAATTGTGTTTATTCAAAAAGGAAATATAAGAATCGCATATTTCAAACAAATCATTGAATTTGTCACCTACCCTCTTTCATGTCTAGAATCAAAATTCCCAACTAAAAGAGCGTAAAAGCTACTCCTGTTGCGCTGTATACACGCGAGTCTAATAAGGGTCTATTTATGTGAAAATGTAACAGACTGTGAAGTTTGATTAAATTCTGTGCATTAGTTTTTCAGATACAGTAATCACAAAAATTGTGAAAAATGCAGCATATTAGCACCACCTGCTATATGATTTACACGAAAACCTAACCAGCAACAACTTATATCAAGGTCTATTAGAATGTGAAGTTTGATGAAATTCCGTGCGTTACTTCTTGAGAGACATCTATTGCGGAAATCATTGAAAATGTATCATAGAAGCCCAATCTGTGGGGTTATTTACACCAAAACCTAATTAGCAACAACTTATATCAACATCTAACCGAATCTGTAATTTGATCAAAATCCTTGCATTAGTTCTTGAGACAGATTTATTGTGCGAAATTTTGAATAATGTAGCATCGCAGTCCAACTGTTGGTCGATTTGTACCAAAAACGGACCAGCACCAACTTACACCAGGGTATAACTGAATCTGAAATTCGATAAAAATCCGTGCTTGCGATAGAGCTATTTCGGGAGTCGTGAAAATGTAGCATAGCAGCTCCACCTGTCTAGCGATATGCACTAAGAACTACCCAGCACTAATCTATATCAAGTTGTAACTGAATCTAAAGATTTATTAAATTTCGAGAATTAGTCCTTAAGTTAGAGCGCCCACAAAATTAGTGTCACATACAGACTGACTCACAGACTCACAGACAGTTATTTTCTAAAACTGTCAAATCGTGTTCAGGATCTTCTAAAATGTACAAATCCTTCGAAAACCGGAAGATGAATTTTTTCACGAATCCAATGTTTTGTTGTAATGATAGTTTTTTTGTAGATAAAGTGTTTATAAAAGTGTTTGTAAAGATAGTCTTTTTTGTTGTAAAGATAGAAGTGAGTAAAAATATATTTTCACATTCGATTTTTTTTCTTTAACGATCGAAATAAGTTACTCTCTTTTATTTTTCTGTGGGTGTCTGTGAACTAGAACGAGTTGATGCTTAAAAATAATTATACATTCATGGCAAACAAACTTTTTTTTTGAAAGTAACGTTTTTAAACTATTAATTTACAGCTGAATTCTTTCATTTAATTTTTTCTACACATAGTCCGAAATATGCTACTAAATGACATTAAAATAATCTTTCTGATAAAAAAGTTTAAAATTACAGATTCTTTCTTACACGTCATTGTTTCAACACAGGTGTTTCTAACACCCTCGTTAAACTTAACGTAAATTCTAGAATTTTGAAACATGTTTAATAATCAATTTACTCTCTAAAACTAGATGACGAGAAAGGATTTGCAAGAATTTAAAATGAATTTCTTTTTACTTATTAAAAAAAGTGTAAAACATTTTAAATTGTTTATTGTGTTAATGTTAATTTCAAGATAATTATTTCAATTTCATTTCTACTATGACGACAAATCGTTCTGGAAATAAACAATTAAATTTAAAAAACCAAAAAACCCGACTGCGTAAAAAGCGAACTAATAATTATTTCTCATCAATGTGAAACTATTTTTTTTCAATTCCTACGATTAGCACTCGAATTCGATTAGCACTACGATTACACTCTCGCTATATATATATATATATCTTGTTCAAATTTTCAATCGTTAATAAAATACTTATTATTCATCCAATCAAGCTCAAATACTTTTTTTAAACTTGTAGTGGATGACACTTGATGTTAATCCAGTTTTTTTCAAATATTAATTCATTAATTAAATTAAATTAATTAATTTTCAATAATCGAGAGAGCCCTCTTCTTGATCAAGGTATTTTAAGACCGAGAGAGCCCTCTTCTTGATCAAGGCATTTTAAGCGCCACTCAAGAGGTAAGAAGAATGGGAGAAAAAAAATTCTCTTATTGACCTAAGTAGGAATTGACTTAAAATATTTTTTTTATATTACTTGTTTATATTACTTACCTATTTTTTTATTTAGTTGTACTGATGACATTTAAGTTGTGTTTAATTGTTAGTTCATATCTATAAACACTGTTTCGATGAGGTCTATAGATGTCTATGATGCAGTAAAGCTAGAGATCCTACATACACAACTTCCAGGTTGCATAATATGTTAACAGAGCTTCAGACTGTAAAATAGTCAATGAAACACCGTCTTCATTTTGAGACACCTATCCAATGATATGCCACTCAATAGGATGCGTAATTTTTTCTTTTTCGTCTCTACCGCCATTTTGAATTTATAAATTCAAAACCTAGCCTATAACCATCGGACCGTTAAGACAAATTGATAGAGACCTCATTCCTTAAAATCCATCCAGCCGTTGGGATGTTTCGAGGGTATAAAGAAATCCACATACACAGATACGCGTGAAACACATAGCCCTTCTTTTCAGTCGGCTAAAAAAATTACATCGATACATGGTCGTTAATTTTTGACAAAATAGTACATATAATTATATGTTAATGTTATAGAGGTTTTAAGTAATAGAAAATATTTAAAATATATATTTTATGTAGGTTGATGATCTATGACTCTTTAAAGCAAATAGATATTTTTGTATATCCACTTTATTTCCCAACAAAGCATCGTCATGTAGTTTGTGAATGCGATAAATATAGTATATTGATTATTGAATAAGACATGTTTACTTTCTTCTATCTTTAACAGAAGAAATTATTGAATTCGTGAAGTTTTCCACTTCCAGTTTTCGACAGATGTTGACGTTGTAGAAAATCCTAAACACGATTTGACTGATTTTAGAAAATGTCTGTGTCTATATGTGATAAATATTTTGTGAGCGCTCTATCTCAAGAACTAATGCGCGGGATTTTATGAAAATTAATAGTGTGTTAGACCTTGATATAAATCAGTGCTGATTAGTTTTTGGTGTAAATCCACCAACAGGGGGCCCTACTATGCTGCATTTTTTACGATTTCAGCAATAGCTCTATCTCAAGAACTAATGCAGGGATTTTCATCAAACTTCGATTCAGTTAGACGTTGACATAAGTAGTTTCTGGTTAAGTTTCGGAGTAAATCACGCAACAGGTGGTGCTGCTATGCTGATTTTTTCACGATTTCCGCAATAGCTCTATCTCAAGAATTAATGCACAGTTTTTCACCAAACTTCGATTCAGTTAGATGTTAACATAAGTTCTTGCTGATTAGGTTTCGTGAAACTTGCACAATAGGTGGCGCTGTTGTGCTATATTTTTCAGAATTCACACTATTTTAGCGATAGTCATATCTCAAGAACTAATGCATGGAACTTCATCTAACTTCATATTTTGTTGCACCTTGACATAATGCTGCTATGCTTCATTTTCATTATTTTCGCGATAGCTATATTGAAAAAACTAACGTACGTTATTTAAACATACATCTTATTCTGTTACACTTTCGCATAAACAGGTCCATATTAGGCTTGGACGCCAACATGTGTCGTTTTTAGGATCTTCGGGTTGAAATTTCTGGTTGCACACTCGCAGAAATATTTTTGGTAATTTACGGAAATTTTCCTGTCAGCAGTGCTATAAGCATTTTTCCGTTAACTGGTGAATATCCATTTTTTTTCGTAGAACGAAGCACTTTAAAACTGTTTCGACTCTAAGACCGGAAAAATTAACTTAGAACATCCCATACAAAAAATGACATGTGCAGGGTTGTTTGCATGGAATAACAAAGATGCATTCGAACGATCGCACTATGATTAAATTTAATATTTAAAAAGGTTCTGAAGATGAAGTTAACGAAAAATTCAAACATTCTCTCAAACATGGAATTAGCTGGAATTTAGTTTAATTGCTAAAGATATTTCTTTACTTTTCTTAACTTTCTGTTGAAGTTATAGAAATTTTTTCACATGTATTTTTTTATAATTTTATATTACTCGAGTGTAGTAGTGAATCTATCTAAGGGCTTTTTTATATAAATCCTATTAGAAATTTAATTAATACATCCATTTAAGTTTTGAAAATTGTGACAATCAGTGATTTTTCAAAATGCTTATAAAATCTGAAGATTGGACTATCTTGAGCAGTATTCATTATTTTCCAACTTCGATATGTAAATAAATCTTAACATTTTCTTAAGGGGTCTCAGGACTCGTAAAGCTTCAAAATTTTCGAAATTATAATTTTTTTAGATGTTAAAATTCTACCTTTTCTGAACATTTTGCTATGATTGTTTCCTTGAAATTCCCATTAGAACATAAGTTATGACTATTACAATTATACTCGCTGAGTAGCTAAAGCGGCGTTTCCAAGATTTTGAAGTCATTTTTCTCCAAATGACGTTTTTGGGTATAACGCACCCGATATATAAAAACTTTTTGGATATTTTTTCATGAAATTTTCAAAACATATGTTTCATGTTAGTCTGTATTAACTGAACCTAAAACTTTATTTTTATTGTTAAAGAAAATATATTTTTTAGGAGATTATACTGTTGAAATTTTCAAAATTTTGTATTAGCTAAATACATCTTTGTATTAAAATTATAAAAATGCTTTAAATACAATTTTATAAAGGTTCAGAATAAATATTAAAATCTGAAGTATTGTTAGGCACAAAAAATGTTATTCTAGTTTCAAAATTTATTTTGTAATCCTGCGCGTAAGTTGTTATACAACTTTCTGTTCGACAAAAACAGTAAAACCTCCCTAAAGCGACCTCGTTCCATTCTAATAAAATCGGTCGCTCCGAGAGGTTGTCGCTTAATGGAGGTCATGTTTAAATCTAGATTTTAATTGTTGAAAAAGGTTAACAATGTATGTTACTAAAATTTATTTTTCACATTAGGAAAATATGAAAATTTAAGTATCAAAACCAAAGTTAATTTTACATAAGTTAATGACTATTATTTTAACACAATCAAACTGATTGGTAAAGTTATCATACGAATTTGAATATTTCCAACTGAGCGAAAAAATGCCCAAGCTGGGAATCGAACCCAGATCCTTGACTTACAAGGCCAATGCTTTTCCATTTAATCTAACTGGTCCGACAACCAGCCAGCATATTTCGCTCAGAAAACCTTAATGGTAGAACATCTGGTCTGTCATGTAGACAGCTCAACAGAATAAACCGCAGGTAAAGGAACTCCATATAAACGATGGATACGTAGATGAACTATTATTTTAACACAATCAAACTGATTGGTAAAGTTATCATACGAATTTGAATATTTCCAACTGACAGTTGGAAATATTCAGTTGGAAATATTCAAATTCGTATGATAACTTTACCAATCAGTTTGATTGTGTTAAAATAATAGTTCATCTACGTATCCATCGTTTATATGGAGTTCCTTTACCTGCGGTTTATTCTGTTTAGCTGTCTACATGACAGACCAGATGTTCTACCAATAAGGTTTTCTGAGCGAAATATGCCGTCTGGTTGTCGGCCCAGTTAGCTTAAACGGAAAAGCATTGGCCTTGTAAGCCAAGGATCTGGGTTCAATTCCCAGCCTGGGCATTTTTTCGCTCAGTTGGAAATATTCAAATTCATAAGTTAATGACTGCAAAGTTAAAAAAATGAATACACTGACGATTGATTTGATTTTATAGTTTTATCTTTTATAACTTTTATTTCGAAGTTCAGTAAATAAATTCAATTGTTTTTGGGCTGGAGCAAATAACGACGATTTCATTAATTTATCTATTTCTTTGTGAGTTTCCTGACAGAATAGAGCTGGGGAATTTATCGTCCGTTATTCTTAATTTGTCACCAGAGTTAAATTCGTTGCCTAAAAGGGCACAAAGGGGTTTAAACAAAAGTTACCGAAAAAAAAAATTCTAAACTTAGTTTAGAAGTTTGATGAATAATGCGCTCTACGGAATTATTTTTCTAATAAAACTTTCTTCAAGCGACCAGGAAAAAACGGAATTTGTTCCATTTTTTTCAACGAAATGGGTCGCTCATGGAGGGAGTTCAACTGGGATGGTCTCTGAATGGAGAAAAATTAGTATTGAACCTAAGGGAATAAATTTCGTTCCATGAAAAAAATGGTCGTTTAGAAAGGTGGTCGCTTAATGGAGGTGGTCGCACAGAGAGGTTTCACTGTATCTGACAATTTGGAGCGCCCGATAAATACTAATTCTGTATCTTGCAATTTTTTTAAATGTATGAAATGAAAGAACATACTTATATCTTTTACTCCCAATAAAAATTATGTTGTTAAATCATGTACTTTTTAAGATATTAGATGTTGAAAATTGTCTTTTTTTTTCATTTTTTCCATTTTTAAGAGTTTTGAGAGTCCTTAAATATTTAATTATCATAAGTTGGACCTCGTGCGAAAAGTAATCATGACGCCGTGTAATTTTTATGTTAATGTTTGATATTAACTTTAATCTCATAAGCTCTAACCAGAGCGCAATACAATTAAAATTAGCAGTGCTAATGTAAAATGTTGTGAAATAGAGAATTTCAGTAGCGAGTGTCTTACCGATGCCTAGTTCTTCCCAGCGTCTACTACTATATATTATTCAAAAGATATTAGGGGATGCCGGGGCTAGTTGGCTACAGGGGTAATTAGGTGCAGTCTTCATAAATCACCTGTTTGTGGATAGATTGCGCAACCAGTCACAGATTACCTTTCTTCTTGCTTTTTACAATCCTCATTGTAGTTTTGCACCGTTACCTACCTGCAGTGGACATTTATTACGATTTTCCTGTTTTTTGCACTCATAAGTAATTTTTTGTTGCCTCATTCTTTTTCTAAGTTCTAATACTTATCTTGATAATTGCGATTTAACCTGTGCAGTTTTTCTTAGTGTATGATTAACTGTATCTACCCCATATGTGATTTACTTGCATTATTTATGCTTAGATGGTTACGTGTCCTTTTTGTGAAGACATTTATTATGGGGCTAGTAGGCGCATTGGACACGGGGCAAGTTGGCTTGGTGTCTGGTGCGTGCTGGTAGCTTGAAAAACAGCAAATACCGAGAAAAGTGGTTGCAAAGCAAGATTTTGGGCATACGAGGCTTGCCCAAATGGAGAAATTCGATTTTATATTTGTGACAACTGTAACTCTGATGATGTTATCGAGTAGGATAGAAGTTGCTCAATGTTAATGTTTTATTCATTATTTTTATGTCTGTATAATTTCGAATTTTCATTGTAAGCAATAACGCTTTTGTTTAAACTTACTGGTAATAATGAAATTGATTGCTCTTAAGTGCGTGCCTTACTTGAGTTTTATTTAAATTTTTATAAAGCGTGTGCCAACTTACCCCATAGGTATAGGCAACTTGCCCCGTGACGGGGTAGGTTGGCGCACAATTTTCCTTTTACTTTAGGCTTCCGCTAAACATAACAAAACTCCGGGTATTTCTAGCCCAATGCCTGTTCTTTAAAAGTACAGTTAAAGTTTCATAAAAAACTTAAACAAAAAATTAATAAAAATCAATAACTAAAAACTGCGCCTACTAGCCCCGGTCTCCCCTACCGGGTGTCAAAAAAATCACCGATGATTTTAAAATTCAATAACTTGCAAACGGTGAGAGATATTAAAAAAAAACCTTACAGGTGAGTTATGTATGATGTCAGGAGTTTTTGTACTGTGATTCTTTATTTTAGTTTGAATTTTAAACAATAGATAGCTTTGAGAGCAATATATGCTCAGTCCAGACCATATTTTTGGCACTTCGGAATCCATTCAATACATTTTAATCTCCTTTTTTCACATGGAAGAAAAAGAGAGGCCGAAAAATCGAGCCTGGATTTAGCGGAAAATTGCTCGTAGCGCCATCTATCGATGCTATTTGAAATTAAAACTGAGAATCACAGCATAAAAACTCCTGCCATCTTACATAACACTCCTGCAAGATTTTTTTTTAAATATCTGTCATCGTTTGCAAGTTATTGAATTTTAAAATCATCAGTCATTTTTGGGACACCCGATACTAAGCATATCAAAATAATCTCTGTAATAAAAAAATTCAGTTGTATTTTTTTCTATTTTTCATTCTTGCTTGAATTCCGATGTTTGTAAAATCTTCATTAAATTTTAAAAGATTTCTAGAATTTTTCAAATAAATGGAATAATCGGATTTTGCTGAATAGATGAAGTGAAAATATTTACACGGATTTAATGGGTATTTTCTGTTACATTTAAAAATTGTGAAACTTTATTAAACAGATTATGACAAGAAATCTAATAATCGGCTCATACTTCAATAATATATAAAGCAAAAGGTTCTACACGAATTTAAATAGAAACACCTGTAAATCATTTATCGTGGAATGAGAAATATTTAAATATTAGACAATTTTAATTTAAGATGCTTATTGTGTTAATGAAATTACAGCTGAATACATCTTTAATTTTTTCTTGAAATCTTTATAAAGAGATTACTAAACACACAAACACAATTTCCTTAAAACAGAATTTGAGAATATGAATTTTTTTCTTTACTAGCCTTGATTAAACTCGATTGATTGTTATTTCGTTATTAAGTAATGAAGAATTTCTAGACTTTGTAAACAAATGCAATAATCCGATTAATGATGTCTGAAGGGGGTATGAAATAGTTACACAGTTTTAAAGAATCCTATTTCTAATTTTGAATCCGATTACTTATTTTGCATGAGAGAAAAAATGTATAAAATGTTACAAATATAATATATGAACCGTGTTAATGTAATTTGAGCTTATTAATTAACCCTCATTTCTTCCGTAAATATTTTACATTGCTAAATACACATCATAATGTAATTAAACTTTTAAACTTTATTTTTTAGGATCTTTAATACATCTCAGGTTATTTTAACTTCGTCGTTTAATTATAAAGAATTACTAGGTTTTCTTAGCGTAGAGATGGAACAACAAAATTTGCTAAGATCTAAAAAAGATATTTAATACTCATTTGTCAATAGTTAAAACCGTATTATAGTTGGATGTTTATTGTGTTACAATTGATAATTTAAATTATATTTCAAATACGAACACTTCTAAACGATGTTATTAAAATCATCAACATAATTTGAATATAATTAAAGATTTAGATTTGTGTTTTTTTTTAACACGTTCAGTGGTTCAAAATACGGTGAAAATTCAAAAAGGGGGGTCGAGTATGGCGGACACTGTTGGGATAATAGAATAGTTGGGATAATAAAATAGATAAAATTATGCTTCGTAAATTTAGTGAAAGTTTTCCTCTAGTAAATTAACTTTTTCGACTAATTTATACAATTAGTTTGCATGGCAATCGTTTAATGTTTTAAATATTTTTCAGCATAGGAAATTTTTTTGTCTTGTGAGTTCTACTACATTCTCTGATATATTTCGAACATCCAATAACTGTATTAAAATCATCGCAAAAATAAAATTTATGTGCAATTGATATTTTTTGTTAAATGTTTTATATTTTTTCCAAACAATTGGACAGCGCAATAACAAACAAATAAAATTAATTTGGTTTGCGTTAACTTCGTTGAAAATAGAATTGTATATAACAAGTTCGTATTTATGAATTTTTCTTCTTTCTGATAAAAACAATCTGATATCAAACAAGTATGAAAAATCATCCATTTAGCATTGATTATTAAACACTGTCCAACACTTCCTGAATGCTTTAACAAAACTTCGTTATTTATGGAAATAAGGTAAATAAGAAAACTAAGTAAACATTTTGGAAAACCTATTAAACATTTGAAAAAAAAATAATTTCAGCAAGGGGCGTCTATAGCCAAATGTGTATTCCAATTCTTTTGAACAGCACCTGTTTATACAGTACCTGTATTTGATCTGTTGGTTGATATATATGCTGTATAATAAGGAAATTTAGTTTAGTAAGAAAATGCATAAGAGGTTAAAATTTCTCTTTCAGCAGTTTATACTAATAGATGGAAACATACTTGAATACTTTTGTACAACCCTTATTACACGCCACTATTTAACTAAAATGTAGTTCAAACTAAAACACTCTTAAAACTACTAAAATCACATTAAAAAAAATAGCATTTATAGACGGCCATGTATCCAGTTCTTTGCGTGACCCTGTATATCACTTTATTTATATTGTACAAACATTTCTTAGTAAACTAAGTGCAGTTAAGCGTAAAAATGCAAAACTTCTTTAAAAACCACATTTAAGCAATTTGCGCTCACATCCCAGTAACCCTTACGAATTCTTTTGTGTAGCCCTGTACATGAATTATAGTATTTATACACACCATATAGTATGCATAAATATAGTAAAACATGAAAGCACATATTATAATTAAAAATGCATTTTCACCGATCATCGCTAATGTACAGTACTTCGAATACAATGTAGTATCTGAAATCTTTTGTGTGTACCTGTAAATGCTATGCACTTCGTATTAAACATGAAATACGTTATAGTAATCCTCAGAAACGTATATCCATTCCATTATATATGAAATAGTTTAACATAATTAAAAGATACCGCAAACAATTCTCGTTTAATAGCTTGTAATATCATTAAACATCATTTGAAACAATTTTACCTGTAAGCCGTAATGTAACGGAAAAATTTTGACTGTCCCTATAAATGAACTAAACATGCTACAAACTTCGTTTGAAATAGAGAACATGCTATGGTAAACGTCAGTAACATCCAAAAATTCCGGGGCAATCCGAGTATATTAACGCGAGTTAGAGCACGGAGAGACGGACAGATGACCAGACAAACCGAGGTCATAAACACTTTTCAACTTTGTTGGAAAGTGTTAAAAATGAAAATTCAAAATGATGGATAGAATATGGCGGACGAAGTTGAGAAAATCGATAAAACAGAATAAAATTATACTTTGAAAATTTATTTTTCAGCTAGTAAATTACTTTTTCGACTAATTTATAAGCTTAGTTTGCGTTGCTATCATTTAAAGTTAAAAAATGTTTTTCTGGAATGGAAATTATTTTGTCTTGCGAGTCCTTACATTCTCTCATATATTTTAAATATCCAGTAGCTGTATTAAAATCATCTCAAAAATAAAATTTATGTGCAACTGATATTCTTTGTAAAATATTTTATATTTTCCCAAACAATTGGATAACACAATAACAAACAAATAAAATTAATTTGTTTTAAGTTAACTTCGTAGAAAATGTAATGCAAAACGGTAATATCACAATCGAAACCTAAACATTATTTCTTGATTAATGACAATACAAAATACTAACGCATGCACTTAATGAGGATTCTTAATTGACATGTAATATGCAAAATTTATTAGGTGATCTTATAATTTCTTAACGCATCCCTTATTTAGTTTCTTATAAATATGCATAAATTTCATGAATCGGTACATTTATTTTTATACAGTACTTATTTCTAATTTTTTACAACTCAAATCCTTTAACAATATTTTCCTTGAAAATAAAAGTCACATATACGCTATGTCACCATACAGGGGGACAATTATTGAACTATATGAAATAAAACGTAAATTATTTTAAAAATATTTAGTGCACAAACTTTATTCAACACACTCTCAGAAATAAAACTCTCAATTTTGACGATTCAGCAGTCCTCGAGCTATATTTCGTTGTTTTTGACAATCATTTCGTATCAAAATCACGTGACATTTAACGACACGTAAACTCTCAAATATTTGACGGAGGTGTTTCTTCACTCACGGCCAGACTCAATGCATTTTAAGGAAACCGTACCTCCTCAAATCCTGCGACTTTAGCAGTCAAATATTTGCTTGTTTATGTTATTCCTCTCATAATTTATTTAAAAAATTTATGTTATTCCTGTCATAATTTATTTAAAAAATTGCACTTTTTAGCGCTTTTCAGAAAATGCTGAAACACAGGTAGTTATTGTTACTGCATTAGTTATTTTTTTAGCTGTTAAAGTTTTTAAGAATGTTTATTATTATTTATATTATTATTATTATTATTATTTTACTTTGCTCGCTATGGTTTAATTCGAAAAGAATAAATTTCCTGTGTTTTACAAAATCGTTCAAAAAGAAAATTTGGTCAATAGTTTCAAAATTCCAAGATCTCTTTTTTATTTAAGAAATATATTCATATAACTATCAAATTAAATATGTATAATTGATCCCTCTCCCTTCTCTTCTGTAAACAGTGAAGTGTTAAAATCTTAACCAACTACTCAAATTGATAAAATCTCCCCCATATGTACTTTAAAATTCGTTATTTCTGAGCAACAAATTAACCAGACCATATTTTAATCATTCATCGAGCAAAGAAAATTTTCCTAATAAATTATATTAATCAAGCCATATTATAATTATTCATATTAACCATAGGAAATAATAATAATAAATTAGTCTTACTAATTAAAACTTGCAAGAATTATAAGTATAACACCATCGATAAAACCTTATAAAAATATAAATATACAGTAGAATCCATTACACCCATGTAAAATCGTATCTGTTCGAGGACTCAATAGCGTAATAGCTAGAGTGACCGTCTCCCACACCGGAGGTCGTGAGTTCGAATCAACCCGAAGACCGAAGCTATTATTTTTTCTCCTGTCGATACAAGAGCTTCCAAACTGTTCAATAGGTGGCACCACCAGCCCTCTGATTGCACTTTTCAAATAAGCAATTTTGACGAAATTGTTATCCTCAAACAAGCGAAGAAAGTAATTTTCTCGATATGACGAAATATTCGCTCGGAGCATATCCCAGGAAATGGTTTCGTCAAAAATTAAGAAAATTTCGTGAAATCTGAGTATCCATTTCTGAGAGTGCATGTAAACGTCACTACAGATATTCGTATTTAGGTTATGATATGTTCGATATGGCTGTCATCATTGGCTATGATGTGGAGCAGACGAATAGCAAAATTCTGCATGACCCGCTGAAGTGTCGGAATATCGATGACCTCCTGAATAGCAGTTTTCAGCTCAGATTTGGTTTTGGGATTATTTCTGTACACATTGTCTTTAATGTAGCCCCACAAAAATGAGTCAAATATGTTCAGATCCAGAGAATATGACGGCCACGCTAATCCCATTCCAGTGGCCTCTGTGTACTCCTGAACCACAATGCGGTCCCCAAAGGATATCAAACTGTAGGGCATCAAACACTTTCTTGGTCCGATGGGATCGATCTCCCTCTTGCATGAACCGCATCTTGTCGAAATCAAGGTCAATTTGGATAATAGAGATGAAACCATTTTCCAAAACCTTCACGTACCGTTGAGTAGTCACCGTGCCGTCAATAAATATCGGGCCGATTATTCCGTGACTGGACACTGCACACCACACTGTCACCCGTTGAGGATGGAGACACTTCTCGATCGCTAAATGCAAATTCTCAGTACACCAAATGCACCAATTTTGCTTATTGACGAAGTTGCGTACAAGTTGCGTGCGGATGCGCATATTAATTCCCACCATGCCCTGCGGCCAACCACGGAATTTGAACTTCGTTATGAAAACCCTTCAGAAGTTATGTCGGTTTAATTTCACATAGATGAATAATTGTCACCTGTACATTTGGTGGAAAAAAGATCCACAATGAAATTAAAAAAACACATACATAATGTTAAAGATAGATTTACTTTGTTTCTAAAATAATTTTGAACATAATACTGTGAATGTCCGTTTTAGAACGTTTCATTATCGTCAGTATTTTACTTTCAGATGCATCAACTTCCGTATAAAAGGAAATTTTTCATACTTCGTAGTCAAACACCACATTTTTCTATGGCATTGTCAGGCAAAGCGTTTGTATCACAATAAAAACCTAAAACTTTTTTTTCTTGGTTAATGTCTGTAAAATATATTAAGATATGCACTATATGATGATTCTTAATTGACATGTAATATGCAAAATTTCTTAGGCGTTCTCATAATTTCTTAACGTATCCTTTGTCCATTTTTATAAATAGTCATATATTTTAATAAACAATAAATTTATTTTCATAGTTTTGATTTGAATAGAAAATGTTTTCCTTTCAGTTTCTCAAAATACGTAGTAAAATGGGTACTTTTCCAGCATAAAGGCGTTGGTTTTTTTTACAGTTTGGTGCAAATCCCGCTTCAGAAAGTTGGATTTGTTGCCAAATTATATAAACATCTATGAAAACAAACATAAAGAACTGTTTTGCTTATATATATATATATAACTATCTAATATACACTGCTGGACATCCAAAATGCAACACCATGAAGGGATAACCAAACAGCGTAAAATTTACACCGTGTATACACCTCGGTAGGATATGCAAATGATTACAAATTCAGCGCTCGCGCACATCATGGGCGACTGCAGCGCCGCTTACAATCTATATATAAAGGGAAGAAAGTTTGTCGTTTTGAAGAACGTGAATTGTTTTCTCGTGAGATTTTTTGTGTGTACAGATTCAGTATGCCTCGCAGAAAAACACGAGTACCATTCGAGCACGTATCTGATTTCGATCGCGGAAGAATTGTTGCGTACAGAGATTTCGGATTATTCTTCCGAGAAATTGGACATCGTATCGGACGCAGCCAAGCAACAGTCATGAGAATATGGAATCGGTGGATGCAGGAGGGAACGACAGACTGACAGGAGCGATTGCAACTGCCTGGTCACACCACTCCCCTGGAAGACAGAGATATTGTGCGCATGGCACTGATGGAACACACTGCCACATCCGCAACGTTAACACAACGAATGCCGTCTCTAACACAACAATGGGTGTCTGCACAAACAGTTCGAAGGCGTTTGCAGTACAGTGGATTGACTGCTAGGCGTCCATTGCTTCGCATATATTTGGCATTAAACCACAGGCGTTTGCGTTTACAATGGTCCGCTGAATGGCACAGATGGACATCCGAATGGCATAGCATTGTGTTTTCGGATGAATCACTCTTCTGCCTGTAGTATCACGATGGTCAAATTAGAGTTTAGAGACACCGTGGGGAGAGGCTGCTCAACTGCTGTATTATGCATGATTCCACTGATCCTGCACCCGGTGTTATGGTGTGAGGAGGCAATGGATTCAACTCCCGCACCCGCCTAGTAAGCATTAACGATACACTTACCAGCCAGAGCTATATCTCTGAGGTTTTGCAGTCTGTTCCCCTCCCTTACCTTCAAGGCTTGCCTGCGACCACATTTCAATATGACAGTGCACTACCACATGTTGCACGCAATGTTCAAGCTTTCTTCTTAGCTCACCATAATAAATTGTTAACCTGACTTGCCTGTTCTCCAGATCTATCACCCATCGAGTATGTCTGGACAATGGATGGAGAATGCCTATCCCGGAATGCTGCGCCTGCGAATACACAAGATGAACTTTGGCTACGTGTGGAGGGAGCGTGGGAGGCCATTTCCCAACAGCACATCCAAAGTCTCTTTCAATCTATGCCGTAGCATGTAGCAGCGGTTATTGACAGACGTCGATGTAACAGTTCTTACTGATTTTCCCGTCTACCTCACCTCAAAGAAGGTTGTCTTTAGAATCAATTAACATTGTTACTATGTGTAATCCCTAAAATGAATTTGGCTTTGATATATCTTGTGTTTCTTGGTGTTGCATTTTGGATGGCCAGCAGTGTATAAACATTTTATTTATAAACATATTACTATTATTATTTCTATACAATTTACATCGGTTTGTATGTAAAAAAATAAATAAATGGCTTCTTAAATAAATTGTATCAACATTGAAAAAATTGCTTGTGTATTTGAACAATAAATAGGCTGTCAGAAAAGAAGTTGCCAAATGTCCTTCTCTCCCCAAGGTCATTTTATCAAGGGGTCAAGGCCCCTACACTGGAAATGTACCGTAAAATGTGAGTATTATTTCTTCTACTTCAATAATTCACAAATTATTCAATACTTTTATAATTTCTTCACTGTAAAAAAAAAATGTAATTTTTATAGAAAATAATTGCATTTTTTACAGAAAAAAACTATTTTGAAGAAAAAGAGTTTTTTCTGTAAAAGAAACTGAATTTCGTAATTTTTGCAGAAAAAAATCTGTATTTTTTACAGAAAAAAACTGTTTTAATGAAAAATTACAGCTTTTTTCTGCAAATTAAACGGTTTTTTACTGTTTTTTTTACCATTTGGAAAAATGGTTATTGTCCTTGTCAGGGTAGGAAATCAAAAGCACATCTGAAGCTTTTTATTCGTTGAATCCGCATTTTATTCGTTTTCTGATTGGTCTATACAGTAATCTGTATTTCCCTTTACTTTCAACAGAGATGGATACTTCTGTTGCCACTATGACAAAAAAGTAATAAAAACTACAAAAAAAAATTAATAACTCAGAAACAAATTGAGATACAGCTTTCTAACAAATTGCATTTAAAAGTGTATTTTTTTTCTCTATACGACGGTGTAAAGAGTAATATTGTGGGATGTTTAGAAGTTTAAGAATGAAATTTCATTTAAAATTGCTCGTCAGATTTCCAAGAAATCTGACGATGGAAAAGCCTTTTCCCGAACAGCCAATGAAATGCTTGAATAATACGTAAGTTTCACGTTGATAATACGTAAGTTTTACGAAATCTGACGGGTCGCAAGCGATTTTTGGCGCTTGCAATTTTTACGTGTAATAACACTATCTATGTTTAGTTCATGGCGTACGTAATGTATTATCAACTCCGTGCGATTTTTTATGTCTTAAATTTTAGTCTTCGAAAAAATCATTTTACAAATGGTCGTTGTAATTTGTTAAATTGCTTTTTTTTACAGTGTTGACGCACTGGAAGTTTAATATGATTTGTAGACAAGTGTATGCTTATGATACATGAGGCAAAAGGATTTTTAGAGATTTAAAGAAAAATACGTATTTAATAATTACTATGGGATCAAAATTGTTTAAGGTATATGAATGCAAAATGTTTATTATATTAATGTTAATTATCGGCTTTTCTTTTTAAAGTTTAATTACACCTACATACATTTTGAAAGGTGTCACTAAGCTCATTACAAAAATTTATATTTAATTAATACTTTTGAAGATTAGAATTTTGCATTTTATAATACTTGCTCAAGAATATGTATTTATGGTAAGCTATTTAATATATGTATAATGTATTTTCGATAGCATTTAAATTTACTTCGAAACAAGTATATAAATATGTTTATTAAATTAAAATGTATGAAACTATCAGATTTACAGGGATTTACAGATAAGAAACTATTACATACTTATTTTAAGATTAAAAATATATTTAAGCCAAGCTAATTTAGAGTATTTATTGTATTAATAAGAAATACGCCTACGACACAAATAATATTGAATTATAGACATTTAAAATCTGTGTTCTGTGTTAATATGTTTGCGACTTTCTACCACTTGTCCCTTGATAAATATTGCACATGAAAGAATTGTTAAATGTCTTTCAGAACTATTTACATACATTAGAAATGAGATTAATCCATTTATGTCTGGTGTCCCATTTTTTTAACGCTTCGAATTTTATACATATGAATAATTTTCGCCTTCTTTATAACATGAAAATTGTATGAAATGGTTATCTTTATATCGGTTTATATGTTATAGAAAGATGACAGCATAAGATGGATATTTATTTGTTTAAAATGAAAAGGATTTTTTCGGAGTTTAGAGATTTTATATTTTTCAAGATGGCGAAATGTAAAAATTAAGTTTATTTGTATTTTATAATGTTACAATACTTATAATGTTATTAGTCTCTGTAAAGAAATAAATAAATTTTTTAGTAATTTATAAAAATACTAATTATAGTATGTAACATACCATTTAAAAGCTTATTTTATATAAATTTAGACAAAACATATAATTATGCATATTATACTATTACAAATATTATTCATGGTCCCATATTTAGTACGTTTACATTTTAGCAAATAAATACAAACAATTTTTTGCGCATTTTGCTTTTTTTTTAGTATTTTTCCAGTTCATTTTGTAACATTTTAATGTTTTTTTACCAACAAATTTGAGAAAACAAATTTTCAGGCAAAAATGGATTAAGTTACTTTATTTCCATGGAAGTTTGTTAACTGGAAACATTTATAATGGGTTTAATTCATTAAATTATACGAAAAATAAGAATTAATTTATTATTTAATTATAATTTGCTGTATAAATAAACAATTATTAGACATTTTGCGAAGTTTTAATGTTCTGTGAAAAAAAAAAAAAAGTGGATAAAATTTGCACATTTTCACGATATAGTTGATATGTTACAACATCAAAAATATAAGACTGTTAAGGAGTTATAAAAATAAAATGTTAATATAATGTACTACTTAAAAAATGTACTGAAAGCAAACAACGCTTTTATAAATTAACATTTAATATTTCATGCTAAAGAGATACCAGATAAAGCAAATGGCTATTTATAATCTGTTCATATGAGCTAATAAGACAGGATCTGACAGAAATAACATCATTTAATAATATTTATTGTATTTATTGAATAAATACTAGCCAAGCAACGATATGAGAAAGAAGTTCTCATAACCATTTATTCACAGCAGAACAATTCTCTAGGCTTATCTGATGCAACAAATATCTAGAAAAATGAACTTTCGACGATGGAAAAGTATCATTATGTCTGATTCTGAAGTCATTCGCTACTTATTGCACCTTATATTCATTCGAACATGAATACAATACTTAACATAAAAAATCTTTTTTTTTAAATATAGAGCGGGCTGCGATATGATGGTACAGATTGTTTAATTGACTAAACAACAAATATAATTATAATAACTATTCACATACAAGCCATACAAATTAATTTTATAAAACTAAATAGGCAATTTACATAAATAGAGACATCGTAAAATAATTGTTATCATTCTCGTAAAATAATTGTTATCATTTCCGTAAAATAATTGTTATCATTTCTATATAAGAAATTTCATTTACGCTGGATTTGCAGCAGGAGCAAAATGATAAGAACATAAAACAGTTTACTGAATTATGTTAATATTATATATCAATTATGCTTGCTTTGTGTTTAATAATTTCAATGCAGCATTCTGGCATAAAGTTTACAAGTATTTGAATTTGTAGATTTGAAAGAACATATCATGCATCACACATTACATATTTTACTTCTGTTTTACAGTTATACTGAGCCATTTGTACATATTTTTGGTAGATATTGCACACTATAATACACTTTAAGTGCTCCAGGGGATTTAAGTCTGATTACTGGCCTTCCGGTCAAGTGTGTATTTTACAGGTAAATTGAAACGTTGTCTTCTTGAAAAATATTTTTAAGGCCGGGTATTATTTCATCCTGCCTCAACAAATGACGTTCTAACATATGAAAATAGAATTGTTTTTCTTGCTGTCCGTGTAGAAAATGAATTGTAATCTTTCCTCTTGAGGAAAAATCCGTGCAAACAATTCCGTCCGTGCAGAGAGATTCTAAATAGTTGTCACGTGGAAAATACACCTCTTTCCTTTTGACACTCATGCAAATATTAATGAATCCTATCACTACTATAATCATTAACCTTACTCTCATCACTGAAAATAATTTTGGATTAATTCGTTTGTTGCTTCAGATGTTTTTCTGCAAACTGTATTTATACATATTTACGGTCAGATATTAAACATGGGCAAAGTCGTAGTTTACATATATAAGGATTTGTCTACCTATTTTTTCATTTTTCTATAGCCCTTACTGATTCTGGTGCATTTATATGGCTTTTAACAAACCTATTGGCGCCGACAATTTTATTCTTTAAAAAGTGGTCGGCTATCAAATATCATAAAAGGAAGATTCTATGAACTTGCATTAAGTAAAAGCCATAATTATTCTAATTACATAGAATACGAGGGAAACGGTATCCATAAAATGAATTGTACTTTATATATTCGGCTGCAGTAACAAATACATTTTATATAAATGTTCAAAAATTGACTGTGTACTGGGTAATAGAGACTAGATATGTATTTTCTATTCGTAACTGAAAAAAGGTCTTTCTCAACTTTAAGGAAAGGAGGACGTATTGTATCATTTACACTGTGCTGCATTAGGAGTGTCCTTAAAAGTCCAGATCATATAAAATATCCAAAGATTTTGTATGTTTGGAAATTTCTAATTCTATTTCATTATCGTCAGAATGACTAATTTGTTTTCCAGCTATTTACCTATTTGTTTTCTTTCGTTTTGCAGATAGATTATTAACAGAATCGAAGAGGGCAACATGAACGCTACTTTAAGCTGGGCTTGGCTCCTGTTAATCTCTTATCGCTTGAGCACAAGACAATCCTGTTTTTGAAACATTTTTCAGTGTTTTTGAGAAAATTGGATTCAAGATTGTATAACGAAATGTAAGGCATGCAAAACATATGCATAATATCTTGTCTTCTCATTTTCATCTAAAATGCTATATTCTATAATATTTCTCAGAAGCAACTACTTGTATTTAACTTTTAAAAACGAATAATAATCAGTTCTAGTTGCTGAAGTGGACTTCTGCAATTTGCAATTCTTTTTAAATGGTAAGATAGAGGTTGAGCTAGACATTGATGAATAAATAATGGTCCCGTTTTTGGTTGTCACAGACATATTTCAAGAAGGCAAAATGTCATTATTAATGAAAAAAATCATGCATTATTTTGTATTCTTTGCGCACTTCATCTGCAAAGTTTTTAGATGTATAAAACATCGCTGTTTAAATATGTATGGTATTTTAACGGTGTATAAAACAAGTCAGTTTCAGCAAAGCGTTTTTCGTCGAAATTTAATGCTTTGTGGCTCAAACTATGAACTAAAGCAAATATCACGCCAAAACGTTCTACATATGTTATAAGAGCAGATTTCAAGATTATACAATAATAAAAAATATTAAAAAATAATTACTTAATTACAGGTAATACATTTAAGCTGTCGGTTAACTGAAAAAATTGCACAACTCTGAAAAAATAAAAGTTTACAATACTGTAATTCAAATTTTAATTGAAATTCTAATAAAAAAGTATGACTTAATAACGACGGCGGATATTTAAGCAAAAAATAAAGACATATGACCTGTGAATTATTCAATACACTTATATAACGGATCTCTGAAAATAGTTGTGTAGATTTCAAACACTTAAGATGAAAACATTTAAGATAAGTTAAGACTTTAAGATGGTTTTAAAAAAATGGTACGAGAATCATCTTTCGTTCCCAGTGCCTTTTAGCTGTATAAAAAATTACAAAACAAAAAAGAATAATTACATTAATTGAACACTCATACACGTGACGTACCCACCAATGACTTGACTGATAAAAGTTTAGTAGTTATTATCCTCGATTTATGCTTTGACATGTTTTGTTCTAGTAAATTCGATTTTTACCGATTATTTTCGTATAAATGAGTCAACAATTTAAATGACAACCTTCATGCTAAGAAGTATAATGCCCCTGATTTTGGCGTTAACTAAGATTTTATAAAGATGGCTAAAGGGAACTTAGCAACTAATACTAATAGTTAACCATTTTTTCAAATTGAACACTATAAAGGTAATACAAATACGATAGTGTGTGGTGCGTCAGTTCAAATAAATTTAACACTGGATAGAAATATAAATGGATGAAGATTTTAATTTTTTGTAAATAATTAATGAATAATTTGAAAAGTAATAGGCAGAAAAGGCCAGATTCTATTCAAGAAAGTATGGAATGTAATCAGAAATACTTTAACAAATATCTCCTCCTGAAGACAATCCATCTCTTGCTTTTGAAAGTTATTTCTTAAAAAGAGTTTCATTAACAAATCAAACTCCAACCATAAATGGATAAGCACTAGGATAAAACTTTGTAGAATGTTTAACAACTGAAGCGCACATGAGAAAAATATATAAAAGATGAGACTGGAGTGAAAGAGCAAAAAAAGAGACAAACGTTAAAACAGAAAGAACAATTAAAGTTTAAAAAACAAAAGCAGCGGTAGAAAAGTAGAACCGAGTGAAAACTCGAAGTCTGTCGCTAAAAAAACCTAGTTGTAAAGGTACAGCAGAAACAAAAGCTATTAAGAAGCCTGAACCAGATTATTAATCTAGAGCAGTGGCTCCCAAACTTTTAGACTCACGAAGCCCTTTTTTGAATGAATTTCTATGACGAAGCCCCTGAAGTTTACCGTACCCTATGTTACCAGGTGTTTTTTTTTAGGCGCATTGCTACCAAGCACAGGAAGAAGGGATGAAAAGTAATCTAAACAATTGCGCATTTCCCAGAAATAAAATTATATTTTGGAACTTTTACCGTAATACTGAATTTAATTTCAATTACCATCAATACAGATGGAATTGTTAAAAGTTTACATACTTAAAAACCTCTAAAACTCAAGAAATTGTGACATTTGATTTAAAATAAATTTTGCATTATTAGAGTGGTGAACAATAACGCATAAACGTTTAATGTGATACAAATGTCTGAATTCGTGTCCAGTTGATAGTAATTGCAGGCGAATATTTGGTTCTGCATTTAAAATACTTCTATAGCCACCTTACTTTTCATAAGTAGACGCCACAATCTTTAAAAATGGACTCATCACTCCAAAATTAGATAACAAAATTAGATATTAGATCACTCCAAAATTAGATATTAAAGATACAAGGATACGTCATTTAACACGCCTATGTACAACTATAATACAGATGAGAAGACTTTAGTAATTTCAGAAGAAATCCGCTGATTCGAAAAAAAATAAAAAACATTTCATCATTTCCCGCTTCTCATAAAACTCCGGGGAAATAAAAAAACAAGCAAGCAGCTTGTATTTCGCACCTTCTACATTGCGTGCCGTAGAACACTCAACTTATTCCAATCGTGTCTCATGACCGACTCCGAGGGGAAGCTAATCCACATGGGATCATGGGAAAAACCTATTTGGCAGCCCGCTAAAATTAGGGACTATCGTGTGCTGCCATCTAGTGTAGCAATCTTTAAATATTTGTTACACTTCTGTATTTCGTTTTGGGGGGGGTTGTTAGTCGAAAGCCTTGTTTCACAAACACATGTAGTTGAGAAAGGCACCAAAATTAATTTTGCTTTCTTAGACAAAATTTTAAATTCATCTGACAAATAAAATAAAAAATCTCATATGCTTTGGTTTTAAAGTAAGATCTTTAATACTAAATGTATGCCAAGAAGTTTTCTCAAGTTTTATAAAAGTTTTTCCTATTTCATTTCTATTTTAGTAATTTCGTTGGTATATTCAGTGTTAACATACTATGAGATATCAAATCAACGAGGATTCGTGTTTCATTGAGTTTAATGTGAGTGTTTTTTTTTTTTTTTTTTTTTTTTTTTTTTTTTTTTTTTTTTTGTAACGGTGAACACATTCAGTACACATTTAGAAGAACTGAAAAGAAAGCCTACTGAAAGCCTTTTCTATTCAGCTGTTGAAAAATGTTTTTTAAACGCGTTTTTCAATACTCTTGGATGCCCCCGAATTTACTTACTTATTTTTAATCTGATGTCCTGCATTCCTTTTGCATTGCATTCCTTTTTTAGCAAGAGAGACGTAATCGATATCATCATTTTCCTCAGAATCCGACCAATACAGGTTCCATATTAAAAGAAGACACGTTTGGTAAAAGCATCGGGAATTGTGACAAATTTTGATTGCAGTGATGTATATATTTATTTCTTTTTGCTAAACACATCGTCCAAATATGCAATTAGCACTCACAATCTTCATTAATTAAAAGTTTTTCCAGTTTAGAGTTATGGTTCTTTTAATATCCCCTCTGCAGTTGCAACAATCGTTTTAAACGCTCTTCCTCGACATGACCACCTTACTTCGATATGCAGTAGGAGGGGCTGATGCTGGCTTCCAATAACTTCACACATAAGTTTAACACTAGAAACGCCGGGAATTTTACTGAAGTGTTATAAAAATATTTTAAACCGGAAATTTTAATTGAAACTATTTAGCATATTTATTTAACTTATTTCTGCGAGGTACATTTAAACTTATTTTAGAAAGAAATTTTTGGTGATAGTCAAAATATTTTTATTTGGTAGCGGTCAAAATCACCGCTACAGCGGTTCTATTGTTAAAATGCTTGCTTTTAAGAGTTGGTAATTTCACATAGTTTATTATTTTAACGGCAACATTTAATCTTTCCTATAGTGCGGTTCAGAAGACATTTTTTCGTGGATAGCGGGTATCTCTAAAAAGCGCAATAGATGATGCTACGATGCTTTGCCATTTCTTTAGTTTTTGCAATGGCTCCAGCATTGTGACCCATCATTATTTTGGCATCATTAGTATATTCCTGTTGATATGTGTTATTCTATGTATTCCTTCCAAAATAATTCGTCCGTTAGTGTGTCGAATTGTAAGTATCTACTAACAATAACATCCTAATAGCTCCGTGAAGCGCCTTTCAGACTAGCGTTAGTAATTCGCTTAATTTTAATCAATTTAATGTTCTCAAACACCGTAGTAATAGAGAAGTTAACCCTTTCGCTGCGTAATTGTTTTATCAAAATAGCTTTAAAAATTGTGTATTTAACCTATCGTGACGAGAGTCTTTTAAGAATTTTTATTTTTTTGTCACCGGTTTTTCAAAACAAAAATTTTTGTGTAACTTAATCGGGAAAATGCTCTGATTAAATAAGGAGAAACTTACAATAAAAAAATAACTGTGGGAATAATCAAGGAGGGTTAATTAGACGGGAAAAAATGCATCACCGAGAAAAATCTAGGGTTTCGCAAATTTTGCTACTTTTATGTTGACCGAGGAAATCTCGGGGTGCGCAGCGAGAGGGTGAAGTCCGGTTTCGGGTGCCCGTTTCAAAATAGTAAGTTAAGAGTCTTAACTTAAGACTCTTAACTGCACTAGTTTGAGCAGGATATTAGTATATGTAACATAAAAACACTAACAAAACTGCTAGTCTAGTGACGTCAGTAGATTCATGCATTTGTAGTGAAAATTTAGTACACCTGAAGAGATTGTTAAGTGTTCTTTTACGCCACTAGTCATATAGTTAATTTTTAAAAATAATACGTTTTGGCAAGGAAATATTAGACACTATATTAACAACTTTTTTATAAAGCAAATTCTTGACAATATCTATTTTACAAGATTTTTTAAGAGTCCCTACAACTATACGATCTTCACGGACTCAAACTATCAGGTATTTGCCGACTTAACGGGGAAGACGGGGTCAAACCAGCCAAACTTCCATCACTAATTTTAGAACATTATTTTTGTTCTAATTAATAATTGTGATTAAACAGGACAAAACGAAAAAATAAATAGTGGTAGACGTATATCTTATTGCATATTTTACTCCCGTGAAGTCTGTGCTTATGTCCAGGGCTAATCACACTTGTTTTAACAAAGGTTGCGATAGTTCCTTTTGAAGTATGTATACATTGCGTTACCTTTCATATTGAAAATAAGTCAGGCGGTTTATCCTTCAGATCGGAGTGGTTTCTTTAGAAATGATGATGCAGTTGAGCAAGAAACGTGTAGTTATTGGATAACACTTCACCTTTTAAGAAAGTAAAATTTAATTTATTAAAAGAGTTCAAGTAGTTGAAGATAGTTTTCAATGCATAAATATTTTTGTAAAAAAAAAGAATCTGTTCACATTTTTGAAAAACTTACTTTAAAAGTGTTGGTTTCGTTAAATTTTCTTTATTTTTCTAAAGCGCGGCGGAGTCCTTGGAAAGTTTAGGCCGAACCCCTAGAGCTCCATGCACAGTAAAAAATAACGGTGAAAATTACAGCAAAAAATACCGTTATTATTTCCCGAAAACTAAAAAACACACTTCACAGCCTTTTTTGCTGTTTTTTCTGTCTTTTTTCAAAGCGTCCTCTACTGGCCGAATCGCGAAAGATTCGTATTGGAATATAAACATCACAGATTACTCTATTATAAACATTTCGATTTCAAAAATAAGCATCCTAGACAAGAATCAAGTCGAAAAGATATCAATTTTCAGTATCATTATTGAATTCCCCCCCCCCCCCAACCCGCTCTTTTGAAAAAGCAAAAAAAAAAAAAAGTTTTACTGGTTTTACTGGAAGGTTTCTCGGTCTCTGCGCTTGCGTCGTTGAACGATGTCCACTCCTCTGCTGAGACGAAGACGAAAGAAACAGAACATGCAGTGTCAGGAACCGCTTTGGGCTCAGGTCAGGCAGCCATATTCCCATATTGTTCCGTGAAGATCCAAGTATACTACCTATGAATCTGCTAAAGACGAAAAGGTAAGTGCTGGCTCTATTTTCTCTTCTGGTGTCACTTAAATAAATATTTTATCCTTTTTAAAATTCATCATGTGAAACAAACATATGCAACTTTTTTCGGTAGTCACATGTGAGCGAAACGTGCTAGGCAAAAAGGATTTCTGTATTATTAAAAAATCCTATAAAGATAATAATATAAGATTTTTTTTTAATTTATTGACATTCATATGTATTATTATAATGCTTTACTGATTTGAGCTATTTAATTAAAATGACAATTACATATTTTAAAGGCAACACCATAATATTAAAAGAAAAGTGTTGCAATGCATAGCTAGGGGTAGGGGGGTGCACGGGCCGAAATTTGAAAGCCCGGACCCGCCCCGATACAAAAATTAAAAGTTCGGCTCGTCCGCGGCCAAAAATTCTTATCTTTTTTTTTTTCATGTTTATAATACGAATTTTTATAGAAGTGCCATAGCCTGCAATATTTATTTTTTTTAAGAAATCTCTGTTGTATGTAAGCGTTTCAATTATTAATAATATTGTATATTGTTCAATTCCATGTATTGAAGCAGGGTTTTTTTTTTTTTTTTTTTTTTTTTTTTAATCATTTCTTTTCTTATTACATATACATGCATATTTATTGATAAAACAGACATTGTTGGATATATAAGTAGTATAACTTCATTTGAAAATAATTTAAATTTAATAATTACAGTTAATTTATGTAGAAAATTGAAAAAATTCATATTTTAATTTAAACAGTATCAGTAAACAATTGGGTTCAAAGAACAAACTGCTCTAGGGTCAGGTGGGGTAAAGTGGTCGTAATTCATAAAAAGGGCTAAAATCCTGACTAATATAGAAATTTGAATAATTTTCTTTTAATTTTAGATTTATTAAGTATTGATCAAAGTTTCTCACTCAAAAAAACATTTTTAGTAACATGTTTGAGGCACTGAGCGACACATTTTGTCTGTCTTTGTTACACCTTGTTCTTTTAACTCTTTAATTAACTTTTCTGCTGCATTTTGTTTATTCCAAATTTTGTTAAATTGGCAGTTCAGAAAGCTTTACACATGTCTCAAGAACATATTTCCATTTATAGCTAAGTTATATTTCTCACAGATTAGTAGATTTGTACACTTATTAAAATATAGTAGTCTTTAAAAATAATAAATTTTAATGTTCAATTGTTGAGTAATTGCACTGTAAATTAAAATGTCTGAAATTCAGTCACTTAAGTGTCTGAAACGGAGTGTTCAATTTTCAGACATTTTAAAATGTCTGAATTTTTTCAGACACTTTTTGCGACTGAATTTCAGACACTTGAAACGTCTGAATCGCAGACATTTTTTGTAAGCATTTTATGTAGCCATGTTTGACCACGCTGAATACTGGGAAAATATCTGGCCGTTGTCCTGCCCCCTCTACCCCCATACCGCCTGATTTTCTGGTGCTCCCAATTTTAGTATGCAATTTTCATAAAGCTGATAATTTAAATCTTTTACGACATTGTACTAATTATAATGAGTATTTTGTTTCAGGAGTAGAATAAGATTAAAAAGAGAAAATATTTATCTAAATATTAGATTTTTTTAAATTTTGTTTTTAATCTTACTTTACTTTAAAAGTTCAAAATATTGATTATAATCAGTACAATTTCGAAACAGATTTAAAATATAAGCTTCGCAAATATTGCACATGAAATTTGGGGGAACTAAAATCGTAAGAGAACGGGGCACTACCCATGCTTTAATCAAGGAGTCCTTTTGCAAAAAATGCAACCCTGCAGTATTGTTAGCTAAATACAGATGCCCGGTATTCGGGAGTATCCGTTATGGAGGTTAATGGACATTCCCGAATAGCGGATACTTCGATTTAGCGAATACTTTTTTGATCCGCAAGGCATACATATTTGTATTATTTTTATCTCACAAAAGCAGGCATCTCCGATTATCCGACAAATTTCGCGGTCCCGAAGTGTCCGCTATTAAGGGTTTTTAAGGTATATGGATATATATATATTTTTTTTTTTTTTATCTTGTCCTACTCTAAAAGTTCAAAATATTTATCATAGTCGGTGGAATGTCGAAAGAGATTTAAAAAATCCCGTGTACGCGAAAATGGGCAAGAAAATCCCCCTCCCGTCCCGCCCCCCAAAAAAGGAAAATTCATATAATTTAAAAATTAGATTTTGCCCCATAGGCAATTTTACATATGCATCAGATGATAATCACAACAGCTATATAACCATGAGTAAATAATAAAATAGTAAATAAATATTCTATTTTAATAGCATTGAGAAAAAAAAATTACTTCTAATTTCAAAACTTAGCCATTTTTGTATTTGTCATTTAAGTACATATAAATAAAATAGTTAAGTCATTTTAAGTAGTAAACATGTGTAATATTTTTTTTTCTTTTTAAATATGTGGTAATTTGTCATGCTTAGTTAAAAGTAAACACCAGTTTGGTATCTAATTTTATATATCATTCTTCGGAATATGTATATAATTTTCTTTAAACATATTCCGTATTCAATTTAAAATTTTCACCCGCTATTGCTTAAAAATGTATATCATTATTATTCTTTTTTATGGAACAACACGATATAAGTCATATTTAATTTATTTTATTTTTTATTCCTGTAAAATTTGTATCCTTTGAATATGAGCTAAATAGATTTTATATATTTGATAAGAAAATAATGATCTAAGAAATAGAAAAAAAAAAAAAACAGAAGAAAATAGAAAGTAAAAAAAAAAAAAAAAAAAAAAAAAAAAAAAAAAAAAAAAAAACATCAGACAGTATACGTACTATTCTTAATTGTTTGAAAAACGTTTTGAACATAAAAAAGCAGTTATTAAATGGCTTAAAAATATATTTAATACTGTATCATATAAGTAAATACGAACTTATATCGCAAAAAAATGCTTGCATATAAATTACAAAAATTAATATACCAATTTAAAAAACACAAAAAATATTAATTAAACTTTATAATTATACTGCTAAACAGCAACGTAAACTGCAAAATATGAATAAAATGTTTCTCCGTTTGTTTAATGTTTCGAAAATTTTACTGGATGATATAAAAAATTCATATTATTTTTAGAAATTTGGTAAATGTTAAATCTGAAACATTGGATATCAAAATTTACGATTTTCAATAATAAATTAAAAAATCAATAAGAATAAATCTTTCCGTGATTAAAAACTGCAATATATACAGTCAAATTTCACAATATTAATGCTTTTTTTCAATCTGAAAACTTTTCCTAATATCATAATAATATGAATCATCATATTTAGCTCCAAAATAATAATAATAACAAAAAATAAAATACATGCCTGATGTCATATACTACAAGCGTTTATAGTCAGTAAACAGTAAAAAACATAGAATAAACACAGTTACAAATGGCTTCAATTTAATGTTTTTATCTCTGATAAATGAAGCGATGAATCATTCAACTTTTCAAACCTATGTTGCAAGTTTTGTTTTTGAGCAAAGACAAATTATAATTATTTCACATCACCCTATCGAAAATGAAGATTAAACTATCACTCATTCATTTATTTACAAACGTCAAGCAAATAGAATTACAGCATTGCTATTTAATTTTCAAAACAATTATATTTCATTCCGTTACATTAAGAAGGCATATAACAGACGACCGTTAGTGAAATCAAAAATTTAGCATTAAACTATAGAAAAGAGATAAATTTTTATAAACGATTTCACTCATATTCAAAGGTCTAGAAATATCGGAATAAAATATTAGAATTAAATATGACTTACTCGTTCGTTCTATAAATACCCAGATTAACACATATCCTTTTAATCCAAGCAATGGCGGCGGTGAAAATTTAATTCTTTCTGTTCTTATCTCATGAAGGTGCTGTAGATGACACGCGCGGAAATCAGCGTTCTGATTGGCTGTTAAGAATAGTACCAAAGATGATGTTTAACTATCGCTTGGAGCGTACCGTCTTAAAATCAGACGGTTGTTGGATAATTTACACATGTTTCTCGGTTCGTTTATAGCATGATCATAGTAAGACATTTATGTGTCTTAAATTTAGACGTCTGTTATGTCTGAATTTTCAGATTCAGACACTTAAGTGACTGAAATTCTTTTTCAGTCACATATGTGTCTAAATTTAAGATGCCTCTATTTGCAGTGTGCAATTTAAAAATGTATGCATTTTTTGCAAAGATTTTTAGGCCGGGTTTAATTTTACTGACTTTTGAATGGACCAGGCCATGCCCTGACAATGATTTTCATACGGGCCAGGTCAAAACCCGAACTGAAAATTTTTGGGACGTAAAGACTAGAAATGATGAAACCAGTCCTGGGTCTGTACGAAAAAAATAGGCATGGCGGCCGATCCTTATGGAGAAAAGTAAGACCCGCCCTAGCCCCTAAAGAGTAATCACTGGGCCTGGCCCGAGTGCCGTGAATGAAAATAGGTCGAGCTCAGACCTTGGCAAGACCCGTGCAGATCTCTAGTTAGGGGCTATGCACAGGGTTGGGGAAATCCTTTTCCTCGCCAGTGGCGAGTGGATTTTCTGATTGGGCGAGTGAAATTTTAGGTAGTTTTTAAATAATTGTAGGCTGTAAAGATATACCAAAAACATTTTTTTTAAAAACCTATTGTAACTTTCCAAATTATTGCAATGGAAACATGGTACTAAGTTCTATTTTATATTAGGCTTTCTTCTGTTGTATATATTTCTTAATTTTTAGAAAAAATTATGAAAATGCATTGTAGTAATAGTAATTATTTGTGTGATTTTGTCGTATCGTACAGTTGATAATAGTTTGGCTATGCATATATAACATTACCAACATTTTGCTTATTTTAGGACGGGACACACACCCCCTCCCTTTATGATATCATAGATACATTATCATTCGCCAACCCTCCCACCAGATGATATCTTTTATCAATGCCTAAATATTATTTTATTTTTATATTCTTTTTCTTTCTTTTTATACACTTTCAGAGATGTACACATATGAATATGTAGGGGAAGACGGGGTACAATGAAACATTACTTCTAAAATCAGTCAAATTTGTCATAGAGAGTTGCAGTTTATATATATGTTATACAACTATATGTTCCAATTACTGATGTGATTTGGATACATTCACACTTCTACAACAGTAGCAATAGAAGATTATTGCTTTTACGCCATTGAAAGTAACTTTCTTTACTAAAAGTAATTTAGTTTCTTTTTCCTTGTTGTTATATATAATAATTATTTTTTTCTATACATTGTTATCTTTGGGTTGTTGTCTTCATACCTCCAAAACCAAACTAAAAAAAATAAATATTAGAAGTTTGAAAATAAATTTTTATTTAGTAACCTCAGTGCGGGGTACAATGAAACACTTGCAGACGGGGTACAATGAAACATGTTTTATTATAGTAATAAAAGTAGTAAATAGAATATATTAGAAGTAAGAGTAGGAAAACAGAAAAAAAAAAGAGTTTTGTTCTAACCAGGTCAGTAAAAAATGCTCTTGTTAAGCAATTAAAAAATAGAAAGAGAAAAAAAGCTGAGAAGGGATTGTTTTGTAAACAAACTCTGCCTGCTACAGACTCTGACGATGATCCAGATTTTTTTCCAGGTCCAGCTGGTCATCGAGGTACTAAGAATGAGATATTCACACACAACATGTATGGCACAAGCAGTATCCGTATAAATGAAAACATAAGGAAATATATACTGTTGGAGAAATCATACATTTAAATGAAGTCAAATGTGAAATATTTGATATAAAGACTCCAACCTAGTTTTTTTTTTTTTTTTTTTTTTTTTTTTTTTTTTTTTTTTTTTTTTAGAAACTTACATTTAAAAAAAACTCATTCTGTTGAAACTACCACCCCATATTCCTTCAGGATCAACTGAAATATAAACTGAAATGCTAATTTTTGAAACTGACTTGCGCCAATTTAATGTAAAATGAAAGGTATTTCTTAAACTAATAGAATTTTCTTATTTTTCATCTTAGACTATAATATTTTTATCAAGTTAATTATTAATCAAGTTTTGTTTTTGTATTTATCTCATTTTTCATAAAATAAACTATACTGGGTGAAAATTGCTTCTATCATTTGGAGTGTTTCATTGTACCCCAGTATGTGTTTCATTGTACCCCGGCATACGGGGTACAATGAAACACTGTAAGACATTTATTTTTTGTTATTTTTCAAGCATAAAGATATTGTTTAGAACCTAATAAAAATTTATTTAGATGGGGAAAATACAAGATTAAAAATATGCATTAATTATATTTTTGTGCATGCAAAATTGTGGATAGGAAAAAAAAAATAGTAAATTTTGTTTCATTGTACCCAGTCTTCCCCTATTTATTCATTGCATACTTTACGGATTCAGGAAGTCAATAAAATATCAATACATGAAATAAATTTTTATCCTATAACATCTAAATGAGTTAGTTACTATTTAAAAGTATTTTAATAACAGTATAGTGTTACATAATGCATTCAAAAGCAATATTGTTCTCTTGCACTTGTAAGTTTGGTTGGATGAAAAATGATAGCGATATCAAAAAACAAACCATCCCTCCTCCCCTCCCAGAGATATGTTACAATATCAAGTGCCAGACCCTCCCTCCCTCTCTTTAAAGTGATAATGTTATATATGTACAGCCCCTTACTTTTCAGTAGATCAGATTCAGCTGACATTGTAAACATTTTTATCCATCAACCGAGAAGGATAATTAAGAAAATGATTAAAAAAAATATAGGAGACTACAGTGGACCACTTTTGCATTTTTCATTTTTTTTCTCTTTAGCGAAAAGTCCAGTCCGCCTGAAAATTTTGAACATTCCCGAAACATTTTTACATGCCTCAGAATTTTTTTTCGAACATAGTTTCAAATACAATTAAGAAAAAAAAATTGAATACGTTCATTAAGTATTATTGAAATAATATATAAATTTATTTTTTATTAATTCAATTCCTTTTTATTTCCCCTTTACCCCCAAAATAACATAATAATGCAAATTTGCAAGTTGTAACATCAAACAAAACAGAAAAATTATATATTTTAAATAATAGATTAAGATACAGGAACAATTGCAAATAAGGTAAAGTTATTAAAAACAAGTAAAATAAAGTCATTTTCATTAAAATTTGAAAATGAAACTCCAAAATACTTATGAGCCTGAAATTTTCTGAAAATTCTTTTTGATCCAAAGGCAATTTTACAACAACGCTGATATAAACAACAGAAAATAACCATTAAGTTTTGATTCCAGATTTGTTTTATTTTATGTGTAAAATGAATAATAAAATTTCAGAACCTGTCAGGGATTCTTTTAGTAATAACAGGCTACAGTCAATAAGATACTTTTATATTTTGATATTTTTCGGTTATACAGACACCATGCCAAAAAGTATGCTAATGTGCCAATAAATGTTTAGTGCAATGCTAAAAGATATTTGTAATTTTATGCCAACAGTTTGAGTTTTATTTTATTACTTTATTGCATAAAAGTTATTTGTTCACTTATTTTCAGTATATATTTGTGATTTAATAAAACAGTTCGTAAATGTCTGTAATTTTCAAATGTTATATTTTTAAAATGCTCACTTTACTGTCGACAATGTTTTTTCTTTTATTTTTCAAATGTTTCAATTCACATGATATTCGTTTAGCGCCAACTATTATGCTTGGTGACAGTGGTATCCATATAATGGAAAAGTACCTATATTTTTTAAAAGCAGTAATTACAAACCAAAATATTTCTTACTATGTTAAATAGACATTTTCCTATGTTTACTTTATTTTACAGTTAATTACTTAGTTAAATTATTTCGTTAAATTAATATCCTTGTTTAGGAAAACTAAATTGGCTTATCTACAAAATACATAAGAATAGAATATGTAGTAAGAACGTCACATGCTAGTGTTCAAATGTGATGTCACACTTTTGTATTATTGGCATTATATCCTATAATTCTGCGATACTCTTTTATTGTTAAATTTGCATTTGATAAAGCTTATTTTTTGCCGAATTAAAAATCGGTTTAAAAAATATTTTTGTTGTTGTAAACTGCCATTTGTTCATAATTTAATAAGTTAATGCAAATTATTAAAAACCCTTTTTTCCTTTTTTAGAATTTAAATATTTCTTTCATTTTATTAAAATTTGATTTTACAGCAGACTCCCTCAAATCTGGGAAATCTTAAAATTTGCAAACATCTAGAATCTGCTCATCATTGCAGATTTAAACATTGAAACTTACAGTTAATATTTGGGTGAAAATTTTAAGGTTCTTTTAATTTTTTTATCATTTAATATATAATTTTGGTCAATATGAAATTTTTTTGAAAAAATCTTGTTTTTGAGAACAGTGCCGCGGTGCATGTTCCGAGGCAACTCCCTCACTCCCCGTTCATCCTACATCATAATGTCATGTATCCTATTTATTGCAAACTTTGCTTACTTTCTGATTTCCTAGATAGTTTTAAAACTTTTTTTTTGGGGGGGGGGGGATTTTGGTGGGAAGTTAAAAATTTGGATTCAGCGCCCAAAAAACTTAAGTAAACCTTATAAAGGAAAGTTCAGAGGGGAGACGGGACAGCGAACGTAAATGATGTGAGTGGTTAAGTGAAATTGCGCAACTTAGTCCATGCAGTTCCGAAGCAGGTCCCCTCCCCATTCATCCTACGTCTTAATGTCATATATCTTATTTGTTGCAAATTTTGTCTGTTTTCTGAATTTCTATATACTTTTCCTAAAAGAATAAAAAAAATGATTTTATGAATAAAAACCTCTTTTGGGGAAGCATTTTACCAAAATTTAGTGGGGTTGCCAGGGGAAATTTTGGTGGGAAGTTACAAATTCGGATTCAGCAACTCAAAAAACATAAAGTAAGTCGATTTCCAGAACTACCATTAAGCGCAAAAGGCATTTTGTAAAACGCTGACATACACACACGAAAAAACTACTAGCAAATTTTGCACTTTTATCCTGACCGAATGATGAATTTTGCATTTTTGTCCAACGATCGATTTACGATTATCGTAATATTTCATGTTTTCCCCTCTGTTAACTGCCGAATTTCGTGTTTTTTTTTTTTTTTTTTTTTCTCGAACTTGATTGTTGAATTTTGCGAATTTCTTATTCGCAACATGATAGAAGAAATTTGAGATTTTCCGCAATTCACTGACAAATTTAGTGTTTTTTAACTGCAAGCGATAGGTGAATTTTGCGATATTTTTCTTAGACTGATTGGCAAAAATCAGTTTTTTTTTTTTTTCACACGACTAATCCACGAATTTAGTGTTTTTTTTTTTTTTTTTTTTTTTTTTTTTTTTTTTACCAACGACTCATTGGTGATTGTTCTAGCTTTTTTCTGCGACCAATTGGAAAAAAATCACGGATTTTTTTCCGCAACTAATCGAAGAATTTAGCGATTTTTTATTTATTTATTTATTTTTTTTTTTTTTTTTACCATCTTCTGACAATTTTAGTTTTTTTACACGTGATTGGTAGGCAAATTTAGTTATATTTTCTTTTTGCCGATTGGCAAATTTTTTCTCTTTTTTTCTTTCGGCTGATTGGATTGACGAATTTCCAATTTTTTTTTTCCCAACGATCCGCTAATAGTCCAGGCAATAGAGACCGTATAGGGGCTCTACCTAGCAAAGTTCATGGTAGTTCTGGAAAAAGGCTTACTATATGTTTTTTGTGTCACTGAATCCGAATTTATAACTTCCCACCAAAATTTCCCCCGGCAACCCTCCCCCCCCCCCAAATTTTGGTAAAATGCCCCCCCAAAAAAGGTTTTTATTAAAAAAATCATTTTTATTGTTTTAGAGAAAAAGTATCTAGAAATTCAGAAAGTAGACAAAATTTGCAACAAATTAGATATATGACATTATGACTTAGGATGAAGGGGAAGGGGGATCTGCCTCGGAACATGTGCGCGGTGCTGCGTGAACTAAGTTGCGCAATTCCACTTAACCACCCACGTGTTTACATTCGCCCTCTCATATCCCCTCCGAACTTTCTCTATAAGGTTTACTTTAAGTTTTTTGGGTCGCTGAATCCGAATTTTTAACTTCCCCCCCAAAAATCCCCCAAATAATTGTTTTTAACTTAAATTTCTTACTGTTTTAGGGGAAAAACATTACGAAATTCAAAAGCTAGACAAAATTTTCAACAAATAGGATATATGATATTATGACGTAGGATGAACGGGGAGGGCTGTCTCTGAACATGCACTGCGGCGCTACATGCACTAAGTTATGAAGTCAGGCAATAGAGGATTTACCTGGAAAAATTAATACTAGTTCTGGATTTCGACTCTCTTTATGTTTTTGGAGTCGCTGAATCCGAATTTGTAACTTCCCACCAAAATTTCACCCGGCAACCCCCCAAAAAATTTGGTTTTTGAGAAAAGCGCGCAGTGCAACTTCCGAGGCAGCCCCCTATCTCCCCGTTTATCCTACGCCGTAATATCATATATCCTACTTGTTGCAAATTTTGTCTAGTTTCTGAATTTCGTAATGCTTTCCCCCTAAAATAATAAGAAATTTAAGTTAATAACAACTATTTCGGGGGGGGGGGATTTTGGGGGTAAGTTAAAAATTCGGATTCAGCGAGCCAAAAAACTTAAAGTAAACCTTATAAGGAACTTTGTCGTTTTTTTGCATCCGATTGACAAAAATTGCAAGTTTTTTCCGCGGCTGATCGACGAATTTCAGATTTTTTTTCCGACTTTCTACTAACAAATTTCGCGTTTTTTCTCTTGACCGATTGGGGAATTTTGTGAAATTTTCCTTGTACCAATAAGCAAATTTTGCAGAAACTTCTTGCAACCAATTGGAGAAAATCGTGCATTTTTCCTGCTACTTAATCGGTGAATTTCATGTATTTTTACAAACAACCGTTTGGCATAATCTGCGATATGTTTCTACTGATTGGCAAATTTTTTCAGTCTTTTCTTGCGAACGATTGATAAAAATCAGGCTTTTTTCTGTAACGGACCAATTTCACGTTCTACCTGCGACAGATCAGTGAATTTTGCAATATTTTCTTTCTTTGTTGAAAACTTTGTTGCTTTTTTGCAACCAATTGACTAAATCTCTGGTTTTTTTTCCACGACTGATCAACAAATTGCTGATTTTTTCCGACAATTCACTGGTGAATTTCGCATTTTTTTAAACCTATGACCGATTTTTAAATTTCGCAATATTTTTCTTGTACCAATTGACATTTTTTTTTTGTTACCGATTGGGGGAAATCATGAGTTTTTTTTTCCACTACTGATCGACAAATTTCGCTGTTTCCTCCGAGAATCCACTGATATGTTTTCCATTTTTTAACTGCGGCCAATTTGCAAATTTCGTGATATTTTCCTTGTACTGTAAGAAATTTTGACTTTTTCTCGTGACCGATTAGAGAAAATCATCGTAGTTTCTTCCAGCGATGCACTGATGAGTTTCATGGTTTTATTAACTATGACCGATTGGCCAAAATTGAAGATTTTTTTTCTGTGTACTGTTCATTGAATTTTGTATGTTTTTACACAACAGGCTGAAGAATTTCATGATTTGTTCTCCTTGATTGACTGACGAATTGCTCGAGTTTTTCTTGCAACCAATTGATGAATTTCGCAATCTTTTTAAATGAATGATTAAATAATTTTGATTTTTTTTTTTTCCCCAGCCATTGAATGACCAATTTCACAATTTTTCCTTTGATTGAATCGTGAATTTTCTTGAAAATGAGAATTTTAAATGTTCTGCTGAGAAGTCCGTTGTTCTATGACATACGTCACACTTTTAAGCATATTCTGTTTCGGGGGGCTGATACAATATTTCTAATGAAAAAAAGCAGGAAAAGAAAGCACCTTAGTTTTATGATATTCCAAAAAGCTTGATTCTGGTTTTTTAAATTAAATTTTTACTTTATGCAATTATTTATTATTAAATTAATAATTTTCTTTATTCTAAGCCTTCATTATAGTTTCCAATGCTTGGAAAATGGGAAAAATGTCTAATTTTGTCAATCAGTCGCAAGATTTGCCAATTGGTCACTAAAAATAGTACAAACTTTGATAATCGGTCACAAGAGAAAATCGCGTGACTTGTCAGTCAATCGCAGGAAAAAAAAATTGTAAATTTAGTCATTCGGTTGTGGGGAAATATCGAAATCGGTCAGTTGTGTGAAAAAAAAAAATATTAGAAAATTTGTCCAGCAGTTGCATAAAAAAAAAAGCCTGAAAGTTTTGCCAATAAGTTGTGGGGAAAATATGGAAACTTATTCTGTTGCCAATTGTGTCTGTAACAGGGACACACACAAAAATTCACAGATTGGTCACGAGAAAATATGAAATTTATCGATTGGTTGCAGGAATATATTGCTAAATTTACCAATCGTTCAATATAAAATATCACAAAATTGTATGTTATAACAGGGGACTTTAAATAAACCAGTTCAAAATATGTTTTTTGAATAGACCATGGGTGTTCTTTTTCAGAATAGTGAACCCTGTTTAAATTAAATTCTTGCCTGATTGTCCTATTTTGCTGGAGTGAGCACAATGGTCGTCATTACTCCACTGATTCTTTTCAATTACCTCCTTCCAACATCAAAATCGAATGTCCAAACACAAACCACATTTAAAAGAAAAAGTGGGGGGGGGGGGGTTACTACCGTAAACGATGCAGGTGGATTCTTGTTTCTATAATTAGTCTAGTATAGTTTTATGTGAAGGGGTTGTTCACAGTGGTTCGACTCATAACATTGTGTATATACTTTTTAAAAATAACATGTTTAATAGAGTTCAATATCAATACATTTTAAATTATCTTTAAAAGTTTTAACCATGTTTGAAGTAATAGTTTATGAAAGTTTAACTAGAAGTATTATATTAAACAACGAAAAGTAGAATATTTTATTAATGAATAAATTTAATGATTATTATATTATAATTTTATATTTATTTTAGGTTGCAATGTACCAACCGAGTCTACAGTGAAATATAAATTTGCCTTGTGCATCACGCATTCTAGTTTCTGGTATGTATATAATAGTTGTAATAATTATTTCAAAATTTGTTTTATAATAAATACACATTGTATGGTGGAATTTTGATAACATTTTAAAATAAAATGGTTAAACATTTCTTTTTTAAACTCAACTTTTTGCCAAATCCCAAAATAACTTTTAAATTAACAATTTTATTACAGTGAAGTTTTGAATGAATTGCTAAGAAAAAAATAATTGTATATATTTTTTTATCTTTTTATTATTCTATATAGTCCCCACTGGGAACTTTTTAGTGCAGCCTTTTTAGGTAGATTTCGTAAGAAATCCAGTAAACTTCCAATTATCCACCACACTATAAACTGCCCCCCCCCCTTTCCTATTTTTTTAAATTTTCTTTTAATCAGACACACACAACGAAAATTCAAATGCACATAAACCTGAGTGCACTTATCAATATTTTGAATCCTTATTATAGTCATCTTGATATAATTATAAACATTTTTAATCTCAATTCAGTAGACTCCTTCAAATCCGCAACTTTAAAATCCCGCACATCATCACAGATGTAAACAATGAAATTTTCAGTTCAGATGTATGGGCAAAATTATTATTATTTTTTAAATTTATATCATTCTATATGTATTTTATTTTTAATATGTATTTCTCGATAATATGGCTGAACTCATGTTTTTTTTATGAAGGAAGTTTAAATTTATTCTGAACAAATCTCTTCCAAATTGATGCAGAAAATCTCTGTTAAGTTTGCTAATGGGCAAAATCAAACCAAGGAGGTGGAAATAAGGAGAATTTTTGTGAAAACAGAAAAAAAATCCCATAACTTCTTAATTGTGATACGCATCGAATCAGGTTAAAGTTATTACTTCTAGGAAAATGACCAAAAATTTATGTATGGCAGATTTTTTATGTCATTAAAAATTGCCTCAAGCAGCGGGGGGAAAAAACCCCCCAGGAATTTGAGAAGAAATAAATTTCATAACTTCGTCAATTCACAAAATATCAAGTTTGCGTAAATTTATTATAAATCTTCTTAATATTATGTACAGTTTTATATTGACAGGATTTTGATAGGACCAACTGTAACAGGGGGAAAATAAAAAGAAAGAGTAGCGGGGGGTAGGGGAAATCATATCTCAGTTAATCCGCCACTAAGGCGATAAAGTATCATTGCATGGTTGCAAAAAAAACAGCTAAAATTTAAAAAAAAGCCACGCCGGTGGCTTTTATTGGTTTTAAACGGCTTTTTTTGGCCAAAATTGGCTTTTATACAGTGAAGCATTTTAATTATAAATGACACATTTTTGTGTTTTTTAATTAGTTTTAAAGGCATTTAATTGAGGTCAGGGTTGACGGCTTTTAGCCAGACCAAAAAAAAAGCCGCCCAGCTTTTTTTGGTTTTAACCACTTTAAAATAGCCGGCTTTTATTTTTTAAAGTTGGTTTACAGTTAATTTGTTTTAAATTTGGATCAATTAATTTTTAATACACTTATAAATATTTTCTACTAAAAAAATTATAGATTTCTATTACTTATTTGTCAAATAAGTAAGTCCAAAATGTGAAGGCATTATGTCTGGGGGAAATATATATATATATATATATTTAAACATTGAAAATAATATAAGTTAGGCTCCAAACTGGTATTTTGAAATTCTATATTACATAGCTCCACATACACTACACATTTTAAAGATTAATTAATGACAAAATGTAGCACATCAAAATGGAAACATTCTTGTGTGTCCATATGGAGAGATTAAGATTTAAATGTTAAAAGAGAAATTAGAAAGGATATAATATTTGAGGAGAGTGGTACATAAGTGTATAAAAAATAGAGCATTTAAACAACAAGAAAAATTTCTGTAAATAAAATTTTGAAAAGCTCGTTGTTAAGCATATTCATGCATATGCTGTTTGCAATGTTTTTAATAGTGAGAAATGGTGTTTTTATTAATGACTATGTATAATTTTAAATGTTTACTAGAAATAAAATAAGACTTGTATATTAATAGCTCTTAAAATTAAGTAATAAAATATGTAACTAAATAATTGTCCTCTTTAATTTTATAAAGCAGTAAAAATGAAAAAATTGGCAGTTGGTATGGCCCTTTTAAAATTTAGCTGACATATTTGCAATTCTGACTTCAAATCACTAGCAAAACATCTAAGTTTTATTCCAGTATTAATGTCCTCATTATTGAGAAATTGAGTTACTTATTAAACTCTAAATCAATTAAATGTCATTAAAACTAATTAAAAACACTTTAAAATGTGTAGTTTATAATTACAATGCTTCATTGTATAAAAGCCAATTATGGCCAATTTTGGCCAAAAAATAGCCGGTTAAAACCAATAAAAGCCACCGGCCTGGCCTTTTTTAATTTTAGCCGGCTTTTTTGCAACCCTGATTGAGGTAGAAATCTACATAACCCAATTTTTCAATTAATGAAGACATTAATATTGGAATAAAAGGTCATACCAATTGCTTTGTCTGGTTTGCACTGACCTTAACCTTTTTTTCTTCCTTACTGCTTTATATAATTAAAAAGGACTAATACAAGTCTTATTTTCTTTCTCATAAACGTTTATTTAAAATCACACATAGTCATTTAATAAAAACATCATTTCTATCTATTAAAACAGTATTATGAATAACATGCATGAATGTGCACTATTTTAAATAGCAACTAGCTTTTCAAAATTCTAATGGACCTTATGCACGCGACCTGAGGTCGAGGCTAAAATTCGTCTGCTGGCGGTGTTTAGCATAGCAGTCTATGGAGTGTGAGTTATTAATGCTTGTTTGTTAAAAATACTGCAAAAAAATTCTTTGATGCTGCAGCATATACTTAATATATTGTAATCTAAATTCAAAATGTTGTTCTGTATGCGAGAAAATTCCCTAAGTTTGCAAATTTTCAGTTAAAATGTATGCACTCAACCTGGGTCAAGGGTAAAGTTGTCTGCTAGCGCTGTTTGCGCCTGCGCATACTGGTATTCTGCAGGTGCAGTAACTGGAATAACAGATCATCATTCTGGCATCTGACGTCACCTTAATAGGGTTCATTCAACAAGTTTTATTTGGAGATTTTTTTTTATATTGTTTTCTTTAATTTATGCACTTACATGAACTAAAATTTCCTCAAATGTTATATCCTTCCTAATTTCTCTTTCAACATTGTTCATTCTACGATTTTAATCTGTCCGTATGGACATATCTGGAATAAGTTACATAACAGCTTAGTAGCAGAAGAACTTTTTACATATATCATTTTTAAGTTATCAGAATATCGATTGCTTATTAATTACTTATTATCAATTGCTTATTATTGCTCAAGTATTATATAATTTCAGAAACGCATAAATTCAGAACTTTTGCAATAATTTATAGCAAATACTGGAGCTAAAGAAGAATGAAAGAATGACATATCTGAACGTTTCTTGTAAAACAATGTATAAGAGAAAAAGAACCAATTGGTATAAAATGTTAAGCACAGCAAGATCTTCTTCGGTAAAAGTTGAATTAATGTTTTTTTACTTTTGAACTCATGTACACCAAATGAAAATTGTTACGGATTAAAAAGGCTATTTGAAGGCAAAGCTATTTCAAACTGAATGCTGAGAATCCCCACTGAGTGCTAATAATGCTATGCTGTTTAATGTTTTGAGGATTTTATATATAACTGGCTATTCCTTATATTTACTACGTATGTGTGCATGAATGGGTAACTAATGAAATTATTTGCAACTTTGTAATTACCGTATATACTTGCATATAGGTCGACTCGCATATAAGTCTACCACCTAACTTTCGAATGCAAATTCTGCAAAAAATCAAAAACCTGCATATAAGTCAACCCCTTAACTTTTTACTTCAATTTTGCGCAAAATCAAACCAAATATTTCACTTGCCTATGCGAAAAAGTAGTAAGTAAATAAAAATAAATCATTGAAAAATTTTTTATGATAAATTATTATTATTTGTATTTTCTGTAATATTTTATTATTCATACACATAAAAAGTCAGAATTTTGCAGTATTTGAAGTTTTATGTTTTAATTGACTCGCGTATAAGTCGACCTCCCAAATTTACTTGACAGAAATTCCTCGACTTATATGAGAGTATGTATGGTACTTACTATTCTCCCTAGGCCAATTACGTAAGACGCCACAACTGCCCCTTTTGAAATTGGCAAAATGGACCCTCCTGCCTCTTAAAAAAATAATGAAATTCACCTGTAGTAGACAGATTTCTTGTAAAAATAATTCCAAAATCCACAGTATTTCTAAATCTATGTGCCCAAGATCTTACAAAAGTGATAGAACATTATTTCTTTAGAAAAAAGTTAAAACATGTTGTTATTCAATTGTATTTTTTAATTTGTAATTCATAAAATTATTAAAATTTATAACACTTTATTTATCATACTAAGAAACTATATACTTTTTTATTTATATAATTACTAACAGAACACATTACTGATATATTTCCACATGAAATATTGTCCTTTTTTGGAACTTGCATCCTACCCCCTTTTCTTTCTAGGATGAATACTGAATTATTATCATTTAGTAATTAAAGCATAGAAAGGTAGTATGTTCATAATTGCAGAGTTTAATAATTTTTAATCTTAAGTAGTGTTAACAATTTAATATTACTCACAGTTAATAATTTTAATAAATGTAAATATCTCTAGTATTAAATTAGTTTTACATAAGTATTACAAAATATTAATGTTTATAACATTGTATGCTACTAATGACTGAAACTACTAATTTGCATCTATTGTAATTTTTGTAATTATTAACTAATAATTATAATTCTATTAATTAAAGTGTAAAAATATGGATTATGTTAGCAATTAGACTTTTGATTGTTTTGGAAACCTAAAACTCTTAGTAGCTATTCAGTATTTGAATGCTAGGAAAAAAATCATAAAAATCTGTTTTAAATTAAAAAAATCTGATTTTTTCTTTTATTTAAAAAACAAAAAAAATCATTTTTTACACCCTACTGAGCAGTTTGAATTTTTCTCATACAATCACATCATTTTTTGTGTGTCTAAATCAGAATAGTTTTTTTTCATTTAAGAATTAAAATTGCTTCATAAATGCATCCAATTTGCAGTTGAGAAAATCATTGCAGTTTGCAGTTGAGAAAATCATTACATAAAAAAAATAAAGAAAATATATTATCCTGAATTTATTGGCTATAAATAAATATCCAACAATATTTGGGCAATTACTGTTCAGTATTAGATAACTGAAGAACACAGTCGAAAGACCAAATATTCATTATATCCCAAAAGTAATACTAAATCTTTAAGAATATGTATCTAGGGATATGTATCTTACGATATGTATCTAGGAATCTTACCCTTTTTTTTTCTTTTTATTTCAGATGCATAATGAATTTTAATCTCAACAGAGGAAACAAGCAACAAAAGAATTGTGTAGCAGATTGAATATTGTACAAGTGTGTCACAAGTGTCCCTGTTAAATTATATAACTGGATTATGAGTTGTAATTGATGTACTTGTAATCTTGTAAAAATTAAACTTTTTCAATTTCAACTTTCATGTTTTTTTTTTTTTTTTTTTTTTTTTTTTTTTATTTAATTCCAATTATCTTTCAGACATTTTTCTAATGCAAATTGTTTTCTTGCAACGAAATAAATCCAAGAACATAATACATATCAATGGGCCTTATGATCTTAATTTTGGTATGTCTCACACATATTGTACATTGCTCAGATTGGATGTTTAAGATATCTTAGACTGCCTTTTTTTTATGGCTGTACTGTCTTGTAATTGAATGTCTGTTCACATCTCAAAACTCATCTACGACATCTGTGAATGTCACTGTGTCTGAGATTTGAACGAATGCAAAGTATGCATAAAATAAAACCAACAGCCAGTCAGTTAAACTGGAGCCAGAGTGAGTGGTAGTGCCTGTATCTAACTGAAAAAAAATTACTCGCTGAGATAGTTTATGGATCTCCCCCAGAGATTTTGGTGATCTAAGATATCTTAAATATCCGATCTGAACAGGGTATAAGCATACATTCAAAAAATAATATTCCTATGACCCTGATGTGGCATGTTTTATCTAAAACAAATTGATGTCAATTTTACTATGTTCAACATATTTTTTTTTTCAACCAATAACAGTGATAGCACTAGCAGTGCCAACCAACCATTATTATTATTATTTAACTATGCTCGAACAATACAAGTCTTTGGATGAATTTAATAAATCATTTTCATTTTTCAAGATTTAATGTAACTTTTTCATATTTCAATAAAATTTTAATGGAAACAAAGCTTATTAAATCCACAACTGTTTCATTATCAAGATTTTATTGTATGAAGATTCACTGTTAATAGAAAAATTGAAAGTACTTTGTTCTTTTTTAAAGTTCAGCTCCAAGATAATTTTATTACTAAACTTAAATTTTATTACTAAACTTATGTATACATGTCTACAATTATACTTATTATATATATAGCAAACTGACAAGCAAAAGCTTCATAAATCCATGATCGTTTTATGTATCTTAGATAAATTATGAATGAGGAATATAGTATCCATTCAACTTTAAAATGTGATAATTTTTTTTAATTAAAACTGCCTCTATTCCTCGAAAAAATCTTATTCAAATTAAATTTATTTATAAAAAAAAAAAGTTTACTGAATAGCATAACTATTTAATTTTAAAACAAATTATGTTTCTGATGAAAAGAAATCTGTTTCACATTTTACTTCTTATCAGAAATTTAATCAGCTTCATATATTAGAAACTGCATATGAAACTAGATTAGAAAATAAAGTAGAAAAATGTTTCTTAGACAGTTGAATTAAAGAGAAAAAGTAGAATGGAGTAAAACTTATAAAAATGGAATAGCTAAATGGACTGGTCAGAAATTCCACTTCAAAGAGGTATAATTGTACTACTTTATTGTAGAGACTATTTTTCTGTTATGAAAATGTTCAATTTTTGCAGGTTTTACTTTACTGTATTTGATAAAAAGGGGTACTCTTCTGTTAGCTGGGTGCCAATGATATTTCGCCAAGTATTGCTTCATTTGGCAGTTGGTGATATAAGTAATGAAATTACTGTAACAGCTGGTAGTTTAGTATAATACAGTAATTAAATATTTGATATATGGTGTTTGGCAATTGGTGTTGCCCAACTAACAGAAAACTTGCCATTAAAAAAATATTAAAACCTACTTGTCAGTGGAATATTTGGAAAGAATCCATCGGAGCTTTTGGGGGGGTAGACATCCCTGGTTTATAGATTTTTTTTTTTTTTAATCTTAAAGCTAGTCTAAAAAGGGCCCCATAAATCTAAAGAAGCCCAAGGCATAATTCATTAAGGCTCCTGTCCCATCAGCAAAGACACTTTCAAACTAATGCTAAACCTTTTGAAAAGGTTATAATCTCATTTGCATTTTGATATTTTATTTTATTTTTTTTTTTTTTATAGTTGATGTCGATTCCCACATCTGCCCTTTTTTTTACTTTTTTGATTACAGGTAATTTTCAATGAAGTTACTTAAACTTTCAGAACCAGTTTCGAAAATAAGTGTGTCATCTAAAAAAAAACTACAATCCAAATCGAAAAAGTAAAACAAAAGTTTTTTTTTTTTTTTTTTTTGGGGGGGGGGGGGGGTGAGAAACAGATGTAGGGATCAACATCAGCTATCAAATGGAAATCCGTAGGTTCAGTAAGTGTCTTCGCCTGACAGGATGGGAGACTTAAAGCTCCTTTCTTATAGTTTTTTTTTTCTTTTTTTTAATGCCAGCAGTTCAGAGTGCGTATTTTAAAGATTTGTTTTTCTAAAATTTATGAGCTCTAGTACCACTGTCCAATTTGACCAATGATTTAATGGGGCCATGATAATAAGTAAATAAAATTTTGCTTGCCATATCATTTAAAGGCTGTGAAGTTTTGTATGCCACTATTACCATATGGAAATTTTTCTTATTCAATTACAGAAATTCTGATATTATATCGGGAAAAAATATATTTAGAAAATGATGTTATTCAAGTATTTTGTACATTCTTCATGGTATGTCTGTATGCTGCTTGTTACAAAGTTGTTGAAAATAAAGGCGTAAAATATCACAGCCTTCGTGCAAAATTTACGAATGTGCTGTTTAAAAAAAATTGCTGTAGTAAATTAACAGCAAAAAATTATGTAAAACCTAAAAAATAAAGCTGGTGATGAATTAATAGTAAAAAGTACTGAGAATCTACAAATTTCTGTACAATCAAAAAAGAATTTTATGTTGAATAGCAAAAAATGCTAAAAATCTACAAAAGTACCGTAAAATCTAAAAAACAAAATTTGTTAAATTAACAGCAAAAAATGCTGACAGTTTACAAAACTACCGTAAAATCTAAAAAACAAAATTTGTTAAATTAACTGCAAAAAATGCTGAGAGTTTACAAAACTACCGTAATATCTAAAAAACAAAATTTGTTAAATTAACAGCAAAAAATGCTGAAAGTTTACAAAACTACTGTAAAATCTAAAAAAACAAAATTTGTTAAATTAACAGCAAAAAATGCTGAGAGTTTACAAAAGTACTGTAAAATCTAAAATACAAAATTTGTTAAATTAACAGCAAAAAATGCTGAGAGTTTACAAAAGTACTGTAAAATCTAAAATACAAAATTTGTTAAATTAACAGCAAAAAATGCTGAGAGTTTACAAAAGTACTGTAAAATCTAAAATACAAAATTTGTTAAATTAACAGCAAAAAATGCTGAGAGTTTACAAAAGTACTGTAAAATCTAAAATACAAAATTTGTTAAATTAACAGCAAAAAATGCTGAAAGTCTACGAAAGTGAGGTAAAATCTAAAAAACAAAACTGCTGTAAAATTAACAGCAAAAAATGCTGAAAATCTACAAGAGTGCTGTAAAATAAAAAAAAACAAAATTGCTGTATATTTACGGCAAAATTTGCTGGCACCCATATTGCCAGCATTTTTTGCTGTAAAATTACTGTGATTTTTTTTTTACAGCGTGGAGCACACTTTAGGAACCTCTGATCTAGAGAATCCACAGAACTATCGCGATCCATAGCTTGTATAAACCAAAATAAAAATATCAAGTGTTACATGTAAGATGAACAGCAAAAATGAATTAAATTCAATCTGGAAAGGAAATTATTTGATTAAAATAAGCAGTCAAACACATTCCTTTGATAAAAGAACTGTTTTACTTATCACTCAATAGTTATTTAAGATTTTTTACATAGACAAAATTAAATGCGTTTAAAGCACGAATGTTTTAAGTATTCGTAGTTTAATTACAACGTTTAATTACAAAGTCAGTTTTTATTACATAAATTATTATTAAATTAAGTTATTAATATATTAAGTAATTCAATAATATTTCAACATTCAAATTTATTTATGCATTCAAGCTTATTTTAAGTATTTAAAAAATTTATAGAACTTAAATTAATACTTTATAATCAGCGGACATGCATAATATGCATTGCCAAATATAGTAAGTATGTAAAAACGGCACAAACTGCATTTTTTGCAGATGCAGATTTTCTTTAATAACTTCTCTTTTATATGTTCAGTTCTAGTTTAGGCTTTAATTCCGATAGCTAAGTGGTCAGCGCATCGCGCTACAGTCTATAGGTCCTGAGTTCGACTCCGGACTAGGGCAAATTTTACTCAGTCTTTCCTAACTTCGGGGTAGATAAAATTATACCGAGCATCATTGGAACTAAACGCTGAGGGTCTCGTGTTGCGTTGTCCACCTCAAAGGGGCATGTGCGGTACAGCACATGATAACCCTTGGTCAAGAAAACAGCGATTGTCACATTAGGCAAAGATGCTTAAGGATTTAAGCACCACACAGTTCAGATTTTATTTTTATTTAGCTAGTTCCTAGAAAAAATGATACGGAAAACATGTATAAATTCTGTCAGAATTGTCCTTATTAATAAAAAAAAAATGTAAACCGTATTACCCAATATCTATTTAATTATCAGATTAAAAACCAGACAGGTTTTTAAATTTTATACGGCCCCTTGGAGAATCCCTTGTTTTAATTTTATAAAGAAAATAAATCTTATGCCTCATGAAATAATGTATATTAAAAAAATGTATGGAAATTCATCAAAAATAAGATTATAGAAGAAAAGTGTTCATTTACAAATGTGTTTCAATAGACTTTTAAATATATATTTAAATATCTTACATCAAATACATCAAAAAAAGTAGTAATGTATCAACAGAATCTTAATATATCTCCATACCTCGTAATGTTTCTTTTTTTAGATGCGTTCGTAATTATATAAATACGTAGCACCTATAGTCGTCGTTCAGTCCGTCCGTCTGTCTGTCTGTCTGTCTGTCTGTCTGTCCGCATGTAACAGAGCAAAAACTATCCAACCGAATGGTCTGAAATTTTTAATGTATGATTGTTGCAAAATTTTGTCGAGCCATTTCAAATTTTATGAAAATCGGATGTATAGTTTAATTACAGGGACAGTCAAAAGTTTTTCTTTACATTACGGCCAATGGGAAAAATTATTGCAAATGCATTTTAATGATGTTACAGCCTTCCGAATGGTCTGAAATTTTAAATATACAATTGTTTCAAAATTTTGTCGAGCTATTTGAAATTTTAGGAAAATCGGATGTATAGTTTAATTACAGGGACAGTCAAAAGTTTTCCGTTACATTACTTGGAATGGGAAAAAAAATATTGTAAGTGCATTTTAATGATGTTATAGACTATGCACTTATGAAGATAAAAAATATATACATTCAGTACAATATGGGATACAAAAAATAATTATAAAACTAGTTATAGTACGAACGCACCTCATTTGCCACGTTTGACGAGCAATTTCCGACTTGTTTTATTTAATCAACCATATGGTTATTTTTAAATTTTAATTATTAACAAACACGTATTAAAACATTTTATGAAAATAATTCTCAAATGAAAACTTAATTTTTACTACCTTTCAATTATCCTTAGATTTTTTAAAGATCAAGAGGGAGAAAATAATATTTTTAAACGCTACGTGAGCTATTTTAAATATTCAATTGCATATGTTATTTTAATTTAATTGGTTTATGTGTTCTTTTATAGTGTACTTTGTTAATTACTCTTTATTCAATCTAATTAACGATAATTATGTGAAATAGAATACGTTATCTCATATTGTTTAAACTGATTCAGAATGCTATGAAAAAAAAATATTTTAAATTTAAACTTTGTTACATTAATTGGATTCGCTTAATTGAATAAAATACTTTAAGTAAAATATGTAAAGAAATAACATACACAAAACTTTCTTTGTATTTTAAAATCACTTTTAATAGATTCAGTTTGAATGTAATTATAGATCTTCGTTAAAACAAGTTACTAAATGTTGCTATTATTTTTTTGTATAATCTAAATGTCAGAATGTATCTCTAATCATTTTTAAATAGGCTACAGAAACATATTCATTTTTAGAGTTATTAACAGATTTAAAACAATTTGTAAAATAATGCTTTGTAAAACACTTTTTTAGAAACTTTGGAAATGTCTGCTATTTTTAAATGTTCAGCTAACTATAAACAATAATATATTTAATATACTTTTGTACTTAGAAATAGATTAATTATGCTAATTAATTGTTATTTTATTTGAATATATTTACCTTTATGTTCACTGCACTTATTTAGTAAATGTTTTATATTTTACTCAATTAAAATTAATAGCGTAGGGTGTATAATGAAATCTTTTATTGTTTAAATCAGTTTATATTTACTTAAAAAGAAAGTTTGGAGGCGACCAAGCTATCTAAAGGTCAAAAATGCAATTTGATTATGAAAAAATTAGCGACAATAAAATTTCAAACTGCCGTATCCCATCCAATTTTTAAAGTTGAGGTGAAACAAAACGTGCTTTGGCATTATTCTATCAAGAAAAAATAATTCAGGATAAATACGTTTTGGATTTCTATTTTATTATTATTATTATTATTATTATTATTATTATTATTATTATTTGTACATTTTTTTGAGTTTGAAATTCTTAAGTGGGGGAGGGGGTCATTCTCAAATAAGATGGCGGATGAACATGGCCAAAGAGTTGTCTGAGACTTATGCTAAAAACCTAAACAGAAGGAGGATGGGGGGAGGGGACATCTGAACCATACCTCTAACCTGTGTGCTTGTTGGGGGGTATTAAGAAAAAAATTAATTTTTAATTTTTTGTACAAGATTTTAATTTGAAATTTTTTAAGTTGCCGCAAATTTGGAAGAAGATCCTGAATGACACTGGTCAAGTAACAGGTTACAGATATTTCTATGTCCTATACACATGCTAAGTCACATACAAATCGGTTGATAAATATGAGAGCTATTGCATAACAGATTTAAGATTGTTTCAAATTTTCAGTTAACGTAGAATTTCAAACTGCTAGATATCAGACTTTAGGGCCCGACTAACAAGTTTCTGTGACATGAGTACTTTCAATTTTTCGTACCCCTTTGATTGGTTGATTTACTGATATATATATATATATATATATATATTTTTTTTTTTTTTTTTTTTTTACATATTGCATAATTTGAATGATGAAAACGAAACTTATTTGAATATGCAATCTATAAATAAAATTGGAATCCAAACAACAATTTAAACAACAATGAATTACAATCAACAAAACGATGAAAATATATTGAATTAGCTACAACTCGGTGCATTTTTTAAATTAACAATCTACAACGAGTAAATTATGAATTACATGAAAAAAGGAGCTTTCTGTCTATAAATAAGTTTTTGTGTTTTAAAAATCTATAAAAGAAAGTAATGCTTATGGCAATATTTTATCTCATATTAATTTATCGCAGTTATAGTATAATTTCTTACACGACTCAAAAAAACTAACGACATTTTTAATTACAAGATAATTTGTATTTTAAATTCACACATCTTTAAATATGTTGTTATATTAAATTTCTCTGAATGGATCGTTAAAATATACTTAGTCCTAAATTTATAAAAAAGAGGATTTTCACAATAATGTTATTTTGCCATTGCCCTAAAAAACATAGCTTTATGTGTAAAGTATATAGAATTTTCCTTTATTGCAAGGTGGGGATTGGTTGACAATTATTGTAAACTCATTAATATATTGCTTTTAAATTGCTCGAATTTATTCTTTTTCTTTCATAAATCTTTTTAACCAAAATTCGATAAATTAAAGAAATAAATAGCACAAAATTAAATCTTAACATATGTATCTTAATTTTTATACACTGGACTGCCACGAAATGCAAAACACCTGGTTAGTAATTGATTAATTATAACACAATTATTCTAACTAGTAAATAAATTATATGAGTTGAGATTTTCTAGAGTGAAAAGTGCCCAGGCCAGGTTTTGAACCAGACAACCATTAGCTTAATCTGCCAATTCTCTGCAAACTGAGCTATCTTGGACAAATCTGGCGTGCACAATTCACTCAGCTAAACTTTTGATCATATTATCTGGACTGTAATGTGACACACTTCAATGGAATAAATAGCAAGTAATGGAACTTTAAGAAAATGCTGGATATGTTACACATACATAAATCACAGCTTAATAAATTTTAACTGAATTATTCTAATTGCTAAATAAATCATATGAGTTGTAATTTTCCTGGCAAGTGCTATATCCTGGACAGGACACTTTTTTATACAACTTGAAAATTAGAACTCACCTAATTAGTAATTTTTCCTGTGGCCTTGATAAATAATAATATATGACAAGGCATGTATTCAACTCTTCAAAAGCGTTTAGTAGGTTTGTTATGTCAATTATTTCAGAGAATGTGTCATCTATTAGCTATAAACAGTAGTGTGACTTGGGGTGCTTGCTGTCAAATGAGGCTTATAATCAAAGAATCTCTGTGTTCATTACAGCAAGCAGACTACGTTGGAATTCTCCTCAAACCACTATCGTTGACAGAGGGATCTTAACCCTTAAATGCCGGTTGTTGCTTTTCGGCAACATACCCAATTTAGGCTTCTTAAATACTATTAGAATACTATTTAAGCTAAAACGCCTAATGTTGCCAATAAAATACATTCTGAAAAAACTATTAAATAGATTTTCAACATGTAGATGGCAAAACTTGTGCAGTTTAAGAATAAAGATAGATTTATTTTTTCAATTGTTGCTACTTGTTCTATTTGTTTTGTTCAGGAAGCTTGCGAAATACCCTATTTCAGTGGTGGAAAATTGGCGCAGAGGCGGAGCCTATTGACACCACTAAATTTTTATGGTATTATTTTGTTTAATAAAAACTCAGAAATTTTATCATTGGATAAGAGGCAAAATACTACTATAATTTAGTGGTGTCAATAGGCTCCACCTCTGCGCCAATTTTCCACCACTGCTATTTTGTTCTGCCGTGAGCAAGAAAATTCTTGTGTGTTTAATATTATAGAATTTTATCAGAGAAGATTATTTTTTCAATTAAAGACCAGTATTGTCGATTAGTAACAAACTGCTTTTTAGCCGTAATCCATACTTAAAACAAAATATGATTTTTTAAAGTATTTTTCCCATGATTTATTTAAAAAATTAAATCCGAAAAACAATATGAAAATGATTTTCGGAAAATCAGGCATTTAAGGGTTAATAAAAGAAGTTATTCTATTTATAATTCAATTTCTTCCAGATGACAAAAAAGTCTAAAAAGAAAAGAGTGATGGACTAGATAGCAATCTACGCGCTTAGAGGAAGATGGGATGTTTTGTGCAAGTCATGAAAGTCTCGAACAGTCCTAGGCCTATATCCCAAGAGTAGATAATCGGCCGTCAAAAATCAACCTAACTCAACTCAACCCGAACAGTCCTAAACATCTCCAGTCATTACTTAGCCGTCATGAACTTGCATATTTCCAAACTATCATATTATAAATATGATTTTACGACTACGATGACCTATTTTCATCTGACCATGAGAAAATGGAATCATAAGTTAATACAATTAAACTATGCTACTCAGTTCTAAACTAAACAATTCTAAACATTTAGTGCATCATATCATTAGAATCTTGCGTAACATATTTATAAAGCTACTATTAAAATTATTAACGTTTTTCATAACACAAAATGAATTCTGCGTAACCTCGAAATTTGTAATTACTAACACCGGCTACGGGGCAAGTTGTGACATGCTTGGGGCACATTGTGACACATAAATAACACATACAAGTACATTGTAACATATACAAATTATGTAAGAAAGGCGGTTAAATGCGATATGTTAAATCAAGCATGATAAATTTATTCATTTATAACATTCTTAACACAATAAAATACTTTCATGTTTTAATAATATTGTAAATCAAATGAAAATAAAATAGTTAAATTGTTAACACTTGTAAACTCTTAGTCCTTTATAAAGATACTTTTAGAAACAGCAATAAAAAGAAAAATAAATTGTCTTAATCAGGAAAGAAATAAAAAGTATGCCAACACTAATCTGTGGCCATATTGATCTTTGACTCGGTAGCCTACTACAACGTGTAGGTACTATATCCTATATTTTGAATCACTCATTGTCATCGCTTGTTTCAGCGTCTGATTTGCAGTTAATACAAATATAATAAAGTTCATTTTTGGTACATTTGACATGCACCCATCTTTTGCATTGCACCCAGTTTTCTCTGAGTCTAGAAATTTTGGTTTGCTCCAAGCAAACTATACATAAGCAATTTTCGTCATCTTCAGAGCTATCCAATACTTGCTTCTTTCTCCCTTTTTTTCAATAACCTAGGTGTAATTTTTTTATGCACTGCTTGGCCTTTCCATACAGTTTATTTTTTGCTTATTCTTCTTCAATTTGTTTTCTGCGTCCTTTTGCTTTTTGTTCTGCTCGAATTTTCTTTTTTACAGGTGTAGAATGGCTTCTTAGAATGGCAGATTTCAAACATTTACGAATAGATAGCTTGCATTTTCGAGGTCCTGCTTTAGAGAGTGGTCTTATTTCTGTAAGACTTACCATTGACACATTGCTATTATCAATTGTCATAGAATCATCTAATTCAGTGAGATTTCTTACTTCTGAAGACGGTCCTGCAATCTCACCATCACTGACTAAAGTTATTGCTGAACTTGGTTTATTAACAGTTTCATATTTACTCATTTTTTTCATTGTCATTCTGGTCTTTAACGCTCTCATCTCTGATGGATAACGATCGATCTGTCACTGAGGAACATAGGAAGTTAAAATTGTGAGGGAAAATTTTGCTGGGGTAAGTAGTGACACTGTCACAACGTGCCTCTTAGACTTCATCACAACTAGCCCCGCGTTACGCCATTTTGAACTTTATTCATTAGTTTCCGAAATATTGGCATGATTAACAAATGAAATACATAGAATAACAGCTCAAAATATAAGCATTTAAATAATGTTAGGGAAGTTTACATACCTCAGTATTCCTAGTGGCAATGGCGATTCCAACGTAGGTCGAAAAATTTACTTTTATGATAGAAAACAAGTTAAATATTTTTATCTCGAAAACAACGCAACGCTATGCTTCGAAACATACGCAACACACTGAGACAATCAACCTCTTTACTCACATGACGCGACAGGTGCTGCAACCTATTAGCTCAGTCAGGAAGCTCGATGGCACAACTTGCCCCTGGCACAACTAACCCCGGTCTCCCCTACTTTATTTATTTTTCTTATTTGAGATACATTTGCATTTCCTGTATAATTATATTCTGCACATAACTATTAAAATGTTGAAATAAGAGTTTCATTTTATAACAAATATTAAAAACTTTGTTATGAGAAATACTTAAGTTTCGCCTTTTGCTTATGTGTATTATAAAGGACAAACATATCTGTGCGTAACGCATACGTCATTCTGGGAATAGCAACAATTTGAAATTTGAAATTAAACTTCGGTTTTGCAATTTTCGCTACAGCAAATTTTTAAACTTCTAAACATCGCACATTTTAAATTTTTACACCGTCGTATAGGGAAAAAATGTACTTTCAAATGCAATTTGTTTGAAAGCTTTATCTCAAATTTTTTTTTAGATAATAATTTTATTTTATAGTTTTTAGTACCAATTTTGTAATTGTGGCAACTGAAGTGCTCTATTTCTGTTAAAAGTAAGGGGAAATCAGTAGATTACTGAATCTTTTTGTTGCCATTTTTCATAAAAATTGAAAAAAAAAAGTTTTAATTAAAATACCTGCTATGTCAAGAATATCGTCAGTTATAAAATCCGGTGAATTTTGGTTGTATTTCGTTTTTATTCATAATTTAAATGTTATTTAGTTTATTGCAAACTTAACTTACAAAAGATACAACACTTTCTCTTTACAAAAATATATTTTTAATAATATTTCTGTTACTTTCTTCGACATTTACTTAATTCGTATCAAAAAGCTTAAAAAATGCAATTTTTTTTAATCCGTATCAAAAAGCTTAAAAAATGCAATTTTTTTTAATCCGTGTGTAATAATATTTTCCGAATTTTGAAAAAATACAAATGATTAATTTCTGATAAAGCATGGAGCTATTATAAAACAAGTGAAGTCCTATAAATTACTAGATACCCGATTTTATTTATTTATTTTTAGTTTTTTTTTTTTTTTTTTTTTTTTTTTTTTTTTGCCGAGCTTCTTTAATGACGAAATTGCGTTTTACCGGGTTTTTGTATTATTTCTCGTTAATGATGTCATATGCATACTTTTATATAGATATTGTTTAAGACTAGATCGTAAAAGTGGAATGTTTGGGCGGGTACAAATGACGTCTTTTTATGAAAAATGCGTGCTTTTTAATTCTTAAAACTGAAATATGTTTTGTAGAACAGCGTGATTTTACCACAGCTGCTTTGAAATTCTTCAAGGTGAAAATACTTCACTTATAAAAATAACATAATCGAAATACACAGTCTGATAAAGCGCAATATTTTACAAAAAGTTAGAGTGTCTTTATAGAAGAGCAGTGACATACAGGGTGAATGCTCAGATGACAAGTCTTTGTCCAAAAGATAGCGATATATATTAAAGAACTTTACGAATTCCCTTCGTCGAGTTAGACAAGCAAACAATGAGGATCTTGGCAGTAATTTGAAATATTTCAGGTTCCGCAAGTTTTTGACCAAAATTCTCTTGACTAATAAAATTTTATTGCTCTTCTTTAAGTCATTCTACTGTAATTTTTTCAGAATAACGAAATTTGCTTATTTTGTTTTTAATTTTACATAACCTATACATTTAAAACACAATGCTGTTTTTTAGTAATGTGCCTTCAGATTTCTACTCAACCAAAATTACTATTTTTTTTTTTTTTTTTTTTTTTTTTAACTGTAAGCTCTTTATTTGTAGATGTGCCCGCACTAGCTGTTTTTTTTTTTAAATATTTCCATTTTTATATTTTACTTTTTAAAATATTTTATGAAATGTCTTCAAAATAGTGGTAATTAGATAGCTTACATTATTGCAGATAAGAGAGAATATTGATGTTTATTTATCTTTATTCATGTCATTTTCTGACAAAAATTTAAAAAAAAAAAAATTTTTAATTTCTATGATTAAAATTTTGTTTTATAGGGTTTAGTGCCGCAAAATCCCATGAGGGACATAGTGGGCCAAAATACTTTGAAAGGAAAATCACGTACTGCTTTTGAAAACACAAATTTTGCCTGATAAAGCTTGCACATTTTTTCCTTCTGAATGTGTATTTATACTAATTTTGAGACATTAGGCAGAATGCTTAAGTAAGCGATAATGACGTCATATAAGAAAACGGACATTTCCTTAGATAATCTTAAACATTTTAACACAAATGTGTCTAAAAAACATAAATTACGGCAATGTTTACTTTTCGGTACTGATATTATAGTATCTGAAGTTAAGAGCGCGTCTATTTACATGCAAGCATTTTTTTTTTTTTTTTTTGACTATCGCGACTTCAAGTTTTGAGTTAAAATGATTTTAAAATAATCAAATTAAAATACTATTTTTTTAAACATGGTGAATACAATATGAAAAGTGCGTATGTAAATTTTGCGAGTGTGAACATGTTGTCGGGTTTAGATTTCTCGGAAAAAATTTCAATGATCGTGTCAAAGTGGGATAAATTTTGTTGTTTTCATTCGGGAATACCAAACATAAGACCCTCAATTGACAACGTCATCATAGTATCTGATCATTAGTATATCTGACTGATTACATATGCGATTAAAGTTTAATTTTATAAATTTCATGAACTGAGTGTTATAGTATTTTCTTAAACTTAGGTTAAAATAATATTTGTTTGAGAGTTAGACTAACTAATATAAGATACATTCTTTTATTGTAGCTAATTTTGTAAGTTTATTATGAATAAATGAAACAGTTCCTTCTTAAACATTTTCTTTCGTCGAAATTCGACGAGTTCCACCTCATATTTTGAAAGAAAATAATGTTAATACTCTGATCCTATCAAGAAGAAGAAAAAAACATTATTTTTCGCATTTTTCCTTAATGTTTATGAAAATTCCTTCACAGAAATTATTCACTGAGAAAAACGAATACTTAAAAGCATCTGCGTCGACCTTAAAACATACTTAATTAAATATGCATTTAAGAATCCAGAAATGAAAATATTTTTCCCTCCAAAATATTCGTATTAGAGCATCTTACATAACATAAAAAAGGTTTAATACATCATAAATATGTTATATTTCTTATTTGAGATACCTTTACTTTTCTGGTATAATTAAAATTCTGCACATACTATTAAAATATAAAGATAGGAATTTCGTTTCATAACAAATATTAAGTTCTTTATTGTGATAAATACTTAAGTTTCGTGTTTTGATTGTATTTTGCAAATGAAACAGTATTAATGCTCTGATCCTTTTAAGAAGTAAAAAAAAAGAAAAAAAAATCGTATAATATAATATATATATAATATTCGTATAACTCATACAACACTTTATAATAAAAAATGTGCTTGTGTATTTCGTTTTAATAAACTGAAAACGTATTTGTTTTCATTTCGTCCATCTTAATGCATACTAAATATAGCGAATCTCTTAATTTTTTTTTTTATTAGAATTTTCAAGATGATGAGCAATATTAGGAATAATCTTGTAATTAAGTATTTTAAAGTTTCTATCTGACTAAGTATAGAATATTTCTCTTTAAAAAATACTTAACTGAATATGCATTTTAAGAATCAGGAAGAAAAATCTTTTTTTTTTTTTTTTTCTCTCAAAAAATATTCATATTAGAGCATCTTACACAACATAAAAAAAAAACTGCAATGCATCATAAATATTTTACTCAATTTTTGAATTTGAGATACCTTTGAGTTTCCCGTATGGTTAAAATTCTGCATGTACTATTAAAATGTTAAAATAAGAGTTTCATTTTATAACAAATATTAAAAACTTTATAATGAGAAATACTTAAGTTTCGCTTTTTGCTTATATTTTGAAAGAAAACATTATTAATATTCTGATCCTATCAAGAAGAAAAAAAACTCGCTATTTTTCGTATTTTTACTTAACAAACGTTAATGAAAATTCCTTCAGCTTCATGGAGAAAACTTCCACTAAAAAAAACGAATACTTAAAAGCATCTGCGTTGTCCGATATTTTAAGACTCTATTGTAAAGAAAATACTTATTATTTGTAAACAAGTTTTTCTCGAAATTTAACTTTTAAGGTTAAAATGTTGTTTATAAAAGCCTTTTAAGCATTTCAGGATTTTCTGTATTTTCATTATATACTCATACAATACATTATAATTAAAAAATGTGCTTGTGTATTTGGTTTTAATAAACTAAAATAGTTTTTGTTAATAATAAAATAACTGAAGATGAAAAAGATTTAGAAGTGTATATTCCGAAGTAAGTTTTAACATTGATAGGTAAACTAGTGTCAGATATTTATCAAATGATGAACGGATATTAGGAATAATCTTTTAATTGATTTTTTAAAAGTTTCTTTCTAATTAAGTATAGAATATTTCTTATTAAAACATACTTAATTGAAATTACATTTAACCCTTAAATGCCTGAGTTTTCAAAAATCCTTTAAAAAATGTTTTTCGGTTTTCTTTTTTTAAATAAATCATGGGAAAAATACTTTAAAAAATCATATTTTGTTTTAAGTATGGTTTACGGCTAAAAAACTGTTTGTTACTAATCGGCAATACTGGTGTTTAATTGAAAAAAACAATTTTCCTTGATAAAATTCTGTAATATTAAACACACAAGAATTTTGAGAACTATGATAAGAAATAAATTGTACTAGCTCAATGCAGAACAAAATAGGGTATTTTGCAACTTTCCAAATAAAACAAAAAAAGCATGTATCAACAATTGAAATAATAAATCTATCTTTATTCATAAACAGCACAAGTGTTGCCAGCTAAATGTTGAAAATCGATTTAATAATATTTTCAGAATGTATTTAATTGTCAACATTAGGCATTATAGCTTCAATATTATTCTAATAGTATTTATAAGCCTAAATTGGGTGTGTTGCCGAAAGGCAACATCCGGTATTTTAGGGTTAAAAAACAGAAAGCAAAATCTTTTTTCCCTCTAAAACATTTCTGTTAGAGCACGTTATATAATGTAAAAAAGTATTAATGCATAATAAATGCGTTATTTATTTTTCTTATTTGAGATACCTTCTTTTTTCTCTTATAATTAAAATTCTCCACATACTTCTAAAATGTATAAAAAAGGAATATTCTTCTGTCAAAAATATTAAAAACATTATTATGAGAAATACCTAAATTTCGTTTTTTGCTTACAGTTTAAAAGAAAACATTATTAATACCTGATCCTTTTATGGAGAAAAAAATCCCACTATTTTTTCTATACTTACTTCTAATACTTAAAACCATCCGTGTTGAATGATATTTTAAGTCTATATGGTATAGAAAATATTCATTAAGTGTAAATGTGTTTTTTCGTTTAGAATGTTGTTTTAAAAATTCTTCTGAGCATATCAGGGTTTTCTTTTTTGTAATCTTGTTCTAATACAATATTGTATAATTAAAAAAATGAGTTTGTGTATTTGGTTTTAATAAATAAACCTTATTTAAATTATTAATAAAATAACTGGAGATGAACAATATATAGAATTTATATTTTCAAATACTCCGACATAGAAAACTTGTTTGTTTTCATTTTACTCACCTTAATTCATTCTAAATATAGCGAATCTCTTATTTTTTATAAATTGGAATTTTCACTTTGATAAGCAATATTAGGAATAATCTTGTAATTGATTTTTGAAAAGTTTCTGTAAAATTAAGAATGGAATATTTCTCCTTAAAATATGCTTAATTGGATATCATTTAAGAAAACAGAAAATTCTTTTTTCTATCAAAAATATTCGTATTAGAGCATCTTACACAACATAAAAAAGCTTCAATGCATGATACATACTTTATTTATTTTTCTTATTTGACTTACCCTTCCTTTTCTCGTATAATTAAAATTCTGCACATACTATTAAAATGTAAAAATAAGAATGTCGTTTCATAGCAATTATTTAAAACTTTAATATAAGATATACTTAATTTTCGACTTTGGCTTACATTTTGAATGAAAACATTATTAATACTCAGATCTTATCGTAGAGAGAAAAAAAAAACATTATTTTTCGCATTCTTACTTAACAAATGTTAATGAAAATTCTTTGAGGTTTATGAAATATACTACGCAAAAACTAATACTTAAAAATATCTGTGTTGATCGATATTTTAAGGTACTATTGTGAAGAAAATATTTAATAATTGTAAATATGTTTTTCTTAAAATTAAACTTTTAAGGTTTAAAATGTTTGAAAAAGTCTTCTAAGTATATCAGGGGTTTATTTTTATTTTTCCCATGTACTCATATATTACATTATAATTAAAAATGTACTTTCGTATTTGGTTTTAATAAACAAACATTATTTTATCTAGCCCTTTGCACTTAAGAGGTGGCTCTCACTGACATCTAGTGTCGTCCGGTGTCAACGTAAAGCAGAGCTCCAAATTCTCTGGACACCAGAAATTTTTTACTGTTTATTTTGTCATTTTAATCGCAGATTATTCTGCCATGAAAAATTTATAGAAGTACACATGTGATTAATTCCGAAATATGTTTTAATATTGTTGGGTAAACTACACTCATATATTTATCAAATGTTGATATGATCTGCTAATTATGTACGCTCTAAACAACTTCTAAAACAACAATTTTTACGCATCATCCCCTCAAAAAAGATACATTTCTGTACAAATTTTTTCGGTATGGCCCAATTTAGCCAGCGATTGTATAGCAAGAGATAGATACAAAAAGGAGACAAATTTTGATCATAATTAGTTCAAAAATGTTCCATGGTTTATTTTTGATCATAATGACCTATCTTAAACTTCTGCTATATCTTTTTTTTTTTAGTCATGCATAATATTTATAGGTGCTCTCTAAACAGCATTTAAAACAACATTTTTACTCATTATCACCCCCCCCCCCCAATATATATATATACACACATATATATACACTGTTAAAAAAATCTGTAATTTTTACAGAAAAGAATTGTATTTTTTGCAGAAAAAAACTGCTTTGAAGAAAAACAGTTTTTTCTGTAAAAGAAACTGAATTTTGTAATTTTTGCAGAACAAATTTGTATTTTTTACAGAAAAAAACTGTTTTAATGAAAACATACAGCTTTTGTCTGTAAATTAAACGTTTTTTTACTGGCGCCAAAATTGACAGTTTTTTTCTGTCAATTTGACAGATTTTTTTTTTCTTTTCTTTTACAGTGTATATATATATATATATATTGCTGTACAAAATTATTTTGGTTTGGCCCAATTTAACCAGCAATTATGTGACAGGAGATAGACATAAAGATACAAAAAAGAAACGTATCTGGATTATAATTACTTTAAAAAATGTTCCGTTATATATTTTTAGATCATGATGACATGTCTTAAATTTCACGTTATTTTTTTTCATCTATCTTGAAAGTTCGTTATTTCGATATCTTTATTTCTACATTATTTTTGACATCATCGCATTTATACGTCAATGATAAATGCAAAACATGAGACTTAAAACTTAACGACATGACATTTAACATGAAAACATTCTATGCCTTTTTAAACTCAAAAAATCTAATTTATAATACATTTATGTAATTTAGAATTTATATGTATATCAAAATTAATTTATAAGGCTGTATTTATAGTGTAAAACTTTACATATGATTTATTTTCAAAAGTGTCTACTTTCAAAAATGGAGAAGAAATCTTCCTTCTGCTTATCATAATTTGCAATAAAATTGCTACCATTACATCGGGCAATTTTTATGGAGATTAATCATAATATAAAAGTAAAATACTTACACACTGACAATATACATTGCTTAGTGCCACAGGATAAGAGAAGAGCTTGTATAAAAGAAAGTGTTTTACGCGTTTACAAATTATAGGTAAGCTACAATTAAACCTTTTGAGGGTTACAGTGATCCAATGTATATGATCCTTAAATAAAGCGTCAAAAATGGGTACTGCAGTTAAAAAAAATAATAATAACATTTCTCTTAAGCGACGTAAAAAAACGAATAAATTTGCATTTATATTTGAATAATAAATGCCAGAAGCGCCAAATTTTTAAAAATATTGGGTGGGCTGAAATTTTTTTGAATAAAATAACACATATATAATTTATTTATCTTATTGCAGTGACTTAGAGCAATAACTAAAGATGATAATTAGAAATTAAATTACGTTTTTTCTAAGCAAATTTTTAAATTATAATTTAATTATAATTTTACAAATAATTTTATTAAATTATATTCTTTTAAGTTCTTCCTTATAAATACATTAATATTTATTTTAAATGACAGTGGAATAGCTACACTGGGGAAAACAATTAAAGGGACAAATGGTTTTTTTGCAATTAAAAAAGAACTAACAAAGCAAATAAAACCAAACTTGTCCAAAATATCATTCGATATAAGACTAATGTATGGTAAAACAAAAATGGGCACAACCTGCACCCTAAATAAGTAACTGGACGCGTGTCCAGCACAGCAACTGACCGACACCCTGTCAGTCAGAGAAAAACATGTCTAATAGAGTGAATAATCGTCTGTAACAACTACACAACTCTCGCATCGGCGTTTCATATTACCAGGGTCCTTATCAGCACCCACTCTTGCACCAAGGCACCCTTGAGCTCATCGATGGTCTTTGGAGCTGGTATTCGACCTGCAATTGATCGTCCAAGCGCGTCCCATATGTGTTCGATGAGATTAAAGTCAGGGGACATCGCAGGTCACTCCATTCGTTGAACATCTTACCATTGAAGGTATTCGTCCACCAAGTGATCCCTATGTGGACGGGCGTTATCGCCCATAAAAACGAAATTTGGGCCATATGCTCCGCGATAAAGTCTCAAAGAGTGTGGAAGAATCTCGTCCCCGTACCGCTGACTTGTCAGAGTACCTCTATCGAACACATTATGGTCGGTACGAACGTCTGCCTTGATGCCTGCCAGACCATCAGACCACCTCCAGCATAGGGATAATTTTCGGCAATGTTAGAGGGCCGATATCCACTCTCGGGTAATCTCCAGATGAGAACACGTCTCGAGTCGCTGTCCAGACTGAATCGCGACTCATCACTGTACAGAACCGCCCCAAACTATCCTCTGTCCAAGACAGGTGTTCTCGGTACCATGCTAGACGGGACTTTTTGTGGTTCACAGCCAAAGGGATGCAGACTACAGGGCACCTAGCATACAGGCCACCAGCATTAAGTCTCTGGGTGACAGTTTTCTGCGAAATGGATGTTCCTGTAGCATTATACAGGTGACGAGACAGTTGTTTCGCTGTCGCGGACCTATCCTTTTTGGTTAATAGTCTCAAATAATGGTCTTCAGCCGGCGTTGTTGCCCTTTTTAGGCCTTGACCAGGTGTGGGGATCGCTGTTTCAGTCTCTGTGAACTGTTTCCACAGAGTAGACACCACATTTCACGGAACACTGAGGTCCTTAGAATAGGTAGCTGTGATTGGCCGGCCTCGAGTCTTCCAACAGTCTGCTATCTTGTAGCATCATCTAGACGATGTCGACTAGCCATACTAACGATGAGTAAACAAAGAAATTTAAAACAAGAAGGATTGGGTTATGCTACGATGCTTCAAAACGGCCTTCCGCTACAAGCTTCGGCGGTCAAATGAAGTACCTCTGCAAAACGCGATCACAGCGCCACTTTCCTATGACCACACATACCACTGCGTGGAAGGTGTGTCCGCGACGAGCTTAACTATCATCTGATACCTTATTTGCGTACAGGGATAACTTTTTTTTTTTTTTTTTTTTTTTTTTTTTTTTTTTTTTAACAGTTTGCCCTTTAATTGTTTTCACCAGTGTATTAAAAGTGCAAAAAACTAATTGTCAAGAAAATGATACATTTTAGTCACCTAAGTTCTATATAAATTCAAGACATCAAAATAGATGGAAAAATATGCAGAAAATTTGTTTTCGAGAGAATTTTAACTACACATTGGTTTTCAGTACTCCTATAAGTCCATTTGATGTCCTTAGTATTTTTCAAACAAAACTATTTCGAGAACGTTAACAAAACCAAATTTCACTTCAGCGATTAATTAATTTAAAAAATAATTAGGAATTAAATCAATTAAAAATAGGTGGGAGGAAACATCAAATTATTGGGTGGGCTCGCGCCCCCCGGACCCATATAATTTGACACCACTGGTAAATGCAGTTTCTAGCTGAACGGCATTTCTCGCATATGACGGTGGCAATTTTGTGATGAAATTATATGGTAGTGCATTTATAATACATTCTTACAAAAAATAGTGCATTTTTCTTGAATTGTATGTACTTCAAATGTTTTTAAATTTATTTTATAAAATTGATACATTATATAATGTATTATATATTATATTACATAGTATATATATATGTAGATAGATAAATAGATACGTAGATATATAGATAGATAGATTGTGTTATGTGTACTGATTTAAGGACAACACATGTCTTTTATGAAAACACGAAATAAATGCCCTTTCGTTGGAAATATACAGGGTGCAATATGTTATCTATCGCCGACCTTTCATTTATTAACCGTTGGTCATAGACATATAGTTCCACTTACAAAAACGTTTTAAATGAGGTAAATATTCATGCTATGGTATTATTTAAAGTAAAAAATCAATTTTATAAAAATTACGAAATCTAACTTTTTATACGGTCCTATATATACGGTCCGGTATTATAAAAAAGACTAAACATCGGATTAAACTTTTCTAAAAAATCACACAGAATAAAATTTAATTTAGTGGGCTAAACATTGTAATCGGAATTATTTCAATAATGTAGCAAACTCGCCGTGGAACTAATCCGTAAATTCTGTAAAAAGTTACAACAGTTTCAACATTCAAATTTATGTTTTTAAACTTATTTTAAACATTTAAAAAAATTATAGCAATTAAATTAATACTTTATAATCAACGGATATGCATAAAATGCATTGTCACATATATATATGCAGGGAAATGGTCACAAACCAATTTTTTTACTGACTTGTTATAGTAAATTCCTTTACATATATCATGTTTTAATTTTGTCTCTACGCCCGAGAGCTAAGTGATCTGCGCATTGCGCTGTTACACTATAGTTCCTCAGTTCGACTCTGGACAAGGGCAAGATTCATTCATCTTTCATCACTTCGATATATATAAAATGTATACAAAACTTGCATGGGAAAGAAACACTGAGTCTTCCACGTTATGCCGTCCACGGACCACATACAGTAAGCTTCCGATTATCCAGCACTCTATCAACCGCCACCCTCGGTTAACCGCCACCCCCTTTTTCTTATTTTCCTTAAATCAGAAACGAAGAACGGAAATTCAAATGTACATAAACCCGAGTATTTTGAGTAAAAGGATTTTCAGACGCCAGAAAATATTTCTGAGGATGAATCACAGACCAGCTTAATTGTGACAAGAATAATATGGATTATGAAGAAATAACTGATAACGAAATTATTCAAAATGCTTTGAATCCAGATAAAACTGATGTGGATGAATGTGATAAATCGGGGAATGATCATCCAGGAGTCAGTGATGCAGACTATGCTCTCTAAATGCATTAAATGATTTGAGATGCAACCCAAGTACTTTTATTACGTAGAATTCGTAATATTGCTACATTAAAAGCACAAGCAAAACGCGAGCAAAAAAGTAGATGGTATTACGTTGTATGAAAACAGACACTACGCATTTATTCAGTAAAATTCTAAATTTCTCTGATAAGTAGATTTATTATCAGAAATTCATTTTATAAACAAAAATACAAAACAAATAAAAAAAATTCTTTCAATTATTCTTATTTATAAATTAACATATGAAATATAGAAATGAAATTTTATAGAAATTGTATAGAAATGAAATTTTAGCAACATTCGTGTAGTCTTTCGATTACACTGATAAACAAAAATTGACTTTTTATTTTTTTCTTAAATTTAAGGGCGTCCGGGACACATTTTAAAATAATTTTTATTTATTGAGTTAAAATTCTAAATTTTTTTGTGATGGTTAACCTTGACATTTGTAACCAAAATCACATGATAAAACTTCTCATATTTTTTTTAATAAAATTTAAAATTGATTTAAAAAGTGGGGTAATTTAAAATCGTTATAACTCAAAATATTATTTATAGAATTTCATTTTTTTTTTCATTTAAATAAACAGAAATATATAAGTTTTAATTTTCATTCACCATTTTTAAAAATATTAATTTATAAAAAAAAAATAAAATTATTTAACAAAAAAAATTAGAAAATAGTGATACAACTTAAAAAAAAAAATCATATTTTCAAAAATAAATATTTTTTTCAAATATACTCAATCAAAAAAGTAAAACAATTGAAAAAGATATGTTCCAAGTTTGAACCCTTTATCTTTAACGGTTCTTGAGTTATAAGGATTTTAATACGAAAAAGGGTGAAAAAGCCTATCATGAAGAAAAACGCATTTTTACAAGAAGTCCTTTCCATGACAGAAATTTCTTGAAAGCTAGATTTTGAAAACAAACCAAAACGAAAAAATTAATATTTTTTGTTCTAATTCAGATTGAAAGACGATTTAAATGTCATTTTAAGCACGAAAAAATAGAGAAATTTTTAATGAAATATTTTTTTTTTATTTTGCAATATTTGAAGATTTTTGTGTCCCGGACCCCTTTAAAGCTAATATTCCAGTTAGATACACTCTTGAGTAAATAAAAATTGTATTAGAAATTTTTCATTGGTTCTTTTTTTTTTTTTTTTTTTTCTTTTCTTTTAACGAAAGATATGTATTTATAGGTTATTTCGATATATCACAATTTAGGAGATCGTACAATAATGCATAATAATAATACATAAATGTTAAATTTACCAGAAGTATACTCGTACACATTTTCTACATATTTTACACACAATTTAGGCAACTGAACCCAATTTCAGTGTCTTAATTTGAGCACATTAGTACCTATTTTTGCGTTTATATTTATGTTCAATATATTCTCTCTTGATGAACCAAAAGTAATCGGAAAGCATTACTATATTCCATTGTGATCGATAACGAGACTCCATAGCAGAAATTTGTTGGTGAAATCGTTCACCATGTTCGTCGCTAATTTCTCCCATACTTTCTGGGAAAAAGTCAGTGTAAGAGTGCAAGAAATGAAGCTTTAATGGCATGTGACAATTTAACTTTTTAAAATTGTTTACCATATTTTGAACTATACACTTGTAATTTGTAGCTTTGTTTTTCCCAATCAAATTATGCACAACTTCCTTGAATGAAAGCCATCAAACTTCAGATTCAGGTATACCTTGATAAATATAGAGGCTGATTATGTTTTGGTGTAAATCACCAAACAGTTGACGCCGCTATGCTGAATTTTTCATGATCTCCGCAATAGCAAATGCACGAATTTTCATGAAAGTTCAGATTCAGTTAGACGTTGACACAAGTTGTTCTTGATAAGGTTTTGGTGTTAATCGCACAGTGGATGGCGCTGCTGTGCGCATTTTTCCAGATTTTCGCAATAGTTCTATCTCAAAAACTAATGCACTGATTTTCATCAAACTTCATATTTAGTCGGACGTTAACACAAGTTGTTGCTGATTAGGTTTTAGTGTTCCCCAACAGGTGGTACTGCTATGCTGCATTTTGCAGGATTTACACTATTTCTCTAATAGTCATATCTCAAGAACTAATGCACGGAATTTCATATCTTTAGAATCCCCATGATGGGTTTAGATTGCCATTTAATGTTGGCCCTCTGATAGTGAATTTTGTAATATTAACAGGTTTGAGATAGGAGAAAGATTTGGGATTGGCACATCCGACTAGTTTATTCGTCTGCAGTATTTGTTATTTTAAAATTTTCTAAATTTCTACTGGCACAAGCTGAAATCCCGACCATTTGAATGTTTTAAACTTCTATTTACAAAAATGAAACCCCTTATTAAAAAATGCATATTATAAGTTATTAGTTTATTTAATTTGTAGGTCTTTAAATTTTTTTTGTGCTTAAAAGTGCTTAATATTTGTTTAAAGAAATGTGTATGAACCCTGTATTATGCTATCTATTTATATCTATTCCTGTTTTCTCCTTCCCTTGTCTAGGTGGCGCTTTTGTGCTGCATTTTTCACATGGGCGAAATACATCTTATTGGCGCCTAGATGTATTATAAGTAGCAGATATTTGTTGACTTTCAGGGTCATTAGACTGTAGAAACAAAGTACTTTAAAAGATAATAAAGTAACATAATGAAATATACGTAGCTGCCAACTTTTACGCTTTTTAGCTACCACTAAAATTTAATAGAGATTTTTGCCTTGCTTAATCGTGTGATTTCAACAATTAAGTAAGACAACATTTACAATAAAATTTTAGTGGTAAGTAAAAAGCGTAAAAGTTGCCAGCTATGGATATATTTAAACACATATATCTCTGAAACGGAAACCAACTTCAATTTTTACGCGACTGAAAAGAAGGGTTATGTGTTTCACGCGTATATGGGTATGTGGATTTCTTTATACCTTCGAAACATCCCAACGGCTGGATGGATTTTAATGAATGGGGTCTCTATCGACTCGTCTTAATCGCCCGATGGTTATAGGTTATGTTTTTATAAATTCAAAATGACGCCGTAAAATACAAAATGGCGGTAGAGACGAAAAAATTTTTTTACGCACCCTATTGGGCGGCATATCATTGGATAGGTCTTTCAAAATGAAGACGAGGTTTCATTGACTATTTTACAGCCAGAAGCTCCGTTTAAATATTACAAAACCTGGAAATTGTGTAGATAGGATCTCTAGCTTTACAGTAACTCTAACCATAATAGACATCGATATGCCTCATCAAAACAATGTTTATAGATAGGAATTAACAATTAAACGCAACATAAATGTCATCAATACAAGTAAATAAAAAATAGGTATGTAATATAAAAAAAAATAGTTTAACATTGATGAGAAATAATTAATTCGTTCGCTTTTTACGCAGTCGAGTTTTTTGATTTTTTAAATTTAACTGCTTATTTGTGACTATTTCCTAAATTCCCAAGGGTATGGTTATTAAATCTGTTAAAATTTTCTAAGCAAAAATTTCCTGTTTATCAGTGTTATCCGTCTATTTCGTGTATTCGCCACACCATCGGTCCAATGAGTGACGGATAATCGGACGTTTACTGTACTGTATATCACATGGCGAATCACTGTCAATAAAACAGTGTTGGTCGCTTTAGGCAAAAATTTTTAAGGGGTCTCAGGACTCTTAAAATTGGGAAAAATGAAAAAAAAGACTATTTACAACATTTAATATCTTAACCCGGCAGGACGCGCGCCGCGAAACGTAACACGAGAAAGGGCATGGGGTGTCAGCGCACCCCAAACATATTAAATGGTATAAATACGAAAAAAAATGTTTAGAATTCTATCTGTTAGTGAAATTCATGATAATTACACTCTTTCTCGTGAAAATGATAAATGAACTATTAAATTATCGTTAATTAAAAAGATAATAAACAATAAATTAAAAGCACTCACCTTTATTTTCCTTATTCGAAACACTTAATTTTTCTTTACAATTTTTATTATAATAAAATTATACATTATTGTGGATAAAAATACTGAGATTTATGAATTTTCATAATAATTAGGGAACATGGAACAGAAACTCGTGAAAATGATAAATGAACTGTTAAATTATCGTTAATTAAAAAAAATAATAAACAATAAATTAAAAGCACTCACCTTTATTTTCCTTATTCGAAAAACTTATACTGTACTGTACTCCCTGTAAACCACTTTGGTTTATAGGGAGAGACAGCAGACGAATATTTTCGGGCGTGGGGTGTCAAAACACCCCACTCCCGTTCTGCCGGTTTAAAATGTATAAGCTTTTAAAACAAAATTTTAATTCATGCAACAGAAACTTTAGATTTTTCGCAGTTTTTACATATAGCTTCAATTTCTATAAGACTTTCTATAATTCTATACGACAAAAAATGTGTCTGAATTCGCCGATTTCATACGCTACGCACCGAAGGTGACATTGAAAGCAGGTACTGATGAACCCGACCACTTTGGTTTATGGGGAGAGACAGCAGACGAATATTTTTGGGCGTGGGGTGTCAAAACACCGACGAGCAGACGAGCAGAAAATTGGTATAACAACTTACGGGCAGGATTACAAAATAAATTTTTCAACTAGAATAAAAATGTTGGTGCCTACTTATATTTCAGATTGTAATAATTACCCTGAACCTAAATAAATTTGTATTTAAAGCATTTTTATATTTTTAATACAAAGTTGTATTTAGCTAATGCAAAATTTTGAAAAATTCAACAGTATAATCACCTAAAAAATATATTTTTTTAAACATTAAAAAGGAAACTTTAGGTTCAGTTTATACAGACTAACATGAAACATATGTTTTAAAAATTTCATAAAAAATATTCAGAAGTTTTTGAGATATCGTGCGCGTTATGCCCAAAAACGTCATTTGGAGTTGAAAATAACTTCAAAGTTTCGGAAACGCCGCTTCAGCTATTGAGCGGGTATAATTCTAAAAGCCATAACTTCTGTTCTAACGGAAATTTTAAGGAAACATTTATATCAAAATGTTCAGAAAAGATAGTTGTTTAACATCTAACAAAATTAAAATTTCGAAACTTTCAGAGTCCTGAGACCCGTAATGGATTGTTGCGCCGCAGATAGACTGAGAGACAGCCACAGAAACCATCATCATAAAGTTGACGAATGTAATTTCAGGATAAATTTAAGCTCGATTCCCATATTAAAATGCAACTGGTCTGCTAAGTCATATCTTGGAGGAAAACTCCTGCTAACCCGATATTTTAGTGGTAGATTGGTAGGTTTATAATTGTGTTTTCCTGCTCCCAGTCCAAAATATTTTCGTACCTGTGTGTACAGGTAAAGACAATGATAAACCTACAGATCAACCACTAAAATCGAGTCTGCAGGTGATTTCCACTCAGATATGACTTGGCAGACCCCTTGGAAAATTCCGAGTACAATTTTATAAAGAAAATAAATTTTTTTCCTCTTTTAAAAATATATGAAAGAAAAAACTGCATAGATATTCATTTAAAAATAATATTCTGGAAGAAACAATTACATTTTCTAATATGTTTAATAGACTTTTAAACTTTTATTCAAATATCTTACATCAAATACATTACGAAAAGTAATTTAAGTATCAATAGATTCTAAATATATCTACATATCTCTTAATATTTCTTTTTAAAATTTAGACATCCATATGGTTATTTTAAGATTTTAATTATTAACAAATACATATTAAAACTATTTATAGAAATAATGCTCAATTGAAAGGTTAATTTTTTTACTACCGTTCAAATTTCCGTAGTTTTCTTAAAGATCAAGATGGAGAAAAGAATATTTTTAAACAATACGTGAGCTAATTTAAACATTCAATTGCACAATTTTTTTTAATTTAATTTTTTATGTGTACTTTTATAGTGTACATTTAATTACTTCTTATTCAGTCTAATTAACGATAATTACGTGAAATGGAATACGATATCTCATATTGTTTAAACTGATTCAGAATGCAATTTAAAAAATGATTTTAAATTTAAACTTTGTTAGATTAATTGGATTCGCTTAATTAAATAAGAGGCTTTAAGTAAAATATTTAAAGAAATAACATACATAAAATGATTTTTTTTTCCATTTTAAAATCGCTTTTAATAGATTCAGTTGCAATGTAATTATAGTTCTTCATTGAAATATGTTACTCAAACTTTTCATAACTTTGTGCATAATTGTAATGTCAGACTGGATCGTTAATGAATTTTTCAGACAGTTAATTTTTTGAGCTTATTTATTAACAAATTTAAATGCTTTGTCGAAAACTTTTTTAGAAACTTTTAAAATATCTCCTATTTCTAAATGTTCACTATTTATAAACAGTGATATATTTAATATGCTTTTGTACTTAAAAATAGATTAATTATACAGTTAAATTGTTATTTCATTTTAATAGATTTAAATTTATGTTAACTGCACTAATTTAACAGTTGTTTTATATTTTAGTTAATTAAAATTAATAGCGTAGGATGTATAATGAAGTCTTTTATTGCTTAAATAAGCTTTATAATTACTTAAACATATTTTTAATTTCAATTTTTGCAATTAATAAGATTTTTCTTAAAGTATTATAAGAAAGTGGTTAGTACCAATCAAAACATTAAGGCAAACAACTTAAAATAGCCCCAGAGAAAAAATCCTTGCGGCCTGTACCATGAGCAAAAGTTAGATTCCATTTTCCTTGTTTTAAAAAAAAATCAGCTAATTTTACACAAACACACGGAGGTAAAATACGTGGAACCGGATTCAATTACTGTTTTCGCCAATACCAAATTCAAATAAGAACTTCGCGAAATTAGTCTGCCATATCCTTGTTGATTTTGCTTATGGCGATTAATTTTTGGTCGCCACATTTGATGATATTTCGCCAAGCATCGCCATGCTTGGCGAGAATTTGCTGCTGACGGATGTAAGTATTCAATTTTAGGAGTATGAGGGTAGCAACAATGGTTTCATCAGTTGCAGACAATTCTGGGGAAACAACGTTTTCTAAAGCTCAAAAATGTAACTTGGTTATGGAAAAAACAATAAAAATAGAATTTCAAACTACCATATCTCAGCTAATTTTTTAAACAGAGGTAAAACAAAAAAATTCTCGTAATCATTACATGTAGGTTAAGCAATTAAGGATAAACACTTTTTGGATTTCTAAATTTTTTTGCACATCTTTTTGAATTTGAATTTCTTGAGTTGAGGCGATTCCGTCGAAATACTCAAGGCCAGAGGACACGAATGTGAAGTCATCACTAATTGACCGACTTGTCACTAGTATTGGAATTCACACCAGAAAATTTTGAATAGCAATTTACTTTTATTTTATTTGCGAATAATATAAAATCTTATAAAGCAACAATTTTTCAGTTTACTGGTGAGAATTTAGAATCCCCCAATAAAAAATCAGCCAGATGCGGCAACACTGTGACATTCCGGTGTGATTGCTGAAGCTATGATGTATGATAAATATAACTTTTTAAATTGTTATTTATTTATTTTTGTACAATGTTTTGAATTTGGAATTTTAAGTGGCCGTAATTTTGGATGAGGACAAGATGGGGAATAAATCTCCCTAACCAACTGTACTGATAATTTGGCCAAACATTTAACAAAAAAGGAGAAGCGGACAAAGACATCTAAACCATAGGCCCTAAAAATGTATAAAATAAACTAATGATTATGACAATACTTTATCTCTTATATTAATTAATAGCAATTATGTAATTTCATATACGATAAAAAACATTTACGAAGTTTTTAATTACACTGCTGGCTATTAAAATTGCAACACCAGGAAGGAATGATCTTACGAACGTCAAAATCACATGAAGGGAAGAAGAGGTTGGAATATGAAAATGATTAGTATTTCAGTGCATTTAGACGATGCAGGCGGGAGAAATGACATCTGAAGCACTGCATTACAGAAAAGTTGCGTAGTGGATTTCTCATTCGGAAAGCGCTTTGTAAGGGAGGCGTTTCCTCAGAATATCGTGTTATGCCTCGAATAATAAGAAGAAATGCTTGCCACCAAGAGTGGGAATTCGATAAAGGCAGTATCGCTGCCTATCAAGAGTGTGGATTATCGTTCTGTGATATCGCCCGTTACACTGGTCGAAATCCAACCACTGTCATGCAAATATAGAATCAATGGATTGCTGAGGGTCATACTGAACGGCATGCAGGATCTCGACGCCCTAACATGACTAACAGCCGAGAAGACAGACTTATTGTGAGGTCGATCTTGCAAAACCGTACAACCACATCACGGACCATTAGTCAAGAATTGGGCATGTTTGCAGCACGCCCAATATCCGCTCGTACGGTGCGACAACGTTTGCAGCAGTGTGGACTGTCAGAACGGCAACCAGTACTGCGGCTTCCATTGACAATGCAGCATAGAGAGAGTCAGCGACTCTGGTGCGCCGAACGACAAAGCTGGATGCATGAATGGCACAATGTCGTCTTTTCAGACAAGTCCCGGTTGTACGTGCTGTATTCTGATGGCCGTATTCTTGTCTGGAGGCTCCGAGGAAAACGCCCGTCGCCTATTTGCATTCGATATCGGCATAGGGGCCCTGCACCTGGTGTGATGGTTTGGGTAGCCATTGGGTACACGACTCTCACATCTCTAGTTTGGATCGACGGTAATTTGAACGCAGATCGGTACATTTTTTACATCTCACGTCCAGTGGTAGTGCCCTGTCTTCGTCACCTGCCAAACGTCATCTTCCAGCAAGATAATGCAAGACCACATGTTGCACATCGTGTTCTGACTTTTCTCGATACACAGGGTATTCGATTGCTGCCCTGGCCTGCACGGTCTCCACATCCATCACCCAATGAAAGCATCTGGCCATGAATTGCTTAGACGCTAGCCCGCTACTCTTCTCCAGCTAATACGGCTGATGGAGTGTGGCATAGACTTGAAGCAGCATGGAATGTGTAGTCCGTTTCTGTCCTCCAAGCCCAGTTCAGCTTCATGCCTAACCAGGTAAGGGCCGTTTTAGCTGCCAGGGAGAGCAACTGTTTCTACCAATTTCGCACCCTTGTAAACCACCAAACTGTTTACAAATTGAATCATTCTGTTTTCCTGCCATACTGTTTACGTACAATAAATATCTTTTTTGTATTTTCAATCTTTCATGGTGTTGCATTTTTAATGGCCAGTAGTGTACAAAATAATTGTCATTTTAAATTCGCATATCTTTAAATACATTATTACATTAAATTTCTCTGAATGAATTATTAAAATTTACTTTGTCCTAAATTTATAAAAAAGAGGATTTTATTTTGCCATTACACTAGAAAACGCAAATGAACGCTAGAAAACGCTTTATGCGCAAAATATATAAAGTATATACGTAAAGTGTTATTGCAAGGTGAGAATAGGTTAATAATTATGCTACACTCATTAATATATTGCTTTCAGATAGCTCGAATTTTTTTTTTTCATGAATCTGTTTACACAAATTTTAATAAACTAATAAAATAAACAGCCAAATTAACTCTTAACAAATGTATTTTAATAATACACCGGACTACCACTCAGTAAAAAAAAGCTGATTAGTACTTGATTAATTTAAACACAATTATTCTAATTGGTAAATAAAACATATGAGCTGTGATTTATAAAAAAGTCTCAGTAAGTATTTGCACCAGGGCAATTCCACTGAAAATTATCATTTTTTGGGGGAGGGGGGGATAAGATTTATAATATGTTTAATGTAAGGGTGTGATTGGAAAATTTGATATTTTTATATTCTATAATAAAATCTTAATAAAAAGGCATTGTAAATTATTGTTTACAAATTAAGTACCATTTCTGTCTTTGTAAAGTCATGATGTTAAGTCAGTTACAGGTGTAAATGCCAATTTTTTCTTTTTTAATATTCAGAAATTAATTAAACAAGTTACTGTTATAATTTGGCATTACTTAGTGTTGTTGAGAACATTAAATCACTTTTTTTTAACGGGGTAGTTTCGATAATTTTTACACTTCAATGAAGGCAGACAAAATGTTTGTATATTTTATATTACGTCAGTTACAGAATTTTGAATTGCAAATTTTGGGACTGAAAGAGAGATTGAAGTAATCTGCAGGTATTTGGGTATTAAGTCCTTAGTAAGAAATAGTTTAAATTGTGAAAATTTGTTCTAGCTTAATTAGTAAAATTTATACATAGTTTTGAAAACAAAATTCGATGATCAAATGTTACGTCAGTTACGATGGAATTACCCACCACCGGCATTTAAGCTTAACCCTTTGAACTCTGCCGTGTGAATTTTCAACCATATAAAATCAAAAATTTCTAATTTCAATCAAAACCACTAGCAATCAAATACAATAACCGCATTTGAAGCTTTTAAATACTTCACTACCTCGTATGTAGAGGATAGATCATCTTCACTCTCTGTCAATATCTGGTTGGTTTTTCCTTCAAACTTAAAACACTCCTATTTTCAAGAGTTAGAAATTTTGTATATTTCAAGCATTATACAGAAGAATTTTTCAAAGTAGACAACTTTTTTCTCTTGGAAATTTCCAACATTTAATAATTATTGCATGTAAATTATTAAACTGAAAATTTAAATAATTATATAGGATAGAACTTATTGGTTTGATGATTTTCTACCCTCAGAGCACAAAGGACTTAGTGGATAATGTGATTTGTCAGTAGGTGGCAATACTACCAAATTACACATTAGCCAGTGTTTACGAAACAATGTAGGGATGCTTATAGTTTAATTCCAAGGGATCTAAATTTGTGTTTAATTCAGCAGATTGACGAGTTTATTATGTTTTAAATCTTTCTAAAGAAAACTAAATATTTTTATCACCCGTTTCATCTATAAAGTTCATATACTTTTTATTATTTTGTATTTTTACATTATGTTTCATTATATGAAATTTCTCATTTACTAAATTTTTTTTAGTGTTTTAATATTCTTACAACTCTACTAAATAATGTAACTGATTAAAATCTGTTTATTTTTTTACAATTATACTTATTTAAAAATAACTTTGCAATGTCATTTCTTGTGTTCGCGAGTTGAAACGATTGCCACAGATCTCTGCTGATGGAAAATCCTCACACCAACTACAGCCTAAAGGGGGGAGGGATTTTTTTTTATTACATAGTTTAATTTCAGACAGTACCCTAATCCTATTTATACCGTTTTTCTAGCATATTTTTAAAATTTTAATAACCTGAGCTCAAAGTGCTGCCAATTCTTTGTCAACTGAGCTAACCTAGAGAAATCTGAAGGGCACAATTCCCTTATTTAATCTTCCGATTACGTCATCTGTGAAACATGATGTGAAACAGCTTTAATGTGAAAGAGCTTTAATGTGAAACAGCTGAACAAAATAAATTGCAGGTAAGGAAACAATGAGAAAATGCTAGATACGAAATTACACACACGTAAATCACAATTTGATTAATTTTAACACACTTATTCTCTGTAGTAAATAAATCATATGAGTTGTAATTTTTCTGGCCAGTGTCAAATCGTGACCTGGGCACTTTTACATACAGGTGGGTAATTAGAATTTGCCTGTTTAGTAATAAGATTGCTGTACTTCTGACCTTGTTAAATGTCCGTACATGATGTGCTATACATGATGATGCATCTATTTAACTTGAAAAGCGTTTACTAGGTTTTTTATGTCAATCTTTGGGAGATTTTTTCATAAATAAGTTGTAATCCCTAGCGTAGTTTAGGGTGCTTGCTGTCGAATAGGGTTTAAGGGGTCTTGTACCTTTTAAACTTGACGAAAATTCAAAGTTTGAATTAGTCTATCTTCAAACCTTTTTTATGTATAAACATGAAATATTGGATATTGATTAAACAGATTGTGCTTTGTAATATGCTGCTATTAGAAATTTATTAGCCTTTTACAGAATTTGTGTATTGTTGAAATCAAAATGGCTCTTTTTTTCATTCCGTAAGTCATTGTGCACTTGATATCTTGAAAACGTATGTATGGATTATTAAGAAATTTAGCATAGATACTAAGCAAATATGTGTGTTTAAAATGATCGTCTTTTAATCATTTACACTGGTAAAATTTTTAGTTATAAAAATTGTTATTTACTAAAAAATGTAAAATTACGATTTTTTTTTTACAAAAATACTTTTACATAGTTAATGAAATAATATCCACCTAAGAGTAGATCATTTAAAAAATACACATGTGCTTATTATATATATCAAATTTCTTAACAATCCATACATGCGTTCTCAAGATATCATGCGCGCAATGACTTACGAAGTGAAAAAAAACAATTTCATCAATACATAAATTCTAAAAAAAAACTAGTCAGTTTCTAGTGATATTATATTAAAACGCATCCTCTGTTTAATCAACAGTCAAAATTTCATGTTTATACATACAGAATTAATGAAGATACACTAATTAAAATTTTCAAGGTTTTTGTTGATATTCGACGAGTTTAAAAAGGTACAAGACCCCTTAAATCCATGATTGTCGCAGCAAATATTGAATTAAGCATTCGATTCAATCATTACAATTTCATTACAGAAAGCAGACTACAGTAGAATTCTCCTCAAACCAGGATCATTGTCATCGGGGCGATAATAAAAGCAGTTATTCTATTTAGGAGTTGGGTAAATTTATAATCGCAATTATCTACATTGCAATTACAAATTAGTTGTATGTAATTAATAATAGTTACAATTTCATGCCGTAAAAAATTCTTACATCACTCTAGATGGAAACACCAACCATCACGTTAATTGACAAAACTTCTGTGCTTGAATGTGTATAACAATAAGCAATTACATATAATTAAATCTTAGTTACGTTGCAGATAATTGGAATTACAAATTTGCAAAACTGTGTTCTGTTTATAACTCTATTTCTTCCAGACTGTAGAAAAGCATAAAAAGAAAAGAGTGGTATATCAAATAACAATCTACGCACTTAGAGGAACATAACAAGTTTTGCAGAAGTCATGAAAGCCTCAAACACTGCTGTGAATAAGCATCACACAGCGGTCATGACCTTCCATACTTCCAACTTCTCATATTATCTCTATGATTTCACGATTCTGACGCCATATTATCACTCTACGATATGAAAATTCAATCATAATTTAGTATCATTAGTCTATGCTACACGGTTTTGACCTCAGATATCCAATAACTATATTCTATGATTTATGCAAGACGTTGAACGCAGTGAGTGCATTGCAAAAACACACTCTCGTGCTTCTTTGGCTTATTTTCTTATTGATCTTTTATATACTAAATTATGAATCAAAAAATGACTGCACCTGAATAATTATTTTCCAAAATGTTTGAATGTATACTAGAAAATTTATATAATAATAAGATTAAATTTAGATATGACTTTTTTATTAAAACTGGTTTAATAAATGATTATTTATATCTTTTTTTCTAAAACCGATACCAGCAGAATTTGATTACTTAGCAAAAAAATCCCTGCCGGCCCGGCCTACAGGCAGAGGTAGATTTAGAAATTGAGTATACTAATTTCACCAACAAAAACTAAATCATTATTAGATATAAATCCACTTTTACAGTTTTATCTGTCTGCTTTTGACGAGTTTTTATTTCCTTTTATAAAAAGGAAATAAAAATAAATAGCTGGTTTTATCAGAATCATGTTAGGGCGATATTAAAAAAATATTTTTCCATACTCAACAACTCGAAATTTTCTGGCACATTTTCAGATTAATTTTTAATAAAAAATATATATATATACATATATATGAAACATGCTCACGTGATTATTGAAAAGATTTATAAGCGACCTGTGTTTTTATTTTTCTTTCAATTAATTAAAACTTGATTAATAAACAATTATTTTCTCAGTAGGGCAATATTTTACGTTTCTAACACAATCGCTTCGGGAAATTCTGTTCAAAATGCCCACTTTGACATCATTTTTTTGAAATATATTCTGCCTCTATCAAAAATCGATCATCACTGTACATTATATAGTTTCTGAATAAGTGAATCTAGCAATTGGATGCGTTTGAGAGCAAAAATGAATATAAAAATGAGTAAGAAAATAGACAGTTTGGATTTGAACGCACCCTTAATAAGATGATTTTTTTTATTCAACCGCTATGTATTTTTAATTTGTTTTTGCTTTAAGAATTGGCCCTATCAAAAACTTGTCTACATAAATGTTGAAGACAATATTAAGAAGATATATGATAAATTCATGGAGATTTTATATCTTGTGAATTGAGGGAGTTATGAAATTTTTTCTTCTTCAACCCCCCTTTTTTGTTTTCGTTTTTAATTTTTTTTGCGGTACGAATTGGTCCTATCAAAAACTTGTGAATATAAAAGTTGTAGATAATATTAAGGAGATGTATAATAAAATTATTGGATTCGATATCTTGAGAATTGACGAAGTAAGGAATTTTTTTCTCCCAAAAACCCTATTTTTTGCGCCCCTTGAGCCTATTATAAATTTTATCAAAAATCTGTGATGCATGAATTTTTGGCGCTATTTTTAGAAGTAATAAAAACTTTAAACTGATTTGATATGTACAAAAAATAAGAAGTTATGGGGTTTTTTCGCTTTTCACAAAACCCCTCCCTATTTCCATCCCCTTTGTCCGCTTTTGCCCATTAACGAAATTGACCGAGATTTTATGTCCCTTGATTTTATGTATCAGTTTGGAAGAGATTTGTGCAGAATTGCGAAAGTTATCGTGTCCAGAAGAAAGTGATAACACAATTGCTTCGGGAAATTCCGTTCAAAATGTCCACCTTGAGATAATTTTTTGAAATATATTCTGCCTCTATCAAAAAATCGATCATGACATCAAACAATCGTTTCTGAATAAGCGAATCTGCCAATTAAATGCGTTTGAGAGCAAAAATGAATTTAAAAATGAGTCAGAAAATAAGCAGTTTGGATTTAAGTGCATCCTTAGTGCAATGATTTTTCCAACACAATCCGCTTCGGGATATTCGGTTCAAAATGCCCACTTTAACAGCATTTTTTAAAATATATTCTGCCTCTATCGAAAAATCGACCATTACGGTACATTATATAGTTTCTGAGTAAGAAAACGTACCAATTGGAAGCCTTTGAGAGCAAAAATGAATTGTAAAATGAGTCAGAAAATACGCAGTTTGGATTTGAATACACCCTTACTTAGATGATTTTTTTCTTCAACCGCTATGTATTTTTAATTTGTTTTTGCTGTAAGAATTGGTCCTATCCAAAACTTGTCTGTATAGATGTTGTAGACAATATTAAGAAGATATATGATAAATTCATGGGGATTTTATATCTTTTAAATTGACGGAGTTATGGATTGTTTACTTCTTCAACCCCCCCTTTTTGTTTTCGTTTTTAATTTTTTTTTTTTTGCGGAACGAATTGGTCCTATCAAAAACTTGTGAATATAAAAGTTGTAGATAATATTAAGGAGATTTATAATAAAATTAATTGGAATTGATATCGTGAGAATGGACGAAGTTATGAATTTTTTTCTCCCAAAAACCCTATTTTTTGCGCCCCTTGAGCCCATTTTTAACTTTATCAAAAATCTGTGATACATAAAATTTTGGCCCTATTTTTAGAAGTAACAAAAACTTTAAACTGATTTGATATGTACAAAAATTAAGAAGTTATGGGGGGTTTTCGGTTTTTACAAAACCCCTCCCTATTTCCATCCCCTTGGTCCGATTTTGCCCATTAACGAACTTGACCGAGATTTTATGCCCTATGATTTTATGTATCAGTTTGGAAGAGATTGGTGCCGAATTACGAAAGTTATCGTATCCAGAAAAAAGTGATATATATAGATAGATAGATAGATACATAGATAGATAGATAGATAGATAGATAAAGTTTTTTACTGAGGGTGGTTTTTGGGTTCTAGGAGTCATGATCGGTGTAGATCTGCAAAAATTTTTCAGAAATTCCAACATAGGAACGATCCCAATAGGTAGTATTTCATACGAAATCTACCTAAAATACTGTTGCGGAAATTTCGCAATTCTTATAAAAACAATTTAAATGAATGTATCGGGATTTTATCTGTAAATAGAAATTTATTGCATTTCCAAACATTTTACATAACATTTTATAATAAGAGAAACTCTATACCTATATAATTAGTTGAGAAAATTAACACTTTGAGAAAATATTTAGCTTCGACTGTTTTGATGTAGTACTTTCAAAATATGGCCGAGCAAAGTATTTGCATGAAATGTAAAATCTCTTTTTTTAATAGACGGAGTAATTAAACAGATTTTAAAGTAAATTTAATTTAACGGTACTTAAAAGCACCGTCGGTGAATAAAGGGTTATTTGGACCGAGAGTTTCAAAACTTTTCTTTTGGTCTATTTGGGGCACCATCGTCATTCATTTGGTTGTTCATTTCAGCGAAGCTCTGCTGTCTCTGACTGAATACGATACAGCTCAGTCTTAGAAAATCATGTTAATTCAAATCTGCATATTCTTTGAAATTTATCTATGTAAGCAGTTGGCGAACTTTCATTTAAAATAAACAGTAATAGATTATAGATTATACTTGTTTAAACAAATAAAGTTCATGCTTACTTTTCTAAGTAGCGCAGGTTTGCCTTGCAGTAAATAAAGACGAATGACCACCAAATAAATAATGCAGCAACACCTTTCTCATAATATATATACATTTATATGGACAAAATGGCAGACATCACTGTTACAAAGCACAATCAACACTCAACTACAAAGAACGTAGAACATCTCAGAATGTCTATAGATTATCAAACCTATTTCCATGGAAACACGATAGGCCATCTAGCGGCAGAAAAGAAAAGAGATATACGAATCGTTAGATTACATAAATAAAATAAAAGGAGTATATTACAACCCCCCCCCCTTAATCTAGCGGTTCGAAAGAGAAATTAAATTTAGTTTTTCCCTTAATTTTAAAAATTAGGGTCTGGGAAGAGGCTTTGTTAATATACCAGCAATCATTTCCTTTGAACTACAGTAATCAACAAGCAATATATTTTGTTCTTGTAAATGTCTAATATAATGATATTTGACATCAATGTGCTTGATTCTAGCACTATGTTTCCCAGTTTGTGTCAGTACGATACAAGATTTATCATCTTCATATAGCATATTTGGTAAGGATTGTTTGAGACCTAAGTCTTCTAGTAGAGTCAGCAACCACTGTATTTCTTGTGCAGCATTTGCAGCAGCTATATATTCTGATTCTGCAGTGGACAGAGCAATGCAATTTTGGCGTTTTGAGAACCATGATATGGGATTGTCTCCTAAAAGAAAGATGTTACCGCTTGTAGACTTTCAAGTTGCTTTATCTCCATCCCAGTCTGCATCAGAGTAGCAAGTGAGAATTCGGTCAATTTGGCTGCTTATAACAAGATTCAGGTTTTTTGTTGTGTTTAGATACATGATAATCTTTTGAACTGATTTCCAGTCTTTTTCTGATGGTTTTTCAAATTTCCGGCTAAATATATTAACTGCTAGGGCAATGTCCGGTCGTGACACTGTTGCTATGTAAAGAAGAGCTCCAATGGCTTGTCTATATTCATTATTATCGTGGAGAAATTTACTGTCATCTTCATTTTTGGGTATGAAGTTTCCATTGGTATGTATGTGGGCTTCTTCTCTTCTGTGTTAAACTTCTTAAGTAATTCTTAAATTTTATTTTTCTGATTCAATTCAAAGATTCCATCAATATTTCTTTGGATATTTATTCCAAGATAATGTTTCACGTCACCTAAATTTTTAACTTCGAAGTTTTCTTTCAGAATATCAATCACTTTGTCGATTTTTGTTTCATTTTTACAAGAAATAAGAAGATCATCTACGTACAGAATAATTAGTATATTTTCATTCTCATCTGTTTTTCTAAATAAACATGCATCAGCCCTACTTTGCGTGAAATTGTTTTTCAGCAAAACTTCTGCTAGCTTTTGATTCCACGCATATGCAGCTTGTTTAAGTCCATATATGGATTTTCGTAATTTGCAAACTTTCTTCTCATGATTAACTTCAGGTTCAACATATCCCTCTGGCTGAACCATATAGATATCTTCCTTGAGGTCTCCATGCAAAAATGCTGTTGTGATATCTACATATTTGACATGCATATTCTTCTGAGCTGCAGCTGTTAAGAATGTTCTTATGGTTGTGTGCTTGACTACTGGGGCAAAAGTTTGATCGTAAACTGTTCCGAACATTTGGTTGAAACCTTTTGCGACGAGCCTTGCTTTATATCTTTCAACTGTGTCATTTTCGTTCAACTTGGCTTTAAACGTCCATTTACAGCCTATTGCCTTTTTATCTTTGGGTAGCTTTACAAGATCTCACGTACGATTCTTTTTGAGAGATTGCATCTCTTCTTCGATTACTTCGAACCATTTCTTCTTTTCATTAGGATTAAGAGAATTCAGTTCTTTGAAACTAGCAGGTTCTTTCACTGCTTCTCCTGTAAAATAAGTTAATCTTTCTGGCGGTTTTCCTGTATTAATTCAATGGGATCTTCTTGGTGGTTCCATTGGTGTCGGAGATTGTTTCTTCATAATATTCGAATCTTCTTGAGATGTTTCTTCATTCACTTCTTCTTCTTCATTTTCTATTTGTTTTGGTGGAACTACTGTAATTTCCCTGTCGGAGGTTGCGTCTTCAATGAATCTGACTGTTCTACTTATAATTACATTATGGTCAGATATTAAAATCCGATATTCTTTACTTCTGTAATCATAGCCAATCATAATTCCTTCTACAGCCTTCTCGTCTAGTTTTCCTCTTTTACTTTTATGAATGTGCGCGAATGCTTTAGATCCAAAAATTCTGATGTTTGATAAATCTGGTTTCCGACCATTCCATAGCTCATACGGTGTTTTAATTTTGGCTTTAGTGGGCAATCTTTTCTGCAAATAGTTTGCTGTCATTATGGCTTCTCCCCAATATTTGTGTGGCAGGTTGGCTTCAGACAGGCGGCATCTTGTCATCTCCAGTAAGCTTCTATTCTTCCTTTCCGCAATTCCATTCTGTTGTGGTTAATGTGACACTGTGAACTGGTGTTCAATTCCATGATTTCTAATGAATTCTTCCATTTCATTGCTTATATATTCCCCTCCATTGTCTCTTCTAAGCGTTTTTAGCTTCTTATTGAATTTATTCGTAGTCACAGCGACGTATTCTTTTAGTTTAGCGTAAACTTCATTTTTGTTTGTTATTAGATATATCATAGTGAAACATGAGAAGTCGTCAACAAAAGTAAGGAAGTAACGCTTCCCGCTGACGCTGGTTGTTTTCATGACGCCGCATAGGTCACTATGCACAAGCTCAAGCGGACTCTTTGCTTTGAACTTTGATTCATTCGGATAGGGAAATTCTGAAGGTTTATTTTTAATACAATTTTCGCAATTATTAACTTTTTCGCAGTTATCAACTTCGATGCCATCAGCGAGATTTTCTCTCACAAGTTGCTTAATAGCATCTGAATTTCGGTGCCAAATGCGTTTGTGTCATAAATTAATGCAGTTTACATTTCTGCACTTCAAAGCGAACTTTTGGTTTTTGCTGTTCCCTGTATATTCATTTTGTGTTACCTTATAAAGACTATTATTACATGAAACTCCTTCTAAGTACGTAATTTCATTCTTTGTAACGAAGCATTTTCTTTCGTTAAATGTAACTGTAAATCCTTTTCAGTAACTCTTTTTACCGATATTAAATTACATTCTAATTCAGGCAAGAAATATACATTCATTAGAATGACATCATAACTAGTTCCGTCAGACAATTTTGTTGAAATGTGAACGTTACCGATACTTTGCGAAAATAAACTTTTCCCATCTGCAATAATAATTTTCATACGTTCCGCGTTCGAATTAAAATCTGTAAACATATTTATGTCATAAGCTAAGTGTTGCGTTGCACCGCTATCTATAAAGAAATCTCCTTTAAAATTTTGCGTTAAATTACAGTTAAGTTTTAAAGTGTATTCTTCAGTAATTTTATTTTCATCATTCAAGACAGAATTAGCTTCTCGATCCATTTGATTATTTTTATTTAATGGATTTTTATCGCGAGCTGTATCCTGAGTTTTTATTTCTCTTAATTTTCTCTCACTAGATCGTCTGCAATCTTGGTTACAATTAGAATTTTGTCGGATGCTTTGCATACATACTTTATTCTGATTCATAATTTTATCGTTCGTTGTCATGGATATAAAATTGGATCATCTGAGATGAACGTTTTGTTTCTTATTATTTTTTCTTTGTAATGGATAATAAGATTTATTCCAATTGAGATTTTGAAAAGGTTTGTTGTTCAAATGATAACATTCGTTTTGGAAATGTCCATTTTTCTTGCAATCGGAACAGAATTTGTCATTTTTAGGCCGATTTTTTTTAAAAACATTCGTTTTAAAGACTTGTGAAACTTCACGATCATTATTCATTTCCATTCTACGATTGTACTCGTCTGTCAGTTTATTTCTTTTTAATTGGGAATTTATTTCGATTTCAGGTCGCGCCTCCAAAGGCAACAATTAAATTATCATATGATTTAGGAACTGAGACTAAAAGCAATGCCGCTATATAATCATCTTTATGTTCCTCACCAACGGCTTTTAACCTATCCACGAATTCCAACATTTGAGCGACATGCTCATTCATGATACCGTCTTCTGGCATTTTTGTAGCGTATAATTTTCGTAATAAGAAAAGTTTACTAGATAAGTTAGATCGTTCGTGAATAGCTTTAAGCTTATTCCAAGTGACTTTTGCCGTGGTTTCATATTTGACATGAAGAATTTGAGAATGTTCTATGCATAAATTAATCAACGCTCTTGCTTGTCTGTCACGTTTTAAATATTTATCATCTGGATTTTCTGGAGATTCATCCTAAATTATGTCAAATAAATCCTCTTTTATAAGAATCATTTGCATTTTGAATTTCCAAATGGGAAAATTGTCATTACTTAGTTTCGTAATATTATTCTCTTTCAAGGAAGCCATTTTGCTTATGTTTAATAATTTGTCATGCGTTTTTGTTTTACTACAGCTAATAAATATTATTTAATGTTTTATTTTATTTTAAACAATTCAAATCAGTATTAATAATATATCAGAGCTTCAGTCTCGTGATCTGTAAGCAGCTGGTGAACTTTCATTTAAAATAAACAGTAATAGATTATAGATGATATATTATACTTCTTTAAAAAAATAAAGTTCATGTTTACTTTTCTCAGTAGCACAGGTTTGGCTTGTAGTAAATAAAGACGAATGACCATCAAATAAATAATGCAACAACACCTTTCTCATAATATATATACATTTATATGGAAAAAAACGGCAGACATCACTGTTACAAAGCACAATCAACACTCAACTACAAAGAACATAGAAAATTTCAGAATGTCTATATATTATCAAAACCTATTTGCATGGAAACACGATAGGCCTTCTAGCGGCAGAAAGGAAAAGAGATATACGAATCGTTAGATTACATAAATAAAATAAAAGGAGTATATTACAACAATTATTACCCCCGTTTTTGCCATCCGTACATCCTCGCCCCACACCTTTTTTTTACGTGGAACGATAAAATCGTTTTATAAATATCTTTCTGAAAATTTTTATCAATGCGGCGTGAACATATTAATTGTCTTACGTCAAAGGCACCGAAGTCGATAGTATTTGCCATCATGTAACTTTTACAGTTGCTTATATCGAGCACTATATCTTACTACCCATTGAAGACATCAGTTTATGACAAATGAGTACGAATGAGACAGTGGTACAGAGAGATTTTTCTAAAACACTGTTCGTTAGTATGGCCGTGTATTTGTATCTATAGTTTTTAACTATTCTAGAATAGAAAATATGTGTGTTTTCATTTTTTTCATCGTAATTCTTAATAAATATAGCTTAGCTTTTAATTTTATAAATTAGAATTTACAATATTATGACAAATATTAAGTATAATCTTGCAACTGATTTTTTAAAAATTTCTTTCTAATTAAGTATATGCTGTTTCTCCTTAAAACATACTTAATTAAATATGCATTTAAGAAAACAGAAATGAAAATCTTTTTTACCTGCAAAATAATCGTATTAAAGTATCCTACATAATATAAAAAATGTTCAATGCATCGTAAATACTTTATTAATTTTTTTACTATTTGAGATACCTTTACTTTTCTCGTATTATTAAAATTCTGCACGTACGATTAACATGTAAAGATAAGAATTTCGTTTCAAAGCAGATATTAAAAACTTTATTATGAGAAATACTTAAGTTTCGTCTTTTGCTTGTATTTTGAAAGAAAACATTATTAATACTTTGATCCCATGAAGAAGAAAAAAACCCTACTATTTTTCGCATTCTTACTTAACAAACGTTAATGAAAATTCCTTGAGCTTCATGAAGAAAACTTTCAATAAGAAAAGCGAATACTTAAAAGCATATGCGTTGCTCGATATTTTAAAAATATATTGTGAAGAAAATATTTATCAAATGTAAAAGTGTTTTTTATTTAAATTTAACTTTTAATGTTTAAAATGTTATTTGAAAAAGCCTTTTAAGTATCTCAGGGTTTTCTTTATTTTCATCATGTACTGACACAATACAATTAATAAATATGCTTGTGTAATTGGTTTTCTTAAACTAAAATTATTTTTTTAATAATAAAATAAAGGGAAATGAAAAATACATAGACGTATACATGTGTCTGAATACGAAATATATTTTAATATTGTTGGATAAACTACTCTTAGATATTTATTAGAGCTTCTGATAAAATGTTCTGTAAACAATGTTTAAAACAGCATTTTTATTCCTTGATCCCCTCCCCCTCCCCCCGAAAAAAAAGCGATATATTCCCGTTCAATTTTTTTTTGGTTTGGCCCATTTTAACCTGACATTTTGTAAGAAGAGACAGACCTAACGATACAAAAAGGGATCATATTTTATTATAATTACTTTACAAAATGTTCCAATATTTATTTTTAGGTTATAATGATCGGTCTTAAATTTCAAGTTTTTTCATCTATTTTAGTAGTTCTATATTTCGATATATTTTTTTCATATCATAAAAAAATGTTTCAAATCATACATACTATTTATTTTATACGTTAACGGTAAATGTAAATCATAAAATGTTAAACTTTTGAAAAGTGGACTATAGAATTTAATAATTAGTAGAATAAAAATAGTAGTAGAATTAAAATAGTTGACTAAGAGTCAAAAGAAGGCAAATGGAAAACGCTGCAAGTACCAGAAGTAGGAGGGTTTTTTTTTTTTTTTTTTTTTTTTTTTTCTTGAATATTTTTCTCTTTTGGACTTTAAGCGTTTTCCCTTTTTAGCCCTCAGTTTGCTTTAGAAAATGTTCGATTACTTATTATTAGGTCATAATGCCCTGTCTTATATTTCACACTAGTTTTTCATCCATATTGGTATTTATTTACTTCGATACCTTTTATATTTATATATATATATATCAAAACAATTTTTGAAATCATACACAATATTTATACGTTAACAGTAAATGTAAAACATGAATTGTAAAACTTAACGTAAAACATGAAAACATTTTATACATTTTTAAACTCAAAAATTTTTTATATATATATTAATATAATTTATAATTTCTATGTATATCACAGGTAACTGATAATTTGTGATACATCTTATTTCCTCATGCTTATCATAATTTGCAATAAAATTGCAAACATTACCTTCCGGCAACATTTGTGCAGGTTAATCATGTAATAAAAGTAAAATACTTACACGCTGAACAATGTACACTGTTTTTAAGTGCAATGGTGAAGAAAAAAACTTAAAGAATCTGTTTTACAAATGTACAAATTGTACAGGGTGACACATAAATACCATGACGTGATGAAAATTTCAATTTAGTTTAATGTTTTTTTCGTGTTTTTGAGCTATGCTATTGTTTTATTCATGTTCCTTGTCTTTTTTTTTTGTCTAATTGCTAATTTCCCTTATATTAATTCAATGTTTTGCAGGAAAACATGGTGTGTAAAGGTTTATCCTGCATTCCTCCAACAATTCCTCCCCCCAAACAAACTTCGCTGTTTGGGGGATCCTGGAGAAAAAAGCCGGTGCAATCAAGCGCAAGGCCCTTGATTCCCTAAAACATGCTCTGTAAAAGGCCTGTGCCGAAATCACGCAGGAAATAATCTGTCGCGGCTATCTTGAAGAATTTCCAGAATCACCTAGACGCCTGCATCGCCACGGGAGGAAACCATTACGAATGATCTCGATTGTTTCTTGTACAAAATTTTCTTCTATTTCGAATGGTGAATAAAATGAATTGTTTTATTCCTTCAGTCAAAAGTTATTTCCTTTTATTTGTGACACAGTATTTATGTGTTACATTATACACTGTTAAAAATATCGTGAAAAATTACCTCTGGTTTTAAAGACTATCTATTTTCTGACCAATGAGAACGCTCCATAGGCGTTTATGGAGCGTTCTCATTGGTCAGAAAATAGATAACCTTTATAAACAGAGGTAAATTTTCACGATATTTTTAACAGTGTAGATACACAACACCTTTTGGGAGTCAATGTGAACCAATGAACTTAATTAAAGTGCCCAAATTGAATGTTGCAATTAAAAAAATGTGTAGCAGTAAAAAAAAAAGTAGTCGGCAATTTTTTCTAAAACTTTCATTCATATTTCTATAGCAAATGCAATTCCTAGCTGAATGACGTTTCTTTCATATGACTGCGACAATTTCTTGATGGAGTAATATGGTTTTGCATTTATAATATATTATTATAAGAACTGGTGCATGTTTTTCCACAACTGTGCATATTTTATATGTTTTAAAATTTATTTTATAAAATATAAAAATTAAATTCAATATTTTGTATTATGTGCACCGACTTAAGAACACATGACTTTCATGAAAACACGAAAGAAAAGGATTTTCGTGGAAAATATATGAATTTTTGTGTGTATGATTTTACAACCAGGTAATTGCTTTTAGTCAAAATATACTCCTAATGTTTCCACCTGATGATGAGAATGATATGCTCGAAAGTACTAGGTTTTTATATGTATCGTATTATAAATAAAAAAAATCACCTTTAAGTAATTTGAATAGTGTTTGTGTTGACAAACTTTTGAAACTCAAAGCATATTTTTAAGGAATTTTCATTACCAATAAATAAATAAATAAATAATTTATAAAGAAATATTCTGTTTAAAACATACCACTATAACCAGAAATATATTAAAGACTATGTTTACATTTTAAGAAAAGATTTCTTTTTCTAAAGAGTTAAAAGGGAAAGAAGAGGTAAAAATGTTTTATACATAATAGCTGTTTAATATTTATGGTATATCAAACAAATAATAATGTAGAATGAAAGAAAATAAATTTTTCATATGGGGAGCATGACAACATAACGGAACTAAAAAATAATTATGCCTTTGCATGCTAATATTGCATGCAACAAATAATTTCTCAAAAAAGAAATTCAATGCGTTCGTGGAACTTACTGTTGATTTATTTAAAATGTGATAATAAATGGATTTAAATAAATGAATGCCTTAGTAATATCAAATATACTCTGATGTGTACAGAATGTTTAATAAGATAGCTTTGCATTCAATTGTATTATTTTTCAAAGCGAGTACTTATAAAGAAAGACTTATTTAAATTGGAGCATGAGAACAGCCCAGAACAGAATTTCATATCAAATATGCCAAGCAGTTTTGCCATACTTTTTAACATGAAATATTAGTTTAAGTTATCTTGATGATAGTAAATGAATCCTCCCTAATATATATTAAAATTAAAACCCATATATTCATGTTTATTACCTGCATAAAATAAAATAAAATATTCTAAATTGTTAATAATAATCCAATCAAAACATTACAATAGTTATTTTAAATAACTAAAATGACGTTCCCAAATATAAAGATATACTCTTTTTAAATATTAATAGATATTTATTATATTTTATTGTAATCAATCGAACCTTTAAATATTTTTAGAAACACGGCGTTTAAAATATTAGCTTATAATTTTTAAAAATTCTGAAGCTAGTCCGAAAACTTTGTTTTCTTACATTAATATGTTGTAAAAAAGATTCTTATTAGTCAACAAAATGAAACATCACGTTTTCTTTAATGTGATTCTAAATAATTGAAAATCAAATTTCAACTGTTTAATTAATAAATAACAAGAAGAGCAGAAAGTATAAGTGTTCATTCATTCTAAAAAATATTATTCATTTACAATAAAATAAAATGTCAGTTTTAGAAAATCCATGAAACCGATATATACATGAATAAATTCAAATTACTGATTCAGAAATTTGCATTGCATTTCTTCATTGGTGAAAATTAATTATTCTCTTACAATATTTCAAAGGCATGTCCTTTTCGAATTTTGTACTAAGAAATATGATGAAAGATACTTCAAAGACCTCGTACTTTCTTAATACATATATATAATATTAATGTTTCAGCTTTCAAATTTATTAAAAGGAAGATTTCTATCCGAAAATCCCTCTTAAATAAATTAATTTTGCGTGGAAAGGTAAACTATATGTTTGAAAATGTTGGGTAAAAATTTAAAAATAAAAGGGAACTTTTTCTCAGTTGAATAACATGTTGTCTTTTTATAAAATGTCCATACTACAATCGTCAATGGATATCAAATTTATTTCTAGAAAATGTGTTTTAATTTAAGATTTTAAAGGAGAAAAATGTTTTTTTATTGACCAAAATATTACAATTATAATCAACTTGATTAAAAATTGTAATTTCGAAATATTAAAAAAAAATTGAGGGTACATATATTACGATAAAATATTACACTTTATAATATAAATTGACAAATTAAATATTAATAATTTATAAGGCATTTAAAAAACATATTTAAGTTAAATAACTAATATGCACTTTTTTCATGAATGGAATCATGCAAGGAATTTAGAAGTATCAAATCAGTTCAAGTCACTATCTTTTACTTTTTGTTAAAATTATTTGTCATTATTATTTAAATTTTGTAATTTCATAATCAAAAATTTACTTTTAAGGGTAAGCAAAAAAATATATTTTAGGTGGCATGCAGTATGCATAAATATATTTACACAATGTGTTGGCTTAAATTGTCTCTACCTTATTTTAATATTTTCCACTTATCTCTTCATAGTTAATAAAAATAAACTCACCTACATGGCGTTGCCCGGCCCTTCAAACGCGAAAATACTCTAAAAATTTCAATAAAAAATGTGCACAAATTTATAATAGCTTCTTATAAAAGGCGATCAAAATTTATCGCATTGAGATAAAAGATTGAAACTGGATTATTTTTACAAATGTGAAAAAATCGCAGCGAATCCCTAAAAAATGCTAAAAGTCGCATAAAAAATTGGTAACGTTTCAAAAATTTCAGAAGACTATACTTTACTATATTAGTCAAAAATATTTAAACAGAAATCCTTTTATGGATGTCGAAAAATCTTCACGAAACACAAAAAAATCCATAAATTCCGCAAAACAAATTTCGTGGAAAATTCAATGTACGAATTCACAACATACATAGGGTAATTCTAGTATAAATGGCCATAGATGAGAGATGGCCAGCCTAAATATTTCAAAAACTATGCCATAGACTGCAGCATAAATTTTGTTCGTAAGAAATAGTTCAACATATTCATTGCGACGTGCATCTGTTTTTTTTTTTTTTTTTTTTTTTTTTTTTTTTTTTTTTTCAGTTATAAAACGAAAGTGTAATTTTAATGTTTATTTAATTTAGTGATTGGATATTTTTGCTCAGTTATGTATCTGAATTTTTTGCAGTACCTATATGTTACATTTATTTTTACAATAAGAACTTCTAAGGCACGTGTGTAATCCAATCTTTGCTTTTAAGTCTAAAACGCTTAAGTCAAAGACGTACAATGGCGGAGTGAGGCTTTAAATTGGGTCGCAATCTGTCCATCAATTTCAGGAGAGATGGCCACCTATAATCAATATTTCAAAATTATACGGAGCGAGGATTTTAACTAAATATAATTATTTGTAAAATATATATATATATATTATATTTGTAATTATATTAATTGATTTACTTATTTAAATTTTAACTAATATAAATATTGCAATAGCAATAATATAATAGGGCCTGACGATGTATTTTTGTTTCAGAAAATATTAACTTCGGAAAAGTTCATTCCTGAAAGAGATAAAGTTGAAAAATAAACTTAAAACTGTGAAAAGTCTAAAATAAACGAGAGAAAAAACAAATACATGACATTTCCAGAAGTGAAGAAGATGAAATACATTTGAAATTATTAGATTCTACAGCTTCCGAGGGAACAGAATTGGATGAGGATCACTGTGTTGGTTGTGGAGAAGAATATAATACCATAACCAAAAAGGATTACTGCATACAATGCATAAGGTACCAGAAGTGGTTCTATAAAATGTGTACAAACCGTCAAGATCTTTGCCGAAAATGTGATAAAATTTTACGAAAAGAGTAGGACTGAAATTATACTTCAAATTCTGTTTATTCAAAATTTATTCACTGCTTTTCCTTGATATAATTGCATCTTTACAAATTTCTATGCGTTTTTCATGATTAACTACATGATTTTTTTTTTTTTTTTTTTTTTTTTTTTTGCTATTTTAACTTAAATTTTTCTTTCTTGTATTGGATGACCATCTCTCCTCAGCTTGAAGGAGAGATGACCATCTGCCACTTTAATTTCAATTTTGTTTCCCGCTTTTTGTTCTCGATATTTAATTAATTTTTGTCCAAAATATGATGAGTATATGTATAAGAATTTCAAATAGGCATAATTATTTCTTGTATTTGCATTCTAAGAATTTTTATTTCAATCTTTAAAAATATGGTCATCTACCCTCGTCGTATCCCTCTAACTGAAAACGAACAAAATTTACTGTATCGGGCTAAAAGCTTAAATCCGGATTTCTTTTGCAAATTGAAAAATCGCCACAAAATAAAAAAAAGGCTAAAAATTAAAAAATCATAGGGGACAAAATCGCAAATGTAAAAAAAAAAAAAAAAAAAAAAAAAAAAAAAAAAAAAAAAAAAAAAAAAAAAAAAATCCGACCAAGTTTCCTGTAGGAGACGGCAAAATAGTTGCCCTTCTCGGTACGGAAAATTTTCCGACCCAGCTCAGAATAAAACCCGAAAAATGCTATTTTAGTTACTATTTCCTTTTTTTTTACGGATTTTATTCCGAGCTGGGTCGGAAATTTTTCCTTACCGAGAAGGGCAGCTATTTTTCCGTCTAATACAGGAAACTTGGTCGGATTTCTATTTTTTTTTCTTAGTGTACTTAAAATCGCATATAACTCGATAATTAAGGAAGACAAAATATACTATATTAGGCTAAAAGTTTGGAATTGGATTCGTTTGACGAATGTCAAAAAATCGCATCAAAGCTCGAAAAAAGACTAAACATCGGATTAAACTTTCCTAAAAAATCACACAGAATAAAATTTAATTTAGTGGGCTAAACATTGTAATCGGAATTATTTCAGGAATGTCGCAAACTCGCCGTGGAACTCGAAAAAATGATATCAGTTGCATTGAAAATTACATTAAAAATCACTAAAAAATATCAAATATAGAGAGGAACAAAACGTACTACATTAGGCCGACAGTTTGTAACTGACTCGTATTCATAACTGCCACAAAATCGCTGCCTAACGCGAAAAAAATACTAAAAATCCCATTAATCAAAAAAAAAAAGTCAAAATATACTATGTTGGCTAAATATTAGACACAGAACTCTTTTTTACGAATGTCAAAATCTCCCCACCAAACGGGAGAAAACGCTAAACATCGCATTAAAAATCGATAAAAATTAAATAAAAACAAAGGACAAAATACACTACTTATGTCAAACAATCACTGTTTAATGTGAAATTTCGCTAAATATCGCATTGAAAATATCACTAAAATCGCTAAAAATTCAAAAGTAGCTGAGGAAAAAATGTACTGTGTAAGTGTAAACGTTTGAAATCTAATTTATTTTTACGATATAAATATAACATACCCTCAAAACGAAAAAAAGAAAAAGAAAAAAAAAAAGAAAAAAAAAACTTGCCATCGCACTAAAAAACGCTAAAATTAAAAAAACGCAAAGGACATTATTTTCTGTAATACTATAGAACATTTTAATCGAAATCCTTTCGCAAATGTCAAAAAATCGCGGTTTAACTTGAAAAATCGTTAAAAATCGCATTGGAAATCATATTAAAATAAATAAAAATTTAAAAATCGCGGAAGACAAAATGTACTTCATTCGCCTAAAAACTCGAAACCAGATTCAATATTTTAAGGTACCTCTTCACTGAAACTCCCAGAACTCGAAATCCCATGTTAACCTACGGGAAAATTTTCAAGCGCGATTACTCAATACCTAATATAATTATTAAAATACCATTTACACCATCAGAAAGTAGATGTGAGCTGCCGATGATGTGCGTTTTTAAAAATTGTCTACGTAAATTTTAAGTATGTTTAAGAAGATGATGAGCTTTAATCAAAAGGGAATTTCAAAGTCTATAGGGATTTTTATATACTTAAAATTTACGGAGATAATTTTTAAAAACGCACATCATCGGCATCTGATTTCTACTTTCTGATGGTGAAAACGATATTTTAATAATTATATTAGGTAATGCGTCATCGCGCTTGAAAATTTCCCCATAGGATAACATGGGATTTTGCGATCGGGGAGTTTCAGTGCAGCGGAGCCTTAATGTTGAAATATCACCGCAAAACGTCAAAAAACGCAAAAAATCGTATAAAAATTAAATTAGAAAAGCTTATATAAAAAATTTAAAATCGGGCTTCAAGTTGCATGATTACCAGGTACGTCTAGTCAAATCTTTTGCCTCTGCGTGCAGCAGCAACTTGAGAACAAACACTACGCATACAAATACTCAGACACACAAACTTCTTTTCTTATTATTATAGATAAAAATAAAAGGTACAAATAATCACAGATATTCAGCACATTTTGACGCATTGTTAATATTTGTACTTAATTATACTCTGCTTAAAATATTTCGGTAAAAACATATTAACCTTTTTTATCGTCATATTCCTTTTATAATAATGCTGAATATCTTAATTTTATCGATTAAAATAAGCTTACTTATATAGATAATTTGTAAAATTTATCTTATTGTAAAATAACTGGTGTTTGTTTTTATTAATTTTGCTATGTTCAAATTTTTTAAACAAAGTAAAAGAGAAAAAGCAAATAAAATGACGACCAATCCGTTTACGTGGACAGTAATATTCTTATTTGAAATAATTCTGCGTAAAATATATAGTTTAAATCACATTATTATTTTTTACTAATCCTATTTGTTTATTAATATACCTATATTAATTTTCTATATAAGTAAAACATTTTTTTTTACCAGTCTGTTTACTGCGCATTTAAAAGTTTAAAAAAATAAAGAAAATCACTAAAACATTCTACGAATTTTAAATGTAAACGTCCACTTTAGACAGTTTCCACTTAAAATATGAAGTTTGAAAAATATATCTATTTTCAATTCATATTTCATGGAAAATGCATTGAATATATTATTATTGTAATTTAAAATAATTAAAATAACAAAATAATATACAGAGAAATTTTTCGGTCGACTTTTTTTAGTAATTTGCTTTTAATTAAATAAAAAAACATTTTCGACTCAACGCATTTAATGCTTACTTAATTATGCTCAAAAAATATTATTTTTCAATGAAGTATTATCATTACCCTTTCCTTACATAACAAATATTTAACGCATCATAAATACTTTAGTTATTTTACTTATAAATATATTTAGTTTTCCCTTATAGTTATACTTCCACTTATACAATAAAAAAAATTACTTTCCTTTTAAACAACATACATTAAAACTATTATTAACAGACATTTTTAAACGGCTTTTAACGTTAATGCTTTGGAAAGATAACCGATATACTGAAGCTTTCAAAATGAAGAACAAATATGATTTTTCTATTAGTTTACTTAAAAAAATATAATGAAAACTATTCTCCCACTTAAAAACACTTTCTAATTAAGCATATAAAAAACATCTGCGTTATCCAATATCTTAAAGCTTAATTGTTTAAAAGATATTTTTTTTAAGTAAAAGAAATTCTCTTCGAAACTGCAGTTTTCAATGTTTAGTATGTTAGATTATTAAAATTCACAAAACATCCCAGTTTTCATTAAGATTTAAAATAAACTAATTAAAAAGCACTGTTAATTAAAAAATCTGTCGTTAAAGCAAAAAAGTGCATTTTTTAAAAAAGTGGATGAAAACCAGCATTTAGAAAGAGTGGCTTTTGCGAAAGAATTTGATTTAACAGTTTCAACTTTAAACACGCTAATTTATAAGAGCAAGGTCATTGACGAAAGCCATCATCAAAGTGGATTTAGTGTTTCAAAAAATCTTCAAGTCCAAAGCGAAAAATTCGCTGATGTTGAAAAATTGCTTTTACAGTGGTTTAATTACTGCCGTAGTGTAAAAATTCGAATCAACGGGCCTTTGCTTATGGAGAAAGCACAATAAATTTCGAAGAAGCTGAATGTGGAATGCGATGCATCATTTTCTTCAGAATGTCTTCAGAAATTTAAATTAAGACATGACATAACATGCAAAACTATAAGTGAACTATAAGAGGAGTTTTCTTCTAACAATCGATGAAATTATCGCAAATGAGGAAAATGGCAGTGAAGAAGAGGATAACTGCACTGAAAAGCCACTGCAAGTTTTCAACAAGCTTTGGCGGGTTTTAACATCATTCAAGAATACCTCATGAGCAGTGATTTGAACGATAATGTTAAGATGGCACTTTTAAAAGTGAACAATGAACTTTTTTCTATGCATTCCAAAAATTCCGTAAACCTAAAATAACAAAATATTTTGTACATGGTAAATCAATATGAATAGTAGTAAGTTGTAAATTATATTCGGAATAAGAAGTTTAGTATTACATACCTCATGTATTTAATTTATCTCTGATTTTTCATTGTTGGTAATAACGAAAATGTACGTCTCTTTTTTTTTCGTTTGTACGTTTTTCATTTATATGTTTTTTTCTTGGTCCCATGAAAAACTTATAAACTGTTCTTAACTGCTATATCTTACACGTACTTTTATTTCCGATACTTCCTGCTGATAAAAATATTATTACCTGTTAATAAGGAATTATAGAATATAGGATGCGGGTCTTTATGCCACCAAGCAATTTGTTAGAACCATTTCCAAATAGTAAAAATTTCCGCCTTATTTAAGAATATTATTAGTAATTAGTAATAATTTTCTGCGATTAAATAAGAGTATGATTACTATACATAAATATTGACACCTTTGCTTCTAAAAGAAGGAAATATGTTCTTTCTCATTTCTACTCAACTAATTAAAAAATCACAAAATTTCCAAAAATCCGAAAAGTTAGTACAAATTTCCGCCTTATTTAATAACATCATTAGTAATTAATAATAAATTTCGGAGATTAAAAAAGACAATGATTACTATACATAAATATTAAAAACTTTGCTCCTAAAAGAATGAAACATGTTATTTACTATTTCTACTAAAATAATTAAAAACATTGGTTAATTGAAAATAATAACTTGCACATACTTTTATTTTCGATGCGCCCTACTGATAAAAATATTGTTACCAGTTAATAAGGAAATACAAAATATCAAAATATAGGAAGCTAGTCTTTATGACAGCCGGCAGTTTTTTTCTGGATTCTTAAAATGTTATTAGCTGCAAATACATTCAAGAAGGGGTCAGGTTACCTTTGAACCAATAAAGTACATGGAAAAGTGACCTCTGTAAGAATTGCAGTCATTCTTTAGCTAATTAACTTTTAATAATAAAATTCAAAACGCGTGTTAGGGACGATTTATTTTATCAATTAAAGTTGTTAGAAATGGTATACACATATATAGTTTTTTTTTTAATTTATTTTTAAAGATAATACAATTTTTACGAAAGAATTATTCTTGCATGCATTGCGCGCATGATTTTTCCCATTTGAATGGCTGAAACAAGCCAAAATTCTTTTAATGAGTACAGATATAAAGTTTTTTCAAAATGACCTACAATGGAAAAAATAGAACTTGTAGATCCCGAGAAAAAAAAAAAAAAAATTAGAGTAATTCGAAATATCGAGATTTTTTTTATACAAAAGTATCCGTGAATTCTAAACTTCTAACTTGAGAAACATAATAATAGGTCATTTTGTGCTTCTGTACGTTTAATACATCCACCAGAAATTTCGTGAAATTCTAGGCAACCGTTTTTCAGAAATCGTGCGCGCAATGATCAAAATCGCTGTTTTGAGAAAATTGGCTTTAAATATTGAAAAACCCGTTGATCATATAGCAAAAGCTCAAAGTGTTTTAGACATAACTTCTCCTCTAATGCGATTTTTTGTATGGGGTTTGCTTTTAAATGTTCCCAAAGAATCATATTTAATTATAAGCTATTAAAAAAAAATTCGTTTTTTGGACGCTTCAAAGGTTACCCGACCCGGTCTCAGGACTCTTAAAATTTGAAAAAAATGAAAAAAAGGACCATTTTGAACTTTTAATATCATAAAATGTATTTGATATTAAGAAATAATTTTAAATGGTAATGAAAGATACAAGTATGTTCTTTCATTTGAAATATTTGAAAAATTGCATTATGCAGAATCAGCCTTTACAGGGGGCTCTAAACTGTCATACATTTGACGAGCAGAAAATCGGCATAACAGCTTATGCGCACGATTACAAAATAAATTTTGCAACTAGAATGAAACTTTTAGTGCCTACTTATACCTCAGATTATAATAATTACACTGAACCTAAAAAAAATTGTATTTAAAGCATTTTTATATATTTAATGCAAAGTTGTATTTATCTAATGCAAAATTTAGAACATTTCAACAATATAAATCCATAAAAAAGTTTTCTTTTTACAATAAAAAGGAAATTTTAGGTTCAGTGTATACAGACTAATACGAAATATATGTTTTGAAAATTTCATGAAAAAATATTCAAAAGTTTTTGAGATATCGTGCGAGTTATGCCCAAAAGCGCCATTTGGAGAAAAATGACTTCAAAGTTTTGGAAACACAGCTTCAGCTATTGAACGAGTATAATTGTAAATGCCATAACTTCCGGTATAATGAGAATTTTAAGATAACAATTATATCAAAATGTTCAGAAAACATAGAAGTTTAATATCTAAAAAAATTAAAATTTCGAAAATTTTAGAGCTTTAATTGTCCTGAGACCCCTTAAAGCATAGGCAATAGGTAGCTTTCTATTAAAACTGGAACCTACCACATATGGATTTCAATTGTAATTGTTAAATGATGGGAAACACACCTTTTTACATTACAAAAAAACTATTATAAAAGCAGTATTAAAGGTATGTTGTAATAATTAAGGCCTTTATGTTGTAATATCGATACAAAACAAATAAGGTGTTGCTATCCAACGTACTATTTATTCACAAATTAAAAGATGTAACAAACTTACGAATAACATAAATCTCCATGTTTCGGTTTCATCTTTAAAAACTTCGTCAGGAGAAAAATTTTCTAAAATATAAATCGAAAAAAACTCTTTACATTCTACATTTCAAATCAATTCAAAATATAAATCAGTCTAACGCAAACTTCTTAAATCCCAAATAAACAGCTCAGTGGCGCCATCTTTTATCCAAAGAAAACAACAAAGAAAGAAGGGCTTTACAAAAATTGAAATTTTCAACGGCTTTTCAAAATAGAAAACCAGAATTTAGGAAAGTGAAAGGAAACATTATCATTAAAAACTTTTTGGTTCCTTAAGCGGATTTCTGAAGATTCACGAATAATAGCATTGAACGGAACAACTTGCTTGGAAATAACTTTAGTATGGTGATGCATGGACAGCATGTAGAAAGATGAAAAAAGGATTTCTTTCTCTGGGGAGTATGGAATTCCCTTTAAATTTACTGATGGGACAATGTCTTCGTATATAGATATGACTAAACGTCGATTTTTGAAAGATTGAAAGAACACAAAAATGATTTGAAGTTTCGTAATTTTTACATCACTCTCAAGAAGCTTCCATAAAGGACATATTTCATTTATGGACGTTGACCATGCTAAAGTTATCTCCAAACAAGTTGTTCCGTTAAATGCTATTATTCGTGAATCTTTAAAAATTCATTTAAGGAACCAAGAAGTATGTAATGATTATGTTTCCTTTCACATTCTTGAAATCTGGCTTTCTATTTTGAAAGTAGTTGAAAATTTCCATTTTTTTACAGTCCTTCTTTCTTCGCTGTTTTCTTTGGATAAAAGATGGCGTCACTGAGCTGTTTATTTGGGATTTAAGAAGTTTCCGTTAGACCGCTTTGTATTTTGAGCTGATTTGAAATGTAGCATGTAAAGAGTTTTTCTCAATATATTTTAGAAAAATTTTCTGTTGACGAAGGTTTTAAAGATTAAACCGAAACGTAGAGATTTATGTTATTCATATGGTTTTTACATCTTTTAATTTATGAATAAATAGTACGTTTGATAGCAACACTTTATTTGTTTTGTATAGGTATGTTTGTTTTATGCGGATTTTCAGAAATAAAAATTATAAAAATTTGCATAAGTTAAAAGATTTCAACTGTATGAGGTTTTGCTTCAAAAGCGGTCATAAAAGAATTTTCGGAAAACAAAAATGTGCCAAATTAAATTCTTAAAACGAAACACAATATTTCAGCTTGATTCAAACATAAAATATAGAATATGAACTTTAAAAAGTTCACTTTTTTAATTAACACGTTCACGCCGGCGCGGTGGGTTACACTCGACTTTCTCAGAGTTTTCAAGTCTCCGGCTTTTTGCACACCACTATTATTTTAGAGAAAATGTTGTTCATTTAAATCGCCCAATTGTTCTAATTAAATAAAACGATATTTTCTGTCTTAAAATACTGGTATCCAAACAGCCGTAGACTTTGCACCTCTGAGACAGTCGAGTGTGACACACCGCGCCGGCGTGAACGTGTTAAAAGGCGACTAATTAATAAAAGAGATGTTAAAAGTTTTAAATATACTTTTTATTTAAAATTTCTTAGTACTTTCGGGGTGTATTTTCCCAAGCCCATTTTCAGAGAAAATTTTAATCAATAGTTGCTGTTTATTTATACAAATACGTCATTTCGTACGTCACATACATTCACTGCTACTTCTTCTTTCAACTCTAATAACTATTGGCTCTCATCTTTCAAAACGAAGTGATGTATTTGAATAAATAAACAGCAATTAGTTATTAAAATATTCTAAGATGTTGACCCCGGAAATACACCCGAAAGTAGTAAGAAAATTTAAATAAAATGTAAATTTTTAACTGGTAACATCTCTTTTACTATTTTAGTCGCCTTTTAAGCAAAAAAGTGAGTTTTTAAAACTTCATATTGTATATTTTATGCTTGAATCAATCTGAAATATTGCGTATTTTTGTTTTCCAAAAATTCTTTTATGATCTCTTTTTAAAGCAAAATCTCATACAGTTGAATGCTTTTATCTTTTGCAATTTTTTATAATTTTTATTTCTGACGGTTCACATAAAACAAATGTGCTTTTAGTACTTCTTTTAAAATAGTTTTTTGTAAAGTAATAAGATGTGTTTACAACCATTTAACAATTAAAATTGAAATTTATATGTGGTATGTTCCAGTTTCAAAAGAAAGCTATTTATTGCTTATAGTTTAACATTAATATATTTGCAACTAATAACAATCTAAGAATCCAGTTCCATCATATTTCATATTCATATATCATTACTTAAGATATAAGATATTGTACATTTTATGCAAAAGTGTTCTTTTATGTACTGCTTATACTTTTAAAGTTGCGTGTTTTCGAAATACGAAACTTACATTGGACATTTAAAAAAAAAAAAAAAGAAATCGAAGGCGATTGAACATACTTTAGAGTTTTAAAATTAATTAGCGAGAAGTAATTACAATGGCAATTTATTATCTGCTACATTAATTAATTACATAACTCCCTATATGATTCAAAAACATTAACGGCCTTCCTAATTACAAAACATTCGGACATTTTAAATTCATCCTTCTTAAATATTTTAGCAATGCAAATTTTTTATGACCAGATTATCACAGGGGAGACGACTTCACGGGGGGGAAATTGGCAATCGGGCATATTTCTACAACAAAATTTAAAAAGTTTGTTTCTCCTATTTAATCACTATGAACAATTAATACAAAAATAACATTTCAAAATTAGTGGTGGTACTTACCCCTGTCGTCCCCGTTAAGTCGGAGTCTATGGACTTTCAAACTTGATGAATCTTAATTTTACTGGAAAAATGCAATTCTATAATAATTTTATTTTGCCCTTTGGTAAATATCTACAATGAAGTTTATTTGGTTTATTTAGCTGGAATATATTCAGCAACAATTTCTTCGAACAAAACTAAATATTAAGACATATCTGAGACATATATTAAGACATATATTAAGACATGTAAATGTCATGTCAAAAAATCATAATGACATAACTCCTTATTCCACTCAAACTATTGATGGGCGGAGTGAATGATTTTACTATTCAAGTGAAGCATTCGTTCATGCGCAAAAGCACTTCTGCAAACCTTTCTTTATATATTTTTTAATTAAATTTTTTCCACAAATTTTGTATCGAAAAAAAAAATTGTTATTTTAATTAGAATTAATTTAAGAACCCCACAGAAGTATAAAAATTCTTCTTTTTCTTCAAAATTTCTGAATATTATTGATTAAAAAGATAACGAAGGTTGGCAATTATGATTTTCTTTCTTTGTTTTTTTTAAACTGAATTTCTGGTAATATCAGATTAAATATATGTACAAAAGTCAGAAACTATGTTTTTGGTAATGCCCGATTGATTCATTCGATAGTAAAATCATTCATTCCGGCCATCAATAACTCAAACATATTCACGGAATTCCTCGTTGTAAACGTTTTGACTTTCATAAGTATTAAATCACTCCATGCAATGAAAAATATTTGTTTTATTTTATTTATATGGCAGTACTTACAAAACGTATTATTCTTATTCGAATTCTCTTATACTAAAGCCATAAAAAAGTCTCTTTTATGATGTTGTTCTCAAATATGTTTATTAGTATGTTAATTTTAGTAACTGGTTGCGAAAAATTGTATAAATTATTCATTATTTCGACAAATCGCTGAAATCGGAAATTTTGAAATAAGAATTTTGTTTTATAATATAGATAAATGTGTCTCATTAAATAAAGCATAAAATACTATTCTTTATTTCTGGTATAAACTCGAAATTTCTAAATAAAAATAGAGGCTAAACTTTCAATTCTGATGCAAAAAGTCTATATACCATAATGAGAAAATTGATTAACGCCTTAACGGTCGCAATTAATTACGGTTTAAATTTCAAATTGCTTATTGGCCCCACTTAAAAAAAATAAATATTCACCTTATTTATAATGACAGGTAAAAGTGTTTCCTCTGTGCATCATAATTGATAGTGAGAGGGCGCTGCAAGCGCTCTGGACTGAAAGGGGCGCGGGCGAGAATTCCCCGCCAGATGAGTATATGAAGTTGAGTAAGATGTGTTCTTAAGACGTAAGCGCAGTGTATCAACCGCTGCCAGTCCTTTTGGAATATTTTTTGTAAATAATAAATGTTTCCGTTATTTTTTGTAAATGTGGACAATCCATCGATTACGCAACACACTTCATTTAGTATTTTTAAGTATTTTCTACAGTCCATTTTGAAGCTATCACCGACAGATACCATAATAAAGCCAATAGCACTATTTTATAAAACTGGTCGGAATCAAACAATCTGAATAAAAGACACAGCTAGTGACTATCACGGGAGAGAGAATTAAGGTGTTAATATACTATAAAAAATTATGCGGAAACGTTTTTTCAAATTAGTGCTAGAAAAAAAAAATGTTTTTATAAATGCTTCTTAAAATTTCGAAAATATATTGGATTCTGACATTTGTAAAGATAAGAATGGTTTTCAGAATTGTGGGTATCTCGGAAGAGCTTATTGTGTATTTCGTACGTGGTTAAATTATAATTTCCATTATTAAGAAATATTTTGATTTGTTTACAGTGTAATAACATCTACTTTATTAAAAACTCGTATTTACAAAATATTTCCTTTCATTTTACTAATTATGTGATTATAATAATTAACATCGTTGTTAATATGATATTTTTTAAATAAGAAAAAAGATAAAGGGATAATTAGGTATAATATTGTTATGATTTTGTTATGAAAAAATTAGCATTTGTTTAAAAAGTGCATAGGAATAGTTTTTTATATGACTTTTAACTGTTAGTTAGATAAAATATGCAAAAATAAAATACGCAAATATTATACATAAAATTTGCATGATGCATGAATTTGCATAAGATCTGCAATTCTTATCTGAAATGAAAATATAGATAAGAATAAATGTATTTTCTGAAAATTTTAATGTATTGAAATTATATTAAATTGATGTTTTTTATATGAAGCGCTCATATCCCCATAGTAATGCTTATATATGTTTTACTTGTCAGAATATTATTTTATTTGAAAAATGCTTAGGAATTTAAACGAAGCATTTTTAACAATATATGTGGCCAGTTTTCTTTATATTGTATTTTGAAACAGAATATTCTTGCTGCATTCCTGTTATTTACTTTCATTAACCCTAGAAAGCTCCTCGGGTCTTTTTAGACCCATACACATGTTTAAGCTTGTGTTACTAAAAAACTACTCATAAGAATTTTTTGAAATACAATGACTTTTCCTGATTTATTTTTAACTAACACATACTAAAATTTTAAATTAATGCGACTTTTAGTTTTAACACAACAAAAACACACCTTAATCTGTCCCTAGGGTCTTTTTTGTCCAAGCATACAAATACATTCACATAGTTTTTTGAAAACGCTGATATTGTTTTATTTCTGCTGTACAGCTGTAAAAAAGGTAAGGGGTAAAAAAGGGGTAGAATTATCGGGGAGGGAATGAAGTTATGGGACATCTGGAACTGGACAAATCATAGCGGAAATTCACTTTGTTTGTTGTTTTTCTCTCAGCTAGAAGTAAAAAGTTCACCTTTTAGAATCAGTTCGAATATTTATTTGAGAAGAACGTTAGTGCATTTTTTGTTCGGTACATGAAAGTTTTATTTTGCTTTCATGGAAGGCTATACAGATGATGAAAATTTGTCTAACGTGGAAGAAGCTGTTTTGGAAGAAGAGGATCATATATGTATTGATAATTATTCTTCATCAGATGAAGAAATAGATACTATACATAAAGTACCTGAGATAATGAAATCTAGAGATGAAAAAATAATGTGGCATGCAAAGCCATATCCAAGTGCTGGTCGATTCGAAAGCAGTAATATTTTGAAACTAAACCCTGGGCCAACTCAGTTTTCAACAGCACGAATAGAAGACGAATATAGCGCTTTTGAACTGCGTTTTCCCCATAATTTGAAAACAATGATCATAAATTATACGAATTTAGAGGGAAAACGTGTATATGGAGAAAATTGGACCTTATCTAAATATAGTAGATTTGGATGCATACATAGGCCTTTTAGTGCTCGCAGGTGTATACAAATCAAACAACGAATCAACAACAAGTCCATGGGATTAATTCAAGGGAAGACATTTGCTTAAAGCTACAGTGTCTCTAAAGAAATTTAAAATAATATCAAGGGTAATACGATTTGATGACCGTGAAACTCGACAACGAAGGAGATCAAATGACAAATTTGCCGCAATTCGATAATTATGGGATAAATGGGTAGATATTTTATCCAATCTTTTCAATACAGAAGTATATGTAACGGTGGACGAACAAATTATTGCTTTTAGAGATAAGTGTCCTTTTAGGCAGTACATGCCTAGCAAACCTGCTAAATATGGTATAAAATTCTGGATTTTGTGCGATAATGACACTTGCTACGCATGGAATATCCAGCCATATTTAGGAAAACTACCAGGAAATGCGCCCGAAAGAAACCAAGGATTGAGAGTAGTTTTGGACTTGTCATATGGTTTACGAGGGCATAACATAACTTGTGAAAATTTCTTTACATCTTATAATTTGGGTCAAATGTTGCTAAAAAGAAATATAACAAAGATTGGTACAATAAGAAAAAATAAATCATCTATTCCTGTAGAAATTTTAGAAACAAAAGGAAAAGAAAGATACAGTTCAACATTCGCGTTTACTAAAGATACAACGCTTGTGTCTTACATTCCAAAAAAAAATGTGTTGTTCTTCAAAGTACATTGCATAAGAATGAAAAAATTGAAAAATTTGAAAAAAATCAAAGAAAACCAGAGATCACCATTGATTATAATAAAACTAAGGGAGCAGTTGATACGTTGCACAAAATGGTAGCTATTTACACACATAAAGGAAGACAAACCGTTGGCCATTTGTTGTATTTTGTAATATTTTAGACATATCTGCATATAACGCTTTTGTACTTTATTGCAAAATAAATAAATCATGGAAGAAAGACTGCCCTTATAGATGAAGAATTGTTTTTTGAAAACGTGGGTGAAAAACTTGGAAAAAAGCATATGGAGACCAGAGAAAATCTTCCAAGAGGGCAAGGAGCAAAACAGATCGTTCAAAGTGCAAAGCGAGTCCGCAGAGAAATTGCTAGTACTTCAGCTGAATTGGAAATTGCTAAGAAGCAAGGAAGGTGTCACCTATGCGAAAAAACGGACAATAAATGTACATTTAAGTGCGTAACATGCCACTGCTTTACTGCATTTGAATACAGTTTGCTATAACTGTTATACGGGATAATTAATTTAAATATTTGAATGATTCATTTGTGTTTTTTGGATGTACCTGTAAACAAGATTTTATAAGTACTTTTTACTTTTATTTCATCTTTGTACTGTCATAATTTATTTTTTTGTTTAGTATTCGTCAACTGTTATATAAATTTATTACTTGTAGATTGCTAAATTTAAGCGCGAAACATGCATGGGTCTTTTTAGACCCGAGGGACTAATTCGTAGGTACGGAACGAGGAGCGTTCAAGGTTTATAGATCCAGCAATAAATATTCAGTGTTTAATTAAATTACATTTTTTGTACATTGTACCTTTTAAACCTTTCCTTGTGTACATTTTGTACCTTTGAAATATTTAACTTGCATTTTTTTTACAAATATGTCTTTTATTATATTAAATAGCTTATAGATTAATAAGTATTTCAATAAAAATAAACAATCAAGTATTTTTTAAATATTTTTTGAAAACACAGTTCCAACATTTTAATTAAAAAAATTAAAACTAGTTTTAGAAAGAAATCCCTAGGACTATTATCATAAAACACTGAAAATATAAATGGAACTAAACAGCTAGTACACTTTGATGAAATTAAAAATCAGGAAAAGCAAATTTTATTTCAAGTGTTGAATTAATTAATTAAAAAGTGATGAGAAATTAAAATTATTCATAAATTTAACATATTATTATTATGTTATGAACAAAATATGTTATCGATTTTAGGCAGTACATGAAAGTGTTCTTTACATGAATAAAATCGCAAATGTAATTTATAAACTTGCGTTTCTCTCCTTTCTTTGATGAAAATTAATTTCTCCTTTGAAATATTTCAATCACGCGCCAACATTTTATTTTTATATTTTTGTACTCAGAAATTTTATACTTTTGAAATTTATTGCAAAATATTTGAAAGACTGATTGAAGTTGCGTATATGTAGTATAATAATATTAGCTTTTTTAGTTTTTCAATTAAACAAAAAAAAAATTCTTCATTTAATGTCACTGTTAAATAAATAATATTCTATATATTCTATTTTCTATAGAAATGTAAATTTGGAAAAAAATATATACTTCGATAAATAATTAAACGTAAAAAAGTAGTTTTATAGCTCAGTAATTAATTTTGCTTTTCAATTTTTTAATTAAATTAGTCTTGAATATAGTAAATATACAATTCTTTACATTTCTCAGACATTTTGTGCAATTTTTTCAGCAAAAGAAAAAAAAAATACTAATGTTTAAATTGTGGAGTATACAGGGTGATTAAAAAATTATCATTCAAATTTCTTGGGGAGGTAGAGAATACGTCAGGAAACCGATTTTACATAGGAAAGTATGTCCGAAAATGTACGCATGAGTATGTAGAGGGCGCTGTGTATACCCAAACTTCCACATTGCGTCTCAGTTATTGTTTTGACTTTCCTAAAGCTAGTATTATTTCTTCTCCAATTTCCACTTCTCATTTGGGCTTCCTCGAAGCCTTTTACAGATTTAAAAACTCCAAAAATCTCGTTAAGAACGCTTAAGAATTCTGGTGTGAAACAAAAATTAAAAAATTCATAAACGAAGAAAGTTAAAAACAAAGAATAAAATAAACTAATAAAAAATAAATAAAATAAAAATGAAAACAAAAAGTGAATAATATCCCCCCCCCCCAAAAAAAAATAAATAAATAAAAATAAATAAATAAATAAAATAAAACAAAAAATAATAAAGGTTAAAAGAACCGGAAAGAACAAAATTAAACGAGAAGTTTCCAGGCGTCAGCTAATGAAGGCGTTGAATAAAGGTCATTAACGAGGTTTTTGGAGTTTTTAAAGATGTAAAAAGCTTCGTGCAAGCCCAAAGTGGAAATAGGAGAAGAAATAATACTAGCTTTAGGAAAGTCAAAATAATGATTGGGACGCAATAGAAGGTTGGGTACACACTGCGCTACATACGCACACGTGCATTTGCGGACATACTTTCCTATGTAAAATCGGTTTCCTGAAATATTCCCTATCTCCCCACAAAATTTGAATGTTAAGTTTTAAATCACCCTGTATAAACTGAGCTCCTTCCCAAAGATTTTATTTTCAGAAATAACACAGACTCGATGAGAATAGAAAACTACAACAAGAAAGAAATTTCATATGTCAATCATAGATTATGAAACACTTTCCAACACTAAAAGAATACTTTAACAAAAATTTACGTTTAATATGTTAAAGAACACACCTAAAACAACATTTTAGACTAAACATTTTTAAATTAAATTTGTCTTGAATATAATAAATATAGATTTCTTTATATTTCCGAGATATTTTGTGCAATTTTTCTAGTAAAAAGAAAACCCAGTGTTTAAATTATTGAGTATATAAACTGCGTTCCTTTCCAAAGATTTTATTCCCAGAAATTAGACGGACTCGATGAGAACAGAAAACTACAAGAAAGAAATTCATGGGTCAAGCATAAATTATGAAACAGTTTCGAACACTTGAAGAATACTTTAACAAAATTTTTTCGTTTAATAAGTTAAAGAAGATACCTAAGAAAACATTTTAGATTTAAATATTTTTTAATTAAATTTGTTTGAATATAGTAAATATACATTTCTGAGACATTTTGTTCAATTTTGTCAGTAAAAAGAAACCGTAATCTGTAAATAATTGAGCATGTAAGTGAGTTCCTCCCCAAACATTTTATTTCCAGAAATAACACGGAGTCGATGGGAACAGAAAACTACAATAAGACAGAAACTTCATGTGTCAAGCATATATTATAAAACACTTTCCAACACTTCCCAACACTTCAAGAATACTTTAATAAACTTTTTTCGAAGGTGTCTCAGGACTCTTAAAGCTCCAAAATTTTCGAAATTTTAATTTTTTTAGATGTTAAACTCCTGTTTTCTCTGATCATTTTGATATAATTCTTTCCTTGAAAATCCCATTAAAACAGAAGTTATGGTTTTTAGAATTATACCCGCTCAATAGCTGAAGCAGCATTTCTGAAACTTTGAAGACATTTTTCGCCAATTGACGTTTTGGCTCATAACGCGCGGTATATCTCAACCACTTCTGAATATTTTTTCATGAAATTTTCAAAACATATAATTTATGTTAGTCTATATAAACAGAACCTAAAATTCCCTTTTTATTGTACAAAAAAAAAAAAAAAAATAGTTTTTTTATGTGTCTGTTGAAATTTTCAAAATTTTGTATTAGCTAAATACAACTTTGTATTAACTAAATACAACTTTGTATTATAAATATAAAAATGTTTTAAATAAATATTTATTTCGGTTCAGGGTAATTACTATAAACTGAAGTATAATTGTGCACAAAAAATTGTAATCTAATTGCAAAATTTATTTTGTAATCCTGCGCGGGAGCTGTTCTACAAATTATCTCCTCGTCAAATGTGTGATACTTAGGAGCCCCATGTAATTTCTAATTCTGCATCTTGCTATTTTTTACATACATGATATGAAAGAACATATTTATATATTTTATCCCCAATAAAAATTGTGTTTTAATATCATATATATTTTAAGATATTAAATGTTATATTCTTTTTCCTTAATTTTTTTTCAATTTTAAGAGTCCTGAGACCCCTTAAATAAGTTAAAGAAGATATGTCAGAAAATATTTTAGAAATCGTATAACACATTTAAAAACCAGATTACAACAATTACTGCACATAGTCGGAAAAGTACTCCATTTTTTTGTGCAGCTCTGTATATGATCTGTATATGATTTGTACATTTTCTACAAAGTATGCGAAAATCTTGTTCAGTTAGAAAACGCATAAACACAATTGAAAATTCACTTTTAGCAATTTCCATCAATAGACGGTAACGTACTTGAATACTTTTGTACAGCTTTATAATTATCTAAAGGTTTTCATACCCGACACAGATTAAGATGAAATTTAATTGAAGCAAAAACACGTTTAAATTATATCACACTTTTAGGAATTACTAAAGATAGGCATCCATTTATCCAGTTTTTTGCTTAGCCCTGCATATGATTATATTTATATGCTACAAACATATCTTGAAAATGCATAACTGAAATTAAAAAAACAAATTCAAACAATGCACACTCATTCTCCGTTATGCTTACAAATTCTTTTGTGTAGTTCTGTATATTTTCTAAAGCATTTATGTACACCACGTAGAATGTAAAAAGTTAGTTGAACTATATACGCATATCATAACAGAAAACACACTTGCAGAAATCATCCCTAATAAACAGTACTTCAGATAGAATATTGCATACGGAATCTTTTATGTGTCCCTGTAAATGAACGTAAAATGTGATGTCCATTACTGCGGGCATCTTGCAAGGAACATCATTAATGTTTACGAATTACACCATGTTTGAAATAGTGCAAACAATTAAAATACTTTTAAAAACAGTCCCCCCCCCGTATATTATTATATAACCGACTTTTTAAGTGCCCTGTAAATAAATTATAGATGCTTTACAACTTATATTCTTCCAAAAGCACGTTTTAGTGCACCTCAAAAGTTCATATCGATTTCATCATGCTTGTAACTGACAAAGAAGGTCTCCATACCGGCATACTCCAAAAATCTGAAAAAAAAATTACAGAATCTTCTACTCTTGAGGATAGATACGTTTCTAAAAAAAAATTCGGTGGAAACTCGATAGAGCACGCGTAAAAATATATTGATAATTTCGATATTTGGCGATTTATCACCGGTTGGCGATGAAACAAAATTTCAAAAAACACTTTTTTATGTTAAATATACTTTGAGATAAAAATGTTTCATATCGAACGTGTTTAAATAAATTTAATGCAAATAACTTTATTTTTGTCAGTTTTAGTTTGATTTAATTATAGTTTTGTCATTCATATATATATATAATGAATGTTAACTATAAAATTTTATGAATTAAAACAAAATTTAAATAAATTAAAAATGTTTCAATCTCAAAATTAAGCCCAAATGAGTAATGTGGATTCTATTTTGTTGCAATGGAAAAGAAGACTTCTTTGATGTCGAAATGAATACCTGCTAAATAACTTTTGCCTTAATTTTGGAATACGCTTAAAAATATAAAAATATTTTTATATATGAAATTGTTTTTAAAGTAATAAAATTAAATAGCAAGCAACATAAATATGTAATACGAAAAATGTATTTATTAAACTCTCTCATTGTTTATGTTTAAATTCATTAAATACTATTTACACGCATTCTAAAAATCAATTAACAAAAAAAAAATTCATATGCATTATAATGTTTTACTTTTGGAGAGGAAAAGTACTGCCAAACAGCGGGACTCTTTCGTCTTTTTGCGCCAAATACTCGAAAGTATTTTATTCGTAATCGTAAGTACAGAAAGTATTCGTAAGTACAGACTAGCTACTGAAATTCCACCGCTATATTTGACTGATCCTTTATTACATAAATAAGTAGTTTGATTAGAACTTTTTTTTTTTCAAAATATTCTGAGCATGAGACCTCATGAGCTAAAGAGAACTTCCTTGTGAGTACCATAATTAAAATACGCTGCAAACGATTTTTTTTCATAGACATAACATAACGGAATACTTTTGAGTTGTCCTGTACTAGTACTTTTTGTGCTACAGGTAAATTATTCTATAAGAACCATCTTTTAGTACACCCCAATAATGTATATATATTTCATTATGTTTAAAGTTGTTTAACACTATTAAAATACATTGAAAATAATTTTTCCCCACAGAATATAATGTAGCAGAATATTTTTGGGTGCCCTTGGGAAAGAACAATGAATACTACACACTTCATTTTCACTTTTGAACATGATATGATAAAACCTCAATGATATATATCCATTATGTGTCAATCCGAGTTAGAGCATGGACAATGGACATGGACATACCGACTCTCTAGCGTCCGCTTACGCCTTTCGCTTTTCTTCTCTTATTCTGACTCCCTAGCGCACTGGTTTCCAACTTTTTATCGGCCACGCCCCACCAAAGCATGAGTAAAATCACTATGCACCGCCCCCTAATCTGTAAATTATGCCGCTTATTATTTAACCCCTTAACCTACGATTTACTTTCAACAGCTCCACGGTTTGGCAAATCCATAGCTACCCCTAAAATTTAATGGAGATTTTTGACTTGTTTAATCATGTAATTTCGACGATTAAATTAAACTATATTTACTGTGAAATTTTAGTGGTAAGAAGAATTTACATTTGGCTCGATCATCGTACGCGGGCTATGCCCGTCATTGTAGGTTAAGGGGTTAATAACTTTAATTAAATTTAAAAAAATCAGAAAACCCGACTTCGTAAAAAGCGAAATAATTAATTATTTCTTATCAATGTGAAACTATTTTTTATATTACTTACCTATTTTTTTATTTACTTGTACTGATGATTTTTAAGTTGTGTTTAATTGTTAGTTCCTATCTATAAACACTGTTTTCAGGAGGCTTATAGATGTCTATGAAGGTTAGAGTTGCAGTAAAACTAGAGATCCTACTTACACAACTTCCAGGTTCTGTAATATTTAAACGGAGCATCGGACTGTAAAACAGTCTATGAAACATCGTCTTCATTTCGAAAGACCTATCCAATGATATGCCACTCAATAGGGTACGTACAAAAAATTCGTCCCTACTGCCATTTTGTATTTTACGGCCACCCTTTTGAATTTATAAAAACTAAACCTACCCTATAAAAATCGGACGGTTAAGACGAATCGATAGAGACTTCATTCATTAAAATCCATCCAGACGTTGGGATGTTTCGAGGTTATAAAGCCACATACCCAGATACGCATGAAACGCATAACCCTTCTTGCCTGTCGGTTAAAAATTGAACTCGATTCACACACTGAAAGCGTAACAAAGCATTAATATTAACAAATCATTTCACATTTTTAATTTATCAAAGATTATAATCTTATGTTACAAATGGGTTTTTAACATAATTTTATAAATGCAATGAGGTTATACATCTTCGCCTATGTGTCAAAAAGAGTTTTGTTGTGCTTTTCGAAATGACTTCGTTGTTAAAAGAAAAATGTATACGGTCAGCATTTTTATCTTCACAAAATCTTGAAGAGAGTCTTACATTTAACGTTAAACCTGATAGCATTCTCACATTTTATAATTCATTTTTGTCATTATTAACACTTTAAGAGCCACGTCAGTCACAGGTGACTGAGACTGAAATTTCCGTTTAGAACGCGTCATTCACCTGCGACTTACGGTCTAAAATATGATATAAAACTAAAAATATATATATTGTTTTAAGTAATTACTGAAAATGTATTTAAAATTCCCTTACCTTTTATTTATTACAGGATTATACTTTCATAAAAATTACTTAAAACATTGTAAATTTTCTAGCTTCAGTGTCAGTTACCGTTTCACTCAACGTGTTAAGAGTTAGTTGGGAAGCTTTGTACACTAAATGTTCTTTCTGTGGATAAAACAATACACAAGAAGCATTTCAAAATTCCCATCTTTATCAAAATTAAGTAGATATTATTGCCTTTCACAACATATTTTCTCTGTTTTCCCTTTCCCTATAACATTGTCTTCTGATTTTAAAATTCTAAATATGTATCTCATCATGCAAATTTATTTACTGTGCAGGATACCTGCACCAGAGCCATAATATTTACTATCTACCCATTTCCTATTCTAATGCTATTTAAAATTTATAAGTTCTATAAAGTTAGTAGTATCTCTTTTAGATATTTCATATATTTTTTAGGTTAAAATATGTTCAAGACAGTCAAATTTATGCATACTTTTAAATAGTTTCATGTGTAAAAGAATCTTAGAGTGACATATAGCACAGCAAATAAAAGTAGAAAGCTCTCTAAATAAATAATCGAAAGTGTTACCAAAATTTCCAAATACTGTCCTAGTAAAGCTATAGTAAGATTTAGTACTTAATTATTTCAAAATTTTTTCGACAATTGTTCTGGTGTTAAATATAATTTAAAGTTTTCATTGACAATATTTAAAAAATTCAATAAAAAGCTGATTTTTCATTTTTGCTTGTATTCTATTTAATTTTAGTCTGCAGCAGAACTTAAAAAAAAGACAGAAGAAACGGATAGCGAATGAGTGAGTAATAAATTTGGAATTGCACCCATAGAAAATCATATTGCCCCACGTAGTCCAGGCATTTTCTGAATGAGCATAGACAAAATTGTAATAGGCGCTTTTTACAGAGTTTTTTAATCAAGAACTACTGCTTAATTACATACTAAAAATCAGACAGCATCTGAGCGTGGGAACACTCCTATATCCGGATTTCAAAATGGCGGAGAGGATTTTCTGGAACTAAGGCAAAGAATATATATCGCTTATGGAAATATATTGCTTTATTTTGGCAACTTAACTTTGAAGTATAGTCAAAAACGTTAAATAGTTCACAAAAGTCTACTATCCCTTACAAATTATTGTTTAAGTTAATTTTTACAGAAATGTCGAAAAAAAAAATGTATCAATAATTTTCATCACTTTCAACATATTCATAGTTAGAAGTTAGGCAGTTGTTGTTACATCCATTGACTTGGCACACCCCACAAGCGGTAGAAAACGGCAATCCATTATTCTTGGATCCGCATCGTAAAGTAGCATTGTTTGTCTTGCAGCAACATCGAATCATATTATGTAGATAATGTGGACCTGGAGCCCTACCACGAAGAGATCGTATCGTATCCGAGTCGTAAAAATCTGGATATCGGAGTTGCATGTTTCCGACAAAACAAATCCGATACTCACTGTATGTGCTACCATGATATCATCGACGAAGCGTGTCGGATTTGAAGCTGAGAAATTAAAATTTCAGCGAAATCGGATTCTGGTTGACCATTAACAGACAAGCAAAAATTTTCATTCTCGCTGTAATTCTGCTATTTCATTATTAGTTATTGCATGTTCTGATTTCCTCACCTCTTGTTGTAGATGCGTATGATGATTTGATGATTTTAAAATATGTTGTTAGAGTAAAACCCTATTATTCCGGAGGAAATGTTTTCTTCAAATAGAGCTTAAGTTTTGAGAAATTGGGGCTCAAATTTCACCATACGTTCCAAATATCCATTGCTTTAGCATTTTACATGTACTGTTTGTGGCGTCGAGGTAACCTGCCCTTTAGCTGTACCTCAGGCGGCGGGTTCGATCCCTGCTTGTACCTTTTATCTTTTTTAAATAAATTTTAGATTTTTGACACGTTACAAATTTTACGTTGAATTATAAATTCAGCAGCTTTGAACTTTTTGATATTTTCCTAATAAACTACATTTAAAAAAAAAAAAAAAATTATGAATATTTATATTTTTTCCGCAATTTCTAAACTAAAATTTCTATTGATGGAAATCTAAACTAATTTATGTCTAGATTTTTTTTTATTTATTATTCAGCTTTTTATATTTTAAGCACAGATCTAAAATATTTTTTTTCTTTATTAATTTTAAATGGAAATTTATCTTTCTCTTTTTTAAGTACAACTTATACAAAAAAATAATCAAGTCGAATCTGCCAAATTTATGTATTGGAATTATCTAACCATAAATACGTTTGTCAGATTAAACATTAAAAACATTTTGTATAAGATATACAAAAAAAAAATAGGAATTTCCATTTCAAATTTCATAAAACAAAAAAAGAAAAGTGTTATCTTAGATCTGCGCTTAAAATATAAAAAGGTAAATAATAATAAATTATAAAAAAATTCTCGACATAAATTAGTTTAGATTTTGGTCAATAGAAATATTAGTTTAAAAATTAGAAAAAAATATAAATATTCATAAAAAAAATTCGAAAACGAAAATGTAATGTATTAGGAAAATATAAAAACATTTAAAGCTGCCGAATTAAAATTCTAGCATAAAACTTGTAACGTGTCAAAAATACAAAATTAATTTAAAAGGAACCATATGGATATGAACCCGCCGCCTGCGGTATAGCGATTGTGCTCGTTACCTTTACGCCAAGAAGACTACATGTAAAACTGCAAGCTAATGGGAATTTGATATTTATACTGAACTTTGCAGCCTTTTCAAAGGACGTTTATTCTTAGTGTTTAAAATTAGTTTCAAAGCTTATAATGTTTCTCTAGTTATATTTAATCAGAATTCTCCGAATGTTTCGGGTATTTATACTTATATTTATTTAACAAGGATTTATAATAATTGTATTTTAATAACAATTAAATGTCTAGAATGATACATTTCTTATGATAGTTATTAAATATTTCTTGGTTAAAGTGTTAATATTTTATTTTTATTTTTTTAAATAAGTGGTTAAAAATGGAAAACTTATTTTTATTTTTCCTTTTCTAAAAACTACCGCTCATATCATTTTGAGCTTTTGGCAGCTGCAAATCTGAACATTTTACAATCGTTTTAAAAAAAGATTATCCAAACATGTTAATTAGGCGTGTGTCGATTGCATTTTAAATAAAAAGCGAAAGCAATATATTTCGCTTTGAAATCTCTTTCTAAAGATTCACTTCCGATATCTGTTTCATTCTCACTGCCTTCTATGCGGTCGGAAGATTTTCACGGTATTCCGATAACAATTATCCGAGGTAAGGCGTTCTCGATGGCATCGAAGTAGCATTTATCCCAGAGTCATCGGAATGGAACGTCACATCAGAAAATTTCGAAGATTTTCCGAGAAAGACGACATTCCGATGATTTCGTAGTAGAGCCCCTGGTGGTAAGTCACAGAGTTTTGGGTAGTATGAGTTACTTTTTACATATTGACCCCATTCTTCTGATTTGGTTCTTTCTTCAGTAGCTTTCCAGATATTTATTTATAAGTAAGTGCGACATCTATGATATTTTGTTGAAGAATCTGTCGGAGGCAAGCGTTCAGGTCTAACAAATGAATTTGCTGTTGTTACCTTCCCTATCAACATTTGGTGACGTAGATTGTCTGTGGATTCCAGTATCTTGCAGTCATAAAACAGAAGCATTGTTTTTCTCCCAGCCTCAGTGATATCTGATGTAAACATAAATTAAAACTAAATATTTTTACAATAGAACCGAGCTCTGTCTCCTTCATCAATTTGAGAAATGATGAGGATTTACCTTCTACAAACATTTCGTGCACCTTTGCGTTTTCAGATGGCAGATTAAGCATTTTCTGTAAGTGCAGGTATAGTGACTGAGATAATTAACATGTGCTGCTGCTGCTGCTGCTATTATGGGAAGAATATCCAGCATAGCACAGATGTGCAATTCCCAAGAGCCAATCTTGTCATCTGTTGTTAATGTTCTTATAACAATGGTTATTCGCTGAAATTCTAACCAGAGTTTACTTGTTCTCAAAGTAGATTGCAAGTGGATTTTCTTCGCCTCCAGATTGGTGTAAATCTGAGATACCGCGTCACACAGTTCAACGTGTTTCATTTGTTTTTGGCCGTTCATAATATTCTTGAACAGATCACAAGTTTCCTTTACCAGGTCGTGGGGAGATCCATTTTCATTGCGAGGAAAAATGTCTGAAACTAGTATGCATCTAAGAGCTGCATCTACGAGCATATGTCCTCGTAGCGCCCTTGAAATAACTTTCCAAGCCATCATATGTACCGCAGTATTTGATCCATAGTTTTACCCAAGCACTTTAAATAACCCTGAACCATTCATGAGAGTTCCGATTGCACCTAAAATATTCATTAGAGTATGAAATGTTCCTAGAATTAAAATAATATCTTAAATGTCTGTTTGTCCGTTAATTTTTTGGGAAGCTTTCCAAAATAAAGGCTGATCAAAATTAACTACACATGGGGTGTTATGATCGTATGCTACTTTGTTAAGATATATTACTGTCGAAAAAATACCAGTCATGTCGGCGGCTGCCATATCAATGATAGGAAGAAATGGGATTGATGTGAAACTTCTTAATTGGAATTAATTAATTGTATAACTCCTGACCAATTTGGACCCTGTTTTTTGGATGATGAGATTGGCCACAAAAAACTGAACCTATTTAGCGAAGCATTCGGAAGTATTGGAAGTTTATAGAATAAGATCTTCTTCATGATTATTTTCGCATATCTGTATTCCGAAATATCAACTTTGGCTAGGTTTTTAATATCAATATCACCAACATCACGCCTATTGGAGTTATTACAGCAGTATACCCATATCATGAAAGGTATTATCCTCCCCCCCCCCCCAAAGTGTAGATATTGTGATCGACATTATCTGCTGCTTGAAGTAATGTGGTGTTTTCAACAAAAGTCAAAGAAGCGGAACCGCCTGATATTGCAGCTGGGTTTTTTTTTTTTTCGAATCTTGTTAATTCTGAGTAGGATGAACAAAATCCAAGATTGTGAAGTGAAGACAAGACCAATTTGTACAGAGACGGACAAACCAATTTGTAGTGGACATAGTAATGCTCCAGAACGGATAGTTTGCATAACGGTCTGACCAACAGCACCGACCGATTTTCATGGACATTTCCTTTCGCACAAATCATTTTGATAATAGCAATTTCAAGCTACTAGGTAGTACGTAAATCCAAAGCGCTTTCCTCCATGAGGTCACTGCGTAATGGATACTCATAAACTTTAGTGGCATTGACTTTTGTTGGTAACTTCGAAGAATTTCATTTTCTGTCTCATACAGAATTACGACTTCCCTTTTTTACCCAATATTATAATACTTTCCCCATAGTGTTCGTTCTAAAAGTTTTCTGCTCATGTTCTTTCGTCCGTACTCATTGCTCTGGCTTCCTTCAATATATTCTTCCATTTTAGAAACGAGATCCCCAATAACCATTTGCTCTTCATCATTGTCTTCTTGGTAGCCCTTTTCCTGACGATCTATTGGAAGAGCAATATTCCCGAGTAATATTTATTTCTCTACGAAAATTTGTACTACATGATTTATCATAGACACAATCTGCAGCAACAAGATCATCTGAGCAATAAGTCAGCCTGCCTCTTATCTTAAATGACCATTCATCACAGCGAGGTTCACAGAATTTCTTTATGGCCTCAGAATATTGTGCAGTTCTTACCTTCACATATTTTAATTTAGGTTTATGTTTAGAAGAAAAGCCTAAAAAATTTTCACAAAATAAACAGTGAGAAGCACTGGTAACTGGACCCTGAATTAAGCGAACACTTTTCTTTGGTATTTCTCTACAGTCAGCTTTCAATTTTCTAATTCCAATGCTCTTTTTATCAGTAAATGCCGTCCATCATAAAACATGGACACTTATTCCAGCAGTTGCAACTACAATGCTTTTACGGCTTCGGCCAGAGTAATTTATACCGTTTCTCCCTTTTGAGAAATTTTAACTACGTTTTGTCCATTGTCTTTTTCTTTTTCACAAATCGCACGAAATTCAGTACTGTCTATTTTTACAGGAAATTCAGACTCAACCAAAATAAAACTCCATTGTTAAAATACCATAAATAAAAAAAATCAGAAACTAATAGCAACACAACTTGAAAAGACTTGAAAAGACTCAGTCCGCCATTTTTTAATCCGTTTTTAAGGATGTTCCCGTGCTCGGATTTTGTCTGATTTTGGTAATATTTCTCAGTAATGGTTACTGATTCAAAATCAGTTAACAGTTCTTCTATTACAATTTGTTTGGGTTGAAGGTGTATTTATTGTAACTTGTCTGGACTAACGTTGGAAGCAACTGCTCTAGCGGAAGCAAGGAAGAAAAGAAATAAAAATCAAACCGCCGACACTGGACAAATTTAACAGCGTAAATATACAAATTAAAGACATCGAAGAGTGGGATAGTATGCATCGAAGCTATAAAGCTATCAGACGATCTTGTGGATTCGAGCTAAATATTGAGTAGAAAGACAAACTAAAAACATAAAGTTAAAAAAAAAAAATCAATTGCAATGAAACATGCATTAAATTTTGCACATTTCAAGTCTGATTAACAAGCGTTAAATAATGAAAAATATTATTTAAAAAGGTATATTATACAAAAAGAATGCTCTCATAATTTTCGATAAGTTTTATACACTTTATTTGAATTTTAGTATGTTGACTTAACCATTTATCTACGGCATTATGATCTACTGCAATTTTTTTCATGTAATATTTTTTTTTTCAGTAACTACAATGAAAATTAAAGGACAAACATAAAACAATTCTCACCCCTGAGAAATTTAATTATTTAGAGGTAATTAATTAAAGTGGTAATTTAAAGTACCGTCAGTTACACTATGACTATAATATCGTAACAGGAAATCCGCAAGGTATTTCAACTGACACCAGAAAATATTTTCGATTTAATAAGTATGTTAAATATGGACTTTTTCTTATTTATAAATAAATCGTTTGGCCAATTCCGTTGCCAATCATTTGTTTCAACCCTCCTTTTTTTTTTCCGGTTTTGATCTTGTTAGCAGTCTTTTGGTTATGCGACGTCAATATTGCAGGGACAACATGTTCTCTCGCATCTGCACATAAGCAATATATGAATTTACATATGTCATTTCTAGCTTAGCAAAATCGAGCCGGTGCCACAGCTTTTTCGATTTCCTATAAAAAATAACAATTAAATAGAAAAGAAATACCAGGGAAATCATTACTACACTACATTTTAAAACAGATGAAAACGATGGATAACTAAACAGACGAAAAGTAAACAAGGAGTTTTTCTCCAACACCCAGTGTACTGGCGGTACTTATAAGTACCACCGAATAATTTAACAGTTAAATCAAATACATACACCGTTCACCTAAAATAGCTAGTCATATTGTATTCTAAGATCATAATGAACACATTAAAAAATCCAACACTTATCTTATATCCTTTACTGTGCTTGCATTAATGAAAAGACGAGCGTGGCAATCTGTACAAAATTTCGGCACAAAACACATCGACTGCTTCAAAGATAGCCTCGTTCCTCTCTAAAATAACAAACCTAGAACTACTGCTGCCATGTATTCGGATAAAGTGGAGTTAAAAGAGCGTTTTTTGCAAAGTACCATTAGAATATTAGTAATATTCACTATGGTATAAAAGTTTAAAGTGAGTGGTACTTATAAGTACCGTCAGTAGATAAAGGGTGAATATGACATTTTCTATTATATCTTCATTTCAAAATTTAGCTTTCTGATACTGTTTACAGTGAACTGTATCATATGTATAAAAAATAATACCTTTTATAAACAATTTCTGTGATTCATGTAAGCATTCACATGACGCCAATAATCTACTTATATATATAAATAAGAAAGGGAGGTCCCTATCTTCGGTTAGAGACACGAACGGTAGTGAGTACGTGGGTCGGACCAAAGTTAAATTAAAAAATAAATAGTAAAAACATTCACTTATCTTTATTAAAAAAAAAAAAAAAATCAAAAAGGCTGTAGCTATATCGTTGATATTCAGTTTCCGAAATTAACCAACTATTTCATCAAAACTATCAATCAGTGTTTCTACTTTCCTGTTAATAATAGTCCTTATTATAGATATAGTAAATATTATAAATCATATGATGGCCGCTTTAAAAAAACAAAACAAAATAATAAATAAAATTCTACCTAAAAAGATTCTACGTCAAAATACTACCTAAACTGCATATTGTTTTCTATAGTAGTTTTTATTGCATTAGAAGTATAATTAGAATCATAATGTTTGAGATAGAAATATTTTTTAAGTATGTGTGTCTATTTTAAATATTTAATTGAAGCTATTTGTCATCATATAAGTATAAACGATTTACACTGATAACTTAACCGCTAAATTGATTATTCATTATATGAGATAAATAAATATAATACGTTAAATGTATAATTAATTATTTTATTCCGCAAATTATTCCTGTATCAATCCAAAAAATAATTATAATTTAAAATTTTATTTTATTAATACAGTATTTAAAAATTAAAATCTAATTACTTTGACATACATCTTACATACCAAAAATAAATGTTATTTTAAACAATTTAAAGTATGTGATTGTTGTCCAATAATTTACGTGCTTTGCATATTATGAAGTCATTAAAAATAGCTTTTTTCTTTAAAAAGTATGCAAGTAAAAAGTAACTTATTCCCTTCATTTAGTTTAATTTAATTAGTTATATACAATATGATAGTTAAATATCGAGTTACACTTTTTTCACATAGACAAACATACGTAAAATACAGAAATACGTTTTTTTTTTTTTTTTAAATTTTAAGTTCTATTGATAAGTTCCGTACTTTTCTCATTATTTTTGTTATACTTCATTTATCGTGTAAATGTCAAATAAGACAAGGAACATAATAAATCTCGAACATTTAATGAGCCTAATTTTGAATTTTACTGTCAGCAAACACAAGTAGCAGTTTTTAAATTTTTATCCATTGTAAGTTATCAAAAAGAATTACTTAAACCATTCATTAGCTCACAAAACTTTAGAAAAATGTTTCGTTTACAAGTTTACGGAAGAATTTGTAGTTGAGAAGAATAGCAAAGCTTTTATTAAGTATTATTATTTTTATTAACTAGTAATGTTCTATCTATTATTAGACTATTTATAAAATGTACTGAACCTTATGAAATAATCAGTGAAAATCACTGTTCAAAACAATTAAAAGATATTGAGATTGTAAATGGATCTTGCGGCGGGGGATTGTTTAGGTAATTACACTGTTAAAAATTGGCAGCTTTTGCTGCATAGTCACTCCACAGCTTTTATAGCAAACGGTTACTTGACTACATAATGGAGCATTCTCATTGGTCAAATCAGAGATATTGTATAAAAGCGGTGGAGTGACTATGCAGCAAATGCTGCATATTTTTAACAGTATAATACATGATCGAAGGACGTGGTAGGCTAACCAAAATGTGTAAGAAAATTACGCATGTTTGGAAGAAAACAAATGCATTGCATTGAGCATTTGGATACAAAAGGAAAAAAACAGATAACTGATAGCAGCTTAATGTTTCACATGATTTACTTTAAAAAGAGGTGTCATAAATTAGCATGATGTTGTGGTATATAGCATACAGTTTATATACTCTTTATTAGAGTATGTGAGGAAATTAATCAAATGGTCTAGCATCTTGATAAATTTAATTCTTACAGAGAAAAAATAGTATATCGTGAAAGAAAATGTTATAATGTAAAATGCCGTTGAAATGATCGTCGTAAAAATTATCTAAAATTATGCCAATCCGAAAATTTTATCTTACGCAGAAAATATTTCAATTAACCCTTTCAGGGGCAAAGTAATTCCAAATGAAATAAATGAATGGCACCGGAATTTACAAACAAATGTATTTGGAAATATTACATTTCACACACCCAATAAACCTAATTATATTCCACATACGAAGTAAGCCGAGTATTAATGTTAGTTGGGGTAACTGGGCCCACGATGTAACTGGGCCATGGGCTAATTATAAAAAACCGTTGATGTATTTTAAGTTTTAGCTTTTGTGTACAATGCCCCTTAACCTCTACTTCCTAAAACAACGAGTGTCAACTCAATCATAACTCTCTCTTTGTTGTGATAGGTTTTCGAAAATTTACGTTTATTTTTTTAAAAACAACGTCAATTTGGTCGAACTTCCTCGGCTTTTTATTAAAATACTGCAAGTACTTTTATTAAACAATCTTTTTTTTAAAGATTAGGCATATAACTACGTTAATATTATTAGGTTTCTGTACATATTTACTTCATGTTTCAAATGTAAGCCCTGTGTCCCAGTTACCCCATACATTTTTCAAGAATGGGGTAACTGGGACATGTATACAGGGTAACTGGACCATGCTGGTTCCAGTTATCCCAATAGTTATAAATATTTTTTTTTTTTGGAGTTTCTCTTAGAACGGGAAATAAATTTCTAAATTGTTTTTTGCTCACAATAAACAAAATTATAGAATACCTTATTAAAATTACGTAATAAAAATTTAAAAAAGCATATTGGGTGGTATCAAACCAAATGTCTTGATACCTTAAGAGGCGGTGATGCCGTTATGGCATCATATAATTTTAATTCCTAATTGCTACATTGGCACCGGAATTTTCTAATGAACGCGAAAATATACTTTTACTTGTTTTCAAATAGATTCTCTTGTAAATACTGGTGTCATTAAATTATTTCAACATTTTACGAATGCAAATATCTCGCCCCTGAAAGCGAGATAGCCAAACATTGAAATTGTGCGATACAGGGGTCGCATTCTATCGGGAAACTTTTATTGTTCCTACCACTATTTTGAAAATAATATCTTCATCGCAACTTTTTTTAAAATATGTTAAATAAAATGATCATGAAAGTAACTCATTAAGGGTTCTGGTAGGAGCAGTAAAAATTTCCCTATATAATGCGAACCCTGGATAAAGATAAAGTACTTAAGTACTTACACAGTGCTTGGCTATTTTTTTCCTTAAAATACCCATGTGACTTTTACACTTATTACCTATACTAAAGTACATAAGTACTTACTTAATTTTTATGTTTTTGGTATAAATAGATCTAATATTTTCAATTTTACTGCTTTTTTAGACACATTGACAGCAAAGGTTTCCCTTACAACGCTCTTTATTGACATATAATTTACATGATCTGCCTGGTATAAGTTTTTTTAAGTTGTTTACACTTTTTCAAACAGGACCTGGTATCCCACATGAAAAATAAATAAATAAATAAACGCTCGTGGAACATAGACTCTCATGGTCTACTTACCCCATTTTTATGGGGAAACTGTACTCATGAGGAAAGAAAGATGAAATATGCATATTTTTAAATATTAAGATGTAATTTTGAGTATTTCTGTCTGATAGAGGGAACCTAACTGAGCACATTTACAGATGATCCGACTTTAATTCAAATGAACATTAGCTTTTTGAAGCTGAATTGTCAGAAACTCCAGAGTCACATTGTAAAATCATGGCCCAGTTGCCCCTACTAACCTTATTTCACATACATAATAAACCGATTTTTTTTTTTTTTTTTTTTTTTTTTACCAAAATTCAGGTGGCATTTGGGAATTAAAGTTACGTGGTTTCATGCACGTATGACCACCCCTTAAAGGGTTAAAGAAATTCAAGGATCATATATCTCATTAAAAGTTGATCTGGAGGATGTCCATAAATTATCATCGGGATTTCCTTATCTCATAGCTTCGGATTTCGGAACATGACGAAAAATATTATTATTCTTAAATTTTAACTGATTTTGTTTAGTAACAAATAAAGTGAAGTATTCTCCGCCAATTTATGCGTCAACTGTAGATACGTCGCATTATGAAAGGCTGAGATGCGAAAATTTAAAATGGCGGGTGCAAAAAAGAAAGCAATTTGTGCATTGTGATTCTTCTAAGCAAAATTCACCACCACTAAATAATTCATTACTAAATTTTTAAAAAGTGATATAATTTTAATTTCATTTTATTATTTCATTATAATCGTTATTTAATTATTAACGTTTTGATTTACAAATTAATACATCTGTAACTCAGTTTATCTTATTGAAAAAGTTTTGAGTTGTAATTTACGAATATGTAATAAATACTTTTCGTCATGTTCTGAAATGAAAAATTATACCGAGAGGAATCAACTACAATACTTTAGGGACGCCCTGCATATTCAACCATTTGCATAGGAATCGTGCATTTCAGGAATTTCTTTTTTATTCAAAAATTCCGAAATTACACCGCAAAATTTAAATTGCTATTTTTGCTTTATTTTGTGGCAGACGATTCGTGATTATGCAAAGTAAAAATTCTTCCGGTATGACTTCGGAATGTCTAAATAAAAAAGAAATTCCTGAAATGGGCGCATACATGCGTCTATGATGGAAGTGAGTTGAGCAGAAATATAATAAAAAGTTCATAACAGTTTTAACTATAAGAATTTTAATTATAATAAACTATTTTGCTTTTTTTTCGGCTTGGTGTATTTTGCTTGTGTTAGTAAATAAATTAAAAAATATATGTAATCTTTTCGTATATAATGATACATAATTCTCCCTCTTTTTTCATCATAATTATTGTACGCACCGAATATTAATTATAGTGTTCCGTGAGGTAAAAAAAAAAAAAAAAAATTCGAAAAACTTTGTAGTTACTTATAAATTCTTACTAGCACTTTTTTTTACTCAAAATATGGAGTTTGAAAAACATATTAAATTTTGCATATTATACGTGCTTACAAATGCAATGATTGATTAATTTCTTAAACTGAAATTTACACGATAAAGGTATAGAATAAGAATTTTAAAAATTTGTCATTTTTCTATTAATTTGCTTTTAAATAAATTTCAATTAAAAAAGAAACATGAATGTAACTTTTTTAATTAAAAAAATCGACAATTGTATATTTTTAGGTGGTAACAACAGATTTAAGGTGGTCCGGGACACATTTTAAAATAATTTTTATTTATTGAGTTAAAATTTTGACATTTTTGTGATGGTTAACATACCATTTGTAAACAAAATCAGATGTTAAAACATCTCATATATATATTTTTTTAATTAAAAATTAAGAATTTATTAAAAAAGTTGGGTAATTTAAAGTCGTTATAAATCGAAAACATTTTTTGTAGAATTTCAATTTGTTTTCATTTAAATAAACAAAAATATATACACTGGTGTCCAAAATTAAGGACCAGTCACAAAATGCTAACTTTTAAGTAAGCGAATACTCAAAAGGAAATAATATAATTCAAATAATTACTACCCTACATCACAGCTAGTCCATATAGAATCTCATTCATGTCACACATGGTCACAAGTGTCACAGTCACTACGGTGAAACAAAAAATAGGAGATTCCACACGTCTCATTATGAGTCTCAAATAATCACTATTTGTGACTCCACTGAGACGTCAATGTGACTGCTGCTTTATGACAAGTCACCAGGTGATTTACAATGTAGCTATATTGAGACTATCATGTAACTGCCATTTTTAGGTCTCAATTTCAAAGTCATCATGAACTTTGCATTATTATAAGTCCCCAAATAATAACACATTATAGTCACAAGGTGATTTTCACAAAATAGCCCAATGGTGACTTCACAGTAGTCTTCACTCTGTCACATGAAAGTCATCATGTGACTTTAATGTGACATTATTTGGTAACTTATCACAATACAACGTTCACTATGACTTTGAAATTGAGTCTGCAGATGACAGTCACATGAGAGTCAGAATGTAACTACATTGTAAAGTTACATGTTGACTCGTCACAAAGCAGCAGCAACAGTGACGTCTCACTGGAGTCACATATAGTGATAATTTGAGATTCATAATGAGATGTATGAAATTCCCTATTTTTTTGCTTCACCTTAGAGGCTGTAACACTTGTGATAATGTGTGACATGAATGAGATGTTATATGGACTATCTGTGCTGTAGAACAGTAATTATTCGAATTATATTATTTCCTTTTGAGTATTCGCGCACTTGAAAATTAGCATTTTGTGATTGGACCTTAATTTTAGACACCAGTGTATGTTTTAATTTTGATTCAGCATTTTTAAAAATAAAAAATTAAATAAGAATTAAAAATATTTAAAGTAAAAATGTAATATATATATATATATATGTAACTTTTTTTAAAATCATATTTAATCATATTTTCAAAATTAAATATATTTTCAAATTTGCTAAATCAAAATTAAACTAAACTAACTGAAAAAGACATGTTCCAAGTTTGAACCGTTTATCTTTAACGGTTCTGGCCTTATAATAATTTAAATTCGAGGTATGGTAAAAAAAAAAAAAAAAAAAAAAAAAAAAAAAAAAAACATCATAAAGGAAAACGCATTTTCACTAGAAGTTGTTTTCACGACAACCATTGCTTGAAAGCTAGATTTTGAAAAGAAAACCAAATCGAAAAATTTAATATTTTCTATTCTAATTAAAATAGAAACATGATTTATACATCATTTTAAGCAAGAAAAAACAAAGAAATTTTTAGTGCAATAAAAGGTTTTTAGAAAATTTGAAGAGTTTTGTGTCTTAACACACTTTTTTGTGTGTGACTCTCTTAACATCGTATTTGATTTGCTTAAATCCTCGCAGCCAGAAAAAGGTATAACTTACTTGCAGGGGCGTGCCGAAGGCTGTTTTAGTGGGGGGGTGTGAACTAAATTTTGCCGACTGCAAGATCGGGGGTGAGAAAGGCTTTGTGATAGCCCCCCCCCCCCCCCTCAGCGATGGAGTCAGTTGTTCTACAATACCGTGAATTTATAAAAATCATTAAAAATCTTAAGTGTTCACCTGCATTCTCCTTAACCACAGTCGAAATTAAATGCTGTTATTCAGTATGTGTAAATTTTTTTTTATTATTTTGCTATATAAGTAGAGTTGAGAATCCTGTTATTAATTAGGATTCTGCTTACGATTTAAAAGGAAATGTGTACGGATGTACCGTACATTAACCAGTTCTCAAAAGTAACAATTTAAGAATGTTGAAGTACTTCGGAATTTATGTTTCTATGAATAAAACCGCATGCTGTTGTGTAATGTAAGTGTATAAATTTTAAAATACATAAAAAAGACAAATCTTGCTTGCTAAAAATAAGATATATATTAGTATAAGAGACTAAAAATTATCCTTCTAAATTTTTAAATTATTACCCGCCTATCCTTCAGAATAGCCCATTTTCCAGCTACACTGTCTAAATCCAACATGTCAGTTATGTCTGTTTCACAGGTTAATAGCATTAGTTTGTCCCGTCGCTCTTCCGACATGGTGGTACGCAAGTAATTTTTTACTAACTTTAACCTGCTGAAACTTCTTTCATTACTTGTCACAGTTACTGGAATAATTAAGGCCAACTTGTAGGCCAAAGAAAGGTTAGGATACAAATGAGCCTTCCCCACAAGTTTTTGCGCTGCTGCGCCAATTGTATCCGATTCAGAACTAGCTATTTCTGAGGACATGTGATCAGTTTCACATTCCAAGTTATCTACATCTTTGAGATCATCAGGGAATAATTGACATAGTTTAGAAATGTCCTCGGTAGAGCTATACTTGATCCTAGATGGAAGGAGACAGGCCAGTGGTTTAACTTTCTCAAATACCAACTTATGAATGTCTCCAAATGCAGTTGTAAGCCGATCTTCCACCTTCAAGATCTCTGCTTTAAAATAATTCTCTCGTGTAAATAGAACTGCAGTTTCAGGATTTTCGTCGATCTTCGATGAAGGCCTCCGTCGCCTGTGCCGCAAATTGAACTCATAATCTTGATTTATTCCATGTGTCTTGCAGATGTTGTCAGCTTCCTTAATGATGTTCATTATTGCCGCTGCGTCATCATTCCGGAGTTTCTGAATGCTTTCGTAAGTTTTCTGCGTTATTCTCTCGTGTAAATAGAACTGCAGTTTCAGGATTTTCGTCGATCTTCGATGGAGGCCTCCGTCGCCTGTGCCGCAAATTGAACTCATAATCTTGATTTATTCCATGTGTCTCGCAGATGTTGTCAGCTTCCTTAATGATGTTCATTATTGCCGCTGCGTCATCATTCCGGAGTTTCTGAATGCTTTCGTAAGTTTTCTGCATTATTCTCTCGTGTAAATAGAACTGCAGTTTCAGGATTTTCGTCGATCTTCGATGGAGGCCTCCGTCGCCTGTGCCGCAAATTGAACTCATAATCTTGATTTATTCCATGTGTCTCGCAGATGTTGTCAGCTTCCTTAATGATGTTCATTATTGCCACTGCGTCATCATTCCGGAGTTTCTGAATGCTTTCGTAAGTTTTCTGCATTATTCTCTCGTGTAAATAGAACTGCAGTTTCAGGATTTTCGTCGATCTTCGATGGAGGCCTCCGTCGCCTGTGCCGCAAATTGAACTCATAATCTTGATTTATTCCATGTGTCTCGCAGATGTTGTCAGCTTCCTTAATGATGTTCATTATTGCCGCCGCGTCATCATTCCGGAGTTTCTGAATGCTTTCGTAAGTTTTCTGCATTATGTCGGTTCCCTCTAAAATGTTCAGGTCTTCAGGTTGCAATTGCTCTATTGCTAACTTGGTCTTAAACATAATTGTTTTCATTGCAAGTAAAGAAACAATGAAATCGTATGGCATCATTTTGCTTCTTAACCCTGCCGCCTTAGCTCGACCATCCTTGTCAGCCTTCATGGCTTCAGAAATAATTTGCAGAGTATAGATGAGGGCATCATAGGACGATAAAATAGCTCTGACTGAATCCGCTCGCATAGTCTTTGACAAAGATTTCAAGGAAAGACTTTTCTGAACTTCCATTTTCTCTCTGAAGAATAAAACCGATCTTTTTTTTTTTGGGGGGGGGGGGGTGGAGAGGCTATACAGGAGCCTTTTGAAAAGATAATTTTACATCTGGATGATCTGTTTGAATATGACTATGCAGGCCTCTAATAGAAATGCAGAAATATCTACATATTGTACATTGAATCCGTATTCCTTTCTGGAGGTCGATGTTTTCATTCGGATGAAATTTTCTTATATGGCGGTATAAATTTTGTTTCTGTGAAATGTGTGTGTACGCGATCACAGTGTGTGCATAAAATTTTCACTGAATTATCTGCCATCATGCGATAAAAACAAACTTTTGCAAATCGCTCTTCTTCTGTGTCCGCGACTTCATCTTTTAAATGCAGTAACCTCAAATAACTAGCAACAAATCCAGAGCTAAGAGGTCACCAAATTCTAAGAATCAGTCCCTAGCACAAGGGAGCAATTAAAGATGCTACAGGGGAAAACTTACAATAGAGATTGCAACAACCCCCCCCTCCCCTTCCAATCACAAATGTCTCAAATTCTCAGAAACGCGATTCTCTCTCTCTCTCTCCATCACCTCCGCTCTCTGACAACCCCCCTCCCTCTTCCAATCACGAAAGTCTCAAATTCTCAGAAACGCGATTCTCTCTCTCTCTCTCTATCTATCACCTCCGCTCTCTGACAACCCCTCCTCCACACACAGAATCATACACAATCTTCCGTGAGAGGTTCTTTCTTTTCCCCTTTAAAGACGGACAACAGAGAATTGAAATGACACTGACGACGGGAGAGGAGCCTTTTTGCAGGGTGTGTTCTTAACTTTCCGACTATTCTAAATTTTACCAACTCTTCCAAATAAGTGGGGGGGGGGGGGTGTTACACCCCCAACACCCCCCCCGCTAGGCACGCCCCTGCTTACTTGCTTTTTCAAAGAGTTAGGAAAATTCAGAGTTTGAGAGTGCTTATGTCAATTTAAATTGTATCTTTGCAAAAGTTCCATTTTTTGATTTCTATATTTTTTTCGTTGAGATACATTGAAAGAGCACATAGTTTGTATCTCTTTGCTAAAAACTGGAAAATAGCCCAATAAAAGAATTTTAATATACAGTAGAAACCCGCTAATTCGAAATTCCGGTTAAACCGAACAAATTTATTTACAGGATGAATGCCTCTAAAAACATGCAGAAATTAGAATTAAACAAAAAATGGCAGTAAAGCATGTTTGTTATTATTTAAACAACTTGAATAGAATTTAAAAAAAATACTCAATAATGTAAAAGTACAACATACGCACACGAATATAAAATGAAAACGTGCACAGTAGGCCAACTCGTAGAAGCTATTTTGTTTGTCTGTTAATATAAAATTATTTTCTAAAATGCAAATAGTATTTAATTCAGATGACAAAAATTTATTTTTCCAACAACTTAATTTTTCAAATTATCTACAGAAAAGTTTTTTTCTTCCACCCTCATCGACATGGTGACTGAGCTATTTATAGATTCGTGATTTTGAACAGTATGTAATGGATTGTTACGCAATTCCTCATTCTGAATTTCCATTGGATCATTATAAACATCAGGAGTGATTAAACAAGGAATGCTATTCTTTCCGAAAGTCGTGCAGCATTATCCAGCATGCCGGACCTTAGGATGCCGGATTAGAGCATGTTTACTGTACTACTGAGTATTTATAACTTACATTTTTTACCACGCATCTTTTCTTTTAAATTTTTATCGGAATTTCGTGTAATCCGAACAGTCGTCGGTCCCAATTAGTCCGAATTAGCGGGGTTCTACTGTATTTATATATAATATAGTTTTCTGAGATCCCTTTCAAAACGGTTCCCGATAATAAAACGGTTCCCGAACGCTAATATTTTGAACTACGATTATATTATCAAATAATATTGACATTGTCTTCTTTTATTGATTGCAGTAACAGCACCATTATATTATAGATTAATAATAGGGAAAATATCATTAAACTAATGACATGGAAGGAAAAAACAACTTTCCCTTATTTACATGCGCTTATGTATATACTATTCGCTGACTTATGTAAACTAAATTAAACCCGAAATTCAACGGTGACCTTCTGGCTGTACCCATACATAAATATATATGAAATTTTGTTCAAATCTATGTATAACTTCGTACACTTTTTAATAATTCGATGATGAAAGTGGCACACAAATCGCTATTACAGCGCCCCTTTTCGGCGGTATATCCCCAAACTTAATTGAGACCTGGTGCTCATAGCAAAAAACCTATATATGAAATTTGGTTCAATTCCATGCATAACTTCTTGTACTTTGCGATGATACAATAATAAAAATTGCACAAAAATTGCTGTTACAGCGACCCCTTACGGCGTAATACCCACAAATTGAGTTGCATATCTGCTGGCCATAGCCAAAAACCTATATATAAAATATGGTTCAATTCTATGCATAAATTCATATTGTTGCAATTGCTACAATGATACAATGAGGTTATACATACGCACGGACAGACAGATATTTTCTAAAAACATGTTTTTAGGGATCTCTCACCTGTAATTTGTGTAGATGCGTTGAAATCCGGAAATCGAAATGATTTCGATTAAAATGTTTTTTTTTTTCTATTATACGTAGAAGAAAGTTTAAAAAAAAAATCTCATACCAAAATGGAATACAAATTTAAAACTAATTCTAATTCAAAATCGTTTGTTTGTTCCCGCCTTTCACTTCCGCTAAATAAAACGACCCTCCAATGCAGTATATGTCAATTGCATTATTTGACATTAAAAGATAAAAAAATAAATATGTAATAATCTCGATTCCGGGTTTATTCCTTGTATATGGGACGCATTCTCAGAGTTTGATAATTAACGAAGTATACTTCAAGGGGAAATTTATAGTTTAACATAGTTTCGGAAAGTCTCTTGCATTACATATAAAAATTTAAAGAATCAAAAATATTTTACTTATATTTTCTTATATATATCTTAAAATTTTTCGTATAATTAAACTTCCATTCAGGCTATTGAAATGGAGAAATAAAAAAGTTTATTTACACAACATATATTAAAAAGGTTATTACAAGAAATATTTCAAATATTTTTAATACTTTCATGTAGAAAGAAAATATAATTAATATTCTGGTTCTTTCCAGTTAAAGACAAATATGTTTTTTCAGATTCTTTTCCTAACAAAACATTAATTAAAAATATTCGAATGTTATTGAGAATCCTTTATAAGGAATCATGTTTAATAGTACCTTTTCCGCCCACTCTGTTCATACTTTAATTTTTCAAAGTATTTATTTAAAATAAAGGAATTTCCTTTACAAACTGATCTTTTCAATATTTAAAATGTTTTATCATTTAAAGTCTTAAAGCCTCCTGGGAATTTTTTTTTTTTTATTTTTTTTTTATTTATTTTTTTTTTTTTTTTGCCATTTCCGTGAAGGTAATTATAAGACATTGAAAAATTGCAAATAATATTTTCGATTTTTTTAGCTTCAGTTTGCTAAACTATACACCTGATAAGAATAGTTTTGCGTGCTACTAAAGAAATATAAGTATATTCGTATTAGATGCATGCAACCGCAAATCGTCGAAGACCGCATGTTTATGTATGTATGTATTTATTAATATGCATTTATATGTGTTTGTACGTATTCTTATACATGTGTATAAATATTCCTGAATCAGTCATTTCAGGATATGTATGTATTCATGCAATTATGTATGTATTAATGTTATGTACATCGTATACGTATGTACAGTCGTGAAAAAGAAAAACGTAAACACCCCTTACTAACTCCACAACAAATTATCATAGAAGAAAGTTACTGGTAACGAACGATTGGAAATAAAGTCTACTTTTAAATGATGTATATAAAATTTTATTAGGGGACCATCTAGATATTAAAACGAACCATAACTTTGTTTTTGTCAATAGCAGTATACAATTCTGAGAGCATAAATGAACTTTACACCCTTCAATTAGCCTAAAAACAAATTTTTATGCAATCCGTATGATAAGTTTCCGAGAAGTTAATTATTTTAAAACAAGCCTATTTTAATGGCTGTATCCAAATTGAAGTTTGGTACTCGATTGTTGACCGAGAGAGTCTCCTTCTTGATCAAGGCATCTTAAGCGCTACTCAAGCAGCCATTGAAGACTGATAGATTACAGAATAGTAGAAGAAATTTCAGAATAACTAATCACTTCTATCATAGATGGCCCCTTAATCCATCATTTTGCCGTTTTTTAAGCATAATTTGAAAACTACTTGGGAGAAAAATGTGAAATTTTGGATTTTCATAAAGCAGGACTTAATAAATCTAAATCTATCAAAAAAATTGTAGGTTGCAATTCATATTTTTTTCGAATATTAATTTCATAATTCATATCATAAAATTATAAAAATTGCAAATTCCACGTATTTATGTTTGGGTATATTAGTGTTATTGCTACACAAAAAATTAGCACATTAGGAGTATAATTTCAGGAGATATAAATAAAAATATGGTTGGTTGGTTGGTTGGTTGGTCTATTTTGTGACGGCCGATTATCTACACTAGGGATATAGGCCCGAGGGAGAGTGCCCTTCGTGGGGGTCTTTCTAAGGGAACCTAACCCGTATAAATAAAAATATGAAAATGTAATTTAACATTAGAAGCACTAAATTTTGAATTTTCATAATTCAAACACTTATCATTCAAATGACTTGAACTTTGGTGTCTAGGCATAGTTTGAACCGAAGATTTGAAATATCTTGTTAAAATTGGGTATTGCCATTGAAAAAAATGAAGTTTTGATTCGTTTTAATATGTAGACAGCCCCCTAAGCAAATTTTATATACATCGTTTAAAAGTAGACTTTATTTCCAATCGTTCGGTACCAGAAATGTTCTTCTACGATAATTTGTTAGAGGGTGTTTAATTTTTTTTTTCCACGACCTTACATATTGACGTGCATTAATTTGTATGTACTGATATATCCAACTGTGTATATAATATTTTCTAATGCTGCGTTTTTGTATCAATTATTAGTAGTATGTACATTTTGCATTTGTAAACCAGTTAACCCTTAAATGCATTAAGTCAGGAGTTTCATGACTTTTTTTCCGTTTGTCTCTCTGTATTGGTCTTATGGGGAACTATTATGTGTCATTTACGTGTGATAACATGCATTTAAGGTCGTGAAGTCTGTTTTTGTTCCGATTTGTCGTCACGGGGAGGTTATAAAATATTTTGTTGATACTGCTTGCAATGGACTCGAATCACGTTTTTTCTTTATCGTTACATAGTTTTAATTATTAATTCTGAAAACTATTAAAAGCGTTATAAAAATTATTAAATCATTGGATAGTTGTTATTGTGCAGTTTAAACGCATTAAAGTAAGTACATAATTTAAAATTATTATATTTAAACTATCGTATAATGGGCGATTCCGTGGATAGTGTCACACACGTAACGCAGGCTTTAATTTGCATTTATTCAATTATTTATTAAATTTTAATGTTAATTCTGATTTTAAGTGGTATGGTAAATAAGTTATTAGCATATTTTTAAATTTAAATGTGTGGCAATAAAACTCACAGAAGTATATTATTTAAGTTCATTACTCAAAATGTGCTTTTTTTCTACTTCAGAAAAAAAGCACATTTTGAGTATGAAATTAAATGATATATTTCTGTGAGTTTTACTTACACACATTTAAACTAAAAAATATGTTAATAACTTATTTACCATACCACCTAAAATCTGAATTAACATTTTGTCCATTCGTTATTTAGGGAAATAAGGTAAATGAGATAACTAAGTAAACATTTTAGAAAACGCATAAAACATTTGAAAATCTGATTTCAGCAGTTACTGTCCATAGCCAAATAGGTTTTGTAATTCTTTTGAACAACCCTGTATTTGATTTGTTGGTTGATATATATATTTTATAATGGGTGAATTTAGTTTAGCAAGAAAACGCATAACAATTTGAAATTCTCTTTCAGCAATTTATACTAATATATGGAAACATACTTGAATACTTTTGTACAACCCTGTAGTTGACCTAAAATGTTCATTACACGTCACTGTTTTGTTAAAATTTAATTCAAACTAAAACACTCTTAAAACAGCTGAAATCACATTTCCAGAAATTATAATTTATAGACGGCCATGTATCCAATTATTTGCGTGACCCTGTATATAATTTTATCTGTATTCTACAATCAGTAAATTAAATGCAGTTCAGCGTAAAAATGCATAACTCGTATAAAAACCACCTTTAAACAATTTGCGCTCATACCCAGTAACCCTTACGAATACTTTTGTGTAGCCATGTATATGAATTATAGCATTTATATACACCATATACTATGCATAAATATAGTGAATCATAAAAGCGCATATCATAATTAAAAATGCATTTCCAGCAATCATCACTAATGAACAGTATTTCGGATACAATATAGTATCTCAAATATATTATGTGTGCCTGTAAATGCTACATAGACTTTGTATTATACATGAAATAATTTATAATATGTAAACCTCAGCGACGTATATCATTTTCATTATATATGAAATAGATTAACATAATTAATGTACACCGCAAACAATTCCTTCTACTCCTATATCATTATGTACTGGAAATCCTTTTTAGCCCTGTAAATGAACAATAACTATTCTTTGCATCGCATATTCTATAGAATGCATATTTTAGTGCGCTTCATAAATGCATATCAATTTTATTCTGTTTTAAAGCGTGTAAAATCATTAAAAATCATCTGAAACGATTTTTTTTCCCATAGACTGTAATGTACCGGAATACTTTTGACTGTCCCTGTAAATGAAATAAACATGCTACAATATTCGTTACACATAGGGACAGTGCTGTGGTAAACGTCAATAACATCCAAACATTTCAGGGCAATCCGGGTGTATTTACGAGAGTTAGAGCGCGGACAGACGACTAGACAAACCGAAGTAATAAACACTTTTCAACTTTGTTGAAAGGTGTTAAAAAGGAAATATATAAGTAAAATAAATGACTGCATATATGAACTATTTTTTGCTGTTTGGAAAACATTTGAATGTAAAAAGTAGTTATTAATCTCTTTAAAAAAATATTCAGTCCTATATTACGCAAGTAAATTTCAAATTTTTTAAAAATATACTAAAGCAGTTTAATCTATAAACTTGCTATCAGCCATGAAAAACACTTTATTTCAATGCTTAAATGTCATATTTTATTTTTTAGGGTGTATTTCTATCCAAACTGCTTATTTTCTGATTCATTTTTAAATTCATTTTTGCTCTCAAACGCATCAAGCTGAGAAATTCTCTTATTTAGAAACTACCTAATGTGCCGTGCTTCTCGATTTTTTGATAAATGCAGAAAATATTACAAAAAAAATGCTGTCAAAGTAGGCGTTTTGAACCGTATTTTACGTAGCTGGAGATCTGGGAACGAAAAAAAGGGTCATACTGAGAAAATAATTATTTTAAACTCAAATTCTAATGAATTGAGGGAAAAATGAAATCACACGGCCTCTTAAACATTTCTTCAGAAATCATCTTAGCAAGTTTCATGTTTTTACTTTTAAAAATGATTCTGAAAATATCTCAGAAAATTTCGAGTTCTTGAAGGTGGAAAAATATTTTTTCGAATACGCCCTTAATGCCAATATTTTCGTGTATCGAAAACGTAGAAAATGAGTTTTCAATCGAAGAAAATTTAATAACTGATTCAGAATGTCTATAATCAAATGTTTGATTAAAATCACAAATAGCAAAAAAATGCATACATACAATTTAAAAAAATAAATATACCAATTTGAAAAACATTAAAAATAATAGTTAGTATTTATAATTGTGCTATTAAACAACAACAAACTACAATAGATGAATTAAATGCATTATTAGATTTAAAAATTTCTCAAAAATTTTTCCATATGTTATAAGAAATTCCTATTATTTTATAATTTTGGCAAATGTTAAATCTGAAAACGTTGGTATGAAGATTTAGGATTTTAAATAATAATTTAAAATATTATTAGAAATGAAAAAAAATCTCTCAAAAGTTTCATTACTATAATTTGTAAAAAGACATTTTCCCACTATAATGTTAATTTCTAATCTGAAACAGTTTCGTAATATCATAATAATCGAATATAATATTTGACTCCAAAATAACAATGACGAAAAATACTGTTATATAAGTGTTATTAATCAGAAAAAAAGTAAGAAGCCGAAAAAAATTCCACAACACTGCCTCAATCTCCTGAGTCAGCTTTTTTTTTCTTTTTTTTTTTTTTTTTAAATTCAGCGACGGCAGATTAACATATTTTATGTCATAGAAAGGAAAATTTCGCTTCTGAAAACATTTCCAGATCAGTCTTTTTCTATATGTATAACATAAAACTATTTAACTCGTCATCATAATATACAAACAAGAATAAAACTTTTAAATTACATAAGACTTACCAATATCCCAGTATTTTAATCCGAAAATGGCAGGCTTCTTTCACTTTCATAAAAAAAAGCATAAGCAAAAGCTAACATTGTAGACTGTATAACATGTTCTTAACAGTTAACTTACTTCCCGCCTCTATTACAAAAAGTTCTCTGTTTACCCTGCGGTCATATTCTACGCAGACGATCAAGCAGGTGATTTTCCTGTTTATTTGCTTTTTGAACTTACATGCAAATAATTTTAGGAGACAGTCTGTACTTAAAATTTTCTATTTGAAAAATTTTCCAATGTATTTTACTTTTTCTTTTTTATCAGTTTCCAAACAATTCAATTGAAAATGGATTGTAAAGGTTCTTTTTTGTAAATAAAAAAAATAATAATAATATTCATAATAAGAGTTTATTACATAAAACATTGCTTAAATTTTTAAAATGTGTAAAAATAATTTGAAATGTGAATAATTAATTATATCATGGGTTTTGCATAAATTTTGTATATATATCTTTTATTTTTCGGAAAATGCTAATTTTATTTAAAAAGGCTGAAAGAAGTAAAATTTTTTAAAAAAATAGTTACAAAAAATAGGTACACTAACAGGAAAAAATATGACTTGAATGCAAATTATCAAGCAAGAAATGCATATATGACTAAACTCTGAAGACTTTTTCTGCGTGCTCATTAAAATCTGCAGGCTTAACTGTAATAGAAAATTTTTAGTTTGAAACCACAGAAGTGTTTCGACCAGTGGTCGGCAAAAAAATTAAAAAAATTCCTCAAGCAAAGTAAATATGTAAAGTGTATAGATTTAATATTCCTAATTTTAAATATGTTATCCAAATTACTTCAGCACGTAGCATTTTTCCGAGAAACACTTTTATAGTAATAACAATCAGTGAAGTATTATTTTATTAAATTGCAATGCTAAATAAAATTGAAATCATGAAAAAAGTATACTTTCGCTGTCTTGGATATCAAATTGATAAAATATAGCATGGAAATCTAGTTTGCTGATACTTGTTCCGTGCATTTTCCTTTTTAGAGGGGGAGGGGGGGGGGTGTCCCCCCTCTTTTCGTGCCCGAATTTACTATTTGCTATCCGCTAATATATTTTCATTCCTTATGCTGCTGTAACTCGGGCCTGTTTAATATATTTCTCTTCATTTTCAAAGATTTTTGAAGTTAATATTTTTGTCACACTGTGACTTACAATATGGTGGTTTTTTTCTCACATATATGACGTGACGTACGTTACATGCAGTGACATAACAGTGACGTCACAATTTTTTTTAATTGCCAGAAAAGTAAAATTTTACAATAAGTAATATGTTTTGAAGAATTTTTGTAATTTTTTAAAGTTTTCTAAGAAGTTCACATCTCAGTCACAATGTGACATCACTGAGTGGTGGCATTTTGGTTACAGATGTGACGTGACCACAGTGGCTTACAGTGACTTCACAAAGACGTCATTGTGACCATACATGCTATGAGGGAAATGTCTTCTTTTATGAAGAAGCGTTTTTCTTTTTTTCGGGACATGTGTGTATCGACCAAGGCCATAGGTAAATTGTCGACGACTGCAGATGAGCTATCGAATTGGTGATCTAATGGTGTTATTGCACGAAGAGTCAAAGTCGCTTGAAATTCCAGGCGTCTCCATGTTATTCCTATGGCTTCAGGGGAGTCGCTTCGAAAGCATACAACTGTTTTCTGTCTTTGACTCTGAAACGAAGCGAGACGCCAGTAACAGCCAATCAAATGCTTGGAAATCTGACGATGTAAAAGCCTTTTCCCGAACAGCCAATGAAATGCTTGGATAATACGTAAGTTTCAGGTGGATAATACGTAAGTTTCAGGAAATCTGAGGAATCGCAGGTGATTTTTGTCGCTTGCAATTTTTACGTGTAATAACACTATTAATCGGTATCTTAATGACGGTTGCCTAAAAGTTCTATTACACGAGGGATCGAAGTCGCTTCAAATCCTGGGCGTCTCCATGTTATCCTATGGCTCCAGGGAGCCGCTCCGGAAGCGAGCAACTTTCTTTTGTAGACGCCTCTTTGACGCCTGAAACGAAGCGAGTCGCCAGTAATAGCCAATCAAATGCCTGGAAATCTGACGATGGAAAAGACTTTTCCCGAACAGCCAATGGAATTTTTGGAAAACGAAATTGTGGATTTCAAAAGCGGGAAATCAGACGAGTCGCAGGCGATTTTTGACGCTTGGAATTTTTACTTGTAATAACACTTTAAGTAATCGGAATTATACGGAGCGGTCTTTGTTTCATTTTTGATCGTTCCATGACCGGTTACCCATTATCATTACATATATATATATATATATACAGGGTGGTTATAATGAAACTTCCCCTATAAACGGCATTCTACAGCGGAAACGGGTGAACGGAATGCAATAAAATTTGGTATATAGACTATACACGAGATGCGCTCATAGAATTTCGAAAAAAAATTTGGTTCCAAAATGTCCACCAGAGGGCGCATTTTCCGGAAAAATAATAAATTTAACGTAATAAACTGCCAAAACAACCGATTTAACATGTTATTACTCATAATTCTTGTTCCGGATTGTTAATATTGTTTCTGTATTCCGTTTTTGGTCGTTTATTGTGTTAAATTTAATGTTTTTCCCGGAAAAGTCGCCCTCTGGTGGACATTTTGGAACTAAATTTTTTTTTCGAAATTCCGGGAGCGCATTTCGTGTATAGTTTATGTACCAAATTTCGTTGCATTCCGCTCTCCTGTTTGCGCTGTAGGATGCCGTTTATAGGGGAAGTTTAATTATAACCAACCTGTACATATTTACGTCGCACAGAAATTTTAGATCGCCGCTGAATTTGTTGCTCAAGTGCAAAGACTAGAGATTATGAAAAATGATGTTGAACGACAAAGTTCCTTCTAAATTTTCTTATTACAATATATTGTATAGTTCGAATATTGTAATCAATTTTTAATCCACTTCCTGATACTCTAGAATTATACAGCTTACGTTTGCATGTGCCTTTTCGATAACAATACAACATTTTAATATTTTTAGAAATTATATATAAATCTAAACATTAGTTTTATGCATTTTCCCATTAGCCTGCCACAGGAACTTGGCACACGGGTTTCTTGTAGGGGGCTCATGAACGATTGGGGCCAAAAATTCGAAAATTTTAAATTGATTTTTTTTATAATGTTTTGATGAATTTTTTGCCTTTTTTATATTCAACTCCTAATCGCGCGAGTTCTAACCGATTCTAAATGCTTATTGCAATGTGAGATATACATAATACGTACGCCACGCTACAATAAGTAGAGATATACATATTACGTACGCCGCGCTGCAATAATTAGATGTATACATATTAGAGGTCTGCACGGGCCCGGGCTTGGCCCGAGGCCCGTACCCGGCCCGGCGGAATGAAGGCGAATTTTCAAACGGGCCGGGCCGGGCCGGCAGAATTAGGACAATTTTTTCAACGGGCCGGGCCGGGCCGGCAAAAAAATTAATCGGGCCTGTCGGCCCGATATAAGAATTTTAGCGAAGCAGATAAAATACGAGCTATTTTCAATGAATATGATTTTCTCGAGAAGTATAAATGTGCGTCACGAGCCAATGCGAGTTTAACAACATCAATACAGAAATGTAACGTGTCCATCGTAGAGATAGGCATCGTACAGTTACAAGATGTCTGATTCCGAGTTTAATTTTTTTTCAGCAGACTCGTGCCGGGAAGGAAGTGGTCTTATTCGATCTCAGGATGTGTAGAACATTTATTTTGTTTTGTAATATGAATAGTGATAATGAACTTCTCTTAACAGTATCTTTGGAAATATACCTTAAGGTGGTTCTCATATTCACTGCTCAACAATGCAAAGCTTTCAGACACATGTTTCTGACAAAAACTTTAACTATAAAGGCATAAAATTGACAGGCCTGCCTATTGAAGGCATTTGGAAACGAATAGCTTTTCCCATATTTAATAAATTACTTACAGAGATAACAGCGATTCCTGTCACGTGACTGTACGTTTTTCTCCTTTCCCGTGCTATCGCTTCCGGAAATTCGATTCAAAACGCTAACTTTGACAGTACTTTCAGAAAGATATATTGCTTTTATCTATGAAAAAAAAACGACATTTACATAGCTTTTGAATAAGAATACCTGCCAATCTTACACGTTTCCGAAAAGAAAAGACTTCATAAATGTGTCGAAATGTAGCTCCTTTGGATTTGAGAAAAGTCTTAAAAATGAGAGAAATATTTTCACAAATCTACTTTTTATTATCCAGCTTCAAATGTTATCTTGTTTTTAATCCTTTATTCTGAACTACATTTATCTTTTAATGAATCCTTATTTCCATTTTGAAATATCTGTATACATGATGACTGTAAGTAATCGTTAATGTTTACTATTGTGCGTTTTCTGTTTTGCGAACATCATAGTAAAGTAAAATATACTGTAAAATGTTCCCATAAATATGTATGTAGTATTCATTAAAAGAATCTTAATTGTATGTTGAGAAAAAACGGATTTTTTTTTGTAGAAATTGTATCGGGCCGGGCCCGTTTTCTCTGATTTTTGTACGGGCCGGGCCGGGCCGGGCTCGGGCCGAACTTCCAATTTTTACAACGGGCCGGGCCGGGCTCGGGCCGAACTTCCAATTTTTACAACGGGCCGGGCCGGGCTCGGGCCGAACTTCCAATTTTTACACGGGCCGGGCCAAGATAGCTTTCGTACGGGCCGGGCCCGGGCCTGGAAATTCCGGCCCGTGCAGACCTCTAATACATATTACATACGCCACGCTGCACTGTAAAAAAAAAATGCTACCAGTTTCCCGTTAGGAATCCGAAAAGTAGTTGCCCTTATCGTACCGGAATAATTTCCGACCCAGCTCGGAATAAAATCCGTAAAAATAAGGAAATAGCCAGTAAAACGGTATTTTACGGATTTTATTCCGAGCTGGGTTGGAAATTATTCCGCTACGATAAGGGCAACTATTTTTCCGATTCCTACCGGAAAACTGGCATTATTTTTTACAGTGTGCAATATAGGAATAAATTACTTTAACTCGTCATATTTTTTTCTGTAACTCGTATAATTGTATACAAGTTAAAAAAAGAAACGATTTAATGATGCGTTAAACTATCGCCAGCATATGCCAAATGGCTATGAAATTGACAACAATAAAACATTTTAAGGCTAAAAATTAGAAAATAAATGAAAAATTAAGAACTATGAGTCTAATTTAAAAATAAAAAGCCTCTATTAATTAATAGTTTAATATTAATTAATTTACGATTATACTTTGAGAAAGCAATTTAGAAAACCTAAAAATTACTTTAAATATTGTTTTATTGGTTCTTCCCCGTTGTCACATGCCAAACCAGGAAGAAAGAAATTATGTATCAAGCGTAGATTATAAAACACTTTCCAACACATTCATATAATGTAACAACACTGCACCGGTTAATAAGTTAAAATATTATGTCTAATTCACCCATATGAAAACACATCACTATTTGAAAACGCAATTTTAGCTGTTCCCACCTATAATCGGAAAATTATCTGAATTCTTTGAGCAACCCTGTATATGATATATAGATTTTTATCTAATAATTACATGCATGACAAAATTTAATTCAATTTATGAATGCATATACCTCAATTAAAAATTCCCCTAGGGGAATTTCCGCTAATAAGGAGAATGGTAAATGTATTTTTTGTTCACCCCTGTATATGAGGTGAAGAATTTATATACAAAGAGTAACATGCAAAAAATTCGTTGAATTTAAAAGAGCATACCGAATTTTAAAACGCACTTTCAGCAAGTAATATTCAAAATACTGTAACCGATTTTTTTGTATGTCCCTGTAAATGAATAATAAATCCTATGAATGTCCTATACTATCATAATCATGTTGTAGTGAAATTCAGTGATTTATAGCAGTTTCAATACATTTGATATAGCGTAATCTCATTAAAAAACTCTACAGATGAATTTCTCCTATATACCATAACCTATAACGTAATAGAATTATTTTAACTGTCCCTGTAAATGAACTATTAATCCCAGATATTTCATATACAATGCCAAACATGCCATTGTGACCCTAAATAACGTTTATCATTTGCATGAAAATCGGAATATTTTACGGGAGTTACAGCGTGGACAGAGGGACAGACGGACAGACAAACTAAATGCATAAACACTGTCGGAAAGTGTTAAAAAGAAATTATATTTATATTTTTTAACACGCAGATGTATGCAACTAAATAACGGAGAGAATTATTTTCGGAAATACGAAAAATCATAGTTGCGAAAAATCATAGAAGTTGGTACTTATGAAAATGATGTAAAACAAACTTCATTTTCTTTCGATAAATATTTACAAAACATAATAGATACAACGTTTCTTTGTTTCATGTTAACAATAAAAAATAAACTCCATAAATATTTACAAAAGTAGCAGCTTAAAGAAAAAGAAACATGGTTTTTATCTTCGAAACGGATCATTAAACAAATTTAGAAAAAACAGTTCCACTTTCTATTTTTCCAAATATATTTGCGTACTTTTAAAAAAGTGAACCTTTGACATTTAACAAAAAATGTTTACGACAAAAGACAACTACGTGAACATTATCAGGATATTAATAATGCATTTGAGGCACGTAATTAGAATGGTATTTCATTATCTGCCTTGTCAATAAATACTTATTATATAACTTACTACACTGTAAAAAAAAGTACTAAAATACGGTATTACTACTGGCAATTGAGAAGCCAGTACTACTTCCGTATTTTAACGGAAGTTTTCCGCCGTAAATGTCAAAAAAACGGAACTCTTTCTGTAATTTACCGTGTAAAAGTTCCGTTAAAATACGGAAATAGTACTGGCGTCTTGATTGCCAGTAGTATTTGCGTATTTTAATCCGTTTTATTTACAGTGCATATTTGATGCAAAATATCAACGTAGTATCTAATAAATTATTTTCTTTTTAAAATCATCTGTATGTTTAAATTTTTGCGTTAAAAGTATGATAGGTAATTTACCAATTGCACTAGTCTCAGTTCATTGGAAAAAGAACTTCCGGCATCACTGTATAAAAAATGGTAGATGTTTCATAACCTACGAAAATGTGCAATAATCACGAACGTAAATACAGGGTGATTATAATTAAACTTCCCCTATAAACAGCATCCTATAGCGCAAACGGGTGAACGGAATGCAGCGAAATTTGGTATATAGACTATACATGAAATGCGCTCACGGAATTTCGAAAAAAAATTTAGTTCCAAAATGTCCACCATGGGGCACTTTTTCCGGAATAAAACATTAAATTTAACACAATAAACGACCAAAACGGATCAGAAAATAGTCAATAAATGTTAATATTGTTTCTGGATGCTGTTTTGGTCGTTTATTGTGTTGAATTTAATGTTTTTTCCGGGAAAAGCATCCTCTGGTGGACATTCTAGAACTAATTTTTTTTCGAAATTCCGTGAGCGCATCTCATCTATAGTCTCTATACCAAAATTCGTTGCATTCCGTTCACCCGTTTGTGCTGCAGCATGCTGTTTATAGGGGAAGTTTAATTATACCCACCCTGTATATCCTCCTGAGACCCAAGCAAAATGTAATGCATACATTTTTTTTAAATATGAGTTTTGTTCAACAAATAGGCATCAAAAATGACGTTTTTAAAGAAATTAATAAATTTCGATTTTTTAAATTTTGTTTTACAGCAAATCCATTTAAATCGATGTTCAGGCTATAACTCGTTTTAAAGTAATTAAAAAAATGCGAGAAGTATGGGAAAGAATAGAATTTATTATAAAGAACATAAGGCAAGTACTAACATCTGATTTAAAATTGCAAAATAAAAATAGTTTAAACAATTTAAAACAACATGTAAACGATAATTACCAGCAAAACGTAGAATTCCAACTTGACTCATTTATTAAGCCATTTTGTAAACAAAGTAGTTACCGTTGCCAAAATCCAAAAGTTGAATGTTGATTTTGGATTCATACATTACCAAAACAAACTGGTTTTAGATTGCTACAATGAAATTTAACGCAATAGAAGGAGAAAACAAAACATCCATTTAAATGGATGCCAGGCCTCAGGAGGATATAATAACCTGTTCCGACTCACCCAAGATTCTAAAATGTGTTCCTTTATCTTTAGAAACCTCAGAAAACAATATGTTTTCGAAAATTAAAGAAGAATTTACGAAAATAAATTTTTAATAACTCCCCGTAATTTTCGAAAACGTTTTCTAGTATCTCTTAGAATGAATTAACCCTTTTTCTACTGACGGTAATTATAACTACCATCAAAATAACTTGTTATAAAATTTATTTAAAACATCGATTAGTTGTAATACAGTTTAGAATGAGTTATAGATAAATTACTTTATCTTGTTCCAAAAGCATTGTCGGTTGAACAAAACAAAAATCTTTTTAAAAAGATGAATTCTTTTGCTTTTGAATTTTTTTTTTCTTTGCGTTGGAGGGCGGGGAGGAACTTTTAAATTCGGAAATATTTTTGTATTTCTATTGTAAGATCATTATATTTGTACATTTCCTAATTCTACAAAATACCAAGAAAGGTATTTAAAATAAAAGATTTGAGTGGGGTTATAAATATTGCACAAAATCCCTATAAATTCAAATAACTGTATACTTCCATATCCTCCAATTTTTCAATCTAAAATTTATTAAATGATTATGTAAATCTTCTAATGTATTTTAAACAATTCGAGAAAAATTTACTTTAGACAATAAAATTTTCATGAATTCATAATTCAGTACATAAAGTGTTAATCAATTCTCGGTATACGAAATATCGGTTTTTCGGAAATTATGTTTTTCTATTAATTCTCGAGTAAACATTTTCAGCCGCATAACTGAATTTGTGCATGAAATTCTAACAAAATAATATTAATTTTCATATTAACGTTAATGTGGTTAATATTGTAAGTCTGTGTGTTAAACATGTTCTGTGTCAGTGTAAAAAATTCGCTATATAACATTGATTTTTACCGTGCCAACACAAATCAGCCATCCTAAGTTTAATAGATTCAGGAATATCACTCACACGACGACGAAAAAGCAAACAAACAGCAAAGAGAATATTGATTTTAAATAAAATCACCTTAATTTAATCCATGATGCCACCAGCTATGAATTGGTGATAATTAAAGGAGAATTAATCTGAAATATTCTAATTTTTTGAACCGCTTGATTAAATATTCTAATATCTTGATTTTTCAAAATAATTTTTTTTTCAATTAATCTTTTCAAAAATGATATTGATTTTAAGATAATAAATAAGCTTAATCAACAATAAGTTCTTAATAAAAATATCGTTTGCATATTTGCATAAAAATACATTAAATTTGCCAAACGATATTTTCAGTTTGTAAAAAAAGTAATTATTCTAATATTTTGAATATGAGCTACATATATACATATATATATACATATGCTGTCTTGTATTAAAAGGGCAGACACCGTAAAATTTCTAATTTGTAAGAGAGCAAATCAAAAAAATGTTACACTTCCACGTTATGGGTATTTATTAAACCGCATATACATAGGCCACACGACTGTGACAACATACAATATAAGTTCATTTTTTTCACATAGTCCCCAAAATACTGTAAATATTTCTCGGAATGTTCAACCAACTTTTCGATTCCTGATGCGTAGAAATTTCCTCCAGCACTACGAACCACCGGGAGACAACGAAATCCAAGGTCCTCGTGAACAATGGAGAACAAACTGTCATGCGAAATGTTCAGCATGCGCGGATATAACGGACGAATATCATGAAGGCAGGCCCGCAACGTCCAGTACCGTTGCAAATGTTGACCATGTGGATGCGATCATTAGAGAGAATCGGCGCATAACACTTCAGGAAATTGTTAGCATGCTGAACATTTTGCACGGCAGTATGTTCTTCTTTGTTCACGAGAACCTTGGATTTCGCTGTCTCCTGGTGGTTACGAAGTCTCCTACAGCACTGTAGGAGACTTCGAAGCATCCGGAATCGAAAAGTTGGTTGAACTTTCTGAGAAAAGTTTACAGTCTCTTGAGGACTATGTGTAAAAGTGAACTTACATTGTAAGTTGCAATATCATTGATACCTATGTATATGTAGTTTAATAAATGGCCATAACTTGGAAGTGTAACTTATTTTTTGATTTGCTCTCGTATATCTCAACCGATTTTTAAAATAAATAGGAAAAAAGATAAATGGGAAATAAAAATGCTTTGGAATACTTCTATGCCTAACACTTAAGCAAGAACTAAATTTGGATTTTATTTGTATATGTATTTTTAACTTTGAAATATTTAAAGCACCGCCCTTTGAAACAAGATGGCAGATCAATCTGGGCTACAAAGTCGGTCGAGATCTTGGTGATTCTGACTGCCTCATAATCAACTCACAGCCCAAACTACAAGAACTAGAAGCAATAAAATTTGGAAAAAATTACTTCTTATCACATAGATGCGGACTAAGAAAGGATTTTTGAAAAATCTCCACTTAAAGGGATTAAAGAGGCGGTCGAAAATGTGAGAACATTTGGCCATATCTCAGCAGACGTTGTAGGTAAGAGCGTGAAATTCCAGAAAATAAATCTACTAAAATAATGTTTAAACACATATTTCAGCTACCTTAGAAACTATTGACTACTTTTTTATTATTTGAGTTATTCTTTTGAGCTTTTCATTGGGATCTCTCATATGACACATACTCTTGATCCAACTAAACACTTTTATTATTAGCACTCATTTCCTTAACATTAGCAACATTTTGATTATTGGGCTATTACTCTGGTTTTTTCTTGAATGTATTGAAGGTTGCCAACAGTAGTGTTCCCATTTTAAATTTTCTGAACTTGCACACATTTGACTGCCTAAAAATGTAATTGCTTAATAAATTTGGGTCATTCTTCACATGTCTGACATTCTTGTTCCCACTTAATACTTTTTCACTTAGCACTGTTATTAATATCAAAAGTGTACATTTGTATAAGTGTAAATTATTTTAAAGCTTGGTAATTTAATGTTTTCGATGGATCATGATACTTATTATTTTTGTAAAACTTCAATTAACTTACAACAAATAATCTATACTAAATAACAGGTTATGAAAGAATACATATTATGCCAGCAAGAGTGCTGGTCTGGTAAAAAGGAAGTTTATTACTTTTAATTCAAGTGCATGGTCACGGTGGCATGAGAGGCAGGGGCACATACCCCCCCCCCATTTTTTATATTTGGCTATTAAAATTGCTTTCCTTTATTTTATTATTTTATTTTGTTTTATTTATTCTTCAAATCCTCCCCCTTTTACTTTTCGGCTCTTAATTTTCTCTTAGTCATTTTCGGTGGTTACGACCACTGGTTTTTGCTTTTAACTATCTATATCCCTTTCTTTCAAAGATGTAGGGCGGGGGCCTAGTGGACCCCTGATCTTTATCTCCAATAATTTATAAATTTATATATTATCTATCTTATATTATTTAAAAATTTATATCCTGGAATTTGATAATTCACGGTTAAAACTATATCATACTCAAGATAATTTATCTCTCCAAATATAAGTAACTAACTAAATTATTTGAAAACCTGCTTCTGTATTAACTACAATGATGGCAACACCGTCCCAATCGCCAGAAGGATGTGACATGAACTTAACAACCATATCAAGTATCTGTGGAATAAGTGAAAATATAAATGCCTTCTTTACATACGAGAGTATCAAGAAACTTATAATACTCCATAAAAAGAATCAAACACTTTGTTATAATCTATACAGGGATGAATTACTCAGACAGTTGGCGCACATCAAGGCGGTGGAAAATGAAAACTATGAAGAAAGTCCATATCATGAACTCCAGATGCACGATCATAATATACTAATTCATAGAGTCTTGCAGAGATTATGTCACTATAAAAAGAAAAACAAAAAATGGCACAAAACAGTAAAATTCTTCCAACTACAATTAGAGCATGGACTTGCAACGGAAACAAGAAAGTACAATGAAAGTCCATATTATACAGCCCAGAACGAAAAAGTGTACAAATTACACAACAATATTACAAATCATAGAGCATCTAGACTACAAGATAAATTTAACTCCGTAGACATAAACGATGACTCAAATTTCGCAATATACGACCATTTAAATTTGATTGTTGCATATCATGAAATAAAAGAAAGAATAGAAACAGGCAACTTTATCCGTCTTAAACAAGATGACAGTCTTAGTGAGGATGAATTTGAGAGAGACCTTCAGCAATACGGGCATTACAGCTCATCGGAGTCTGACGAAGAAAAAGTTGAAGGGTCAGATGAAGAACCTAATACAGATGAAAGATATCTTTCCTCGAGTGAAGAGGATACTGACTGCGAGACCGTAGGTAAAGAAAACAAATTCCTAGAAGAAAAAGAGAAAAGTGATTTTGACGAGCGGATGTGCATAATAAATGGTAAAAATAATCAGTCGATTAACTTGGAAGATAAAATAACCTATGCAAATAATGAGAAAATATTACTAGAAAAAATAATAAGGGAAAATCAAAATGAAATAAATGCTTACAAGGACATGTTAACTGAAAAAGAAGAAATACTTAATGAAGAAAAGATTAAACAACAAGAATTGGAAGAAAAAATGAATGTACTGCAAAATAGATATGAAAAAGAAAAAGAAACTAACTCTATAATACTAGAAAAACTAATTAAATTAGAAGAAAAATTAACAGAAAAACAGAATGAAATAACAAATAAATCTACAAAAATTGACAATCTACACAAAGAATTACAACAACTACAAAAAAATAAGACTAATAAGAAGCAGCTTCATAATAAAGAAACAATAACAAACCATCCAAAAATTAAAGAAAAATATACTCAAACAACCAAAAACTCAAAAGAAGACAAAATAAACGAGCAAGTTAGTAATGAGACACATCTGCGAGAAGACAAGAATGATGTAACCTCGGAACTCGGGGAAATACAGGATACAAAAAGTGAATATTACTCCCAGGAGGAGCAGCATAGTATAAGCCTAACAAAAGAAACAGAACTTACACGGATTGAAGAAAAGCTTTATAGATTGGAAAAACTGTTAGAAGAAACAACATTAAAAATAACCAATAGCTATAGAGAAGAAATAACAACAGATAATTCCATAAGGGAACAGGACAATTATACAGAAGCAGCAATTCTCATAAAGGGTCTTGAAGGATCAAAAATATCAGAAATCCAAGAAATAATTACTGCAAAATTATTGCAATTAGAACATTTGCCACTATTCTATAGCAGAACATCTAAAAACAGAAAAGCTATAATTATAAAAACCCAACAAGAATCGCAGTTACTAGAAATATATCAACATATAGAAAAAATAGAAGATATAAAAAGTATCACGGAAATACAATACAGAAAACATAACACTAAAAGAATTATCATTATAGGTATTCCAAAAGATACACAGGGAGAATATCTTATAAATCAAATAAAGCAACATCCAAACATAAAGAAAAGTTCATACATCCAGATTCAAAAGTAATACAAAAAACTTCGTCAAGATATTATCAACTGCTCCTCGAGGTAGACAAGACAACTTCAGACACACTTTTGAGCATGGAACTTATAAATGTGGGATTACGAAACTGCAGGATTCATCCTTACAGGCCAATCATCAGGTGTGCGAACTGTCAATTGTACGGACACTCCGAAAGTAACTGCAGGAAAAATTCAATATGCGCATTCTGTGCGATGGGTCATCAGACCACTAGTTGCACGAATATAAACAAACAGGATCTCAGAAACTGTGCAAATTGTATAAACTTACCAAATTATTATAAACACACAGCGAACTCAACACAATGCCCCACCTTTATGAATCAGATTAAATACAGGAATGACATTTCCAGTCCAGGCACTAGTGGCCTTGGTGGTGGTGGCTGGTTTTGATGGGACTAGTTATAACTACAAGGTGTATGAACTTATACATGAACTTATATGAACACTTAACTTTAAAAAGTTGTGGGTAATCTATAAACCCTCGTTTGTACATAACAATATTTAGAATAGTTATAATTAATCTTAAAACTTATTTGTTTTCAAAGGGTTCCGCAGGTAGTAAAACTTTTCCCTACCCTGGGCTTGGGGGTTACACCCAACCATAAGCCAAAAGCGGGTTCCCAGGGTGGGTGCTTACTTACTTACTTACCTTAGAAACTATTCCTCTAAGATGGTTAAATGGGGGGTCGAAATCTTTAGAACATTTGTCCATATTTCAGCAGCCGTTTTAGGTGGGAGCGTGGAATTTCACTAAATAAATCTACTAAAAAATAGTTAAACATGCATTACATCAATTTTTAAAAAATAACCCCTAATTGGGTTAAAAGGGGTACCGAAAATTCTAAGACATTTATCCATATCTCAGTAGCCGTTTTAGGTAGAAGCGACAAATTCAGGATAACAAACTTATTAAAAAAAATAAACATGTATTGCAGCGATATTAGAAATTCCCCCGTAAGTGGGTTAAAGATTTTTGTGAAAATTTTAGAACATTTGGTCGTATCTCACTAGCCATTTTAGGCAGAAGCGTGAAATTCAAGATGCCAAACCTATTAAAAATAATTAAAGATGCATTTGAGCCATATTAGTATTTTAACCCTTAAGGGAGTTAAAGGGTTGGTTGAAAAATTTAGAACATTTGACCTTATCCCAGCAGCGGTTTTAGGTAGGAGCGTGAAATTGATGAAAGCAAACCTATTAAAAAATAGTTATGTTAACATCGATTTTAGAAATCCCACGCCCCCTAAGAAGATTAAAGGGAGGGTCGAAACTTTTAGGTCTTTTGCCATTTCTCAGCAGCATTTTTTGATAGAGGCATGAATTTCAGGATACCTAATCTATTAACATGTTTAAAGATGTATTTTATCGATTTTAGAAATTCCGACGTAATGGGAGTTTAATGGGGTGGTTGCAACTGTTGCGTCGTTTCGCCATATCTCAGCAGCAGTTTTAGGTAGTAGCAAGAAATTCAAGATAACAAACCTACTAAAAAATAGTTAAACACAATTTCTTCAGTGATTTTGAAGCTATTTTGTCTATTATATCACCAACATCGACTTTGAGCTGAATAATATAAGATTATACAAAAAACAGCAAATATGTATATTTTATTACATATTAAAGTTTTTTTTTTAAATTGCATCTTTGATAGTTATATTTCGTTAGATTCAAGATTCTTTAAAAGAAACCGGAAACCGTAGCGGGCGAAGGCTGCTAGTCGCTGTCTAAATAAAACAGCTACAGCACGTAAATCACGTTTCTCACGTTTCTCACGAAAAAGCACGTTTCTCACTTAAAACCTATAATATACTTTCTTTCGAACAATCTGATTAGGCCTAACTGTGCCTTCCTTGGCATTTCATAAGCTGATGCTTCATGAATAATATAATTTTATAGACCGACTCCTTTCTAATTTTTAATATCTCCAAACCATGATCTCGTGATTGTGAATTTTTATAATTGGTGCTTTCAAATCATCGATAATAAAAATACCAGAGTGTCAGTTAATTTGCTGATCATGCATGTTATAAAGAAAATAATGTAGGTTTAAATTCAAATCCTACAAATCGGTCATCCTGACATAATGGCATCTCGACATCAGTATCTTGGCTTACTATTTTTTTTTCATGCTCAAACAGCTAAACTGTTGAAACTTTTATATATTTTTCTTTCCCCTAAAATTTTGATTGCATGTTTAATATACATACACATATACTTGATCTTACCGACTCGTCCAGAAGTTTAACAGAGAAGAAGAACAGAGCTTCATGTATTCGGCCCCGGTTAAAGTCTTTACTGGACCTTCATGATCTTCCACTTTCTCTACTTCATACCGATCACGATTCTTGGCTGCAATCTTATATGGCCCCAAATATTTTTTTTTAAGTTTGACAGTATTGCCAAATTGTATCCTCTTTATGGCGACGATATCTCATATTTTGTATTTTCGTGGCTGTTTTCTTTTCTTATCAAACTGCACCTTGTTTTCTTCTTGTATTTTGAGTATTTTTTTCTTTGCTTCTTCTCTGATGGCTTCGTATTCTTCCATCACACATTCGGTAAATTCTTCTTCCAAAATTTTCTTGATGTTTTGCATGTCACTGCCTTTCATTTTAACTCCTGTCATTAATTCAGAGGGACTATACTTGGTGCTTCGTGTTACTGTGCTATTCACAATTCTTTGTAATTTCGATACATACTTATACCACTTCGATTCGTCATTATATGCTTCAGGTTGAACTAAAGTTTTGCTTATAGATCTTTTTGCGTTATTATTTTTCTTTTATTTAACGTTTTTTTCTATTATTTCCAATAGGATTATCTTTTATTTTCTGATCAGAATTGATTTTGGACTTTTTCTTTCTAACCGTTTTTCTTTTAGGTCTTTGTCTACTCTTTTTGTGTTTAAAATTATTAGTATCTCCACAAATAGTCATTGAACAGGTGTTATTTTCAGTTTTTTCTCAATGCCTTTACTTTCGCATCTCTCCTGTTTAGAGATGACGAATTTCTTATCGGTTTCTTTTTCCTCACTCAGGACCATAGGTACCGTAAAATCTGAGGTGCTGCAACTGATAATGTCATTATCTAAATACTGTCGTACTTGTTTATTGATGATTTCCTGTTCAACTAGAGAGATTTTCTTTGGAAGTTCGCAGATAGGTTTATTATCTGCCGGTAGTATTTTCATGTTTAATCCATTATCTTTTGTTTTTTTCGTTTTGCAGAATTTTATTAATCCTAGTATTTTTTCTCTGTTAGCTGCTCTGTTTGTGATATGAGTCAAATCCATTCCGCCATTTTCGCAGTCAATATTAACCATAGCTTCCGAACCTAGATTATCGTTGCTTATACTTCATGTGCTTACTTCATCTGTTTTGGAAGGGACTTATTAATTTTAATGTATCCTACTCGTCCTGCATTGTCGTTTATTATTCTAACAATATCTTCCTCTACTTTTAACGTTAGGGCTTCGATTGCTTTTCTACCTATTATTAAATCATAGTCAGTTTCTTGTACAGCGTAAAATTTAACTTGTATTTCTATACCATCTACATAAACTTTATGCAAGAAAAAAAACAGCTGGCTTAATTTCTTTTCCACCTATGCCTGATATAGATATATTGTCTCCGGTTAAGTTTGGCGCGTTTATTGCAGTATAATATCTTTAATTGGCGATTGAAATATCACTCCCTGTATCGATTATTATGTTTGTTTTTATTCCTTGAATATCCAGTATTCTTCCTTTGTTACCATTTAACATGCCCATATTAACTACTTTTCTTTGCGTGTTTTCGCTCCAATCTTGGTGTTTCGTTTCTCGCCAATTTTGAGTACGTTGCGGGCTATAATTTCAATAGTTTTGTTATGTTTTACTCCCCATGGTACATTTCCCACTCACGTGACCAGGTTTGGCAGAACGAAAAGATATTATATGCGCCTCGTTTCTACCGTGATTCACATTCTGCCTATTGTCAACTTGGCGCCTTTTCGAATTGTCGTAGTCAGCCACTCTCGATCGTTTATCTTCAAAACTCCCGGTTGTATTCCTTTCTGATTGTTTATTGCAAACCCTTCGAGCCATTTCTAATTTGTTAATTAAGTCGTCTATCATTTTTATTACTAACAATTCCTCTGCAAAATGTGCCTTTGTTTTCGAAAGTAAATTATGCCTAATTTGATTAACTATAATTAATTCCGATAATCCCTCAATGTTATCTATTTGAAGACCGTCAATCCATTGTGTGAAGTACACTTTGATCTCTAAGCGAAATCGCGCCAATTAGCCGATGGTTCTTTTTTGAGTGAGAAAAATTTCAGCCAAAACTCTTATGGCGATAGTTTGTTGCGTTTTAAAAGAACTAGCGGGCATGACCGAGCTAAGCTCGGTCAAAATTAGCCTTGTGTTCAATGCGATATTTCATTCTCACTATATAATTCTTGCTGTTTAGATAAAATTTGCATGATCCTAAGCTATAGGGACCCACTAACCGAAATTTTTCGAACACACGACCTAACTAATGCTCTTCTCGAACCCGAAAACGATAGAATACAAATTTTAGTCGAAATAGCTAAAATCATTTTATAGATAAAATTAGCTTGACCCACGGTAACCCAAAAAGGACCTGCTAATCTAAATTTATCGAACATCTGACCTATTCCAATGGTCGTCTCGTGCTAGGAAATGGTGTAATAAGAAATTTTGTCAAAATCGTTTGAGCCAACTTTTTAGATAAAATTAGCTAAACCTTGGCCCATAATGTCCCAAAATGACTGGTTAATCGAAATTTCTTGAGAATGCGACCTAGACCAATGGTCTTCTCGAGACCAAAAACGATAGAAAACAAAATTTAATCAAAATCTATTAAAGCTTTTTTCTAGATAAAATTAACTTCACCCACGGTGATCCAAAAATGACCCACTAATCGAATTTTCCCGAACATGTGACTTAGCTCAATGGTGTTCTCATGCTCAGAAACGATATAATACAAAATTTTACCATAATGTTTTGAGCCGTTATTTTAGATACACATAGATTGACCCACAGTGACCAAAAAATGACCCACTAATTGAATTTTCTCGAACATGTGACTTAGCCCAATGGTCTTCTCATGCCCAGAAACTGTATAACACAAAATTTTGACAAAATCGTTTGAGTCGTTTTTTTAGATGCAAATGGCTCGGCCCACAGTGACCCAAAAATGACCCACTAATCGATTTTTCTCGAACATGTGACTTAGCCCAATGGTCATCTAACGCCTGGAAACGGTATATTATAGAATTTTGTCAAAATGTTTTGAGCATTTTTTTAGATTCAATTAGTTTGACCCTAACCCATTGTTAGCCAAAATGACCCACAAATAAAATTTTCTTGGACATGTGACCAACCCAATGGTTTTCTCGCGCCCGAAAGCGATAAAATACAAAATCTCGTTAAAATCGTTAGAGCCGTTTTCGAGTTAAACTTTGCTTGACCTACAGTGACCCAAAATGACCCACTAATCGAATTTTCTCTGTGACCTAGCCCATTTGCCTTCTCGTAATCCAAAACGACAAAATACAAAATTTAGTCAAAATCGTTAGAGTTGTTTTTAGATAAAATTAGCGTGACCCATAGGGATTCCAAAAAGACCCACTAATCGAAATTCCTCGAACATGTGACCTAGACCAATAGTTTTCTCTCGCCGAAAAATGGTTGGATATAAAAATTTAGTCAAAATCGATTGAGCCGTTTTTTAGATATAATTAGCTTGACCTTGACACAAAATGACCCAATAATCGATTTTTCTCGTACACGTGACTTAGCCCAATGGTCATCTCATGCCTGGAAACGGTATATTACAAAATTTTGTCGAAATGTTTTGAACTTTTTTAGATTCAATTAGCTTGACCCTGACCCATTGTGACCCAAAATGACCCATTAATCAAATTTTCTTGAACATGCGATCAAGCCCAATGGTATTTTCTTGTTCGAAAATGATAGAATACAAAATTCCGTCAAAATCTTTAGAGCCGTTTTCTAGATAAACTTGTCTCGAGATAAAACTTGTTTCTAGATAAACAGTGACCCAAAAATGACCCACTAATTGAATTTTCTCGATCATGTGATATAGCCCATTGGTCTTCTCATGCCCAGAAATTGTATAACACAAAATTTTTACAAAATCGTTTGAGTCGTTTTTTTAGATACAAATGGCTTGACCCACAGTGACCCAAAATTGACCCCCACTAATCGAATTTTCTCTAATATGTGACTTATTCCGTTGGTCTTCTCGTAATCGAAAACGACAAAATACAAAATTTAGTCAAAATCATTAGAGCCTTTTTTTAGATAAAATTGGCTTGACCCATAATGACCCAAAAATGACCTACTAATCGAAATTTCTCAAACATGTCACCAAGCCCAATAGTTTTCTTGTGCTGAAAAACGGTTGGATATAAAATTTAGTCAAAATCGAATGAGCCGTTTTTTAGATATCAATAGCTTGACCTTGATCCATTATGACCCAAAATGACCCACTAATCGAATTTTCTCGAACACGTGACCTAGCTCAATGGTATTCTCGTGCCCGAAAATCGTAAAATGCAAAATTTCGTAAAAATCGTTAGATCTGTTTTCTAGATAAATTTGCTTGACACACAGTGACCCCAAAATGAACCACTAATCCAATTTTCTCTAATATGTTACTTAGCCCATTGGTCTTTTCGTAATCGAAAACGACAAAATACAAAATTTAGTCAAAATCGTTAGAGCCGTTTTTTAGATAAAATTGGCTTGACCCATAATGACCCAAAAAATGACCTACTAATCGAAATTTCTCAAACATGTGACCTAGCCCATTGTTTTCTTGTGCCGAAAAACGGTTGGATATAAAATTTAGTCAAAATCGATTGAGCCGCTTTTTAGATATAGTTAGCTTGACCTTGACCCATTATGACCCAAAATGACCCACTAATTGAATTTTCTCGAACACGTGACCTAACCCAATGGTCTTATCGAGTCCGAAAATGGTAAAATACAAAATTTCGTCAAAATCGTTAGAGCCGTTTTTAAGATAAAATTTACATACACACACAATTTTTGCTCGCATTATAGTATATGATATTTTTTATGTAATCATAATCATGCATTTCGGGTTCACTCTCCCTGGTTATTATATTAATCACATCTAATGGCATTAGGTTAATTAAATAGTTGACTCACTCATTTTTATGAATGCCCGTTTGCGCCATTTGCCTTTGTTACACAGCCAGATATAAACTAATATCATTCGTACCATCATATTTTGTTAATAATATATTGCTTACCTGGATTTGTTCTTGGGTTCACATCGATGTGATGTCTTGAATTCTCTTGTAGTTGCATTTTCTTAATCTCAAACTCCCTTTCGCAATCTTTTTCTGTCATTCTATTCTCCATTTTCTCTCATCCATTTCCATTTTCAGTTTCTTTTCTTCGATCTGCAATTTGAATTTCTTTTCTTCCAGTTCCAGGTTCCAGTTCCGATTGTGCTTTTGCCTGTAGTTTCTTCTCTTCAGGCTCAGCTTTTTCTTTTCTAGCCTTCTCTTCAAGCTCAGCTTTTTCTTTTCTAGCCTTCTCTTCAAGCTCAGCTTTTTCTTTTCTAGCCTTCTCTTCAAGCTCAGATTTTTCTACTTCTTTTCTAGTTGTTATAATTACTTCTAAGCGGTCCTTTATAAAATCTTCGTGGTAATCCTACCAGCTTTTAATTAGCTTTATTAGTACAAGAATTGTCGGTTTTTCTGCTGGTTCGATCCCGCATTCCTCACACAGATTTATTATATCAATTTTCTTAGCTTTGTTTAGGGTTCCCATATCTATCTTTCAATATTGTACTTGAATAAATGAAATCCAAGTTTTTACGCTTGCCTTGTTAATCCACAATCAAACGTTTGGCACTGGCGATTTACAACAGTTTATTTTTGATTCATATTTGACTATTCATTCCACTACTAGTTGCTTAAGATCCCGGCCAATCCCCCAAATTTGTAGGATGTTTATACGTAAAATGTTAATTTATTGATGACTTGAATAACTAGACGTTGGAATAACAACACATTCACTTTTATACGATTCTATAAAAAAACTGTTACACCACTGCGTTGATAGCTTCTTCAAATAACGTACATTTCTCACTTAAAACCTATAAGATACTTTCTTTCGAACAATCTGGGATTAGACCTAACAGTGCCTTGCTTGGTATTACATAAGCTGATGCTTCATGAACAATATAATTTTACAGACTGACTCTTTTCTAATTATGAATATCTCCAAAACTTGATCTCGTGATCGAGAATTTTCATAACTCATGCTTTCAAATCATGGATGATAAAAATAACAGACCGTCAGTTAATTTGTTGATCATGCACGTTATAATGAAAATAAAGTATGTTTAAAATCAAATCCTACACACACACACACACACACACACACACATATATATATATATATATATATATATATATATATATGAAAAGATTTCACTCGTATCATATAAACAGGTAGATCTTAAGCACCAGCATACCCACATTATGTACTGAATGAAGTAATCATGGTTTTTTGCAGTCGTAGAATCGTGATGGAAGAGTGGAAGGTCAGGGTGTCGTCCATTGGAATGTTTTCCGAAGCATAATAATCGAAGCCTATAGGTGCATCAAAACGTTTATTAATTGACCATATAATGTACTAAATTCCACTAGTTATAGGTGATCCATGTGCGGGCAGTTGTTACGTAGTAAAATGTACCACTATATGTTACGTACTAGAATAAATGACGAAGATTCTGGAAAAAAACACTCCATGTGGCATGGTTTAATTAAGCAACTCGATAATCGTAAAATTCTACCTTTCCTAGTCCATGCAACGTGTTGTATACTTACGAAAACTGCATGCGTATGAATACAATACACGTTAAATCTCAAATCCCTTACAAGTAGCTGGAAGAACACAGTAAGAGCAGAATACGATAAGAGTAGCTCCAGGGGGAAGGGGGAAAGGCACGCGTGACGACGATGCGATCTCTTTAGCTTCGGCGTCAGAATTATTGCGCAAACAATGGCTGGCGGGATTTGCAAGAAATTGTGGGAAAAAAAGAGCATAATCGAACAATTCTATTAAAAAACATTCGAAAGAAAAATAATTTATTTTTAGAATAAAATGAAAAAAGTAATTTAATGGGTTTTATAAGATGAGGCGAATGGATTAAGGTTTTTAGACTAATAAAAGAATACGCAGTTTTAAATGCATGAAATAAAAGACAAAAGATATTAAGATATTATTAAAGATAGATAAAAAAGGAAAAATGTTAAGAATTTGGAATAGTTTTTCTAAGATAAAAAGGAGAAAATTTTTATTATTACACACACACACACACATATATATATATATTCGTGTCTTATCCGCCAAATCCATCCCCCCAGCTCCCCTGTCGTTTCTTGACGAACGAATGGCGGGAAAAAAGATGGGATGTTAAAAATTAAAATACCGAACAGAGATAAGGATAGTTTCTTTCACTTTTAACTGTACTTGTACAGACTGTTTGGTTTTCAATTTACCATATGATAATGTCATGTTACGGAAAAAGTGATTTTAAAAACATCTGTTTAACAGTTTGCAATAAAAATTATTCAATTCTAAAAGCCTACCCCGAAAACTCTTCTTCGTTGCGCCTAGTTAGCCTAGTTTGAAAAATTATTCTTTTTTTTTTGTTTGTTTGTTTGCCACAAAATAGTTGAAATCTTATTATCTTGAAATTTTAAAAGACTTAGAACTGTTTAATCACCAAAATAATGATTTTTCGAAAAATTATATATGAAAGAACAATATAGTATACTTTGTTGCATTTTAAAACATTTTGCATAGAAATATTTCTATTATTACGTGTAAGGTATGACTAAAAAAAAGTGTCCATCATTTTCACTGCAAACAATAATTGAAAAGACACTCTTAAATTATTTTTCTCAAAAAGATAAAAGCCATTTTTTTTATAATTTCGCATAAGATTCATTTTAAATTAGTTAATATTTTTGCATGCAATTTATGAATTTGGATATTATATCAACAACTTAAGATTGGATCTAAATTTGAGCATATTTTAGTAAAATTTCTATTTAAAAAGTATTGTTGAAAGTACTGCATACATAAAGGTCATCTGTTTTGGGGCCTAGAAATACAAACAAAATTTTGTTCAGTTTTAATATAATTCTTGCGTTACAGGTATTAGCGAGAACATAGCCAATAGTATTTATTTTGAATTTTTTTTATCTTGCTGAGATTCAGAACTAAACGTTCTTCGCACTGTACGACTCCTATATGATCCCTTACATTTCACCGTCTTAATGACTTTCGAGCTCAGGTCCTTTCCCAACGGAAGTCCTTTAATCGGCGAGAATTCGGCGAATTCGGAATTCACGTATATATATATGTCATAATGTACAAAGATATTTTTAATGAGGCAAAAAATTACTTTAAAAGTCATTTTAATCAATAAGAACATTTCATAAAAAATCACGAAATTTAAACTGTTATAAGGTTCCCCGGTCCTATAAGCGAAATTTTGTAAAAATTCCCTATTACAAAAACAAGTAAGACAAAAAAGTCCCATCCTTCTGACAATAAAATTAACCGATTTTTGAAACTTTGAATTGCATGCAATTTTCTGCATCTGAACGAAGGTGCTTTGGGCCATGCTTCAAGGGATCGTACACAAACTGATTAAAGTATTAGAAGAATTTATTGCGTGTGTATATTTCTGCATTGAAGCTCAATGTAGTGGCTTTGAGCAAGTTTTAAGATAAATTTATTTTTTTTCTACTAAGTTTTAAATTAGATATTCTAATATCATTTAAATATATATATCATTTTGTAAGAATTGCGACTGTCTTTTTTCAACATTTCATTTTAAAAAATTCTGTTATTTTTTAACTTATATTTTTTATTGCATGTTGCGTTCTTTTTTTAATATGTCAGAATGAAAATAGATTTCAAATTTATAATGTAATGTTAATTTTACTCTACACTATTAATTTTTTATATATACTAGGGGATCGTACCCGGGCTTCCCGGGTTAAAGAATATAGGTGAAAACATTTTTTTTTTTAAATTGAAAACTAATAACTTTTTTTATATGCAATACTTTTTTTAGATTGTCACTTACAAGAAAAAAGCATTTTTCATGTTAATGGATTTTTCTTTTTAATGGATATTAGCTGTAAGAAAATGGTGAACTCTTTATTTTGTTTTACGGGCAAACAGATTAATCTTTCGTAATCGAGCTCCGCGCTATATAGGTAAGTTAAAAAATATTTCATTCTTTAAAATTATTTTTAAAACCATAGACAATAAATAAACTGAGATGAACTTTGCAAACAAATTCCACTTGAAAAAAAAATCCTATTTGGTGATCTAAAAATTTAAATTGTACGATTACAAATATGTTAGATTTGTGTTTTTTCAATATCATTCGTTTATTTGTTTAGAAAAGAAGTATTCATTTCGTGAATTTGTCTTTCACAAATATGTTAGATTGGTGGTTTTTTTAATATTATTCCTTTATTTGTTTATAAAAGAAGTATTAATTTCGTTATGCAAAAATAGTCAGAAACAAATGCTGAAAAATGTTTGTTGCTTTATGTGCAAAATATTTATTATTATTATGTATTGAAAGCGGCACGTGATAAGATAAACTTAAAAAAATCATGCTTAAAAATTATTTTAGAAAATATAATACATCAGTCAATTAAGATACAGTTTTTAAACAAATTGCATTTGAAAGTAAATTTTTTCCCTATGCGACGAAAAATGAAAATGTACGATGGTTTGAAGATTAAAAAATTGCAGTAGCGAAAATTTCAAGACCGAAATTTGATCGTGAAGTGTTGCCATTCGCAAAATGACGTCAGCGTTACGCACAGATATGCTTGTTCTTTATAACATACATACTTAAGCAGTAAAATATAATAAAGATAAGTTATTAGGATGTGGTTATCAATTGAAGCTCTTATGCTTGGTATTCCGGAATGTAAAATGTAATTTTCACCTTCTCAAAATTTTCATACGCACTTCTCATATCCATATTCATCATTTAAAAAAAATTGTATTTTGTTTGATCATTTTAAAATCATTTTAACTCCAAACTCAAAGTCACGATTGTATGCAACATCTTTTATGTGAACAGACGCACTCTTTACTTGAGATTCTAATCTCAATTCCGGAGAGTAAAAATGTTCATAATTTATATTTTTAGACGCATTTGTGTTAAAATGTTCAGTTTTATCTAAGAAAATGATTGTTTTCTTTTAAATATGGCTTCATTTTCACTTAAATAATCATTTCACCTAGTGTCTGAAACTTAGTATCAGTGCACATGCAGAAGGAAAAACAATATAGAAAATTTATGAGGAAAAATGCGTGTTTTCAAAAGCAGTATGTCATTTTCCGTTATTATGCCTCTAATATAATATTCTGCTCCTAATGAGATTTTGCGACCCTACAACAATTTTTATGAACAATTTTGAATTTTTATCAGAAAATAGCATGAATAAAAATACCTCATTATTTCTCTCTTGTCTGCAATAATGAAAGCTATCTAATTTTCACCCTTTCGAAGAAATTTCATAAAATGCTTTTAAAATTAAAATATAAAAGTATGGATATTTAAAAAACAAACAGATAGTGTGATCACATCTACAAATGAAGAGCTTTCAGTTAAAAAAATATATATATTAGTAAAATTGGTTCAGCAGAAAGATCAGAGCAGATGACTAAAAAACACACTTGTGTTTTAAACATATAGATTATATAAAATTAGGAAATATTAAATTAAGCAAATTATGTTACTTTAATAAAATTATAGTAGAATGTGCTAAAGAATAGAATTATAATTTTATTATTCGAGAGAATTTTGGACAAAGACTTCAGGAACATGATATTATTTTAAAACACGAATTATTTGTTTGTTTGTCTAACTCGGCGAAGCAAATCCATCCAGGCTAGAATCATCAATTTCTGTAATATAAATCGCTATAATTTGCATGTCACCTCTCTTTTTTTTAAAGACACTAAATTTTTTTAAAACATTGCGTTTTATCAGTGTGTGATTTCGATTACATTATTTTAAAAAGTGAAGCATTTTTACCTGTGAAGAATTTAAAAGCAGCTGGGCTGTGAAAATGACGCACTTCTACAAAACCTAATTTAGGTTTAAGATTTAAAATACATGCTTTTTTATAAAATGACGCCATTTGCATCCGCTAAAGCAATCTACTTTTACAATACAGTCTTAAACTTCGTGTATAGAAAAGTATGCATATGACATCATTATCACGGAATAACAGACAATATTCTTGACATAGCCCATATTTTAATTTCAATTTTTTTTTCAGGTTTTATGAGAAAATGGCAACATAAAGATACAGTATCTCGTATTTTCGACTATTTTCCGTTTACTTTCAATGACTTTCAATAGAAATGGGGTACTTTTGTTGACACGATAAGAAAAATGGTATTAAAAAATACAAAATAAGTAATATCTCAAAAATAAATTGAGATGCAGCTTTCAAACACATTGCATTTAATTGTAAACAGCTATTACTCGGTTCTGTTTTAATCGGAGAATAATGGAACTTTTTTTGTTTTATTTCTTAGTGTAATAGGATATTTTTTACTAAATAAAACTTGTGGACCCGGTGGACCATAAAAAAATTTAAATTTCGTAATTTCTGAAGTACCCAAATCGCTTTCAATGTACTTCTTTACTTCATTTAAAACATTTTTGTAATTGAAAATATATGTCTATGCCTAACGTTTAGAAATTAGCCATTGGACACTATTGGGAGCGGACACCCTGTATATAGCTTTCCTCCGAACGGCTGCAATAGGTAGCTTCTTACTTTTTGTAAGGGAAATTATCTAAAAGTACTCCGCATTTATAAGTGATATTAATGAAGAATCGTTAAATCATTTAATCATTGAAGTGGGTTTTTTTCCAGACTGCATATATTTAAAGGAAAGGCACAGAAAAAGGCCTCATTCTCTTAATTGTTGAAAATGGATAAAAAATTATACTTTTTCATTTAATATTTCTCTTTATATCTTTCGATCTGAAAAAATTCAGCTTTGATGAGAATGTCATTTAAATCTTCATAACTCATAATAAATATAGAGAATATTTCAATTTCATAAATAAAATTTTATATGCTAATTAACAAATGCTAGAAATAATTTTGTGAATGATTTGTATAAGTTATTTTTTTTTCTAATTAAGTGTAGAACATGTGTCATTAAGAGGTCTCGGGACTCTTAAAGCTTTAAAATTTTCGAAAATTTATTTTTTTTTTTTACATGTTTAACTCCTATCTTTTCTGAACGTTTTGATGTAATTGTTTCCTTGAAATTCCCATTAAAACAGAAGTTATGGCTTTTATAATTATACCGCCAATAGCTGAAGCAACGTTTCCGAAACTTTTTTCTCCAAATGACGTTTTTGGGCATAACGTGCCAGATATCTCAAAAACTCCCGAATATGTTTTCGTGAAGTTTTCAGAACATATGTTTCACGTTAGTCTGTATAAACTGAACCTAAAATTTCCTTTTTATTGTTAAAAAAGATATTTTTTCGGTGATTATATTGTTGAAATTTTCTAAATTTTGCATCAGCTAAAAACAACTTTGTATTAAAAATATAAAAATGCTTTAAATACAAATTTATGTAGGTTAAGGGTATTTATTGTAATCTGGAGTATAAGTAGGCACTAAAATTTTCATTCTAGTTGAAAAATGTATTTTGTAATCTTGTAAACTTTTATGCCGATTTTCTACTCGTCATATGGCTGACAGTTTGGAGCCCCCTGTAATTGCTAAGTCTGTATCTTGTAATTTTTTAAATATTTAAAAAGAAAGAATATACATATCTTTTATCCCAATTAAAATTGTGTCTTAAAATCAAATACATTTTAAGATATTAAATGTTGAAATGGTGTTTTTTTTTTACTTTTTTCCCAATTTTAAGGGTCCTGAGAGACCTTAACCCTAATTCCTCATCGAGTAATTCGGAGATATCTTTATTCTCTATATGAAGTTTAAGTGCCAAATCACTTTCTGGTGGGATAGGTTCCATATTAAATTTAAATTTGAGCAGGCCATCGCTATCAGAGCTAAGTGAAGATATATTCCCTTCGGCCGACTGCTGGTTGATCTCCATTGCAGACATGTTAGGCTTCGAAGATAATTCCTCGTTTATCGGCATACCATTACTGGCATACGTAACTCTGAGAAGAACTTTTCACGATACACCGATACGGTGTCAGGCACTGGAAGGGGATGTCTAGGCTGGAGCTGACACACTCGCTCTTGCTGGCGAAGTTTTCTTCGACTTTCCTATTTATGAGGTCTGCCAATTACCTAGCACTGGTACTTCTAGCTGCAGCGCCGAAGATGCGGAGCTAAGGTAGTGAACAACAAATTTAATTGGCTAATAGAAGTTGCAAGTGGAATCTTGCAATAATTACAAAAATAGTTTGAAAAATGAGAATGTTGGGCAGAAAAGTTAAAGATTTCGAAAATAACTTAATCATGGAGGAATTTTGATATTCCTTCCATGAAAATAACGGTCTTTTTAGCGATATCATTTTCATTTACGATATTTTCTAGCAATTTATCCAGGTAATTAGCAAGGCAGAGAAAATAATCAATTTTAAGTTCATTTTTGATTTTTTTCAAGAGTTACATTAATTTTTGTGAAACCATTTCCTAATTCTTCGAGCTGGTAGAGTTGTACCGGTTCAGGAGGGACATTTCTAAGGTCCATCTGTGCGATTTTCTTTTCGCTGGATTTTTGGTCTGAGTTTACACTTTTGACTTTTGCCATTTCAGCGTAAGATTTTCTAAATTGGGGTTTTACAGGGTATTTTTCGCATCCCTTAAAATTTGAGGGATGTGCGAGGCCGTAGTTGCAGAATAGCGGCGGTAATTAATCTCCCTCTTTATTTTTTCACTTTTCCGTGTTATCAATTGATTTTATGGGGAACTCAGTAGATCGGTGTTTTTCACCGCATCCAACGCACTTCGGGTCCATATAACATTGGGTACTTATGTGGAAGAATCCCTGACAGTTCCAGCATTGGACTGCTTTTTTAGGAGTTGTATATTTTTCAATTTCGACTCTGATTTTGAAAAGTTCTTGAAGGTTAATGTTGTTTTTAGGATTTTCCTTTTTTATTAAGTGCATTAGAAACAGGGGGAGCCCTTGCATCCACTCTGCTCAATGAAAGCGTAAAGTAACAAATTCTTAATTCCTAAAAAAGTCGTATATAAATTCCGGTGTCAGTCGTTGATTTAATCATTTTACAACAAAATTTGCCTGTGCCGGAAAGGGTTAAATATACTTAGATTAACAGGAATTTAAAAACATACCTATGAAAAAGTATTTCTAATCTCAATTATTTTTAGTTATTTAACATATATAACTTATAAATATTTAATGTCCTACTGTAAGAAAAGAAAAACGTATTTTATTTCCTGAACAGGTTTGCTCTTACATCGTATGCGCAAGAAGAGTTTGCCTGTTTTGTTACTAATAGCTTTTCTACACCACTAATTTTAAACTGTAATATTAGCTTTATTTAATGGTATTCATATATAGATTTTGCGAGACGAATATTTTAGTACGATAAAAGTGGTGTACGGTCCTTATTGTTAGCCTATTGTGTCAAAAAATTACAATTTGAACCCTCTGGGGGGCAAACAAAAACGCCTCCAAATAGTGAATTCTCACCGGAATAATCGAAAAATTTTATTTTTAAATAAGGAAAAACAATTTTTCAACGATTTGACTCCAAAGTTAAAAATATAAAACTTAGTTCAAATTTTCTGGTGTGAATCTTGTTTAAATCAGGTGGTATATATTTTATCCCACCGCCCCTCAAGGGGTTATAGGGTTAATCCTCTTAAGGGGGTTAACCCCTTAACAGGTTTGTTGTACACTGTACACGCAGGAAGAGTTTTCTTGTTTCGTTACTAATAGATTTTCGACACCACTAATTTTAAACTGCAGTATTCGCTTTATTTAATGGTACTCATACATTGATCATGCAAGACGAAATAGTAGGATAAATGTGGCGTATGGTCCTTATTATTAGTTTATTGTGTCAAAAAAATTTACCTCTTAAGGGGTTAATCTACGAAAATATAATACAACCAGGCACAACATTATACAATAACAGTGGTGGAAAATTGGCGCAGAGGCGGAACCTATTGACACCACTAAAATTTTATAGTATTCTTCATCTTAATAAAAACGCAGAAATTCTGTCATTAGATAAGGCGAAAAATACTACTAAAATTTAGTAGTGTCAATAGGCTCCTCCTCTGCGCCAATTTCCCACCACTGCAACAACCTCTTCAGAGTTGCTAACGATTCTGAAAATCGTTCTTTACCTTCAGAATTGAAAGAAACAAATATATTTTTGAGAATTTAACCTCATCCGGTTCTGAAGTATCACATGTGATACTTCCGAACAGAGGGGCATATAAACTAAACTATTTGATTTTTTTTTTTTTTTTTTTTACATTTTTAATTGACTTCTATATAGGTGAATGGTTTTGATTTGGTTCAAAGCGAATAAATGGCAGTACTGATGATTATTTCCTCATAAAATAAGTGTTATTTTCATCTGAGTTTGGAAAATGCATTCCAGACTGTGTGTTCTTGTAAATAATAAATTTTCATAATTAACTGAAACGATTTGCAATACAAAATATTGAAGATTTGAAGATCATTCAATTAATTAAAGGCCTTTGATTTGTATTTGTGAGCCTAAATTACCAGCCCCTTAAAATACCAATTTCAGAAAAAGGGCTATTATATTAAAGGGTTGTGTACCTTCGGGTCTCAAGAGGATATGAAGAACGAAGTTTCTTTTGTTGTCACTGATTTTCGAAAAAAATTCCGAAAGTTCTTTATAGATTATTAATCAATTTTATCAAATAAACTATCTCTTTTGAGACTTCTATCAATTCTCAATTACATTTTTGCAGCTGCGTAATGGAAGAATAGTGTAACATGCACGTGCAAGAAAATAATATAAATTTTACCATTAATGTTAATGCTGCTAATTTTTCATGTTTGTCTGTAAAGCATGTTTGTTGAACAACAAAATATTTGCTTGGGAATCGATAGCTTCTATAGACAGGTATTCAGGGTTGAGAAAACTGGTTAAAACGTTAAAATAATATAAACATTGCTGGGAAACGTTTCCAAAAAACAGCGGCAGCAAAAGAAACTTTATTTAAAATTTTCATTAAGGGGGGTCCGGGAGACATTTTAAAATAATTTTTTGACTTAAATTTTTGAATTTTATTTTAATGGTTAACGATATTATTTGTAAACAAAATCACACGATAAAACTTCTCCTAGTTCAAAAAAATAATATATATATATATATATTTTAAGTGGAATAATTTAAAATAGTTATAACTCGAATTAGTATTTGTAGGATTTCGATTTTTTTGCATTTAAAGAAACAGAAATATATAACTAGTTTTGATTCATTATTTTAAAAAATATCAAGTTAAATAAAAATGAAAAAAAAATGATCTAACTTTAAAAAAAAAAAACATATTTTCAAAAGTGAATATTTTTTCAAATTTTCTGAATCAAAATTAAAGTAAAACAATTGAAAAAGACATGTTCCAAGTTTGAACCATTTATTTTTAACGATTCTTAATTTTTAATACGAGAAATCCATCATGAAGAAAAACGCAATTTTCACAAGAATTCTTTTCCACGACAACCATTGCTTGAAAGCTAGATTTCGAAAACAAACCAAAACGAAAAAAATTATTGCTTCTTATTCCAATTAAGATAGAAACATGATTTAAACATCATTTTAAGGGGTATTTTATCTTTTAAACGCGTCAAAAATTAACAAAAAACTTCAAACTTTTTACTCTAGAAGTCTTTGCGCGCATGCTATCTTGAAAAAGTATGTATGGATTGTCATGAAATTTTTTAAAATACTAAAAAAATATGTGTGTTTAAAATGAACTACTTTTAATTATTTATAATGGTAATATTTTTAGTTATGACTATTTTTATTCATTAAAAATATAAAATTTTTATTTTTTTTACAAAAATATTTTTTATACAGTTAATGAAATAATTTTGGCCTAAGAGTAGTTCATTTTAAACGCACATATATGTGTAGTATCTTTACCAAATTTCATGCCAATCCATGTATACGTTCTCAAAATATCATGCGTTCAATGACTTCTGGAGTAAGAAAAAGAGCTGTTTTGATTTCAACAATACACAAATTCCGTAAAAGGTTAATAAATTTCTAATGGCAGATTATTACAAAGCACAATCTGTTTAATCAATATCCAAAATTTCATGTTTATGCATAAAAGGTTTTGAAGATAGACTAATTCAAACTTGAATTTTTTCGTTAAATTTTTTCGCGTTTAAAAGGTACAGACCCCTTAAGCAGAAAAATACAGATAAATTTTTAATACAATAGAATATTTTTTTAGAAAATTTGAAGGTTTTTGTATGCCGGACCCTCTTAAGTATCGAAAATATATTGGTTTCTGATGTTTCTATAGATAAAAAAACGCTTGCTGGAATCGTGGCTAACTCATAAGTAGTTATGGTATACATTCGTTAGAGGTTGTACAGTGTCCAAAAAGTCCCTGACACATTTTAAAATTAAACATAAAATCAAGTAATTGATGTACAGGAGTGCGGTTTGGAATAAAATGGTTTTCTCGATGAGCAGTTTTCTTCAAGCGAATAAAAAAATTAGTTCCAAACTTCGATCATACATGTCGCCACTCGTCCGTATGCTTCGTTTCAAATATACTTGTTTTCAGATTTTCAGATTAGTTTCGATTTGGTTTCGAAGTACTAACCTACGCAATTAGTTTTTTCAGTAGGAGTCGTCAATTCTCTATCTCAGAGTCAAAACTAATCTGAAAATCATGAATACAAAACGAAATATTCGGGAATGTGAAGCCATCTATGATCGAAGTTTGGAACTAATTATTTTTGTTCACTTGAAGAAAAACTTTTCAACGTAAGAAACATTTTACTCCAAACCACACTGATGTTCAGCAATTAGTTGATTTTTTATTAAACTATCTAAAATACCCGGCATTGCCCGGAATTTTAAGAGTGTTTGTTTTGAAAAATCAATTTCAAAATTAAACATAGAGTATATAACAGACAATAAAAAAAAAAAACAGTAAATCTGTCTTTATTTCAGTTCTTCACTAAGAATGAGCTCTTGGGACGTAAACCTCTGTGGAAATTTTAATATACACACATACACACTTATATATATATGGAATAGATTTTAAAAAGGCGAAAACAAATTCAGAGACGATCAAAATATTAAAATATGCCAATATTTCCATAATCGGTTTTTTATCATGTTTCCATATATTTTTTCAAATTCATATAACGTTATATATTCACCTGATGGCCCCCATTACATTTCCAATATGACGTAATATTCACTTTTTTTTTTTATTCGTCAAACTATTTATTTCATTTTCATTTTTCATGCTGAAATCTTGCAATAGAAAAAGTATTTATTGTGGTAAGAATTTTACTGTGGATTTTTAATTTTTGGTAACTACTATAATGAAAAATGTTTAAATTTGATAGGAAATTGCTGTTAAGTTGGTGATTTTTTATTAATTCAAAATTAACTGTCAATTATTTCCTTTCCGGATTACTTTAGTTGTCCAGGCAGTGTTTTAATACACATGTACGTAACATTTCACAATTCTGGCTTCAAAACTGTCGATTTGTTTAGAATTACAGACAGACAGACAAATTTTCATTTTTATATATTAGATTTTAAAAAGTGTCATGGGGTTTTGGGACACAATGTATTATATTTTCCCAGATACAGCTAATTTTTATCAGTGAATAATAAACAATTTGTTTATTTTTTTATTCAAAATATCTTTAGTTTCCTCGTACAGTTGAGATTTTGCATATACTATTAAAATGTAGGAATAAGAACTTTGTTTTAAGACATTTATTAAAAAACTTCATTATGAGAAATATTTAAAGTACGTCTCATGATTATACTTTGTATGAAAATGCAATTAATATTCTTATCCTTTGAAGGAGAAAAAACCCATGATTTTTCGCTTTATTGCTTAACAAAACATTAATTAAAATTCTCCAACGTTATCGGGAACACTAAGCAAAAACAAATTCTTAAAAGCATGTGTGTTGCTCTATATTTTAAGACTTTATTGTGTAGAAAATATTTATTAAACATAAAGGCATTTTTTCTAACTTATCTCGCTTCGAAAATTTTTAATGTTGTTTTATAAACGTCTCAGATATATGTTTAGTTATTATTATTTAATCATAAAATGCTGCATAGTTAAGAAAAATATTAGGTTTTTAAATTATTATTTGGTATTAATTGTGCATGGAAACATAATTAAAATTCTTGTACATTCAGAGTTAAAAAAAAAAAAAACATGATATTTTGCCTTCTTGCGTAACTAAGCTTTAATTAAATATTATCGAAGATAATGGATATCAAACATTAAGCAAAACCAAATATTTAAAATGTGGTGTGTTCTTCAATATTTTATAACTTTATCATGTTATTTCTCTTAAAGCAAGAAGTACCTCTTAAACATAAAGGGGTTTTCCTGAATAAATTAGCTTCGAATGATTAAAACATTGTATGATAAAAGCAATAGAAATGTCTCAGCGGTATTTTCTATAATTGTTATTATTTAATAATAAAATGCCGCATAGTTTAAAAAAAATAAGTGTTTGGTTTTTAAATTATTATTTAGTATTAATTATGTTTTGCAATGAAACATAATTTAAATTCTTGTCAATTCTAAAAAAGAATAATTTGTCGTATTTTTGCTTAACAAAAATTAATTTAAAATTCCCGAAAATTATGGAGAGCAAGCAGTAAAAAAACAAACAAACATGCAATGCAATGTGTGTTGCTCAATATTTTAAAACTTTATCCTGCAGAAGATGTTTCTTGAACATGAAGGTGTTTTTCTTAGCTTTGATTGTTATGAATAATGAATGATGAAAGTTTTAGAAGTGTCCCAGTATTTTTTTTTTTTTTTTTTTTTTTTTTTTTACCCATAAAATGCTGCATAGTTAAAAAATGTGTATTTGGTTTTGAAATTATTATTTGGTATTAATTATGGTTCACAAGGAAGCATAATTAATATTGTTGACCTTTAAAGAAGAAAAAGAAAACATGATTTTCCACAGTCTTGCGTGAAAAAACATTAATTAAAAACTCTCGAAAATTATGTCTATCGATAAGAAAATAAACAATTTGTTTATTTTCTTGTTCGAAATATCTTTAGTAACCTCGTACGATTGATATTTTGCACATACTATTAAAATGTAGGAATAAGAATTTCGTTGCACGACATTTATTAAAAAACTTCATTATGAGAAATATTTAAAGTACGTCTCATGATTAAACATTGTATAAAACATAATTAATATTCTTATACTTTGGAGGAAAAAAAAACTCATGATTTTTCACTTTATTACTTAACAAAACATTAAATAAAATTCTCCAAACTTATGGAGAAACACTAAGCAAAAACAAATACTTAAAAGCACATGTGTTGCTCAATATTTTAAAACTTTTTTGTGTAGTGGATATATTTTAAACAAAAGGCATTTTTTTCTTACTAAACTTTCTTCGAAATTTTTTAATGCTGTTTCATAAAAATCTCATACATAGTTTTTATTGTTATTATTTAATCATAAAATGCTGCATAGTTAAGAAAAATAAGTTTTTGGTTTTTAAATTATTATCTGGCATTAATTATGCATGGAAACATAATTAAAATTCTTGTTTATTCAGAGTTTAAAAAAACATGATTTTCCGCATTCTTGCGTAATAAGCTTTAATTAAATATTATCGAAAATTATGGATGTGAAAGTCTCCTATACTCCGTGGTCCAAAGACTTTTTAGGTAACTGAGAATGGCAACAGCCAGGAGAGAGAGACGAGGGACTTTTCTTGAATGGTTGTGTTCGAACTCTCTCTTGTGAAATATGTAATTCGAAATTATTATTATGTTATATTATGTGTGCGTGTGTTGTAACTGTGTAGTCTTATGTAAATAGTAAACTTAGTTAATCATATCCCGGCTTAGACCTCTCTGCTTTGATTATATCTTGTGTTCTTTCTTCATCAATATCGTGGAATACCGAACCGGGCCATCATAATGGCGCAGTCGACAGGATGGTGATCCTACTTCTACTGGTGATCCTACAGCTTTTAAAAATCAACAGCACTGTTACTGCAGCATAAAATGTTATCGTATAATAAATATTGTGGTTAAAGCAAGAAAGATGTGCCCCTAATCTAAGTGAATAATATTGCGTCGATAGTATTTGATTGACAGCAATGAGAGTTTGATGGCTGGCCTAGCTATCATACAGGTATTTTTTTTCTTTCCTATCGAGAGCATATTTTAAATATATGTAAGTAAAATATAGTTATTTAACGTGTATATGTTTTATATTATGTTTCGAAACAACGGGCTAATATTTATTCAATTAATGGAATAAACATGGTATTTTATCAGTAATTAAGTTTGAAAAGTATACTTAAGAATTATATTTTTATGGTACATTTCATAATATGAATGCAGAATTATGTATCATGATTGTTAAATTGATCGAAGGTTCAGATAGAATGGTGTTTAAAAATAACTATGTTTAGCATGAAAGTTTAAATTCTGTTATTTGAATAAATATTTTCTAGTTATTGTGTTAAAAAAAAAAGAAAAAGAAACATAAAAATGAGTTAAAATTGTCATTTTAAAAGTTCATAACACGCCTGTCTATGAAGCTATTTATTCTCTAAGAATAAACTTTGCACAAGAATAACTAAAAGTGTTACCTAAGTAAATTATCGTTTGGAGAAAAAAAAAAGAAACAGATTTATTTCAAATGTTTTTTATTTATTCTTTTATCTTTGTGATTAAGATAAAAAGGTGCTATTTCAAAGTATGTAGAGGAAGTGGTTTTTTTTTGTTTGTTTTGTTACGTATTGTTCTGGAATTCTTTGAAATGACTCATTCAGATTAAATTTGAAATAAAAGTTTGGTAATCTTTGTTCAGTTCAGTGAAACTGATAATGTATAAATTTGATTATTACGGATTGGGTTGTTTATATATTTTTAATTGTGGCAGAATATTAAGCATTTGTTTGTTTTGTTTTTGTTGTTGCTTATTTTCGATTGACTAATTGAAAGGAAATATAGAGATTTAATTTGAGTTTTAAATCAAAATAAAATAAAGATTTTCATATCTTGGATAGAATTTAATTTAATTAAAAGGTGTTAATTTAATATTGAGATTTATAAATATTTGGTTCGTTTTGAAATATAATTTAGTAAGAGATTGAAGTGTTGAAAAGAAAATTGTTAATGTATTATGTATTTTTGAAGGATGTATTTAAAAATTAATACGCAAGGCATTGACAAATTCTTATTTTGTGAGAACGCAAATATTTTTTTTTTAACTTGACATATTGGTAAAAGTATATTTTAATTATTGCAAAAATTGTTTTCTATATATATATTTTTTTTGTTATTATTGCGCAAATGTGTTTTAATTTAGTCAGTAATACTAATATAAGTATTTAAATAAAATAAATTTCATTCAATTTGAGGGGTTATTTACAAAAGAATGTTCAGGTTTAAATTAAATTTGGTTTAAGGCGTTCTTAGGGAAAGTTCCAATTAGGGTAGAAACACTGTTTGAATATTGCTGATTGCTTCGATTTTTTTCTCAAATATGGCGTTTTTAAGCAAAGGTAGTAGAAAAGAAGATTTACAGAAAGTAGCGATTGAACTTGGAGTTCAGGATGTCGAAAATTTAAAAATTATAGATCTAAAAAAAAGCTATACTAGAAATGGAAGACTACGAAGAAAAATTTGTTAAGGGATTTTTGAGTTCTGTAATTGAAGAAAGGAAAAAGAAAGAAGAAATGGAGAGGGAAGAAAGAATACGTCAAGAAGCGAGACGTCAAGAAGAAAGGAAAGAAAAAATACGGCAAGAAGAGAGGGGGGAGCGAATTGTCAGGGAAGCAAAAGAACATGAATTGGAAATGAAAAAACTGGAACAATTGCAGAAATTTCCGGAAAAAAGAAATGAATCGAAAATTGAGATAGCGCCAAAAATTCAATTAGCACAGATTGTCCCGAAGTTTGATGAAAAACGTGATGAGATGGGATTATTTTTGATAAATTTTGAAATAAGATCGGAAATGGCACAAGTACCGAAGAAAGACTGGGTAGCTTACTTATTGGCAGTTTTACCGGTGGAAATTGCAAATATGCTAGCTAGAGAACCACCGGAAGATGCAATTAATTACGATTTTGTAAAAACTCTTATCTTAAAGCGATACAAGTTAAACAGAGAAAAATTAAAACAATGTTTTTACAAACATCACAAAACACATGAAAAATCATGGAGAAATTATACACAAGAGCTTTTGAGTTATTTTACCGAGTGGATCACAGAATTAAATATTGACACTTTCCAGCAATTAAAAGACTTAATAGTAACCGAACAATTAAAATTTCGTGTGCCTGTAGAAATAAGAGAACATTTCTTAGAAAATTGGCTCACATTTACCACGCCGTTAGAATTGGCAGAAAAACTTGATGATTACGAGAGCATTACCGACAGTTTTAAAAGAAAAGAATTTCCAAAGAAAAATTTATCTAACTGACGAAATCAAAGTTGGAATAATTACAGTTCGGAACCAAAAAAAGATATGAGAGATGGTAAACCGAAATTTGTACCCAAGACTGAAGCATCTTTTGAAGTGCAACGAGAAAAGAGAGAATTTCGCACAAAATATACCTGTTTCGCATGTGGTAAGGAAGGGCATGTAAAGAAGTATTGTTCCAAATTGAATACAGTAAAACAAGATGGAGGAAAAACTTCCAAAAGCGATCTTGAGAAAAAGGGTCTAAATGCAATTTGTTTGAATGTGAATATTCCGGTGGAAGAAACAGATGGGAGACTCCTTAAGGTAGATCTAGGAATCGGTAACCAGAAGTTTCAGGGAATCATCGATAGTGGTGCGGAGATTACAGTGCTGCGGAAGTCGGTGGTGTCGGAAGAGTATTTACAGTCATGTGGAAAAGTATTCTTGAGACCCGCAATAGGGAGTCCTGTAGAAGCAAAGCTTGTTTCCGTTCCGCTCACTCTTCGGACAGAAGATGAAGTTATTCCGTATGTACGAGTACAGGTTGCGGTAGTGGAAGGATTACACGAAGAAGCTTTGATCACTCCCAAGGTTTTCGCTCTGTTAAAAGAACAGCAGAAGTTGTATTTAGGGGATGAGGTAGATATCACCCCGGTTGAAGAAAATAAAGAAAAATCTGTATTCAATGTGGAGGGAAGGTGTCCAGAAGGAAACCTGGAAACAAATCTAAATAATGAAGATGAAGACAATGAAGCTTCAGATTTGGAACTGATTCCTACTCCGGTCGAGGCAACTGTTTTGCCCGAAAATGTTGGTAACGAGGACCAAAAGGAAAGTTGTTCCGTTTCACAAGCGCGATTGTTGAAAAAGGAGCAATTGGCTTGTTCTACATTAGAAAAATGCTTTGAAGATTCAAAACGGCAGAACAATAATTATTGGGTAGAATCCGATTTGATGTATCATAGAGGCAAAGTTGGAGGACAAAATTATGTTCAACTTGTTGTACGTGCCTGTAGAAGACAAGAAATTTTGAAATTAGCACATGAAACACCAACTGGTGGGCATTTATCTGCTAAGAAAACAAGAGATAGAATTGCTATGTCGTTTTGGTGGGAAGAAATGCCAAAAGAAGTAAAACAACTATGCGCAGCTTGTCATGATTGTCAAATGCGCAGAAAAACAAAAGTAACGGACAGAACACCTATTGAAGCGGTCGGAAGACCAGAACTCCCATTTCAAGTAGTAAATGCAGATATTTTAGGACCAATTGAGCCGAAGTATTCTCGAGGCCATCGGTATGTTCTGGCTATTATGGATCAACATAGTCATTGGCCTGAAGCAGTCCCTATTAAATCGTTGACAGCAAAAGCAGCTTGTGAAGCGATTATTGAAGTTTTTGTTAGGACTGGAATTCCTAGAATGATTTCAGCCTTTAACATGGAAAAAATTAAACTTGTGGGTGAAATAAAAATGCAAAATGTAGAACGAAATGTAAAATCAAGAACAATTGAAATACTTGGAAGTTTACTGAAAGAGAAATATCCTGACAAAAATGTTATTAGTGAAAATTTTCCAAAAATAACGTGTAAAGTGTTTATTAAGTATTATGAAATTAAAAGAGAAGAAAATTGGAAATTTAAAAGAAGATCTATGATTGAGCAAGAAGTTATGGATGAATCTGTAACAATTGAAAAAATGTTTGACTTTAATGAAGATTTTAATATTGTCAAATATTCGGAAGAGAATATTGAGAATGAAGATGAGGTAGAAACTAAATCAAAGACTCTGGAGCGTGTTAATCGTGATTATGAAGTCAAAATGGAAGAAGTTGAGGATGATCTTACTTACAAAAATAAAAAGATAATTGGTACGATAAATATGAGAAAAAAATGATGAAAAGCATTGTTTTGAAGAAGAAAAAAGATCTAGAAACAAAAATTTCCATGAAAAAAAGAGAATTGAAAGATACTGTTGATTCAGTTAAAGGAATGAAAGAAAAAGGTATTCAATTTTATCTTAAGTTGTATTGTAGTATCCTGGAGACTCTAAAAATTGAGAAAGAAGCTATAAAGTATGATATTAATTCTGCTCAGAAGGTTAAACAAGAAAGCAAATACAAAATTGACACTGAGGGTAAAGAAGTTATAGTTTCCTTTAAGGACTTGTACTTTGCAAAGACTTCGACAGATCTGACCAGAAAAACTGTTCCAAATGATAATCCATGGTCGGAAGATGCTGAAAAGTCGTTCAATAAGTTAAAGGAAAGCTTATGTGAAGTTACAAACCTTTATACCCCAGACATGTCCAAACCGTTCGAAATAAACACCGATGCTTCCATATCGGGTATTGGTGCCTGTTTAATGCAAAGGGACAAAGACGGTGTGTTAAAGTCCATAACCTTTGCCAGTCAAAAGCTTACTCCAACTCAATCAAAGTGGAGCACAATTGAAAGAGAAGCATATGCTGTAATCTGGGCACTTGGGAGATTCGAAATGTGGACTTATGGAACCACCATAATATTGCATACGGATCATAATCCTCTAAAATACTTAACAGAGGGAACTCCTAAGAACGCTCGATTACAGAGATGGTCGTTAGCACTATCTCGTTATCAGGTTTCTATTGCTCATAAACCAGGAAGTTCTAATGTAGTGGCAGATGCTTTATCTCGCATTTATGAGTAGGGAAAAAAATCTGTATATATATATTTTGTATTATTTCATTATTATATATTGTATAATGTGTATTTGTAATATGTGTATTTTTAGTATATAGTGTATAAGAATTTATATATCTTAAGTAGTTTAAGTAAATGCTCTCGATGGGACAGGTGAAGGACTTTTTAAATAGAACTTTTTTTTTAAAGGACTTTTGATAGGACTTTCTAAGTAAGACTTTTGTTAGGATTTTTAAATGTAGTTTCACAGTGTGGGACACCGTCCAACATGTAGAAACTGGAGGGAAGGTGTGAAAGTCTCCTATACTCCGTGGTCCAAAGAATTTTTAGGTAACTGAGAATGGCAACAGCCAGGAGAGAGAGACGAGGGACTTTTCTTGAATGGTTGTGTTCGAACTCTCTTTTGTGAAATATGTAATTCGAATATTATTATTATGTTATATTATGTGTGCGTGTGTTGTAACTGTGTAGGCTTATGTAAATAGTAAACTTAGTTAATCATATCCCGGCTTAGACCTCTCTGCTTTGATTATATCTTGTGTTCTTTCTTCATCAATATCGTGGAATACCGAACCGGGCCATCATAATGGATATCAAACTTTAAGATTTTTTAAAAAAAAGATGTGTGTTCTTCAATATTTTAAAACTTTATCATGCAGATTATTCTGAAAACAGAAGATTCCTCTTAAACATAAAGGGGTTTCCCTTAATAAATTATTTTCGAATGTTTTACCCTTTAGTGCGCAGCTTTTCATATACGCAAACAACACTGTTTTGAATTTAATAGTTTTTTTAATTTTATTCGCACATACCTTATTTACAGCAGAAAATTAAAATAGCAATATTTACTTTAATTAAAAAACAGATATTTCCTATTTAAATAAAGTGAAATTAAGCATTGAAACTTTCTGGTGTAAAGTCAGATTATTTGGACTTAGTAATTTCTAGAACGTATTCTATCATGGGAATTAAAGGATTAAAGGTTAAGTTTTATAAAATAAATAATTATATAAAATAAGGTATTTGGAGACATACTTATTAAAGTATTTACTAATTTGCATGATTTTGTCGTAAAACGGCCACACGGCAGTAGATTTTACTTGTATTGCAGATGTGCAACAGAAGAAAAGTTTGCCGTATTATATGAAAAATGCATCTCTGATTTTTTTCGTTATTTTCCCTGTGTAATAAACCTTTCAGAGAATCATATAGAATCACAGTGACACAATCCATCATAGACACAATCCAATCACACAAACCATCACAGAGAATTTTTTCGAAACAAAATAAAAAACCGCGCATTTAAAGGTTAAAACGTTGTATGATAAAAGCTCTAGAAAGGTCTCAGAGATATTTTCTATTATTGTTATTATTTGCTGCATAGTTATTTCGGTTTTTCGTGATTTCCCTAAATTTTATTTTCTGGACAAGCAAGTTTGGAAACTCACGTTATCATATAGTCTTTGGTGTAAGGTATATATTTCAAATTTTATTTTAAAAAAAAGTAATAGTTGTACATGCGCACATAGATTTCTGTACAACAGAGACCATGTACAAAGTTTAAATTTGCCACTTCGCCAAGAGCTGGGAAAACAGTTGTAAACCTGCAACGACCCCTTGAAACATTCTGCTATTTTCTAGGTAGATTTTTAATTAATATATAGGCTATGTACCGAAATTTTTTTCGAACATATATAACAGCAATCTTTGGATGATTTCGCGTTAATAAATGACATTTTTCAACTGTAGTTATAAAGTCTGTTAATGTATCTTTAAATATATATATATATATATTGTTTATATATATATATATATATATATATTGTTTATATATATATATATATATCTATATATACAACCTTTTATTGGCCAACCCTTCACCGAAGATCTCTAAAATACCAATTCCCTCCTCTGACTCTACATGCACACCAAAACATGTATTTCTTAGCACTTAAAAAAGGTATGAATTGCATATAAAGAGAGATAAAAACAGTTTCATTGTTTCTTACCAACTTACCTCAGCGTAAAATAAAAAGGGTGTATAGTCTGCTTTTTTATCTTCACAGTAGTTCTTGAAGATACTCTAACGTATGGAGTTAAATTTAATGGTGTCTTTTCGTTTTATAACAGATTTTAATTACTCATTAGGAAATACAGAAATACTTTTGGACACACTAAGATTTACACAAAAGCAAAAAGCATTGCTTTCCCATCGTCACTCAAGTGTATAGCCCGGTTTTAAAATTTAACGTACACTCGTGGGAAAAAAATGTAAACACCCCTACTAACTCCTCAACAACTAAACGTAGACGAAAGTTACTGGTACCAAACGATTGGAAATAATGTCTACTTTTAAATGATGTATATAAAATTTGCTTAATGGGCCATATACATATTAAACGAATCCAAACTTCATTTTTTTCAATGGCAATACCCAATTTTAATGAGATATTTCAAATCGTCGGTTCAAACTATGCTTAGAGACTAAATTTTAAGTCATTTGAATGATAAGTTTTTGAATTATAAACATCCGAAATTTAGTGCTTCTAATGTTAAATTACATTTTCATATTTTTATTTATATCTCCTGAAATTATGCTTCCAATGTGCTAATTTTTTGTGTAGCAATAATACTAATATACCCAAACATAAATACGTTGAATTTCCAATTTTTATAATTTTATGATATGAATTACGAATTTTGAAATTAATATTCGAAAAAATTATGAATTGCAACCTACAGTTTTTTTTTTTTTTTTTTTTTTTTTTTTTTTTTTTTTTTTATGGATTTAGATTTATTAAGTCCTGATTTATGGGAAGCCAAAATTTCACATTTTTCTTCCAAGTAGTTTTCAAATTATGCTTAAAAAACGGCAAAATGATGGTTTAAGGGGCCGTCTATGATAGAAGTGGCTAAATATTTTGAAACTTCTTCTGCTGTTGGATAATCTAGCAGTCTTCATTGACTGCTTGAATGTCGCTTAAGGTGCCTTGATTAAGAACTCTCTCAGTTAACAATCGAGTACCGAACTTCAATTTGGATACAGCCCTTAAAATACGCTGGTTTTAAAATAATTAATTTCTCGGAAACTTATCGTAAGAATTGCATAAAAATTTGTTTTTAGTCTAATTGAAGGGTGTAGAGTTCATTTATGCTGTCAGAATTGTGTACTGCTATTGAAAAAACAAAGTTATGGTTCGTTTTAATATGTAGATGCTCCCTAAGCAAATTTTATATACATCATTTAAAAATAGACTTTATTTCCAAACGTGTGGTACTAGTAACTTTCTTCTACGATAATTTGTTGAGGAGTTAGTAGGGGGTGTTTACTTTTTTTCCCCACGACTGTACATGTCATAATTAGCCCCGGTACGGTATGCTATTTCTTTCTCCCAACTTATTTTGTGTCCAAAAAATAACGTTACCTTACAGAAGCCAGCAATAAAGAAAGCAGATGTATCATTTTACGATTAAATGTTCTTACACATTTTTTTTTATTTGTAAGCATCGCACATTTTCAACTTTTACATCGTCGTATTGGGAAAAAAAGTACTTTTAAATGCAATTTGTTTAAAACTATATCTCCATTTAATTTCAAAATATTAATTTTTTTTAGTTTTTAGAACAATTTGTTTAATTTTGGCAACTCAAAATTCTCCATTTATGTAGAAAGTAAAAGGAAAATAGTTGAAAAATAGCAATTATATCTTTTTGTTGCTATTTTCTGATAATAACCGAAAGAAAATGGAATTAAAATACCTGCTATTTCGAAAAAAATATAAACGAATAATTTCTGTTAAAACATGGAGCTATTATAAACTATATTTAATTTTAAGTATCTATTAATGTTACGAACAAATGAAGGTTTATGAATCATTAGATTTTGTCGAGTTTCTTTAATATCGCCATCTTTTTGCTGCATCTGTGTATTATTTTGCGATAGTGATCTGCTATGCATGCTATATTGTAGATATTTAAGAGTGGATCGTAAATGTGGAATTCATAAGCGGATGCGAATGACGTCATTTTACATAAAATAAAAGTGCGTTATTTAAGTCTTAAAATTGAAATATGTTTTGCACTATTTATATATACATATAATTTTTTCATCGGGGGCGACACTAAATTCTGAAAAAGCAGTATTCTTGTAAATATTTATTTACTGTGTATGAAGTCTCTAGAGACATAAGAAATTTACTATTTGAGCCGTTGATTTTTAAAGTGGGTTATATCCATTTTGTTTTAGCGTTAGATATTCACTTTGAAAAACAAAAACATTTCAAATATTCTCGACCAAATAAAAGGACTAGGACGAAGTTTATGTTAAACGTATTTCAAGTAAGAATTGGCTTATCTTGTGTTTATGTTATATGTCCAACTTAATCTTGAATGCATCATCAGGTAAGGGTATCAGATAAAGAAAATATTTTTTTTTTTATTCTAGGCTGTGAGAAACTATATTTTCAGCATGCATCATTTCCTAATGTAGTTTATGTAAAATGTTGAGCTTTCTTCACTTTATAAAGGAAAATATTTTAATTAATTTATGAATACAATTGCAGCATATTATTGCTGTATCTCTCTTGTTGAAAGTCTGGAATAGCAGTAAATGTAAAAACCATATATTATACATTATTGATATTAAAACAGGATGTTAGTATCATTAATTTTAATATCACATTATTTATATTGTAGTCATTAAAAATAGTTTAGTTTATTGCTTGTTCAAATGTCATAATCATTTGGATATGCGATGAATTGTTTATATTAAATGTTTCACTTATGATCTTAAAGTTCCTTGTTTGGAATAACAAGTTTCAGATGTGAGTGATGGATTGGCACCGATGGGATACGAACCACGGATCTCATGATCAGGATATTAAGATAAATATTAAAATATATTTATTGTGAATTGATTAAAGATATATTATTTTTATTAATATGTAATAAGATCTTACTATTTAATAATGGTGTTTTTTACAAAATGGATTTGCCCCACTTTCAAAATCAACATCTCATTTACCCGTTTCCTTTTCCGATACATGTTTCTTTTTTTATAAAGTTTCTAATACCGCGTTCAACTGTTTCATAATTTTTTTAGATTAAATGTTTTCAAGATTCAAGACAGTAAGATACTCTCTTATGTAGTTTCATGTATAAAAGATTCTTCATGTTACGTACAGCAGAGGGAAGGAAAAGACAAGTCTTATTCAATAAATAAACTTAAATAAAAAGCTTGAAAAATTATGAAATACAATTATAACCACAAAAAATATAGAGCTTTTTAAATAAAGAATATATGATACCTAAACTTCTAAAAATGCCAGCGTGTGTGACAGCACTTGCTAGATTGTTCCTCTCCATGCTTTTGCCTCCGATGATGTCCCAGGCCCACGGGTCTGGCTCTACTGCTTCTGGCGGAAATGGTGAGATGCGTCGCACATCTTCCAAGTCTTCTCTTTTTACTAACAACTCTAAAAGTAATAGAATTAGTGTTGCTGCAGTGATAAATAAGTCTACTAATTAATTTAACAGTCCTTCTGAAATCATGCTTAATGATAAACCTTACGAATTAACTACTTTTGATAAATTAGAAATTGTAGCTAACTTAACTTCTCGCAAAGCTAATAATATGTTGGATGCAATCCAACTAGTTGTAAATTCTAAAATGCAAGATAGTAGACTAAAACTTATGGATATTGATGAGGGCTTTACCCCTGTTAAAAGGAAAGGTAAAAAACGTAAAATTAAAGTGCAACATAAAGCTGCTGCCAAAAAAAACCCCCTAATGATGAAACCCTTAAAGACGACGATAATGAATGCATTTCTGAATCAGAGTCTAGTGATCTAGCTAATGATGATGATACTACTGAAAAAACTAAGACAAGACCTAAACCAATCATGGTTATGGGCTTTCCTAATGTCACTGAATTTCTAAATGAACTTTCATCAAGTAACAAATTCAACTATGTAGCAAAGTTAGCAGTAGAATTCATTCGAATCTCCCCAGCAACCTTCCGCGACAAAATGTCGTTTCATGAACACTTTAAGCAAACTGCTGTTCAGCACTACATTATCCTTGACCGGTACGTACCATTAAAAGTGGTAATTAGAGGCCTCCCTAGGGCTCTCGATATTGAAAATGTTAAATAAACTCTCTCTTGCAGAGTTTTCACTATTCTCAAAATGACTCAATTAAAAAGTCGAGGAGATGGGAAACCCCTCCCTCTTTAGTTACTGGAATTAACTAAACATGTGACTTATTATAAGATATTTAAAGTAAATGCTATTTATAACTTAAGGGTTGAAGTTGAAAATTTTCGGCCTTCAAAAAAAGCTACTCAATGTCATCGCTGCCAAAAGTTCTTCCACGTAAGTGCGAACTGTCATCTAAATCCCAAATATGTGGGATATGGTGGTCCCCACCTGTCCCCAGACTGCCAAGTTAAAAAAGATGCCGCAATTGCTAAAGAAAATTCTATTGTGGTCCCTAACCCACCTCTTAAATGCGCCAACTGCTCCCTAGAACACCCTTCATCTTATAAGGGCTGTTCGTAATTTCCTCTTAAACCCTAATTCAAAAAAACTTATGCTAAAGCCGCTGCTACTAATAAAAAAGAAAACATTTCTTCCAAAATCTCCCAGAAACAGTCTGAGAACGTCACCTTACCACCGACCAATAAAATTCCTTCTGTTCCCAAGGCTCCGCCTCCCACTCAGCAGCTTTATGAGTTGCAGGAATTTTCAGGTTCTATCCCTACGATAGCTGAAATCCTAACTAAAATTAAAGAAGAACTAAATGTAAGTTCATTTAACGAAATACCCACTAAAATCAACAGTGTCTTAGAAGAGATACAATCTAAAAAAGATCCAATATGTGAACTTCTAGCCTTCAGCGAGATGATAACCAGAAATTTTAATCTCTCTAGTAACGATTCATAAGTTCGCTTAAGCCTCCTACCCTCATTTTACTTTTTATTTCTCTTATTTTTGTAAATTAATTGTATGGTTACTGAAAAGTGTCTTTTTTTGGTAAGGTTTTTGGCTTGGCTTGCGATCTATTCTTTTTCGTGAACTTTGAACATATTTTTCCTTATTCTATCCATCGATTTTCTACTGCGGGCTTCGTGTAACAGTAAAGACCCGACTCCTATTTTCGTATTGGCTACCTGATCGGCCACTTACTTAAATAGACTTTCCTCTCTCTTTTTGTCTCATTCTGTCTTTGGTTCTCGGCAGTGATGCTGGGCGTTATCGACACTCTCTATTACAGTAGTCTTTTCACTACACTTAGACTAATATTTCCTGTTTTTTGTTATGATGTGCAATACAATAACTCATCGACAGGGCGTGGATTTGTTTTACAAATAAGTAGCCCCTGGAACTGCTCTGCTGTTCACTGTTCATTTCTTAAAATATTTTTTATGTTTTCTGATGAGGATTCTATTTCCATTTTTTTTTAAATCAACCAATTTTTTTTTATTAATTTTTGTATATTTCTTTAAGATTATTTTTCAAAAATAAGGCAAAAACCTTACAGAGAATAAGTTTTGAACAAAATCGGATTTCCCGCCTAAACAATGGAATTGACCCCTGTGAAGCATGCACCCCACGTTGGTAATTACTGTCCTAGGCATACGGAGTTTAATGTTTCGCTAATTATGATTATTTCTGGAAATATATAGTTTATACACTATAAAAAAGTTGTTTTACGCATCATATTTTTTTTATAAATACATTGGATATTTAAATTTCTCAGTAAAAATTTATATCTATTGGTATTTGATAACATTTTGAAGTTGATTTTTTTAAAATTGCTTTTAATTACATATAGAACATCTTTTACGTTAATATTTAAAATGCATAATAATAAAATATTTTTCACTGAAATACGCTTTCTAGCTTTTCATTGCATAATATATAAATATTTAAAGCATCATAAATATTTATTTATTTTACTTATCTGAGATAGCATTACTTTTCCGTATAATGCAACTTTACTCTTACCATTAAAAAGAAGATATGAAAATTTCGTTCCGCAACATATATTAAAATCATTATTAAGAAATATTTAAAATACTTTTAATGCTTATATATAAAAAGAAAACGTTATTAATATTCTGGTTATTTATAGTAAAAAGTAAATATGTCATTTTTTTACATTCTTTATGTAACAAAAAAGTAATTAAATCTATTACCTAGGTTATTGAGAACCATCTTAATGTAGTATGTTTAAAAGAATCTTTGTTCTCCAACAGCTTATTGCTTTAATGTTTAAAGAATTTAGTTCCTATATATTAATCAAAGTGTTTTTTTTTTTCAGTAATATTAGAAATAATTGAACCATCATGCAATAGTTGTAAAAGTTGAAAGATTAGTATAGTGCTTTAGATTAGTTGGTTTACTTTATTTAGTTTTGTTTCGTATTTAACTTATTATAACTGACTATATATGAATTCCAACAAATTGTAATATTTCAAGTGTTGCAAAGTGTGTATTAAACTTTTTGAATGCCATACAATATTCATCAGTTGCCTAAAATGTATCATTCATAAAATACTATTTTCTATGTCAGAATTAATAGGTGTGAACCTTAAAAAAGTTGAAAGCGTTGTTTATTTCGGCCCTGTTTTTCTTTGCATAAATATATTATTCTAGAAATCATTTAACGCACAAAAAATTAAATATATATATATATATATATATATATATATATATATATATATATATATATATATATATATATATATATATATATATATATATATCCCCACTAAAAAAAATCTGCAGAAAATCTGTAGGTAATTGGCCCACAAATCTGTAGAACATCTGTAGGTATTTGGCCCATTCTGCAGATATTTTTAAGAATATCTTTTAAAATTCTGAAGATATTTTTAAGGTAAAACTAAATCTTCAAAATTTCTACAGATATCTGTAGAATTTCTGGAGAAGGTGGAGATTTCTTCAGATAATCTTAAGATTATTTTTAGTGGGGTATATGTTACAATATTAAATCTTCCTTCGCGATTTCTCTGTACTATTCAAAATTACTGTTCTATATTCACTAAATCTTAATTATTAAATAATCTCTATCTTTAACTCAGTTAAATTCCCTTTAATTCAATGTCTCACTTGTCTAATTCACTTAATTATTACGCTTTTAGTATTCTTAAATTAAATGTTCCATTTCCGATCATTCGCGTTTTAGAAAGTTCTTTGGTAGCCATTTTATTCCAGCCAAGAATTTCCTTTCCCGCGCTTAATTCCGGTGTTTCCTTTTTACTTTCTTATTCATCCGCTATTCTGTCATTCCTCTTTCCATGGCGTGATATCCTTAATTATAAATTGGTTGAGAGCGCGGCCTACGTCATATTTGTATTACTATGCTAGGCGAACAAAAAGCCGATGCTTGCAATGTTTCCGCAGATTTTGGTCGTATTTCCTCTCGTAAAACTATCCCCTGCTCACCGTCTGATATGTTTTTATCTCAAATCTTGTTTACTTCTAATAATTATTTAAACATATTTTTTGACATTGTTTGACTACAATAAAGCGATGATTAGACTCCAAGTATTTTTGGAAGCTGCTATGCTCTAGTTATTCAAATAACGAGTTGAACTTATTCCTGCCTTGTTTCGATTACTATAGGAAATCTAGTACATTGGATGATTTTTTCACCGTATTGTCACTCGATGACTGCACTAATTCGAAATATTAATTAGCTTGATTATCACTCGAGGACTGCCACCATTTCGAATATTCGTACCCACTTATGCCTGCAGTTTTCTTTTCAGATTAATATAGTTACGAATAACCCTGCACTACTGGTAACATGACAGCTAGTTACTTCATTAACTAGTAAATCCTTCCAATGTTAGAATAATCTAACATACATATATTAATTAATTTCGTCTTTATTTTTTAGAAACGTAATGGAACATTACAATAACTTTTACTAATATACAGTTAAAAATGGGATATACAGAGATTAGACACATTAAAAGTTTTAAGTTCTACAAATATATATTCAAGTCAATAAGAAACCCTTTTGGATTTGAATACCTAATAATTAGATTTATCTTTACATATGCTTGTTATTATATGTATATAGTAATGTTTGTAGATGTCATTAGATTTATCATTATCACTTCAGAATAAAGTGATAAATCCAAAAGAAAAAAATGTTCGCTAAGTACTCTTTACACAGTTGCTGATATTTAATTTAACCCTTTATGTACTGAATTATGAATTCATGAAAATTTTATCTTCTAAAGCATTTTTCGTGAATTCATTACATTAGAAGATTTACATAATCATTTAATAAATTTTAGAAGGATTTTAGAAGAATTGAAGGATTTAGAAGTATTAATTAAATTTCGATTTATAGGGATTTTGTGCAATATTTATAACCCCATTCAAATCTTTTATTTTAAATATATTTCTTGGTATTTTGTATAATTAGGGAATGTACAAATATGGTGTTCTTATATATAGAGAGATATTTCACAATTGGAGAATCCCCCCCCCCCCCCAACGCCTATACAGCTAAAAACAGGCAAAGGCAAATAAAATCATCTTTTTAAAAATATTTTTGTTTTGTGTAACAAATAATGCTTTTGGAACAAGATAAATTAATGTATCTATAACTCATATTAAACTGCATTACAACTAATCGATCTATTAAATGGATTTTATAACAAGTTATTTTAATGGTAATTATGAGTACCGTCAGCAGTTAAAGGGTTAAACATGCTTTCACTCTTTAAATTGTCCAATCGAGATGTACTCCAAACCAATAATTTGTGATTAAAAAAGAGAACATTATTGGAATGTTTTTATGTCTAATTTTTCATGTTTTAAAACTACATTCTCTGAATGTTTTCAAAAAATCTTCTTTAGTCTATTCATTGTTACATTTATTGTAAGTAAAATGAAAGTATTCACGTAGATTTCAACAAATGATGTGTATTTTGAGTTTTGGTAAGCGTCAAGTTTTGTCATTTATGGAACTGCTTTTTATTTATTTTTAACTAAAATTAAATATTACATAAAATTATAAACAAATTCTTATTCGGATAGATTATAAAAATATTTCTGTTTTTTTTTTTTTTTTTTTTTTTTTTTTTTTTTTTTTTTTTTTAAATCTGAAAAGGATTTAATGTGTTATTTTCGTTGAAATTCAAAATTAATTATTATTTTTTCTTTTAGCTTGTTGCACGAAAATACACGAAGACAAAAATCTGGTTTTCAATTTGTGCCATTAATAAAGCGTAATACGAATAATAAATTTTATCTGCAAAATACAATTAACGTTCAAAAAAATTACTGAAGTGAAATATAATAAAGTAACTCCAAATGTACAAAACAATATGATTATTATAAAGTTTAATTTATTATGTTTAACGTGCGAAAGGAAACTTCTTAACTGAAATACTCGTATAATAAAGTAACTCCAAATGTACAAAACAGTATGATGATTATAATGCTTAATTTATTATATTTATTATGCTTAACGTGCGAAAGGAAACTGTTGAAATGAAATATAATACAGTAAATCCAAATGTACACACAATATAATGATTATAATGCTTAATTCTGTATGCTTATTAGGTTTAACATTCGAAAAGAAATGCTGAACTGAAATACTCGTATAATAAAGTAACTCCAAAGAAACAAACAATATGATGATTATAATGTTTAACTTCTTATGCTTATTATGCTTAACGTTCGAAAGGAAACTGATGAAGTGAAATATATTAAAGTAGTTCCAAATGTACAAAACAACCATTATGATTATAATGTTAAATTTATTATATTTATCATTGTACATGATAGTGGTAGTTAGTATTTGTTAACTGTCATTATTAGTTGACAAAAAAAACAGTAGCAGCATTTTCTTTATACGTGTGCTTGTCTCCAAGAATGATCGTAATATCTATGTATTTGTTATGAAAATGAAATCTGCAAGAAAAAAGTTCATTTTAAAAATAAGTAAACATTAGATGAAAATACACTACACATTAATATATATATATGTATATATATATATAACGTTTTTTCATAACATTTGATGGCAACACGCTGCCTCTAATTTTATCAAATAATTTAAATTATATAATGGTGTAATTGAAACTGATACTACCTTTTTAACCCATTCTGCGCACGGGATTTCATGAATTTAATTCTAAAGCCAAAATTTAAAGTAACTATTCGATTTAGAAAAATCTTTTTCTACTACTGTGAATTTTGTTTAATAAAATTTAATTTACCATGTTGCTATTGCAGCAGACGATAAAACGATATTTTTAGAATAAGGGAATAAATATAATAAAAAAGTTTTGTTGATGTTTGTGATAAAAGGTTTTCTTTATTTTTTTAAAAATGTAATAATTAAGCGCAGTTAAATAATCTGTAATTATTTTCATGTGAGGTAAAAAAATTATCGTAATACCCGCTACGGCTTCTTAGTATTGCAGCGTGGCGTACGTAATATGTATAGCTCACATTGCAGTAAACATTTGGAACTGGTTAGAACACGCGCGATTACGGGTTGAACATAAAAAGGCAAATTCGTCAGAAACATAAAATAAAAAATATTCTATATAACCTTTTCAAATTTTTTGCCGCAATCATTCGTGGTTCCCCTACCAGTAAAAAAACCCGTGCGCCCGAAGTACCCGTGCGCCGAATTTCGTAGTCCTGCGCCCTGTGGTTTCGGAGATTTTGAGGTTACATAGATACGCGCGCGGATTTTAATAGTGTAGATCAGGGATGGCGAACCTATGGCACGCGTGCCGAGCTTGGCACGTAAGAAAACTTCTCTGGCACGCAAAAAAACTTATAGACTATATTCAGTTTATGGAGAACAATCCATTTTATGTTTTTTTTTTTTTTTTTTTTTACAAAAATTATAGTTTTGTGTAACAAGTATATAATTTATTTTATAATAATCCGTAAATTTTGAATGAATTAAGGTATTATACATTTCAATGAAAGCGCCTTGTAGCGTCATTTTCTCGCCAAACTATTCAACATATAGTGTTTTCCTAATTATTTTGCTTCTATGTGAAATTTCGAAGGCTCTTGAAAATTGAATTTTTAGATATAGTTTGCATAGAAATATACCTAATTGACACGTTTCTACTTCAGATTAGGCTTTATTTTATTTAGGTTTAGGGTTGTAAGTAATTTTAGGTTTTATGTTATTTAAGTTTTAATTTTGAAAATTGAATTTTAACTGTTGTGTAAATAAGTATTTATTTATTAAACCTGATTCTACCTGAAGAACTAAAAATGATCTGATTCGGAAGTATACAATAAAAAAAACTTATTTATAGATTATTAATATGGAATTCGATGCGACATGGCTATATTATTGAGTAAATACAGTATAATAATAAGTTAGGAATCGAATTTAGTATAAATGTAAAAATATTTGAATAAACATTCTATAAAAATTAATTATTGGATTTTATCTAAGTTAAAATTGTTTCTGGCACGTTAGAATATTGGTACATAATAATATTGAAATTTTTTGCACGCATGCTCAAAAAGATTCGCCATCCCTGGTGTAGATAACTGGTGTAATATAACACAGTAATGCAACGTAACACTAGTTATATTGGTTACATTACTCTGTAAAATGGAGGCAGCAAGGCTGCCACTAATTTTATGGAGTAAGCTTAGATATTTTTTTACAATATTGTTGCGCACAAATATATGAAGACAAAAAACTCGTGTTCAATTTCCGGTTAAAAAAAAAAAAAAAAATACGAACAGTGTATTTTATCTGTGAAACACACTTAAAGCTCGAAAGGAAACTGCTGAAGTGAAATATAATAAAATAACTCCAAATGTACAAAAAGTTATTATGGTCATAACGTTTAATATATTATGTTTATCATTGTATATGTTAGTGGTACTTAGTATTTGTTATCATCGCTGTACTTGTCATTAGAATGAAATCTGTAAAAAAAAATCATTTAAAAAATAAGGAGACGTTATATACAATTTAAAGGTCTTGTATTACCATATGTTACACATTTGCAATCCCCATTTATTTTTCACATCTATTTTTCTTTAACCCATTTGCATCCGGAAGGGTGTACTTTATTTTTTATTCAGAAATTCCGAATGATAACTTTTGCTTATTATATGACAGACATTTCGTGATTACATAAAGTAAAAATTTATAATTTCTGAATAAAAAAGAATATTCTGAACTATATAATTAACAACTTAAAATGCTCTCTAAAACTCGAAATAGATTTTAGAATAAACTTTAAACACACTTTCTATTTTAGAAATAATGCAAAGAAAGATCCCAAAAATTCATATTATTCGGAAAACACGTCTAAAATATATATCTTAAAGTTGCGAATTTTTTAAATATTAAAAAAATAAATGGTTAAGTTCGAGAATTACTCGCGCACAGGGTGTTCCGTACAATACATATTTTATTAGTATCTGCATTATTAAAAAAAAAATCGTTTCTAAAAGAATAATAAGATTTTGTAAAAAACTATGCGACGTAGGTTTGGATATAGCTGTATATGCTAGAAAAGTATAAATAGATATACCGTAATAGTTCAGAAAGATATTAAGCCTAAATGGAATCAAATATTGCTATTCTGTATAACTCTTTTTTAAATTTTATCCTAATCTGTTTGTGATGAACTTAATAAAAGTAATGTACATTTAAACTCCATTTGGCATTTTATAAACCCCATTCAGCGTAGTAATAATCGTTTCTTTTTACAGTGTACCTAAAACAAAACCCTTGTTAATTTTGGCATTCTTCTAAGAGCGCTTCGAATGGAGGTCGCAAAATTGCAACTCTACTTTGGTCAGTGCCGCATTTTTTCCAGATAGGTTTTTAATTAAACTTAAAAGACTTAGGGAGCGTATTGAAAGAGCCACTCAATGCAAACTAATCGCGAATCCCATAGTAATTATCTGATTTATACCAATTAAATTAGTGTGTTTATAACAGTGTGACGTTTATTACTTTTATACTACTAAAAAGCATTGCATTGCACAAGTATATCATTAAAAGTTGTTATCAGGGATTTAAAAACAGATGGCGTATAGAGTGCGCTTCCCGTGTCTTTATGTATTTCCAAACCGTCCGTTTCTTTAAGGGTTAATATCCCGACTAATTACTGACATTTTTTTAAAAAATCATTATCAACGATCATTTTATACTTATGCGGCGATAGGTACAGTCGTGGAAAAAAAGTAAACACCCCTACTAACTCCTCAACAAATTATCGTAGAAGAATATTACCAGTACCGAACGATTGGAAATAAAGACTACTTTTAAATGATGTATATAAAATTTGCTTAGGGGACCATCTACACATTAAAACGAACCCAAACTGCGTTTATTTCAACGGCAGTACACAATTCTGACAGCATAAATGAACTCTACATCCTTCAATTAGTCTAAAAACAAATTTTTATGCAATTCGAACCATAAGTTTCCGAGAAATTAATTATTCTAAAACGAGCATATTTTAAGAGCTGTACCCAAATTGAAGTTCTGTACTCGATTGTCAACCGAGAGAGCTCCCTTCTTGATCAAGGCACCTTAAGCAGTCAATTAAGCCTGTTAGATTACAGGATAGCATAAGAAATTTCAAAATATTTAGTCACTTCTATCATAGACGGCCACTTAAACCATCATTTTGCCGTTTTTTAAGCCTAATTTGAAAACTACTTGGAAGAAAAATGTGAAATTTTGGATTTCCATAATCAGGACTTAATAAATCTGAATCCATCAAGAATGTGTAGGTTGCAATTCATATATTTTTTTAATATTAATTTCATAATTCATAATTCATATCAGAAAATTATAAAAATTTCAAATTCAACGTATTTATACTAGATTAATATTAACACAATTATTCTAATTGGTAAACAAATCATGTTAGATGTAAATTTCCAACTGGGCGAAAAATGTCCGGACCAGGATTCGAACCCGGGACCTCCCTGGATGAAGCCGCCAGTGCTCTGCCATCTGAGCTATCCCGGACAATTCTGATCGAACTTTTTTCACCCAGCTAACCTTGATGATTACAGCATCTGGTCTGAAACCTGGTTCAGCTCAACAGAATAAATCTCAGGTAATGGAACTCCAGAAATCGCTGGATACGAAATTACACTAGATTAATATTAACACAATTATTCTAATTTGTAAACAAATCATTTATTTATCGTATTTATGTTTGGGTATATTAGTATTATTGCTGGACAAAAAATTAGAACTTTAGGATCATAATTTCAGAAGTTATAGATAAAACTATGAAAATGTAATTTAACATTAGAAGCGCTCAATTTTGAATGTTTATAATTCAAAAATTTATCATTCAAATGACTTGAAATTTGGTGTCTAGGCATAGTTTGAACCAAAGATTTGAAGTATCACGTTAAAATTGGGTACTGCTATTGAAAAAAATGAAGTTTGGATTCGTTTTAATATGTAGATCGCCCCCTCAGCAAATTTTATATGCGTCATTTAAAAGTAGACTTTATTTCCAATCGTTCGGTACCAGTAACTTTTTTCTACGATAATTTGTTGAGGAGTTAATAAGGGGTATTAATTTTTTTTTTCCACGACTGTACTTTCAGCGCTCCTCAACTCCTTTGCTGAACGGCCGCAAATGGAAATTTGTGTGTAACGGAAAAGGCGATTTTCTCAAAAACTAAATAACCCATTGCAATCGCTATAGTTTTCCTGCAAGGTTTAAATTAACTTTTACGACCCCTAATTTTGGCATATTTTTAGTTTCAGTAGATTCGAAAATAGAGTGAGTAGTGCATATTATTGCATTACATTTTCGACGATATCTCTGAAAATATAATACTTAAATTATGAAAATTACATTTTTTAGTTCAGCGTTACGAAACCTTTACACGATACCTAACACGATATACAAAGAAAAGATTTTCTTTTTCAAGTACCTTAATCAGCATCTCTGAATTTTCCTAAATATATTTGTGAATGGTTAACTATACATAAATATGTTGGTCCACAACCTTTATTACTTCAGTTAATGTGAACTTCCCACGTTCCATAGTTTGCACGTAAAATGGCTGTGACAGACGAACAGACGCAAAATTTTTTAAAGTATTTGATAGTTTTCAAAGGAAAAATTACATTTTTGTTCTATGTTAAAGACTTTAAAGTTGAAAATTAATTAAAATAAATTTTTAAAAAGATAGAAAATTTTGTCGAAGAAGGACAGACAAAATTTTCCCTCGTAGACAGTATTTCGGATTAAAAAGGAGTTTACTCTACTGAAAAGTTTTCTGCGGTGCATTAAAATCTTTCTGTGATAGAAGGATTTCTGCCAAACGAAGAGTCCGTTTTAGACAGTATTTCGAGTATTGAAAAATTAAATTTATGTGAAAATTATACATTCCTTAATTCAGGGCGTGAATCGAACACCGGCAGTAACAACAATTTCTAACTTTAAAAAGAAATTACCGCAATATTTTTGTCAAAAATTAAGAGTTTGACAAGAAAGAAAAATCATGCGTCAAGCAAAGATTATGAAACACCTTCCAACACATTGAGAATAATGTAACGAAACTTTCACGGTTTAATAATTTGAAATATGATGTCTAATTGAACCATTTGAAAAAGCGTAACACATTTGAAATCCCAATTTCAACACATCGTTTCTGCTGTCGGAAAATTATCTGAATTCTTTGAACAGCCCTGTATATGATAAATGTATGTGTATATATTAACTACATGAACGAAAAAATTTAAATAAGTTAGAGGACTGTTAAGTCTTGAAACATTGAACACATGGTTGACTTGCTGAACATGGTTTCCCTGTAAAATTTATTGATAAAATTATTATAAAGCATATTAACAAGATTCAAGGCGATTTTAAATCCAAAATTATCTACAGAAAATTTGGTTATGTCAGAGGTATTTACGAAAGTTTCAAAAAGTACTTCAGACCGTTTAATATTCACCTTATTGCAATACCCAGACCTAACATTATTAATTGATTTTCAAGTAAAATTGACCCAACTCCCTCTGAATTTAGCTGGTGTTTATAAAATTTGAATTATTTTAGACAACAGTGAGAAAATATATTATATAGGTATGACAAAAAAATTGAAACAAGACTAAAAGAAAATAAAGCAAATATACAATGTAATAGACAATTCGCAGCTCTTACAAGATTTTGTTCTAAAAATCAATTTAAAGCATTATATTATGAAAATGCAGAAATTATTTGGTTGTGCGTTTATCCTCAAAAAAATATAATTAGAGATTCTCTAGAAATTGAATTGAGAATTGGAGACATTTCTAATGGTTTGGTTTGTATTTGTGACGGCCAATTATCAACACGTGGGATATAGGCCCTGGGGGGGGGTGTGAAGTGCGCCCTTCGTGGGGGTTTTTCTAAGGGAACCTAACCCGTATTTACGCATGGGAATCCACGGTTTCGAAGAAAACCACGAAAACTCCGAAACGGTTAGGCCGACGGGCGCGATTGGGTTCGAACCCAGCACCTCCCGTCTACCAGCGTCGAGAGCAGAACCTCTCAGCCACTGGTGGGGCGACATTTGTAATGAAGGAGATCTTTAAGGTATATATAGGAAGTGGTTAAAATTTTTGAAACATAATTTAACTTAAATAGGTCTGACGAGAGGTCTTGATTATAAACTGGTTTCATCAAGTTTTTATTTTTTTATGTTTGTTGAAGTAAGATGGACTGCTGAAGTAGGATGGTTGGACTGCTGATGTACAGATGGCGCTGTTATTGTGACGTGTTAAACACAGTTTTACGAACTAATAAGTATTTGTCTCTCTTGAACTGAAGTAAGACACTAAGGCTACTGGGTGGCTGAAACTTGTCGGCTTTAGACTTTTAAAATTTTATTTAATATTTTGAAAGTTTTTACCTTTTTTGTTTTTAGTATACGTCTTTTAGTATATCTTTGTATTTTATATGTGACGAAAAAATGTAGTTCCGTTAGCAAATACATACCTCAGTTGAAAATTCCCTTTCAGCAATTTCCGCTAATAAGAAGAATGGTACTTGAATTATTTTGTGCAGCTCCGTATACAAAATATAAAATTTATACTCAACGAATACCGTGCAAAACAATTGCTCAATATAAAAGCGCATACCGAAATTGAAAACGCATTTCCCGCGATTATTGCTCAAAGACCGATTTATTTTATGTGTCCCTGTAAATGAATGACAAATGCTATGAATGCCTTTTTCAATAGCAATAACTTTATAGTGAAATTGAGTTATTTATATAAATTTCACTTGATTTAGCGTAATGTCATTAAATTACACAGCAAACGATTTTCCTCTATTGAACCTAATACAACGGAATTCTTTTGAATGACTCTGTAAATGAACTATTCATGGTGTCCACTTTCTATTCCATACCGAACATGGCATAGTAAACATCATTAACATATATTAGTTGATGAAATCCGAGTATATTTACGAGTGTTAGAGCGTGGGCAGAAAGGCAGAAGGACAGACAAACAGAATTAGGAAACACTTTTCAATTTTATTGGAAAGTGTAAAAAATGACGACGGTTATTTAAGAAGTGGACGTTTGTTCTAGTGATAATCAGCCCTGGACTGATAATATTTCATAAAATTTAAGAGGAACAAACCTAAAACGTGTATTAAATTATCATTCAGTTACCTTATATAATATCAGAAATATAATCTGTATTTATTATTACATTTTTAAAAATTCACGTTTCAAACAATGTATTCAAATGTTGATATGAAGTAAAATATTCAGTTTTTAATTATACAAAATAATTAGAAAATTGATTGGATGATCCTATATTTTAATGAAACAGAAATTTCACCTTTTTTTTTTCCTTTGAAAAAATAACCGCAGTCATAAAGGAAAAAAAAAAGACTGTACCACAATTTTCGTCATTAAATAAAAGATGTACGCATAATTAATTTTATCTACAGAAACACATTTAGCATTTGGGGAAAAAATGAAGTGAAATACGAAAACATTTTTTCCAAAGGTAAAGGCAATATAATTAAAAATAATAATTAATTGATTATGTATTTCATTAAGGAACTTTTTTTTTTGTTTCTAATTTTTATATTTTTATCTCTGTCTATATTTAAATAGTAGTTTGATGTATTTTGTAATGAATAATTTGGAAAAAAATTATATTTCAATATATATATATATATAGGGGAGACTAGGGAGGGTTGACCCTACGGGAGTCTTGACCCACCCACCAGTTTTAATATTTAAAATAATTTCAGAGTTTTATAAATAGGTGTCAACCAAAGCTACTGGAATGCTCAAACAACAGTCTTTGTTTCATTCATCTAATCGAAATAGGTGTAGAAAAATCAATTTTTAAGCGTTTTCAACCTAAAAAGTGTGTTTCTTAGAAATATTTTGTAAGCTTTTTTCAGATAAAATTTCTCATAGAAATTTAAGTGAGTAGGTTTTAAGTAATGCAAAAATATCGAGCTTTCATTCCCGGCATAAAGATTGTACAATAAGTTAGGCTTAACATAACAATGTGCTATTCCTTAGAAAAGTGGTATTTGGGAGACTTGACCCAGTTAATTTGAGGGTGGGTTGACCAGATGCTCAAGGCTCGCTTAATTAAGTGGTTTTGGAAATCTGTTTATTATACACTGTGCATAATGAAAAATGTTATATATATATAAAAGAATGTATATTTATTCTGTAAAGATACTGTAAAATGGGGTGAAGGAAAAGAAAATGTTTGAAACTGCTTAAAGAAAGATGTGAAAAATTGCTGTAGTATCCATTGCAAGAAAAAAACTTAGTGAAATATAAATGGGAAAGTCGATATGAACTTTTCTCCATCTAAATATTATACTTAAAAAAGGTAAACAGAAACAGTGGAAAAGGCTAGAAAGTATGAAAGCAGCAGTCTTAATCCTTTCAGGGGCAGTCGCATGTTTATGAAACCACTTAATTTTAATTCCCAAACGCCACAATGACACAAGAATTTTGTTAAAATCTTTTCCATTTAATATGCATCCGAAATATAGACTTTTTCTTATTTGGAAAAAAATTTGTTCGTAAATTCCGGTGCCAGTCATTTATTTCAACATTTTAGTACTGAAAGCACTTTGCCCCTGAAAGGGCTAAACAATATAATAATAAGTTAAGTGCTCAATGCGGCTGCAAAAGAAAATAGCACTGATCGGAAAACTTAAGGAAGGCATGTAGACAAATTTCACCAGGACGAATACAGTTAGATGAAGCCAAACTATGTGCAACTAGTTTTGTCAGGTCGAGTGACACAAAAAGTATGACAAGAAGACAAAAAAAAAAAAAAAAGGGCGGGACAGTGTCTCCTAAATCCGGACATAATAGTACATGAAACCCTATGAAAACGGAACCTGTTTCTAACGGAATACTGTCTTAAATGTTAAAATTTCATTTTCCCCGTTGTACAATTATACCTGCTCAGACAAAATCATGTTTAAAATAAATGTTTTCTCCTATGACTTGTGATTGCGTCAAAACAGGTTTGTTTAAGCGTCATATTTTCAAAAATATATATATATATTAATAATTAAAGCCTGTAGCATAAATTTATTTTGCTTTTTTTAAACTGATTTTATTTCTCTTCTCAAATATTTCAATATAAAACAAAGTGGGTCAAGCCTCCCATATAGTGGGTCAACCCTCCCGTATGTGGGGAGCTTTGACCCATTATTTTCTCATGAATAAAATCAATCATTTTTCAAACATTACACTTATGTAGAAATTTTATTTTGATAATTGATTGTATTACGAATAAAATGATATGTAAAACTTTTTTCTACGTTCAATATTTAAAAAATAAAAAATCATTTGGTAAAAAGTGGGTCAACCCTCCCTAGTCTCCCCTACATGACATTTCTAGTAGTGAAGAAGATGAAATACATTTGAAATTATTAGATTCTACAGTTTCCCTATATATTAATTTGCAAAAACATATAACATTATGAAATATAATGTATATATGAGGCATTCTCACATATATTTTTTTTTAATACTGGAAAACATCTCATTGCATTACTGTACAGCAATATTAACGAAATAAATAAGTTTTGGACGATGTTGGGGGTCTAAATATACCACGAAATTTCTTACCGTCCCCTGTTCCTGATGCTGATTTTTAAGTTTAGAGCTCTCTGTATAAAATTGTTTCATTAAAAGTACTTTTCCGAAACTGGGACTATTGTTTTATATAAATATGTAGCAAAAAATTAACCTGCACACAATTTTTCAGTTGTCATTATTTTTTTACCTCTGCCCCTCGATTTTATATTCCTTAACGTCCCTCTTGTTAAAATTATACAGAACATCACTTCTGATGCAGCAGATTCTGATACAGATTTTTTTTTTTTTCTTATGCAAAATATGCTACAGAAAGAATGCCTAAAATTCTTTGACACGAAATTTACTGCCAAATTTAAATTAGCATTTAAATATCAATTGCAAGCTTTGTGGCTTTATTGGTCCTCAAGGTTTATTCCTGCACTTTTCGAGGTAAATTATTATTATTTTAATACAATTAAAATAACTGTTGCAAAAAATCAATGAACATCGTGGCTATCACTTAGTCTTAATGTGATTTGCGTAAAAATCGGTAGTAATTCCCCTTACCGTCCCTTTTTTTTCCCTTACCGTCCCTTCTTTAACAGAATTTTATACCAAAATTTTGTACTAAAAATACTACATTATTATTATTTCTTATTTATATGTTATGTTATGTGGGTACTATACAAATTCCTTATAAGTAAAAATTTAGAAGAAAATAAAAAGTTAGTGAGGTAAAACGGTAAGGAAAATTAAACTCGTAAGTTTAACTTAAACCTCAGTTAACAGGGTTCATACCGGTGCTTGAATTGCATGACTAAGAAATTCTTCTGTACCAGTATTTTCTTATGGAAAATCTCTCCTGAAATAAAGCGAAATTTCGTCCGATTAAACTAGATTTATTTCTCTATAAAAAAATTCATTCTGATTTCAGTCCTTGAAAATAACGGTACCCGTACGAACCCTGGTTAAATAAAAGAAAATCGTCGCTGCTGACCATTTTTTCTTTAATTTGAATCTTTAAGAAACTCGACATTAAGTTTAAAATGTTATTTATTAAGTTCAATTTCACCAGATTTTTATTCCTGAAAGTTAAAATTTTGTGAGAATGCCTCATATATATATATATATACATATATTATAAACATAAATCGATTTTTAAACGCTTTAAATAGAAAAAAAATCCAAAATTGTGGCTCACAAACATTGCATTTAAATTTTGATTTAGTCTTAAAAACTATTAGCGTTGCAACGCATTATGTGCGATTAAAAAATGAATTTGATGTTAAAAGATCTCAATTTTAAACCTTCATAATTCCTATACTGTTGGGCCAATGGATGTCCAGTTTGGTATATAAAGGTAAAATTTTCAGAAGAATCCAACAATGATGTTAAAAATAAATGCCAGCACTGGAAATTTTAAATTTAGATACACTTTCGATATGTACATAACCCTCTAAACAAAATAAGTATTTAATTAAATATTAGGTGTTATTATTACTTGACTGTTACTAGTTGCGTATTTATACGATGATCTGTCGGAACGTAGTTGGGATTTTCTCTATTTTTCTCATTTTTGGACGTTGGGATGGTTTAGTTTTTTCTCTTATTTTTGGACGACTTTATCTCCATTTGCAGCAGATAAAGACCAAAGCACATAATAGTCCATTACCGTAAAAAATAAAAAGCTAAGATCTCCGAAATATTTAGGGACCACCGACTAGAATAATTTATATTGCAATATCTTTCAAAATATGATAAATGTACAAAGAATTTTCGTACTTCATTCAAAATTTATTTTTTTTTTATTAGAGTTTAAACAGTATGCTATACTAATGCAGTACATTATAGTTAAGAAAATTTGACAATTAGAAAATTATTTTTCAAAAAATTCCATTACGTTTGCATGGTTAATAATAGTTATAATGATAACAAATTATATTCGTTGTGGAAAAAAATCCTGAACAAGGAAATTTCGTGCTTCATTCAAAATTCATTTTTTCAATTAGAGTTTAAACATACTTTAATGTTCTATATTATTGTTAAGAAAATTTTGATAATCAGAAAACTATTTAAAAAAAAAAAAACCTTTATGTTTGCATGGTTAATAATAGTTATAATGATGAAAATTTGTATTCGTTTGGAATAAAAAATCTTGTGAAGCAGCTATTAACTACAATAAGAGTAGTGTATCCATTTAATCCTTCCTAAACCTCTTAACTTCTAGACCTCGAACAGCTAGAATGACAAAAATGGTGTCTAAATCTGTTCAGATGTATATTAATACGATTATAAACACTCTATTTACAATGCTCTCAATTTGTATAATTAGAAATTAGCTTTCTTATTAAAAAAAGTTTTAGTATATGTGAAATTGAACATAAATTGAATAAAATACAACAACTGATGGCAATTCACGAAAATTTGGGAAAAACTTTGTTATGGCACTAGAAATCAAGATCCGATGATTCCCCGAAAAATAAAGTTGTTTTACCCTGTTCTTTGGGGGGTGGGGGGGGAGCAAATAGGGTGATTTTAGCACAGGGAGGGAGGAAACTAAAATATTTTTCAGTTTGTCAAGTGGGGTACCGTTTATTATGTATTTTTAAATTCTAAATCGAATGACACCATCCGCAAGCCAATACGATCATCTACCCTATTAAAATCCGTGTGCGTAACTATGTAACCTCAAAACCTCGACAACCACAGGGCGCATGGCTACGAAATTGGCACAAGGGTTGCCGGTAAGAGAACCATGAATGATTAGGACAAAAAAAATTCGAAAATTTTAAATATATTTTTTTTAATTTTATGTTTTTGACGTATTTTTCTTTTTTTTATGTCAACCTGTAATTGCGCGAGTTCTAACCTGTTCTAAATGTTTTCTGGAATTTTAGATATACATATTACGTAAGCCAAGCTGCAATACTAAGAAGCTATAGCGGGTATTATGATAATTCTTTTACCTAGCATGCAAATAATTAGAGATTCTTTAATTGCGCTCAATTATTACCTTTTTTTAATAAAGAAAAACATTTTATCACAAACATCAACAAAACGTTTTATTCTATTTTTTTCCTTATTCCAAAAACACCGTTTTATCGTCTGCTGCCATAGCAACAAGATGAATTAAATTTCATTTTAAAAAATGCACATTAGTAGAAAAATATTTTTCTAAATTGAATAGTTATTGAACATGAATTCCTGTGTGTAGAACGGATTAAATAGCTAGTTTATTACTAAGTTACGATAGTTTGCGTAAATACAAAGTCGAAAAACATTCTTCAATGCATGTAAAATAGGTTTTTACAGCAGCAACTGGTGTCATATCCACGAAAATTTGGCGTTGTTGACTTGTAAGAACTTTGTTTTGGCACTAAAAATGAAGATACGATGACTCCCCAAAACGTAAAGTTGTTTTACGTGTTTTGAGGTGCAATAGGGGGCATTTTTACTCACGGGGGAGAACTACACTTTTCTAAATAGGGCAAGTTAGGTATCGTTTATTATGTATTTTTGAATTCTGAATCGAATCACACCATCCGAAAGTCGATACGATCAGTCGTTACAAAGTTGCGCCAGGTTTTTAAGAATACAAAGTGGAACATTATTTTTGAGCAGAGCTTTCTTACACTTATTTTACGTTCAAAACGTGTTCTTTATATCATATTAAATAATCTCAAACTTATTAAGTGTTCTTAAAATAGAAAAAAAAAATCAGTGTCATCTTATAACTTTATCAAGAACATGATGTTGATGAGCACACGTTTACTACGAAACGGTGCACTTAATTGCTAGAAATAGAACGCATAAAAGACTGAATTGTATGTCCACAATTTCAAAAAATGCTACTTCAAGAAACGTGTTCTAATCAACTAATTTTCACTATATATTTATTGTCGGCATTTAGCCGGGTCTCCGTCGGCTATTATACACTGCAAATAGAAGCGTCTTAAATTCAGACACATATGTGACTGAAAAAGTATTTCAGACACTTAAGTGTCGGAATATGAAATTTCAGACATCACAGATGTGTGAATTTAAGACACATATGTGTCTTACTGGGATTATGGTATGGATGAACTGAAAGAAATGTCTGAATAATGATGAACCGTCTGAAATTAAGACACTTGGAAATTCAGACACTTAAATGTCTGAATGCAATACAATTGTATCATATGTATGATGGCTGTATATACAATTGCATTACAATATATATGCCAGGATAATGAAGAAACGTTTTGACAGATGTTTAAAATACTTTTCCATGCACTAAATTTGGTATTATTTTATAAAACAATCAACGCGATTAGACAATATTATGTCTGTGAAAATTATAAAAGTCCGTTTATTAAGTTTTGGAAATAATGTATTTTTAGTGCAATAGTTAATTAACGAATTGTTTTTCACAAAATATAAAGTTTTCCAAATAATTATATTAAAATAATCTACCAGGTACCATCCCCCCCCCCTCCACAAACACACAATTTCCTAATAATGTCTTAGGATGGATTTCGTCTACCAGAAGCAATTTAAAATAGTGCGACCCGACCGTAGTGGGCTATTATAGTGTTTTTAATGGCTTGACGAAGGGAATCGCTGTATAGAAGTAATCCCTGGACTTTTCTAAATGTAAAACAAAAATTTGAAATATAAAAATTGTTTAAAAGTGTGATGACAAAATTTTTATTTAAGAGGCACTTCAGTCAAGTGAAAAGATTCGTTCGCTAATACTAATCCTATGGAAAAAATTTATAAAGATATCTCGGTTGCATTTCGCTCTTTTTAAATGACTCTTTTTTGCATTGGATAGCTGAGTTCGATCTGTCCAAAGGCGGTTTTTTACATTTACGATTTTGATTTTACATTTTTTTAGGAGGATGCTTGTTTCGAAAACGAAAGTGTCCTCATTAAAATTATACGCAATGAAAATCGAAAAAGTAAAGTACGGCCGTTATACACATCGATCTCAGCTATCCAATGGAAAAAAAATTGAAATGCAACCAAGATATCTTTATAAATTTCTTCCATAGGATTAGCATCAGCGAACGAATCTTTTCACTTGACTGAAGTAACATCCCATTGCCTTCGCCTGAAAGCATCATAATTGTAATAATTATATCGTATAGTGGATAATTGTAACGGAATAAACAAAATATTATAGGAGGATTAATTTAAAAAAATCTGTTTATATTCGTGCACCATTTCACTTCCTGTGATAAAAATCTAATGATTCGAACTCCCTTCTCTGGTAACGTATTGCCAATCCTGTCCAGTCCGAGCTCAAAGTCAATGATTACGTCACTAACGGAAAGCGGAAAAAAGTGCTGACAGGGGTGAATTATCTTTTGTGAAGACACATTAAGCCTGTTACCTCGTTGATATTTTAAATGAAGATATTTTCAACGAGTGTGTTTGGAATGGTTTACTGATTTTTTTAGTTTAAAATATTGTGAAATGCTAACAGAAATATTCTTATTAAAATGGATTGTATGGATTTGGACTATTTGGATTTAGAAAATCATTCTCATATTCGTTCTTATTACGGCAAGTCTGTCTATTGTTTGGCGTGTGTTCAAAATTAGGCATATAGAAAAAGAATAATTGATTACTAATCGAGAAATTGCTACAGATTTTAGAAACTCGCATTATAATTTTTTCATTATATGTGTTATTCATTAGCGCTTTAGGTAGAAGAATGCAGTGCCAGAATATTTAAAAAAAAAAAACATGCAACATTTTTCAAAAACAGCGCTGTACCGGTACTTTGTGAATTAGTTTATTCATCATAATGGATTACATTTTGAAAGGGAAGAAATAATGCATTTGTATGATTATGTGAACTCAATTTCAAATAGAAATTTTATAGTAAAATAGTGATTTTTATGTAATGCTATTTATCATTTACATTATTTTTTTTAGAATAATGTGCATATTTAAGTTTTTTTTTTATATATATACAATTAATATTTTTTGTTTTAAAAGGCTCGTGTGTTCATTTGTGTGTTTTCAATAAATCATGACTTTCAATGTAATGAATTTGTTTAATATTTTTTAGACTTCCGTTTTATAAATTAATAAATATATTATAGTCTAGAAGTAATTTTTCCTGCTTGTTATATATATATATATATATATATATATATATATATACATATATTTAATGATTTCTAAATAGCTCGATCGAGTTGCAGTTTTCATTTAACCTATATAAACAAAGCTCATATTTATAAATAAAAATGATTTTTCTAATGCTATTTCATTATTAAGTTTTTTTTCCTTACAATTTCCAGTTACTTTATATTTATGATATAATTTTACATATTAATTTTTGTTTTTTGTAACATCATGATAAGAATATCATTTCATTTAATTCTCTTACAGCGTATATTTTCGAAATAAATGTTTTAATATTATCAAATTTTAATTTATATATGGTAAATCTTTTGAAAATGCACAAGCTTTATATGACGGATATAGAACATGAAAAGAAATCGTGAAAGCACCAGAGTGAAGTTATTGTGAATATCTCGATATTTTATTTTTTAAAAAATTTAGTTTTTCCGATGGTAAATAAATCCTACTTATATAGTATTTATTACTTTTTAAATAATCCTTCTGAAAACTTGTTTCAAAAATACAAAATCTGCTTTGATTTTCTGTGTTCCATATCAATAACATATTTAATTTTCAAGACACTGAGACATCCTGACAATATGCTTTAAACAAGGAATAAAAATCGTTGTAATAAATCCAAACTGTACTAAAATTATTTAAAGAAATCAAGTTGCATAAAATCCGATTAAAAAGTGTTGATATTTAATATTTTGAGTAGGTGATGATGTTTGAAGGTATAAATATTTATATATATTATTATAATAAATATAATATTTATTTTTATAAATATATATTTTATATTATAATTATAAATTTTATAAATTTTTTATAATATTTATATAATTATTTATATAATATTTTATTGGTTATAATATTTTTATAATATATTTTTATAATTTTTATAATACATTATATATAAAATATATATAAATAATATTTTTATAAATATTATTATTTTAATAATTTTTATAATTAAATTTTTTATAATATTATAATTATATAAATATTTTTATAATTATAATATTATGTTCGATCTGAGTATATATTTTTATACTATTGATAGGCCTGTTTTCTCTCTTCTTAATTTATTTCTGTATTAACTACCATGTATTTTTCGAAATTTTAACCCCCCCCCCCTTTCCTATGTTTTTTTAAGATTTGTTAAAACAATAGTCTTTAATTTTCGTTCTAATATGATTATACCAGAACCACTTGTTTAATTGTTGTCTGTTTTCCTCCTACTATTGAGTTTAGAATCCTGTAGGACTTTCTAGGTGGTGTTGTCTAAGTCTTGTCAGTATTTTCATTTTTACAATTGGGTTGGAAATGTGTATTAGTAATTAAAATCAAAAGAAATGAATGTAGTTAATTACTATTTAGCGTATAGTCATATATATACATGATTCAGGGTATTGGTAACTCAGTGTTTTATGAGAAAATCCCACAACACTATCATTTATTTTTATAAGTTATTTTTATCGTCATGTTAACAGAAAAAAAAATATGTTTTTGACTTCTTTATCAAGTCACTTTTTATGTATTTAATGGAGAGAGAGAGGAGTGATCCATGAAAAAATATCTGATTTGGGGAAAACAAAAATCGGATTTTTAGGATTATTTTGTATAAGATAATGTAGTATCTCTACGCACGTTATCATACTTAAATTTAAATTTCGTCTGTTTTTATAACCAAAATAAATAAATGAGATATACGCGCATTGAGATGCTACTACTTAACTCTTGGTACCATCGCGTTGTAGACCTGCACCATACGCAAAAGCCAATGTTACTTACACAGTAAGCTTTACAACACGATTTTATTGTTCCTATTTATTTATTGTTCCTATTTCCCAACACAGCAGAGTATGAATTGATCATAGAATTTTCAACAGATGGAGATAATAAGTTAATTTTTCATACCAAAGATTTTTTATCATTTTTGATCATTTTTTATAAATGGGAATAATTTGTTACATAAAGCAGAGCTGACTGCAGCATGGGCAAACTGGGCTGTTTCTATGGGCCTTTTGCTTTACGGGTCCCTAAATTTGGTATGAAATTTCCATAAAGCTGATATTTTAAATTTGCTTTGATATACTTATTTTAAGAAATAATTTGTACTTTTAGAACATGATTAGGTTAAAGAAAATGATATATTTATCCAAGTATGTATTTGACGGCATCGAAAAGAATTAATTTTTTTGTAACAGTGTATGAAGGCAGTGGGGGGAAGGGGGCGAATGAATACTAGGTCTTTAGACTAGAATTAATTTGAAGTTCTCACTAAAAGTAATAAACATTTTTGATGCCGTAGGCCATATATGATATCACATAAATACATATTCAGGTGAATATATATACACATATATTATCCTATTCTAAAACTACAAAATACTGATTACAATCATCATAAGGTCAAAACTGATTTAAAATATCAGCTTTATGAAAATTCCATACCCTGTTTGGAGTACTCTAAAATCAGGGGGCAGAGAAGCATCCCTGTTTACCCACGCTGCAATCAGCTCTGCTTTATGGTAACAAATTATTCCATTTATAATAAATGATTCAATGTTGTCAAACATGGCTGTGTGGCTTAGAAAGAAAAATGGTCAAAGATGGCTTCAAATATGGTCTGAAAAATTTAAGACGTTTTAAAACGTCTGAAATTTGAACACTCTTGTTTCAGACACTTAAGTGTCTGAAATTCAGACGCAAGAAGTGCCTGAAAATTTTGACACATTTTAAAACGTCTGAAAATTGAACATTGCGTTTCAGACACTTAAATGTCTGAATTTCAGACATTTCAGTTTACAGTGTATACATCAAAATCCTTGTTTTTATTTTATATGGCGCATTTCACAGTATATCAGGTAACCCGACCAATATTTTATTAAGGTCTTTTACATACACTGAATATATTTTCATACCAAACCGATGAAGCTTTAAAACTTTGTAATTTAATATATTTCCGTATCTTGCGATGTTATCCCATAAGCGCTCTAACGCCGAATTTTGCCGCTGTAGGCCGCTGTAAGCATAACCTTCAGAACACACATAGTCATAGGGTAAGTCGGGGTTATTTGCTGCCACATTTCCAATTATTAATATCATGATCTTATGGTATGGTATAAATATTTTTAAGAAATTACAAGTATTTACACATATGTACTGTTCATTAATTATACCCCTGTTATGTAATCAGCACACCTTCAGGAAGAAAAAAAATATTTTCTGGAATCTGTTAAAAACTATGTAAAATAACAACCTTCAGAAGTTTCAATATCTCTCTACCTGCATAAAGCCACAGGGAAAACGAGATAAATAGAAACTTGTACTGCCATGTTAGAAGCACATGATGAGTATTGGCTTCCGTTCTTCTGCATCTTTGAAAATGAGCAGGAAAATAAAATATTGGTGCAATCACCAAATACCCCCGGGTGAAAAAAGAGCGAAAATTGATGTCTCTGTATTTTATTTATAAATTTATTTATTTTTACTGTAATTTTTTTACGTTTGGTGATTGTCACTAACATTTTATTTTACTATCATTTCTCAAAAGTATACAATTGACTTGTTTATTCTTGATTGATTTATATTGTAATTTTAATCATGTGTAGGCACATCAATGTTGATAGATTTTTTCTTAAGAAAGTCTTTGAAAGCAATTGTTTATTTGATTATTATTCAGAATGTATCATATCTAAAATATCATAATATTTATTCTAAATTGTTTCCCTGTATATTATTGAGCTGGGTAATTATATTAAAACCTCCTAATTATCATTTATGATTTCATTGATGTATAAAAAACGTGAGTATTAAAACTTTTGCTTGAAATAATCATGTTGGATTAATTTTTTTTATGGTTCATTTAGTTTGAAAGGGCATCTTTTAAAGAGCATTAAACATTCTGAACTTGAACAGAGCCTCTATAATTCTTCGTGTAGTTTCCATTTCAAACTGTTATTTTAAAAAACATATGCTCCCAAAGAAAAATTCACATTGCTCTCAAATATTATCTAATTAAAAAAAAATTAGTGTCCTGAAGGAAAGAGTGTGTAGGTAAAAAAATGGCATGTACCATATTACCCCAAAATATACGATTGTATTGTGGCAGTGATTAGAAAACGTGAGACAAATTACCCCGTGAGGGGTTGTTTAGTGTCTCCTAGATCTTTTTTTTTAACTGTAACTTAATAAATACTGACCAAAAATCGTCTCTTACTTCACAGGCTATCACAGCCTGAGAGCTAATGTACCCGCAGGATCTGTATGTATGTAACGCGGTAAATCTTGATAGAAATATCCGATTTGGTTCACATTTATTTTCTAGGTTCATTCTGATAAGGCACTTTCCTGATTACATTTGGAGGTTCATTGGTTAACTATAAAGGGGGTAATGGTTATTAATAGCCCCCTTAATTTAGATAAATGGGTTTTTCTATCCGATTTGCTTCAAAATTGGTATACTAGTTTATTTAGATAAGGCGCTTCCCTGATACGATTTGGAGGCTCATTGTATAAGTATAAAGATTAGAAAGGGGGATAACCCCCTTAGTTTATTTTCGTGGAGCATTATTCTTTGAAACAAGAGTATAATATACAATTACGTGAATAACCTGTGAGCTCAATGCCATCAGTTTAACTGGGCACTTTTCTTTTTATTCTTTTATGGATTTGTGCATAAAAAAGTGCGTTTTGCCTCGTACATTTCAATCTTTTTAAAGATCTATAGTTTTTTTTTTTAATTTTCCGTTCAAAAGAATTAAACACCAAATTGCTCCGCTTTATCCTATAACTAAATCTAGGTGCAAGTTTTATTACTGTAACTATCAGTGTTCAAAAATTACAGACATAAGAAAGGACATTTGTGGACTTTTATTTTAAAACTTCATGTGGATATTAAAAAATACATTTTTATTTAATATTCTTTTATCTTTAAAGTTAAGTTTATAAGGGAATAAAATACATTATCCCTCCAAATCACAAGACATTTTCAATTGCGCATGATTTTCGATTTTAAAAATTGAATGAAAATGAATACACATTAGGCTGTATATTTTAACTATATACCTATAAAAAGACACATATCAATTAAAGGTGTCTCTTCGCAAATTTACATTGAAATTACTTTTTGGAATTTTAAACAGCTGAAACATATCTATTCTTTTTTTTCCTAAGAAGTACAAAAGAAAAACAAATTTTAACTCTTAATCTGAAAATGAATACACATTAGGCTGTATATTTTAACTATATACCTATAAAAAGACACATATCAATTAAAGGTGTCTCTTCGCAAATTTACATTGAAATTACTTTTTGGAATTTTAAACAGCTGAAACATATCTATTCTTTTTTTTTCCTAAGAAGTACAAAAGAAAAACAAATTTTAACTCTTAATCATAACGTCCGATGCATTCACGGGCAAATTGCCTGCGAATGTATCAGACGCGACGATTAAGGGGATAAATATCATTTTCTGGTGTTTCGTAGCATACGCTTTGAAAATTATTTGTAATTCCAAACACTTCTACATCAAGAAACATATTAGTAAGATAAATGATCAATTAGTTGCACTTCATATTGTAGGATCTTGGATTAGATGTGGTAGCGTGGTGGTGTCTTTCCGAAGGCGTGTGATAAGATTTAATAAAGAAAAATGTTTTATTGAAATAAAACAAATGATTAATTCTAGATTAAGGTTTTTACACATACAACAATTTTGAGGATAAATAGATGAAGAGTCGTTGAATGATATTCGAAAACTGCTTGATTAGGAAATAAGTCCCAATATGCTGTATAGATTTTCAATAAATAAATAGAGTCTCTGACTTTGTCAGTATTGGATTTGAAAAGTTCCTTTCTCCAGTGTTTGGAGAAGCGTACTGCTTTGACAGCTAGATTCTGTTTATCCTTTGCACTTAAAACAGAAGTTTAGAAGTCGTTCACCTTCAGTATATCTCCGAGGAAATATTGTAGGCCCGGGAGTCTGTTGCTCATCACCAGGTCAAACGCATGAACCTTCTCTTTTGAGAAATCAAACTTAGCTTCTTATTTTTTTTCATCAAGGATCTCACCTCCAGATCCCTTGATTCAAAACAATAGGGAACTTTTAGCCACTAGGATCATTTCGCATGTGATGTCACTTACAAACTATCGAGTTATAGGTCGCCTGTGTCCTTCCTTCCTTTTTTGGAAACACACTTTCACTTTCACCTTGTTCGTGGGAAATTTCCTCTGAATCCCCTCTAGTTTCACTTTAGCGGCATATTAAAGGAATACCAGATCTTCTCCGCATTCAGCTACTTGTTTGTGAAGTGTCATTATCGATTATGCGTTAGGATCGATAGATTCTATTTCAGCAAAAAGTAGGACTTCACCAAAATTCTTTCACCAATTGTTCTTACAAAAACATGATATTCTCCTATACCAGCCAGTCTCTGTATATTGTAAAGGGTTTCTCTGGTAAATCAGTATATCAATTCGATTTGTTACAATATATTTATTGTTGTTACTCAGCCTACTCTCCGTCAACTACTGTACAGTTCGGTATTACTGTTTTTATTTCGTGCTGCACATTTTGAAATATATCAGAAGACCCGACTAGTCTTCACTTCATATATTTATTGCCGGTGTTCAGCCAGATCTCCGTCAGTTGCATCGGGATCATCGTTTCTATTTCATGCTGCGCAATTTCAAGTACATCAGACTGTCCGACTAATATTTTATTAAGAAAATTTATGCGTTCAAAATATATTTTGTAACACCATACATATTTTACACCTATTTTACCATACATATTTTACACCTATAAACATATTTTGTTTGTCACAATTTTGTAATTCAATATTTTTCCCTACATGTTAATGTTCTGAGTAGAGCGCAGTAACTATTACGTTGAGTAAAAAGTTTTCCGCCAAGAAGAGATACCTACAGAGACGCCAATAGCTGTCATTTATGTGGTTGTTAGCCTTTTCATAAACCAATTTTTGCATTCAAAAGCTGAGTATAGAAACTACGTAACTGTGTAATTTGTTTATTAAAAATTTATTTTTCTGCGCTTCAAAAAAGTGTTTAAAATGGAGCTATCACGTCAGCAGATCAGAACGATTATGTACTATGAATTCAATAGCAAACTCAGTGCGACTGAATGACACAGAAAAATGTGTGAAAGTTTTGGCACCAATACTGTTTCTTATGATACAGTCAAAGTTTGGTTTAGGGAGTTTAAAGCTGGAAATTTCGACATTGAATATAAACCACGTTCTGGCCGCCCTATTGAAGTTCATTGTGAGCAGTTAAAGCAAATGATTGATCAACACAGAAATGTTACAACACGAACTATTGCGTTAGAGCTTAAAATTTGCCAAAAAACAACAGTTAATGCTCTGAAACTCATAAATATAACCTTTAAGTTCAACCGCTGGGTGCTTCACGAATCGACTGCTGAAGACAAGCGCAAGACAAAAAACTGTTGTTTGGCTCTGCTGAGAAAGCAAAGGAAAGAGAACATTCTACACAGAATTGTGATCTGTGGTGAAAAATGGGTGTACTACAACGATACAAGCCTTCAAGGAGGGTTGTTAGCACCTGTGGAATCAGCAGGATCAGTTGCAAGATGTGCCCCAACTAATCTCTGCATCTGCTGGGATTGTTGCAGAATTCTGGACAAAGAGCACCTGAAAAGCAGACAGGCTATCAACAGTACCATATACAGCAACATGCTAATCAAAGTTCGTGATGCCATTCGCGAAAAAAGAAGAAACGAGTTCAGAAGAAAGTTGGTTCTCTTTCATGAAGATAACGTCCGACCGCATGTTAGTACGGTGACCGGTTGGACTTTCTACAAGTTGGAGTGGGATTTGATGCAACATCCGCCATACAGCACCGACATGACCCCTTGAGATTTCTATCTCTTTTAACTCCTGCAGCTGCATCTTGATGGCGCAATCTTTCATTCAAATGAGGGGGTCAAAAATGAGATTGATCTCTTTCAGGACTCTCGCTCGGCACAATTTCTCGCAGAAGAGATTGACAAGTTGCCAAAACGTTAGCAGACGATTGTAGATTTGAAAGGAGATCACTATCCTCATTAACTTTGCTGTTTTTGTATGCATTTATCATTTTACAAACTAAAAATAAAATTGGCGGGAAACTTATTACTGAACGTAATATTAAGTTTTACGCTATTAGGGCGTTGTAAGCAGTCTCTCCAGACGTGCATTACCACATTACTAAATTTAGACATAAGTTTTATTAGTATTGCTGTAAGAGTTCAAAAATTAAAGGCGTTCTAAAATTTTTTAGAACGCGGCCGCCACATGAAAAGTTTATATACAAGACTAAAAATAACTTAATATTTGTATTATTATTATTATTTTTTAAACCTATAAAATTGATTCTAGTAGAAAAAAAGTACTTTTTTCCTTCAAAACATAAGAAAATTTTAACTGTATATGATTTTTCTTTTGAAAAATTAAAGAACAATGAATACATATTTTTCCTGTAAAATTTAACTATATACCTATTGAAAGATACGCATCAATTAAAAGAGTCTTTTTGCAAAATTACATTGAAATTTCATTTTAGAAGTTTAAACAACTTAATGTCTATTCATTTTCTTCAAAGAACATCTAAAGTAAAAAATATCATTTTTTTTTTTTTTTTTTTTTTTTTTTTTACCTTATTTTTGTACATTTTGAAATTTATTTGTAAGTCTTTAAATAACAATGACTACTTTCAAGTTTTTAATTCATCTAATTTAAGATTTAAAATATTTTAATATATTTCTTTAATCTATAAAATCAATACTATAAAAAAAATTACCTTCAAATCACAAGAAAATGTCAACTGTAAATGATTTATTGTTTAAACAATTAAATAACAATGGATACACATATTTTCTGTGACATTACAACTATTGAAAGATACATATCAATGAAAAGTATCTTTTTTTACAAAATTGCATTGAAATTTCTTTTTAGAAGTTTAAACAACTTTAAAATATCTATTCATTTTCTTCAAAGGAGATCAAAAGAAAAAATGTTAAATTTTATTCTCCGATTTTTTGTGTTGTACACTTTTAAAAATATTTGTAATTCCAGCACCACTGCTTTAAATAACAATAATTACTTTGAAGAAATAGTTCTTATTTCATCTAATTTGAACTGCCTGTTTAAAATTTAGAATGCCTTTATTTTTTTAAGAATTTTGTAATAATTCAAAAGTTTTTCTTACAATTTCGTAATTGCTAATTTTGCGAACGGAAAATGTGTAGCGTATTTCCATTGTAAAAGAATTTTTTAAAAAAAACTTCTATCAGCAACATGAGTACTATTCTGTTCTTATGCTATGCAGAAAACGATTTATAAAATTGTATGTGTATACTGCATTTGGCTATTCACGAAGTATAAGAAATGCACGGTTGTTTTAACTAAATTACTGTAATTAGATACACGAATATTATGTCGAATTTAGAAAAACGAATAAACTCACCCTCTTTAGAAGAATATATTTCTTTGTTTGGAAAATAAAAAAGTATATTTTTAATGCTGTAAACGCTGCTTAAAATTATAAAAAAAAATAATTCTACATGAAGGATAAATTGTCTTTATGAATGTATAATTATTTAGAATTCCATTGCACTTCGTTTTATGCGGAAGCTTAGAAAATAAAAGGAGAAAACAAGCTGGAGTATGTTTTCAAAATGCGTAATTTCAAAAATGAAAAAAAAATCAATTTCATTCTTTTAGAATAAAATACAATTTAAAACAGTAACTTACGTTCATTAATTTTTTTGGACTCCATGATTACAATATTATGCATTTATATATGACATATCTCAAAAAAAAAAAAAAAAAAAAAAAAAAAAAAAATTACAAAAAAAATGTGTTCAGTAAGTTTTAACAATGTTTAAATTTGAAAATTCTCCTGAAGCAATAACTCCTGTTTTGGATACCCTATTCCAGTGTTGGCGAACCTATGGCACGCGTGCCAGAGTTGGCACGTAAGCTAATTTTCCTGGCACGCGAAAAATTTTAATTTGTTATGCATATGAAATCCGTTTTTTATTTGAATTATGACCAATCAAATTTTATTACATACGGGCAGGCTATCACAAATAATGCAGTAATTTTTTACATGCAATAACACATCATAATAATTTTCTCTTCTGCGATGCTACATGTATTTTGCCTTTCTATATAAATTTAAAAAGCTGCAATTTTCAAATGAATTTCGTTTGACAGTCATTGCAATAAGATGGCAAATGGATCCAATTTAGCTATGTGCATATGTAAAAATAACAAAATATGAAAGAGATATAAAGCCTTTCCTATCGAACGAACGGCAGCAAAAATGTCATCAATACATTATTAGTACATTGTTTAATGCAACTTGGAAAATTATAACTCAGATATTGCATTAATAATAAGTTAAAAAGTAATGAAATAAAAACTCGCATTTTTTCCCGTTTTCAGTACACTGTTAAAAATTTGCAGCATTCTGGCAGGTCATTTGACCGTTTTTTCCGAAAACGGTTACACAACCGTAATTTTAACACTATTCTGACCATATTATTGGCCATTTTATGGTCAGAATATAGTTAAATTATGGTTATGAAACCGTTTTTTCAAAAACGGTCGAATGACCTGCCAGAATGCTGCAAAATTTTTAACAGTGTACATATCGCATAATTATCCGAATCTTATTTAGGAATTAAAAAAATCATTAATTTAATGGCTGATTTCAGTATACAGAAAAATCGCATTTTAAATTTTAATTCTTTTTAATTGTTAATTATTAATGCATAAAAGAGACAAACTGATTTTACAACCAGTGTTTTGTATAAACATTGTACTTTTCAAAATTATTTTTGCATAAGTTTGGCACGTTACATTGTTGATAAGATATCGTTTGTGAATTTTCGGCACGGACACGTGAAAAGATTCGCCAAGCCTGCCCTATTCCTTTTTTTAAAGAAAAGGTGCTTTTTGAGAGAACTCTTTACTATAAGAAGTTTTTGATGATGTTTTAATGTTAATTTTTAATTTCATGTGTTCCCATATTTTAATATACGTGTGTGATTTCATTTTATTATAATACTTTGAAGTAATTTTTTTTCCTAATTTGCTTTCTTATTCGTCTTCTACTCTGTGTTCTTTTGTTTTAATTATACTCTTCTGTGATTGGCTGTTGTCTTCTGCAATCCTATTGGCAGTTGATTTCTACTTTCCTATTAGCTGTTTCTACCGCTTTCATAGTAGAAGCACGCCTTCTTTGCATCTCACGAAGAAAGACTCAGATCTTTCGATAGGCCTAGCGCATTTAAAAGTTTTTAATAGTGTTTTAAAAAAATATTTTAGCTCTTATAAGAACCACATTTTCAAAAATTTCTCTAAAAATAAACATCGAGAAGCCCATTTAAAAACTATTTAGCTAAAAACACCATAGAAAGTTTCATAATTTATATTTTAAAAGTTTCAAGATATGAATTTAATTATTAAAAATCTTGCAAATCCGTTTAAAGAATTAGTATTTTATATTGACTACAGATAGCACAATTAAAGTACAGGCAAAATAACATAACAGTTATTATATCTTTATATATAACTGTTATTATAGTATTTGCGTGTCGTTTGCATAATTTTATTCTGAAATCTATAAAGTATGTTTTTGAGACCGAAAACAGGTATTTGACAATTATCGTATTATTGCATTTGACTTATCATTAAAAAAAAAAAGTTATCACCAAACTGCAAGAAGCCACTCGAAAAAAGCATGATTTTGGCATCTCATTCAATTTCAAAACACAGCACATAACTTTATAAATCTATACACTTTAGTGTTGAAATTAACTTTTATTAGCAAATATATACTTGAAATATATACTTGAAAATAATATTTTAGGTGTTAATCTTGAACTTAGACCCATTCACTAAGAAGTTTAGTTAAACACGTAGATAAAATATATAATTAAAAACTTTTAATCCATTTAAAAACTATAAAAGTTAAAAAGGCTAAAATCTTAAAACCAACAAGTTTCGGCTACACTGTAGCCATCTTCAGGGTTACTCTTTTTAGAAGAGACTTTTTGGAGATTCTTTGGGAGAGGAGACTCTTTTAAAAACAGAAAACCTGAAGATGGTTACAGCGTAGCCAAAATTTGTTGGTTTTCCGATTTTTGGCTTTTTAACTTTTATAGTTTTCAAATGTTTATTTTTTTCTTATATGTTCCATACGAATCAGGGATCTCTTGGCTGAATCTGCCACTGCTCTGCCAACTGAGCTAGTAAATACCATCTAATCTATTCTCTCCTGTTTGTCCTACTAAATTCTTTTGGAGGAAATTTTTTTATTTTACAGATATTCGCATTTGATGTTTTTAATATATTATGATTAAAACAGATATAAAACGTCATATTAATAAATAAAAGTTTACTCTCTTAACCTCTTAAGAGGTGAGGTGTTTCTTTTTTTTTTTTTTTTTTTTTTTTTTTTTTTGTAACGTAAGTGTTGAGGTGGAGTGTATACAGGGTGTGTTCACAAAGTTTCAAGACTGATTGTTTCCTAAGTACGGGTACGCTCGCATACCCGTTCCACTGCCAGGGTGAGGCAGTAGGGGCTATCAGCTAACGGAGCGCATGCGCGTCATTTGCCTCTAAGACGTTGGAGTGACTAGACCGCTAGTGGCTTGTCCTTGACCCCAATCGAAAACTAGTTGAGTCGTTTGCTAGACAATCCCAATATTTTTTGGATAAATTTGTTACTAGTGAGGAGACCTGGGTCTACCAGTACGATCCTGAAACGAAATGTCAAAGTGTGGAGTGGCACACCCCCTTGGATTGTTCACCATGACAATGCACCCTCTCACACGCCGCCGAAGTTTTGGCTAAGTTTAAGAAGTCAATATTCCCGCAATTCCCCCTACACCCCCCGACATCGCTCCCAGCGACTTTTTTGTTGCCCCGTATCAAGAAAGACCTTAAATGGAAGCGATTTGACACGATTTCAATGATCCAGGTAGTTTTGACGAGGTCTTTTAATAGTCTTGCACGCGAAGACGTCCGGGGAGCCTATGAGCAATGGAAAAAACGCTCACAGCGGTGTGTTGATGCCCGAGGGTCATAAGTCAAAGAACTTTAGTTCAATGTACAAAAATGTTTAATAAATTTTGCATTTTCAGTCTTGAAACTTTGTGAACACAACTTGTATAATCTCAAAATTTTATTTATTGTGCACTCCACAAAATTTAGCGATTAAAAAAAAATCAAGCTGTTAATTTTGCATTATTTACTTGTATAAAAGCAAATGAAAAAGTACTGTAAGTGTACATACATATGAAAGTGTACAGCAATATTTAAAAAATGGCAATATTTAAGAATTTAAATTTCTCTTTGGTGTGAAACAACCCACCTCACCAGTTAAGGGTTAAGAAGTGCTCTTTAAAACGAAATATATCGTTACTAAATGTTCCTAAACAATCGTTCAAATTTTTAGTTTGTTTGAAAAGTTTAACAAATTAGATTAAATTAAAAATCTCCATAAATTCTTGAAATAATCCCTTTCCTATATTGATTTTTTTAAACATTACAAAGGGTAAAATTTAAATTTTGATAAGTTTTAGATTTTTTAAGATTCTTTTGTTTAATCGTAACACAATTTAAAAAATAAATAACTGTTCTGGAAAAGTACTAATTTTATGTAATTTAAAATAATTGGTGAAAATTTCCGGAACATTTATACTTTTTTACAGTTTATTAATCTTTTAAAACATTTCCCAACTTTTAATTTTTCGTATTGAAATTTTTTAAACACTTTTAATTGGATATATGTATGTTTTAATCGGATAAATGTGTATTTCTTTCAGCAAAATGTGCAATATTCTTCTATTATGCTATGAAGAAATCAAATTATGAAATTTTATACATCGGCTGTGCATTGTTTTATCTTTAGAATAAATAAAAAAATATTTAATTATTCTTGGTAAATTATTCTAATTATATGGATAAATAACAATGCCGAGCATGTAACTCATTATCCCAAAAAATACACTTTAAAAAAATAAAATAAAAGTAAATACGTATTTATTTTATTCTTGGAACATGTTTAAAAGAACATATTACGGAAATTTCATAGGTGTAGACAGATGATTTCATATATGTACTATGGTGAATTTTTAATATACATCGAAAATTTAGTTTATTCAATTTAAAAAATTTAGATAGAAAAGATTATTTTCATAATTCTTCGACTTTTTTTTTTTTTTTTTTGATGAACATGTTAATGTTTGAAAATTGTACATGTCAAGTCCTTCTTTACTAAAAAAACAAATGCTTTGTAGGACTCTAATGCATGCGTAAAAATGTAAATGTTTTGAAAATTTTTAGACTGCAAAAAAAAGTGCACCACCCCCTACTGATTTTGCCGCAAACCATCATATAGAAATGTATGTGTGAAAAAAATACTTTTAAATTTTGCCACCAGAGGGCGTTTATTAATAAATTACACATTTAGCTACCGCCCCCTGAATACTAGGCCTGAACTCTGAGAAAAAAATAGCGGCTGTCCTAGGTGGATTTTTTTTAGAGTTTGTATGGTCTGTTGAATTCGAACACTAATAATTTAAAGTTTTTACGCTTTATTTTTTTTTCAGTGGGCGGTCTGTACATTTATTTTATTTAATCTGAAACAAATAAAGCGTAAAACCTTTTTTAAAAAAGTGTAATTCCTTACAGAACGCCCTCTGGTGACGAAATTTTGAACTAATTTTTTTTCTCTCAAAAAAATTCCCATTCCTTCATTTTGTCCGTCACAAAATTCACAACTTTCTGACCAATAGTTTCGTCTGCAGACAACTTTAAAGTAGGGTCGTTTAATTTTGGACACCCTGTATAATGAAATCAAGTGCAATAATATAAATAATTTTTCCATCAAGATTTTATTTACCATCCATTATCCGAGATCAATAGAGATCTTTTTACTCAGTAAGAATGTATGCAATGATACAGTCTCACGGTGTTACCTAAAATTTTAAAAGAGATATTCTGCCGAATAGGAAACAATAGTGTAAAATAATTCACGTTCACAAATATCCATTTTTATTATTGCACTTGATTTCATTTTACATGAGATAGCATTATTATTGTTTACGTGGTTTCAATTTAATTTTCTTTTGCGAAAATATTTGTATCATTATGCATAAGTGTGAGAATGTCGTCGTCTGAGCGATGAAATTGTACCAACTTTGATTTTAAAAATGGCAGCAACCACTTTTGACAGTTTGTTTTATTTTGTTGGATCAAAACAGCTCGAAAAGAGTAATATGATGTAAACGACTCCGATCCCAAAAATTGTATTTGTCTTACTAAAAAAAGTTATAAAAAGTTACATATAAAAATAACTAAAATCACTAAACTAAGTTAATACTTGCTAAAAGTGATAAAAATGCATTTACAAGGCAAATAAATATCTTTATTCTCACCGACATTTTTAAATTAAAAACCGGTAAACAAAAATTTAAAGATCTCTTGTATAATGAAATCAAGTGAAAAAATATAAATAATGTGTCCATCAAGCTTTTATTTGCCATCCATTATGCGAGAATAAATATAAATATTTTTAATTAGTGAAAACATATACAATGATTCAGCCTACATGAAGCTACATAAAATTTGGAAATAGATGCTCTGCAAAATGAGAAAAAATAGTATAAAATAAGGCAACTTCGCAAATATCCAATTTTATTATTGTACTTCTTTTCATTATACATCACATCTTATTATTTATGTTTACCAGTTTCAAATAAAAAAAAAATCCGAAAACATTTGTATCATTATAGATCTTGAGGATGGTCTGAGCGATGAAATATGTCGATGTGATTAAAGGTATTTATTTGCCTTGTAAATGTATTTTCATACTTTTTTAGCATATATTTACCTATTTTCATTACAAACAGAGGATTTCTACTGAAATATGTTATTATGCTTATATGTTTAATGCTTATGTTTTGCTAGGAAATATATCATTAAAATTCTTATTTGTTCATGTAAGAAAACAAAACATGATTTTTTGGCATTCTTATATAAGAACATATTAATTAAAGTATTTCAACGTTAATAAGAGGACATTGTAAAGAAATGAACGGTTAAAATTATCTCTGTTCCCATATATCTTAATGCTTTACTGTTTAAACGCGTCATTCTTATCCTGTGGCCCGACTATCTTCTGAGTGCGGTTCTAGAAACACAATCCATATTTATAAAGATTTCAGATGAGAATAAACAATATTTATGATCTTCACTATTTATTGTTTTACAGCAGGGAAACCTTTATCTGGAAAACAGTTATCCAGAATGATATTTCCAATTGACGGGTTTCAAATTCTTTTCAGAAAAAAGTTCCATACAGTGCCACTTTGACGTGTGCAAGTGCAATGCTTGAAACATCATATCATGCATGATATAACTTGATGCCCGCAATTAAGATTTGAAACAGAAGCATATTTAGTTAGATATTGATGTTTTGATTTTTAAGTAGTGGAATTTTTGTTTCCAAGAGATTTCTAAAAATTACCTTCTTTAAACTCTGATTAAACTTTGATTTTCTTTAGATCTGATTCTTAGCCAGAGAAATCTGTTAATTAATATGAAATCAGAAATAATGAAACAGCCACACATATTCTAAAAAAATCTATTCAGATGACCAATGAATTATTCAGGAAAGCATTTTTTCGGAATACATCTGACACCAACCATTCAGTAATAAATGTTTCTGTACTGTACACACATTTATTAGGAGATAAAATCTGTCATGTTATTTATAATTTATTTAAAATTTTGTTAAAAAACCCTAAATATCATTTACTGAGTCAATAGTACATTTTTCATGTAACTCTATTTGCTTTAAAAAGATAAATACATCTTTTAATCTTCAACACTGATGAAACTTTAAAAAAATTAAATGATCTTGAATTGCATATTTTGTTATTTTTAAAAAGTTAAAAAGATTAATTATGTATTCAGCAAAAATCTGATTTATTAAAAAAATCGTCTTATTTTTTCGTCAGATTTTGGAATTGCGTTATTATAAGTTTCATACTTATTGTATAGATAATTACACATTATAGTAATTTTGTATAAAGTCTCCAACTCAATCCTCTGCTTTAATACCACTTTTTTCTAAAAAAAAATCTTCTTTTAGATTTTCTTTTATATAATTTTTACAATGACCTACCCGTAACATTGGGACGGACCCGGCATGGACGCAACTTAGAAATTCAATCATATTCAAATTTAAAGTTTAAAACACGTTTATTTAAGCTAATTGGCCAAGGGTTCTGATAGAGTCACTTCAGAAATTTGCCTAGATAAGCAAGTTCACTCTCTAATTCGATAACAAAAAAATATTAAAGATTAATTTACTTAAAACTTTTCGACAGTCCAAGTCGATAGCAACTATTGCAAATCAATGTGCTTCTCTTAGCCGCAAGGCAACAATTGTTAAAATCTTCAATATGATCTCATTAAAAATTCGTTGTTGTCAAAACACACTTTTATTTAATCAAACTATATATCGAAATCTGTGCCTACCGGCAGTGGTTACCGTAAGTTCTAATTTCCATTTCCATCTGTCACAAATTTATTCTTCAATCCTCCACGCTGGTCTTATACTCAACTGGTGTAGGATTCGACCCAAATCCGAAGACACAAACTTTCGCTTCACTTTTTATACACTGCAGATTGGGCAACGCAGCCTAAATCTGCATAAAACTACAGCGAAAACACGAAACCGTAGATTCCGAGAGAACCAAATACACCTCGGAAAATTAGAGTAAAATAAAGTATAGAGATCACTGTCTCGCACTCAAGTTGAATGTTTGACGACACGTTCACTTTCTGGTAAAGACTTTATAAAAGCGAGTTTCCAGCCGACTAGACCATATTTTTTTACGGAAAGGTTGTAAAAACCTAGCGCGAAAATTTTTTCTCAGAAATACTAGTATTGAAAAAATGAACCAGAGGAAACCTGTATTCTTATACTATTTTTTTCAAGTACTTATTTTTTTCTATTTATCTCTATTTTAATAAGTACCTTTTTCAAACTGTATTATGTAAATTTATTGTTTTGCGGCACATGTATGTTTGTGAGCTGTGAGAAAAAACGGTTCAGTATGGCTGGTTTAAACAATATTTGTTAACAGTAAAGAAATATATCTTATAATATGTCGTATGCGCAAATTTTGTGATTCCTAGTTGCTGCTACGACTGTTTTCCGTTTTCTATGCTGTGCTATTAAAACCTTCAAATGTATGGAGATTGCTGTCACAGTTGGTGTCACCATCTGTAGTACCCTGAACAGAAGAACAGGTGAAGGTTGAAGGGGTTCCCCATTTGCGAAGGGAATCCAAGCCCTGTAGATGAGTAAACGTCGGGCATATTATAAAAAAGAACAAGGAAATGTATAACTGTAGAGCAGAAAGTGACTACGTAATGATAAAGGTAAGAATAGTAGTTAGGATAGCAAAAAAGAATGAGAAACAGAGAAGAGGACTGCAAGCAGCTAATCCGAAATAAGGAGGGCGAGGCTTCGCTGAATTGTGAAGTCCGCAGTAGACAATCGTAGAATAATATAGAAAATATTGTTCACAAGTTCTAAACTGCTGAAAAAGTTAAGCAAAACCTATTTCCTTAAAAAAAAAACCTTGTTAGTGACCATTCATTTTAAGATTACGAGAATATAATTTTGCATAAAAGGTAGGAGCCAAAAGCAAACATACTACTCCCTACTAGAAGAAAGTTCAGCATTACCAGCCAACATTTCACTGAAGGCGAAAAGTTTAGATATGTGTTGTTTTGGATGTTTTGAGGACACTCTTGGGTTTGATGGGAATGTCATAAAATGAATTTACATGGAGTTCTTGTTTGATTTTAAGTAAGATTTTAGCTATCGAAGGGATAGAATCTGAGAATCCGTGCAATTTCTAAAGCTGTTGAGTTGCAGACTGAGCATTAATTACAGATGAATTTGATTGGGCGGATGGTGGGATGGTTTAGAGTCTGGATTTCTTTTTAAAAAATTTCATTTTTTGACACAGAAGCGAATTTAGCATAGGATTTACGAAATCGCGGTTTAAGAGGGAATTGCGAACAACTCTTGTAAGAGTTCTAAAGAGCAGTTAGCACATTTAGGAGAGGGTTTAGGGGTTTCAGTAGACACAGTTTTTTTCACATCACATTCTGGAGACAGGTGTGGCCCACCACATCCAACACATTTAGGATTTAAATAAAAAAGTAAGCACTTACATGAGAAACTTTCTGGCAACGATAGCATTACTCAGCTTTCTTTGCCGGGAGAAATTTCTCAATTTCAACCCGTAAGTTGAAGAAAGAGTTAACTCTGAATATTTCGTATGACGTCCAATTTTTGGGCAGTTCCATAAGGTAGAGAGGAAGGGGCTTCCCGTCTCTACGACTTTTCATTTTACTGATTTTAAGAATAGAGAAAATTCTGCATGAGGGAGTTTCTTTGACAGCATCGATATCGAGAGTCCTAGGAAGACCTCTAATTATCACTTTTAGGGGTATTTCACGACCAGGAATCATATAATGTTGGATATTGTTTTACTTAAAATGTTCATGAAGCGATGTTCATTGTCGCACTGAGTTGCAGGAAAGATTCTAATGAATTCTTAGGCTAGTTTAGCTTCAAATTTCAATTTATCACTAGATGAATATTCGTTTCAGAATTCAATGATATTTGGAATTTGAGTTCCCATGATTGCTTTGGGTTTATTCTTAGTAACATTCTCAGTTGAGGTTTCATCGTCATTAGCAATATCCCCAAATGAGAATCGGCAGTGCTATCGTTATCGTTTAAGTTAGAGACTTTTTTAGCAGCACGTTCATGTTGCGATTTACCTTTACATTTTTTATTTTTAAAAAGGGTGAATTTCTCATAAGTGTCCATAAACTTAGCACTTCCATCCTGCATTTTATAATTAATGATGAGTTGGATAGCATCCAACATATTTGAGGTTTTTCCTTCAATTAATTTTGAAATAATAAATTTATCCGTTATGGGAACAGAGTAAGGAGTATCATTCACAAGGATTTCGTTGGGAGCGTTAAATTCAATAGAATACTTACTCCGTATTCTAGAAGTATTCTCAGAAATAAAATATCTTACTTTATGAGTAGAAGAAAGAGAAAACATATAAGATGTGCGACTCATCATCGCATTACCAAAAGATTTTGAGCCAGACCCGGAGGCCTGAGAAGTAAGTCATAATCCACAGAACGGCACAGGGACTGTTAAATTCATTAGAATATTTACTCAGTGCGCCAGAAGTATTATCAGAATTAAAAGATCTTATTTTATAAGTAGAAAAAAAAGAGAAGACATAGAATATGTGCGACTCATCATTCCATTACCAGAAGATTTAGAAGACCTGAGAGGTCATTATTCACTGAACGGAACAATCAGGCTTATGCACACAGTCGTCTTCTATCTGCACACGATCAATATATTTTTTTTTATTACAGAATAACTTGCAATATCTTTCTGGTATCCCGTTTATTACTAGTTTGAAATTTTATTTAATAAAATTAGTAGTTACAATGTAATTTATTTACTAATTAAGATATATGTATTAAACGGAACAGACCAAAAGCGATATTTTTATTAATTAACTATTTCTACTAAAAGCATAATCAATAATATTCGTTTTTCTTTTTATCATACAATAAGAAAAAATTTTCAGAAAAAGCATGTTGAAAAATGCACATTAACGAAAACAAAAGTTCATAATTACACAGGAAACGTCAGTTGATTTATTTAGCAAAAAACGATTCAATACACATACATTTTTATTCATAGACAAAAAGATTTTTTTTTGTAAGCATGTGTCTGTAAAAGCATGTATAGTCGAAAAGCTTTCGTTCAATTTGCGTCACTAAATATAAAGAATATGCATAATTAATTTTATCTGTGGAAATACATTTCATATTTATAAAAAATTGGTCTGACGTCGAATGAAGAAAAAAGTTGAAATGATGAAAGTTGGTGGTAAATTTATTCTGTTTGTCACTGTGCAGTGTTAGTGGAATTACTTTTTTATCTCCTTTATATATTAATTAATAATTATTAAAAGGTTGAATAGCAAATAGTATTGTAGATTTGTTTTTTAATATTTTTTTATGTATTAACAGTGTGAGTTAAAAGACATATTATTTACTAACCACTTTAACCGAATAGCCATCTTAGCCTTATTTCAGCGCTGAATTCTGCAATTAAACAAGAGAACAATATAACGATGTCAGTTATTGGAAATGTATTTATTCAAAATTAATAAATTTTCAAAATTTAATTTCGTTTCTTCATTTAAACGCCAGTATTAAAAAAATATCTCTTTTAATTCTAATCTAAACGCAATTTTATACCTGCTAAAATACTCTTTTATTTATATTTTATTTAGATAACTGGCGCTCCTTTTAATTCTGTGAGCTATGGCCTCTTCTTGTTTACACAATTAAAATCGAACATCTGCTTGCAACTATCTGGCGGGTAAACAAAAACTCCCTTACATTGTATTTTTACATCTTCCTGCAAGAGGATCTTTTCGTTAATTCAGCCGACCGTTTTAACTTTCTGTAAGCAATTCCAGGTTTACGTTTTTCATTTTACTTAACAGATAACCAAGTGCAACTCCCCTTCTTGGCGACTGTCTCGTTCATACACTCATGTCTAAAATTAAGGTCACAAACATAAAATCTGTGAAAACTGATAAACTGTTCACTGTGTTGCCATGAAATTTGGCACACAGGTATATTGTAATGGGAGAAAGAATATAGCAACATAATGTAGCCGTCTGCTATTTCGCTCTCTCTCTCGCACGCGAGGAGCAATTATAAATTTCAGCCAATAGCAATGAGGCGCATTTCCTCCCCCCGCGTTTTCTGCGGAGAGCTTTTGAAGTCACGTGACGCAGTAACATTCAAACTCTGCAGAGAGCGGCAGATTATTCTGTCAGTGACGATGGCGAATATTTGACTATGTGTTGTTATGTTAATAAAGTTTATTTTTCTACAAAACCTTCTGATTATTTGAGTCACCGAGATATTTTTATCATCTCCCTTCAATCCATTCTCTAAAATGGTGACCGCGGATTTTTGAACCTTCAACTGTTTCATAGAACGTCGAACTATTCAACTGTTTCATGGAACGTTTTGTTTAACTAGCAAAATGGCAACTGCTGAAACATCTGCCGTAGTCATTCCACCCTATATCCCTGTGGACCCTACATTATGGTTTCATATGCTGGATAGCACATTCGAATTAGCTACTCCTAAAGCTATCACTGAGTCGAAAGCAAAATATAATTATGTTGTAGCGCATCTACCGCCTGCTACTGCTACTATGGTTCGAGATATAATTATGAGTCCTGATCCTACTGATCCTTATCAGATTTTGAAAGCAAAAGTTATCGAACGTTGCGGAGAAAGTCGTACTTTAGAAATACGGAAACTGCTAGCTGGAGAAAGCCTGGGTGACAGAAAACCAACTGAATTACTTCGAGTAATGAAAAGACGGACTGAAAGCCATAATATTAGTAACGATCTTCTTTTAGAACTGTTTACTCAACAAATGCCAACCACTGTGCAAACGATTCTAGCTTCCGTTGAAAAAATTACTCCAGATAAAGCGGCGGATATTGCTGATAGAATAATTGAATTAACGCCTTCCAACATTAGTTCTGTTTCGATTCGAACACCAACAACTGAATCTCAGACACCACCAGCCATTGATATGCTCGTAAAAGAAATCCAAGCATTACGCCAAGAGGTCGCTCATCTTCGTCGTTCAAGAAGTGTATCTAGAAGTGATAACCATCAGCGTAATCGTTCTCAGTCCCGCCATAGGGATGCAACATTGTGTTGGTATCACCAAAAATATCAAGAAAAAGCAAAAAAGTGCCTAGCGCCTTGTTCTTATTCGGAAAACCAGAAGCGGGAAGAGTAGCGGCGACGGACTTCTCCCCAGCACCTTCTCGTCGCCTTTTCGTTAGAGACAGAAATACAGGTATGTGTTTTCTAGTCGATTCTGGATCTGATGCATCACTTGTGGCCGCGAATAAAAATGACAAAACTAAGCCTGTTCTCCAAACCTTTCGTGCTGCTAATGGCACAAAAATTAATGTGTATGGTCGTAAATGTATTAATATCAACTTAGGCCTACGCCGAAATTTTACATATTATTTTTATATTTGTGATGTTTCATGTGCTATTTTAGGAGCTGATTTTTTGCATAATTTTAATTTAAAACTTGATTTACGGAATCGTCGTCTTATTGATTCCACTACTAATTTAAAAGCTCCTGCTATATTAAGTACTTGTAATATATTTTCTGTGAAACCCAATGTTGTAAATGATATATATGGTAAATTATTATTTAAATTTCCTGAAATCACGAAATTACCGGATCCCAACCAACCGGTTAAGCATAATACTGTGCATTATATAAACACTAAGGGGCCTCCAGTCACTGCTAAGCCTAGACGGCTAGCTCCAGATCGGTTAAAAATTGCCAAAGCTGAATTTCAGCACATGCTACAACTCGGTCATATGAGACCTTCTAAAAGTAATTACTCTTCGCCTTTGCACCTGGTGCCGAAGAAAGGATCTGTCGATTGGAGACCTGTTGGTGATTATCGTGCTCTAAATGCACAAACTGTTAAAGAAAAATATCCTATCCCTTGTATCGCAGATTTCACTGCTGAATTACATGGTAAACAAATCTTCAGTCACATTGATCTTGTAAAAGCCTACCATCAAATTCCCATAAATCCTGATGATGTACATAAAACTGCGATTTGCACTCCATTCGGACTTTTCGAAAGCACTCGTATGCAATTCGGCCTTTGTAACGCTTCCTCAACTTTTCAACGATTTATTGATGACGTAATTCGTGACTTAGGATTTGTTTACGCATTTCTTGATGATTTTCTAATTGCATCAAATAAGGAAACTGAACATTTAGAACACCTTGAGTTGTTGTTTTCTAGACTTAAAGAGTATGGTCTGTGTATTAATGTTGATAAATGTAAATTTGGCCAATCCACTATCGATTTTCTAGGATTCAAACTTTCAGCTGAAGGAATTGAACACTTACCTGATCGTGTAAAATGCATCCTAGATTTCCCCCAGCCCTCTACCTTAACTCAACTAAGACGCTACTTAGGTCTTTTCAATTTTTATCGACGGTGCATTCCCAAAGCTGCCGATATTTTAGCTCCACTCGTTAAATTCTTAGAAGGACACAAAAATACGAAAAAACATCCCAGTTCCAATGCTAAGAAAACTGAGCAATTACAATGGAACGATGAAGCCATTCTTTCCTTCACTGCTTCAAAAGAAGCTATAGCTCGAGCTACATTATTACGACATCCAATTCCTGGCGCCCAGCTAAGCTTATGGGTCGATGCCAGCAATGTCGCAATTGGTGGATCTTTAATGCAACTCTCCGAAAACCAATGGGAACCAATAGCATTTTATTCCTGTAAATTAAATAAATCTCAAAGAAATTGGTCTACTTATGATCGTGAATTATTTGCTATTTATTGTTCTATAAAAAAATTCAGACACATGCTAGAAGGTCGAAATTTCATTATTTATACAGACCAAAAACCCCTTACATTCGCATTTCAACAAAACCCTGATAAATGTAGCCCACGTCAATTGAGACATTTAGACTATATTTCACAGTTTTCTACTGATATTAGATATACTAAAGGCTCTGACAACATTGTGGCCGATGCATTATCTCGAATTGAGATAGATTCAATTTCTCCTAATGTGTTAGATTTTAAAGAGTTTGCCACTGCTCAGACAAATGATGAAGAGTTAAAACAATTTCTCGAATTTGACACCACTTCATTAAAATTAGAAAAACATTATTTTCCACTCGAAGATGTACATTTATTTTGTGATATGTCACAAAAACATCCTCGACCATTTGTTCCTAAAGATATGCGACAATCAGTTTTTCCAACCTTGCATTATTTCTCGCATCCTGGTATCTCAGCTTCATTAGATTTAATTTCCAAACGATTTGTATGGCCTGGCATGCGTAAGGATATAAAATCTATGGTTCGCAGCTGTACGAAATGTCAAAAAGCTAAAATCTTTCAACACACCAAATCACCAATTGGTACATTCTCTGAACCTGATGCTCGTTTTGCCCATATTCATATTGATTTTATCGGACCCTTACCATCATCCGATGGCAATCAGTATTGCATGACCATCATTGATAGGTTCACGAGATGGCCCGAAGTTATACCCACATCTGATATGACTGCAGAAACAACTGCTCGTACATTGATACACAGTTGGATCTCCGGATTTGGAACCCCTGTTACCATCACTACTGATCAGGGTAGAAACTTTGAGTCCACTCTTTTCAAAGAGCTTACAGATAGATTAGGATGTAAACGCATCAGAACTACAGCATACCATCCACAGTCTAACGGTTTTATTGAAAGATTCCATCGCCATCTTAAGAGTTCTCTTAAAGCTCACAATCAAATTCAATGGACTGAAATCCTCCCCATTGTCTTACTTGGTTTACGCACTGCTCTTAAAAATGATATCCAAGCGACCTGTGCTCAACTTGTTTATGGCACAAATATCAGACTACCCTCTGATCTCATAAACACTGAAACTATAAATCAACCACCTACTCTTACATACGTCACTGAGTTAACTGAAAAAATGAGAAAGTTAAATCCCATTGCCACTGCAATGCACGGCAATCCTAAAATTTATGTCAATCCTTCATTAAAAACCTGTTCAGACGTGTTTCTTAGATCAGATAAAGTCAATCCTCCCTTATCACCCCCTTATACAGGACCTCATCGAGTGATTGACAGGTCTGAGAAAACGTTTGACTTGGAAATAAACGGGAAGCGCTGTACTGTATCTATTGATCGCATTAAACCTGCATATCAATTAGCAGATTCTATTTCACCTTCCCAACCTCAAAAACAAAATGAGCCCATAAATATTCCAACTACTCCTGTTGAACACCCTACCACCAAATCTGGTCGTAAAGTTCGTTTTCCGAAACATCTCGTTACGGATTATATTGTTTAAAACATTTGATGTTTATAGTGTGCATATTATTTCCTTCTCAAAAGTATTGTTTTTCATGTAATGCATAATATATTTTCTATTTTTTTTTTGCATCATATGTACTTTAATTTTACTCAAGACCTTTCTTATGTATCTTATCAATTGCTACCTTTTTGTAATCGCGACTTCGTCACTGGGGGCATACTCTGTAGCCGTCTGCTATTTCGCTCTCTCTCTCGCACGCGAGGAGCAATTATAAATTTCAGCCAATAGCAATGAGGCGCATTTCCTCCCCCCGCGTTTTCTGCGGAGAGCTTTTGAAGTCACGTGACGCAGTAACATTCGAACTCTGCAGAGAGCGGCAGATTATTCTGTCAGTGACGATGGCGAATATTTGACTATGTGTTGTTATGTTAATAAAGTTTATTTTTCTACAAAACCTTCTGATTATTTGAGTCACCGAGATATTTTTATCATCTCCCTTCAATCCATTCTCTAAAATAACAACATCGAAAAGATTTTAATTGTGAATTAAGAAACGGGGTATATAAAAAAGAGTTAAATCATGAATTAGAGATAAAACATTTATCTCGGGAAAAGTCTGTCTAATATGGAGTGTGACCACCGTACAGTATTATTCAAGCCCCACAACATGCTCTTATACTGTTTATGAGGGTGTCAATGAATGCTTGTGGCAACAAAGCCCATTTGTCCAAAAGAGCGGCTTTTAACTCCTTGGGGGTCCTGGGAGGGGTATTACTTTGTGCAATGTCTCTTCCTAGGCCATCCCAAACATGTTCAATAGAATTGAGGCCCGGAGACTTCGAGGGCCAATTCATACGGCGAATATCCACTTCTTCAAGTAAATCATCAACAATGTGAGCTCTGTGTGGCTTCGCATTATGGTCTATAAACTGAATCCCGGGCCTACATAACCCCGGAACAATCTCAAATAGGCTTCTAGGACCTCATTCTTACCACCCGGTGTCCAGTCATGTGTATCCCTTTCACTGCATCTAACAGAAGATCCCGGTTGTTGTGGAGCCGAAAACATCAATCTTGGACACAACAAGAATGAAGGCGCATTCTTTTCACTGATGAGTCGAGATTCACCACGCAGAGTGATTCTCGTCGAATATTCATCTGAAGAGAACGTGGAGCTTGCTATCATCCCTTCTACGTAAAAGAAATCTGCGGAATTGGTAACAATCGAATCCTTGTCTGGGGAGGTATAATTTTGGGCAGTCGTACACCACTGCACGTCTTCGATGTGGGAACTGTGACACACATCGCTACAGGGATGAGGTCCTTGAAGACCATGCGAGGTTGTTCCGGGGTGCTGTAGGTTTGGACTTCATGTTTATGGACGATAACGTGAAGCCACCAGAGCTAACATTGTTGATGATTTTCTTGAAGAAGTAGATATTTGCCGTATGAATTGGCCCTCAAGCTCCCCGGACATTAATCCTATTGAACATATTTGGAATGGTCTAGGAAGAGCCATTATACAGCGTAACCCCCCTCCCAGAACCCGCCAGGAGTTAAAAGCCGCGCTTTTGAAAGAATGGGCTTTGTTGCCACAAACATTCACTGTCATCCTCATAAACAGTATGAAACTCGTTGTGAGGCTTTTGTAGCAGAACACGGTGATCACACTTCATATTAGACAGACTTTTCCCGAGATAAATGCTTTATCTCTGATTTATGACTTAAAACTTTTTGATATACCTTGTTTCTTAGTTCACAATGAAAAACTTTTCCATATTATTATGTTGCTATATTCTTTCTCCTATTATAATATACCTTCGTGCCAAATTTCGTGGCAACACAGAGAATAGTTCATCAGTTTTCACAGATTTGACGTCTGTGACCTTAATTTTGGACATGAGTGTATTTTTAGATAGCTCGCAGCCTATCCGATAATTTGGTTGTTGGCATATTGGCTTTATACCATCTGTCCTCCTCACTGTATTAAATTAGTCTGATTGATGTGGCTTTTACTCTAACCACCGTTCAGAAAAGAGCTAAAATTTTGACTGCAGTTAAGGAGGCACCACCAATACTTTACATCCTTTCCTTTCAATAAATACATTTTTTTAAAAGAGACTTGCCTTCTGAATTATGGCTTGATGGTTTTCCGGCAAGCGGGCCCTTTTTCTGGGTGTCTGCTTTTGGTTACAGCGTCTTTTGGGCTGACCAATTGTATTTATTATCACAATGAAAATAAACCTGATGTTTGTTTTCACCAGCATGTTAAACTTATTCGGGAATTTTTTCTTTTTAATTTCTTATTTTAATTTCCACATTTTTAAATAAAATTTTCTTTTTGCATTTGATACCTAAGATCGATCTCTACAAAGTCTGTTTTTACTTTTTCGATTTTGTTGTAGGTCTTTTTTTCCCGGTTACTTTCACTTTCGAAACCGGTTGCAGTTTTGCAATTTTTTGAAATTTATAGTCACTTTATCTAATTTCTAATTATGGGAACAGATAATTTTTAACACTAAAACTGCCATAGCGGTCATTTTGACCGATAAAAAATGAAAAAAAAAATTGTTTCAAACCAGAAATTATTTTCTAAAATAAGTTTAATATGTACCATGGAGAAATAAGTTAAATAGTTTTAAGTAAAAATTCTGGTGTAAAATAGTTTTACAACACTTGAGTAAAATTTCCGGCGGTTCTAGTTTTAAACTATATCGATTTAAAAATACTATTGTTTTGTTATGTTATGCAAAAAGCGAATTATAAAATTACACGCATATGCTGAAATTGAAAATAACAAAATATAAATGCTCAGTTATTTCGACATAATTACTTTAATTACATCTATATGAAAGTACCGAAAGCGCACAATGCATAGACTATGCCAAGAAGCATTTTCTATCCCGAAAGATGCTTTAATTCGTCATTAAAAAATATTTTTTATTTCATAATTGAAAAATAAAACAACCTTTAGCAGAACCTGCATAACAAAACACAATGAAAAACGAAAATATTTTACATACTCTGCTTTTGTAAAAGTACAAATATTTTGGAGAATGAAAAGTTTCTTGTACAGGAATGGAATAAGAAAAAAAAAAGTTTTTTCTTATTTTTTATGCATAAAAAGTAACAGAAATTTAAAAAGTATTTTTTACACAGATATAATTAAAATAGCACATTATATCAATGCAAGAAACACTTTGCTTTCAGTTATTTTAATGTAGAATAACATTGCAAAAAATAATTTCAGCTTCGTTAGCTTACGTGTGGCTCACTAGAACAATATTAAGTATCCATTTATGAAACAGCATGCACTTTTCTATATGAGTAGAAAAAATATTTTTGTATATTAATTGTTAGATATTGCTGTTAAAACACGCATAGGGTAATTACAGAACAGATGAACCACGTTTTTTCTTCACGCTTTAAATGCTATATATCTACATATATTTTACTTTTCACGGTACACTGTAAAAAAACCACTGTAGATTTGCCAGAACAAACTCGATCACAGTGAATGTGCTGTATCTTTCTTTGTTTTCCTGACTATATTAACATGGAAAATACAGTAGTTGCGAAAAATTAACAGCACAATGTGCTGGCAATTTGGACGCATTTTTTTTTTTTTTACAGCACAAACTGCTGGCGTCCAAATTGCCAGCACATTGTGCTGTTAATTTTACGCAACTACTGTATTTTCCATGTTAATATAGTCAGGAAACCAAAGAAAGATACAGCACATTCAATGTGAGTATGTTTGTGCGCGAGATGAACAGTATTTTGTACTGTAAAAATGTCGTTTTTATTTACAATGTATATATGTATATTGGATGATGTTTCTTTAAAAGTCCTAATGCTGAAGTTTATATCGTTAAAGGAATATCGTTTATAATCTTTTCATTTTTGTTGCTATGTGTATCTATCTCACCCGGAGTACTCAAATACAAAAATATTTTACCATAATTATTTTTAGTATTTTTCTAGTTCATTTTGCAACATTTTAAAGTAATTTTACCAACAAGTTTGAGAAAATAAAAATTCAGGTATAAATGGGTTAATAAAAAAATATATGTACCAAATAATAAAAATGAGAATAGTAATTACCAATTAAGTAACAAGTAATACTACTTTATACTATTTGCTAATTAATAATTAACTAGTAATACTACTTTATAGTATTTGCTAATTAATAATTAACTGTAAATTAGAAGATCGCGTAACCTTTACTGCGATGTAGCGCAAATTCTGTTACCCTTAAGTAATTTGCAGTATTAACGCATATATGCGTCGAGTTCAAGAAGTAATTCACTTTATGTAATCACGAAATGTCTGCCATGCCATAAAATAAAAATTAGTACGGTAGAAACTCTTTTATCCGAAACCCTTTTAACCAAAATCCATTTTAAAAGTTTTTTTTTTTAAACTATTATATATCTTGTGTGTAAGCGGTCCTTTCCGAACTAAGAGGACATATAAATATTTTCGACTCCCCTTAGTTAGAGTGCCTTTGAATTTAATTTGAGTTCCCGTAAGCTGCGGAGTGGAACGAAGAAAACGAACAAATCAGCAATTCTGAAGTTTTTGAATGTTTCGCAAAAGTTTTGGCATGGCTGTAGCAGCAGAAAGGCTGTGATACGTACTGGTGAATTAATAATATTTGAAAATTTCATGATAGAGCTTCAAAGCAAATGCAATCGAAACTGAGACAAAAAAAATATTTTTTCAAATCTTTGCGATATATGTAAAAGGTACTTAATTTCAAAATTAAAGTTCGGGTAATTTATTCTTATTTCTATTTTGCTATTGATTTACTTTTTAGTAATCACTTGCTACCAGTATAAGAAATATTGCATATATTTCGCCTTAATCTTAAAATTGAAGCATTCTCGATTATCAAAAAATTTCGATTTTCCGAAAGAGAGTCGGTCCCAATTGCTTCGGATAATCGAGGTTCTACTGTGTTTGGAATTTCTAAATATGAATTAAAAACTTCTGCATAAAAAAGAAATAATTGAAAAGCATACGTTTCAAATGCCAGTGTTTTAAACTATTGTTCATTAAAAGAGTTTTTTCTGGAAAAACATAGATTTTTTTCTGTAAAATTACAAAATCCACATTTTTTACAGGAGAAACTGACTTTCTTTAAAACCGTTTTTGTCTCTGAAAAATACAATTTTTTTCTGAAAGCATTACACATTTTTTTTTCAGTGTAGCAGAAATTCGATATTTTATAATTAAGAAATAATAAACTATGTATACGAATATCAGTCAGGGTTCGTACAGTTCCAAGGGATTCAGGATATTTAAATACCAGAATCTTTGTAAAATAATGGTCCCGGTATTTCAACAAAGAATAAATTCCTTAAATAAAGCAGGAATACATTACTTTACGGAAAATCTGGTATACAAATTCTTTGAGTAGTACGAACGCAAGGAGTAGGAGTACATTAAATGGACTTTAATATATAATGGCTTTAATAAATATATATATTAAACTTTATAAGAAATTATCTTTAAAAGAGTCAATGCTCACTTGAAAAATATTCTGCATCAAAAACTTTTCAAGCAAATTTATTTAAAATGTCTCATTATCTGCAGAGATAATTTTATTATGTCACAACTTTAAAATTTCCGGCATTCTTCTCGATAATTTTCGTCTAATGAATTCAAAAATTAAAAAAAATCTTTATCATTTAGTTATTTTTAAATTCTCTGCCTCAACCAACATTTTGAGCTTTTGTTCCTTTTCTCCTGAAAAAAAAAAGTTTCATATGTTGTAAGAATACATTTTAATTGCGAAGTAAAGCTTAAAAGGAAAGGAAATGCTAATTAAATGTCGAAACCTAATCTTTTTTCTTTATAAAAATCTCGTGTTTCACTGATATATTTTAATTACGTAAAGTTACTTAGTATTCTTTAAAAGTTTTACCTCGGAAAATAATAATAATTAAAAAAAAAATGCTTTTATTTTTTATGTGGTTTTTTTTAACCCTAAAATTATTTTCTACTATAAAAACTCACTGTAATATATTATTTTGCTTATTAGATTTGTTCTTTTTAAACAATAACATACATTATGTTATTTTTTTAGGATTTACAGTACCAATGTTTTATGAACAACAATTCTGCTTAAAAATTCTTGCCTTTAATAAACATATACCTTAAACTATAAAAGAAATTATTTTTAAAAGTGGCATTGCTTGCTTGAAAAATGACGTGCATCAAAAACTCATTTAAAGCAAATTCATTTAAAACGTCTCATTATCTTCAGAGAAATTTTATTGTGTTAAAGCTTTAACATTGTCGACATTCTTCCCGAGATTCTTCGTCTAATGAATTCAAAATTTAAAAAAAATATCATTATCATTTAGTATTTTAAAACTCTGTGCTTAAAATAACATTTTAAGCCTTTGTTCATTTTCCTTTATATAAAAAAAGTTTCACCTGTTGTAAGAATACATTTTCATTGCGAAGTAAAACTTGAAAGGTAGAAAAAATGCTAATTAAATGTTGAAATATAATCTTTTTTTTTTAAATAAAAATCCCTTGTTTTACTAATATATTTTTAATTACGTTTTGACCTAATGATACGCAAAGAAATACTTTAAAAGTTCTACCGCGAAATGGAATAAAAAATGTAAATGCTTTTATTTTTAATGTTTTTTTTTTTTTTTTTTTTCTCAGAATCATTCTCAAGTATAAAGCTTTTAAGTGCGATATATTACATAATATTATTATTTTTCTTTTTTGACCAGTAACAAAAATTGTATTAATATATAAAAAATTACCATAAAATTGTTTTATGAACAACAATTCAACTTAAAGCGTCTTACGACTCTTAAAATTGGAAGAAAAAAAAGGAAAAAAAAACAATTTTCAACATTATTTGATTATAAAACGCAATTTTTATTAGGATTAAAAGATACAAGTGTGTTATTTTATTTCATATATATATATATATAAATTGCAAGATTCAAAATTAGTATTTATAGGGGACGCCAAACTGTCAGAAAATTAGTAGAACAGCTGGATTACAAAAGGCAGGATTACAAAACGTGATAGGGGGTTACGCAGGTTTACAAAACAAATTTTGCAATTAGAATGAAATTTTTTAGGGCTAATTATACTTCAGTTTGTAATAATTACCCTGAACTTAAATAAATTTGTATTTAAAACTTTTTTATATTTTTAATACAAAGTTGTATTAGGTAATATAAAATATTGAAACTTTCAACAGTATAATCACCTAAAAAATATTATTTTGAAAAAAAAATTAAAAAAAATAAAATTTAGGTTTATTCTATACAGAATAATTTGAAACATGTGTTTTGAAAATTTCATGAAAAAAGCAGATATTAGTTTACCAAAAAATCTGGCATTCAAATTCTTTGAGGAGTACGAATTCCAGGAGTATAATAAGTTCACTTTAATAATTAATGGCTTTAATAAACAATTATTTTAAACTATAACCGAAATTATCTTTAAAATAGTCATTACTTGCTTGAAATATGTTCTGCATTAAAAACTTTGGAAGCAAATTTATTTAAAACAACTCATGATCTACAGAGATAATTTTATTATGTTACAATTTTAAAATTTCCGGCATTCTTCTAAATAATTGTCGTCTAATGAATTAAAAATTTTAAAAAAATCTTTATCATTTAGCTATTTTAAATTCTTTGCTTAATCAACATTTTATGCTTTTGTTCATTTTCCCCTAAAAAAAAAATTTCATATGTTATAACAATACATTTTAAGTGCGAAGTAAAGCTTAAAAGTTTTTAAAAAGTTAATTAAATGTTGAAACTTAATCTTTTTTAAAATAAAAATCACGAATTTCACTGATATATTTTAATTACGTAAAGATATTCTTTAAAAGTTTTACCACGGAAAATAATAATGCGAAAAAAAAAAAAAAAAAAAAAAAAAAGAGAGAGAGAGAGAGATTCTTTTATCTTTTTTTTTTTTTTACCCCAAAATTATTCTCAGCTATAAAGCCTAGATGTAACATATTACATAGCTTATTAGATTTGTTCATTTTGAACACTAACATACATTATCTTTTTTTTTAACATTTACAGTAATATTGTTTTATGAACAACAATTCTGCTTAAAATAATTGCCATTAATAAAATTATATCTTAAACTATAAAAGAAATTATCTTTAAAAGTGTCATTGCTTGCAGGGAAAATGTCGTACATCAAAAACTTTTGAAGCAAATTTCTTTAAAACATTATCTTCAGAGATAATTTTATTGTGTTAAAACTTTAACATTGTCGACATTCTTCTCGAAAATTTTTGTCTAATGAATTCAAAATTAAAAAAAAAAATTCATTATCATTTAGTATTTTAAAACTCTGTGCTTCAAATAACATTTTAAGCTTTTGTTCATTTTCCTCTGTAAAAAAAAGTTTAGTATGTTGCAAGAATACATTTTAATTGCGAAGCTAATTGAATGTTAGAATATAATCTTTTTTTAAATAAAAATCACATGTTTTGCTAATATATATTTAATTACGTTTTGACCTAATGATACGTAAAGAAATACTTTAAAAGTTCTACCGCGAAAAAAAATAAAAAATGTAAATATTTTTAATTCAATTTTTTTTTTTTCAGAATTGTTCTCAAGTATAAAGCTTTTAAATGCGATATATTACATAATATTATTATTTTTTCTTTTTTGACCAGTAACACAAATTGTATTAATATATCAAAAATTACCATAATATTGGTTTATGAACAACAATTAAACTTAAGGCGTCTCAGGACTCCTAAAATTGAAAAAAAAAAAAAAGGGACAATTTTCAACATAATATGTATTTGATTTTAAAACACAATTTTTATTATGATTAAAAGATGTAAGTGTGTTATTTTATTTGTATATCAAAATTGCAAGATGCAAAATTAGTATTTATAGGGGACGCCAAACTGTCAGACATTTCTCGAGAAGAAAATTGGTAGAACAGCTGGATTACAAAAGCAGGATTAAAAAAAGGTGATAAGGGATTACGCAGGATTACAAAACAAATTTTGCAATTAGAATGAAATTTTTTTTTGGCTAATTATACATCAGTTTGTAATAATTACCCTGAACTTAAATAAATTTCTATTTAAAGCTTTTTTTTTTATATTTTTAATACAAAGTTGTATTTAGCTAATGTAAAATTTTGAAACTTTAAACAGTATAGTCACTTAAAAAATATTTTTTGAAGAAAAAAAAATGAAATTTTTGGTTTAGTTTATTCGGAATAATTTGAAACATGTGTTTTGAAAATTTCATGAAAATATATTCAGAAGTATTTGACATATCCTCCGCGTTTTGCCCGAAAACGTCATTTGGAGAAAAATGACTTCAAAATTTCAGAAACGCCGTTTCAGCTATTGAGCAGGTATAATTCTAACAGCCGTGAGTTCTATTCGAATGGGAATTTCAAAAAAATAATCATATCACAGTTGTTTAGAATAAATCATGTTCAGAAAAAAATAGAAGTTTAACATGTAAAACAAAATGAAATTTTTGAAGCTTTAAGAGTCTTGAGACCCCTTAAATAATGTTTTCTGGATTTCCAACATATCTTCCCTACTTTGGAATACACATTTATGTCAATTAAAACAAAATTTTGGATTTTACGGACAATTTCCCCTGAGAGTTACTAATTCTGAACACACGGTGTTAGGAATGTAGCAAATGTAGTTATGATTTTTGTATGCGTATGTGTGTGTGTGGGAGGGGGGGGGGGGGGTTCGTATACGATAATCCCCAAGCGATTAAAATAATAAAACTTTGTAAAAAATCACCATAAAAACAAAACACAGGACGCGTTTCGAGCTAAAAATATAACAGCTCGTCATCAGCAACAGCATACACGTGTCCGCAAGCGAACAAGTTCAAAAATGAACTGAAGGTAAAGAATGTTGCAAATAATGCGACAGATGGCGCTACCTGAAAGAGGAACATGCAAAAGGGAAAGGTGTTGCCTACAAAGTTTTATTATTTTAATTGCTTCATATCGCCAGTTTTCGGTACTGTTTCGCTCAATCCCCAAGCGGTTCTTCGATTGATCCTCCAATTTTTAAATACGTTGTAAAACGCTGTCGTAAAAGCTGTAGAGACGTTCTTACAAGTCGACCGGTGGTATAGATTTTCAATCCATTTTTAAACCATTTTACAGCTAATTCTGTAGGGAAAATCGCCGAAGACTTGTAAAAGAGTATAGAGATAAATATTAATGTGGTGTAACAAAGGTTTAGTAAGTGCTTTGGTAACGTCTTTTGTTTTAAAAAGGGAGTTCCAGCGTTCAAATTCAACCATTTCTATTGTGTCAGAAATTTATATGCAATAGCAACCCGAGTTACGTCACCCGCATTTACGTCGTCTGGCCTTGAAAAAATATTCCTTTTTCTTCACAGAGACTAAGAAAACATCTGAAAATTGCGATTCTCTATCTCTCTCCTAATTGATGAAATTGTTGAAAATGAAAGAGAACCCCACCTAGAGATGGATGCTGAAGATGTTGTTGAACTTATAAATTCTCCTGATACGGAGTTGACCGTAGACGAACTTATTGAATTAAAGAAACAAAGCACTGTCGAAGAAATATGTCACGATTTTGAACCTGTTTGCTGTTACAAAGAGACTTTAAGATTAAAAAAAAAAAAAGAAAAAAAATCAGTTCAAACTTCTTTGCAAGTGTTTTTTCACATGCTGAAACACTTGAATGGGGCCGGTAGAAGAAAAATAAATTCTAAATCAACAAAACTGAGTTATTACAGATTCTTGTATTGGAAACTCTTTTTTTTTTTTGCTAATGTTAAATGTATGTAACATAATCCCTATGAACAATAGAATACGCTCATTAGATTTTGGTGAATTTTTATGACTTATTATTTTTTGCTTATCTAAATATACCTCGACTTACATCGTTTTCGACTTGTCTTGGACGAACTGTTGACGTAAGTCGAGGTATTACTGTATATGTAACAGATTAAAGAAAATGTGAAATAGTATAAGTGCTAACTATTGCCAGTGTAATATTAAACGGATTATTTGCCTCCGGTACAGTGTATGTGAATATGGCATTACTCCAGTAATATCCCGGGAGAAGGCGACATCGAAAGCGACGTGATCACGGAATTGAATTTTTTTTATGTAAATCAATAGTTAAAACTCATACGAACAAATTGAACTATGAATGACTAGTTTTGACAACCCAAAAAAATGTTTAAGTAATTATTATTAAAACGCTATAATGCTTTACCATTATCGCGGGTATACTCTTAGACAATTTTATAGAAAATTTCGTGCACTTTCAGGAAAACTAAGTGTGACACTTCGTCCAGACGCGAAATAAAGAAACCACCGGTAAAAATTCAAAGCAAAAATTTTTTATCGGCCGCCTCCATAAAATAAATGTGACAAACCTTTCCAGTAGAATAAAATTTGTCATACCAACTTTTCCTGAAAGAGCACAAAATTGCCTATAAAATGTTCTAAAACTGATGAATATCCGCGATTAAGGTAAACCATTATACCTTTTTAATAATAATTAATTTAATTAACCGTTTATGTACTGAATTATGAAGTGATGAAAATTTTATATTCTAAAGCATTTTTCGTGAATTGTATAAACTACATTAGAAGATTTACATAATCATTTAACAAATTTTAGAAGGATTAGAAGGATTTAATTACATTTGAATTTATAGGGATTTGGTGAAATATTTATAACCCTACTCAAATCTTTTATTTTAAATATTTTGCTTAGTATTTTGTGGAATTAGGAAATGCACAAATATAATGTTATTACAATAGAAATATAGAAATATTTCCGAATTAAAAAAATCCCCCCCTCCTCCCAAAGGCAAGAAATCTGAAAAGATGCAAAGGCAAAAGAAATTATCCTTTTAAAAATATTTTTCTTTTGTCTTACCAATAATGCTTTTGGAATAAGATAAAGTAATGTATCTATAACTTATTATAAACTGTATTACAACTAGTCGATGTATTAAATGAATTTTATAAATAGTTATTTTAATGGTAGTTATAAGTACCGTCAGTAAATAAAGGGTTAAACATATTTTCGCCTTGTCAAACATAGTCATACCTAATTCATTCTGTTCATCTGACTTTTAACTATCGATTTACATAAACAAAATTTCAATTCCGCGATCGATCCCGGGGTTTTCAATGTCACCGGCTCCATACCTGTAAATTTAAAGTTCAGTTTTTCAAAGGATGGAAACATAATTTATATGTAGTTACTTTTGGGGATGAGGACGCATCATAAAAAATAAGTTGCCTATTTTGTATTATTTTTGATGCAGATAAATATTTCATATGTTACATCGTTGCGTTTTAAGATGTTTACAAAGTAATGCAATAACCTCTGATCCGATGGTAATTGTATATGAAATATAAAGCATGTTTGAAAGATGAAAAATATCGAATATTATCCATTCCGACAAATGGGTGTATATTGTTTAATGAAACAAGGTCTCCACACTGATATGTTGCGCAAAAAGTTAATGTATCATCAAGATCGAAAATAAATAGAAAAATGTTAAAACACAAGTACGTTAAACTATTAAGTGATAATGACAACCTAGTACTGAGACAACGGGTTTTCCAGCCCTATATAGTCATACACGTGCATGGAAAGAAAATTATTAATAGGAAAAACAGTAAAAAAAAAACACTGATTATGCTTAAGAGATTAAATAATTGTAAAATCTGCATACTTTAAAAAAGATAAAGTGTGTCCCATGAGATATTTCCACGTCTAGGTTATATTATACATTACAATAATTTCCTGAAACAAAAAATTACATTTTAGTGTAGTGAAAATATCTCAGTAGTAATTCTATTTTTGCAATTGCTAATTAGTTTCATTTTAATTTTTCCACACCTCATCTATTGAAAATTGAAATCCAGCGATTTCTGTTCTCCAAGTCTTTCATCTAAATAATAATAATAACAATAACGTAAAAAATTTAAGATCAATTACTTCACCGTAATATTTTTAGAGTCGATAACTTCTATCACATATCTCTGTCCAGAGAGCAAGCTATTATAAAGCATGTATAAAAGAAGAAACATACTTGTTCTAAAATTACAGTGAAATAAACGGATATGTGGCATTCTCACAATCTTTTGAATTTTAATTTCCTGAATAATAATTTTTATTTTAGTACATATTTTTGGGGTTTTTTAATTTATTATACTGGAAAATATACCATTACATGACTGCATAACAATATTAACGAGATAAATCAGTTTTGGACGATGTTGGGGATCCAAGTATACCACGAAATTCCTATATCGTCCTGTGTCCGTCATGCTGATTTTCAAGTTTGGAGCTGTCTGTATAAAATTGTTTCAATAAAAGTAATTCGATGTATTTTTTCCGAAACTGAGACTGCAGTTTTATATAAATTTGCAGCACAAAATTAAGCTGCACACATTTTTGCGGTTGTTATTATTTTTTTAACTCTGTCCCTGGGTCTTAGATTCCTTACCGTCCATATTGCTAAAATTATACAGAAAATCATTTCAGATGCAGCCACAGATCTTTTTTCAGTTTTTTCTCATGCAGAAGTATTCTAGCGAAAGAATGGCTAAAATTCTTTGACAGGAAATTTACTGCATAATTAAAATCCGCATTTAAATATCAATTTCAAGTATCGTGGCTTTATTGTTAGTCATACCGTCCACAAGCATTTTTTAAAAAATTTAATCCAATGTAAAACACTGTTTCTAAAAATCAATAAACATTGTGGCTGTCACTAAGTCTTAACATGATTTGCTTAAAAATAGGTTTTAATTTTCCTTACCATCCCATCCTTATCATCCCTTTTTTTCCCTTGCCGTCCGTTTTTTTCTATATGGGGCATTCTCACAATCTTTTGACTTTTATGTCCCTGAGTAATAATTTTTATTTTAATACATTTTTGTGTTTTTTTTTTAATTTCATATACTGGGGAGTATCGCATTGCATAATTGCATAACAATATTAACGAGATCAATAAGTTTTGGACGATGTTGGGGGTACAAATACAAGGAAAATTCCTATACCGTCCCGTGTCCCTGATGCTGATATTTAAGTTTGGAGCTATCTGTATAAAATTGTTTCAATAAAACTAATTCGATGTAATTTTTTTCCGAAACTGGGACAATTGCTTTATATAAATATGTAGCAAAAAATTAACCTGCACACAGTTTTATGATTGATATTTTTTTTGAAGTCTGTCCCTTGGTTTTTCATCCTTACCGTCCATTTTGATAAACTTATTAAGAAAATCACTTCAGATGCAGCCACATAATTCTTTTTCAATTATTTCTCATGCAGAAGTATGCTAGAAAAAGAATGCCGAAAATTCTTTGACAGGAAATTTACTGCAGAATTTAAATCAGCATTTAAATATCAATTTCAAGATCGTGGCTTCATTGGTAGTCTTACCGTCTACAAGGTTTATTGCTGCACTTTTCGAGGTAAATTAAATATATATATATTTATTCCAATGTTAACAACTGTTTCTAAAAATCAATGAACCTTGTGGCTATCACTCAGTCTTAACATGATTTGCCTAAAAATAGGTGGTAATTATGCTTACCGTCCTTTTTTCTCAAATTTCGTGTCTTTTTTCCTATACTGTCCCCCTTTTTTTACCTTACCGTCCCTTCTTTAACACCCCTTTAAGACAATGTTATACAAAAATTCTGTATTAAATGTACTACATTTTTATTATTTCTTATTTAAATGTCCTGTAGGTACTATGCAAATTCATTATAAGTAAAAATTTAGAAGAAAATAAAAAGTTATTACGGAAAAATGGTAAAGAAAATTAAACTCGCAGGTTTAACTTAAACCTCAGTTAAATAAAACAAATTTCGCTGCTGATCATTTTTTCTTTATTTTGAATAATTAAGGCATTCGTCTACCAGATTAAAATTTTATTTTAGCAAGTTTAATTTCACCAGATTTTTATTCCCCAAAGTCAAAAGATTGTGAGTATGCCCCATATCTTACTCTTTATTTTCCTTACCGTCCCTTCTTTAACACCCCTTTAAGACAATATTAACAATGTTATACAAATATTTTGTGCTAAAAATAGTACATTGTTAATATTTCTTATTTGAATGTCCTGTGGGTACTATGCAAATTCATTATAAGTAAAAATTTAGAAGAAAATGAAAAGTTATAGTGGAAAAATGGTAAAGAAAATTAAACTCGCAAGTTTAACTTAAACCTCAGTAAAATAAAAAAAAAATCACTGCTGACCATTTTTTCTTTATTTTGAATAATTAAGGCATTCGTCTACCATATTAAAATGTTATTTTAGCAAGTTTAATTTCACCAGATTTTTATTCCCCAAAGTCAAAAATTGCGAGAATGCCCCATATCTTACTCTTTATTTTCCTTACAGTCCCTTCTTTAACACCCCTTTAAGACAATATTAACAATGTTATACAAACATTTTGTGCTAAAAATAGTACATTGTTAATATTTCTTATTTGAATGTCCTGTGGGTACTATGCAAATTCATTATAAGTAAAAATTTAGAAGAAAATGAAAAGTTATAGTGGAAAAATGGTAAAGAAAATTAAACTCGCAAGTTTAACTTAAACCTCAGTTAAATAAAAAAAATTTCACTGCTGACCATTTTTTCGTCTACCACATTAAAATGTTATTTTAGCAAGTTTAAATTCACCAGATTTTTATTCCCCAAAGTCAAAAGATTGTGAGAATGCCCAATATCTTACTCTTTATTTTCCTTACCGTCCGTTCTTTAACACCCCTTTAAGACAGTATTAACAATGTTATACAAACATTTTGTGCTAAAAATAGTACATTGTTAATATTTCTTATTTGAATGTCCTGTGGGTACTATGCAAATTCATTATAAGTAAAAATTTAGAAGAAAATGAAAAGTTATAGTAGAAAAATGGTAATGAAATTAAAACTCGCAAGTGTAACTTAAACCTCAGTTAAATAAAAAAAAATTCACTGCTGACCATTTTTTCTTTATTTTGAATAATTAAGGCATTCGTCTACCAGATTAAAATGTTATTTTAGCAAGTTTAATTTCACCAGATTTTTATTCCCCAAAGTCAAAAATTGTGAGAATGCCCCATATCTTACTCTTTATTTTCCTTGCCGTCCCTTCTTTAACACACCTTTAAGACAATATTAACAATGTTATACGAACATTTTGTGCTGAAAATAATAGATTGTTAATATTTCTTATTTGAATGCCCTGTGGGTACTATGCAAATCCATTATAAGTAAAAATTTAGAAGAGAATGAAGAGTTATAGTGGAACAATGGTAAAGAAAATTAAACTCGCAAGTTTAACTTAAACCTCAGTTAAATAAAAAAAATTTCACTGCTGACCATTTTTTCTTTATTTTGAATCATTGCGGCATTCGTCTACCAGATTAAAATGTTATTTTAGCAAGTTTAATTTCACCAGATTTCTATTCTCCAAAGTCAAAAGAATGTGAGAATGCCCCATATCTTATTCTTTATTTTCCTTACCGTCCCATCTTTAACTCCCCTTTAAGACAATATTAACAATGTTATACAAACATTTTGTGCTAAAAATAGTACATTGTTAATATTTCTTATTTGAATGTCCTGTGGGTACTATGCAAATTCATTATAAGTAAAAATTTAGAAGAAAATGAAAAGTTATAGTGGAAAAATGGTAACGAAAATTAAACTCGCAAGTTTAACTTAAACCTCAGTTAAATAAAAAAAATTTCACTGCTGACCATTTTTTCTTTATTTTGAATCATTAAGGCATTCGTTTGCCAGATCAAAATGTTATTTTAGCAAGTTTAATTTCACCAGATTTTTATTCCCCAAAGTCAAAAGATCGTGAGAATGCCCCATATCTTACTCTTTATTTTCCTTACCGTCCTTTCTTTTACACCCCTTTAAGACAATATTAAGAATGTTATACAAACATTTTGTGCTAAAAATAGTACATTGTTAATATTTCTTATTTGAATGTCCTGTGGGTACTATGCAAATTCATTATAAGTAAAAATTTAGAAGAAAATGAAAAGTTATAGATGTAAAATGGTAAGGAAATTTGAACTCGCAAGTTTAACTTAAACCTCAGTTAAATAAAAAATTTTGCTGCGACCATTTTTTCTTTATTTTGAAACATTAAGGCATTCGTCTTTATGTTTAAAATGTTATTTTAGTAAGTTTAATTTAACCAGATTTTTATTTCTGAACGTTAAAAAATTGTGGGAATATCTCATATACTTTAATACTTTATACCTTAATACTTTAATGATTTATTCTGTCCTTCTTGGGTCATTCCATGTCACGTGTAGGACAACTTTTTTACATATTAGTTCTGTTTTGATAATGTTATAATTCTCAAATTAAAACAACTATATTAATGTGCAAATCTGTCGTTTTTTATTAATTTTAATGTATAGTTTATATTTTGACAACTTAAAATTTAATAGATATAGGTATTTATGTAATTGTCACACACATTTTGTCTGTTTTTCATGGAATGGCTCTCTCTCTTTCTTTTATTTATTTTTTTAAACAATGAAAATAAAATTTATCACATACTTGAGAATAAATAGAAAAGAAAGTTGGAGTACATATAGTGCTAAAAAAATATAATATTCATAAAACAATTTTAAATAAAATCACCGTTAGCCAAACACAATAAATAGTAGTAGATTAATTATTAAACATAGTGTTATTATTTATTTTTTTTTAAAACATTATTCATCTAACACTAACTCATACCATAGAGCGAAATAAAACTCTTATAACATTAAATATTACATTTCATCTAAATAATGCGATGCGATATATTAAAACATATTTAGATTCATTACCATTAATGAAGTTTGAATTATTGCGTTTTTTACTTTTAATGTTTTACTTGAACGTTGTTTGAAATTTAAGAAAAATGACTTTAAATTATTTATACGAAAAAATATTAAATGGAATTTTAAATTATGCTGATATCATGAATGCATTTCGTTTAAAATTATTATATTTATATATTCCTTATTTTACTTGGGTTTTCAATTATACCCTATCTGATGATCCATGAGCATATTTAAACAATTCATTCGATTAACTGAAATAAAAAGTATGCTTTTTCATTTAATAGCTTTTGCTGAATATTTTTCCTTTTTGACATAGACGTTTTTATTTGTTTATTACATTTTTCCTGAATAATAAAATACATTTAAATATTTATGTTCTTTATCATTAATGACATTTATAATATTTGATATTGCGTTGTGTATTATGCTTTTCTCAAACATTGCTACAAAATTTAGTCGTTTAAAAAAATGAATATAAAACTATTAGTACAAAACTCTATTTCATATTATTTTAAATTATGTATAAGTCATGTGAAAAACAAATTGTTTTAGAAAAAATAAATTTATATTTCCGCTGTTTTCAGTATATTTTCCATTATACATTGCTTAATGATTCATGAGAACATTTTTAAAGTTCTTTACACTAAAAATAAATAAAAAATAAGTATTTTTCTTTAATAGCTCTCGCAGATTGTTTTTGACACGGCTGTTTTTTATTAATAATCGTAAACTGTGCCAAAACAAAGTACCATACTTTGAAATTTACATGATTCATTTCCTTCAGTTTTAATCGGAGTGGAATGAATGGTTAATAAGATATAATAAACAATTAAATTTAAAAAATCAAAAACCCGACTGCGTAAAAAGCGAACAAATTAATTATTTCTCATCAATGTGAAAGTATTTTTTTTTCAATTCCTATTATCAGCTCCCACTCTCGCTATATATATCTTGTTCAATTTTTCAATCGTGAATATACTTATTATTCATCCAATACAGCTCAAATAATTTTTTTAACTTGTAGTGGATGAAACTTGATGTTAATCCAGTTTTTTCAAATATTAATTCATTAATTAAATTTAATTAATTAATTTTCAATAATCAAGAGAGCCCTCTTCAGGATCAAGGTATTTTAAGACCGAGAGAGCCCTCTTCTTGATCAAAGCATTTCAAGCGCCACTCAAGCGGAAACAAGAATAGGAGAAAAAAAATTCTCTTATTGACCTAAGTAGGAATTAACTTAAAATATTTTATTTATATTACTTGTTTATATTTCTTACCTATTTTTTATTTACTTATATTGATGGCTTTTAAGTTGTGTTTAACTGTTAGTTCCAATCTGTAAACACTGTTTTGATGAGGTCTATAGATGTCTATGATGGTTAGAGTTGCAGTAAAGCTAGAAATTCTACCTACACAACTTCCATGCTGTATAATATTTTAACGGAACATCTGACTGTAAAATAGTCAAAGAAACATCGTCTTCATTTTGAAAGACCTATCCAATGATATGCCACTCAATAGGGTGCGTAATTTTTTTTTTTTTTTTCGTCTCTACCGCCATTTTGCTTTTTACGGCCGCTATTTTAAATTTATAAAAACAAAACCTAGTCAATAACCATCGGGCCGTTAAGACGAATTGATAGAGACCTCATTCTTTAAAATCCATCCAGTCGTTGGGATGTTTCGAGGGTATAAAGAAATCCACATACACAGATACGCGTGAAACACATAACCCTTCTTTTCAGTCGGGTAAAAATATGTATCAAATTTCAGTCTGTAGCTTTAAAAAATAAAAAACTTGTAATGGAAGTATGAGAGATTGTTTTTCTTTTGGTTAACAACTGACACCACTGATTGGGGAGAATATGGTAAATGTCATACTTCATTTCCCCTTTGAACCTTATTAGAAGTGAATCGTTGCAACTTGTGACTCAAAAGATTTCAATTTTAGACTCTATTCGACTACACCGTATTCGAATCCACACTTTACTTCATATTTTGGAAACTTTTTTAAATGTAGGAATTAAAAGTCAAACTTTTATAACCTCTTCAGACCCGATGTTAAAACAACACTAGGAATACACACTCATTGATTTTGCACAAACACAAAGACAGCATAGATGGCAGAAGGAACCCTTTCTCTGAAATTGATACTTTAGGGGACTGGTAATTTACGTTCACAAATACGAATCTAAGATTACTAACACCCTTTAAATTTCATTTTAATTATCAATTACCTAAATTAAGCAATAAAAAGATGAAGGCATTTCATTGAATGGATGATTCACAAATCCTCAAATTGTTTTTATTGTAAAAAGTTTAAGTTAATTAATTGTGAAAATTGCTTACTTTCTTGAACACACTATCCGAATGCATTTAGCAAATATGAAAATAACCCTTATTTTATGAAGAAATAACTACCAGTACTGCCATTTATTGGTTTGACCCAAATCCAAAAACATTCAGCTGTATAGAAGTAAAGTAAAAATGCAAAAAAAAGAAATAGTTTAATTTATATCCTAATTGGTTTGGGACTATCACATGTGATACTTTCAGGACTGAGGAAGATAAAAACAGAAAAAAACATTTTTAAACTTTTTTATTACAAGTTTGAAAAACGTGGAACTAGTTAAAATTCTTAATAACAAAATAGAAAAATGTGCCTGCAAACTTAAAATAAAATAAATTGGTAGGAGAAATTGAACAAATGTAGGGGCGAAAGTATAAAATTATAAAAATATGAGAAACGAACTAAGATAGCCATTATAAAGGTTTTACTGTAGCTATCCGATGAGTCGAAAACAATAACGTACCTGCCTTCCAGCAACAGTTTATTCAAATTAAAAAAAATTCTTTGAGTGGAAGAAGGATAACATTCCGGACTGTAAACATTCTTTCACCCACTACTACAAAGCACAATATCTCTAATCATGCAAAGACTCTTCAAAACAACCAGATACTCAAGAACAAGCTCACGATATTTAAAAAAAAAGTTGTAAAGACATAATGAAGAAAAAACATGAATTTCAGCATTAGCAAGAATATACGTAAAAATGGGGGAGATTGTACATTCATCATATTAAGAAATAAAAAAATATTGAATAGCACAAATAAATATATGTAGGAACTGCTTCAACATCACACTGATGATGAAGCCTCAGAAGCACTGAAACAGCTGTATGCGGTTTCTACATACATCTATTTGTGCTATTTAACATTGTTGTTTTTTTGTTTCTTAAAATATAGAAATATCATCTACATTGACGACATGAAGGTTTGCGATAAGGCTTTGGAATTTATTCATGGTCTGGGCCATAGAACATTCAAATTGTTGTAGGAACAAAATCACATGTAGCTTTCCACAGCTTCATCGTATAGTAAGAAAGTTCCAATGATAATAAAAATAATGTAGGACGTCTCCAAAGTTATTCACAATATACTTGAAAAAGAAAGACCATTTTATGATCGAATAAGTCCATATATCCCGCCACCAAAACCGGCAATAGTGATAATAAAGAGATAATAATTATAAGAAAGTTAATTTTTTAATGTTTGAAAACAGTAATAGTAATTATAATTATTATTAACTACAAACGTTGATTTGTAAACTTATTGTGAATATTATTCTTAGTTTGCAATTGTTTAATAATGATGTAGTGTCATAAAAGTATTTTATTTACAATTTTACTTTTTTTATAAAAGGAATAAAATTCCATTGCTTTTAATTAATGATATATGTTCTTTTAAATTTAGAGGATGATCCTCATAAACTAGACCTACCATGGAATAATTGAGAACATTTCTCTAAAATTTGTAGTTTTTTTTTTCTTTTTAACAAATGTTTTTTGTTTTTTTCTCATCATTTACGCCAGATAGAATATTATCCTTTTTTTCATTCACCAGTTCAATTATTTTTTTAAAAATATGAGCACTTAAGAGCCCTATTGTGCTATAGTCAATTAAGGGGTCTCGGGACTCTTAAAATTGGACAAAATGAAAAAAACTTTTTTCAACATTTTATATCTTAAACTGTATATGATTTAAAAGCACAATTTTGATTGGGGTGAAAGTTATAATTATGTTCTTTCGTCTCATGAATTAAAAAAAAAAAAAATAAGATGCAGAATGGGTCTTTATAGGGCGGTCCAAACTCTCAAACAATTGTCCAGCGGAAAATTGATATAACAGCTTACGCGCTGAATTACAAAATAATTTTTGCAACTAGAATAAAATTTTTCGTAAATAATTCTACTTCAGACTGTAATAATTACTCTAAACCTAAATAAATTTGTGTTTAAAGCATTTTTATATTTTTAATAGAAGTTGTATTTAGTTAATATGAAATTTTTAAAATTTCAACAACATAATCACCTAAATCTATTTAAACTATATTAATTCTATTTAAACAATACAAAGGAAATTTTAAGTTCAGTTTATGCAGACCAATATGAATATAAGTTTTGAAAATTTCATGAAAAAATTTTCAGTCGTTTTTGAGATATCCTGCGCGTTATGTCCAAAAACGTCATTAGTAGAAAAATGACTTCAAAGTTTCGGAAACGCTGCTTCAGCTATTGAGTGGGTATAATTCTGAAATCCATAACTTCTGTTCTAATAGGAATTTCAAGAAACCAATTATATCAAAATATTCAGAAAATATAGGCGTTTAACATAAAAAAAAATTAAATTTCGAAAATTTTGAAGATTTAAGAGTCCTGAGACCCTTTAAAGATATATATATGAAAATGTATATAACTTTCTTAAATATAAATGAAGAGATTTTATGAAAATTTTTGAAGGTATGGATTAAAAAAAAATGTACATTAAAATGTAACAATTCACTTAAAATATATTACTGATAATTTCAGACTGAAAGGCTACCTTTAATCTTTTGCTCTTCACAGTTAAAAATTTTCTGCATTGTTAAGTAACAGTTATCTATAAAAACAGTCGAATAACAGGACAGTTAGCAGGAAAATTTTAACAGTATTTGTACAAAAATAAAACATCCGAAACCACTAGTTACATGAAATGAAAAAAAAAAGAAAAAAAAAAAAAAAGACAAAAACAGCCAGAATACAATAGGAAATTTAAATGAAGAACACGGTATGGCTTCTTTTTCATAAAAAACAAGCTGGGATTTTCTCAAATTTATTACCCCTTAATCTTTTATTTTTACTTACTACAAAATAAATCGTTAAGAAAGAAGCAAACAAAAACGGTTATTTCTATTTAACATATCTAATAAATTAAGAATAAGTAAGTAATTATTATTTTCATTAAAAGTGGCAGACTGCTTACCGAACAGGAATCGGTCGCATTTTCTGCAAACACTGAAAATACGCGATTCCCTACGCTCCATTTGTTTTCCTCTTCCCCCATTAAAACCATATTAATTATAACCATAAATTCTTTAATGTTGCGTTCTAAGCATAATTTTATTTAAATCGGTAGATTCTCTTTTAAACCTACAGAGATAATTTTTATTTAAAATATACCAATAACACTAAGTCAATTCTATAGGTACTTAGTCAATCCTAATTACAGTATTTTATTAAGATTTAGTAACACTAGTAAACACTGTTTAAACTCATCATCGTTAATGAATTTTATTGTATTGGATATACGTTGTGTAAGTTTTTCTGTAACATTGTTAAAATATTCAGCAATTAAAAAAATGAACTTTAAAATATTCGAACAGAAATGTTACACGACATTTTAAATTATATGGATAGCATATAAACAAGCGAAATGTTTTAGAAACGTTAAATTTATATTTGCACTATTTTATTTTGATTTTAAAAAATAACTTGCCTAATGATCCATGAGTACATACTTTAAATACTTTAGAATGAGAGAAATGTGAAATATGCATTTTTGTTTAGTTTTTATTTTAGTTTTTATTTCATTTGTTTTGCACAGTTGCTTAGCTTCGACAGTCAATAGATTTTTTTCTTCAATTTATACTAGAAACAATGTTACTGTTTTAAAGATAGTTAGATTTATTTTTTTATTTATTACAATGCTTTCAATTCAATCATATTTTAAAATGTTTAATTGACATTATTTATTTAATTCTCTTGAAAATTATTTCTATGCAGAATGTTTCTAATGATTAGTGAAAGAAATTCACTTTTATGGCATTAAGGATGTCAAAGTTGATGCATTTAAAACATAGAATAAATATTTAAAAAATCATATTATTATTTTTTTACGTACGTATAGTGTAAGGAATTTTTAGTATTCATGATTTTTGAATTTTGGATCATTTTATACACCGGTACATAAGCATCTGTACTTTAAACTTGATGACAAAATAAAGATATTAAGCTCTTTGACTGTACATTTTAAACCAATTTCTGTATTCGCTTTGAAAAATCTTCTACTTCCGAAAGTCAAAAGAAATTATATAATATAAAAATCTGTAATATTAATTATTTAATAAAACACATGTCTTTTTTTATTTTTTTAAGTACTGCATTTTGAAAACTCTTTAAAATTATTTAAGCAAACAATCACAACATATTATTATTAGCATTATCATTATTATTATTATTATTATTATTATCAATTTTTACATCATCGTCCTCGTTGTTTTTATTATTATTATCATTATCAATTTTGGCATCATCATCATCATTGCTCAATATTATTATTATTATCATTTTAACTTTCATTTATTTATTTAATTCTGACACCACTAAAACATATAAAAAATATCCCAGAGACATGAATAATATACATTTATGCAAAAAATATGCTGTCATATATTTTGTATTACAACTGTATGAAGACTTTATTTGTTACATTATAAATTATACAATATTTACAATTATTTCTTTTCTATATTACATACAGGGGTACTTAAAATTACTTTTGAATGCATGGATTAAAAAATGTATGTTCTGCAGACAGCTTTACTATCTATTATTCAAACTGTGAGTTAAATTATATTTCAAGTATTTATATGGCATTATATTACAAATATAAATACGAGGTCAAGATAATAAAATTTTGACTGGTAAGTATATAACAGTTTTTTTTTTTCTTTTAACGGATTAATATGTTGTTTAAAAGGGAAATATTAAAATATTATACAATATGCATCACGTAAAATATAATTAGTAGTGTTTATAATTAGCAGATTATATTGTGGATTATAATTTATAACTTCTTTGTTTATACCTAATGAAATGGCTTTTTTAATATTCTTTCTTTATGAAACTTAGCTGAAAGAAAAGAAAAAAACTTTTCTTTTACTAAACACAAGCTTTTTCTCTATTTTCCAGCTACTGAAATTAACGCAATAAAAATCCGTGTAAAAAGGAGTAATAAATATTCCGAAAGTTTGCTTAATGGAAATATACAAGCCATAATTATGCCATAATGGTCATAATTAAACTGACGGTACTTACAGTGTTTTGTAGCGCGATCTAATTACGAGAATGGCGTCAAATTTTGTAGGAAGATTAAACAAGACGGGGGACGAAGGATTCCGCGAAAAAAAAATTAGTTCCAAAAATCACCGCCAGGGGAATATGTGGCGCTGAGTATTCCAAAAAGAGAGTTACAAAAAATGAAGAATCAATACTGAAATAAAATTACCGTTTATTTAACGAATTTAGCGATTTAATCCAAGTTCAAAATGGTAACAGTTTATAAAAAGCTAAAAATTTACATAAAGACTGCTAAAGTTTCTTTATCTGCAATTTTACTTACAGAGCACCAATGAAAGCAACATCAGCAGAAGAAGTTCTTTATTAAAATTTCACGTTACATCTTTTGGCCTAGTGCAAGCTTGTTCGGCCTGAAAAGGTAATGTGCTACAGTTAGAAGCAATTCCATTGAAAGTTATCTTTCATAATGTCTTCTTTAGTCGAGCGAGCTCTACTAGTCAAATTCTCTTACCTCAACCAGTGCAATGCGCCAGCCGCTCTTCGTGCTTTTAGAAACCACAAAAAATGCGTAAAGGTAACGGTCCTTTCTCAGTTAATGGTTTAAAAGCAATGGTTGAAAACTTTGTGAAAACAGGTTTTCTAAATGTTCAGTCAGGCGGAGGACGAAAACCCGTATCACAGGATACAATCGATGAAGTGGAACGGCGATTGTCGACAGAGCACCAGACAATATTGCTACCACTTCCAGTGCTCGTAGGAGAGCTCGGAATCTGGATATGGCTTATGGTACGGTATGGAAAAACCTACGAAAGATTATCCACTTCTATCCGTACAAGATCTGCCGTGTACGCGAGTTACGTCAAACCGACCATGATAAGCGATTGACTTTTGCTCTCACTTTTCTTACCAGAATGGAGTTGGATGATGTTTGACCCTGGAAAATCTCATGGGTAGACGAGGCCCACTTTTACCTGAATGGAACTGTAAATACACAGAACGCGCCGAATTTGGGATAACAAGTCACCAAGAAATTCCTTTTCATTCAGCAAATATAACTGTTTGGTGTAGTTTCACAGCAGATATGATCATAGGTCCACTCTTCTATGAGAACATTACTCCGACACGACCTATAACTTATTCTGTTACCGGAGACAAATATCGCCAAATACTAAACAATTTTGTTATTCCGGCACTTCAGCAAAGACAGTGCCTGGAGAAAATCAGTTTCATGCAAGATGGAGCCCCTCCACATATTGCTTTGCGGATACAGCAGCTGCTACGACAGAAATTCACAACAGAAAGAGTCATTAGCCGCTGTTTTCCAACTGTATGGCCACCTCAGTCCCCTGATCTTACACCCTGCAACTTTTGGCTATGGGGTTACCTAAAGTCCAAGGTCTATCACGTAGGTGTCCAGGACCTGGCTACGTTGAAGGATAACACATCGCGAACTGTACGGGAGATTCCTGCAGACATGTTATTCTTTGCTGTTGTAAATGCTGCGCACAGAATGCAATATGTGGTCCACAAAAACGGCCGCCACGTCGAACCTGAGTTGGATGAGCTAAATAAACGGTAAATTTATTTCAGTATTGATTCTTCTTTTTTGAAACTCTCTTTTTCGAATACAGAGCGCCTATATTCCCCTGGCGGTGATGTTCCGAAATAAAATTTTTTTCGAGGAATTCTTCGTCCCCCGTGTTGTTTAATCTTCCTACAAAATTTGGCGCTATTCTCGCAATTAGATTGCGCTACAAAACACTCTGAGTACCATGGCCACCTTGTATTATGTACTTTATACATTATTCTTAAAAGATGCAATATTCATTGCGCAATGCGCATATATTCATGAAAAACATATCACAGTAAATTTTAAATGATAATTTTTTATTTAAAAAATATATTGAAAAAAAAGTATCTGTTATGTAATATCATTCAGTGTATATAGTTTTAAATACCAGACTACAAAAGACAGCGTGCAAAGAATACAATAAGGCATCCAACCTCAGCTAAAATTCATTAGATTTTATTCCATTTTATTTTTAAAGTTTCTAGATTTTTACGAATTTAGACCTAAAAATTCGAGTTTCCAAACTAATTTCTTAATTTTAGCACTATCAACTGGATTTTACTGGATTTCAACGAATTCCGTATTTTGCGTAGGGTTCATTAGACCTGATTTACATTCAAAATGATTTTTCTCATGAAAAAAAAAAACACTGAAAATTCACTAAATGTGTGACTTTCAAATATGCGACTTTTGTAAGTATGTGACTTTTGTAAATATGTGACTTCTCTAAATATGTGACGTCTTTAACTATGTGACATTGGTAAGTATGCGACTTTTTCTGTCAATATATGAAAAAGGTTACATACAATAGAAAATTTTTATCCGAAACTCTTTTAACCGAAATCCATTTTAAAAGTTTTTTTTTTTTGTTTTTGTTTTTTTTTTTGTTTTTTACTACCACATTCCTTGTGTGCAAAATTTATTTTGAAAGCTTTTTTTTTAATATAATATTCCTTGTGTGAAAGCGGTCCTGCATATAAATATTTTCGATTACCTTTCTTAGAGCTTTTTTGAATTTAACTTGAGCTCCCGTAAGCTACGGAGTGGAACGAAGAAAACGAACAAATTAGCAATTCTGAAGCTTTTGAATGTTTTGCAAAAGGCTTGGCATAGCTGAAGCAGTAAAAAGACTGTGATACTGGTGAACAAATGATATTTAAAAACTCCATGATAGAACTTCAAAGCAACGGCAATCGAAACTGCGACGAAAAAAAAAAAACATTTTTTTTTTCAAACCCTTATGGTATATGTAAAACGTACTTAATTTCAAAATTAAAATTCCGGTAATTTATTCTTGTTTATATTTTGCTATAGCTTTATATTTATTAAGAACTTGTTACCATAATAAGAAATATTGCATATATTTCTCTTTAATCTTAAAATTGAAGCAGTCTCGATTATCCGAAAATTTCGATTTTCCGAAAGAGGGTCGGTCTCAAATACTTCGGATAATCGAGGTTCTACTGTATATACAGAATTTTCTGTCTTACGAGTTTCCAAACCAATTTCTTAAGTTCAACGCACTCAGTTGGATTTTACTGTATTTGAACTATACTTCAGTTGTTCCTGTCGGTACATTCATAATGATTTTTCACATGGAAAAAAAAATACTGAAAATTCTGTAAATAGGTGACTTTTGTAAATTTGTGACTTGTTCTGTCAAAGGGTGAAAAAGGCACCTATTTACAGAATTTTCAGTCTATTATTTTCATGAGAAAAATTATTTTGACGGTATACCTGTCGTGTCCATTGGACCCGAACCGTAAGCTCCGTGTTAGTCCTCTGCCTACCTGACTTGCCAATGTTTTCTGGAAATGCAATTGGACATTTACTTTCTGATAGTAAAAACCATATTTTGATATTCATACTTGGTGATGAGTTACCTATTTACAATTTTCCATGTGTTAACATGGCATTTTGATAAGTTGTATAGGTGAAGAGTTGCATTAAACAGAATGTTTGTGTAAGCGTTCCGCTGAGATGCAAATGGCAATTCATAATTTACGAGGGCTGTAAATAAAACAGGGGAAGCAAAACTAGCATGTAATTTTTTTCCTCTTAGCGGTCATGCATTAAACATGTATGATCCAAATAAAAAAGTTATTTAAAACAAATGACAGAGTGGCGACTATATTTGCACGATTAATATATTTTTGCCAAAACTATTTGTTTATATAATGCAAAGAAGTTTAATGCTGAAAAAACAAAACAAAAACTAAATAAAAGAGGAAAAAATTGATCTAATACGTTACAAATAATCAAATCTAAGTACTAATACATATTTTTATATAAATGTATTCCTTAGCTGCACGAATCTTTATAAGATGAAGCATATGTTAACGAAGTTAATGCATATATTTAGAAAAAAGGAATTATTACCTATCTCGTTACCAAATAAAATTATTCGAGACAAAACAGTGCTTAAAGTTTTTCTCCACATACAGTCAATAATATATCACCTTAACGATAATATTATTTTAAATAAATAGCAGTCCATTACTGACACCTTCACATTTACATCCAATTAGTTATGAGCAGTTTCTTAAATGAAATTTCGTTTTAAGAGTTGCAAAAAAAACATTACAGAACTAACTGGAACATTATTCCTGAAGCAATTTTAACAATATAAAACATTGAGCAAAGCATTTTAATAGCAAACATAACAGTAGATTATCGCTGAATTAGGTAAACAATTACTGTTAAGTATATTTAAATATATATATGGAAATATAAAGTTCTAATTCCTTCAGGAAACATAGAAAAGTACGTTCTAAACGCTTAAGGCAAAAAAAAAAAAAATAAATAAATAAATCTATTTTTCACTCACATTAACACGCCATTTATATTGATTATTAAATAAAGAAAAAATATGCTGCCTGCATAATTTCAATCGAAAATTTCTACCGAAGCATAGTTAAATTAATTGGAAGATAATGCATTTTTATTCAGAAGTTTTCTTTGAAATTTCTTCACGTAAATGATATTCAATCTTAAATATTTTAATTAACGCCAAATAAATTCAACAAATTAAAAGCACATAAACAAAATGTAGAAACTTTGTTGTAAATATGATTATGTCAATTTCAAATTGAACACTGTCTGTCAAACATACTAATCTATAAAAATTTTCTCTACTTGATCTGTTTTTTCAATTCCTACAATTAGTTCACACTCTCCCTATATTTATTTATTTATTTATTTATATATATATCTTGCTCAAATTTTCAATCGTTAATAAAATACTTATTATTCATCCTATCAAGTTGAAATATTTTTTTTAAACTTGTACTGGATGACAATTGATGTTAATACAGTTTTTTCAAATATTAATTCATTAATTAAATTTTAATTAATTAATTTTAGTTTTACTTGAGAGACAAAATGGTGGCCATTGGTTATTAAAACATTTAATACATCTTCATATCTATAAGGGGGATTACCATGGGGGGGGGACCCCGTTCTGTCTCCAAATACCACCAATTTTGTCGCCAACTTGGCGATATATCGCCAAATTTGGCGACCAAAGTGAGTCGTCAAAAGTGACGCCAACTTGACGATATCGCTAATATTTCGCCAAATTCCCATAGACTTCCATTGTAAACCTACTTGCTTATAGAAAATCAACAAATTGAGATATTTTAATGCAACAAAAACTAATATTAGCTTAATGGATTGTATTAAATTTTTGTTTGATGACATAAGTAGGAATTGACTTTAAAAACAAAATTTTTATTTTACTTATTTCAGATGCGTTCGTGTATATAAATACGTAGCACCTATAGTTGTTGTCTGGTCAATCCGTGTCTGTCCGTTTGTCTACATGTAACAGTTCAAAAATCTACCCGACCGAATGGTTTGAAATTTAAAATATATAATCTTTGCAGAATTTTGTCGAGGCATTTCGAATTTTAAGAAAATCGAATCAAAACGTAAAAAGATATTCATACAAGATTTCTATTGTCTATTAAATCCTATCATAAGTAAGTAATTCCATTATATCCCATGATTTGTAATGATTTTAAGCTATCATGGCGCTCACGTCGTATTTAAGATGGAGTCATTTTATATAACGTGTTACTGAATTTTATATTTATATAATCGTAATAAATTTTGTATGAATGCATTTTTGCATAAGAGTACAACAGCTATTGAATATTTACAAAAATAGTTATAGTAACCGTTTTATAGCAGTTTATTTGCCACGTTTTTGACGCTTAATTTTTGACTTTTTTAACTGTAAATATTTTATAGGTTAATTCTTATATCTTTTGTTTCTATACCATTTAATTTAGGTTAATTTGTACTTTATTCATTTCTGGTCAAAAGCGTTCTCTTTTTGTGTTCTTCTTGGGAACCCAGTTAATTTTTTCCAGCGTAATTGCTGTTCTGGACTTGGGCTACTGTCATAAATCTAAGATCCAGATTCATCTTAGCGATACGAAGCCCACGGCTCCAGCGACTCTAAATCATGAACTCTCTCGAAGTTCGAAGTTTCAAACATACTAACAAGATATTTTATGTCGCTTTAAAATACTCAAGTAATGTTCAATCTAATTTTAAAAATAAAACATGAAGAAATCATTGAAATTAAAAAGTTTAGAATATTAAAGTATTCAGCGTTCCAAATTTAAAACATTCAATATATTTTTACAAATGAATTTTAAAAATGAAACGTGATAAAATCCTTGAAGAAATCGTTGAAATTAACAAGTTTAGAATATTAAATTCTTCACTGCTTCAAATTTAAAACATTCAATATATTTTTACAAATGAATTTAAAAAATGAAACATGAAGAAATCATTGAAATTAACAAGTTTAAAATTTTAAGGTCTCAGTGCTCCAAATTTAAAACATTCAATATATTCTTACAAATTACTTCTAAAAACGAAACATGATGAAATTCTTATGGAAATCATTGAAATTAACAAGTTTAGATTATTGGCGTCTGCAGTGTTATAAATTTAAAACGTTCAATAAATTTTTACAAACTAATTTTAAAAATAAAAAATGATGAAATCCTTGTATTTCAACATGTATTCAGTATTTAGTTTACTTTAAACACGATATTTTAAAAATTCAAGGAGTTACCTTAACAATAATAACAAATCTGAAATTGTACGCCAAACGCGGCAAATGAACTGCGTTCATACCATAACTAGTTTTATAAATATCCAGGTCTTGGTGCAATAGCTGTTTTACTCTTATGCAAAAATGCATGAATACAAATTTTATAATTACTTTGTCTGTTAAATTCAGTAATACGGAAATAATATGCCTCTGTCTTAAATATAACGTAATCCCCATTTTTACCTAGAATCATTACATATCATGGGACATCATTGAATTACGTATGATAAGATTTAATAGAATAATCACCATGGCAACGTCGAATCATTAGCTATCACGGGATATCATGGAATTAATTACGTATGATAGGATTTAATAGAATGAAGAAACTTTTATTATTATCGTTTTAAGTTTTTATTCGATTTTTATAAAAATTTTAATGATTCGCCAGAATTCTACAAAGATTATATATATTAAAAATCAAATCATCCGGTTGAGCAATTTTTGCTCTGTTATATGGCGACTATAGGGGTTACGTACTTATTTAATTACGAAAACACCTAATAATAAAACCTCTCTGTATAACATACAGACTCTACATGTCTTTTACATAGTCTTCTGAAGGTACACAACTTCAACGTATTAAAATTTAAGTTATATTTCCGATTGATGTTTAACTTAATTCTGATTTAAATGTCAAAGTCTCAAAATTACTCTTCATTAACGAAATTTCTAAATTCTAAAGTAATGATATTTCTTCTTAAATAAAATGTATTTTTAGTGTCACTAATAAACTAAAGTGTATCATTAGTGAAATTTAATAACGTCTGTTAATTTAATGGATTTTGGGCTGTTAAAGATAATTAAGCTCAATCGAAAATGAGAGATCATTAGTAGATTACTTTAAAATCACGTGATATATTCCGAAAAGAAGATACTTTTTATTTTATACTTCGATAAATACTGGGTGAACTATAATAGACTGGTGAGTTTTTTAAAATTCAATAAATTGTAAACAGAGACTGCTATTGAATTTTTTTTTTCCTTATTCTGTATCCAATGTATTTTGTTTCATTTTCTGGTGATAGTTTTGTAAAATTATAATATAAATAAAATTTACGACGATTTTCAGTTACAATAGAATTCTTCAATGATTGTATACGTTATATTTCAAACCATTTGGTCGGGTAGTTTTTACGCTCTTATATGCGGACAGACGGACGGTCCAAATGACGACTATAGGTGCTACGTATTTATATAATTACGAACGCACCTAATAATAAAACCTATTTGTATATACATACAGACTCCACATGTATGTACATAGTTTTATGGTCAACCACTTCAACTTACTAAAATTTATATTATATTTAAGAATAATGCTTTACTTACTTCTGATTTAAATGTCAATGTCTCGAAATTACTCTTCATTAAATAAATTTACAAAATAAATTTTGAAATTTCTAAAGTTCAGAAGTAATGATCTTTCTGCTTAAATAAAATGTATTTTTAACGTCGCTGATAAATTGAAGCACATCATTAGTGAAATTTAATAACGCCTTCATTTAATGGATTTTAGGCTGTTAAAGACAATTAAACCCAGTCGAAAATGAGAGATCATTAGTAGACTACTTTAAAATCATGTGATCTATTAAAAAAAGAAGATGTATTTTTCTTTTGCAAAAGCCTATTATTTCGAATAGATTATGAGTAAAATGTAACAGATTGATGTGTTTTTTTTTTAATTCAATAAATTGCAAATACACTGGAAAAAAATCTGCAAAGTTTCTAAAGTTTTTCTAGGAAACTGGGATTCCTAGAACTTTTTATGTAACTGCAACAAGAAAAATTCCTGTAACAGAGAAACTGGGATTCCTAGAACTTTTTATGTAACGGCAACAAGAAAAATTCCTGTAACAGAGAAACTGGGATTCCTAGAACTTTTTATATAATGGCAACAAGAAAAATTCCTGTAACACTCTGTTACAGGAATTTTTATCCCTGAGGCTTCCAGAGGTAAACCCAACTTTACAGATTCTTTTTTTTTTACAGCGTAGTTACTGCTATTGATAAAATTCCGATTTTTTTCGTATTCTGTATCTAAGCCATTTCTTTCATTTGCGGGCGATAGTTTTATATAATTATAATATAAATAAATGCATATGAAATATATATATGTGTATATATATATTTGTATTAAGAAATAAACATTTATCTCTATTCCCTTGAGCTATTTCATTCGACTTTAGTTTGATAAATCTTTAGTACAAAACGTGAATTTAACTTTCAAATATTTGAATAATTTACTATGAAATGCACATTGTTATAATTGAAATGCTCGGGTACGAGCTTCCAGAGGTAAACTCATTCAAATTATCTCTTTGTATATATATATATATTTGTCTGTATATTGATTTACTAAAAAAAAAATTCTAAAATTCTTTATGAAAATAATATTTTTCATAAAACGCATTTATCTTTTATTTCTGAGACTTTATTAAAAATATTCATTAGAAATTCTTAAAAGTCTTAAAAGTAATATGTTGTACATTTTTTAATTTCAATGTTAGATGATATTTACAGTCCTGTGAATAATTTCGTTTGCATTTTTGGTTTAAAAATGTATCAAAAACTGAATTGCAGTGTTTAATTTACTTTAAACATGATACCTTTAAAATTCAAGGAGTTACCTGTATTTGCATACAGACTGCACGTCCACATGTCTGTAGATAGTCTTCTGAAGATAAACCACTTCAACTAATTGAAATTTAAGATAATTAAAATTTATGTTATATTTACGATTGATGTTTAACTTACTTCTGATTTAAATGTCAATGTCTCAAATTTACTCTTCAATAACTAAATTTACAAAATCAGTTACAAAAGTTCTAAAGTTCTAAAGTATTGATATTTCTTCTTAAAATAAAATGTATTTTTAACGTCGCTAATAAATTTAAGAGTATCATTAGTGAAATTTAATAACTACAGTTCATTTAATGGATCTCAGGGTGTTAAAGATAATTAAGCTCAATCGAAACTGAGAGACTGAGAGATCATTAGTAGATTACTTTAAAATCATCTGATATATTCCAAAAAGAAGATTTATTTTTCTTTTATACTAGCCTATTACTTCGAATAGATACAGGGTAAACTGTAATAGACTGATGTGTTTTTAAAATTCAATAAATTGTAATGTGTGACTGCTCATAAAAAAAAAAAAAAAAAAAAAAAAAAAAAAAAAAAAAAATCTTATTTTTTCGTATTCTGTGTCTAACAAATTTCCTTCAGTTTCTGGTGATTGCTATATATAATTATATTATAAAAATATATGTGGTAATCAAGCAGGACGGTCGTTCTGCCAAGCCAAGCTGAAAAAAAAATGCTAACCTCGCCAAACAAACAAACGCCAAGAATAAAACGCAAGACACCGTAACTGCTTATTATACTGATGACAACTGCTCCATGTTAAATCAACCAAACATGCCAGCGTAAAATTTCCCATATCAAAAGAACCAATCATCGCAGAAAAATAAAACCAAAACCAGAAGGACCTAATGGAAAAGATCTTCAAAATGAGACCAAATGCATCCTCATAAATTAATTATAAACAGAGATATAGATTTTTTAAAATAACGTCGAGATACTGAAAATGACCGATTTATTTTCTTCGTCACAATTTATGGTTCAATCAAGGTAGAGACTTAAATAATGGACATAACAAAGTAAGGATTGCATTTTTGGACAGATATTTACTCAATCTACGTGCTTTTGTAAAATTCAGATTTAAAAACACAAATTTTCTATTCTTAATTAGCGAAAAACTGTTAATTAATTCTAAAGTTTATAAATTATGCCAAACAGCGATAAACCCGCCAAATCATTTTAGAAGTCTTTTAAATTTTTTTATATTATCCTTTTGCATTGATTTCATCGAAGAAAACTATGGCCGAGATCCAGATAGATTTTTCGCTGTTAGCGAAATGAGTTTGACCAATCAGAAGCCAGAATGTTTGAGAATTTTTGCTGCTTCTGGATCCCGGCCTATGTCATAAAAGTTTTGAGTCATTTTCTTAGTGCCATGGATGAAGTGCAATGTTTACAGAAATTTAGGCTGGGATCCAGATGGATTTTTCGCTGTTAGCGAAACGAGGTTCACCAATAAATAGCTTGCATTGCTGCAAACAGCAAAAAGTTCGCAAAAGTGCAAGCTTCTGATTAATGAATCTCGTTTCGCTAACAGCGAAAAATCTATCTAGATTGCGGCCAATTATGTTGAACACAATTTTGCATTTCCACATACAGGAAGGGTATTGATGTCATAACAACAGTGCGTATTTGAAACTATTTAAGGCATTGATTCTGAACTCCTTTGCTATACATTTCAATATTAAAGAAGTTGTTGTTTCAATAGTTTTAGTACTTTTCTCTATTGCTCACTCTAAAACACGAATATCGAAATTTAACTAACAGCGCTCAGAAACTATAGCGCCTAGAATATATAGTGTTGAAATCGGCTAACCCTGTAATACTTAAAAAAGCGCTAAAATATTGTATCCCTTAAATGTGCAATGATACTGCTGTAATATGCAGATCGCAGCGACATCTGCAGGATATTTTCTACAACTACAAGAAATTGCTAGTCTATACAATGTAATAATAGTAATACGAAAATTCCACAGATGTCGCTGCGATCGACACTTGAAATTTTAACAGTATCGTCGCACATTTAAGGGATACAAATTTTTAGAACTGTTTGGATAGCATATTTCCACACTAGGTATTCTAGGCGCTGTATCAGAAACAACACCATAACAGAGAGCCTTTATACATAAGAGTGGTGATATATGCACAGGAGGCATGCTCATTTCAAGCTTTTGTCGAAAGTACGGCAATCCGCTTTCTTGAATAGAGGATATTAAATCTACGTTATGATCACATGGTCAAGGCAAGAACGTCTAGCGTAAAGAAGGGAAGGCTCCGTCTACGTAATGTAAATCCCCGCTAGCCAATGAAACAGTTCATGGGAGAAAGCAGTAGTACACTGTTAAAAATATCGTGAAAAATTACCTCTGTTTTTAAAGGCTATCTGTATTCTGACCAATGAGAACGCTTTATAGGCGTTTATGTAGCGTTCTCATTGGTCAGAAAATAGAGAACCTGTAAGAACCGAGGTAATTTTTCACGATATTTTTAACAGTGTAGTTTCCTGTTTCCCTTCTTATCAGTTAGAAATTCTTTGGGTAAATTACCGGTACCACGTGACTTTTTCAGCCTCGAACCCATATTTGGAATATCCTCCATTAGAAGATACGCGCATGGACGATCTCTATTAGACTAGGGAAATAATTCAGCATGCATTAACCTGACGATAATGACACGCTCACAAAGACCTTTAACAATTTGTTTTTATCACTTTTACCAATAAACATTTATTGGCCGTATGTCTCTACTTCGTTATAGAGACACAATTGTTCCTAATTAGATCCCGGCCTTAATGTATTAAAATACGGAGTTTGCTTTCTGTACTATTCCTGAGCTCAGTTATAGCATCTAGAAATATAGGCCGGGATCCAGGTACAATTTTGCAAACAGTGAAAAGTTAGCAAAAATTCTGGCTTCTGATTGGTCAATCTCGTTACGATAACAGAGAAAAATCTATTTAGATCACGGTCATAGTGTGGAAACAGGCTATTCCAGGAATGCTTTAAAAAGTGCTAAAAATTGAATCCCATAAATATTGAAAAATACTGAATGACAAATGTCGATAGGAGCAACATTTTCTAGATCTTCTCTGAGCGAAACGTTTTCTTTTGAAATAGTTATGTTGGAATTACCATATGTCGCTCTAATCGACATTCGCCGTTCAGCCTCGTTCAACATTTATGGGATACAATTTTTAGCACTTTTTTAATAAGCTGATTTTTAAACTATATCTTCTAGAAACTACAGCTCTGTTATAGCGTCTAGATTATAATTTGTAGAAATCGACTATCCCAGCAATACTTAAAAAAGCGCGGAAGTATTGAATCCCTTAAATGTACAACGATGTCGAATTCCAAACAGTCATTTGCATCGACATCTGCAGGATATTTTTTAAAGAAGAAAGAGACATGTGTAATGCACCGCTACAGCGTCTAGAATACATAATGTGGAAATTTGCTATCCAAGAACCGCTAAAAAGTGTATCCCTTAAATGTGCACTGACGCTGAAATCCAGGGAGATTATCGCAGCGACATCTGCTATATATTTTCAAATTTCAAAGTAAACATCGTATTATTACAGCGGGTTTGACGCCAAGCACACAGGTCAAATGTAAGTTAATAAACGTTTAAAAAAATGTTACAGCGTCTAGACCAAATTGTCTTGGAGTTTTGGGAAATATCCTGCAGATATCGCTGTGATCGACTGATTGGATTTCCACACTATATATTCTAGACGCTGTAGCGCCGCGGTAGCCTGTCCTTTTTCGTTTGCCTCGAAGTAGATGACGTCATTTGAAGCTGTTCCTAAGTGTGGCCAGCTCATCCCGTCACACGGAGTTGATTATCTGTACACGGCAATGGACACAAAAAAAATCTGCGCACCGCTTTGTACTAATCATCGTGTAAAGATGATCCAACTCCGTATGACTTTTAAACGTCATGAACTGGCCTATTATGTCATTGGTCACGCTAACACCCGCCCCCTTGCGTCCGCCATATATAGCTGCATCTTGCACTGGAGACTGCTAAATGGGCTGCTATCGGTCAAAATCAAGAGAGAAAAGGGCAGAAGAGGAGGAAAGAACTCGTTTTTTTAATGTAGTCTTTCACACGGGAAGATTGACATGTCTGCTCCTCTCCTTTCATAGCTTCATGGTGGTGAAATAAACAAACGCCCCCTAAATATTTGAGAAAGCCTTGACACGCGTCACAAAAACATCACACAAAGCAGGCAAAGCAAAGGAACAAAATCATTCATTGGCTCGTGGATATGAACGAGCCAATGAATGATTTTTCTTCTTTGTTTTGCCTGCTTTGTGTGATATTTTCCTGACTTATCAAGGCTTTCTCGAATATTTAAAGGACGTTGAATAGGCCGGCATCAAGATAGATTTTACGCTATTAGCGCGATGAGATTGATCAATCAGAAGCCTGCATTTTTGAAAACTTTTTTATGTTTGCAGTAAACACTCTGGATCGCGGGCATTAACTTTGGTTGGTTAAGACGATTTTGAATAAAATCAAATCAGAAAGCCAATGTTTTAAAACTTTTTTGGTTAGTTTAATCGAAATCTTCCACGTCTATTAATGAAAACTGAGTTACTGTACTTTGGACAAAAACTTGAATATGAGTACACGACTTGTGCATATGTGTCACCACTCTTACATATAAATGTACTCTGTTATGAGCATGATTCTAAGCGCAGCTGGTTAAATTTGAGTATCTGGGTATTAGATAAAGCAATAGTGGCCCACCGTGGCTGAGTGGATAAGACACCACGCCGCAAATCGCTTGAGAGCGTAGGTGGGGGCGGGTTCGAATCCCGCCGTGATCCCCACGTGATCTGATATATATGTGTTCAATAAAACAAACAAACAAACAAGCAATAGTAAAAGGTACAGTTGCCATGGAAACAACGAATTCTTTAATTCGTATAGAAAATTAATGAATAGTTGTAAATGATTTAAGTTTAAAATGTAGGCAAATGCTCTGAAAATATCAATGGCTCCCATCTAGTATTTTACAAAAGTAATTTAATATATTCACATGATGTATAAGTTGATGCAACTCTTGCCTAATGAAAATTCTGCAACAAGACTTATGTAGGTAGATCTTTTCAATGATTAATTCAGAATTCTAAGAACAAAACGAAGTTCTTAAGCGCCCTTCCTCACCCCTCCCCCCACTCAAAAAAAGAAATACGATAGAAAGGTATAAGTATTTGGATAATTTCAGTATTTCTGTGATCTTTTGTCAGAGTTTAGAAAAGGTGTCTGGGTATTAAAAAAAACATATAACAAATTTGACGAACGATAAGACTATAGATTTCAGACAATTTTTAACTGCAAAAAAATTTTATTCTAATGTTTATGCGGCTTTAATAATAGACTATTAAATATAATCAATTTACGGGAATTTTTATACGAAATTATATTCTCACATTTATGCAAATAGGTATGGATAAACAGACTTGAGTAAAATTACATATTTATTCTTTCTTCTCTATAACACGATCTAAATGAAGATGAAGTTATAAGTACAGTTTATATCTTTAAATTTTTAGATTTTTTTATCAAAAATGTTTCATCATCATGTCTAGAATTGCTAGATTTACTTCTTTAGACAGATCTTCGATTCTTTAGATGCCTGCGGGGCTTCATTCTCGGATTTTCCGTAGGTATTTGTAAAGATAAATTTATTTTGCAAAACCGTCAGCAAAAAAAAGTTAGAACAAACAATTAACTGACAGACTAACTGTAAATATATATTTTATTTTGACTCTATTTGATTTTTACTAAATTTTCATCCTTCATAGAAAATTTTAAGGCGATATAAATTGAGAAAGACTGATACTTTGAAAGAAGAAATTGACTTTCGTTACTTTTAAATTATTAATTACTCTAAAAAATGAATGATAGGTAAACAAAGTGTATACTATTGTGTTTGTTCCCTGCTTATGAAGGCTATACAAGGACTAATTTTAGCGAGTAGAATTATTTCAATTATATATAATCTGTTTAAAAAAAAGAACTGATATCTACTAAAAAACAACTTTTCAAAAGTAAAAAAAAAGCCAAGCAAAAAAAAAAAAAAAAGAAAAGAAAAAAGGGGAAAGTTGTGGCTAAAAAATAGTGTGATATCAAATTTCCAAGCTAATATTATGGTACTTATTTAACATTTTTTATTAAAAATTTACCATATGTAAATCGAGTACCTAAGTATGAGTCGATAGAAAGCCTTTTCTCCTTTACTAAATACATCATAACGTGTTTCTGAAAATTAATTTTTTTTAATTATGCATGATGGGCTTGGCGGCCATCTTTCCATATTTTACACAATTTTCTAAGCAGACAAGCTCGTAATATGTTTGCATTATTAAGAATTTTGAACTTCTAGTTTTGGCTACAGACAGATAAATTAAGAAAGTCTTTTATTTTGAAGAAAAAAAAATTGATTTTTACTGCTTTAACTAATTAATTAACGCCCTCCGAAAAAAGAGAATCATAAGATGAAACCTGAAGTTACTTCAACTTTATTTTAAGACACAAATTTCTAGGCACTCATTTCCATAAATTAAAAGCATAAAATGTTTGCTTTAGCAAAAATTTCGAATTTCCGATCTTAACAATGTACTTGTGTGCTTAGTAAATTGTGTAAAATATGGAAAGATGGCCGCCAAGCCCATCATGCATAATTTAAAAAAATTAATTTTCAGAAACACGTTATGATGTATTTAGTAAAGGAGAAAAGGCTTTCTTTCGACGCATACTTAGGTACTCGATTTACATATGGTAAATTTTTAATAAAAAATGTTAAATAAGTACCATAATATTAGCTTGGAAATTTGATATCACACTATTTTTTAGCCACAACTTTCCCCTTTTTTCTTTTCTTTTTTTTTTTTTTTTTTTTTTGCTTGGCTTTTTTTTTACTTTTGAAAAGTTGTTTTTTAGTAGATAAAATATACATTTGTATTAAGAAATAAACATTTAACTCTATTTCCTGGTAGTATTTCATCCTTTTTTATTATGAAACAGCTGGGCAATTCCAAGGCAATGTTACCATTTTTAGTATTTATTTTTTTTACATCAAATAGGTAATATATACAGATCCAAGTCAAATAAATATAACAATAAAAAACAGGAATTGTGAAAAAGGGTTTTCTATGTATCGCTTATACAAAAAGTATTACATGATAAAAACTTAATATTGTAAGAATTTACATAGTTTATAGAATCTTTTAGCACAAAATGAAAAAAAAAATAATACAAAAATTAAAATAATTAATCACACTTTGAAAAAATCAAAATATTAGAATAAACATTTACCTGGTTCAAAATATTAGGATAATGCATTGTAAAAAGTATGTGTTTAAAAGAAAGGAAAATAGTTATTCTTTAATATTGTGTAGCATGACCTTTACATTTTATAACAGAATATCTAGCTTTGCCAAGTTAGCTAAAAGTGGTTCGCAAAGTTTTCTGCATAGACTTTATGCTGGAAAGAAGTTCAACTTTTTATTTGTTGCAATATCTTGCAGTCTTTTCTTCATTATTCCCCACAAATTCTCCATCAGATTTAAATCCGGCAAATTAGCGTGAAAGGGAAGTACGTTAATTTTGAGTTGGCTAACCCAGTTCTTGGTAGACACTGACCTGTGTGAAGGTGCAAAATCATGTCGGAAAATAAAATCATCACCACACAGATCTTCCGAGATTAGTGTCATGAAATTCTCAAGTATTTCTTGGTATATCTCAGATTTTATCCTTTCGCTAACGATACATGGCCTTTCAGGACCACCTGCACCTGCAGTCATGCAAGCCGATGTCATTACACTGGCTGCAAATTTCACTGATCATTTCATGCAGTCCTTGTCATATACTTCTTGTTTCATTCGCCATTCGCGAGCACCTTGATCAACATATGTTACGCAAAACACACTCGCATCACTAAACAATATCTTTTTCCAATCTTCCAGACACCATAAAGTCCTTTTTATGCACCACTTCAATCACTCCATTTTCTGTTTAAAAGTCATGAGGGGCTTTTTCTCTTGTCCACGAGACTTAAATCAAATTTATTGAATCGTCTTATTGTTGTAGATTTACTTACACCGTGTTCTTTCCACTTTCGATGTAAATATCTTACAATTCTTGAACGGTTTTTTTTTCAATACTCTTTAGCTTTCTACTTTCTCTCTAAGTAGTTTTTGGCTTTCGGCCCCTATTGAAATGCTTGTTTGCAAAATGTCCGTCGTTAAAATACTGCTATATTGCTCCACTAACACTTTGTACAGAAACATTTTAACTGGCGATATATTGCTGATTACGATATTCTTTACGCAAAGCAATAATAAGATGCTTTGTAAAATCCGTTATGTCGGACGAACGACTCATATTCCACACAAACTGAAAACAATGATGATGCAAAACATCTTTATATCTTAAGAAGAAGTCCCACAGAAGCTAATTTTATGCAACTTTCTGAACCAATCAGGAAAATTCGTAAGTATTCTAATTTTATGAACCACCTGTTTTAGTATTCTAATATTTTGAATAAGGAAAATAATTTTACAAAAAGAAAACATTTACTCAATTTTTTTTAAATTTTCTTTAATAACAAGTAAATTTATTAAAATACACTGCTCAAAACAATTAAAGGATATTGCAGTTTTAGGTGGATTTTGTATCTGGTAAACTGTTTAGCTGATTGATACATGGTCGACAGACATAGTAGGTTATATGAGAATAAATTACACATGTTTGGCAGAAAAAAATGCATTTTATTGCGCATTTGTGTACTAAAGGAAAAAACACAATTTGTGCATATGAGAAAAAAAGAATAAGAAGTGGTGTTTTCTTCAAAGAAAATCATTTTCAGTAGGGGGTATGGTTTCCACGGGCGGCCAGCAACGTTGAACACCTTTGAGGCATGGACTCAATGAGGCTATTAATGACGAGTTGGGGTATTCTGCCCCACTCTTCCAGAAGAGCTCTTTCCAGTTCTTGGAGAGTTTGTGGGGGTTGTTGGCGGCCAGAAACTCGTCTTCCTAGAGCGTCCCAAACGTGCTCGATTGGATTCATGTCTGGAGAACACGCTGGCCATTCCATTCGAACGATTCCTTCCTCGAAAAGGAAATCCTCCACCAGGTTTGCACGATGTGGCCTGCAGTTATCGTCCATTAAAATGAAGTTGTCTCCGATTGCTGCAGCGTAAGGGACTACAATAGGTCTGAGGATCTCATCTCTATATCGGCGACCAGTCAGAGCTCCATCTCGAATGATGTAGAGGTCAGTGCGCCCGCCAATGGAGATGCCACCATACACCAACACTCCTCCACCGCCAAATATGACACTTTCGCGCACGAACGCAGGATTATTCCTACTGCCACGGTCCCTCCAGATGAAAATACGCCTATTATCCGGATGCACAGAAAAACGGGACTCGTCAGAAAACAGAATATTGCTCCATTCATTTCTCCTCCAGTTGACATGCTCGATTGCCCACTCCCTGCGGTCGCGACGATGCCTTGATGTTAATCTAACACATACCATCGGTCGGCGAGCATACAGACCTACAGCATGGAGTCGGTTTCGGACAGTCTGAGTTGAAATCGTGGTGCCTGTAGCCGAGCGAAGGTGTTGTTGGAGAAGAGTAGCGTTCATGGTTCGGTGTCTCCGAGCTGTTAACGCTAAATACCGATCTTCATTGGGCGTTGTTGCCCGTCTACGACCTTGCCCTGGTTTTCGTCCTGCACATCCACTCTCCAAAAAACGGTTCCAGATCCTGGAAATGACACTTTGTGACACTCCAATGGCTTGCGCTACTTCGGCTTGAGTTTGGCCCCCTTCTAACCTACCAACAATTCTCAAAGCTTCTGAATCTGTCAAATGACTTCGCTGAGACATCGTACTCATCGAAACAAAGCAATCACTGAATGCCGATCATCCTTGTCTTCATTCTCTTTTATCCAGTTGAAAGTCAAATTTCATTCGCTGCCGCTGAAGCGACGTTTTTGACGTCGAACTAAAAATTTGCATACTCCACAGTTTGAAAACCAGAAAAATTTGCGTTTGTGATTCTCTTCTTCTATTTTCGGCAAAAAAAATTTCGTTTATATCTTTATTTTATATAAAACTTCAAATATCCTTTAATTGTTTTGAGCAGTGTATCAACCGTTGCTATTTTTCAATTGTACTACACTGAAATAAAGCTAAATGCTATTCCCAATACAAATGAAATGAATTATTCGATTTTTTTTTTTTACTTGGAGCTGTACTCTCTGATAGTATTAAACATATATTTTGTATATTCACAATACATTTTATAAAATTTTGAATAGTCAAAATCAATAAAATCCATAATAATCAGCATAGGCTATTTTTACCCGATTGCCAAGAAAGGGTTATGAGTCTCAGGCGTATCTGGGTATGTGGATTTCTTTATACCCTCGAAACATTCCAGCGGTTAGACGGATTTTAATGAATGAGGTCTCTATCGATTTGTCTTAACCCTCCGATGGTTAAAGGCTAGGTTTTGTTTTTATAAATTCAAAATGGTGGCAGTAAAATACAAAATGGCGGTAGAGACGAAAAAAAAAATACGCACCCTATTGAGTGGCATATCATTGGATAGGTCTTTCAAAATGAAGACGATGTTCCATTGACTATTTTACAGTCAGAAGCTCTGTCTAAATATCACACAACCTGTAAGTTGTATAGGTAGGATCTCTAGCTTTAATGGAACTCTAACCTTCATAGACATCTATCTATATGCCTCATCAAAACCGTGCTTATAGATAGGAACTAACAATTAAACAAAACTTAAAAATCATCAATCAAATAAATAAAAAAACCCAGGTAATTAATATAAAAAACAGTTTCACATTGATGAGAAATAACTAGTTAGTTTACTTTTTATGCAGTCGGGTTTTTTGATTTTTTAAATTTAATTTTTACTCGTTATGTGTTTATTTGTTTCTTTGTTACATATTTGATGTTAGTCTGTTACAGGTAAGATTACATATTTTTCATAAGTATATTGTGGTAACAGTCAAATTTTGTGAACGATGTATGTTTCTTAACTCACTCTGCATGAAAATACATTTTTATTATAATAAATTGTATGTTATTTTACAAGAAATATAGATAAACATTAAGGTATCCGAAAATAATGGCAATTCCTCTGCATCTATTACAGTACCACTTTTTGAATCATAATTATTTACATTAAATAATTTATTCACGATAACTATATTAATTTATCTTCATGTATCATATGCTAATTGAGCCAACTTTGAATTACAAATTATTATTTTTAAAATAAGGTAATGCCATTTTTTCCTCTTTGACTGTTTGTCTCTAACAATAGAATTGCCAAACTTTAGTACAAATCTTGAATTTAATTTTTCAAATGTTCTAACATCATATGTGTATTTACTAAGAAATACACATTGTTATAATTGTAATGTTCGGGTACTAACTCCCAGAGATATACCCATTCAAATTATCACTTTGGTAACTTTTTATATACTGTCTGTATATTGATTTACAAATATATATATACATATATTTTAATTATTTATGACAATCACCTGAAATCTTCAAAATAAGTTAATTTTTGCTAAAAGTCATAAACATACATTTACAAGGCATTTACTTTTGTTTATATGGCCAGGCTATATAACAAAGAAACTTTTCAGGATCAGGATCACCCTGCCAAGGAGCCAACCAAAAAGGGCAAAGGCATGAACCCCTCACAGAAAAGTACCTCTGCGACCAACAAAACCACAGCAGAGGATTAGCCCCGAAATACAGTGACAAATAATAAAAGTAAAACTCAACCTGGTGCCAGAAAAGTAATTAAAATAAAGCAAAGTTTGAAGTCATTTACACTAATGACAAGTCACTGAAAAATGATAATAAAAACAAGAAAATGTTTACAAATATTAAAGTCATTTTCAATTTTGACGTATGACTATGATGAGATGAGAACAAAAGCATGAAAAAACAGTGTATAAAGTCATTTACATTTTTAACAAATGACTATATGTTAATGCATGTGAGAATTTCGCAAGCAACACTTGGATCAGACTGATGTCCCCGACTCCGTATTTCCGCTTCGAGATTAAAAATGTAACGAAGCTGTGTGAAGTGGAAATGCAGAAAAAATAAATAGAACGAAAATGAGTTCGACGACGCAGGTTTTGTTAAAAGGAACAGAAAATTTTTCGGCGAAATAAGATAGAATATTTAAACGACGTAAGAGAATCTTAGAAATATTCGACGGTGCTAAATAAATTAACCCTAAGTTGATGCTTTTTAGGTTAAATATAGATCGAAAAGCATGCTTTTTAACTGTATAGTTGTTTTGTCTTCGTCTTAATAAATGTCAGTGCTCGTCTCAGAAGTGAGTTATGATTTATGAATAGAGTCTCATCCCATAATTCAATGATAAGGCAAGTTGTTCGTTGTTAGTTCATAAGTACAGTGTAAGGATTTCAATTTAAATTAGAAAATACCTATTATACTACCAGAGAAGTAGTTCATCTCTGTAGATAAGAACTAAAATGTCAAAATCTCTAGTAGCCAGGAAAAAATGCTACTTTGCATAAAACAAATTAAGGATAAAGTATCCACACCAAATGCCTCAGTAGAAAGTCTTATTATCAAATTTAATATTAATATAAAGTCACAGACGCACATATCTCAAAAATTAAAATTTATATTTTATAAAAGAAAAATGTTTGTTCAGTTCTTTGTAAATAAGCCTGAGTTTGTTATAATTTGATTTGGAGAACAATATATTACGCATGTTCCAGCTAAGTGTCCGGTTTGCGAATAAAGTTAAATGAAGTAGGCATCAATGGACACTTTCCAAACAGATAACGATTCACATCATCGATGTTTCCACATAGACATTTATCACTTTAGCGTTTTCCCCTTTTATGAAGATAATTAGGAAGAAACTGTACAGGATCAGGATCAGGATCACTCTGCCAGGGAGACAACCAAAAATGGCATAGGCATGAACCCCTGACAGAAAAGTACCCTCTGCGACCTGCAAAACCACAGTTGGGGAATAGCCCAAGAAATACAATGACAAAAAATAAAAGTAAAACTCACAGAGAGCGCACTGGCGCTTGAAAAGTGGTTAAAATAAAACAAAGATTAAAAATCAAAATTTATATTTTATAAACGAAAAATGTTTATTTAGTTCGTTGTAAATAAGTCTGAGTCTGTGATAATTTGATTTCGAGAACAGTATGTTACGCATGTTCCAGCTAAGTGTCCGGTTACGGATAAAGTTAAATGAAGTAGGCATCAATGGACATTTACCAAACAGATAATGTTTGACATCACCGATGTTTCCAAATAGGCATTTATCACTCTGGCGTTTTCCCCTTTTATAAAGATAACTATGAAATGCCCCATGTGCAGATATAAAATACGCATGGACTTGCGAGAAACACAAAAATGAGGTATCCACTTTTTTAATAATACTATGTGCGTCTCTTCCCTTATCGCTATAAGACCATTCGTTCTGCCAAATTTTAATAATATTGCTTTTGTAGAACTGCTTCACAAACGAAACAGGGATAGGAATGTTTATTTCAGTATCAAATGTACCAGTCTCAGTGACTGATTTGGCAAGGTAGTCTGCGCGCTCATTTCCGACGAAACCAACGTGGGATTTAATCCAGCCTATATTAATAGTTTTATTATGCAATAGTCGTAAATTCGTATAAATATTAAAAAGAATTTCGTCCGTTGGAAAAAGATTTTGAAGCGCTTGAACTGAGGACAAGTTGTCTGTATAAATGTGAAATACATTGTATGAGGAGTCACTACACCACTCAATTTGCGGAATCAATTGCGGTAAGTTCAGCCTGGTATACCGTATTAAATAATTTAAGTCTAATTCTCTTCTCAAAGATAATATCTTCTTTCAAAAATACCACAAAAGCCGCTCCAACGCCCGTAGGCATCTTAGAACCATCTGTATATAAAACTGGGTGGTTGTACAAAGGGACCTTCTCAGTAATAGCACGTACGAAATTGACATGATGATCATAATAAAAGTAGGGATAGTGAAAAGTATAAACTTTTTTCATCAAACGATCTATTGAAACACAAACATCTTCTATCCAATCTGAACCATCATTATTCTGAACTTCAAAACATAAAGCTAGTTGTTTTAATTCTACTTCGATTGGAGGAACTCCTGAAAGTACACAAAGTGCCTGTGTTGATATTGACCGATATGCGCGAATGATAGATAAGAGACATAGCCTTTGGCATGAGGATAAACGCTTAATTCCATGGCTCCGTAAATCATTAAACCAAATTTCGTAACCGTAAGTAATCTGTTTCTTTAGCACTGAATTGTACCAAATTTTTAGAAACTCAAGTGGTAATCCTTTATCACGAATTCTTGTCTTTTGGATATTACAAGTAAAATCTTTTATTTTATCGCGGGCCATATCGAGATGCTCCAACCAATGGAATCTACTGTCAAGATAAAATCCCAAGTACAGCAAATTATCCTTAACCCCTTGAGGGGCACCAGTATATATTATATACCGCCTACGATTAATGAAGTTTTACACCAGAAAAATGTTAGTAAATTTTACTTTTCTAACTTTGGTGGAAAAAAGCCGTAAAATTGCTTTTACTTATTTTGAAATAGAATTTTTTCAAAGATTCCGGTGGGAATTCAGCATTTCACAAACGTAATTGCTTGCCCCTCAAGGGGTTAACAGATATGCTCCTACCCTGGAGTTTAAAAATAGGTCGACGCTTTCTTGATATATATTTTCCAAAAGGCATTGAAGCAGATTTTTCAACACTAATTGACAGATGTAAAGCACTACAGGCTGCAGCAAAGTGGGAAATGCTAGCATTGGTGGTATTCTCAAGTGCAGGTCTTGTATCACTGCCTTCAACAATAACAGAGTCATCAGCATAAGAAATAATTTTTTGACTGTGTCGCTTATAAGTTTTGATAATCTTATCAGCAACAATGGTCCAAAGCAGGGGTCCTAAACAGGAACCCTGCGGGCAGCCCCGGAAGATTCTAAACCATCTTATGCCTCTAACAAACTTGAATCCTATGAGACGATGACTGATATAATTCTTTAAAGTCGTTTTTAAATACTCATAAATCGGATGTTCATCAATTAATTCAGCCAAGATAAACCCATCCATCTCATCAAAGGCTCCAACCACGTCAAAAGAGATGAGCGAACATTATTTGAATTCTGAAAGTGTTTCCTTAATTATTTTCTTTAGAGCTGCAAGAGCTGAAATTGTGCTGCGTGATTCTCTAAAACCATGCTGTCCATCATCCAAATATGACATAGATTCCAACATTCTAACGGTTCGGATCTTAACTATTCTTTCAAAAACCTTTGCAACGATAGGAAGAAGTGTTATTGGTCTATAAGATTTCGGTAACTTGGGATCACGGTTACGTTTGTGAAAAAAATATTATAATGCCTTTCTTCCAGCATTTCGGGAAGTGACCAAACTTCAAACAGGTATTGAATAAAGAAATCATAAAAGCTGTAAAATTTTTACAAAGGTTCTTGATAATCAGCGCATCTATCTCATCGTAACCGGTAGCCTTATTATTTCCTTGTCGACGAATAGCAAAAAATATTTCTCTTTTAGTAATTGGAACAAAATCATCAGAATCTTCAAAATTAACATCACCGATATATTCAAATGTATTCAGAGGAGGATTATTTACCTCAAAATGCTCTGACATAAGATTTTCCGCAATATCATCATATGAATCAAAGACTTGAGTGTTTTCAAGAGTGGTAAAAATTAAATCATTCTTAGATAAAGATTTTTTTGAAATAAATTTGTATAGACTTCCGTAAACATTGTCTGTCTTCTCACAAAAACCTACCCAGGCAGAACGCTTAGCTTTTCTCAGATTTTGTTTATACATTCTTCTGGCAGCTGTATACTTTTGTTTATACTGTAAATTATCAATGTTTTTCATATACCGTTTGTACAAGGCATTAACCCTATTACGTTCTTTTCTAAGAGAACTGTCATACCAGTTTACAGTAGGAGTATGTTGTATAACACCACGCTTAAAACACTTCATCATAAGTACTTGTAATAAATCAACAAAATCCTCCATCCAAACATCTAATGAAGAAGAATTTAAAATTCTTGCTAATGAATATGAAAGAACTGACAATTTGTCTGCAAAAAGACTATTAAATTTCTTCATATTCTTATTTTTTGTTTTAAATCTGCCATGACTAATCTGTAACGGAGTAGAAGAGAGGGTAAATCGGATATAACGATGATCACTGTACGAAAAGTTTTTTATCATCAACTGTCCAATTATCAAGTAACGAGAGAACGTTCAAACCCGCCAGGGTCAAATCCGAACGACCCTTCCTGTTATCTTCTACATAAGTATGTTCTGAATCAGGAGAGTTCATAATTGACAGATTAGTAATCATCAAGTACTCCAGAAGGACCTCCGCGCGGTCGGACTCTCTTGAATAACACATTGAAAGCAATGGCACATTAAAATCACCACCGATAAGCACTCTGTTACAATTAGAATAATGATGACACCAAGTTCTTAAATCAGCTTCAAGATTGCCTGAAGGTGCAGAATATAGCGAACCAATAATAAAGTAGCCGTTCTCAACTGTAATATTTATAAACACACTGTTTTCCAAACTAAGACTCTTCACACATGCATAGGTCTTAAAAGGACATACAATAGCAGCAGAACAAGAAGAAGACAAAAAACAAAGCCATTGAGGAGGCAAGCCAACGAAAGAACTATTAAAAATATAAGGGTCTTGACAGAGAGCAAAGTGGATGTTAAAGAGTTAACCATATAGTGAATAAGAGCATTGATTGCATCAGAACAATGGTGAAGATTGATCTGAACAAAGTTAAGTTCAGACAAAGATTGAGAAGAACCCAAGACAACTATCACAACCGTTTAGCAAGTTGATCAGAACGGTACGCCTTAAACTGTGGACAGTCCGGACTGTCCGCTCTATGATCGGCGTCCAAATCAATGTCAGTAACACCCATACAATTGATACACATCTCAGTAAGCACATTACAATCCTTAATTGTATGGTCTCCAGCACACTTAACACACTTGACTGGGTTCTCACACTTAGAAGCAACATGACCAAAAGTCTGACAATTGTAACGCCGTATGATCGGAACAAACTCAGCCACACGGTACCTTTCTAAGTCGATACATATACGGCGTCTTTTAATAACGAATTGAGAGACCTCCTTACTAACCCCAATCAGCCAGTTAGTTTTCCCAGCCTTTGTTGTAATACGTCTGATTATATCCATATCCAAATCTTTCTGTAAATCACCAGGCTCACCCCTACTAGCCTCATTCACCAATTTACTCAGCTATTTCCGAACCAAATCCTCATTAACTTCCGGATAGACACTCATAATCAAAATTCTCTCGAGTCTTCTTCTTGGAACAGTAACTTTAATTCTGCCCTTTAAATCATTAGACTCCACCAATACCTCCTTCAACCTCTCCGAATCTGCCCTTGTCTGCACCTTTAGAATAAGCTGACCAGCCTTGGTTACCACGGCATCATCAGGAACCGGCACATCAGATTTAGAGCGACAAATACCTTTAATATCATTTTTAATAGTATCCAAAGAATCATCCCCAGAAGAAGTGACTATCACTGAAAAATCAGACTCTCTTGACACCTTTGGAGTCGAAACAGCAGCATGTTGCGAAACATCCAGCTGACCAGTTGGTCTTGATCTTGAAAATTTATCGGCAAGAGCCTCATATGCCTTATTATGCGTTATCAAAGTCTTTAATTTAGTCTCACTTGACACACAATCGCGATGTGCTTTAACAAGGCAAATGGTGATAAAATCCATACACTTCTTCCTCATGTTCATTATTTCAGCAGTAACTTTACCACTCCCATTATTCCTCTGGGACTCAAGCGTTTCGTATATATAAGAATTTATCCTACTAACGGCAGCAGGAAATTCCAAAACACCAGCCTCATCCAACACCTACTTCGTCGCTTTCTCCATCATAGCCATAACTAACGCAAAAAAGGCAAACGAAATAATAACCAATCACCAACAACAGCAATGTATAAACAAAAATCTCAAAAATACGAAATAACAATCACAAAAGAAAATCAAAGGCAAAGACTTACAATTTACGTCGATATCTAAGCGGTTGGTTACAGTCAGAACATACTTTCATCATATATAAGAACACTATCTACTAGATAGGAAAAGAAACAAATGATCCAACAAACGAACAGAAGAACTGCGTGACTAATAAAGTCTCTTAAACAAATAAAAGAATAAGCGCCGCTTAAACTGATCAAAACACAAATGCCGCTTAATAGGATCAAAACAAAAACAAAATAGCTTGAACCCTCTTAGCTCCCGTGACACGTGACATATTCATAAAGCACAACTAAAACGTAACCTAGCAACCAACAAAATAAACTAAAACTTAATAACACCGGAAAACAACCTGTACAATAGAGAAGACTCCACAAGAACAAATCTCCACCGCAGTAAAAATACAAACAATCCACAGAAGAAACAGAACCTCTCAACCTTGACACGTTAACTAAGATGGCGACGTAAACAATAGCAGAACGCGAAAACGCCCACTACAGAAAACATATGAAAAAGAATAATAAACTCAAGTAAAATACATTGAAACCAAGGTAAGAGCTATATTTAAGTAATATAAGTAATTAAGTTAGAAAATAAATGAAAAATTAGTACTTAAATAGCCTGTAAGATAACTCACAAGGCTAAATAAATGAATACTGGGCTGTCGGAGCAATAAAAATTTTCAAAGTCCGATTAAAGCAAAAATAAGCAAATAAAATTCAAAATAATTACATAGAAATAAAGAAACAGAAAATAGAAACACTATGCATGTATTACTAAGTCAGAAAAACTATAATTACCACTTTAAATGCAAATGAATCAGGAGCTTGCAAAAATACGTATACACCACACACCAATGCAGAGAGAGAGGAAGAAACTGTACAGATTGATTTTAATAATAATAGAATTATTTATTCATCAAGATTTTACTTGCCATCCATCATCCAAGAATCAATAGAGAACTTTTTACGCAGGGGGAATACATGCAATGAATCTGCCTCCATGGAGCTACCTAAAATTTAGAAAGAGATGATCTGCAGTGTATGAAACAATAGTATAAATAAATTCAGGTTCACAAATATGCATTTTTGTTATTTCACTTGATTTCATTATACATGATATCGCGTGATTTGTGTTTACCAGTTTTCAATTATTATTTTTTTTCGAAAGCATTTATATTATTATAGATCTTGTGAATGTCGTCGACTGAGCGATGAAAAATGTCGATCTGAATACATAAATTATTTATTTGTCATCTAAATGTAATATTTTCACGTTTAAGAATTATTAACTTAATTTAAAAAAATATATATATATTTGTAAAACGGATTTCATAACAGATTGTTTATGAAAATCATATTTTTCATAAAGCACATCCATCTTTTATTTCTGAATCTTTATTAGAAATATTCATCACAAATTCTTAAAACTTTCCAAGACATATTTAATGTCAATGTTCGAAGATATTTACAGTCTTGAGGATAATTACGCTTGCGCTTTTAGTTTTAGAAGTTAATGAAAAACTGTCGTGAATTAATTTCTACAATATTACGACCGTTTTTACAAAAAATGGTTACATTTCCGTAATGTAATTTTATTTTGATCATATTATTGTCGATATTATAGTCACAATACAGTTAAATTACGGTTATGTAACTGTTTTCTGTAAAATCTTTCGATTTGATTAGAGAGTTTGCAGCATTATTTTAACACTATGCTGTCCGTAAATCTAATCTAGATTCTTTCGTATCGCGCCGGCAGAATTATACATCATTTCGCTTATCGCCTGCGGTTTTTCGAAGGTCTTAGGGGACAATAAATCTTCAAGTTTACTAATTTTATCGTCAGTTCTCGTAAGTTCTCACTCATGTTTTCTATTTTCAATCTATTATCTAGTTATATAGTATCTATTACCTATCTCTCTTATCTAGTATCTAGTATCTAGTATCTATTTAGTATCTAGTATCTATCTATCTAGTACCTATTATCTAGTTATCTATTATCTAGTTATCTAGTATTATCTAGTTATCTGTTATAAATTATCTAGTTATCTATTATCAATTATCTAGTTCAATCTAATATCTAGTAGTATTTTCAATGTATTATCTAGTTTCAATCTATTATCTATTATCTAGTTCTCAAACAACAGTTCTGAACTCCACAATAGACCCGGCGGCGCTTGCCTGATAATTTCCGAATGACATAAACGTGGAGCCACCGGGGCTTTCCCAATAATTTCCGCATGGCACCAAACTTGGAGCCACCGGCGCTTGCCCGATAGTTTTTGCATGGCACCAACGTGGTGCCACCAGACGGCATAGTGTTAACAGTGTAATGTCAAACCAAATGTAAATTTTTTCAAACCAAATGTAATTTGAGAATGATTTTTTGTACTTTATTTTATATTTCATTTTAATTAATATATATTTATTTGCAATAAAATCTCTGATGAAATATTGCATAATAAATGGGCATTATTCCGCACTTGTAATTCTACATAACTCTAAAAGCGTATAATATGCAATAAAATAATGTACTTAAAAGGTATTTCCATAAAAAATTAATGATTGGAAAGTTTGTTACAATATTTTTACAATGTAAAGACCGAAAACAGAAATGGCTAATTTTATAGCCTTCCAAATAACCTATTAAAGAAAATTGTAATGTTTTCTCAAAATTGGCTATTGTAAAGGATGGGAAAGCCTTAAAAAGTCGACTTTAAAGTAGAATCTTTTTACAACGAATGCCGATTTGACGAATTTTTCAGTTTAACGAATATTATTTGGATTGATAAAAAAAAATCCTGTTATCATATTTCAATAAAAAAATTTTTGAATTTAACAGATTTTTCAGCATAACGAATTTAATCAGTCCTCCCAAAAATTCGTTGTAACGAGGTTTTACTGTGTTAAAGTTTAATGTGATATTTTCTCCAAGATATATAATTATTTATCTCGATTTATGTCTTATTAAAGTGATGCATTTTATCCCATTTCATATAAGTGAACCTAGAAGGAATTCTAGGGCACTTATATCCATTTATCTAAAGAAAAAGGATCTTTTCGCTTTTATTGATGCAATAAGTGTTGACATAAATCATATTTCTACCGAGCAAATATATCATTAGTTTTATATGTACAGCTATTTAATAATTATTTAACATCGCATTTTATCTAAAAACCACACATTACTTCGTTTCAATACAACTTTTTTTTTTTTTTTTTTCAAATCAAATGTAATTTCAGAATGCTTTTTTGTACTTCATTTTATATTTCATTTTAATTAAAATAATTTTATTTGCAGAAAAATCTCTGGTGAAATATTACATATTAAATGGGCATTATTCCACACTTGTGATTCTACATAATTCTAAAAGAGCATAATATTCAATACAATAATGTACATAAAATGTATTTCAATAAACTATTAATGATTGGAAAGTTTATTGCAATATTTTAACAGTGTAATGACCGCACTAAAAAAACAGAAACTGTTTTGAATATCTAATTTTACAACCTTATATATAACACATTAAAAAAAATTGTAATGTTTTCGCAAAATTGGCTATTTAAAAAAAGTGGGATGCCTTAAAAAATCGACATTAAAGTAGAATATCTTTACAACGAATACCAATTTAACGAATTTTTCAGTTTGACGAATATTATTTGGATTGATAAAAAAAAATCCTATTTTAAAATTTCAATATAATTTTTTTTGAATTTAACGAATTTTTCAGCATAACGAATTTAATCAGTGCTACCCAGAGACTCCCTGTAACGAAATTTTACTGTATTAAATTTGTATGTGATATTTTCTCCAAAATATATATTTATTTATCTGGAGTTATGTCTAATTAAAACGATCCATTTTATTCTATTTCATATACGTGAATCTTGTATGAATTCTAGGGCACTTATATCCATTTATCTGGGGATGTAGGATCATTTCGGTTTTAATGACGCAATGAATGTTGACAGATATTATATTAGCAAATATATTATTAGTTCTATATGTACAGCTATTTAATGTGTGTTTCATCTCGCATTTTATCTAAAAACCGCACATTACTTCCATTCGATATAGCTGCTTTTTTTTTTTTTTTTTTTTTTTTTTTTTATCAAATGTAATTTCAGAATGATTTTCTGTACTTTATTTTATATTTTATAGTATATATCATTTCAATTAATATCTTTTATTTAAAAAAACGTCTCAAATGGAATATTGCATAATAAATGGGCATTATTCCGCGCTTGTAATTCTACATAACTCTAAAACAGCATAATATGCAATAAAATAACGTACTTAAAAACAATTAATGATTGGAAAGTTTGCTGCAATATTTTAACAATGTAAAGACCGAAAACAGAAACTGTTTTAAATGGCTAAATTTACAGCCTTCCAAATAACCTATTAAAGAAAATTGTAATATTTTCTCAAAATTGGCTATTGTAAAGGAGGCGAAAGCCTTGAAAAATTGACATTAAAGCAGAATCTTTTTACAACGAATGCCGATTTGGCGAATTTTTCAGTTTAACGAATATTATTTGGATTGATTAAAAAAAAATCCTATTATGATATTTCAATAAAATTTTTTTGAATTTAACGAATTTTTCAGCCTAACGAATTCAACCAGTGCTCCCCACAAACTCGTTGTAACGAGATTTTACTGTGTTAAAGTTTAATGTGATATTTTCTCCAAGATATACAATTATTTATCTGGATTTATGTCTAATTAAAGTGATGCATTTTATTCCACTTCATATAAGTGAACCTAGAAGGAATTCTAGGGCACTTATATCCATTTATTTAGAGAAGAAGAATCTTTTCGCTTTTATTGACGCAATAAGTGTTGACATAAATCATATTTCTACAGAGCAAATATATCATTAGTTCTATGTGTATAGCTGTTTAATAATGATTTAACCTCGCATTTTATCTAGAAACTGCGCATTACTTTCTTTCAATATAGCTTTTTTATTCAAATCAAATGTAATTTCAGAATGCTTTTTTGTACTTTATTTTATGTTTGATATTATATATCATTTTATTTAAAATAATTTTATTTAAAGATATATCTCAAATGAAATATTACGTAATAAATGGGCATAATTTCGCACTTGTAATTCTGCATAACTCGAAAAGAGCATAATGTGCCATGATATAATGTACTTAAAAGGTTTTTCTATAAAAACTTTATGGTATTGGAATGTTTTCTTTTTCTCGTATTTATTTGAAGTAACATTTGAAATTTAAATTTCAGTTTCATTTCGATAATTATGAAACACTTTCCAACAGCTTTAGAATACTATAATAAAACTCAACAGTTTACTAAAGTGAAAAAGATTGTCTAAATAAGCAATTTGAGAAACACATAATACATTTGAAAGCTCTAATTTCATCAATTTCCGTTAAAAGACGAAAAAAATCTGAATTTTTTTGCAGCCCTGTATATTTAGTATAGACTATAGATTTATCACTTAATAAATAGTATGCTAAAATTTAATTCAATTAGAAAACGCATAACACAGTTGAAAGTTCCCCTTCAGCAATTTCCATCAATAAACGGAAATGCACATCAGAAGTTTTATTACAACTTATATGATCTGTAGAATTTATACACACTAAGAAATATGCAAAAAAAGTTCAATTTAATTAAAAAATCAAAAACCCGACTGCGTGAAAAGTGAACTAATTAATTATTTCTCATCAATGTGAAACTATTTATTATATTACTTACCTATTTTTTTTATTTACTTGTATTGATGACTTTCAAGTTGTGTTTAATTGTTAGTTCCTATCTTTAAACACTATTATGATGAGGCCTGTAGATATCTATGAAGGTTATAGTTGCAGTAAAGCTAGAGATCCTACCTACACAACTTCTAGGTTGTGTAATATTTAAACGGAACTTCTGTAAAATAGTCTGTGAAACATCGTCTTCATTTTGAAGGACCTATCCAATGATATGTCACTCAATAGGGTGCTTAAATTTTTTTTCGTCTCTACTGCCATTTTGTGTTTTGCGGCTGCCATTTTGAATTCATAAAAACAAAACCTAGCCTATAACTATCGGACGGTTAAGGCGAATCGATAGAGACCTCATTCATTAAAATCCATCCAGCCGTTGGGATGTTTCGAGGGTATAAAGAAATCCACATACCCAGATACGCGTGAAACACATAACCCTTCTTGGCAGTCGGGTAAAAACACGTGCCAGAACAGTAAACGTAATACTTCCAGCAATTATTGTTCACAGAGAGTACTGTAATTGAAGAATTATTTTGTGTACCCCCCTGTATATCAATGCTGAGCGCTATGCAGATCATATCCTACAGTAAATATCCAGTGCACCTCAGATATATAAGGTGACCCAGCCAGTAGTTTATATAATAAGGTCAGTGCTACGTGGTTTTTATTATATTTCCTTCCTTTTAAGTTTTAGAAGTAAACTAACATGACTACTACAACCCTTAATGAATGTCCTATAATGGGTAAAAAGGGAATCTGCTGAAATTAAATAGAACTAAAATTATTTAAAAAAAAAGCAATTTAACAAATTACAACGACCATTTGGAAAATGATTTTTTCGAAGACTAAAATTTAAGACATAAAAAATCGCACGGAGTTGATCATACATTACGTACGCCATGAATTAAACATTAATAGTGTTATTACACGTAAAAATTGCAGGCGACAAAAATCGCCTGCGCCTCCTCAGATTTCCTGAAACTTACGTATTATCCACCAGAAACTTACTTATTATCCAAGCATTTCATTGGCTGTTCGGGAAAAGGCTTTTCCATCGTCAGATTTCTTGGAAATCTGACGACCCATTTTAAATGAAATTTCATTCTTAAACTTCTAAACATCCCACAATATTACCGTCGTATAGAGAAAAAAAATGTACTTTAAAATGCAATTTGAAAGCTGTATCTCAATTTGTTTTTGAGTTATTAAATTTTTTTGTAGTTTTTATTACTTTTTTGTTATAGTGGCAACAGAAGTATCCATCTCTGTTGAAAGTAAAGGGGAAATACAAATTACTGTATAGACCAATCAGAAAACGAATAAAATGCGGATTCAACTATTAAAAAGCTTCAGATATGTTTTTGATTTCCTACCCTGGCAGAGAACAACAAACCTTTTTCCAAATGGTTAAAAAATAGTTTATTTAATTGACGCTTTCCCAGTAGTTGATCAATCGAAGAAATCAGTCGAAAATTCAAAATTTAATCATTAAAATATCATGCTTGGGATGTGATTAACAATAATTCTTATAAAACCATTATTTAAAATAAGCAACATGGTAGTGGAATTTTTTTAACTTATCGTAATTGACTCCAACTAATGAAAAACTAAATTTTTACATTTTCTAATAAAAAAAAAAAAAAAAAAAATCATAAATTGTATTCTCTTACAGAAGACAGCTGACAATAATGCGACAACAGATGCTCAAACATTCAAACAGAAATATTATGCCAAGTGCCACGTGTAAAGCTCATTTCCGCCTGAAATGACGTAATATTTCGAAAATTTTATCAACTACTGGAAGGTTATGAACTACTGGCGGGGTCACCCTATATAATTACAATATGTAAGATGCAATACATAAAATGCACCGCAAATGAATTTGTCTAGTAGACTGTAATGTAATGGAGTTCCTTTGACTGTCCCTGTACATGAACGATGAAAGCTATCCATACCAAATACTATAGTAAGTATCTTTTAAGTAAGTAAGTAAGCACCCACCCTGGGAATCCGCTTTTGGCTTATGGTTAGGTTTGAACCCCGAGCCCAGGGCAGGAAAAAGTACTATTACCTGTAAAACCCTCTAGTATTTAAGACACTTAATAGAATACAATACAATTAAAAAATAAATTAATTAATTAATTTAATTTAATTAAATGAGTTTCTTTTTGCAGTCAGCTGCTGGCCCCTCTAGAAATATGAAGTAAAAATTACTAAAAATATTTAAAGATAAAATAATCTAAATTTAAAGATAAAATTACAATAATATATAACTTAAAGGCCAAAACAATAGCTGTAGTAATGAATTTATATGTCCAGCACTCCTGCTCACTGCCCATAACTCGGAGGAGAACCGTTGAACTGATATATTGATCTATAAGATCCACGTTCATATTAAACCTTCTGAACGATAGATAGTTTTAAGCTAGATTTGAGATTAATTACTGTGAGCTATATATAAGTACAATAACGTATAAGGAGGGTTTATCGGTTACCCACAACGCACTAGAGCAAGATTAAAGTTTTTAAGAGCTGAATTTAAAGTTTTTAAGAGTTTATCTGAAGTCGCTGTATATCACGAAAAGTTCAACTGGTTATCACAGCGACATACAAGTTTACAAAAGCAGGACACCATTTTTGAAGATATTAACCTTTGATACTCATATTAAAATCTTTCGCTGATGAGTTAATGAAAGTATTTTGTAAGAGATATTACTGTAGATATTTTCAAGATGAATGAATATATATATATATTATGTAGATACTTTATCTGTACCTCCTGTCCACCAATTGAGACTGAAATATAGGACACAAACTAGAGTCTGCTGTATGCTTCCCATAGTTTTCTTGATAATAGCAATTAGTACAGCGATGCTGTGATGGATCGGTGATATAAGGACAGTTGAGAGTTTGATGACCCATGGCACATTTGGAACATATGGAATTCCTTACAGTTAGTCTTTGTATGCCCGTAAAGTTGACAGTTCTCACATCTAAGTATGGGTCGATATATTCTTATACTGCAATTATTGAGGCCAATTGAGATACTTTTCTGAGCCAGAAGTTTTTTAGCTGCATTTACTTCTAAATTCAGTGCCATATGATAACTTGTGGATTTTTGTCATTGTATTATTTTTAATATTGTTACATTCTTGTCTGTTGAACGATCCTTTAAGTAGTTAATTATGTCATCAGTAGGTATCATTGATGGTATTCCTGTAATTATAGACTAGTGCGTCTTGTAGTATCATACAGAGCTACATATAAATTTCAATGTTTCAGTTTGTTATTGTGAAACGTCATTAAAACCGCGGAAAACAATTTTTCCACATACATTATAACGTAACGGAATTGTTTTGAATGAATTGTCTCAGCTCAAAATGAGCAAGCTTTAACATATTCTTTTAAAATGACTCGGGATTTTTATAGACGACATTTAAACATCTTTTAATAAAAGTAAGGATAGGATTTTCTGTAATATCACTTGTTATTTAAAAAATTAATAATATAAACAAAGTAAATAGTCTTTTTTACTGTAATTTCACATAAACCACGATATTTTATCTTTTACTTTAGTTAACTTTTTGAAAAAAAGGAAATTCAACAGTTTTTCACTTTTCAAGTATATTAGAAAGTGTGAAAAATATTCTGTAACTGAATTTACATTTAAACATAGCAATCCGTATTATTCTTTTTTATTCAAGTGAAAGTCGAACGGATTGAATAGAACTTACATTCATTATTTGCACAAGAATAAACTTTAGTTGTCAATGATGCATTAAATGGCCGCACGAATCATATTTCTACAGAGTAAATGCATCATTATTCCAAATGTAATATTATTTATTAAAGATTTTTCGTCTCAGATTTTATGAGAAAAACCGATATGTTCGATTTAAAAAGAGATTTTTAAACCAGATTTTACTTGTAACAAATGTAATTTCAGAGTAATTGCTTCGATCTATCTTAACAAGAAAAATGTTGGATTCGTGAAAAAAATTCCACCTTTGGTTTTTAACGGATTTACCCGTTTTAGGAGGTCCTGAACATCACTGTAAAAAAACAATATATATATATAAATTTTCCTGCACATTATGTTGTAATTTTGCATTTGCCGATACTATGAATTCAGATTAAAGCACCAATGCTGTGAAAGCAATTCAAGCGACAAATGAAGCAAAAATTCAATTATTTCTGTCACGTGCATCACGCAGCCATTAGTATTAGGGGCTATGCATATATAACGTTATCATTTTAGGGGGTAGGGCGGTCTGGCACATGATATCGTAAGATATCTCTAGCGGGAGGGGGCGGTTGTCTTTTGATATCGTTATCATTTCTGATCCAACCAAAATTTTCTCTTTTTATTTATAACTTGGTCTTTACATCAAAATAGTATGTTCATTACGGTTATCTTTTACAATTATCATAAACACATGTTACAATTATCTTTTTTTAGTCTGTTGTCTACTTTTATGGAAATACAAAATTATTGCTAAAATCATTAAATTATTATATAATTATTTAATTCCAAAATATGGAAAGCCCAAACCTTTGAAATTCCTATACTTCTGTACGCATACATAATCTGCTGTTCGACAAACCATATACGCAGTATGTTTGAAATGGTACTTGTGTTTACTACTAAATAAAATAGAAAGAATATTATCCACCTGTTTTGTTGATAAAAATTTCTGTCTGCCTCATCTCCTGCTGGAAAGTTGTAAGAAGATATTATTACTTTGAATGCATTGTGTAACAAAAGATATTATTGAATACTTTTAAATAGTAACTATTTCGTATAAATGTTATTTGATATAAAGTTATTTCATATATAAAGTGACATTTTATTGATTTCTCTTCATTTGAAACAATAAAGTATGCAAAATATAAATGCAACCATATTTGATATCACACCAAGCAAAAGAAAAGAAAAATAATTCCAAAAATCTAAAGAACTGTTATACATTGATAACGATATTATTACGTATGATATCGTATTAACGTATGATATCGTAAGGGGGGGGAGGGGATCCAAAATTTCCAAAAACTTGATAACGTTATATATGAACAGCCCCTTAAATGCAGCCGGTTGCCAGCACATTTTGTTGTAAAATACAGTGCATTTATCCGGACTTTATGTTGTAATTTTTCAAGCACCGATGCTGTGAAATCGAATTCAAGCAACAAATGAAATAAAAATTGAATTATTTCTGCCACGTGCACCACGCAGTCAATAGCAACGTGAGTTTCCCTAGGTTTGAGAAATTTTACAAAAGTGTTAAAGATGCACCTTGTAAATTTTACAGTAATTGTGTTGGAAGTCGGTGTGCCAGCACCATTTGTTGTAAATAACAGATATATATATATATATATATATATATATTTTTTTTTTTTTTTTTTTTTTTTTTTTTTTTTTACAGTGATGGTTTAACTGTTCTTAAAAATTGCTATTCGTACATCTGTCTATCGCTCTGTCTGTCTGTTTATATGCGACACAAATTTTGTGGGTTCTTTAACTATCGAACTACCGTGGACAATACAATAAATATTTCTTATCATCGCCAATTTATGTACGCAGAATTCAACAAAACATCAAATTTAGATTCCTCGTGATAAGATTAGATTGTCCTTCAATTTTGGTTTCGGTCATCCAAAAGAGGCTGACGAAATTCGACAATTTGTTCGAAATATGCAATGCTTATATCGTCAAACTAAATTCGCTGAATTCAACGAAATTTCAGTCTTGGCGTTCAGATTATAAGAATACATCGTATGAGAAATCTATATACTATATCGATGCAAATTTTTGTACCATTTAAATTTACCATTGATTTGATATATACAGTAGAAAATTTTGTGATGGACACAGCATACCAGTTTTATACTTTCTCCAAAATGTGTGCGTCTGTATTTATATCTCATTATAGCCTTTTATTCTCTATTATTCAAGAGAAACTAGAATAAATTCAAGAGCTCTTATGTACATTTATTTGCTCAATAATAAACTTTTCGGTTTCGCTATTGTGGTAAATGTGGGCATAAATCACATTTCTACAGATTAAATGAATAGTCATTAGTTCCAGATGCATTGTTATTACCCGACTGTCAAGAAGGGTTATATGTTTCACGCGTATCTGGGTATGTGGATTTCTTTATATCCTCGAAACATCCCAACGGCCGGATGGATTTTAATGAATGAAGTTTCTATCAATTCGTCTTAACGGTCCGATGGTTATAGGCTAGGTTTTGTTCTTATAAATTCAAAATGGCGGTAGAGACGAAAATAAAATTACGCACACTATTAAGAGGCATATCATTGGATAGGTCTTTCGAAATGAAGGCGATGTTTCATTGACTATTTTACAGTCAGAAGCTCCGTTTAAATATTACTCAACCTGGAAGTTGTGTAGATAGGATCTCTAGCTTTACTGCAACTCCAACTATCATAGACATCTATAGATCTCATCAAAATAGTGTTTATAGATGGGAACTAACAATTAAACACAACTTAAAAGTCATCAATACAAATAAATAAAGAAAAATAGGTAAGTAATATAAACAAGTAATATAAAAAAAAATATTTTGAGTTAATTCCTACTTAGGTCAATAAGAGAATTTTTTGTCTCCTATTCTTCTTTCCGCTTGAGTGGCGTTTAAAATGCCTTGATCAAGAAGAGGACTCTCTCGGTCTTAAAATACCTTGATCAAGAAGCGGGCTCTCTCGATTATTGAAAATTGATTAATTTAACTTAATTAATGAATTAATATTTGAAAGAACTGGATTAACATCAAGTGTCTTCCACTACAAGATTTAAAAAAATTATTTGAGGCTGATTGGATGATGGATGGCTTGATGGATGATGGATGATGGATTGGATGACTACTTTTTAAGTATTTTATTAACGATTGAAAATTTGAACAAGATATATATAACGAGAGTGTGAGCTAATAGTAGGAATTGAAAAAAAAAATAGTTTCACATTGAAGAGAAATAATTAATTAGTTCGCTTTTTACTCAGTCGGGTTTTTCATTTTTTAAATTTAATTGTTTATTGTATTTTTATTTTCATTTTGCGTTCAATTCATTTTCTATTGTACTTAAACCCAAGAGTAGTTACGTCTTTTTACCCGACTGAAAAGAAGGGCTATGTGTTTCACGCGTATCTGCGTAAGTGGATTTCTTTACACCCTGGAAACATCCAAACGCACAGTGGAGTATTTGACCCAAAAACCTGACCAAAAATGCAAAAATTAAAATTTCGTCAACAATTGTAAAAATGATATTTTTTAATAGCTAACTAATTGGTGCATCGATCTATGTCTATTTTAGGAACCTGAGTTATATCCGGTGGCTCCTGGCATTAGCTGAAGAGGAAGTTTCTTTCTGAGAAGACGTGGTTTTTTGTTGTTTTTTGTTATTGTTATTATGTTTAAATATAATTTTTTGTGGCTCAATGAATTGTTGAATTGAAACTAAACAGGGCCTATGTGTTTAATAAAGGTCAGAGCTTAGTGTTAAACTATGTGTTAATTTAAACAGTTTCGTTTCTAATGTAATAAAAAAATATTAAATGTGCGAAAGGGTTACTTTTAAAGCGTTTTTAGCTCTAATTTATACATAGCGAAAGGTTTTTAAATCTGTGCCGCGCTTTGCCCAGCCATGTTTGAATTATAATCGTATAATTTATTGTCTTGAGTGTCAATTTCTGCAAAGAAATCTTTCGCATATTATTGCCATTTTTTTACAATTTTTTTTCGGGATGATTATTTAAATGCTCTGTTTTGCGGCCACCGAATTGAAGAGATAATAACTATATATTTACTGTTGTATTGCAGGCTTTCAGCTCACAGGATATTACCGAAGATCTTCTGCACCTACATATTCTGTCTGTCTGTCTGTACGTACGTACATACGCACGCAACTCGATATCTTTTGATAGAAATATCCGATCGCCTTCCAATTGTATATACTTATTTATTGAAAAAGGGTTCCCTAATTAGTTCTTGGGGCTCATGTGTGTAACATAAGAAGAAAAAGGAGGGAATTAACCATTTCGAGGGCGGTGTCCTTAAAAGAGACACCTAATTTTAATTCCAAAACTGATAAACGACACCAAGAAAATTTAATTAAAATTTTCCTCTTATAGTGTAAGTAAAAATAAGCAACTTCATATTTTCTGATAACTCCGTTCACCAACTAAAAAGAGTAAGCCATACAGCAGAGAGACCCAACAACTTCTTCTTCCAGCAAGGTCTGATGGCAGTCCCGATAAAAGCCAAGAAGAGAGTGATGAAGAAGATGAGGAAGAGTTCTGAAGAATCATTTTGAAACTGGTAATATATTAAATACATTAAAAACTAGCAATCTATACAATATAGACTCCACTTTACTGAACCTACTATTAAATTTAACACTGTTAAACATAAATTAAATGGAATAATTATTATTAAATTTAATTTAAATGTAATAAGCATTATTAAATGTAAATAATAAGTTTTATATATAGTAAAATTAAGTACATTTAATTAAACATTAATAGTGAATAAGACAAACCTATCAACAATTACTTTCCTCTTAAACACAGTAAATAGTTAAAGTTGCAAGTCGCTCAACTACCAAACTCCCTTCGGTAATGTTAAGTCAATGGACATGTGATTTATTCGTCTTTTTAAAATATCTATTTAGTAAATTAATATTTTAACTTCTTTTTTCTTTGTGCTCTTCTTAAATGATGACTCTTTTTTTTTCTTAATTGTCAAAATATTTATAAACTGTATATTTATTATCATGTGAAGTGTTAAAATCTTACTTACATTTCGTCAGCTTTTAAGATATAAAATATTAAACTAAGCTATGGATTTGTATGTATACTTCATAGTATGCTAAAAGTTAGTTCAGTGAAACACATAGCACAGTTAAAAATGTTCATTCTGCCATTTCCGTGAATAAACCGAAATGAGAACTTTGCGCAGCCCTGTATATGATCTATAGAATGTATCCACACCAAGTAATATTTAAAAAAAATTGTTCTATTTTAAAACTCCTATCACAACTACAAACGCATTTCCAATTTATTGGTCATAGACTTCAATAGTTAAATTTATTCTTCAGCCATATTCTTTTGTGTGTCCCTGTAAACGAACGATATATTCTATGCACACCATATTCTACAATAAGTGCCTTAGTACGCCTTAGTGATGAATATAAATTTCAGCACGTTTAAAAGTGTGATATCATTAAAATACAGAGCAAACGATTTTTCCTCATAGACAATAATGTAAGGGAATTATTTTGGCTGTCTCTGTAAATGAACCGTAAAGGCTATAGACTTCATTTACAATACCAAACATGCCATAGTAATACCCAATAATATCTAGGAATTTCAAGCCAATCGGACTATATTTACATCGAAAAATATTTTTGACCAGGATTTCGGGTCAAATACTCCACTGTGCAACGACTGGATGAATTTTAATGAATGAGGTCTCTATCGATTCGTCTTAACGGCCCGATGGTAATAGGCTAGGTTTTGTTTTTATAAATTCAAAATGGCGGTCAGGACGAAAAAATGTACGCACCCTATTGAGTGGCATATCATTGGATAGGTCGTTCGAAATGAAGACGATGTTCTATTGACTATTTTACAGTCAGAAGCTCCGTAAAAATATTATACAACCTCGAAGTTGCGTATGCATTGTGAATCTCTAGCTTTACTGCAACTCTAACCATCATAGACATCTATAGACCTCATCAAAACAGTTTAAGGATAGGAACTAACAGTTAAACACAACTTAAAAGTCATCAATACAAGTGAATAATTATAGAAAAAATGGTAAGTAATATAAACAAGTAATATAAAAAAATATTTTAAGTCAATAAGAGAATTTTTTTTCTCCCATTCTTATTTCCTTTTTAGTGGCGCTTAAAATGCCTTGAACAAGAACAGGGCTCTCTCGGTCTTAAAAAACCTTGATCAAGAACGGGGCTCTCTCGATTTTTGAAAATTAATTAATTTAATTTAATTAATTAATTAATATTTGAAAAAAATGAATTAACATCAAGTGTCATCCACTACAAGTTTAAAAAAAATTATTTGAGCTTGATTGGACGAATAAGTATTTTATTCGCTTTTTACGCAGTCGGGTTATTTGATTTTTTAAATTTAATTGTTTATTTCACTAAGTTATTACTCACGTTTGGTCTTTTTGACGCAGGTCACAGCATACAGAAAAAAGAAAACAAAACATAGTTCAGTTTCTTTTCATTATTCGAATATTACATATCGATGAAATTATAATTTTACTGGTTACTTAAATTATACATTTATCTTACGAGCTTTGGAATATTGGAAAAAGGTAAACATGATCGGACACTGGTCACCGTTTCACTGATTTTTCCACGTATTTCAACTTACAATTATAACTGCCTTTTTAGAGAAATATAATTTATTTTTATGTAAAAAATGTAATATTTGTTGAAAAGTGATGGTTGATGAAAATGTCAAAAATTTTATTAAAATAATAAACAGTTTTAATTACAATTTTAATTGTACTAAATGTTTTATCATTCTAAATGATTTAATATTCTTTTGCTACATTTATTTACAGTTTAAAGCCAGAATTTTTTTAAGTTAAAATATTTTAACAATCAAGATTCAATGTTAGTAAAATTAATAAATGCATTTTTAAAATATATATTCAACAAATTTACAACAAATCTATGAATCATATATAATTTAATAAATACTAAAAATAAAATATGGATTAAAGTTCATGTATTGTTGTGAATTTTTTCATTTAAAAATATTGTCATTTTTATGACATTCTCAGCATGTATTAATATATGTATTATATTTATAACGCAGTTTCAAAAAATGTACTTTTCTACAAATTTGAATATTTAATGTTTCTATCGATAGAAAATATCTTTCCCATGTCAATCCGTCATATTAAAAAAAAATCTATTTCAATGCTTAAAAACTATTTAACGAATTATTAAATAATAACTAAATTTAATAATTAGTTTATATTTTTTATTACTATTTAACTTAATTAAAAAAAGATTAGTTTATAGTTCAGTGTAGACGTTTTATTTTAACTAGCAGATCATCTTTTTTACTATAGCTCAAAAATGAATTTATAAAGTATTTTAAAACTAAATTTTAGCAAAATATTTGTCTCTGAATTAATATTTAATACTCATAGTATTTATTAACCATTTGGAAAAATGGTTATTGTCCTCGTCAGGGTAGGAAATCAGAAGCATATCTGAAGCTTTTTATTGGTTTAATCCGCATTTTATTCGTTTTCTGATTGGTCTATACAGCAGTAATCTGTATTTCCCTTTACTTTCAACAGAGATGGATACTTCTGTTGCCACTATGACAGAAAAGTAATAAAAACTACAAAAAAAAATTAATAACTCAGAAACAAATTGAGATACAGCTTTCAAACAAATTGCATTTAAAAGTAAATAATTTTTTCTATACGATGGTGTGAAAAGTAATATTGTGGGATGTTTAGAAGTTTAAGAATGAAATTTCATTTAAAATTGGTCGTCAGATTTCTTGGACGATGGAAAAGCCTTTTCCCGAACAGCCAATGAAATGCTTGGATAATGCGTAAGTTTCAGGTGGATAATACGTAAGTTTCAGGAAATTTGACGAGTCGCAGGCGGCTTTTGTCGCTTGCAATTTTTACGTGTAATAACACTATTAATGTTTAATTCATGGCGTACGTAATGTATGATCAACTCCGTGCAATTTTTTATGCCTTAAATTTTAGTCATCGAAAAAATCCTTTTCCAAATGGTCGTTGTAATTTGTTAAATTGCTTTATTATTATTATTATTATTATTTACAATTGCCCTAATTATCTGGAAAAATATTTCTTATAGCTCATATTTAATTTTAATTCTCGATTTCCCTCTTTTACGTCAATATAATAATACTAATTTGAATCATTTCCTTTGATAGTTTGTTAAATTTAACTTACTTTTAAGGCGCATCAGTGCAACATTTACAGTTTTTTATAAATACATACTTCACTACCCAATAATGTATCGATTATTTATTTTTATCCATCGTTTTCTATGAAGAAAGACAGATAAAGAGTCTGTACAGGAAAATTTTAGGCATATTAAAGGGCCCTTCACAATTCGTTTATCTTAAAACATGACCCTTCACATTTTTTTTAAAATCTTAAAACAGGACCCTTCGCAAATGTTTGTATCCTAAAACATGATCCTTCAGAATTTTTTTGTCTTATAAATAGACCTTTCACAGAATTTTTCTACCTTAAATATGAACCTTTCCCGAATTTAATTATTGAAAAATAAAATCTGACCTGTAACAAAACAGCTGAACCGATCAAAGAGCATATTTCTTAGTTGTTTTATATATGAAGGATGGGACTTAAATATAACGATAACTTCAAATTCATAAAATTATGGCTAGAAAATTCACAAATATAAGAAAAACTTCACAATTTCACAAAAACAGGACCCTACGAGAAAAGTCAGGACCGATCCCTGAATTATATTCTCTCTATTTCTTTTTTATGTCAATTCAAAAATAAAAATTTGAATCATAATTTCCTTGCATTGATTTTGATAGTTTGTTTATTTATATATTTTTCTTAATGTACATTAGTTTAATATATAAATATTCATATATTTATCGATAAGTTGTTTGTTCCGATTTACTTACGAATTATTTACTCAGGTTTTTCTAAAAAAAAAAAAAATAGTCATTAAAATTAATCACGTTGCAAAGTTAATATTAAAAAGATCTTCTCTGATTTTACTGGATTTTTTTTTTTTTTTGTATTTTTAACTTTTTTACAAGTTTAAAGAAATTGCTGATTCTATGGTAATAATTTCAATAGTATGTAAATACGTGTGATCAAAATTCATCTTACCCAAACACAGTTTGTTTTGGTGTAATATCCTTGAAGAAGCAATCAAATTTATTGTTTATAATCTAATTCTAGGATAAATTAGTGCATGAAAAACTAAGTATATAATTACTCATTATAAAATTGATTGATTTATCATCATAGAAGATCTAATTTATTTACATTCTTGGCTCTTAATGAGTATTTTAAAGTAATATAATGATTTGAAGGTCATTTAATATAGAATTATTAGATTTTATAATGATTTTGGAATCTTATTAATGATTTATCTGTCATTTAATGACTTTGGGGTTTCTTGAGGAATATTTATGAGTTTTATAATGATTGTGGAATCATTAAAATAGATTTATTAGATTTGGAATTTGGAATCGTACTAGATGTCATTAAAATGAAAATTAATTGTTATTTATGTAATTTAGAGCTAATTTCACATGTTTTATGATATTGGAATTAGAGAATATGCAAATGATTTTGTAACCAGCATATTGTAATTTTATTTTGATGGGGGGAGGGGGGTTATAATATGTAACTTTAAGTAAAAGGCACTCCTGACTCTGTAACCAGACAGTCAACACGTTTATTTCTTGGCTTTGTTTAAGACAGAGAAGTTGTGGTATAATGAAACAATTTAAATAAGTTTAATGAATAACTTTTCCTGATGCAAAGAATACTAATTACATTGATTCATTTTATTCAATAGACTATTTGATCACTAATGTCTCTCTCATCCGTTTGATTTTGACTTTGAGATTTGAAATTAAATTTGGATAATCATACGCTTTCACAGTCCTTCATATACTACTCTCAATTATCCCCTAAATATATATTTTAAGTGCAGGGTGAGAGCAAATGTTAGACCCGATTTTAAAAAAATCATATTTTCGAAACTACTGCACATATTACAATAAGTGATACATGAATTTAAACAGAAATAAACCAAGTTTTTTTTCAGTTATAAATGTTCGATGTGTAACCCTCCTGTTACACGGCATACGACCAATCTGTATTCAGTTCGTTCCGAACATTTTGTAGAGTCACCCTGTCAATGGTTCTGAATGCGGCACAAATGCGTTCTTTAAATCTGGCAGTATTTTTGCTATTGGTGGTACATAAACAATGTCCTTGACGTAATCCCACAAAAAGAAATCGCGTGGTGTTAGGTCTGTGGATCTTGGTGACCATGTGATTAAGTGTAAATCACCATCACCCGCTTGAAGACAGCGCAGATTTTGTGTTTCAGCAGGATGGAGCTCCACTTCATTGGTCTTTGCATGTACGTAGTTACTTGATCGAGGAGTTTCCACGTCGGTAAATGAGGCGATTTTGTGTTTCAGAAGGATGGACCCCCACTTCATTAGTCTTTGCAGGTACGTAGTTACTTGAACGAGGAGTTTCCACACCGGTAAATGGGGCGATTTTTTGTTTCAGCAGGATGGAGTCCCACTTCATTAGTCTTTGCAGATACGTAGCTACTTGAACGAGGAGTTTCCACACCGGTAAATGGGGCGTCTGGTGTTTCAGCAGGATGCAGCCCCACTTCATTGGTCTTTGCAGGTGCGTAGTTACTTGAACGAGGAGCTTCCACACCGGTAAATGGGGCGATTTTTTGTTTCAGCAGGATGGAGTCCCACTTCATTAGTCTTTGCAGATACGTAGCTACTTGAACGAGGAGTTTCCACACCGGTAAATGGGGCGTCTGGTGTTTCAGCAGGATGCAGCCCCACTTCATTGGTCTTTGCAGGGGCGTAGTTACTTGAACGAGGAGCTTCCACACCGGTAAATGGGGCTATTTTGTGTTTCAGCAAGATAGAGCCCAACTTTATTGGTCTTTGCAGGTACTTAGTTACATGAACGAGGAGTTTCCACACCGGTAAATGAGGCGATTTTGTGTTTCAGCAGGATGAAGCCCCACTTCATTGGTCTTTGCAGGTACGTAGTTACTTAAACGAGGAGTTTCCACACCGGTAAATTGGGCGATTGTGTGTTTCAGCAGGATGGAGCTCCACTTCATTCGTCTTTGCAGATACGTAGTTATTTGAACGAAGGGTTTCCACACCGTTAAATGGGGCACTTGGTGTTTGGAAAGAACGGGATTACAGATTGGACGTATGCCGTGCAACAAGAGGGTCTCACATCGAACATTTGTAACTGAAAAAAAACTTGGTATATTTCTCTTTAAATTCGGGTTTCGCTTATTCTAATATGTGCAGTAGCTTCGAAAATATGATTTTTTAAAATCGGGTCCATCATTTGTATTCACCCTGTATATTGTTTTGAACAATGAAGATATTTTCTTTTCCAGTTATTCAACATCAAGATATTATGGGCAAAAATAAACGATAACTTTACGCAAATATGTTAGCTAAACACTTTTAAGAGCCATTCCTATACAATTATGATAGTTGCACATAGAAAGACTACGACTTATATTTCATTGTTTTAGAAAGCGTTTTCAGAAATTTCGTAATCTCGTACTTTTCTCGCGGTCCAAAGCAATAAACAACTCTGAAACTTAATAAAAGAAGAAATTACATACCAAAATCAAAAACATTAAACGGCAACTAAAGAAATTATCATTTAATTGACCCTCTAAATTGTATTATTTCCATTTTCTTACATTTCTTTAACGCTATTTTATCTTAAAGTAATTTTTTTTTTATAGCAAAACAAGCTCTCATGACATTTGAAGCAAAACTCTGTCAGACAAACGAAAATAGAAGCATATGTACATTAGTTTGATAGCATATAACCTTAATCTGACGTGAATTGCAGCAAAAGTGAAGCAATGTGCTCACATTTTTTTTATAGAAAATAATTCTTATCGAGAAAGAAAGAGACTTATATTATTTTACTTTTATCTTACTGAATCATTAAAGAAAGATAACAAATCATTAGACTTACCGAAGAAAAGGAAATTGGAAAAATAGATATAAAACATAAGTAATGTGTTCACAAACATGGTTATAATTGAAATACTTTTGTGGTTTCTTTTTGAAGGTTGGTTAAAAACTTTTGTGACTAAAACAAAATGTTTTTTCCCATGCTTAAAATTATTATTTAACCTTTTTGCCTGTGATATATACACTATATGGCCATTAATGACCGGCAACTTTCATTTTTAGACATTTTGTCAAATATTTAAGAATATACTTGTCAGACACTCCTGGGGTCTTAGGAGTAAAAAGAACAGGTATCACTTCATATTTATCAACGTCGATTTGATACGGAGGGTAATTAGGGGGCCAACAAAAAATTAAAGAAAGAAAATAATACTTGGGAAAGAAAATAATACTTTTATACCCTGTAAAATAAAAGGCATGAAATGATCTATCGCTACAAAATATACATAGGCAAACACTGTACAATATGTGTATTCATTTGCGTAAGAATGGCTTGTATATTAATAGAGATATAGCGATTTTTGTAAAAAATTAGAAAATTTATTGCATGTGTTTTGTTTAGGGGTTTTTTCGTTTTTTGTTGCAGGGGTTTTAACCAAATTTCACGCCAGTTTCAGAAAAATTTGCAAAATGTAAGTAGAAATAATATAGTGCAATTGGAATATAAATATATTAAATATTTAAGGAAATATGGGCAGTTGTATAAAATAATTTTTATCTGCGCATGTGCGAACGATAACAAGGAACTTTTTGCATAATTTAACAGTCTAGTCAACTCTATGGAGCAACTTGTTAAAAAAAAATCCGTCAAATATCGTACAAATTCATAGGAATATCGGCTTTAGAGTGAGCTGTTTTTTAGTTTCTCACTAAAACTCGCTTTATGATAAGAGATTGTGCACAAATTGTTATTTTTAAGTTATCTGAAAGCGTTCAGAGCAAGTTTTTTGAAAACGCTATTTAATTATATTTTATGGTTATGTTTAGGAAGATTTTGACTCTAAACTATGGTGAAAAGGAAAATATAGTCCATACATTGATTACATTTAGGTAAATTGAGGAGTTTAGGGTAAAATTTTGTGAAATTTAGCCCAATACGCAAAACATTCTACAGTAAATTATATCGCATACTTATGTATTTTCTGTATACGCGTAATTTGTATGACAGTGGTGAAGATAATAAACTAAAATCTAAGATATATTATTCATTTATCATGAGTTATGAGAATAACTTTCAATTTGATTTTTATAGTGATATTTCAATAGCTTTTTGATAAATTACGTTTTGCGTATGGAATTTTCACAGAAAAGTACATTTTCCATAAAATACATTTATTTAACTGAGGCAATTACTTACCTATTTTTAACTTTATTTAACATTTACTTAACAGTTATGTGAATTTACTGTACTTATCGATCAAGGTCTTTTTCTTAATGTGCCGGTACATATGTGATAGAATTTACTGTAGAATGTTTTGCGTATTGGGCTAAATTTCACAAACTTTTACCATAAACTCCTCAATTTACTAAATGTAATCAATGTATGGACTATATTTTCCTTTCATCGTAGTTTAAAGTCAAAATCTTTCTAAACATAATCGTAAACTGTAAATAAATAGCGTTTAAAAAAAACTTGCTCCGAACGCTGTCAGGTAACTTAAAAATAACAATTTGTGGACAATCCCTTATCATACACCGACTTTTAGTGAGAAACTAAAAAACATCTCACTCTATAGCCGATATCTCTCTGAATGTTTATGATATTTGACTATTATGATTTTCATGATATGATTTTATATAATATGATATTTGTATGCTATATATGATTTTTAATAAATTGCTCTATAGAGTTTGTTATTAAATTATGCAAAAAGCTCCTTGTTATCGTTCGCACATACGCAGAAAAAAATTATTTTATACAACTGTACATATTGCCTTAAATATTTAATATATTTATATTCCAATTGCACGATATTGTTTCCACTACATTTTGTCAATTTTTCTGAAATTGGCGTTAAATTTGGTTGAAAACCCCGTATGTTATAAGCAAAAAACATGCAAGAATTTTTTTAATTTTTTACAAAAATCACTATATCTCTATTAATATACATGCTATTCATACACAAATGAATACACATATTGTACAGTGTCTGCCTATGTATATTCTGTAGCGATAGATCATTTTGTGCATTATATTTTACAGGGTGATACCAAGTATTATTTTTTTTCTTTAATTTTTTGTTGTCCCCCTAATTGTCCGCCATATCAAATCGACATTGACTAATATGAAGTCAAATTTGTTCTTTTTAATCCTAAAATTACAGAAGAATCTAACTAGTATATTTTTAAATATTCGACAAAATGACTAAAATTGAAAGTTTCTTGTCATTAATGGCCATATAGTGTATTTGAAGATAACGTGCCAAATATGGAAAAAAATCACTTTAATTTTAATTAACACATATTGGACAATTGTACTATAAAATATAATATATAAACACACAATCTTGCTCAATGGTGCACAAAATAAGAACTTTAATAAACTAACATTTAAAATCTACGTTTCGAGCTGTTTCTACAGCCGTCTTCTGGGAAATATGATGGTAAAATGTCTCAAAGTTCAGAGACGAAAGCTTCTTGTGCAAGAGATAATAAGTCGAAACTTGACCACTGATTTGAATACAAAAATGAAGTACAGCTCGAAACGTAAATTTTAAATGTTAGTTTATTAAAGTCCGTATTTTTTGCACCATTGAGCAAGATTTTGTGTTTATTTACTCTTTAATTTAGTCCGTTGTTGTCATCAAAATGTTAGAAATAGACTACTAAAAAAAAAAAAAAAAAAAAAAAAAAAAAAAAACTAAATTTTAAGCAAAATAATTAGTATATTCCTTATTTTTACATATATGGGTAATGTATAGATTACAATAATTTTTGCTCAAATTATAAACAAATAAATCAAATGACATAATTTTCAAAATAAGCATAATAAACTAATACAACAATATTATTATCTATATCAACTGTCATGGATTACATATGCCTTAGATCAGTGGTTCCCAACCTTTTATTGCCCACGCACCATCGATGCATCTGAAAAATCACGATGTCCCCTCTCCTCACACACATTTTCTGTAAGTAATCTATCTGTTATTCTTTAAAAAGCCTAACAGATATTTAACAATAACTATTCATTTCATATTTTTTAACTTATCATAGAGGTGAAGTTTCTGCTACAAATGTGTTTTATGTACAATTTTATAAATGCAATGGGGCTATAAATCATCACTTTAAGCCAAAATAGATTTGTTGTGACTTCCCAACTTACCTTAATGTTTAACAAAAGCGTTATATGGTCTGAATTTTTATTTTCAAAAAAATATTAAAAATTCTCGCGTTAAAATTCAAATAATGACACATTTTATATTTCATTTTAGTAACTTATTGAGAGTTCCAGGAAAATCTTTGGACACCAATTTTTTTTTTCTCTGGATAAAAAAATACAGAAGAAGCATTTCAAGATTCTGATCTTTATCAAGTTTAAGTAGCCGCTATTCCCCATTAAAACACATTTATATTTTTCCCTCCTCGATTTATCGTTAATTAACTGCCATGTATTGTCACATTTTCAAATTTAAATTGTATGTTATGCATTCATGTACCGTGTAGGTACATGAATGCGCTACAGCCATAGATATTTACTATTTATCCATTTCATTTTTTAAGAATATTAAAAATTTTATAAAGTTGGTAGTACCACACTTGGTTATTTCAAATATTTTTTAGGTTAAGTATGTTAAAGACAATAAAATTTAGGTATACTCTGAGGTAATTTCAAGTGTAAAATTTCTTCACGTTACATACAGCAGAGCAATTCATAAAAATAGCTCATTCGATAAATGATTGAGAAATAATGTAAATACATTAGTAACCAGAAAATTTATAGAAATTTTTAAGAATAAGCAAGTGGAATAAGGGATGGTAAAATATTAAAAAAAAAAAAAAAATATTGTTAATATACCTATTCTGGTATAGATTCTATTTTAAGCGTTTTGATTAGAAACTTTTAAAAATTCAACAAAAAAATATATCTTAAAATTCCGCATGTTTTACTTTTATATTTAGTCTAAAACATTGCTTTTCTAAAAAAAAAAAAAAAAAAAAAAAAAAAAAAAAGACAGACAGCGAATGACAGGTCGCAAGAAATCAAAAGAGACAGTAGGTGAGTTACAAATTTGAAATTGTTCCCCTAAAGAGTCAATTAGCCCCCCAGTGGGGCGTGCACCACTGCCTTAGATTCTTTTGGCCTGTCAAACATAATGTTTTTTAAATGAAATTTGGGAAGAACTGCAAAATAACAAAAATCGGACAAATGGCGCGAAACTGACGATCTTTTCGCAGGAAAGTACCTCCATCAGTTGGGAAAATGGTAAATTACATATTATGCATTGGCCGAACTGAGTTCGGGTTTCACGGAATTGAAACACCGATTTTTCTCTTGCCCAAACTCAGGCCGGGCATTCCAAAATTGGCGCATTTGCATAGCCAGAGTTGAGTGTTCGAGCGTCACAGGCAACGGCTAAAAGAGTAAGTATCTCATAGTTTTATTCTAAAATATAAAATGAGTATTTGTCGGAAAACAATTTAATGAATAATGCTAAACTGTTGTATTTTTAAATGGGAGCTGTACTTTGTGTTTTTATGGAAGTTGTATTACAAAAATGTTTTAATACTTAAATGCCGGGTGTTGCTTTTCGGCAATATACCCAATTTAGTCTTCTAAAATACTATTAGAATAATATTGAAGCAATAATGCCTAATGTTGTCAATAAAATACATTCTGAAAATCATATTAAATCGATTTTCAACATGTAGATGGCAACACTTGTGCTGTTTAAAAATAAAGATAGACTTATTTTTTCAATTGTTGCTACTTGTTCTTTTTATTTTGTTTGAAAGCTTGAAAAATACCCTATTTTGTTCTACAGTGAGCAAGTAAAATTTATTTCTTATTATAGTTCCTAAAATTCATGTGTGTTTAACATTATAGAATTTTATCAAAGAAAATTATTTTTTCAATTAAAGACCAGTATTGCCGATTAGTAACAAACTGTGTTTTTAGGCGTAAACCATACTTAAAACAAAATATGATTTTTTAAAGTATTTTTCCCATAATTTATTTAAAAAATTAAAGCCGAAAAACATAATTACAATGATTTTTTGAAAAATCAGGCATTTAAGGGTAAATAAATTATTAGAAATCTCATAATTTATAGGTTAAAAATGCCTGAAACTGCATAGGAACGGAAAATGTACATAACAAGAGAAAAGTTATAAAAATATTCTGTAGTTTATTGATATCCAACCTAAACAAGTCGAAAGTTGTACGTCAAACTTGGCAAATGAGGTGCGTTCGTACTATAACTAGTTTTATAAATATCATGGTGCAATAACTTTTGCACACTTACGCAAAAAATGCATGAATACAAAATTTATTGTGATTATATATATTAAATTCCGTAAAACGGAAATAATATGACTCCGTATTAAATAGGATGTAATCACCATGGCAACCTAGAATCGTTACCTAACATGGGATATCATTGAATTAATAACGTATGATAGGATTTAATAGAATGAAGAAAAATGTTATTAATATATTTTTTAATGTTGGTTTTATTTTTATAATTTTTGAAATGACTGTAAAAATTCTGAAACGATTATGCATATTAAATTTCAAACCATTCAGTTGGGTAGCTTTTGCGTTGTTATATGAGGACAGACGGACGGATGGGACGACGATTATAGGTGCTAACTGTTTATATAATTGCGAAGGTGCCTAAAAAGGGAAACTGGGAGAAGAGATACAAAACATAAATAATGTATTCATAAAACATGGTTACAATTTAAAAACTTGAAATTTTTTTATTCTCATGTTTAAAATTATTATTTAACCCCTTGGGTACATTTGACGACTATACTCGTCATGCATTTGGCTACTGGCGCTTATTTTTCAATTCCTACTATTATTTCACACTATCCCTATATGTATTTATTTATTTATTTATTTATATATCTTGTTCAAATTTTCAATCGTTAATAAAATACTTGCGACCTATATCTAGACCTATACCTAAAATACCTACCAAGTTGAAATAAATATTTTAAAACTTATACTGGATGACAATTGATGTTAATACCGATTTTTAAAATATTAATTCATTAATTAAATTTTAATTAATTAATTTTAGTTTTATATGAGAGACAAAATGGCGGCCATTGGTTATTGAACAGCATTTAAGGCATCTTCATATCTATAAGGGAGGTTACCATAGGGGAGACGCTGTTCTGTCGCCAAATACCGCCAAGTTTGTCGCCAACTTGGTGATATATCGCCAAATTTGGCGACAAAAATGAGTCGCTAAAAGTGACGCCAACTCGGCGATATCTCTAATATTTCGCCAAATTCCCATTGACTTCCATTGTAAACCTACTTGCTTATAGAAAGTCAAGAAATTGAGATATTTTAATACAACAAAAACTAATATTAGCTTAAGGGATTACATTGCATTTGTCTTTGAGGACCTAAGTAGGAATTGACTTTAAAAACAAAATTTTTATATTACTTGTTATATTCTATTTATACCACTATTTAAAGCAAAATATTTTTGTAGTCCTTTTCTTTTACGCATACTGTCAATGTGTATATGAAAGATTTTTGTAATGAGAAACTGGAGCGAGATAGAATTAAAAAAAAAAAAAACTCGCCCGTGGCAGCCCTGTAATAAATTCCTTCCCAAGATGTTAAAAGTGTACCTCATAGTTTTATTTTAAAATATAAAATGAGTATTTGGACGAAAAAAAATGAAAAATGTTAACTGTATTATGTTTGAAATAAAACTGTACATTGCGTTACTACGGAAATTACTATTAGAAAACATATTTTAAAGAAATTATATGATTCCCCAACTGTAGTGCTAAAACATGACTGTAATTCCATAGGAGCGGAAAATATACATAACTAGAGAAAAATTTAAAAACATTCCGTAGTTTATTGATATCTAACATCCAACATCAATGACACTCTATCATACAAACAACGAAACGAAATTAATTTAAAATTTGTATCTGTTTTTTAATAGAATACTGTCTTTCATTTCTTCAAAATAACTCTTTTATTTTCAGATATTTTATACTTAATTTATCTTTTCTTTTTTATTCTATATATTATAACGCCAAAAATATTCATTATATTTTAGGTGGGAAAAAATCTTTTCGTAATTTAATGCTCCAAATAGATCTTAACATTTTGCACCCAACTGACACCTATATGGTGACTAAGTTTAGGGTTCCCACAAGCGCCTATTTTTTAATTCTACCTCGGACCACTTTATCAAAACAAACATTTTTGATACACTGTTCGAGAACATTTTCAAGAGCAATATACTACAAAATATGTTTTCTTACATCCCTTCATAGACCTTTTCTAAAGAATAGCGCATTGTTATGTTATGCCTAACTTACTGTACAATCTTTATGCCTGGAATGAAAGCTCGATATTTCAGCAATACTTTAAGGGGACGGTGGAGCTTAAAATCCTTATTTATTTATTTATTTATTTATTTTTTTTTTTGTAAATTTCAACTTAAATATTATTCAAGGGTACATTATATACATTATGACATGCATTTATCCCCAAAAAAGTTAGAAAAAAATTATTTTTGAGAAAAAAATGGAATTTTACGCCCCATGCGTTAATCTTCGAAACGCCCCATGCGTCTTCAATATCAATGAAAATCCCCAATATTTTTTATAAAAGTTTGGTTTATATATATAAATAAAATAGAGCATCGAATTTTACATATTTGAATTTAAAGGTAAAAAAAAAAAAAAAATCAAAATTTCAAAATTTTTTCGAAAAAATTTCAAATTTTTCAAAAAAAAAAAATTAAATCTTTAAATTCAAATATATAAAATTTGATGCGCTATTTTATTTCTATATATAAATCAAACTTTTATAAAAAATATTAGGGATTTTCATTGATATGGAACGCGCATGGGGCACTTCGAAGATTTCTAAGACGACGCGTAAAATTCCATTTTTTTCTCAAAAATAAAATTGTTTTTGTGATAAATGCATACCATAATGCATATAATGTACCCTTGAATAATATTTAAGATAAAATTTATAAAAAATAAAAAAAAAATGAAAAAATTTGAAAATTTGAAAATTTTTCGAAAAAATTTCAAATTTTTTCAAATTTTTTTTAACGTTTAAATTCAAATATGTAAAATTCGATGCTCTATTTTATTTCTATATATAAACCAAACTTTTATAAAAAATATTGGGGATTTTCATTGATATGGAAGACGCATGGGGCATTTCGAAGATTTCTAACACGTAAACACGTAAAATTCCATTTTTTTTCTCAAAAATATTTTAAAAAAAAAAAATATTTTGGGATAAATGCATGTTATAATGTGTATAATGTACCCTTGAATAATATTTAAGTTGAAATTTACAAAAATAAAAAAAATTATTTTTAAGGATTTTAAACTCCACCGCCCCCTTAAACCTACTTACTTAAATTTCTATGATATAATTTATCTAAAAAAAGCTTACAAAATATTTCTAAAAAACACAACTTTTAGGTTGAAAACGCCTCACAACTTATTTTTACCACACCTATTTCGATTATCTCTATGAAACGAGGACTGCTGTTTGAGCATTCCAGTAGCGTTGGTTGACACCTATTGATAAAACTCTGAAATTATTTTAAATATGAAAATTGATGGGTGGGTCTAGCCTCCCTTATGGACAACCGTCCCTAGTCTCCCCTACAACAGGGATGAAAAATGACATAGGAACATAGGGTCGCAAACCGCTTATTTAGTCACAAATACAGGAGTTTTCAAACTAATACAATTTGGGTTGACGGTAGTAACTTTCAGAAAACTGAAATATATTATAATAGACATTCTCACATTTGTTGTAAATGTGTTAACCCATATTGGACCGCTGTCCTATAAATAGGACAGCTAATAAAACATTTTTAAAAATAAAATTGGTAAGAATTTTCTGGATGCATTTTATTATGACGCCTTTAAAATACATAAAAGTATAACATATAAACAAAAAAACAAGTAACGAATTAAAATTTAATTGGAAACAAACTATTTAAAAAAGCCTTTAAAAATTGTGATCTTATAATCTAGAATTTTACCGTTATTATTATCTTTTTATTGGAAAAATCATAGAGTATTTTTGTACAACATAAACGTATTTTTAAAGTAAAATAAAATATTTGCTCATAAAATTAGTTTACGTATGCATTTTATATGTCCTTACTATGTGTCCTACTAATATGTCCGCTTTATAAGACAGCTAGTTACTTAAAAAATTAAAAACTGTTTTTCAAAATTTTACTAGTATCTACTTAATTACACCATATTAATGATATAATCGAAGTTTTAAAAATTTTCAAAAATATTTAATCGGTGTTGTCCAATATGGATTAACACCAAACAAAAGTAGTAGAAGTTTGCCTTATACGCGCCAGCCACCACTCATTTTGGACTGTGATTATCAATTCAGACGGTATCATCAATTGCTTGTGCAACATGTTTAACCAGTTCTTTTTGTAATGTTATCAGATTTCACACAAAACAAGGTACATATCATTCCATTTTCATTACAATGTTTTTATTTTTCTCGAAATTGTTACCGCCAACACCGTTTCAGTTAGGATAAAATAACCTGTATTTGCGACTAAATAAGTGGTATGCGACTCTATGTTCCTATGTGGTTTTTTTTTTTTTTATCCTTGCTGTAGGCCTGATTTTCCATGTCATTTTGTAAACATTTTTGTGAATCACCCTGTATAACCGATTAGTTGAATTTGAATTGCTTGTCATTCATAATACTTTGCATTCATAAATTCGACATCAATAAAATCATAACATGTATTGGAAATTGAATAAGGGTCACAACAATACATGGCAAATAAGCTTAATGAAACCGAATGTATTCAGTTCACTTTGTACGTTGATAAATAAACACATAATTAGGAATAGCATCAACATCGCATATTCAAAACGTTATTTAGGGATAATCGTATTACATATTTAACACCTGTTGTTAAAGTACTTCATTAATAAATGGAATTTGCGTGTTACTTGGAAATCTATAATATTTTAGCGTTTCAAATTTAGTAAATAATTTCCCTAATTTAATAAATTACAATTAAATAAAAATACGTTCTTAATTTATGTTATATATTAAAAAGAATGTGAGAAATGAAATATATATGTAAACGAAAATATTATTTATTTATCATAACGTCGACATTACAAGATTGCAAAGGCTGTTTTTTTGCGTAAAAATGATTAATTTTAAATTTCTATTTGGTTTAGGGAAATCATTAACGTAAATAATTGTTGAATAATTTATATACGCTTTGACATTAATTTATGACACATACACACTTAAATACACTATATGTCCAAAGGTGACCAATCATTTGCGATTTTAGACGCTTTCTTAAATATCTAGAAAAATACATGAGGAATTAACCCGAAACTGCAGGTGTGTAAACAGTATAGTATAGGTAATATATTTCAGTGAAGATTTTTTCCTGAAACCCCATAGGGGACAGTCAAAAAATAGAAAAAGAACGAATATCTTTTGGATAACGCTGAAAAAACTAATGTAGCAAAAGCGTTCAAACACGAGATTATTAAGAAGTGGCTTATTGTAATATACCGTGTTCATTTTTATGAGGATAGCATACATACTCGTAGAGAAATTAAGGTTTTTATGAAAACAGCCCCAAATTTCGCCAAGTTTTTTGCTTATAATTTCCAGAGTTCTTAATATATAAAAAAAAGTTCTTTTCAGAAAATATGACAAACAATATTGTACACAATACTTTGCAATCAGAATTAAAAATAATAAAAATTGGATGAAAAATGAGCAGGTTTACTAGAAAGATGTTTTACTGCGCATGCGCAAATGCAATCAAAATATAATGTGCATAATGTATTAGCTAAGTATATATAGCAACGTTTGTGAAAGTCTCAAAATCATAGCTTGAAAATTCTGAAAATAATCGTTGATAGAATAAGCTCGAAATCCGCTGTTCCCAAAAACAAGCAAAAAGATCAGGGGTTGTATCAAATATATGTTGATTAGTGCCAAGATAGCGTACACAATATTGCACGTACTACTACATTTTGGTACCATTAAAATAACTTTTTATAAAATTAATTTAATACATCGATTTGTTGTAATACAGATTAGAATGAGTTATAGATACATTACTTTATCTTGTGCCAAAAGCATTATGGGTTACACAAGACAAAAATATTTTTAAAAGGATGACTTCCTTTGCCTCTGCATCTTCTCATCTTTCTTGGCGTTGGAGGGGGGGGGGGTGATTTTTGACGGCCAATTATCAACACGAGGGATATAGGCCCGGGCGGAGTGCCCTCCGTGGGGGTCTTTCTAAGGGAACCTAATCCGTATTAACGCATGGAAGATCCACGGCTCGAAGAAAACCACGAAAACTCCGAACGATTAGGCCGACGGGCGCGATTGGGGTTGAACCCAGCACCTCCCGTCTACCAGCTACGAGAGCAGAACCTCTCGGCCACTGGTGGGGCGTTGGAGGGGAGGGGGGGATGGAATTTTCAATTCGAAAATATTTTTATATTTCTATTGTAAGATCATTATATTTGTACATTTCCTAATTCTACAAAATACTGGGAAAAAATATTTAAAATTAAAGATTTGAGTGGGGTTATAAATATTGCACAAAATCCCTATAAATGCAAATTTAATTAATCCTTCTAATTCCTTCTGAAATTTATTAAATGATTGTGTAAATCTTCTAATGTACTTTAAACAATTCTCGAAAAATACATTAGAAAATAAAATTTTCATGAATTCATAATTCAGTAGATAAAGGGTTAAAGTAATTCCATTTGTTTTAGGGATTTAATTATCGTAAATACTTGTTGAATAGTTTATGTGAACTTTAACATTAATTTATGACACATAAACACTTAAATTTATTAATGCCAAATGTATACATTTCATAATGTCCGATAAATAAATAGCTATATAACTATACTATTAACATTGAAGAGTAAAACTAATCCCTTCCAAGATAAATGCATTAAATATACCGTAACTGTTTTGAAAGTAATTCGTTAATAAATGAAATTTGTGTGTTTTCTATAATGCAACATGGGGTTATTGAAATTGACCTTATGTTTTATCAAATTACAGTTAAATGTTATAAAAAATATACTACAATCATAATATCTTATTGAATAAATTTGTTTATATTATATAAATAAAATTGTATTAATAAATAAATAAATTTGTATTAATAAATAAATAAATTTGTATTATATTATGTATTAATGATTATTTTAATAAGTGAAATATGTTCGGGAATTTTAAAATGATTTCGGTGACTCTTATATTACTTTTAATTCATATAGTTAATATCACTGAAACGCGAATATTGGATTTGTAATACTTTCACGAAGTAGTTTTGTACATTCAGTTAAAACAACACCAAAAACGGGCGATAATTCAGAATTAAAATAATAAATCTTTATATAAATCACCATAAAAACAAAGCAATCCACAGGATTTCGAGATGGAGAATATAACAGCTCTTCATCAAGTATAATAAACACGTGTTCTTAATAATGATTATTTTAATAAATGCAATATGTACGTGAATTGGAAAATTATGTCGGTGACACTTATGTTACTTTTAATTCATATTGTTATTATCACCAAAACGCGAATATTGGATTTGTAATACGTTCACGAAATAGTTGTGTATATTCAGTTAAAACAACATAAAAAAACGGGCGATAAATCACAATTAAAATAATAAAACTTTATATAAATCACCATAAAAACAAAGCAATTAACAGGACGCGGTATAAGGCCAAAGGTTCAAGTACAATGTCACAAATATCCGTAAGGGGACAAGAAAAGGTGACAAATGTCCGTAAGGGGACAAGGACACAAATGTCCGTAAGAGGACAATGTCATAAATGTCCTTAAGGGAACAAGGTCACAACCCTTAAGACCCCAAAGTCACAATCCACTTTTCCCTTATGGACTCATGTTTACAATAGCTGATGACGGTGTAACGTGAAAAAAATCAAGCTATCGAAGACTAGATTTAGACATCAAACTCATAAGAACTGGCGTTCATTTTTAAACTTTTTTTTATTCACGTTAGGACAACACAACACAGCACACATAAAAAATCACAGGACATATCAAAACGGAAAGTCTGAACTTAAATTCAATCGGAGCTTGCTCGGCCCTCGCTGATTCAAACGACCGTCCTCGGTCGCTACAGAAACGCATCTCCTCTCCACGGGGCCCTGTTCGAGTTTTCAGTCCAACTTAATTGGCAACCATGTGGGAGTCCGATTCATCTTATTAAAAAGTTTACGTCTACAAGTGTTAGTCAGCAATTCTCACAGAAAATTAATTACATCATTAAAATCAGTTTACAACTTTACATCTGGATTTTATGAAGGTATTGACAGGCGGCTTATATTTAAGCATCTGGAGGGCCCAATTAAAAGTGTTTACTACGTTAAGTGGTGATCTGGTTTTTGCATGAGCTCAGATGAAACGTCTCAACGGGCTGTTATATTTCCCAGCTCGAAATGCGTCCCGTGAGTTGCTTTGATTTTATGGTGATTTATATAAAGTTTTATTATTTTAATTACTTGCGTATATACTTCTAAGTTCGTGATATATATATATATATATATATATGTATGTATGTATGTATGTATGTATGTATGTATTACCAATTTCTTATAGAATTCTTTATAAATATTAAAATATGAAAAAAATAATATATATTTCACACATACAATGGGTACAATAAATAATTATTTGGGAGCATGTAAAATAAAATATTTAGTTATGTTTTATTATTTTTTTAAGTATGTCGGGGCAAAAACGAGATCATGCTCAAAAAAATTATTCTCATTATTTCATTGTTTTCTTTAAAAAGCCCAGGACCTTTAAACTTACAAAAAATCAGTTTTCGGTTTTGGTTTTATTATGAATATTTTAAAATTTCACAACAATGTACAAAAAACCTCATCCAAAAATCTGCATTATTTCTTGAGTTATAATCATTTATACATGGCGAGAACAATTGAAAGTCCGTCGATATTGAACTTTAGCTCTTTGTCTACTACATTATGATCTACTGCAATTTTTTTTTCATGTAATATTTTTTTTTTCATTTACTACAATGAAAATTAAAGGATAATTAAAACTTAATCTATTAATAGATTAAGTTTTAACCCTTAAATGCCTGATTTTTCAAAAATCATTGTAATAATGTTTTTCGGCTTTCATTTTTTAAATAAATCGTGGTAAAAATACTTAAAAAAATCATATTTTATTTTTAATATGGTTTACGGCTAAAAAACAGTTTGTTACTAATCGGCAATACTGGTCTTTAATTGAAAAAATAATTTTCCTTGATAAAATTCTATAACATTAAACACACGAGAATTTTAGGAACTGTAATAAGAAATAAATTTTACTTGCTCACTGCAGAACAAAATAGGGTATTTCGCAAGCTTCCAAACAAAACAAAAAGAACACGTAGCAACAATTGAAAATTAAATCTATCTTTATTCATAAACAGCACAAGTGTTGCCATCTACATGTTGAAAATCAATTTAATAATATTTTCAGAATGTATTCTATTGGCAACATTAGGCATTACAGCCTCAATATTATTATAATAGTATTTTAGAGCCTAAATTAGGTATGTTGCCGAAAAGCAACACCCGGCATTTATGGGTTAAAGCAAACTTTGTTTAGAGATAGATATATGGCAATTAAATAATAATTAAAAATATGTTAATAAATATATATAATTGTATTATAAAAAATTAGTAATTGAAATATTAAATCAAAATGATATGTTAAAGGGTGAAATTGATGATTATTAATGTTTCACATTTGTACCTTGCTATAACATATCACATTTTAAATTTCTGTGATAACATTGCATCATCACCTAACCCTTTATCTACCGTATTATGATCTACTGAAAAAATTTTTAATGTAATATATTTTTTTACAGTTACTGCAATGAAAATTAAAGAATAAACATAAAAAAATACTCACCCGTGAGAAATTTAATTATTTAGAGGTAATTAATTAAAGTGGTACTTTAAAGTACCGTCAGTACACTATGACTAAAATGTCGAAATAGAAAACTCATAAGGTATTTCAACTGGCACCAGAAAATATTTTCGATTTAATAAGTATGTGAAATATAGGTTTTTTTTTTCTTATTTACAAATAAATCTATTGGCAAATTCCGGTGCAAATCATTTATTTCAACACTTTAGAATTGAAAATGCTTTGCCCCTGAAAGGGTTTAAAAGTATGTTTTTTCGACTTAAATTCACACTATGTGCAAAATTACTTAAAATATGGCTCAGTATTTAAAAAAAAATTTAAAATTATTTTAATACCTTAGAACTTTCAACTATAAAAAACATAGTCTACTTCAGAGAAATATAAGAAAAACAAAAGTTATTGACGCCTAATTTTCAAAATCCACGTAGATGGTGACGAAAGGAGTGAAAGTGGAAGTTAATTTATAGATCTGGAAATATTGGGAAAATAAAACATGGATGTAGGGAAGTGGAGAATTACTCGTTTTATCATTCTTTAAGTAAACTGAGCCAAATTCTGGATATGTTGTAGGATAAAACGTTGTTACAAACAGTATTTTCTTTAGTAATAATTATGTTTATAATATGTTAAATATATGTTGTTATGTATAAAATATATATATGTTGTTAATTATGTTAAATATTATGTTTTTTAGGTTTCGATCTTGTTAGCAGTCCTTTAGTTATGCGACGTCTATATTCCAGGGACAACATGTTCTCCCGCATCTCCACATATGCAATATATGAATTTACATATGCCATTTCTAGCATAGCAAAAACGAACCGGTGCCACAACTTTTTCAATTTCCTATAAAAAATAAGAATGGAGCTGAAAAGAAATAGCAGAGAAATCATTACTACATTACATTTTAGTAATTACATTTTGAAGCAGATGAAATCGATGGAACACAGATGAAAAGTAAAGAAGAAATTTTTCTCCAACACCCAGTGTACTGACGGTACTTATAAGTACCACCGAGCAATTCAACTGTTAAATCAAATACATACACCGTTCACCTAAAATAGCTAGTCAAACTGTAGATACAAGATCATAATGAAAACATTAAAAAAATCCAACACTTATTTTATATCCTTTACTGTGTTTGCAGCAATAAAAATACGAGCGTGACAATCTGTACAAAATGTCGGCACAAAACCAATCGTGTCGGTCAAAGACAGTCTCCTTCCTCGCTAAAATAACAAACGTAGAACAACTGCTGCCATGTATGTGCATGTACAGTGTGTACCACATACCATGTACCATGTACATGGTATGTACAGTGTACCATGTACAGTGGAGTTAAAAGAGTGTTTTTGCAAAGTACCATTAGAATATTAGTAATATTCACTATGGGATGAAAGTTTAAAGTGAGTAATACTTATAAGTACCGTCAGTAGATAAAGCGTTAAAACGCGTTTTCTGAGATTAGTAAATTAAGACTGTTACTTTCAAACTATGTAAACTACAACATTAAAAAATTCACTAAATATCCGTTTCTTTATAGTCTTCAGGCTAAAACAAAACATATATTTTGATTATTTATATTTTGCGCCTGAAAAACTTGGAAATTTGTTTTGAAATTTTTGAATTTTTTTTTTTTTTATTCTGCTGAAATTAATTTTGAGGAAACCTTTTAGTGTATATTTTAGTTTTAAATTATAAGTAGGTGTGTTATGGTTCTATTTTGCTCAAAAGTTGTTTTCTATATGCATAATTTATAGTTTTATCATGCGCACAGCACTTAAGAATTTTAATTCACGCGTTAGTGAGATGAATTTTTAAATTTAAAATTCAACTATTAATTTTGTATACACAACATTTATATTTCTGGATGTTATAGTTAAGAAGAAATAATTTAGGCAGAGACAGAAAAAAAATCTTAATTGCATTGTATTTGTGTTATTGTACTTTGAAAAGGCTATGTTTTTCAAAATTTCGACAAACTCAAAGGTCCTGTATCCCCTTAAATCCTAAAAAATCGTGGTATACCACAGCTGTTAAATTTAATAAAAGTTGCGGATAGTGTATTTTCGAAGTTTTTATAATTGTTTTTAATATAAAAAAATATTTCAAATACGTGAGTATATTATTTTTAATTCATTATTGTTTAAGATATTTTATTAAGGTGGTTAACCGTTCAATAATTTAAATACTCTTTGCCATTAACTCACAATAAATAAGCTTATTAAAGCCGAATGCATATTCATTCTGTCCGTTGTTATTTAAACAATTCGTTAGGAATAGTTTCAACATTTATTATACAAAAAATCCTTTACAAGATAAATGCATTACAGATTATGCACTAATTGTTAAAGTGCTTCATTAATAAATTGGATTTACGTGTTACATGTGAATGCATCTCTGTAGTTTAACATTTTCAGTTCAATAAACAATGCCTATATTTTATCAAATTACTATCAAATGCCATAAAAATGATTACAAAAGAGGTAAATCTTAATATTATGTTGTGTAAAGTTGGTAGTATAATAGGTATGAACAAATATTAATGATTATTTTCTTAAATCAAATTAAAATATAAATAGAAAATATGTTTTTTAATTGTTTATTTAATTATTTATTTATGTTGTGGTTATATTAAAAAAAACGAAAATGTTGGAGTTTTAATAGGTGAACATGTCATGATAACTTATATATATTTTTTCTAGTTATAAGTATTGTAAAGCGAAGTAATTATATTACACTGTTAAAACTGAAGGTGACTTTTCGGTGACTGTTGAAAGGCTGGGGTGAAAACACGGTATCAATTGGCACCAAGAGGCTTCGAAATGTGGTTGGGGTGCCGATTGGTTCCTCAAAGGGTGACTGGAGTAATTAAGGTGCTGTGTGGTAGAAATATATCACCCCACTGGGGGACTGGCATTTAGCGCATGCACTGTGATGTGTGTGGGGTGCCATATTTCTTCGTCGGCAAGTGAAATCTACGTCTGTAAGACACAGGTAGCATACAGACAGATATCGGCCATTGCCCCGATCAATAAAGGGCAATATCTCCAAAGTCACTGGATATCAGACGTCAAATTTACAATATCTGCCGAAATTCACAGATGTAACTTAAAATTAGTTCTTAAAAGAAAGCATCTAAACGAATTTTTTGGATTATTTATAACATTATAATACGTAAATAGTATTCTTAACTATATTATTAAACAACTTTAACAATTTTATCATTTTTAGATTAGATAACTTGATTTTTAATGCCTTATTTATAATATTTTATTTACCAATGTTGTAAAAATGATATTAGTATTCCAACATTCAGAGATCTCTATCGACGTCCGTAAAAATAATATCATATTTCAGACATTTCAAGATATCTGTCGACATTTAGAATATCTGGCGAAGTTTGTAATCTTGACCAAAGTGAATGGAAAGTTCTGAAGGGCTGCCCATTTCAATCGTTTTCATCGAAGCGTATTTGATGGAGACGCCTGCTATGAAATTTGTCTTATAAAAATTTTTTCTTTAGGGATGTATGTTATTTGTAACTGTATGTATATATGTATATATATTTGAAAAAAATTACATAGAAATCTATTGAGATTGGTATGGAAAATTTTCTAGAGATTGAAAATAGAAAATTTTCTCAAGAAAAGCATTTCCTATTAAAATCTATTGATAGTGCTATTGTATACAAACTTAATAAGGAAATCTGCAATTAGTACCCTAGAATTATTTATAGTAAAAAAAATAATGTATTGCCTATAACGATGTTAAAATATAACAATTGTTAGTTTTATAAAAAACGACAGATGCTTTTTCTATTACATAATGTTTTTACATAAAAAAAGAGATCAATTTATGTATTTTTTAATGAAAACTATATTTACCTTTTTAAAATGATAAAAAAAGCATCGATGCTTTTTATATTACATAATGTTTTTACATAAAATAAGAGATCAATTTATGTATTTTTTAAGAAATACTATGTTTATATTTTTATAATGATCTCGAATTTCAGACTTTTAAATTAATTTTATTTTTTATTATTGAAAGAATAGTTTAGTTTCAAAAGTAGGTCATTAATTTTCAACATAATGTCTTTTTAAATTTCTAACAAACTTAATAATAAAAAGTGATATTTAAATAAATCTTTGTTAAAAGAATGTAAAAAAAAGGAAGTTTATTGTGATTGAAAGAGTATGAGATAATAAAATTATAATTTTGTCAGACATTTTTTTCGTCACTAACAGAAAAGTCTGCTCCCACCACTTTCTGTTGAAAGTGTCTTATTGCTACATTTTCCATGGATGATTTTCTTTATTCTTTAACAGAGCCAGGTTTCTCTGTCTTATATTGAATAAGGCTAGAAATCTCCTGAGCGTAAACTTCCATCTCAGTGAAAAGTTAACGTTCACCACATCTGTAAACCGCAGTTGTTGGGGTTAAAAAAAGTAATTAATGTCTAAAAGAGTTATAACTTAATATAACCGGAAATTTCAGCCCGGTAATTATTAGACATTACATATCGGAATCAATGTCTAATAATTAAATGATAGAATTTTCCGGTAAGAATTGATTTTTCCAAACGGACACGATTTTCTGGCCAACATTTTAAGGGTGCCATTATTCTCCCTTGTGGTACATCCTTTCACCCTCTGGGGCACCCTGGTTTTGGGGTGCCACATTTTCACCCTAGTTAAGGATACAAATCTGGCTCCTCTAGGGGGGTCGCTCAAGGGACAAGCGTTTCACCCCTAGGAGGTGTCATATGCAACCTCTAGTTTCAACAGTGTAGATGTAAGAAGTTGCTTATCGTATATTTATACTGTTCTAAAGTAAATACCTATTTCATATTTATGAACTTTTGGATAAAGATAATTTAATTTATGTGTCATTCATATAATATTTCATATAATACATTCGATAATACTAAAATTGACTAAAAGTTATATTATTCCGTGGCGCATAAAACTTTAATGTCGAATGTATTAGGTGATTATGTACGTTAATTAACAATTACTAAATTATAAATAAACAATTACGCTAGCATATTGTTATCTTATTAGTGTTACTTATTATCAGCACTCTACATAAAAAACCCCCTCAATGCAGAAAATCTAAACTTTTAATTTTTTATTGTAGCCCTAAAACATTAGTATAACCCTAAAATGTGATATATGTCTGTCTTTTTGCCTATTTATATAACTACACTGTAAAAAAAAAAAAAAAAAAAAAAAAAAAAAAAATTGTAATTTTACAGATGTAAAGTTACAGAAATGTGTATGCTTACTAAAGTTTTATCTGTACACTGTACAAAAATATATGTAAATCTGCACAACAAGTTTTTGTAAAGCTACAGTAATCTGTAGCTTTACAAAAGAATCTACTAAAATTACAGTAATGTTACTAAAATTTTATCTATAACGAGGCTGTAGTTACGTAAAAAGTTCTAGGCATCCCAGTTTCCTAAACAATTCTCAGTGACCTTACAGATTTTTTTATTTAAGATGCAGGAATTTTTGTTGTTACCCTTACATAAAAAGTTCTAGGAATTCCAGTTTCCTTGAAAAATTTTAGGAACTTTACATATACAGGTGGTTATCAAAATAATGGAAACACTTGTGATTGAAAGGGACATTTAAGAATTCCCTTCGTAAGCATTAAAATATAATCTTAGCTACCAGATTTTTTTTAATATAAAAAGTACAGTCGTGGAAAAAAAAAGTAAACACCCCCTACTAACTCCTCAACAAATCATCATAGAAGAAAGTTACTGGTACCGAACGATTGGAAATAAAGTCTACTTTTAAATGATGTATATTAAATTTTCTTGGGGGGCCATCTACATATTAAAACGAATCCAAACTTCATTTTTTTCAATGGCAATACCCAATTATAACGAGGTATTTCAAATCTTCGGTTCAAACTATGCCTACACACCAAATTTCAAGTCATTTGAATGATAAGTTTTTGAATTATAAACATTCAAAATTTAGTGCTTCTAATGTTAAATTATATTTTCATATTTTCATTTATATCTCCCGAAATTATGCTCCTAATGTGCTAATTTTTTTTGTGGTAATAATACTAATATACCCAAACATAAATAAGCTGAATTTGCAATTTTATAATTTTATGATATGAATTATGAATTATGAAATTAATATTCGAAAAAATTGTGAATTGCAACCTACAATTTTTTTGATGGATTTAGATTTATTAAGTCTGCTTTATGGAAATTCAAAAATTTCACATTTTTCTTCCAAGTAGTTTTCAAATTATGCTTAAAAAACGGCAAAATGATGGTTTAAGGGGCCGTCTATGATGGAAGTGAGCAGACATTTTGAAATTTATTCTGCGTACTGTAATCTAACACGCTTCATTGACTCCTTGAGTGGCGCTTAAGGTGCCTTGATCAAGGAAGCGGCTCTCTCGGTTAACAATCCAGTACGGAACTTCAATTTGGATACAGCCCTTAAAATACGCTCGTTTTAAAATAATTATTTTCTCGGAAACTTATGGTACGAATTGCATAAAAATTCGTTTTCAGGCTAATTGAAGGGTGTAGAGTTCATTTATGCTGTCAGAATTGGGTACTGCTATTGAAAAAAACAACGTTATGGTTCATTTTAATATGTAGGTGGCTACCTAAGCAAATTTTATATACATCATTTAAAAGTAGACTTTATTTCCAATCGTTCGGTACCAGTAACTTTCTTCTACGATAATTTGTTGAGGAGTTAGTATGGTGTGTTTACTTTTTTTCCACGACTGTACATGTATTAGGTAGTATGAGAGAGCTCTAGAAGTGTTATCTACTTTTTGATTTTTTTTGTCAGAAGCGTAAAATGTCAGACCTCACAGATTTTTAAAGGGGCCAAATTGTAGGAGTCCGGCTAGCTGGAGCAACGGTGACCTAAACATCCCAGCTTATAGGCGTTTCTAGAGGTACGGTGTCTAAAGTCATGACAGCATACGCACAGCGCGGAAAGACAAGCTCAGCAAAGCAAAATAGTGGACGGAAGGAGAAGCTGAGTGAAAGAGACCGACGGGTATTGAAGCGGATTGTAATGTCTAAAAAGAAAACAACTGCAGCCAAAGTGACCGCAGAGCTCAATCAGCATCTGGATTCTCCAGTGTCAACAATTACAGTTCAGAGATACCTTCATAAAGAGAACATTTACGGCAGAACAGCAATTCTCAAGCCACTTGTCACAGATGCTAATACCAAACGTCGTGTAGAGTGGTACCACAACCACAAAACCTGGTCGATTGATAAGTGGAAGACTGTTATATAGTCAGACGAATCATCTTTCACATTGTTCCCCACAACAGGACGGGTACATGTCTGGAGAACACCTGCACAAGCGTATGATCCTGATTCCCTCCGTCCAACTGTCAAGCATGGAGGTGGATCGGTCATGGTATGGGCAGCCGTGTCATGGTTTTCTGCTGGTCCAATCGCAACCCTGAAAGGAAGGATCACTGGGGAAAAGTATAGAGAAGTTTTAGCTGACCAGGTCCATCCCATGATGCAAATTTTGTTTCCTGCAGGAGATGGAATTTTCAGGATGATAATGCCCCTGTTTATGCAGCCAGAGTTGTCCAATCATGGTTTGATGAACATGAGGATGAGGTGGAACATCTACCTTGGCCCGCACAGTCCCCAGACCTCAACTTAATCGAACCGCTGTGGTATATTTTAGAGCTTTCAATCCGGAATCGATATCCTCCATCGGCATCTCTCACGGAACTTTCACAATATCTCCATGAAGAATGGTACAATAGTCCTCTAAACACTATTCAGAATTTGTATGATTCGATGTCCAGGCGAATCCAAGCTGTATTACATGCCAAAGGCGGTCCTACGCCATATTAATAAAGAATTCCTTCAAAATCTAGGGTGTTTCCATTATTTTGATAACCACCTGTATATATATATATATATATATTTACATTGTATGTATTTTTCTAGCTAATTACATACCTTTTCACGTATAAAATTCTCTGTCTTTGTATATAACGCTTCTTAAATAATCCATTATATTCTCAATTTTTATTACTTTATTAAAAAATAGGAATTTATATTCATTATATAAATTAATGAAAAACCATTTGGAAAAACATTCCCACTCAAATTCTCGGTAGTTAAATTGGAATTAAAAGTTAAAATACATTTTACAGGCAATCTAAGGAATTAAATAAAAACATTTTTCGTAATATATTAATTTGCTTTAAAAATCTTACAGGAAATATTTATCTTTATATCCAAGTGCTTTTCTCCAACCGTCATTATATAACATAGAAATAATGATTTATTTTAAAAAGGATGACGTATATAATTTAAATAAGAAAACTTTAGTTTATTCTTTAATTAAAAAAGCAATTTAACATATTAAAACTTGCAAAGACGAATTTCTTTCTTTAATAAATTATTAAAAAAAGTTTAAATGTAATTTTAGTATACTGAAGATGCTTTCTTGAATGTAATTACGTAATTACGTATATTTTTTTTCAAGAAACGCTATTAAACTAATATGAATTCTTATGGAATGAAGCATTATTTAAAAATATTACATTTTAAAGAATATAATTGTCGAAAATCAAAAGAAATTATACGGTAAGTCATTTGTGTTTTAGTAAGGATATAAAAAGTTTAAAAGTTTTCGATACATTGTATAAACAATGTTGATGAAATATCTGAAATAAAATGTAGTTAAAATTTAAATGCATTTATTACTAACATTAAAAGAAAATTAGGATAAAAAAGTTTTTACTAAGCATCAATGACATCGACAGTCTAAATTCTGATTATTTTAAAATAACATCTATATGTGTAACAAAAAACACCACACAAAAAAAAACTACCTTGAAATAGTGCCTTTTTACTAATCTGTGACTTTTGTCACTTCCTTTGACTTAGACTGTTCTTTACCTTGCTTAAACTGTGCTTTACAAATTATTTAATTTAAATGTTTTACTTAATTAAATAATTGATGTCTGGAGAAGTCTTTACCTCTGAGAGCCGGCGCGCCGCTTGTCACATGACACGCGACGTGGGATAGAAGGGGTTAAATATTGTTTTTAGAGAGATAGAGGTAAGCCGTGCATGTGGGCCGGCGAGATTTTGATATAAAATGAAAGTGATTTTTGAGGGAAATATAGAGGTTTTTTTTTTTTTTTTTTTTTTTTTTTTTTCAGGTGCTATGGACACTGGATTGTTATAAACTTGAGTAGAGTAGGTGAAGTGAAATGGTGTAATATTACAACGTGTAAAATTGTGGAGTATTGTAGTGTGTTTCACTGGATCTAATTCATATATACTTTGTGTGCTGTAGTATCGTCTGATGTCCTTGTCCACTATATGTACCTTCTGCAGGCTGTCAATAAACTTCTATGTTTGTTTAAAAGGTTGCATAATTTTAAATGGATTACACTTAGGATTTTATTATTAAAAAGCAAACATACAGACGGGCCCAGGATCGACATATGGAGTCGTAAAGACGTGTCAGAAAATCTTTATTCGTTTTTTACTTTCAATTTAACTTAAACCTATAGTCTTACGGTTTATATGAAATTCTTAATTTTTTGTTCTACCACTTTTTATTTGTATTAATTCTTATTTTTTAAATTAAATATGCAGTTTATAACTACAGTTACAGTTATTGCTTTACAACTGCTAATTTTAATTGATCTGATGACTGGGGATTAAGTTGTAGTCAAATTAGGAAGCCCTCAAAATCTTTACACTGTTTAGCACTATTTAAGTAACGTCTATAGCGTATTTCATTCCTTACATGATCTTTGTTTAAGTATCAATCGAAAATTATATTATGTCGTAAAGAGATTTTTTCTGTTAAATCGTGATTCAATCCTTTCTTCTCTTCATGTTTACTAATTACTAGAAAATTATATTATTGCAATACCTCGTAAATATAAAAAAACTTCGTATGAAACATCACTAATACATACTTAATTATTATATTAATGATGATGCTGAAAGTCCAACATTATGTTTATTTATGTTTTCCAGTATAGTTGAAAGTGTTTCTAAATTCAGTTGGCTTGTGTTTGTCCAACTGCTGGTGCTGTAAGTCTTGTATATATACTCAGATTGCCATTCATTTTTACATAATGTTGCTGTAGTTTTGCTATAGAGTGTTTGGTGCTGAAAATGAAGTGCGTAGTGTTTATATTTCGTTTACAGGGACATACAAAAGTACTCCAATCCTATACAATATACTAGCAGACCCACCCGGCCGCAAATTCACAAACTCTCAAAGTCCCAGCGCACTTGACGCCAACCTCTGTAGCCAAGCGCTTTGGTGAGAAAATGAACTTCATCATCATATTTCAGCTTAATAAACTGTGAAATTTTGTTACACTATTCTGAATGTGTTGAAAAGTGTTTTATAATCTATGCTAGACACATGATTTTTCGTTATTAAGAAGTTGAAATAAGCTTTTATAATTTCGCACTTGTATTCTTGCAAGTATTCCACAAACAAGAAATAAGTGGTCAAATGAACGAAATAATATCTAAGGTATTACTAAGGTAATACCTAAGGTAATACCTAATAATATCCAAGGTAGCTTCAGACTTGCATGCGCATCGAAGTTCATTTTCTCGCCAAAGCGCTTGGCTACAGCGTTTGCTCTCGAGTATGCTGGGACGTTGAGTGTTTGTGAATTTGCCCCCCGGCGTTGCCCAGGTTCCATTATAATAAACTTAAACATAACTCAAGTTTGTATAGTTTTATATATTTTGAAATTCATATAAATGAAAATATATTTCATTCGCGGTAACAGACTGCTGACAGTGCTAAGTCTGTTGAACACAGAGTTGCTTGTTCAATTCGGTGCGTTAGTTGTGGAAAGATGTTTTTTACGCAAACGTCCAATTACGCAACCACACTGTTAAAAATATGCAGCACTTGCTGCATAGTCACTCTACCGCTTTTATAGAATGTCTCTATTCTGACCAATGAGAATGCTCCATAATATAGTCAAATAACATTTTCTTATAAAAGCGAAGAAGTGACTATGCAGCAAATGCTGCAGAGTTTTAACAGTGCTCTTTGGTCCTTCCGGGGTTACTTTGGTCCATATCATAAAACAGTTTTTATTCTTTATAATGAACAAACAATGCAAGATAATTTGGAGTTTTTGCCCTTGAAATATATTTTATACCCTACTATAGGGTATTTGAATAGTTTGGGGGTAATTTAATTTTTTTTATTGGCAACACTGGATGTATTTGTAAACAACTGTTTTCGTGTGTAAATTTTAGCGCTCCAAACTTTCTATAGTTAAACAATCCGGATAAGAGCTACAAATAAGATAAGTATGAAAATATTACCTTTAGTAACCTGTAACCCATGTGTGATCATAGTTTTTCCTTTAACTTTTTATTTTAACAGAAAACGTTTACGTTTTCATAAACCTAACATGAAAACTAGTATTGCCATGCCTTTTTTGTTCCGAAAATAGCCCCAATTACTTAGAAATGCCTTTTATATAAACAAATCTCTTAAAACAGGTTTAAAGTGACATTTATTTCAAACGTTACTGTAGGAAAAGTTGCATTAATTGTTTTTGTTCCAGTTGCTGTGGATAACATGGCGAAAACTGTTTCTCGTTCCTTTAATATTGTCAATTGGTTCATTGTGTTTAAATGTTTAAAATAAAATTGTTTATCGAGTTTGCAGTGTTAATTTATTAGCATATGCTGCTGCGAGGGGTTTTCAATAAAAATGTATTCATTTACATATGAAATGTATTCATTTTATATGAAACTAAGTGAATGGACCAAAGAAGGCCCCAGCAGGGGCTACTTTGTTCCAAAACATTAAAAATGGTTAAAAATAAAAAAAAAATCCTCTTTAAAACCATACAGTTGCTTCATTGTTCATGTTAATTGTTTACAACTCCATTTCGACGTTGAAAAATTACATATAATATATTTTAATAATGGAAATGTGAGTGGAACCAGGAGAAAGTGGCTCAAAGTTGACGGAAAGTTAAAAGATGTTTCGTATTGAGGGGGGGGGGGGGTGAGGATAGTATCTGCTAGCTGGGAAAATTTTTTCGAAAATGCATTTTTTTAGTGAAAAGTGTAATGAGTGCCATAGTCAATAATTTCCCATAGTTAATTAAAATAGTATTTAATTGATGCTATTATTAATTCACACACACACACAGAGAGAGAGAGAAAAAGTAATTATTTTGTTCTTTTATTGGTATAGATGGGGGGAATCATTTTTATTGCCTTTTACTGATGTTACGATATTTCAAACATAATGAGGTTGACATGCATCACTGAGCTAGCATCACACTGCTAAAACATGCTTTTTCGGGCGTATTAAAGAAGTAGAAAACGTAGTAGAAAACGGAGACTTTATCATTCGTTTACAGGAGCGCGCAAAATAATTCCTTTATATTATGATTTGTAGGAGGAAAACCTTTGCAGTAAATTGTATTAACGTTGCGATATTTGAAATGAAAAAGGATCAGCGACGTGCACTCTAACATGTTTTCTATAGATTATGGTAGCGTTTATCATTCATTTATACTGACGCATAAAGTAATTTGGTAACAGAACTATCTATATTACACTATGACGCAAAAGTTTAGACAATGAAGAAATTCTTACATACTTTGAAAAATATTTATTCAATTTTCAAATCACTGCTTGAAATTAATGTGCTGTACATATAAACAATATTTATAACAAAGAAAAGTGGAATTGTGCATATTGCAATAAATTAAATGGTAACAAAAATAAACTGCTGTCTCAAAAGTTTAGACACAAATTAAATAAAATCGAAATAAACAATTTTTAAAACCTGGATGCGCATCCATGCTTATGTATTACGTCATATACACGAGATTGCATGGAAGAAACTAAATCTTGCATAGTTTGTGGACCGATATCGTACCATGCATTCTCAATAGATGTCTTAAGTTCCTTTTCAGAAGAGTATTGTCTAGCGTTGCTATAAACTTTGCGACACATGATGCTCCAAAGGTTTTCTATAGGGTTAAGATCTGGGCTACATGCTGGCCAGTCGAGAACTCTTATATTATGGGAATTAAACCAAGATTTTGAATGTTTTGCAGTGTGAATTGAAGCATTGTCTTGCTGAAATTCCCACTGAGGACCCCCTAGAAGCTCAGCAAATGGCAGTAGGTTTTCTTCTAATGTCTGTGTATAATGCTGTGAAGTTTGACGACCACTGGTGAAGGTCAGAGATACTTGTCCATTATAGCAAAAGGCTGCCCAAACCATCACCGAGCCCCCTCCTTGTCTGCGACTAAAAAAACGTCGAGGTTCCTTCCGCAAGTCATGCCAATACGATAAACAACCATCTGGACCATCCAGATTCCACTTTTTTTCATCGCTAAATATGACTGACTGCCATTTCTCTCCATATGACATATGCTTTCGAGCCCACATAAGTCTTTGTAACTTATGATGTGGTTTCAGAGCTGGTTTCTTCTGCATTTTGCTATAAACGATTGTTCCTTTTTCCAAAATTCGTCTACGAATCGTATCCTTTGATACAGAGAGTCCCGATGAGCTTTGAACTCCACGTACGCTCATTTGTTGAGTACTCGCTAGTCTTTGTATCAGGCGATCCTCTCGTACATTTGTCACACGTGGCCTCCCAGAGCGACATTTTGCTTTATATTCGGAACCACTCGATAAAACTCGATAAATAGATTTTTTTGACCTATTAATAATAGCAGAAATTTCAGAAACGCTCTTCCCTTCACCTTTCAACTGCCAAATCCTTGAAACCTCATTCACTTGAATTTCTTTAGCTCTCGGCATGTCGACTATGAAGCGCAATCGTTTGCAGAACTTAAGTACTCCAAATTTGTGACATCATCGATTCTAAATTTGCATATGCCAGCGAATATTCAAAGAAATTTAGAATAGTGTCTAAACTTTTGCGACAAGCACATTTGAATTTTTATGAAAAAAATTAGTATTATAGCAAATAAAACGACTGTCTTTTGTACATAGCATTTTAAATCAGTTTTTGAATATATTTACAGGTTTTTGTAATTCTGACGTCATAATTCTACATTTTAAAGCTGAATGACGTCATTGTCTAAACTTTTGCGTCATAGTGTATAAAGGAGAAACGTGTCCGTGCGTAACGCTGAGGCCATTGAGGCCTGTGGCAACACCAAACGATTAAATTTAACTTTTACTGAAATTTGTTTAAACTTCTAAACATCGTGCATTTAAATTTTTTACACCGTCGCGTAAAAAAAAAAGAAATGTACTTTCAAATGACATTTCTTTGAAAACTGTATCATAATTTGTTTGAAAAATGCCTCGCCATTTACTCAATTTTTATTGTTTTAAAAATAACTTTTAAGCAAGTTTTTTTTTTATTATTAATCTCTATCGCATGCAGACGATTACGAAAAGGAAATCCGTTTTCATTTAAATTGATAAAAATAACTCAGCATTTGTTTCCAGCTTATATTCCATAATGTAATTAAAACATAAACCAATAAATAAAATATAACACGAAACACACATATTTGAGACGTGTAATTAACCGATGCACTTAAACTACTGAAATGATCAAAGACTGATTGTAAATAGTCATTTTTGGTGATTTCTTGTTTCTTTGCTGACTGTGGTCGCTCGGCCAATGGAAAACGATCGTTTTTAATAAATTTGAAAACTTTATTTAAACACACAATTGTTATTTTTCAAATAAATGTGATATTTGGTATTTTTCGTGCGCATTCTAAAAAAATATCTAAAATGTAAAAATTCTATTACAGTTATCAATTAAAAACCTGTCTTTCATCTGTAATCTGGAAAGGATACCCGGGAAAAACGGGAATATACCTTTGTAATCGATAATTGCAAGAACTGGGTTTTCTTCTGTGGTATAAGTTTTTTAAATTACCTAATTTTTGTGTATTACAAGGTGTGTTTAAATTTTACCGATGATATGCACACACATATAATTTTAAAAAGCATTTTTGTATATGAAACGAAATTTTAAAAATGGATTTTTAACGAGGAAATGTTTTTTTTTTTATTATTATTATTTGCTTATTTATGGATATTTCATTTCATTCTATAAAAAGGTGAAATTTAAGTATTTTGTTAAGGTCGGTATGTATTTAATAACACTATGTAACAAATTTTCAAAAAAGTTCTGTTTCTTGTTTGACAGTATTGGTTTCTGTTTGATTGAGCAGCAAGTATGTAGGAAAAAGTAGTTATACCCTTTAACCCTTTCCGGCACAGTGTGCCTGGGTCGGGATACTTAATTTTAATTCAAAACTTACGAACGGCACCGAGAATATTTTAGTAAAATTTTGCTTTTACGATGAATAGTACTGAACAGGTACTGAACAGGTAATCAGCATTGAGGGGTTTCCTAGCTGATAGCAGCTTAACACCCAGACTAGGAAATTGAAATGTCTTATGTTTTAATGAGCCATTGGGAAAAAGTTAAACTGTAGCAAAACTACTAGAAGAGTAATAGAAGTTAACAAGAGAAAATAAGAAATTTAAGAAAAAAAGGAATAAAATTGAATTTTAAAGTATAAACTTAAGATGAAAGAAAGTTAACGATAAATCTTAAAAAATACAAGAATCTTAAAATAAGTAAAGTCAAACTGTAGTTGTATAACTACTATAAGGAATTTAGAAAGTTAAAGTTAGTACTGTTCAGAGAAACACTCACCAAGCATGGACAAGAAAAGCTACACTGTTAAAAATTTGCAGCATTCTGGCAGGTCATTTGACCGTTTTATCCGAAAACGGTTACACAACCGTAATTTAACACTATTCTGACCATATTATTGGTCATTTTATGGTCAGAATATAGTTAAATTATGGTTACGAAACCGTTTTTTCAAAAAACGGTCGAATGACCTGCCAGAATGCTGCAAAATTTTTAACAGTGTAGGGTGGCAAAGACCACAACATTCAACCAAAAAAGGGACAAATCAGGGCCATACATTTTATTTTTTAAGTTTTACAATTTTTATGGTCTCTATAGTATATAGACAGTTTTTTTTTCTTTTTTTTAATAAGAAAAATGAATAAAAAGGTAAGAAAAATATAGAAGAGGCAAAATAAAGCGTGGTGAACTCAGATGTTACTGAGTGTCCATAATTATGGAAAACCTGGGCCGTTTCCGATGGTGGGGTTCAAAAGCGTCATAATCCGGTAGCTCCGCTACGATTTCATTAGGGAGGTCGAAAATTTTTTCTTATTTTTTTTTGTCTAAGTCGTTTATGCGCTTACGTAAGGTAGTAGTTTTTAGGTCTCTTCGGACCGTGGAGTTGCGAAGATAACGAGATGCGTTACGGACAGTACGCTGGTTGGAATTGTGCAAGCGACTAAGGGTGTCCATAGTGGTCTTACATGTGAACGATGAATAGTCAAACTACTATGTTTTTAATTTCTAAAAAAAGTCGTTTTAAAATTCCGGTGTCAGTCAATCATTTTATCATTTTACAATAAAAAATGCCCGTGCCGGAAAGGGTTAAACGTCATTTTTGTGACTGTCATAATGGGATTTACATAGCTGTCAACTTCTACATTTTATTTTTATTTTTTAGTACTACTTTTTAATAGAATTTTTTCTAATATAATATAATCGTCGAAAAGTTTTAACTGAATACCAATTACAGGGCTCACAAATGGTCCGCCAGCTGAATACCAATATTTTTTTAGAAAAAATTTCTTTTTAGATTTTTCTAACAAACCGCCCGAAATCACCTTTGAAAGTTAATTCTAGAGCAAACCTACCATAACATTTTCTGTTAAAATTTATTGGTATTCAGTTGGCGGACCATTTGGGAGCTCTGCAATTACTGTCTGTTTCTTAAGTCTGGTACTAATAAAGATTTCTTTTTAAATTTCGAGGTACAGTCAGTAAAATTTTTGCCTTACGTTTCCTTAATGCTGATAGGCAAATTTCAACTTTTCGTCGTACTGACCTGAAAAGCAAAGTTTTTGGAGTGAAGTAAAGTTTTTTCATGTTTTTATGATAGAACAAATTAGAAAATTATATTAATTACCCATAAACAAAAATTGTGTTAAATGATGCCTCATGCATTGATTTTTTGTTCATGTTTTGAAAGCAAGTTCTTTTCCGTAATACATCCATTACACTATCTTTGGTCGATTAAAAGGTAAATTAATATTTCCTGTGGACAGATCTAGTTATCTATTCAAGTTTGACAACTGCCAAATATATTATTTCAATAGCTTATTCTCCTTTTCAAATTTTGATCTTTATTTAACGCAATTTAGTTTTCAACGACTTTAAATTTTTAGTGTGCACGTTGAAAATCTGACCCTTTTATATGGAAAAATCACACTATTAGCAAATAGTAGATAAGTGGATTTTCATAGGATTCAAATACCCTCCGAAAATTTACTGACCTGTTTTAATTATCAAAATTTTGGAAATAATTTTAGCTTGTCCTTTGTTTACGGTAACAAAAAAGAACTGATGACTCTGTGGATGATACAGGTGAATTAAAATATATTTTGCCATGTAACTTCGATTTTAATGTTATTACAATTATGAAAGCTTTCGAGTAAAATTTCTGTTGTTTATTGAGAGAAAAAATATCTAATGCAGAGGATTCCCAAATACGACGTACAGACTTCCAGATTGTTACAAATGCGTTTTGGAATTTGTGTAAATCGGTTTCAGAACAATTTCCATGCTTTTCTTTTTCTCGCTACTTGAAATAAGAGGTACCAAAAATATTAAATATCGGGGAAATATATAATAAAGAATATTCAATACAAATATATTCGTCTCGTCGTAATAATGTGGCGCTGTGTATGATACAGGTGATTTAAAAGATTTTTGCCATATTTCGATTTTAATGTTATCACAGTTATCAACGTTTCCGTGGAAAATTCCTTTTCTTTATTAAGAATAACATTATATAGAGCAGGATGCTTCCAAATATGATATAATGGCTTTCAGATTGTTACAAATACATCTTGGAATTTGTGCAAATCGGTTTCAGAATATTCTTTATGAATTGCTTTTTCTACATGAAACTAAAGGTAATAAAAATATTAAATATTAGGAAAATACAGAATAAAATATATTCAGTACAAACATTTGAACAATATGATAATACATGGTATATCATATACCATGGTATATATCCATGGTAATATATCCATGGTAATCCATGGATAATACAATATTGTAATAAAATACAGGCTATTTCAAAGAGGTTTTGCGATGTAGTTTTGATTTTAACGTTATTACAATTATAAACGCTTCCGAGAAAAAATTTTCTTATTCAGAATAAAATTATCAAATGCAGAGTTCTTCCAAAAATGACGCACTGGCTTCCAGATTATTACAAATACGTCTTGGATTTTCCGCAAATCTGTTTAAGAAGATTCTTCATGTTTTACGTTTTCTCGCTACAGGGAACAAAAGGTAATAAAAATATTATGTATCTGGGAAATACAGAATAAAAAAATATTCAAAACAAATATGTTCGTATTATCGTAATAATGTGGCGCTGTGACGATACAAGCGATTTAAAAGATCTTTTCCCATGTAATTTCGATTATAATGTTATTACAATTATGAACGATTCCGAGAAACATTTTTCTCGTTTATTCAGAATAAAATTATCTAATGATGAAGACTTCAAAATATGACGTAGTGGCATCCACATTATTGCAAATACGTCTTGGAATTTTTACAAATCAGTTTCAGAAGAATCCTCATGATTTATTTATACTCGCAACAGGAAACAAAAGGTAATTAATATTACAAATATCACGAAAAAAAAATTAAATACATATATGCTAGTACCATTGTAATAATGTGACGCTGTAGATGATACAGATGATTTAAATGATCTTTTGCAATTGAATTTCGATTTTAATATTATTACAATTATGAACGCTTCCGAGAGGAATTTCTTTTCTTTATTGGTAATAAAATTATCTAATGCAGATGACTTCCAAATATGACGGACTGACTTCCAGATTGTTAAAAATACGTGTTGAACGTGTGATTTTCAACCACATTTTTTTTAAATCAATCTCAATTGCGTAGATTTGGAGTGCGGAAGATTAACCCATTTGCACACGGCTAATATTCCGTAACGAAATTTACTTTTCATCGATAAATAAATAATTAAATAAACTGATGTGAATAACACACAAATTTAACAGATATGTAATTGAACTATGTGATTAAACTATGTGGAAATAAAGATGTAGTAGTGAAATCCATGGCGATTTCTTCGCTTGTTAACTTCTGGCATGCGGCTGATACAAAGTATCGCTTTTAATAAATTTCTAAAACTTTACTTGAATGCATAATTGATGTTTTTTATTTAAAAAAACTTTTTTGCGTTGTTAGTGAGAAATAAGAAAAAATCTGTTAGTTTTCAATTTAAAAAGTGGTTTTTACGTAAGTCCTGTATACTGCGTAGAACGCTCGGGTTAGATCAGATTGCATCCTTGGTGACAAGACTGGAAATTGATCGACTTCATCGATAAACTCTCCAAGTCCCGTTTCGAGAAGAAAAACAGTTTACAAATCGAAAGCAGTTCCACCGAATTATTCACAGATTGCGACAAATTACCTACGTTGAGCTCAATTTTTCCTGGTTAGAATCGACCGATTGTAAAACGCCATGGCTAGTGGATTGGAGCCCCTCGAGACATCGCCTTTTACTATCAATCGATTAAACATTAGATTGTTTCCCTTTTCGCGTTCGTCTTTTATTCTGTAATCGATTTTCATAGGCTACATAATCAGTTAAAGACCTCGATATCCATGGACTGCATAATCAGTTGAAGACCTCGATTTCCATGGCCTACATAATGAGTTGAAGACCTCGATTTTTGCTTTGCAAGACGATTTTCATTTCGGCATCGCTCTTTGGCTTTTGATTTTTTCATATCTGATAATTTACGCTTACCCATTTTGTAACTTTTTCAATTTTTAACGATTTTATGCCTTTCTGTTACCTATTCAAATAAAAATTATTCTAAAAGTAAAGAACATCGTTGAATTTCGTTAAAAAAAAATAAAAAGCGAGCATCATTTGGCCCCATCCTCGACCGAAAACAACAACCATTTTCAAATGGTTAAAAAAAAAAATAACAAACTATACTCCACTTCACCTACTTTTGAGTCCTTCATTTCCTGAGTTAAAATGCCCCCTCCCTTTTGCTTCTCAAAACATAGTAAAACAATTTTATTTTCCGGAGTCTTGCATCGCGTTGGATTAACCGATTTCTTCCAGACGCGAGCCGACCCGCGGTTTGGATCGGGACAAGTTTACCCTTTTTTGTTTGTCAGGTTCGGTTCGGGTAGACTTTTATTGTTTTGGCTGCTATATGACTCTTGCAAGTTGAGTGCGGATTAACCCGTTTTTTCGAAAAAGCCTAGAAAAACTATATATTTCAACATTAATGTATGTTTATTTCTCTATATAAAAGATAAAATTGATAATAATTATTTAATTGTAGACTATTTTTCATATTTGTAGTAACAAATGGATTAATTTTCTTCCACTATGCGATTCGGTCGGAGTGGTGATCAGCGAATATTATTTTCGAGTTTGGATCGTGTTCCGGGTTTACTTGAAATAGAAATTTAAGTTCTGGTTGCATATAGCCGACACATACAGGACTGTAATTTTAAAAATGAATGTAAAAATTTAAATAAAATTATTTAAAAAAATTAGCATGATTAAAAACTATACTAAAAAAAGGAAGTTCTTTATTATTAATTGAAAAATATAATTAAAAAAAGAAGAAAGAAAGAAACAAGCTGGAAACTGCAAGTCGAACGCGGCAAATGAGTTGCGTTCGTACTACAATTAGTTTTAGCTTTATTTTTTGCACCGCATATTGTACTGAATGTATATTTTAGTGAACTTCATTAGTACATATCAATTTCATTCTGTTCGAAAGGCTGTAACATCATTAAAATGCTCTTGCAATATTTTTCCCCATTGCCATAATGTAACGGAAAACTTTTGAATGACACTGTAATTGAACTATACATCCGATTTTCATAAAATTTGAAATGGCACGACAAAATTGTGCAACAATTATATATGTAAATTTTCAAACCATTCGGTTGGGCAGCTTTTGCCCTGTTATATGCGGACAGAGGGATAGCCAAACAAACGGACTGAACGACGACTATAGGTGCTACGTATTTATATAATTACGAACGCGCCTAGCGGGGGATATTAATACTGCATTCGCTTTAGAAACTGTAATGAAGAAGAAAAATGCTAAATGTAGTTTAACTATAGGTCGTAAGACTTTTTTTTAAAATATAAAATAATGTAATTGCCCTTTATTTTGTAGAAGAAAAAAAACATCTATTTTGGTACATACTGTATAAATAAAATTTACAAATATACAGAAGAAAATCATTGTACAACAAGTAAAAGTTAAATTTAAAAAATCAAAAACACCGATTGCGTAAAAAGCAAACTAATTAATTATTTCTCATCAATGTAAAACTATTTTTTATGTAACTAACCTATTTTTCTTATTTACTTGTATTGATGACGTTTAAGTTGAGTTTAATTGTTCGATCCTATCTATAAAGACTGATCTGATGATACCTATAGATGTGTATGAGGGTTAAAGTATAGCTAAAGATCCTACCTACACAACTTTTAAGTTGTGTAATTTTTAACGAAGCTTCTGACTGTAAAATAGTCAATGAAACATCGTCTTCATTTTGAAAGACCTGTCCAATGATATGCCACTCAATATGGTGCGTAAAAACATTTTTTCGTCTCTATCGCCATTTTGTATTTTACAGCCGCCATTTTGAATTTATAAAAACAAAACCTTGCCCATAACCATCGGGCAGTTAAGATGAATCGATAGAGATCTCATTCATTAAAATCCATCCAGCCGTTGGGAAGTTTCGAGGGTATAAAGAAATCCACTTACCCAGATACGCGCGAAACACATAACCCTTCTTGGCAGTCGTGTAACAAGGTATGGGTTTTCATTTGCATTTCCAAGGATCCTAACACTACTATCTCTAAGTAAAAAAATTCTCATACTATTAAAATTATACAGTTTGTAATCGTCCTGTTTGATCGAAAAATTGGTAATACTTTCTTGCGATTAGATAACACTATTATATATAGTAAACTTTTTTTATTGTACGATTGTATAAAACGAATATATGTTTTTCTATGTGGAATGAGATTTTTCATAGAAAAAACAGCATTTTTTAACGCTTTCCAATATAGATAAAAAAACATTTATTATTTCGCTTTGTCTGCATATTGTTTGCCATCGTTCAGCGCTCTAACTGTCGTAAATGTACTCGTATTTCCACGTAATTAATATATATTATTGATATTTTCTATGGCATATTCGCTACTGAAAGTAAAATGTGTAGCATTTATAGATCGTGTACAGGGCCATACCGGTATACGGAGAAAAAATCGATTGGGATGCATTCACAGAATTCGCACGGGTACCGTTATTTTCAAGGCCAAATATCAGTATTTTTTTATATAAAAATAAATCTAGTTTAAACGAACGGAATTTCTCCTTATTTATGGAGAGATTTTTCCATAAGAAAATACTGGTAGTGGAGAATTTCTTAGTCTGGAAATTCAAGGACCCGTACGAACTCTGATTTAAAAGGTGTTAAAATATTAGAAACATAATAAAATTTATGTGTATTTCTCAGTAGTACTAAATTATACTTTCTGTAGTAGAATATTGAGTGCAAAGTATTTAACACTCATTTACAGGGTCACATAAAATAATTCCTTTATATAATGGTCTATGGAGAAATCTCTTTGCAAAGTACTTTAATGATGTAAAATGACGTGAAAGATAATGAAATTTATATACACTTTACTGAAGTACACTACAAGTTGATTGCTGTAGAATATGATATGTATCGCACTAATCGTTCATTTGCTGGGAAACACAAATTTTTTGGTTACCTATCAGCGATAAATCGAAGAAGTGAGTTTTCAGTTATGTTAAGCTTTTTAACACTAAACGTTCCGATATTTTTTTTTTTTACCTGTTCCCACCAAAAAGGGTCAAATGACCCCTATGTAAAAAATTATCTATTTTACGATTTTTATAAAAAATATATCAGTTGATACACTTTGGTGTATGAATAATTTTTTTTTTTTCAAATAATTATTACAAATGGTTTATTTATTGACGTGAAAAAAAATTATAATTACGCAAAAAATTAAAAAAACAATTATGTCAAGAAATTTTAAATTTAAAAAACAAATCTTGTGCAAATTTGTTTAATGTTCACAACATATTTTTAAGATTATTTCGTTCTCGATATAATCTGAAATGTTCAAAGTAGAATCTCACCTGGAGTAAAGTCAATTTCTAATTGCACCATCACACATGAACTATTTCAGGGGCGGTGGTATGTTTAAGAAATCACGTAATTTTAATTCCCAAACACCACAATGACACCAGAATTTTGGTAAAATATTTTCCATTTAATATAAATGTGAAATATAGCCTTTTTATTACTTACAAATAAATTAGTTGGTCAGTTCTGGTGCCAATTATTTACTTCAACACTTTAGCATTGAAAATGCTTTGCCGCTGAAAATGTGATGTAATACAGTGTAATAAATGACGTTTTGTGTAATAGCAAAAATACGCAAATTACTAATGTTTTTACAAAATAAAACATTTATACCTTTATAATTTAACATAAATTTATTCACGGGTCAAATGACCCCTTGCGGTAGTTAAGCCTAAAATATTTTTTTTCTAGGCAAAAAAAGTTGGTTCGGAGATGAGGCATTCTAAGGAATAATATGTTCATATATTTTAATAAAAGCCGTTAAATATAAAGAAATTTCGTAATGTTTCAGTAAAAAACTTCAAAAAGGTTCATTTGACCCCTTGCGGTAGTTATAATGTTAAAGTAAATAATATTTTTAGTAATAAGTGGTGTGTATAAATTCTATAGATCTCACTTCGAGCTATATAAACGAATTGGTAAGCATTCCTATGTATGGGCATGAATTGCTCAAAGGTTTTATTTTTAATTTAAACTATGTATTTTTCTGAACTATATTTAGTATAGTGAGAAATGTTTATAGAATATGTATAAATTCATATACAGGACTTTGCTAAATACTGGTTTTATTCATAGATGATAATTCCTGGGAGTGTGTTTTATTAGTGTTATACGTTTTTTGTATGAATTAAATTTTAATATGAGGCATGTGTAAAAATTTGTGCACAATATGCAGAGCTTTACAATAGAATTCTAATTTCGATATATTTCATTTCGATATATTGGATGAAATTGGTGAAGGTTAATTTTTATCTACGTTATGCTTTTTCTAACTAAACTAAACTTTAATATACTGAGTAGTATATATAAAAATCTATGGAATATATAAAAATCTACAGTCATCTATATGGATCATATAGATGACTGTAAAAAAAGAATTCAGGTACCTTTCCGACTATGGACGTTTATTGCTTAAATCTGGCTTTCAAATGTATTATACGTTTTCTAAATTGTTTATTTTGGTATCTTCTTTCCCTTACTAAACATTGCAGTTTTGTTAAAAAATTCCGGAAGTGATAGAAGATATTTCATAATCTAGGTATGACGCAAGATTTTTCTTTAATGTTGCAAAAATTTTTTAATAAGTAGAAAGGAAAGAATATATATTTTGAAAACAATTGTTGTGGCATACCCATCAGGGTCTTCACATCGAGTTTGAGTACAGCCAAAGTTCAGCTTTAAAAATGTGTTCATTTAACCCTTCACTGCACGAATTTTTCTATTTTTATGATTTTTTTTTTTTTTTTCGAAATCTATATATCAGTCAAAAATGGGAAAAATAGTAAAAAAAAAAATAAATTATAAACTTTCAGTTAAAATTTTTTATTTTATGGTGTGTACTATATGTACACATTTAGGGTTTTCAAATATTGTACTGGTATGTGCCAGATATGGCACGTGGAACAGTGAAGGGTTAAGGAAGCTCAGGACTCTTAAAATTAGAAAAATCGAAAATAAAAACCATTTTCAACATATAATATTTTAAAATGTAATTGATTTTAAGACAAAATTTTATATTGGGATGAAAGATATAAGTATGTTCTTTCATTTCATGTATTTGAAAAATTTCAAGATGCAGAATTAAAATTTACAGTGGGCTCCAAAATTTCACACATTTGACGAGCGGAAAATCGGCATAACAGATTATGCGGACTATTACAAAATACATTTTGCAAGTAGAAGGAAAATTTTGGGTCCTACTTATGCTTCACATTGTAATAATTACACTCTAAATTAAAATGTCTGAAATTCAGACACTTAAGTGTCTGAAATGGAGTGTTCAATTTTCAGACATTTTAAAATGTCTGAATTTTTTCAGACACTTTTTGCGTCTGAATTTCAGACACTTCAAACGTCTGAATCGCATCCATTTTTTTTGTAAGCATCATACGTAGCCATGTTTGACCACGTTGAATCCTGGAAAAATATTTGGCTGTGGTCCTGCCCCTCCCCCCCCCCCCAATACAGCCTGATTTTTTTGGTGCTCTCAGTTTTGGTATACAATTTTCGTTACGTTGATAATTTAAATCTTTTACGACATTGTACTGATTATAATCAATATCTTGAACTTCAGGAGTAGAACAAGATTAAAAAACAAAAAATATTTATCTAAATATTAGATTTTTTTAAATTTATTTTGTTTTTAACCTTATTTTACTTTAAAAGTTCAAAATATTGATTATAATCAGTACAATTTCGAAACAGATTTAAAATATAAGCTTTACAAATATTGCACATCAAATTTGGGGGCACTACAGTCGTAGGGGGACGGGGCACTTCCCAGTTTGCCCTTCCTTTAATCAAGAAGTACTTTTGCAAAAAACGCAACCCTGCATTATAGTTGTCTAAATTGAGATGTCCGATATTCGGGAGTATCCGTTGTGGAGGTTAATGAACATTCTCGAATAGCGAACACCTCTATTTAACGAATACTTTTTTAATCAGCAGACATACATATTTGTATATTTTTACCTCAAAAAAGTAGACATCTCCAATTATCGGACAAATTCCGCGTTCCCGAAGTGTTCGCTATTAAGGGCTTTTAAGGTACATAGATAAATATATATATATATATTTTATAATCTTGTCCTACTCTAAAAGTTCAAAATATTTATTATACTCGGTTGAATGTGGAAAAAGATTTAAAATATCAGATGTACGAAAATTGCAAAAATCCCCCCCCCCCAAAAAAAAATGAAAATATAAAAAAATATATTGCCACATAGGCAATTTTACATATACATCACTTGATAATCACAACAGCCATTTAACTATGAATAATGAAAATAAATAAATAAATATTCTACTTTAATAACATTGGGGAAAAAATGACTTTGGTATTTTGTTAAATATATTTGCGTTTTTAAACTTGTCCTACTCTAAAAGTTCAAAACTTTCATTATAATCAGTGCAAGATTTAAGATATCAGCTTTACAAAAATTCATGCAAAATCCCCCCCCCCTCCCCCCCAAAAAATGAAAATACTTATTTAAAAATTATGTTTTTAAAAAATTTATATTTCCACATGGGCAAGTTTTTATGTAGATCAGAGGGTACTCACAAAAGCTATTCAACTATCAATAAAAACAAATAAGTACATATTCTATATTAAAAACATGAGGAAAAAATAACTTATGATTTCCAAACTTCTTTCGTCTTAAATATATACAGTAACATCTGTCATTTTTGTATTTTTCGTATAAGTGCATATAAATAAAGTTACCACAATTTTAAATACGAAATCTAGTTAGAGGTTTTTACTTTTTCCCATTATAAATTTCAAATTACTTTTTTATTAAAAATAATAAAAAAATCAGTATTAGAGTTGATTGCAAATCAAATACATATGTATATTTTTACAGGCAGCTTCATATAATAGACGAGTCTCATTTACTTTATTTATCTTTTTTTAATCTGCGGTTTTATGCCAGGAAGTAAGAAAGCATTAGGTCATCTTTCAAAGTTTTTTTTTATCTTTACTTCCTTGTGGCCGTCATTTACTGCGAGATAAAAATTATCCATTGAAACTAAAAACTGACATTGAATATATAATTCGTAATAAAAAAGAACGTCATAAGTTTAAAAATATATACTTCTAGAATTAGTGGGTTTTTTTGCAAACAGATTCAAAACTAATTAAATTTCATGCAGGATTTTGTTTAGTACAATAAATAAAATCATAAAATACACTAATTTTACTACTATAAAGAAACTTACTTGAGTTGCTGCAAGAGGTAAGAAATATTCCTCGATTTGAAATTTTAAAAACTACCACAACCACAGTGAGGGAGAAAGACTTTCATCAGTTTAAAAGGTAATCCATAATACATCCGACTAGCCATATTTAAAGGATGAGATGTTTCATCCTAAAAACAGGACCCGCCAGACAAAAGTTTCTTTTTTTTTTGCCAGCTTCGACAGGACGAAGATGAATAACACAATATTATTGATATAAATTGATACGAGTTAACACTAAGCCCATTGCACACGCTTTGTAGAATTTCCGGGTGTAATCTTCAACCGTCGTCTACTTCCGTTCTGTGTCTATCCCGCCCTTGTATCGACGACAGCTTCTAAGAGACATTTGATGCCGAGCACACACGTCAGATGTATGTATTCAATAAATACATAATCCAAGTTAATACGAATTAAAATCACAGTACTTCACATTTCGCAAAAAACGAATTAAAATACACGCGTACATAAAAACAAACTTTGTTTGAATTACAACGTATACCACTTCGAACGAAGACATCTAAGACGCATGCGCAACTGGGAGTGCTAGTGCCCCCTGGTGGTTATTGCGTCGGAAGAATCAAAAATTAAGACACGTTTAAAGCAATGAAGTGTCTTAAAATAAGACGTTTGCGGATATTTTAGACATTATTCTCAGTTCGTTTACACCATGGTCATAGTAAGACGCGTATGTATCTTAAATTAAGACATCTATAGTGTCTTAATTTTCAGATTAAGACACTTAAGTGTCTAAAATTCTTTTTCAGTCACATATGTGTCTAAATTTAAGACGCTTCTATTTGCAGTGTACTCGGAACCTAAATAAATTTGTATTTAAAGCAGTTTTCTATTTTTAATACAAAGTTGTATTTGGTTAATGCAAAATTTAAAAAAATTCAACAGTATAATCACCTACAAAGAATATATTTCTGAACAATAAGAAGGAAATTTTAGGTTCAGTTTATACAGACTAACATGAAACATATGTTTTGAAAATTTCATGAAAAAAAATTCAGAAGTTTTTGAGATATCGTGCGCGTTATGCCCAAAAACGTCATTTGGAGAAAATTGACTTCAAAGTTTCTGAAACGCCGCGGCGTTTCTTCAGCTATTGATAATTCTAAAAACCATAACTTCTGTTCTAATATGAATTTCAAGGAAACTTTTATACCAAAATGTTCAGAAAAGATAGTAGTTTAATATCTAAAAAAATTAAAATTTCAAAAATTTTAAAGCTTTAAGAGTCCTGGCCACTTAAATTAAAATGGTAAGAGCTACGGGGAGCTTCTTAATTTAGTCTATATTATGCTGGACTTAAGGGTAATTGTACCCTTAAACCCGTGGACATAACACAATAAATACAAATATTACAAATTTCTAAAATTATATACGTGTAGAAGATTGGCTGCTCAAACGACACAGAAATAGATGAATAGAAGAATTTAAAAAGAAATATTGCATTGTAACAGAAGTTTAATAGATACTTTCAAATAATTGCAGAAAAATATTTCTTAAATATTTAATACGTGAAAAAACGTATTAAATATTCAACAATTTCAAGCGTAATTTCATTGTTTAAAATTAATTGAAAAAAAAAATAAAAATTATACATATTTGCTAATAATTATTTCTCCAAATTTTCTACAAGTTATGTCACACGATACAATAACACATGTATAGTACAATAAAATATTCGTTCATTAATCTACTTCTATATGATACAGTAGGATATTAAGTTTTATAATATAATAATAATAATAATAAAGAATATTTGGAATATACCAGAATAGTGAAAACCAATAACGACTTCTTTAATTTTTTAATCATCGTCATTTTGAATATTTCTCATATTTTTTATTCATGCTTTCTTTGTTGATATACTTAAATTCATATATCGGTGATACTTAGTTAACCCATCGGCCAATTTCGCCAAATTATATAAATCGCCAAACCACGAGTCAAATGATACAAATTGACATATTTTTTTTATTTTAAATAACGAAAGAACAAATAAATTAGTTCAATATTCAAGTTAGTAGTATAAACGTGTTAAATAAACACGTATAACTTGAATAAAGTCAAGTGAATGTAACATTTACGATCAACCATTATTGGCATTTGATCTTATAGTTTGGGGATAGTTTTATGGTCGACGGGATAACTAAGTACAACCCATAAATCTTACATGCATCTTACACGCGTCCTACATACAGGATGTCCAGCGAATAAGACCCTGATTTCAAAACTAAATATCTCAAAAACAAAGATCAATAGAATTATGCGGTAAACGGTTTGTTTATTAGCTAAGCTGTAAAAATGTTATACAGAAGTTTCAAAAATTAGTTGCAAAAACCGCTAACAGATGGCGCTGTAATCGCAATACCTATACATTGTGTTTTGAAGTCGAGAGCACTAGCGTCTCATCCCTAGATGGCTTCCTATGGAAAAACAAGAATTGGGAAAGACCGCTTTTTCGTTGGTGTGATGTGCAGAAGTGGAGACATCTGATCACAGAATTATTGCATCAGCTTCAATTTTAGAGAATTTCAATTAATAGAATTTTCAATAAAAAGTTTAACAATCATTAAATAAGAACTTATTGAAATATTTTATTTGGGTAATGTGCAGAAGCGGAGCCATGTGTTGACAGAATTGAGATTTGTTTAAAATTTTGTTATAAGCTACTTCGGTCCGGATAGCAGTATCTCTGCGGTATGTCTTTTTTTCTCCTAATTGGTAGATCGCGGAATCGAGTCCAAGTAGAGGAGGATTTAAAAAAAATGGAAATCTTTAATTTTTAATATTTATTTAAACTGTGAAAAAAGTTTGAATAAAAAAATCCAAAGTTTCTGGTTTTAAATTTTAATTAAGCTAAAAGAAACCCCTTTTTAAAAAAATCATTGAGCATTTATAATAATGATTCATAATCATTTTTTTTTATTGTAGAGAATAGTTTGAATGAAAAAATACAAAGTTTCTATTTTTAAAAACTTAATTAAGTTAAAAAAATAATTTTAATTTTAAAAATTCGTTTTCATTTTTTTTTTTATTGAGCAACGAAATATGGTGCAGCTTCTAGCAATAGGATCCGATGTTGGAAAGAAATGCAGCATTAAAAATACTTTTGCTTTGACATTGATGATATGATTTATCATCAATTCCTTTTAAAAAAGAAATAATTTAATGCATAATTTCTATCTCTAAAACTTTGTTTACAAAGAAAAGAAATATATGTGTTGTGCTAAAACCAAAGTATTATGCCTTGATTTAAAAATAAATTAAAAGTGAAAAATTATTTTTTTATTTATAATAATTCAGGTATTAACAATAATACCAAAATATTATGCAGTGATTTAAAAATTTAAAAAATAAATAAAAAGTACAAAATTATTTTTCTAAATATATGCATTTTGATTTAAATAATTATATGGCATTAAAGATTGAATTTAATAAAATATTTAATAAGTTCTTATAATGATTTCTAACCTTTTTATTGAAGATACTATTAATTGAAATTTTCTAAAATTAAAGCTGATGCAATAATTCTGTGACCAGATGTTTCCACTTCTGCACATCACCCCAACGAAAAAGCGGTCTTTCCCAATATTCGTTTTTCCGTAGGGAGCCATCTAGGAATGAGACGCTAGTACTCTGGACTTCGAAGCAGTTTACAAGCATTGCGATTACAGCCTCATCTGTTAACGGTTTTTGCAACTAAATTTTGAAACTTCTGTATAACATTTTTACAGCTTAGCTAATGAACAAACCGTTTACCGCATAATTCTATTGATCTTTGTTTTTGAGATATTTAATTTTGAAATCAGGGTCTTATTCACTGGACACCCTGTAGTTACAAATAACACCGTTCAATACTTATAAAACATTTCTAGAAATAATGAAATTGTGGACTATGCAATATCTCTAAAAATATACCAATAAAATTTAACAAATCAATTAGTTTTGTAAAGTTGGTAGAGTTTGATTTTCTTAAACTAAACTCTAAAAATATTAATCAATATTAGATTCCCTTGTGGAATACATCTATGTTGAAACAAGCTTTGACAAAAAATGACATGTTTCATGCGTCATTAAAAGCGTTCATTGTCATTAAAAACTCAAGAAAACATTACATAGGAGTACTTAAAAATGAAACCTTGACATTTATATCATCACCCAAATGCATTTATTTCTTTTCTTACTACCATTCTAATCTATTTTTATTCAATATATTTCCTTTTTTCTACAATGCATGTTATTGCATTATTCATTGCTCTTTAATCATATAAAACAAACGTCTGTCAAAAGAACAAAAATAGAATCATATGTACATCAATTTGAGAGCATATAAACTCAATCTGCAAAGAACAATTATCTACAGGAAGTAATGTCTGGTTCTTTTTCTACGTCTTATCAAAAAAGTAAATGACATATATTGTTTTGCTTCTGTCGTACTGAATCATTAAAGCTACAAAAATATTATTAGATAGCCTTACCGAAAAGTAAATGTTAAAAATAAATATAGAAATTGAGTAAAGTATACAGAGGTATGATTATAAATACTTGAAGCCTTTTTATTCTTAACTTTAAAATTGATATTTAAGAGCATGTATTGTAACTTTATTTTAAAATGTAAATTTATTTATTTATGTAAATAAAATAAATGATGGAAAATGAGCTCCCATGCCAAATTCAGTTAAGCCAAAGTACAGAGGGAGCCAAAACCTGCTGTGTTAACACCTTCGCCATGTAAAGTAAACGTTGAAATGAAAAAATTAAAAACGATCAAGAGGAAGCTCTTAAAGCACAAAAGCAATTGGAATATAAAGTTTTAAAGAATAAGCATACTTTAGTTGGAAAGAAAATGTTGGAAAGGAATAACTACCGACATAAGATAAAGAAAAGTTCCATTGCAAAAAAAAAAAAAAAATGTCAAATGATTCAAAATCTAAAAAGAAAAATCAAGACAACGGTAATTGGTTTTTCCTAATTTTAAAGAAAAATAACATAGGAGAAATGATCAAGAATTCAGACTGCCAAATATGGTTAAATGTTGTGTGCGCTTTATAAAAAAAATGAACAAAAGAACTTCATGTGTTAGCCGTTCATCACTTCTTACGTGATATTCAAATAATTTGTAATTAGTTCCATAACATATAACTTTGATTCATAATTTGAATACATTTTGATTTTAAACAATTACTCTTACTTTCAGACATTTCATTTCATTATATTTCATTGATGTTGTTTTGTTTGATTGTTTCATTAGTCGCAAACATTGTTTTTAATAAAATTAGTTATATTCCCTCCTCATTAAAACAGCCTAATATTTTTAGGTCCAATTTAGGAGACTGGGGGTCCAACTTTGGAGAGCAGTCGCTGAATTTGGACCACTTTTGCGATTTTTTTTTTCAAATTAGTATAAAAATTGAGATTTTTAAAAATAAATTGTTTTAAAGATTTCTTTAGTTAGTAGATGAATAGATTCACCCGTTTAGAGATATTTTACAGATATTCGAAAAATGAAGTGAGTTAAAATGGAAAATATTTGAAGTGGTCGGCTACTCTCCTCTATATCGTTGAAACTGGGACATTCTTTTATGAATACTCTATAGTATCCCCCCCCACTAATTATGGAATTAGAGGTGTATTTAAATGATAGTACAAATTAACCTTCAGAAAAAATAATAAATTTTTGTCGCTTTGAAAAATTGGTTTTCACGAACAACAAGACCAAAGGTAATAATGATCAGAAATAGTTCATTTACTTACTTAGCGTTTTTCAATAGAAATACAAGTTTGCAATACAAAAGAAAAGAGAAAGAAAAATAAGAAAAAATTAAGACGTACATTCTTTTTTTAAATAGTGACTGGGTGTTCTTTTTTCGAAATAATTGATTTATTTAAAAATATATTTGCTATTTATCTTTTACGTATGTTATAATGTAATTTATAAAGTACAAAAAAGAAAAAAGAACTTGATGTTCGTAAATATCATCAAGTATTGAAAGTTCATAACTGTTTTTTCAATTAAAAATCGTAGCTTTTACACGAACCTCTTTAATTCAATTTTTACATACAAAAATAAATAATGTTGAAAACAAAAAGGTAAGATGGAGTCTCATCTTTCGGTCCCAGGCCCTTGTAGGTCCATTTCTCCATGCTCCAGATGATTTGAGAGCCAAACCCCGCGACGCGTCCCGAAAGTCGCCGCCAGGAGTGACCCATCAAGGCCGCCCTTCACACAAACTCCGGTCAAACCGACGCACTGCCCAGCGCACGTCACGCCGAATATTCCCAAAAGAAAGATGAATTGGTCCACATATGACAATCCTCACCACACAGCTAGAAGAGCCAAATGGTCCCTTCTCTTCGTTACCCGACCCGGTACGCCCCGACAGCCCACAGGAACCAAACACCTATAAAGGAGTCGGGCCCATGAACGTACACGAGGTCTCCCGAGCCTGAGTTGCTTTACGGAGGGCTCTCAAGATCAACTACTATTTTCAGAAAAATGACCATTTTTGCGAGCCAACCGATGGAAAGTGAAGGTGACCCTAGCGTAAGAACCTGGAGGGTGGGGAAATCCTCCTCCGGACGTAAAGCGTCCCTGCTCCGGGCTTTTCGCCCAATCTCCCACTCAACCGACGGAACCCCTCATATCTCGACGCCGGAAATCAGAGAGACCAGACTAGGGGCCATTAGCAACCCCAGGCGGGCACAGAAAGCTCCACCTAGACGGGATAGACCGCTAGGGCGTTGGAAGGTACGGAGTCCCGCCGGTCCCCCCATAACTCAACTCCACCCGAATGTGGAGATGCCGCGGGACACCAGCAAAAGCTCGGCCCCCGCTACCTTACCTTTCGGCCGTCGACGGAACCCAGACACGAATGCCCCTGACCCGTGCAATGACCGACCACTACCTGTTAGTTTTATTCGAAAGTTAGTTTGAGGCACCGCTAGAACCTCACCACTGGGCGTGGTAACCTCCAGTAGCGCACAGACACGCAGGATCTGGGTCGGACCAAGAATTCCCCCAAGGTTCGAAGCGTCGCCGCGTTAGCCGGCGAGCCTCCGCCCCGGTTCCCTGCGGAGATAGTGCTCAATGACGACCTGCCGGCCGACACCCTCCCAGGGTTTACGGCACGACTTCGGGCAACCAGAGACATACTGGCCTCCGTTTGCGACCGCTCCATGGTCAACGAGGGCACCATCTAACCCTACCCACCTTAGGGTCGGCTCACAACTGCTCCAGCTGCAGATTTCGGCGGGATGAGCCACCTGACGCAAAAAGTACATCAGGCACTGTCCTAACCTCTCACATTTCGGTTGCTCCGGGAGACCCTGAATGGTGATTCCGCGAGCCCCGTCGTCCCTAGTGAGTCGCCGAGACCTTTATTCTACAAAGTCCGGTCTCTCACCTTAGGCTCCCTCTTAGTCAATTGATGGATGGGGCCTATCACTTTGGCTAGTCTTTGCCCAGCGACACCGTCAGGCCCTAAGACCGGCACTGGGATTGACCTATGGACCGTTGCTATCCGGCTTGACCAGAAAACCCGGTTGCCGGGGTTGCACATACTACGAGCCTGAAGACCCTACAACCCATACACAACGTCCGTTATCCATGGCCACCGGACTCGAGGCCTGTCGACCGAGAGCCACTCTAGGAGGTAGTAAATCGTCCCCATCCGGCTCCTCGCATTCGTGTACAACGAACTCGGCCGGCCTTCGAGTCTCCTGCCCCACTCAAGAGATCGGTTTCGGAATACTGGGAATGAAAAGGAAATCCGGTTAACTAAACGTGAGAATTAAGATTTCTATGGAAAAAGAGAAGAAGACTTGATTTTTTGAATGAAAGAGAGTACAAATTTAAATGTTTTGTAGGGATTCAAACAGATAGACATAGCAGTATCGTATTTCCTTACTTCTCATTCCTTTGTTTTCTTTAATTTTGTTCCATTTGCTTCATATACAACGAATGTAGTATCTAAAAATAGAAACCGGCAGTCTTAAATCGTAAGTGCGCGTTACGCATGGGATTTCATGTTAATATAGTTTAATTTAAATAAAAGTATGTACACTATGTACAAATTATAATTAAACGAAATTTAAACCAAATTGTTTTTAGAATATCATTTTTCATAAATAGTTGCTCAATAAAGCAGAAAAAATATAGTATTCAATTAGTTTTTAGAAATTTAAAAATGTATGATAATTTCATCTGTCTGTTTCATATACATTAGGTTCATTATATTCACTGATTTCGAAAGAACTGGTACCATAACTGTTTAAATGGATAGCAAAAGTCAAAAATTGGGATGAACATAATATTATACAATATATTGTACAATATGCAGATAATTATTTCGTTTCCTGGATGAATATCAATTTTATAAACTATTTTACTATTAACTATATTGAAATGTATTTATATGAAAATATTTTTTTTTATCTACATATTAGAAAATAAATTTCTGAAAGGGTGTAGTACTTTTAAAAGCGTTTTACAAAAAAAAGTGCAGACAAAGACAATGACAGAGAAAAATAATTAAGAAAATATAATACATGTTTCTGATCACCATTATTGAAAAATATTTCGGAAAAAAGAAACAAGGAAACATAGTAAACTCTATCTCGTATAAATATACTCGTAGTGGCATGAAATTCATGTACGTTAATGAGGTTAATTATTTTATGTTAAGTACTAAAAAAGCAGCATTTGCAACACCGAATAAAAACATTTATAGTAAATTTACAGGGCACTCCAAAGATTCCATTACATTACGGTCTATGGTAAAAAATTGTTTACGAAGAATTTGAATGATGTTACAATACTTCAAACATATTGAAATTGATTCATATCTCTGAGGTGCCCAACAAGAGGTTTACTATAAAATATGGTGACAATAGCATTTATCGTTGATTTGCAGGGGCATACAAATGAATCCGATTACTGGTCTGTCTATTAACGCGGTAGTAGCCGCGTGTCGGTCCTTGTGCCGCTCATAAAAATTGCCGTCCTCTGAGTCATCTCCCCTAGTAAATACAGTAGTGAAATTTAATGTAGCTGACGTTAAATGTTCATACATTATCATAATAATGTTACATGAGATTCAATGCTTTTTTCCAGTATCTATTGATAAGATAAGTTGAAATTCGTCGAAAAGACCAACACGTAATGACTAGAGTCAGTTCATAATCTCCCTTTACAAATATTTCGTAGAACATGTGAAAACAGACTAATTTCAGTAACGTGAAACTTTACAACTTCATCGAAATGTAATAATTGAATACTTATAGAAAACTACTGTTAGGTATTTTTAAATGTTCTGCTAGCTAATTTTTCTAATTTTTTTAATTTTTCTGCTAGATGCTGCAAAAAGACCGTACGCGACCATTAGCGTTCTAAAACAAGTTGGAAATTGCTCGTCAAACGTGGCAAATGAGGTGCGTTCGTACTATAACTAGTTTTATAATTATTTTTTGCACCCCATATTGTATTGAATGTGTATTTATTTGCAATTCATAAGTGCATAGTCTGTAACATCATTAAAGTGCACTTGCAATAATTTTTTCCCATTCCCCTTAATGTAACGGAAAACTTTTGACTGTCCCTGTAATTAAGCTATACATCCGATTTTCATGAAATTTGAAATGGCTCGAAAACATTTTGCAGCAATTATATATTTAAAATTTCAACCCATTCGGAAAGCTGTAACATCATTAAAATGCACTTGCAATAATTTTTCCCATTGGCTTTAATGTAAAGAAAAACTTTTGACTATCCCTGTAATTAAACTATACATCCGATTTTCATAAAAGTTTAAATGGCTCGACAAAATGTCGCAATAATTATATGTTTAAATTTTGAGACCATTCGGAAAGCTTTAACATCATTAAAATGCACGTGCAATAATTTTTCCCATTGGCCGTAATGTAAAGAAAAACTTTTGACTGTCCCTGTAATTTAACTATACATCCGATTTTCATAAAATTTGAAATGGCTCGACAAAATTTTACAGCAATCATATATTTAAAATTTCAGACCATTCGATTGGGTAGTTTTTGCTCTATTATATGCGGACGGACGGACAGACAGACGGACGGACAGACGGACAGACAGACGGACAGACAGACGGACAGACAGACGGACTGAACGACGAATATAGGTGCTACGTATTTATATAATTACGAACGCACCTAAAAACACGCGACTACTCTCGTGTTAACGATAAATGCTTGAAGTACTTTTTAAGGCTAATATCAAACGAATGTTTATTCACACGATTTTTCTTTCAACGTGACAAAGAAACACCTTCGCTGGTAGGTGTTTCTATTTTGTGTTGAAACGAAAAGCGTGCAAATAAACCTTCGTCTGACATTAGCCTAAGTTGTGGTACTCGTTTTTAAATTAAACTATTACTTTGCCTATTACTTGGTGTGTATAAATTTAATTGATCATATACATGTCTGCATGAAAAATCTCGAGGTTGTTTAAGTTTGAATATTTAATACGTGATTTATCGCTTTGCTAACGAAGCGTAGAACAAACAATACGAAAAATGTCCAAACCGTGAATCGAAGCCTTAACCCTTGGAATAGCGCCCCAAGTGCTCTACCATTTAAGCAACGAGGACGATGTCCGGCTTAGCATTTCTCACACAGATATGTTGATAAGGCTGCAACTGCAACACAAGATAGTCTTCATATGCACACAATCCTGCGGCGAAGTATGAGACACAATTAAACCCAGCATGGGTGAACACATATACAGGGTGATTCAGCTCGTCGGTGACAAACTTTAAGGATCGATAGAGCACACCTAGACGAACATTTTTGAATAGGGAATGTAGGGTCCCTGACGCGATGGTAAGGGTCTAGGCGCTTTCGAAAATTTGGGTGCCGAAATTCGAAACGTCATAAAAACTAGGGAAATGGTTAGATTTTCTTGCTTGTTGCGTCGAAATGATTCTGTTTGTTTAGACTTTCTTCAGTACCAATTTGATAAGCGTATCTCTTAAAACATGGATAGGGGGCGCTGCAGACTTTGGAGAGCTAGACAACAACTTTAAGCCCGTTATTTTGATAATTTAACACATGCTCGCCAAAGTTTATACTCTAACTTAAAGTTTGAACCCAAAAGTAGAGCCCTGCAAAAAGCGTAAGAGCCGGAATAAAATGTCAAAGTACAGGGTGGTCGAAACTCGAAGGCTCCTAGGAGATAAACAAACAGATTTCTTGACTTATGGCATGCATTTTCATGATTCTGTTTGCTGGGGCTCTCTGAAACTCAGTTGAACGGTACAAAAAGAAACATCGATAGGGGGCGCTTTGGGCAAAAAACATAATTCGTTGACATTTCGGACGCTAACTGGAAACGGGGCGCTACGATCAGTCAGAAACAAAACAAGAGAGTAATTTACTTATCATAAGAAGCTATTAAAACTGCAGTTTGTTTGTTTTTTTTAACAAACATAGCTGGTTTCAATCATGCACAATGCGCGCAATAAAATTTACATAAGGTGCTTTTTGCTGATTTATGCAAAAGATATCGTACCATATCGATATGCAAAAGATACGTAATGCGTAGACGACAACGCGAGATGACGTAGTTGTATGCGCAGACACGTCTTTTGAACGTGCGGTACCTACTTAAGCTTCGGGTTACTTGTCTGCAGATCGGTAGTAGGATGGAACGGTACACAAACTCTGAATTGGCTGACATGCATTTGGCGTATGGCGCTGCTGGTTGTAATGGACGAGCCGCTCAGCGGTTGTACGCCGAGCGTTACCCCAACAGGCAAATCCCCTGCCATGCCTTCTTCGCTCGAGTACACCAGAGGTTGTCCACAACGGGATCTTTCGACGGAGGCAGGCCTGAACGGGAGCGATCAGTGAGCACCCCCGACAACGAAGAGGCTGTGCTTAACCTGGTTGAGGACAACCCAGGTCTTAGCACGAGAGATATCGCCAGACATGTTGGCATTTCGCAAGCAACTGCGTGGCGCATCTTACGTTCCCGGAATCTGCACCCCTACCACATCCAGCGGGTGCAGTTGCTCAGAGAGCAGGATTTTGGCCCTCGAGTGGAATTCTCAAGATGGTACTTGGCGATGAGATCCAAAGATCCCCGTTTTGTAAACAGCATTTTGTTTACGGACGAGTCCACCTTCAGCCGGGAGGGAATGTGGAACGCCCACAACAGTCATGTGTGGTGTGATGAAAATCCACATGAAACCAGAAGCCGAGCAGCCCAGGAGCGTTTCTCAGTAAATGTGTGGGCCGGCATTCTGGGGGATTGCCTCATTGGCCCTTATTTGTTACCTGAACGGCTGACAGGTGGAAATTACCTGATTTTCCTGGATCAAGTGCTGCCGCAGCTTCTGGATGAGGCGCACGTACCCGAAGGTTCGCGTCGCCAGATGTGGTTCCAGCACGATGGAGCTCCGGCCCATTACACGAACGACGTGCGTCTCCATCTAAACGCAAGGTATGGCCAGCGGTGGATCGGGCGTGGGGGTCCAGTTCACTGGCCTGCCCGAACACCAGACCTCACCTGCTTGGATTTCTTCCTTTGGGGTTACCTGAAGGCCGAGGTATACCATACACCTGTCAGCAGTGCTGAAGAACTTGTGGCGCGCATTGTGGCAGCTGCAGGGCAGATCAGAGATACTCCTGGCATTGTTGGAAACACACACTCCTCAATGCGACGGAGGTGCGAAGCCTGCATCATGGCCCAAGGTCGAAATTTCGAGCATCTTCTGTAGTGTTATTTTTTGTAAATAAATTTCCAGTATCATTGATGTTTTTGGTCTAAATTTATTCAGAAGTGTTGAGCAGAGGTAGAAAATGTGTTTTCATTATTACTAACTGATCGTAGCGCCCCGTTTCCAGTTAGCGTCCGAAATGTCAACGAATTATGTTTTTTGCCCAAAGCGCCCCCTATCTATGTTTCTTTTTGTACCGTTCAACTGAGTTTCAGAGAGCCCCAGCAAACAGAATCATGAAAATGCATGCCATAAGTCAAGAAATTTGTTTGTTTATCTCTTAGGAGCCTTCGAGTTTCGACCACCCTGTACTTTGACATTTTATTCCGGCTCTTACGCTTTTTGCAGGGCTCTACTTTTGGGTTCAAACTTTAAGTTAGAGTATAAACTTTGGCGAGCATGTGTTAAATTATCAAAATAACGGGCTTAAAGTTGTTGTCTAGCTCTCCAAAGTCTGCAGCGCCCCCTATCCATGTTTTAAGAGATACGCTTATCAAATTGGTACTGAAGAAAGTCTAAACAAACAGAATCATTTCGACGCAACAAGCAAGAAAATCTAACCATTTCCCTAGTTTTTATGACGTTTCGAATTTCGGCACCCAAATTTTCGAAAGCGCCTAGCGCCTTACCATCGCGTCAGGGACCCTACATTCCCTATTCAAAAATGTTCGTCTAGGCGTGCTCTATCGATCCTTAAAGTTTGTCACCGACGAGCTGAATCACCCTGTATACATTTAATTAATTTTTCAATGAATTACACTGATAAACAAAAATTGACTTTTTATTTTTTTTTGCTTAAATTTAAAAGATAATATTCCAATTATATGTACCCTTGAGTAAATAAAAATGATATTAGAAATTTTTACTTGGTTCTTATTTTTTTTTTAAGGGGACGAGGGACCTTAAAAAACCTTAAAAATCAATTCTTTATTTTTTGAAATTTTGACTTTAAATATTATTCAGGGGTACATTATATGCATTATGACAAGCATTTATAAAAAAAAAAAAAATTTTAAACTATTTTTGAGAAAAAAATGGAGTTTTACGCGTCGTCTTAGAAATCTTCGAAATGCCCCATGCGCATTCCAAATCAATGAAAATCCCCAATATTTTTTATAAAAGTTTGGATTATATATATAAATAAAACTGTGCATCGAATTTTATATATTTGAATATAAAGGTAAAAAAAAAAAATTAAAAATTTCAAAATTTTTTCGAAAAAATTTCAAAAATTTTAATTTTTTTTTTTTACACCTTTATATTCAAATATATAAAATTCGATGCACAGAATTATTTATATATATAATCCAAACTTTTATAAAAAATATTGGGGATTTTCATTGATATGGAATGCGCAGGGGGCATTTCGAAGATTTCTACGACGACGCGTAAAATGCCATTTTTTTCTCAAAAATAAATTTTTTTTATTTTTTTTGTGATAAATGCATGCCACAATGCATATAATGTACCCTTGAGTAATATTTAAATTAAAATTTACACAAAAAAGAAAATAAATAAAAAATTTTAAAATTTTGAAATTTTTTCGAAATTTTTCAATTTTTTTTTTTACCTTTATATTCTAATATATAAAATTCGATGCACAGTTTTAATTATATATATAAACCAAACGTTTATAAAAAATATTGGTGATTTTTATTGATATGGAATGCGCAGGGGGCATTTCGAAGATTTCTATGACAACACGTAAAATGCCATTTTTTTCTCAAAAATAATTTTTTTTAAATTTTTTTGTGATAAATGCATGCCGTAATGCATATAATGTACCTTTTAGTAATATTTAAAGTTAAATTTGCAAAAAAAAATGAAAAAAAATGAAAAATTCTGAAATTTTGAAATTTTTTCGAAAAATTTCAAAATTTTTCAAAAAAAATTTTTTTTTAACCTTTATATTCAAATATATAAAATTCGATGGACAGATTTTTTTATACATATAAACCAAACTTTTATAAAAAAATATTGGGGATTTTCATTGATATGGAACGCGCATGGGGCATTTCGGAGATTTCTAAAAAACGCGTAAAATTCCACTTTTTTTCTCAAAAATGACTCAAAATTTTTTTTTTGCAATAAATGCATGCCATAATGCATATAAATGTACCTTTGAGTAATATTTAAGGTGAAATTTACAAAAAATAAAAAAATTATTTTTAAGGTCCCTCGTCTCCTTAAATCGAAGAATATGTATTTATAGATTATTGCGATGTATCACAATTTAGGAGATCGTATAGTAATGCATAATAAGAATACACAAAAGTTAAATTTACTAGCACTACACTTGCACACTGTTTATACACATTTTTCATATATTTTACGAACCTGAACACAGTTTGAATGCATTAATTTGAGTACATAGTAACTATTTTTGCGTTTATATTTAAGTTCAGTATCTTCTCTCTTGATGAACAAGCCGTAATCGGCAAGCATTGCTGCAATCCATTGCGATTACTATTGCACTGCGATTGATATTGCACTTCATAGCGAAAAATTTGTTGTTGAAATCATTCGCCATGCTCGTCGCTAATCGCTCGCATATTATCTGAAAAAAAAAATCAATGTGAGAGTGCAAGAAATGAAACTTTAATGACATGTGACAATTAAGCTTTTCAAAATTGCTTACCATATTTTTAACTATACACTTGAAATTTGTAGCTTTGTTATTCAATAAGAAATTATGCACAACGTCCTTGAATGAAAGCCATCAAACTTCAGATTCAGATATGCCTTGATACACATACGGGCTGATCATATTTTGGTTTAAATAGCCAAACTGGTGTCGCTGGTATGCTGAATTTTTCATGATTTCCGCAATAATCTAAAGAACAAATGCACGAATTTTCATCAAAATTCAGATTCAGTTAGACGTTGACACAAGTTGTTCCTGATAAGGTTTTGGTGTTAATCACCTAATAGACGGCGCTGTTGTGCGCATCTTTCCCTATTTTCGCAATAGCTCTATCTCAAAAGCTAATGCACGGATTTTCATCCAATTTCAAATTCAGTCAGACGTTAACACAAGTTGTTTCTGATTATATTTTAGTGTAAATTCCGCAACAGGTGGCGCTGCTATGCTGCATTTTTCAGGATTTACACTATTTTTGCATTAGTCATACCTCAAGAAGTAAAACACGGAATTTCATATCTTTAGAATCAATATGATTGGCATATATTGCAATTTAATGTCGCCACTCTGATAGTGAATTTTGTAGTATTAACATGCATGAGATGGAAGAAGGTTTTGCGATTGGCAGATCCGATTAGTTTTTTCGTCTGCTGTATTTGTTATTTTAAAATTTTCTTAATTTCTACTGCCACACGCAGAAATCCCCCCCCCTACTTCTTCCGGCCCTTTGAATGTTTAAAACTTGTATTTACAAAAATGAAACCCTTTATTAAGAAATGCATATCATAATTTATTAGTTTATTTAATTTGTGGGTCCTTAGTTTTTTTTTTTTTTTTGGGGGGGGGGGGATTTTGGTCCTTGAAAGTCCTTAAAAGTCCTTGATTTTCATTTAAAGAAATGTGTACGAACCCTATATTATTCTATCTATATATATCTATTTCTGCTTTCTCCATCCCATGTAAAAAGTGTACAAAGTTAAAATAGTACTCCATATGATTTGGTGCTGATTATGTTTTGGTGTAAATAGCCCAACAGGTGGCGCTGCTGTGCTGAATTTTTCACGTGGACGAAACACATCTTATTAGCGCGTTGGTGTATTATAAGTAGCAGGTAGTTGTTCACTTTCAGAGTTATTAGACTGTTGAAACGAAGTACATTAAAAGGCAATGAAATAAAATATAGAGATATATTTAAGCACAGATATCTCTGAAACGGAAACCAACTTCACCTTTTTGAGAATATTTCGTAAATTCCCAAGGGTGTGGTTACTTAAATATGTTAAAATTTTTCAAGTAAAAATTTCTTGTTTATCAATGTTATCACCAGAGAAATTACGCTCGAAATTATTGAATATTTAATACGTGATTTATCACAGTTCTAACGAAGCGTACGACCAACAATGTGCAAAATATCCGAGCCGGGAATCGAACCCTGAACACTTGGAATAGCTATTCCGTAATTCAATAATTTCAAGTGCAATTTCTCTGCTGATAATTAATTGAAACAATAATTAAAATTATATATCGTTTAAGATTTTTAATGGAAATTTCTGAAGAGGAATTTGCAACTGCGCGTTTCTTAAATAATCTACATTTTAATATGCTATGTAATATAGTATACAAATATATAGATCATATGCAGGACTACAGAAAAGAATTCGAATATTTTTACGACTATTTATTATAATTCCTTAAATTGTGTTTTTAACCATGATATGAGTGAAACTCTGAGTGAAATCGAAGTTCCTGGTTTGGTCATCCTTGTTTATTCAGGCTTCATCTTTCACCTGATAAAACGATGAAATTTTGTTAACGCATTGAGGGGCACCGGTATATATTATGTACCACCTACGATTAATGAAGTTTTACACCAGAAAATTTTTATTAAATTTTACTTTTCTAACTTTGGTGGAAAAAAGCCGTAAAATTGCTTTTATTTATTTTGAAATAGAATTTTTCAAAGATTCCGGTGGGAATTCAGCATTTCACAAACGTAATTGCTTGCCCCTCAAGAGGTTAAAACATTCTGGAAGTGTTGTGAATTGTTTTATACGTTATGCTTGGCGCATGATTTTTCGTTCATGTTATTTAGTAATGTAAATTGTATTTATATTAATGATGCATATTAAATAAATGTATTTAGTAAATAGGAAAATGCTATGGAAATTTTTTTAATTTCAGTTAATTGACATTCATAAAACTTTGATTTTTTCGATTTTGATATCACAAAAGCTTCTAATTTATAAGGGAATTCGCAAAAATCTGAACAAGTTTAAGACAAATAAATTTATTAAATATGAATGTCAAAAATTCATTAGATATGTTGATAAATAAACAATTAAGTGAACAAGGGACCTTAAAATCCTTAAAAATATACATATTTTTTTGGTAAATATCACCTAATTATAAGTCAAAGGTACGTTATATGCATTATGGCATGCATTTATCACAAAAAAAATTTAAAAAAAAAATATTTTTATGAAAAAAATGGAATTGCGCGTTGTCTTAGAAATCTTCGAAATGCCCCCTGCGTTCTCCATATCAATGAAAATCCCCAATATTATTTATATAAATTTGGTTTATATATATAAATGAAATGGAGCATCGAATTTTATATATTTGAATTTAAAGGTTTAAAAAAAATTAAAAATTTTGAAATTTTTTCGAAATTTTTTTTTAATCTTTAAATTCAATTATATAAAATTCGATGTTTCATTTTATTTTATATATAAACCAAACTTATATAAAACATATTGGGTTTTCATTGATATGGAACGCGCAGGGGGCATTTCGAAGATTTCTAAGACGACGCGTAAAATTCCATTTTTTTCATAAAAATAATTTTTTTTTTTTACATTTTTTTTGTGATAAATGCATGTTATAATGCATATAATGCACCCTTGAATAATATTTAAGGTGAAATTTTACAAAAAATAAAAAAAATTTTTAAGGTCCCTTGTCCCCTTAATTAGATATACCATAGACATTGCATATATAAAAACCTTTACAGAATAATTAAATTAAATATTCTACACTTGTTATAGTATTTCATTAATATGTAGTATTTCAGTGTTACTAGCAAATACATAACTGTAGTTTGACATTTTAAGCTCTATAAACAAAGCCTATGTATTAACAAATTTTAATTAAATACAATACAAATAAATATAGTAAAATCATGTTATAGTTCGGAGGTTTAAGAATTTTAAGTACAACAGACGCAAATGTAACACTTATACAATGAGAAATATTAACATTCGAAGCTGAAATCCTTTCGGATTAATATTTTGACAAAAGGTATGGTCGACGATATGTAATATTAAACTTAAAATGCGTGACCTTAATTTAGGGAAATTTAAATGTGTTGTTTTATTTACAGCTGTTAAGAATTAAATAGTTAGCAGCGCTGTCAAAAAAAGACAAACATTTCTGAATCCAGGAAAATATTATATAACAGGAACAAACTGTACAATAATCTATACCGTGTCACTCGGTACTCTAAAAACTGTTTTTTATCTTTAGAAACTTGAGAAACCAATGAAAATTCGAGATTTAAAGGAAAATTTATAAAAATAAAGTATATTTAGTGCTACGGATTTTTAGAAAACCTGTAGCAGACCTGGCAAGGCCGCTACTTAGAAATTCAGCCATGTTCAAAGTTTAATATTTAAAACACCTATATTTAAGCTAAATGGGCAGTGATAGAGTTACTTCACAAATTTGGCTTAGACTGCGCGACAAATAAGCAAGTTCGCTTACTAACTTGATAAATAAGAAATATTAAAGTTTCAACTTACATAAAACTCTTCGAAGTCATAGCACTTTCCCATACCAGTATGTTGCTCTGAGCGGCAAGGTAACAATTATTGAAATCTCCAATGTAATTTAATTAACAGGATGTGATTTTCAAAACAAACTTTTATTTAAATTAATCTATTAAATTACAATAAGAAATTACTTGGGTACAGTACAATATAAGTAGATAAAAACAACGTTTAAAGCACCAAAACAAATTTATTTGTTTCAAACTAGTTTCGGTAACTACTGCGTACCGACATTAGTGCAAAATATGATTTCAGTGCAAAATACTTGTATTATGCATTGATAACGGTACGCTATGGCTACCGAAACAAGTTACAACAAGTAAATGAGATTTTTTACTTTAAACGTTGTTTTTAACTACTTATAATCAATCTATTATCAACTGGCAGTGCTTATACTGCAATCTCCAATTTCACTCCTGCATGTCGTAAACTCCTTCTTCAATTCTCCGACAGAGGTCTTATACTCCACTGCGACCCAAATCTGAAGACACAAACTTCCGCTTCAACTTTTATATGCTGCAAATTGAACTACGCATCCAAATTTGCATAAAACTACTGCAAAAGAACGAAACCATAGATTCCAAGAGAACCAAACACACCTCGAGAAATTACAAAATAAAGTATAGAGGTTTATGTGGCGCACACAAGTTAAATGTCTGACGTCACGTTCACAATCAAAACACCACAACTCTTAATAAGTGAGTTGCTACCCTACTACAATATTTTCGAGTAGTTTTTACACTTTATTAATAGTTTTTTAGATCCGGAATATATACAGTGTTTATCTCAAAAAGTGGATTAAACTTTACGGAGTGATAGAACGCAGCTATACGAGCAAATTTCCTCATAGAATATATGGTTGGAACGTAAGCGGTGAGAAGTTAAAAGGCAGTTTTACACTGTCCCAGGGCGATGGATTGGTCGAAGTGCTCCCATAGCTTGGCCACCAACATCGCCGGATCTCTCGTGTTTGAACTTTTTTTTTCCTATGGGGCCATATGAAAAGCCTAATCTACGAGTGCCTCATCGAAACCAATATGAATCTATTCGCCAGGATTGCCGTTGTTACCGGTTATATTCGGGAAGTGTCTAGTGTCTTCGCAAATGTGCGTCAGTCCCTATACCGCAAGTGTGAAACGTGCATTACAGTTGGCGGAAGATCTTTTGATTAATTTCTTTGAGCATGTATATTAATTACATTCCTGTTAATAAAATGTTTTCTGAAGTATCTCCTTTCATTCATGTGTTAATTTTTTAACTGCGACAGTAGAAAATTACCTTTTAACTTCTCACCGCTTGCGTTCCGACCATACATTCTATGACAGCATTTTTCGTATAGCTGCGTTATATCACCTTGTAAAGCTTTATCCCTTTTTTCAGATACACCCTGTATATGTTTAATGCTATCAAATCTCAATTAAGCATTTTCATGGTCAACAAACATGTTTCATAGACAAACAGAAAAATAAATAACAGAATTAACATTAACAATAAAATTTATATTATATTTAAATTTACATTTTATAAAGCCTTAAGTATAGCTTAAATATATTACAAAGTTTTATGTAATTTCATAAGGTGTTTAAAAAGTAATAAAAACTAGAAATCACATGATTTTTACACTAGCGTAAGAGATTTTGAAAGGTATGAGACTCAATTAAGCATTTTCATGGTCAACAAACATGTTTCATAGACAAACAGAAAAATAAATAACAGAATTAACATTAACAATAAAATTTATATTAAATTTAAATTTATATTTTATAAAGCCTTATGTATAGCTTAAATATATTACGTTTTATGTAATTTCATAAGGTGCTTAAAAAGTAATAAAAACTAGAAATCACATGATTTTTGCACTAGCGTAAGAGATTTTGAAAGGTATGAGACTCAATTAAGCATTTTCATGGTCAACAAACATGTTTCATAGACAAACAGAAAAATAAATAACAGAATTAACATTAACAATAGAATTTATATTAAATTTAAATTTATATTTTATAAAGCCTTAAGTATAGCTTAAATATATTACAAAGTTTTATGTAATTTCATAAGGTGCTTAAAAAGTAATAAAAACTAGAAATCACATGATTTTTACACTAGCGTAAGAGATTTTGAAAGGTATGAGACTCAATTAAGCATTTTCATGGTCAACAAACATGTTTCATAGACAAACAGAAAAATAAATAACAGAATTAACATTAACAATAGAATTTATATTAAATTTAAATTTATATTTTATAAAGCCTTAAGTATAGCTTAAATATATTACAAAGTTTTATGTAATTTCATAAGGTGCTTAAAAAGTAATAAAAACTAGAAATCACATGATTTTTACACTAGCGTAAGAGATTTTGAAAGGTATGAGACTCAATTAAGCATTTTCATGGTCAACAAACATGTTTCATAGACAAACAGAAAAATAAATAACAGAATTAACATTAACAATAAAATTTATATTATATTTAAATTTACATTTTATAAATCCTTAAGTATAGCTTAAATATATTACAAAGTTTTATGTAATTTCATAAGGTGTTTAAAAAGTAATAAAAACTAGAAATCACATGATTTTTACACTGGCGTAAGAGATTTTGAAAGGTATGAGAGTCCTTACAGGACCGTAAATTAAATAAACACAGTTGTAAAATAATCTAGATTCTAAATTGCTCTAGGATTTAAAATGCAAAACTTAAATTATTTTGCATTAATATCCTAGCAACAAATTAAAACAGCGTAGCATGCTAATACATTAAGAAATTGAGATCTCCTGAGCAACATTGACATCAAAACCTACGCTAGCAGGATTATTTGAATTATTATTATTTGTATGAAGTACAGCATTGAGTTAATTGATATGAATTCTTTCAGGTTATTAAAAAATCTCCAAAATATTATTCCTTTGACATAATTAATAATTATATAAATAACAATATATAAATATTTCTGCAAAATAACATTTTCCATTAAATTTTAAAACTCCAGCACATTTGTTATTCATCGAATTTTGAATTAAAATAATTAAAAATTATCAACTTTTAAAAATCTATTCATTAAATATATTTATAATGTTTTATACCATGTGCAAATTCCCATTTTCTTTGCGTAATCAATGTATATCAACTACATTTACTACAGTTCATCTCTACTTTTAATTTTCATTATTCATCATCTATATAAACAACTACCATTTTTTAAGTATTATTTATTCCATTAACCCTTCCAGGTGTGCCGTTTGCAGTCTGCAAACGGTTAATTTTAATGCCCAATCTGCCAAATGGCACCAGTAATTTTTTAGTACAAATTCGATCTGATACCATATCTGAAGAAAAACTTTTGATTATTTTCAAATAAATTTGTTCGTAAATTGCGGCGTGAATTAATTATTTGAACATTTTTGGAGCAGAAATTATTTGGCCCTGAAAGGGTTAATGTAAAATATACAGATATAATACTGTTTCATCATCGATGAGAGGAGCATTGAATCGTGAGTCTTGATTCATGATTATCCCTTTAATTACTACTTCTAGTAGTAGTTATAATGGCGTCATAATAAATTGAGTAACACAGATAGTACCTAAACTAGAGTATGGATACGATGATTACGATCGAATCAATATGTAAAGATATATGTCGCCTGTTTAGTGAAATTAACACTAGAATGAGGGTGAGGGGCTATTTGTCCCATACCAAATGAATATATTTCTGTTCGAACTAGAAATTTCTCTATAAAATAAAATTGAAAAGCACAACGGAAAAGAACTCTTGATAAACAAGTTAAATAAAAGTTCTGGAAAAATTTTTTTTATATAAAACACGAGTAAAATTTCCCATCTTTCTAGAGCAGTGTTGCCTGGGACTACTTTCTAAAAATCTAGATTCTTTATCTCCACCAGTTTTTTTTTATTTGAAATAATCACCTTATTTGATGCCAGGCTAACTAAGTCAAGAAAAAGCCGAATTATACGCTTCTAACAAAGTTGTGGGAATCAAACAATGTTAATTTAAAAAAAATCCCTGCCGGCTCGGGCCTACAGGCGGAGGTACATTTCGAAGTTAAATACTAAATTCACCAACAAAACTTAAATCAAGATTAGAGATAAACCCAGTTTCTTCACAAAGAGTGAGCTGTAGGGAGCTAAACTTTTTGTGAAAATTATAATATACACGAATACACACACACATGTATAAGGAATAGGTTTAAAAAATGGCTACAAAAAATTCAGAGAACCTTAAATTGTTAAAATATGTTAATATTTCCATAGTCGGGTTTTTATCATGTTTTAATGCGTTTCTTCAAACTCACATGACGTTACATATTCACCTGCTGAGGTCCATTATATTTCCAATATGACGCAATATACATATTTTTTTAATTCGTCAAACTATTTATTTTATTTTGAGTTTTCATGCTGAAATCTTGCTCTAGAAAACTGATGACGTAATATTCAATTTGTTTTCAATTTGTCAAACTATTTAATTTTACACGTGAAAATTTTGCAATAGAAAAGTAATTGTTGTGGTGAGAATTTTATTGTTTTTTTTTAATTGTTGGCAACTGCTACAACGAAAAACTTTTATTTTTTTTCCAGCCATTGTTGTGTAAGAGCTGGTTTTATCAGAATCATGTTAAGACAGTATTCAAAATTTTGAACCCTCCCCATTTCCACCCTCTTGGGCCGATTTCGTCCATTTTCAATCCCCGCTGAGATATTAGCCATACCAAAGTTGTTGGCGAGTTTGAGGACAATCCGTGCATAATTGCGACTTTTATCGTGCGGACAAAATTTAGTACATACATACATACATACATATATATATATATATATATGTATGTATGAATAAATTATATGGAGACCGGCAAGAGACGGTACATCAAAGATGACCGTTGTGCTCGGTCGACTCTCAATAAAATGGTAGAGAGTGGATCGTTAGAAAGTGACCATGATTATGAGAGTTTGGAGCATAGTGATTGTGAAATAGATATAGTTGAAAGTGTGGAGAAGTGGGAGAGCGTGAGCGGTTGCAAAAAAATATTTGAAAATAAAAAAATAAAAAATTGTGGAAAAGCTAATAAAAATTGTAGTTTTGATCGTGTTTCTATGAATTTGGATAGCGGTGGTGGAGATGGTGAAAATTACGTTAAGTACAGTACTAGGTGCTTCTATAACAGTAGTCATATAATTAAGGGTACTGAAGGTGGTAATATAGGTATCAAATATAAATGTTATAAAACTAGATATTTTTACAACAGAAATTTTTATAAGAACAAGAATGTATTAAATTTTGATAAGTGTACTGATAAAAGATGTAAGGTATGTATCTGTGCAGAAAACACGAAAAACGATTTTGGACAAAATAATGGGAAATGTTTAAAATTTTGTAAAGTATACAATTGCGTGTATAAGCTAAGATGTCAAGTATGTAATGTTGCATACATTGGTCAAACTTCAACTCCACTGAACAAACGCTTCAATAACCATAAGTCAGATATAAGAAATTTAAAAGTTAAGAGAGAGCATGAAGATATAGAAATAAAACACTTCGCTGAACATGGTATAGATAACATTAAAATATCAATTTTAAAAATCGTCCAAAATAAAATTAAAAGAAAAATATATGAAAAGGATATGATGATTGCACATGGTATACTATATCCCTATGGGTTGAACGTTATGTTTGGTGGGTGCAACATTATACAAACCTTTAAAAATCGAGACATGACTGACTCCATCTATGCAAAGATAAGGTGTGATATTGATGGTTATAACGTTTATAAAGATGGAAAAAGTAATCGTGATTCAGGGATTACTAGAGAAAAATTGGTTGGATTGAAGGACGGTGAAAGCATTGTAACAGCTTTAATGAATTGTAACGGTAATGACAAGTTCAAGAGTATCAAATATATCATATTCAATGTCAAAAAGATGTTGATACCTAAGGTTTTGATTTTGTTATCGCAAAAAATAGGAATACATAACATAGATCTGGGTATTGATCTATTAAAATATAGAATAAAATTAAATAATTGGCAAAGTTACTGTAAGTCAAAGTGTGAAAATCAGGAAGATGCAGATAAAGTATATTTCGTTATAGATTACATAGGAGGGTGCTACAGTAATGTAAATTACAAAAGGATTTTTAATAAATATAAGGACATGTTACCAATAAAAAATTTAAATATTGTTAAAGCATTTAAGTATGACAAGCCTTTAGGTAGAATGATCTTTAATTATAATTATTATTCTAAAAATATTAATAGGAACGAAAATGCAGACATTTGTAAATGTAATGAGGATGTGTACAACAAATATGTAGACAAACATTATGGACATGTAATAACTGGGAATCTAGATATCGTACAAAATGTCGAACTGAAAAATCAAATGAGTTATGGAGCAAAATACAGAATAAAACGGAATTTCACGAAAAGTAATGCAGTTAAACGGTTTAAATATAATATAGAAATCTTTATACAAAAGTTAACTTATAAATACAGACTACCTGGAGAATTATTTGAAGAATGGAAATATCATATTTTAAAGGAACTAGAGGAGACATACGTTAAAAACTTTGAGGGTTTGTCCGAAGAGAAATATATTGATTTAAGAAAAGCTATAAAAAACATCCAAGATGATTTTATAATAACATATGTAGATAAGGCAAGTACCAACTATGCAATTATCTGTAAAGAATTATATGGAAAAATATTAAGAGAAAGTTATGAAAACACAAATAATTATGAGTTAATTAGGGCAAAAATTAATGAGGTGGAGAACAGAATTAGGGCAATGTATAAAAAAATTAAAACAAAACAAGATAATTTGAATTTTCCTTATTTGGTTTTAATACCCAAGTTCCATAAATGCCCTGTGAAATTTAGAACCGTTACATGTGGTATTAATTCCTATATTGAATGTGCGAATAAAAAATTATTAAAGGTATTGAAGAGAATATTTTTGAAGATTAAAAGTGAGAATTCAACTTTTATAATAAGTAATAGTTATGAACTGTTGGAAAAAGTAAAAAGGTATAAAAATAAGATTACAGGATTGTATGCATATGATTTTGCAGATTTGTTTAACAACATAGAGATTGAGGATTTGAGGGAGAAGATATTGGAGGTGTATAATAGGTATGGTGATTTATACATGGATTTAAGTGAATTTCAAAATTTGTTTCAATTGGTGGTTCAAGAGAATTTTTTATATGAGGGCAATAAGGTATATAAGCAGATTAAAGGTATCCCCATGCGGGGGAGTTGCAGTTCAATTTTGGCCGACATGTATCTACATATATATGAAAATATAAGTGAATTACATAAAGACGTAGTGAGTTTCAGATATATCGACGACGTTTTGATTGTCGAGCTGAATGGAATAAAGATTAACCATGAATTTAAATATTATCCTAAAAATTTAGAATTGAAACTTTCCGGTAGTCATAATAGTTGCAATACAAATTACTTAGATGTAAATCTAAAATTAGAAAACAGAAATTTAATTACATCGGTTTATGATAAAAGAGACGATTTTAACTTTAAAACAATTGCAATATTGAATTTCAATTCAAATGTCCATATATCGGTATTCAGAAACATTTATATTAACGGTTTAAACAGATTAAACCGATTGACATCGGATAGTGTCATTTTGAATGAGGATATGCTGAAATGGTACGTCACTGCTGTGAAACAGGGTTATCCTGTGAGTCTGGTCAGAAATATGACGTATAATTATGTTAGAACTTGCAAGAACAGAAGTGAATTGATGCCTTTACTCGAAGCGTGTGGTTTACGAAATGTAGTAGAAACAGATCGCTTTTGATATGGATTGATTTCGGTCGGTCGGTTTCATTTAGCTTTAATCTTGTTTCATTTGTTTTTTCAATATGGTCTCGACAGGTAAATCTGGGGAATGTTGCATGCTTAAAAACAGTTTTAACCCTGCATTAGTGTGTCATAAGCCACACAGACCTGTCTCCATGTTTAATTAGTTATTTGCCTTGTTTCTTATGGTTGTTTTGTTTAAGTTAAAGTTGGTTAAGTTGTGTTTCTTTAAGTTTGTTTATTAAGTTAAATTATAGTTCTTATTTGGTTTGGTTAAGTTAATTTTGTGCTTCAATTAAAGTTTACAGATTGTGATAATGCTTGAAATAACTTTTGGAATTTTTTAACTATATATATATATATATATATATATATATATATATATATATATATAAACTTTTTAGGTGGGGTAGTTTTGGGTTCCTGGGGTCCTATAATGAAAAGTTATGAAGGAATTTTTCAAAAGTCGCACCATGGTAACGACTGCAATAGGTAGTATTTCTTACGATATCTACCTAAAAGTAGCCCACTGGCAATATTGTTCTAGAGTTAATTCGTCGTAATAAACCATTCAAAAGCTTCAAGCACATACTAAACCACCTTTATATGTAACGGCTATTATATAAAGAATATATTATGAGATATATATATATATATATATATATATATATATATATATATATATACAGGGTGGTTATTAATTAACGTGAGGTGTTCAGAGCCCTCTAGCGAGTAAAGTATTGGACGAAACATAGAAAAATTTAATGAGCATGCATAGTAGACCATGGGATTTCAAATTCTAAGAAAAAAATCGCCACCAGAGGCAATTTTGGAGCTGTTTACTGAAAAATGCATTACTTTGCATAAAATTCGTTCTGTGTAGCGATCTGGAGTATAAGAGGAAAGGCTGGGAGACTTCTCATCATTCTGAGACCAACTGCTTTGCGATGGCTCTTACCTTATGGGACCGTGCTTTGCTAGTCAAGCTGTATTATCAACGGAACGAGAATTGCAATGCTGCTCTTCGTGAATTTCGCCGATTAAAGAAGTTGCGAAAAGGACCGATGAGCATAACACATTTACAAAAGATGATTCAACGATTTGAAACTACAGTGACTCTAGCACAGCAAACAGGCCAAGGGCGCAAAGTGACTAGTCTGCAACAAGTTGACGAAGTTGCAACTGCTATTGTCGAACAGGAGATTGAAAATGTGAAGTGTACCAGAAGCGCTCGGGCAGTATCTCGGCACACGCAGATCTCATACTCAACGGTGAGGAAAATCCTGCATCAGATGTTACAGTTTTATCCGCACAAAATCTCTTCTAGTCAAGAATTGCTATTCAGGGGATGCGGCTGCCCGATTGGACTTTTCATTGACATTTTTGGCACGCATGCAAGTTGATGCTACATGGCCGTGGCATATTTTATGGAGTGGTGAAGCACACTTTCATTTGAACGGTGGCATTAAAACCTGCAACTGCAGCATTTTTGCTGAGAATAATCAGCACACTTGTGCGCAAGAGCCTCTCCACTCACCATAAGTCACAGTGTGGTGTGGCTTTACACCATCCTTTATCATCGGTCCTAACATTTGTGAGGAAAATGGAGCAAGTTGACCAGTGACCAGTGCCGTTACTGCTGCCTGGTATGCAGATATTCTACAGAACTTCGCGACTCCACAAATACAGCTGCGAGGATGTCTCGATTCGACCATATGCATGCAGGATGGTGCACTACCCCACATTAGACTTAGGGTACAGTGTGTGTTGCGGCAACATTTTTCTGACAGCAGAATCATTAGTCGTGCATTTCCTACGCATAGCCACCGAGGTCGCCCGATCTGAATACTTGTGATTTTTTATTGTGGGGATTTCTTAAATGTGTTGTTTATAAAGGACATGTCTCCAATATCGCAACGTTGAAAGATCTATTAACGTTACAAGTGAGGCAAATCAACTCTGATACGATGCGAGCGGCAGTATGAAACGTCGTTCATCGTATGCAGTTCTTGGAATATACCAATGGTGCTCATGTTGAACCTAATTTGTAAGTAAAAAGCATTTGTTGTAAATAAAATTGATGTGTACTGTATAGTTTGGCATTTAATCATTCAATATTTACACTAATACACTTTTGCAGCGCCAAAATTACCCCTAGTGGCGAGTTTTGGAACTTTTATTAGAACTCGAAATCCCATTGTCTACTATGCATGCTCATCAAATATGGTTATGTTTCGTCCAATACTTTACTCGCTAGATGTCTCTGAACACCTCACGTTAATTAAGAAATATCCTGTATATATTTATATAGTTTTAGCACATTTTTAACACGTCCCCAACATTTAAACATTTAAGTTTGTTTATGTAAAAATCAAAACCCAAAATTGGTCTGTTTCTGAATTGACTGGTAAAATTGCAAAATGGTAAATTGGCTGGTCATTATCCGATCTCTTTTCTTGATTCTGGATTTGTCTGATCAGCTTACGAAACGGCATAGAACTTTCGAAAGAAGTCGAAAGACAAGGATCAAGGATCGCTTCACCTGGAATCTAATCAAAAATGGCAAAGGCTGAAAAAAACCAGATGAAAAATATCCTCTACTACCAGCAAAGCCCCACGGGGCACCGGCTTAGAAAACAACGGCATTTCTACAAATAGAATCACAAACCACTGTTTCCCCAACAACAGTAAATAGATAGTAAAAAAAATTATAATAATAAAAGATTTTAAGATATTTACACATATGTCTAATAAAATATCCAAGACAATGATAAGCCAAATCGTGCCTCAACAGAAGACAGAGGAATGACAACGACAACATTTTAGACATTTGTGTATATGATATTAAAATCAACATAATCTAAAAGAACGTTCTTTAAATTATTATAATTCGATCTAATTCTGTAATGTCCATTGTATAAAAGTCCAGAGTTTAGGTAACGAAAACTTAAGATAAGAATAGAAGCAAAAATCTGTAAATAATGTTAGTCTGCAGGAAAACCATAAAGCCAAATGTATGCAAACCAACACGATAATGTGTAAAATGAGGATACCAGCAAAAGTTCAAAGTCCAGACTGAACTTAAACACATTAAGGTACAATAATACTACAGGCAGAAGTACAAATGGACTGTTTAATAGCATTATCATCATTTGTCAGAAATCAAAATACAATTTCTTGGCAATTAGTATAAATGATGAAGAGATGAATGTTATTTAGCAATAATTGAAATATTAAAACGAAGTAAAGACTAAAAACGATATTTAATAAAGGAAAAATGTTGGTTTATCGTATTATCTGCAGATTTTATAAATATCTGCAAGTTTCATTTGAATTGACTTCGCCTTCGACAATAGAATGACCTTCACGTTCCAAGATGGTGTTTTAGAAAAAAATAGAGTTAAATGAACTGGGAATATGGCCAAACAAATAGTGCTTTGAATCAACGACTGCCCCACAAGAGCATTTTTCAGTATCACGATGATTTATTTTTAATAGACTAGGGGGTTCTGCCTCCTACGAACTACGCTCGTCAACCCCGTTCATACACCGCAGACACTAACAGCACACTAATTTGATCGGCTTTAAAAATATTTCGGAAGACTGAATTATAATTTGAATCTGACAATTATAATCTAACGTAATTTTCAACAAACCTTTCTTTCTCTTTTTAATATTCACGTAAAAATACTTTTGTTAGAAATGAAATATTAAAATGATCTTAAAATATCAAATAAATGTCTCGCGCAGTATTTAAATTTAAACTGTTTTGCAATATTATTTTTTGTTCATTTTACGTAATAAGTGTAATGTGACGTAAATGTGACGTAAATGCTCCTATTTAAGACTTCTAACGCATGTTAATGAATTTATTATTTTACAATATTCTTTCTCTTTAAAATCACGTGTAATTATAGTTTTTATGATGTAATTTTCAATGAGTTCCTGCTTTTTATATTTTCTGTTCATATTAGTCACGTGCAAAATAAATTTTTTATTTGAAGCAAACGTTATTGTTTGCGCTGTTTATACAGTTGGCAACAGTTTAAATTAATACAATTTTCTAAAATGTGTTAAAAATATCTCTCAAAATGCTGAAAATTTGAATTTAATATAGACATAAAACCTCAAAAAATGATTCATATTAAAAAACTAAATGCAGTCTGCACACCGAGAAATTCTGACGCATAAAATGATCTAAAAGTCATTAAATTCCTATGTGCATATTTGCTCCTATAAAACTTTTTTAATGGAACGATTTTGTCCAACTTTGGCATTAAATATCTCTTAAAATAATTCTTCGATTTGAAAACTGTCTGCATCAGCGTGTTTATCAAACATTTTTCTATAATACTATCGATTTTCATATTTTTGTATGCAACAGTTTTTTTAATATTAACGAAGAAAGGCCATTCTTAAGCATTTAAATTGGATGCCGATCTGCCGAGAATACCTACGCAGATTTTCATTGGTCCATTTCCAAATCAGAACTTTTTTCTATATATAGAATGATATGAGGGAAGGAACCATGGCCTATTAAGAAAAGCTATTTGCGTGGGGCCCATGAAATCTGTGTTCACATCATTAATGTGTGAATGAGTACCCCGACCTTATTCACTCACCCGCCAATATTCCTGCCATTCAGAAATAATTTGTTTCCTGAAGTGCGACTTTATATGACTTAACACAATTTACATAACTACAGACATACACATAATAAAATTTCATTATAAATAATTAAAATATAATTAAAAACATATATAAACGTTTCGGCTATTTTCATAGCTTTCATCAGTAAACGAGCAGAGTCACAAAACAGCAAAAGCCGCAGCAAATGAAAAAACAGTTAATATCACGGTTTAAGTAGGATAGAATAATCATCAGGAACCTGGGTCGCTTCATTAATTTGTGATTCAGCTAAAACAGTCACCCATCCGTCAAGGAAGACACGACTAAAATATACGGGGCAATTGGCTTCCACAATTCGCGCATTCTCGAAATCGGGGACATGATCAAGCTCAAGTACATGAGAAAGAAATCTTGAATTCAGAGTACCTTTATTAAAATATTTTTTATGTTCCTTGAGTCTAGCATTCAGAGAGCGTCCAGTCTCACCAATGTAAATCGAGCTCCAACCTTTAAAAGGAATTTTATAAACGACAACATTCAGGTCAAACTTCGAATATTTATGTTTCAAACTACTGAAAAAATTACCAATGCAATTTAAAGGAACATGATCTGTCTTAACATTAACAACCTTGAGTACGGCTGATATTTTCTCCGAAATATTACAGTAATAAGGAAAAGATATAGTTCCTATAGGATTGACATCCGGGTAGCTTTTTCAAGAAGGCTCACGTTTTCCGCACCAGCCTTGGCGAGTTGGCGAAAGCGAGAGCGTTCAGCTAGCTCTAACGCCAATCATCGTCTTGTGTTTTGTTTTGAACCGAAATGGCGGAAGACGAACTAGCATATTTTAGTCCTACCTAAATTAAAGAAATATTTTCAGTTATGTGTTCTAGATGAAAAGAAATCTTCTTCGAAAGAAATTGTATTACGAATTCTTATACTCTGTTTTATCGAAGGCCTTTATTACTTTTGATGATATAGACCCCTCAAAAATCTAAATTTTCATTCAATTGAGCATTATTAATTCCATACCTCTTAAACAAAAACTTATTACCTTCATATATGTAGATATTTGATTACATATAAAGATGGATTTATGGGGATCATGAATTAATGCAGTTTCAGTGCATTTTGATGTATATATAAACACAGATTTTAAAAAATACCTGTGGCAGAAAATTACTATATTTTCTGCGATGAACTTATATAATTAATTTAATACCAAATCATTCTGTGGAAACAGCCCCCAAATTCGAGTGAAAATAGGCCAAACCAAGAAAGAAAAAACAACCTTTCACACCCCCAAACAGGATGTTTAGAAATTGCCTTTTCAATGTGAGATGAAATTCTTAAGGGGAGGTGGGGTAGAAGGAAGATTGAATGACTATCTTTTGTTACTTCAAAGTAACAAATAAAATCATTAGAGAATTTTTTTTATCTGTATATGATAGTGAGGGGCTATAGATTTAAATAGTTAAATTTATCAATTAACAAATAGAAAAAAACAAACCAAAAAATTAAAAACTTGGAATATTTAACTTTTTTTGGGGGGGGGGGGGCGCAGAATTTGAATAATTGGTCTTTTACTTATAGTTACTTCAAAGTAATAAATAGGACAGAAAATTTAAAAAACTGTAAAGAATTTAAAAAAAAATGAAAGCGTGCGCACAAAAGGTTAATCCTTATTGTTATTTTTTAAATCTTTCATTCTATTTGTTTCCTTATCTTTTTTTATGGTAAATTATTTATTTGTTATTTAAAAATCAACAGATAGAGCAAAACAGTAAACTTTATGCACTGTTATGGATAAGCGAAAGAATAGTTAACATTTCAGACGCAATTTTAACTAATCTTTTCTGTAAGGCAACAATGAATTTTAAATGGGCAAAAAATAGTGTGATGGAGGAGAGGGGGGTGGGGGAAGAGAAAATTCGAAATGGGAGGTTGCCTCAGACGATTGAGCATTATTTTATTGCCACTTCAACTTAATAAATAGAGCAATATGTGTGCAGAATGACGAAATATAAAGTGTGTGTGTGGGGGGGGGGGGATTTCATTCGAGAGAGGAATTTACATGATTTATTCAAATATGACGAATTATTATTTTTAAATAATAAATGAAACAACTAAGGCGAAATAATATTTAAAAATATGGCAAAAATTTTAAAATAAAAAACTGGAGAATTTTAAAGATTTTTAATTTTGTGCACTAGGGACAGACCAATGTATTTTTAATAAAAACTCAAATAATGATAAAATTTTAACAATATTAAAATGTAATAGTAATTGATTTAATTCCATGCATCAACTTGCAGTTATTTTAGCTGATAGATTTAATTGCAGGATAAGACTAAATAATTTATGCTTTATCGTTCAATCTAATTATAATCGAATTGATTTTAGTTTCAACTTCCTATTAACTTCTAATCGCAATTAAATACAAAACAATTAATTTTTAATGAATTATTTCAGCGAAAATGTGTTTTATTGATGCAATCAACACGTCACATAATTATGCCGCTTAATAATAAAAAAAAAACTAAATTAATTCAGTAATAATACTAATAAAACTATGTTCAATTGTGTCATAAAAACATGATCAATACAATTATATTTATTAAAGAAAATTTTTACGTCTGTTTTTAAAATACGTTCTCAATTTCTTCGAACATATAGCGAATTAATGAAATAAATGAATATTATAGAACTGAAAAAATAACTTATGTTTGAATTATATATATTTGTGTAATTAAAAGTTATTTTAATCCGAAAAAGATCTCTGTTTTAAGCAAGGCTCTAATTGCAAACCACGGTGAAATAACATTTCGTCTAGCTTTTTACATTTGCGGAAAAAACAAATGAAAAAAATCACATCTCTTCCTCTCAGCAAAGGAATGGGGTTGCTGTTCGCTACGCGTACGACGTCACGAACAAAAAAGCGTGCATAGCGTTGAATTCATCCCCGCGCCAACCCTTATTCTGGCGATAAGGTGCTCAAAACGTGAGCCTTCTTGAAAAAGCATCCGGGTAAGGAGTGGGATACTGGTGCGATTTACTCGTAAGTTCCGAAATAACTCTAAGACACCAACGACGTGGATAGTCATTGAGACGTAAATCATTCATTATCTTTCTAAGTTCACTATAAAAACTAACTCTGTCACTGCAAAATTCCAATGCTCTGTTGTACAAGGATCTGACGACTGCAATTTTATGTGAGAGTGAGCTATTGGATTTAAAATTTAAATATTGCCCGGAGGAAGTACATTTTCTGTAAACAGAAGTTTTCAAAATAGGAATATTATTAACAATTTCTCTCCATCACGCAGATCAATCAGAGCACATCAGAACAATTAAAAAAAACATGATCATATTGCTGAAGAAGATAAACTTTTGGAGATTTTAAACAAAGCGAATTCCTTTACCTCTTCAATCCAGTTCACGATAGAATTTGAAAATAACAGGTCACCCCCTTTCCTTGATATTTTGTTCCAGAGAGAAATTGTTAAAAATATTCCTATTTTGAAAACCTTTGTTTACAGAAAAAGTACTTTCTCCGGGCAATACTTAAATTTTAAGTCGAATAGCCCACTTTCACATAAAATTGAAGTCGTCAGATCCTTATATGACGGAACCTTGAGATTTTGCAGTGACAGAGTTAGCTTTGATAATGAAATTAGTAAGATAATGAATGATTTACGTATCAACGACTATCCACGTCGTTGGTGTCTTAGAGTTATTTCGAAACTTACGAGCAAATCAGACCAGTATCCTACTCCTTACCAGCGTGTCAATCCTATAGGAACTTTATCTTTGCCTTATTACAGTAATATTTCGGAGAAATTTTCAGCCGTACTCAAGGATGTTAATGTTAGGACAGATCATGTTTCTTTAAATCGCATTGGTAATTTTTTCAGTAGTTTGAAACATAAATATTCGAAGTTTGACCTGAATGGTGTCGTTTATAAAATTCCTTGTAAAGCTTGCAGCTCGATTTACATTGGTGAGACTGGACGCTCTCTGAATGCACTCAAGGAACATAAAAATTCTTTTAATAAAGGTACTCTGAATTCAAGTTTGGTTGCTCATGCACTTGAGTTCGATCATGTCCCCGATTTTGAGAATGCGCGAACTGTGGAAGCCAATTACACCGTATATTTTAGTCGTGTCTTCCTTGAGGGTTGGGTGATTGTTTTAGTTGAATCACCAATTAATGAAGCAACCCAGGTTCCTACTGATTATTCTATCCTACTTAAACCGTGATTTTAACTGCTTTTTCGTTTGCTGTATCTTTTGCTGTTTTGTGACTCTGCTCGTTTACTGATGAGGGCTATGAAAATAGCCGAAGTGTTTATATATATTTTAATTATATTTTAATTGTTTTTAATAAAATATTAATATGTGTATGTCTGTAGTTATGTAAATTGTGTTAATTATTAAGTAATCCAGACGTAATTATGTGTGTATTTTTAAAAAATATATATGACTTATAGGAATTGGAACAACTAGAAATTTCGCGTAAGCATCATATTCAATAACGGACTAAGCCAGCATGTCAGCTCGTTCGTTGCCCAAAATACCAGCGTGCGCCTTGATACAGGCGATGTTGATCTGTTTATTGAATAGCAAACGAAGGTTAACAAAAATTCTATTCGTAATTTCATTCTTTGGAAACATATTCTTTAATAAATAGATAGATCACAAACTGTCAGTATTGATATTCAATTGTGCATATTGTGCCAAAGAACACCATTGGATTGCCTCCTTCAGGTCTGATAATACTGCCTGAAATACTGTATTGTAATCTTTCAACTTAAAACGTTTATCCAGTATAAAGTCACTTTTCATGAACACTGTGAAGGTAGCTCCGACACCTTCCGGTATCTTTGACCCATCAGTAAATATGGTTGGAAATTCCACTTTCGGAACTAAATCTATAACTGATTTGAAGAAGTTGATATTCTGTCTTACCAAATAAAATGGGCAATCAAAGGAACGTAATTTCCGCATAAATTGATGACTGAAAATAAATTTGTCTTCAAGCCAAACCAAGTCATCCTAATTCATTACTGAATTAAGTTAGGATAATTTGCGTAGTTATATTTCAGTTGGTGGAACTCCTGCCAGCACACAAAGCGCATCTGTCGAAACTGAACGATATCCTCTGACAGTTTATAAGGTACACATTCTTTGGTATGATGTCAGCCTTTTAAGTGCACGATATCTCAGGTGTCATTCATACTTCTAAACCGTAAGAAATTTGCTTTTTTAAAACCGTGTTGTACCACATTTTCTGGCAGTCTAATGGAAGGCCTCTATTCCTAATTCTGGCTATTTTTCATATTGCAACAGAAACCTTTCAAGCTTGAACGAATCATCTCTAAATTATCTATCCAATTAAATTTACTGTCCAAGAGAAATCGTAGGAATTTTGCATCATTTTTCACTGATATACCATTTACATGTAACTAAAAATATGTCGTCTTTTCGGACAAGTATAGGAACCAAAAAGTATTGCCAATGGGTTGGGTTGGGTTGATTTTTGACGGCCAATTATCTACACGAGGGATATAGGCCCGGGGGGAGTGCCCTCCGTGGGGGTCTTTCTAAGGGAACCTAATCCGTATTAACGCATGGAAGATCCACGGCTCGAAGAAAACCACGAAAACTCCGAACGATTAGACCGACGGGCGCGATTGGGATCGAACCCAGCACCTCCCGTCTACCAGCTTCGAGAGCAGAACCTCTCGGCCACTGGTGGGGCCTAATATTGCCAATGACTTCGAGGTATTTACCTGTAAATGAACACTCTCACAGATATTTGCAAATTCTGAGATATTAATATTTATAGTGTTCTCCAGTGAAGCTCTTGTATCAGCTCCTTCTATTATGGCATTATCATCTGCATAGGAAATTATATTTCGACCAAGACTTTTGTAATATTTTATAATTATGTTTGAAACAATTGTCCACATAAGTGTGCCCAGGCATAAACCTTGGGGGCATCCCTGGAACAACCTAAACCATCTAAACGTCTTACAAAGCGAAAACCAATAAGTCGGTGGCTAATGTAATTCTTAAAAGTTGATTTCAGATAATAAAAAAATGGCGAGTCTTCCACCCTTTCAGCTATAACAAACCAGTGTAATCTATCAAAGCTACCACCTATGTCTGTCGAAAACATCACGCAATATATTTTTCCAGAATATTTCTTACAAGATTTTTCAATTAATTCATGCTGTAATTGTACTTTTACCCTCTCGAAATTCGTGGTAAGTTTTATCAATAAATAAGCTAGATTCCAACACGGTGACAATTCTAATTTTGATAATTCTCTCTAAAATCTTTCCCATAATCAGTAGAAGCGTAATAGGTCTATATGAATTAGTGCTACCCGGAGGACGATTTCTTTTTCTGAAGAAAATTATTGTACCTTTTTTCCAACACAGAGGGAAATGGCCCAAGCGTAAACATCTGGTATACAAGAGCAACATTAAAGGAGTACATTTTTTGCAGATGTTTTTAATTATTAAAGCATCTAATTAATCCGGCCCTTGGGCCTTATTATTTCGCTGTTGTCTTAAAACATAAAACAACTCCCTTTGAGAAACTGGGCAGAAATCCTGAACAGACGCATATTCTATAGAACTCACATAGTGGAATTGTTCGACTGGAGGATTATCTGTATCAAAATGCTTTGCCATAAGGCTAGCTGCTACATCGTCATATCCGGCAAAAACCAAAGAATCTTCAAGTGAAGTAAAAATAAGATCCGTCTGCTTGAGTGTTTTTCCCGAAATGTATTTATAAAAGTTTCTATAAGCGTTATCGATTCTTTCACAAAAACGAAGTCAACCCTTACGTTTAACTTCTTTAAGATTATTTTTATATGATGTTCTTCCCTTAAGATACTTTTCTTTATACATAATATTTGGTAAATTATTTCTGTGCCGACGAAGTTGAAAGACAAAAAGTGATGAACAAATTGTGGGTCATGCATTAGTTATGCTCTATTAGCTATGCACTGTATTGAAATCCATATACTTAAAACACAAGCCGGGTTTTTTTCCGAGACCTACCCAAGACTGTTTACTGAACTAATTTAACCTTTTTTTAATCTAAAAGCTATTCATTTGTAATTTATATAGGATTAATTTTCTTTTTAAATATTTCTCTTTTTATAATTTATAATTCATTTTAAAACTTAAAAATAGAATTTCTTCAAAATGATGGTAATAGGATATCCTTAGTAAAGGGGAATACCTTACAAGGGAACGACTTTTGGTGCTGCTCGTACCTAGGATCGAGACGTGGTGCATTTTGTAGCCCTATACATAAAAGTTAGAGAACCGATAAAATTTCTCTATTATAATAATATTTTATATACTTTTTTTATACTTTTATTTTTTTATTATTACAATTTTAATTTTTTATTTCACGCCAAAAGTGAGTTAAATCGCCAAATATGGAGCTACAATTTTTCCGCCCGCTTTATCCTAGGAGTAAATGTATGGTGCATATTAGATATCAGATTACGATTTGTTTGATACTGATAGCATAAGAAACAAGAATTAGGTCTTTTCTTCTTTATTTTCTACGCAGACGATAAATATATAAATAGTAAATATATTTCTATAAAAGCTTTCAAGATCATTGAAAACTATTTTTTAGTGAAACACGAAATAAGCAAACTATTTTCTTTTGAAATCGAATAGAATAAAGTTTCGAATGTTTAGAAAGAAATGTTGCTGTATTAAATGGTCTTTTGTTAAAAGTATTCATAATGTAATTTAATATTTTTACACAATTTTGAAAAATTACTGTGGTTAATTAGGTAGAATATTACAATTTCTACTGAAGTGCAAACCACTCATCACGCAAGATAAACAGCTATGACATTTAGCTAGGATTGCTAGAAAGCTCTACTTTTGAAAATAAACGCCAACGTTTGTCCCGCCAAAAATATGAATATAATGTTGCAAATTTTCAAAATCAAATTCATATGTTCTTGAAGGAATTTTTAAACTTCTTTTCAATATTTTACATTTATTATTAACTAATATGTATTTTTAAATGCGTTTCTTTCAAAAAATTCATTTTTAATAGTCCGATAAGTGGTCTCGAATATTGCATTTTCAGAAAGTTATGCTGCTGTAAAATCAAGAAACATTACTTTAACAAAAAAATTTTATCGATTCTCAAACTTCGTAACATAGGGCTTTAAAATGCACCAGGTCTCAATGCTAGGTGCGAGCAGCACCAAAATTGGTTCTCTTGTTAGTAAAGAAATGTAACTCGTATTACCTTGGTACTAGGATTATCATCATTATAGAGATACCGATCCAACCCTAGGTTCGGGTCCGGTCGGTTAACGCTAAATGTTTTCGATGCGATTCTGGATCGGAGTGGGATTTGAGTTCTGCAGGTCAAGTTCTGGTTCACCCGATTTTTTGAAATCTACAATAATTTTACAGGTGCAAAAACTATATATTTAAACATTAATCAGTGCATACACTATGCACTTTTCAACATATTATTATATTTTAAATAATTGTAGAATATTTTTCAATAATTATATTAAAGTATTGATTGATTTTCTTCCATTTCGTATTTGGAATTAAGTAATTTCAGATTCGGTGTGAAGAGCATTGCGAAATTAATAAAAGTCTGTTATGGTGAAAATCGCCGTTGTATCAATTGCTATATAAACGTTTTATGAGAGGGAAGTTCAAATTTAATGGTAATTTAGTGACCACCATAGTAACGATTTATGAGCGAAAAGCGCACAGAGACATAATATAGTAATTGAAGTGTTAAAGAACTATGGGGCTAAGCAGTCAGGATCTCGTTTTAGTGAGAGGCCTCGTTATTAAAATTACCGTATTTTGAATTTTGTTCATAGAGCATAAAGCCGTATTATATTGATTTTAGTAATAATGCATTATGGCGCGAAACACAGACCCTGATTTTAAAAATGACCCCTGTTATAGTGCTTCCCGTAATAATAAAGTACGGGTGCAAATTTCAAATGCCCTGTTTTAGTCAGAACCCATGTTATGGTAATTTCCATATTAATGTTTTAAGAACGCGAAAACCATAGTATCCAGATGTAATAAATACAAATTCTGATGCAATACGGTGATTATATGAGATGCAAAATCAAACTAAATAAAAGATTAAAGAAAAATTATCTTTTTGTTGTTTCAAGATTACATAATTAGAATACATTTTTTAGAGCAAAATCTAATAAAAGTGAGATTGAGAAACTTTACATGGCACTTATAACTACTGCATTAACCCCTTCGAGGGTGGTGGTTCATTTTTGGACCACCTAAATTTAATTCTTAAACGTCATATTGACACAAAAATATTGGAATGAAATTTTCCTTTTATTAAGTATGTGAAAAAAAAAGATTTGGCAGTTATACCTTAGAAAGTAGACATCCGATTTTTAAAATTGGAACAACATCTATCCCAGTCAAGGATACAGTCTTATATTTGGGGTTTCATCTTGATAGTCGATTTAACTGGATAACACATCTTGAAAATATTAGAGAGAAAATTAAAAACTATACCTCATCAATTAAGAAGACGACAAGAAGAGACAGAGGCTTGAATACAATGTACAGAAAAATTTGGTATACTCACATAATTGAGAAGCAAATCATTTATGGATCGGAAATATGGTATAACGATTTAAAATCCCATGCTTTACTTAAGTTAAGCTCTTGCCAGAGAATAGCATTGATGTCAATAATTTCAACATATAGATCAGTCTCAACCGATGCATTATGTGTTTTAACGGGTATAATTCCATTGCATATTCATTTGAAATATGAGAGTCTAAAATACCAAGTGATTAATGAAGGTGAGCAAATAATGATTGATGGAGATGTAATAGGCCGCACAAATATAATGAATAACCTAGCCACGAAGAATTTCCCGTATTATAATGATGTGAAGAATTTACATTTTACAGTAGATAAAGATTCGGATTATTTGAGCAAAAGCATTCCAATTATACATACAGACGGGTCGAAGATGATTCATGGTGTTGGCGCTGCATTTACAGTGTATTACGATGGCATATTTATACAAGATTTTAAAGTTACCTTACATTCGAAGAATTCAATATATAAGGCTGAATTACTGGCAATTAGATATGCAATTAACTGGTTTATCAATTCAAGATTTCATGATGCAGTGATTTTTACGGATAGCAGAGCCTCATTTATGGTCCTTCAGAGAACCTTTCTGGTTAACAGCATAGTTAAAGAAATATTTGATATGTTAATACAGAGTACTAGAAAAAGGATTACAGTTGGATGGACGAGGGCACATATTGGAAATATTGGCAATGAACGAGCAGACGAACTTGCAAAGAATGCTATTAATGAAAATGAATCCGACTTAGTTGATATACAGAATTTTCCTATTTCACTAATTAAGCAGTTTTGTCGTGAAAAAGCGATCCTGGATTGGCAAAGCTATTGGGAACATTCTGGCAAGGGTAGAGATACGTATAGTATTATGAAAAAAGTGGACACTAAATATATCTGCGCAAATCAGATCGTACAATAATTTATAACCTCACATGGAAGTTTTCCTGTTTTTTTTAATAAAATTGGTAAGCGTGGCACCCCAAACTGCGATTGTGGCAAGAGAGGTGATACAACACACTACCTTTTTGGAAGATGCCCTCTGGTCCACTACTTTTTCTACTTTGACAACTCTGCAAGTGTTAGTACAAATATTAAAAGAGTCCTTTTTAATCAAGATAATTATCGAAAATTGTGCCACATTTATAATTCTCTAAACGAACATTATTCGTTTATTAAATATAAATTTTAGTGTTGTAATGGGACAATTTTCTCTTTTACTAGTTTCGCATTCTGTATCTTAGGCTTGACTAAGAGTGCCGATATGTTGCTGTGGGTATATTGGTTGAATAGAATGAGCTATTCTTTTAACTTAATCATCAGGATATACAGAACTATCTTTTTAAAGTTCTATACTTATTGGAAGTCATCATGAAAATTATTGGGATAGATTGGCTATTCTTTTACCTTACTTTATGAAAATAAAAGTCGTTACTGACGTACCTCTTGTTTGAACCATTTACCTGCTTTTTGTTGGAAAGTCTATAACTGTGGATCATTTTGATTTATGCATATTATTAATTTCAATATTTGAACAATTGTATGAGTATTAGAGAAAAAAGAAGGGGAAAAAAAGAGAAAAAAAATACATTTTGACATTTATCTAGCTGATTGATTGATAGTAGTTTTCAAGTATGTGATGTTTCCTTTTTTCGCATAACTCATAGATTCTTCTCATTTGAATAGAATGGACTATTCTTTTAACTTATCTTTAGGATATATTGAACTATCATTTTAATGCTCTATATTATTGGAGTCAGAACAATTTCAACTATAATATAATGTGTAATACATGTCAAATGGTCTACTACCTACAGTGTTCTTACTGGTATCAGTGTCTCATCTTCTGTATTAGTGATACTATCTGAAACTATCATATGATATTATTGGGATAGATGGACTATTCTTTTACCTTATTATTTAAAGTATAAGACTACTTTTTTACATGCGATAAGTTTGAACATATTACTTGTTTCTTGTTGGAAAGCTTACCGTAACCAAGTTGGTAGACATCATTGTTAGCAGTCACCAAGTATTTAGTGCACCTTCTTTTGATTAGTTTTGTGAACCTCATCATTAGAATAGAACAGATTATTCTTTTTCCCTATTATTGGGATTTATTGGATTATCTTTTTATTGCTTTGTACTATTGGAATCTGAACAATTTTAACAGCAGTTTAATATGTTTTATCATGTGATTTCTAGTTGCAATGTTTTTGTTAGAAAAAGTGTTATAAACCTACCACTTAATCCTTTTGAACCTTTATAAGAAGATTTGGTATTATGAATTCTTTTTTTTTTTCATAGTGGCATTTCCTGATTGGGAATATTCTCTGAGGGTGTCTGGACATTTCATTTTTATTGAATTAACTTTGATTTTTTTTCTTTTTTTTCAACACTCAAGTGGTGAACTTCTCTTTTAAACCTTAATCACTTGTTTAGAATCTATATGAATATCAGATTTTAAGTTTAACTGTTTTTTGGAAAAGCGTGATATATACTGAAATTTTTTAATACTGTTTCTTCTTCTCCACATGTGATGTTGATATTTCGATTGGTGAAAACTTCATTCAGTTTGCTTGTTACTGGACATCTTCTAGAGAAATGTTCTTCTACTAAGAAGCTGCAGTTTACTTGAGACTTTCTGACATGCTACCTGTTGAGGAAGTTTGGCTATTGATTCTTTATGAACTTTATGAACTTTACTTTTCAGTTGTGGGTTAACTCAAACCCTCAAACTATGTAAATTGTCCTTATTTTGGTATTTTATGTTAGTTGTAGGTAACCTATAAACCTACATTTGTTGTTTAATTTAGTTTTGTTGCAAGAATCCTATAAACTTGCATGATTTGTACTTTTTGTCATAGCGAGCTGCTATTTGCATAATTAGGATTATGCACCTGTTCTTTTTCTTATGTTAAATAATTGTCGCTGGTTTAGCCCGTTTCTTGGATAGGATGAAGCTGGATGGTAGAGGGGTTTTTCCTGTCAGGACATTCAGTCCATAAACCTCACGGTTGGCGTCCTGGCCAGGTGACCAAGTAAGTGACCAAGTATGTGAACAAAAGTTTTCGATTATTTTTAAATAAATTTGTTTGTAAATTCCGGTGCCGTTCACTAATTTCGGCGTTTTGCGAATAGAATTACCTTGCCCCCGAAAGGGTTAAATGTTGGTGCGTTTTTAATTTTTTTTAAATTATTTATTATTTTTTTTTTACTTTGGTTTTTATTAATTTCAAATTGGCCATAAAACTAGTTCTACGTACGTAAAACAGAGGATATATTTAATTATCTATGTTACATAAATCAATAGAAATGTTTGAAAATCTCCCTGGTCAGATGTCCTGTCTGGGGAAAGGATTAATATAAATGTTGTATATAAATATAAACTAGTCTTTCGTTATGTTTAACTAATATGCTTTTGAACATGGGATAGTTTGTTATATGAAACGAAACAAGCTATTTTAAATTTTTTCATAGTGTTGTAAATGTGTCTTTATAACTTTTGTGGTGCTTCAAGGTAAGCAGATTAAAACTATTTATTTCCTATAGAAAAGATAAAAACACTTCTTTTAAATAATTTTCTCATCTGGAGTTTTTGTGAGATGTTATATGTTAAAATATTTCGAGAAAATGGCTATTTTTAGAAAGAAAAAAAACACAACCGATACTCAGTTTATCTTGAAACAAAAACAACGAAACAAAAAATTGAATACCCATACAGAATATTCATCTAGAATACTATACAAATACTAAGAACGCAGAACCATCAATCCTCTACGTTCTTTCACCAGCAGTTATTTTAATTAATTTTATTACCAGTTGTTTTGTGCGAAGGTATAAATGTTAAGACATTAGGAGAAAATGACTATTTTTATGAAGGAAAAAAATACAATTATTTTATCTTACTTCAAAGACAACGAAACAAAAAATAGAATATCAATACAGAACATACATCTATGTCCTTTCAACAGGGCTTCTTTTAATTAATTTTCTTATATAATGTTCTTGTGCGAAGGTATATAAATCATTTGGAGAAAAAGGACTATTTTTGGAAGAAAAAAAAACAACTGATGTTCTTCAAAAACAAAAAAACAATAAATACAATAACCATACAGAATATTCATTTAGAATACTATACAATACGCCCCATGAAATTGCTATGTCCTTTCATCAGCACTTCTTTTAATTAGTTTCCTTATCTGGTGTTTTTGTGCGATACATAGATTAAGATATTTGGAGAAATTTTCTATTTTTAGGATGGTAAAGAAGACAAACTATATTTATTTTATCTTGCTTAAAAAGAAAAGGAAAAAAAAATAGAATACCCATACAGAATATCCATCTAGAATACGATACAAATACGAAGAATACAGTACGCACTAAGAAACCACTAATGCTATTTCACCAGCAATTTGATTAAAGCATGTATATTTTCCTTATTCGCTTTTGATAGAAGTCATGATTCATAACTATCCCTTTATTTACTAGGTCTATTGTAATTAATAATAGCGTCATAATGAACTAACACAGGTATTACGTAAACTGGAGAAACGGTATGACGATTACGAACAAATCAATATGTTGACATTCCTCAGTTTGGTCCAATTAATAGGTGTAATTGCGCTGTTAGAGGACATTCAAAAGCTCCAGGTTACATTCAAGCAATTTCGTATGTAATGGCTCTGATATAAAGAGTATATTCTACTAAATTTACGTGAAATCAAAATTGGTACGCGTGCATTAAATTTATGTATATAAAAGAATAAATTATATGTAGAATTTATTTTAGCATTAGATGAAATTAGAAATGGCGGCATATACAACGTGCCCAAAAGGTTCGGTCGTTTATAAACTTTGAGATTTGGTAGTGCACAGTACAACGAACATTTAAAAAAAAAATAGAAAATCAAGTTTTCAATCCAGTTATGAAGTTATAACCACAGCATGTATTAATTCAATCTGAACGCTAATCTTTAAAGCTTCGAAGTTAATTTATCGAAATATTCAAAATGTTAATTTTATATTGGGTAAAATACGATAATATCCAGAAAAGTAAACTCTACTGAAGTCAGGGACCTGATATCTCTTTTCAATGACATTCAGAATTACGGAACGTCTAGATCAATATTGTTTGGCCGCAGATCGTGGCAATTTCTGGAAAGTCTTATGAAGGAATTCAATTTTTTAGAAAGTAAAGTAAGCTAGCTGAAAGTATCGTTACAGTGCCTTTGTCGTACCGTTACATCTTTATCATTGATAAAATTATTAAATCCGGTTTCGGCTCTTAGTGAGATACCCTGTATTTATGTCTGAATAACTGAATTGCGACTGTTGCAGGGCTTTAACAGGCAGCTATTTTTTTAAATTATATTTCGCATAACGTTTTACAAACAAAAATCTTTTACATACGCTTTGGTAACATTTACAAGACAATTTTACTAGAAAATGTATTTTTTTATAATAGTGGTGCGAACATAATATAAAAATAGTAGCCTGTGACGGCCCTGCTCTTGTTTCCTGTGTAAAAAAAGGTTTGTTGACATGTGTTCGATCACTCCTTAAAGTTTGTAAGCCTTCTATTGGGATACCCTTCATCATATCTCTCTTCCGCAAAAAAGTGACAAATCTCTACAAAAGTAAATTTCACAGGAGAGGCAAAAGAAAAATTGCATGATTTTACTGTAACATGAAATTATACCATGCATGCCGGAATAAAAACGTGTATTAAAACGTAAATCCCTTAAGAATGAAAACGTAGAATGAAGTTTGGAAGGTTGGGTAATTTTATCTCCCCACACAGTCCACCCCTATACTGTGGTCAGAAATGAACATATAGCGTAATAAAGTGATTTTCAGTATAACTACACTAATGAAACTTTTTGTGTAGTGAGACACACCTATAACAGACCTATTAGTGGAATAAAACGCAAAATTAATTTTGGCGAGATATCTCTTTTCCTGCGAGTGAGTGATATGTTTTATACATTTAGCACCAACTCCTTAAACTCCTTCCATTTTCCGTTATCTTTCATCCAAATATTCGTCTAAAAAAGTTTTAAAACTTCATTATTGTATTGGTATACAATTTAATTTCTGTAATATTACTCTATTTACTTTTGAGAGAAGTTTAGATTCATTGTTATCCTATTAGCTACTACTCCTAGTCTAGTTAATAATGACATGAATTAATCCTAGTTAAATTATATCACAATGAATTGAGTGACGAAGGTTGTGTCTAAACTACAGGATCGGTTTGATGGTCATCAACGAATCAATATGTTGAGATGTCTCCTTTGTGTCTAATTGATGGGCACAACTGCATTGTTAGAGAACATTGGAAGAGTGCAATCTGCATTCAAACATCAATACATGTAATAGCTGTTGTTTAAAATGTTTACTCAAAATGATAGGTAAATCTGATATTTCTTCCTAAATTAATTCGATAAATATCTTTTTCCTTTATAATAAACTATATTTTAGTATTACAGTAATTCAGAAAAAGCAAATGGCATCCATCACTGTAAATTAAAATTAACAATTATTAATATTAGCAAAAATATGATGGCGCCAGTGATGATAATGTCTATCAAAAATTATGTTGACGCAAGTTTAATATATACAATTAAACAACGCGAAAATAAATTAATCAAAATTGTCTAACTAAACGAATTTTAGCCATCCTATGCACCAATTAATAAAAAGTTAAGTGTAGAAAAGAGACACAAGGTACTCACCCGCCAAAAATATTTATATAAAATATTAGCCCGCCATACGGGAACTGAAGAAGATGCGACGTCTCTGGTCCACAGCTTTCGGATGCATTCTTTTAGCGTATGGTTTACAAAAAGTTAACATAGTTAATATAATCTAAATATTCAACATCATCAACGTTGGATATGAAACACGCTGTTGTGAATTTTTTAATTGCCTTAAAGATAAATTTAATCCTACTCTCAGAACATCAGTTTTCTATTAAGCAAATTAATGTAAGTTTTACAATAATACAACTTTTAATTTCGGATTTTGGCCAACGTTCCGAGAAATTTTGACAGTGTGTGACAGCTGTTTTTCATTTTGGCTACATTCATTATTAGAAATTTAAAATTTATACTGTAAGTTTAGAAAGAAAAATTTGATTTTATCTAAAAAAAATAACTATCATAAAACAAAGCCAAAAATTACCATTTTTAATTTTTTGCATGAATTCGTAATTTCTGAATAATAAAGGAGGTCAAACTGGTAATTCTGGTGCGGAGCGTACTAAAATATTGTGAAACTGGGATACGTGAAGGACTGCACGCTCTTTCTCAACAATGCTCACGAATTTTTTTGTCTATTCATAAATATGAACAATGGAATTTATACACAGCACGTTGTATGCAAAAATTTATTTCAACTTTTAAAAACTTACGTTCAGCAATTATCGCTAATAGACAGTACTTCAGATACATTACACTATCCGAAATCTTTTGTGTGTCCTTTTATGTGAACAATAAATGTTATGCATATACCATATTATACAGAAAGGATCTTGTAGTAGTCCTCAGGAACGTGTATCAATTTCATTATTTAAAAAATACTGTAATATAATAAAATTACGCTGCAAACAGTTTGCCTCATGTATACCATTATGCAACGTTTATTTTTATTATTATTATTTTTTTTTTTTTGTATGTGTGTGTGCGTTTGTGTGTGGCCATGTAACTCAAATATAAATGCATTGTACTCCATATTCTACACAATGGATATTTAACGTACTTCATAAATGCATGTCAAACGTCATGGAATTTATCTTATTATGTTTAAAATTGTGTAACATCAATAAAATGCACTTGAAACGGTTTTTCCCTTGACCGTAATGTAACGGTAAACTTTTGACTGTCGCTGTGAACGACATGTAAATGCAACGCCTTCATTTTCAATAGCGACTGTTCTATGGTAAACATCAATAACATAGAAAAATTACAGGGCAATGCGAATAAATTTACGAGAGTCACACTCAGACAGACAAACGGAAATCATAACACTTTTCAACTATATTGGAAAGTGTTAAAAAAAGAAAAATAATAATGAACCAATTTGGAGAGCTAAAAATGAATGCTTATATACCATTCCCTTTTGTCATATCTTTAGTTTGATATTAAGTCAGTAAATGGCTGCACCACAAATGTGTCTTGAAAAAGTCACTCATGTAAGCGAACTGTTTTTCTGTTGTAAATAGTCTACAATGTGTGTTAAGTGTGTGCTGGTATTGTGATGTAGAATTAAATATTTTATGACGTATATTCTGGGTGTCGTGTACTTGTACAGTTATTTTAATACTGAATTAGTTAAAAGCCAATATCCTTTCTACAAGAAACTTTCATACATAACGCGCGAAAACGTCATGGAATTTATTTTCTTTCCTTATTAAATATTTTCCACAAATTATTTGTTAAACTAAATCCAAAAGTTTTATTTTAGATAAAAATAGAAGTATCGTTGGCGCAATTTTACTTTTATTTTTGTTACTTGTATGCGATTTAAGCTCGCTAAAATATCTTTCCTGTTTTTAAAAATAATATAATAGGGGAGAGTAGCCATATTTGGACCGCCGCTTTAATTGGACCATTGCCATTCTGCAGTTAATTACAGAAAGAGACTCCATCTACCGCTGAAACCCTACCGATTAGAATGGCGTCACTCATTATTAGAAGAAGCAGCTGCCTATCATGTGCTGTTTTCAGACAATTTAAAAAAACCTCAAGTTAGCTGTTTTGATCTATTTTTTTCCTACCAAACGTAAGTGAATATTTTAAAACTAAGGTAAGTTGTTATGTTTTCGTATACGTGTATGAATTCATATGTTTATTGCGTATATATTTCACGCGGATTTGTTTGATTTCGTTTTTGTTCTTCGTCGAAATTAACTGTTTTAAAAAATGGCGCAGTTACCGTAATTGGGCCAATTTAAGTTGCTTAAATTGGACCAGATATGCGATCATAAATTTGAAAAGTAAGTAATGAATTTTAAGGACGGTACGCTTTGTACACTATTTTTTTTACTTTCTTCTATCTTTGCAAGAAGAAAGTATTGGATTCATGAAAATTTTCGAATTCCGGTTTTAGACGGATTTACACGTTTTGTGGGTTATAGATTCCAAAAAACATGTTTTTACAAAATGTATGTCTGTGAGTCTGTGTGTCTGTGACTCTGTATGTATGTGACACAAATTTTGTGGGCGGTCTAGCTCAAGAACTAAAGCACGGAATTTAATAAAAATTTATATTCAGGTAGTCCCTGATATAAATTGGGGCTGCTTAGTTTTTGGTGTAAATCGCTCATCAGGTGGCGCTGCTATGCTGCATTTTCCCAGATTTCCGCAATAGCTGTATCTCAAGAACTAACGCACGGATTTTCATAAAACTTCAGATTCCGTTAGTCATTGATATAAATGGATGCTGTTTACGTTTTGGTGTAAATCGCCCAGCAGACGGCGCTGCTATGCTGCATTTAGCACGATTTACACGATTTCTGCAATAAGTCTATCTCAAGAATTAATGGAAACATTTTCATCAAACTTCAGATTCAGTTACTCTTTGATATGAAATGATGCTGACTTCGTGTTGGTGTAAATCGTCCAATAGGTGGCGCTGCTGTGCTGCATTTTTCACTATTTCCTCAATAGCTCTATCTCAAGAACTAATGCACGAATTTTCATCAAACTTCAGATTTAAGTATAACTTGATTAATATTGCTGCTGATTATATGTTGGTGTAAATCGCACAACAGGTGGCGCTGCTATGCTGCATTTGTCATGATTTGCGCAATAGCTCTATCTCAAGAACTAACGCACGAATTTTCTCCAAACTTCATATTCAGTTAGACGTTGACATGATTTGATGAAAATTAGGTTCTGCTGTAAATAAACCAATAGGTGGCGCTGCTATACTGCATTTTGCTGGATTTACGCGATTTCAGCGACAGTCATACCTTGAGAACTAATGCACGGTATTTCATCTTTTTAGAATTAACATGACGAGCACAAATTGCCATTTAATTTGGTACTGTGATACAGAATTCTGAAGTATTGACATGTATGAGATAGAAGAAAGTTTTGAGATGGCCACAACATACTAGTTTTATATTTTATAATGGATTACTATCTCCATGCAAGTTTTTTTAATATCTGGATTATTTTTTTATACAGTTTAGGCCTATATAAACATAAAAATATTTTTACATGTCTATGCAATCAATTTTGTTTGCAATGTCTTTTATATTGTATACAATTGTATTTATGATATTTCTTTGAATTGTTTATTCCTACGGCATATTTGATTTACAGAGTTGAATTCAAACATTTTCCTCCTGCAGGATATTTGTGATGGAAGACTTTTTACAATTCTGGAGGGTGGAAATATACTTTTTTGCCATTAAAACGCATAAAATCTCAAACCTTGATAGAAATGTTGAAAAAGACATAGACCAACTGTCTGGAAGAAAAACACCCGTGACAGAAAAAGCCGTTAAAGATACAGGAAAACAAAAGCAGACAGTAAGTTGTGAACAAATTGACCTGCAACAAGGCTGCAACTACAAATTCTCCTCAAAAGCAAAAAAATCATTAGAAATTTTATTTCCCTTGCTAAATTCAGTTAAATGAAAGTACATAGGGAGCCAAAAAACATTTGTGTTAACGTCATCGCCATATAAACTAAATTCTGAAATTAAAAATAAAATAAAAAATACAAAAAGGAAGCTTTCACAGCACAAAAGCAATTGGAACATCGAGTTTTAAAAAATAGGCGTAATGCAATAACAAGACAATGATGGAAGAGAAGAACTAGAAACATAACGTAGAGAAAACTTCTGTTGGAAAAAAAAAAGTCTGGATATTCAGAATCTAAAAAGAAAAATCTAGACAGTGACGATTGGTTTTGCCTAATTTCTAAGAAAAATAAAATAGCAGAAATGATTCAGTGTTCAGATTGCCATATACAGTTCCATGCTGTGTGCGCTGGAAAACAAAAACAATAAACAAAATTCATATATAAGTTTTGAATCATTTCTTACATGATATCCAAGTAACTGACAATTAGTTCCATAATTTCTATTCTTAATTACGGATAACTTTGATTTATATTTTGAATACTTTTTGATTTAAAACAATTACTCTTATTTTCAGCTATTTGATTTTATTATATTTCATTGTTATTATTTTTTTTTGTTTCATTAATCGCAAACTTTGCTTTTAATAAAATTAGTTATATTCCCTTGTCATTAAAACAACCTGATATTATTTGGTCCAGTTTATGAGACTAGGGGTCCAACTTAGGCGACCCGTTGCTGAATTTGGACCACTTTTGACAAATTTTTCAAATTAAAATAAAATTTAAGGTTTTCAAAAAGAAATTGATCTAAATATTTATTTAGTTAGTCGATGGATATATTGGCCCTGTGTAATAATCTTTTGCAGATATTCCAAAAATTAAGTGAGTTACATCTGAAAACATGTGAAGTGGTCCAAATTCGGCTACTCTCCCCTACATTATAAATTGCTATGTAAAGTTAAAGATATACCGAAAACTTTCGGAATTGATGAAATAAATTTAATTAGCTTGAGAAAAATACATTATATAACTGTAATATAAAACACAAGACATGCATTTCATTAAGTATAAGTGTTTTAAAAGTTTGGTTAACTGCGGACTCAACTTCCGATGTTTTTAGAGATAATCTAGGGTTATTGTAACAGAAACCTTAATAGCAGTTTCTTTATTGTTGAGCAGATAATATACATTTCTTTTAAATTACGCCTTGTACTTTAATAAAATAAATTTAAACTATTAAAATATAGAGAAAAAGTCATAAAATAGTATTTTCTTATAGTATTTCACATTATTTCTACCGGTGTCGGATGTCATCTTTTTAGAAATTTTATTTATGTTTATTTTTCTCATAGTTTTTAAATTTAATAGTTATTAACAAGTTTTCAATGCATTAAAAATGGTTTGTAATTGTTTTAATCTAAAAATTACAAATGAAAAGTCATAAATCGAATTCTTTTATAAGTTGTCACTTGTAGTTTTCACTAGAAATAGTGGTAAAATTCAATTTACAAAATAGAGAGTTCATATTTAATGTTTATAGAACAAACATTTAATTTAGGATACCACACATAAATTCAAGTTTTTAAAATTTCTATCATAAAAGTATTCAGGCCTTTTCAACAGCGAATCTATAGTAAACGTCCATAACATAGAAAAATTACAGTGCAATACGAGTATATTTTTCAGAATTAGGCAGACAGAGAGACAAACCGGAGTCATAAACCACATTCATCTATGCTGGAAAAAATAACTGAAGCACTAAAAATTGGAGTACTAAAAATCAATGCTTATAACACCGTTCTACTTTTTACAAGAAAATCTGATACATCACGCTCAAAAACATCATAGAATTTACAACGAAACAGCAACGAAAACTGGCGATATGAGACAATTAAAATAATAAATCTTTGTAAAAAAATCACCATAAGATTAAAACAATACATGGACGCCTTTCGAGCTAAAAATATTAACAGCTAGTCATCAACTTCAGTAAATACATGTCCGTAAGGGGACAAGGTTAAAAATTAACTGAAATGTAGATAGTAGAGCTTGCAAAGAATGCAACAGATTGCGTTAGCTGAAAGTAGTTTCTCATGATCTCCTTTCCTCTCTCCAGCGTGGAAATTACTTTTGTAATTCTTTTCCATCTTCTCTTGTTTCTTTTCTTTTTATTTTGTTTAAAAAAAAAGGATTTTTTTTTTTTGCTTTATTCTTATATATATATAAATATAAATATTAAATATAAATATTATTAATCATATTTATATTTTTTAATTTACTACTTTTATTTTATTTTAATTTTGTTTATTTATTTTATTTCCATTTTTCCCTATCAATTTCTCTTCTATCATTTTGGCAACACTTTCATCTTCTGCATGTGCTCCTTTCAGCTAGCGCCATGTGTCGCATTCTTTGCAAGCTCTACTATCTACCTTTCAGTTCATTTTTGACCTTGTCGCTTTACGGACACGTGTTTACTGTAGCTGATGACGAGTTGTAAATATTTTTAGCTCGAAACGCGCCTTATGAATCGTTTTTATTTTATGGTGATTTTTTTACAAAGATTTATTATTTTAATCATAGAATTTATTTTCTTTCTCCATTTAAAGCTATTTTCCGCAAATTACTTATTAAATTAAATTCATAAATTTTATTTTACATACAAGTAGAAATATCGTTGTCGAAATTTTACTTTTACTTTTGTCACTGATGTGCGGTTTAAGCTCGCATTATATTGAAATATCTTTCACATTTTCAAAAATAATATACAATAGAACCTCGATTATCCAAAGTAATTGGGACCGACTCTCTTTCGGAAAATCGAAATTTTCGGATAATCGAGAATGCTTTAATTTTAAGATTAAGGAGGAATATAAGCAATATTTCTGATTATGGTAGCAAGTGCTTAATAAAAAATAAAGCAATAGCAAAATAGAAACAAGAAAAATTACCTTAATTTTAATTTTGAAATTAAATACCGTTTACATATATCACAGGTGTTTGAAAAAATATTTTATTTGTCATAGTTTCGATTGTCTTTGCTTTGAAGCTCTAACGCGGAATTTTTAAATATTATTAGTTCACCAGTATCACAGTCTTTCTGCTGCTCCAGCTATGTCAAATCTTTTTAAAAACTTTCAAAAGCTTTAGAATTGATAATTTGTTCGTTTTCTTAATTCCACTCCTCGGCTTACGGGAACTCAAATTAAATTCAAAGGAACGCTAAGAAAGGGGATCGAAAATATCTATATGCACTCGTAGTTCGGAAAGTACGGCTTGCACACAAGTTATGTGATAGTTTAATAAAAAGGGAAAAAAAAAGTTTGCAAAACAGATTTTGCACAAAAGGAATGTGATAGTAAAAAAAAAAAAAAAAAAAAAAAAAAAAAAAAAAAAAAAAAAAAAAAAAAAAAATGGATTTCGGTTAACCGAGAGAGTTTCAGATAAAAGAGGTACAACTGTATTACAATTTATTATGTAAAGTTAAAGCTACACTGTGAAAAAAAAAAAGGTCTAAAAAACGAAAATACTACTGGCAATCTAGACGCCAGTACTATTTCCGTTTTTTACGGGAATTTTTAACCCATAAATTACAGAATATTTTCCGTTTTTAATCAGAAAAACGGAAAATTTTCTGTAATTTATGGGTTAAAATTCCCGTAAAAAAACGGAAATAGTACTGGCGTCTACATTGCCAGTAGTATTTCCGTTTTTTAGTCTGTTATTTTTAACAGTGTATATCAAAAGCTTCCGGAATTGATGAAAGGAATTTAATTAGCATGAAAAAGAAATGCAAAATATAACTGTAAGATAAAACAGAAGACATGCACTTCATAAAGTATAATTGTTTTTTAAATTTACATAATTGCAGACTCAACATCGGATGTTTTAAAAGATAAAGTGGGGTTAGTGTAAACATAAAAGTTAATAGCAGTTTCTTTATTGCTGAGCAGATAATACAGCCTTCGTTTATATTTTTCCTGGTACATTAATAAAACACACCGAACTAAATTTAAACTGTTAACACATAGAGAAGAAATCATAAATTAGTTGTTTCTTACAGTTTTTAAAATTGTAAGGGGATTATTTTATATGGCCCTGTAAATGAATAATAATCGCCTTGCACTCCATATTCTAGATAATGCATAGTTAACGTACATTATATATTTATATCAATTTCCTTGTTTTTAAAATGGTGTAGCATCATTAAAATGCAGTGTTTACCCCTGGACCGTAATGGAATTGGGAAATTTTTGACTATACCTATAAATAACTTACAAATGCTACGTCCTTCATTTTCAATAGCTATCGTTCTATAGTAAACGTCAATAACACAGAAAAATTACAGGCCACTACGAGTATAATTACGACAGTTACAGCATTGACAGGCAGTAAGACAGACAAACATAATTCATAAGCATTATACAGCTATGGTGGAAAGTATTAAAAAAAAAGAAAATCATAATTGAAACGATTGGGGCGCTAAAAATAAATGGTTATCTAACGTTATCCTTTCTATAAGTTACTCTCATACATGATACATGAAAACATCATATGATTTATTTTCTTTCTTCGTTATAAACAATTTTCAACAAATTGTTTATTAAATTAAAATCAGAATTTTATTTACCATAAACGTAGAAGCTACATTGGCGCAATTTTAACTTTTACTTTTGTCGCTGATATGCGGTTTATCCGCTGCCATCCAAATACTCAAGGCCAGAGGACTCGAGTGTGACGTCATCACAAATCGACCGACTTCTCACTAGTGTTGGAATTCATAACGGAAAATTTTGAATAGCAATTTTATTTTATTTTATTTATGTAATATCTATCATCTTATAAAACAATAATAACTATTTAAACTTACTGGTGAGAATACGGAATTCCTAAATAAAAATTTAACAAGATGCTGAATGCCACAGTGTTGCCACATCTGGCTGATTTTTTATTGGGGGATTCCAAGTTCCCACCAGTAAGTTTAAATATCTATCATTATTTTATGGAAAGACAGGTATTCCACAAATAAAATAAAATAAAATTAGAATTTATTTATTTTTTTTATGTGAATTCGAACACTACTGAGAAGTCGTTGGATTAGTGATGGCGTCACGCTCGTGTCCACCTTCCTTGAATATTTCTATGGCAGCAGTTTAAATCTTTCCGGCACAGAAACATTTATTCGCAAATTGATGAAATGATTGACTGATACCGGAATTTACAAACGACTTTTTTAGAAATTAAAAACTTGTTGCTTTAAACTTTCATTGCAAAAGCAAAATTTTATTAAAATATTCCTTATGCCGTTTGTAACTTTGGAATTAAAATTAGATTGTTGCGACTCAGGATCACTGCGTCGGAAATGGTTATGCTCGCATTACATTGAAATATCTTTCATGTTTTAAACAATAATATAATATAATTTATTATGCAAAGTTTGAAATAAATTTAATTAATTTCAGAAAAATGCAAAATATAACAGTCAGATAAAACAGAGGACATGCACTTCATTATGTATCAGTGTTTCACAAGTTTACATAACTGCGGACTCAACATCGAATTTTTTAGAGATAATGTAGGGTTAGTATAACAGAAAAGTTAATAGCAGTTCCTTTATTGTTGAGCAGATAATATAGACTTTTTAAAAATTTTGCCTGGCACCTTTATAAAATTCACCAAACTATATTTAAACTCGAAACATATAGAGAAGAAATCATAAAGTAGTTGTTTCTTATAGTTTTTAAAGTTGTAAGGGGATTATTTTGTATGGTCCTGTAAATGAATAATAAACGCGTTGCACAACATATTTTACATAATACATAGTTAACGTACTTTATAAATTCATATTAATTTCATTGTGTTTAAAATGATGCAACATCATTAAAATGCAGGGTTTACACCTTGACCGTAATGTAATAGGGAAACTTTTGACTGTACCTGTAAACAACCTACAAATGCTACGCTCTTTATTTTCAATAGCGGTAGTTCTATAGTAAACGTCAATAACACAGAAAAAATACAGGGCATTACGAGTATATTTACGAGAGTTAGAGGATTGATAGACAGTAAGCAGACAAACCGAATTCATAAGCATTATACAACTACATTGGAAAACATTAAAAAAAGAAAATAATAATTGAAAATATTGGAGCACTAAAAATAAATGTTTACCTAATGTTATCCTTTCTATAAGCTAATCTCATACATGGCGCACGAAAACGTCATATAATTTATTTTCTGTCTACGTTATAAACAATTTTAAACAAATCGTTTATTAATTTAAAATCAGAACTTTACTTTACATAAACATAGAAGCATCGTTGGCGCGATTTTACTTTTACTTTTGTCGCTGATATGCGGTTTAACCGCTGTCATCCAAACAGTCCAGGCCAGAGGACTCGAGAATGACGTCATCACTAATCGATCGACTTCTCACTAGTGTTGGAATTCAAACCGAAAAATTTTGAATACATATTTTCTTTTATTTTATTTATTGAATATCTATCATCTTATAAACCAATAACAACTATTCAAACTTACTGGTGAGAATACAGAATCCCTAAATAAAAATTTAGCTAGTTGCTGAATTCAACAGTTTGCAACATCTGGCTGATTTTTTATTGGGGGATTCCAAGTTCTCACCAGTAAGTTTAAACAGTTATTATTGTTTTATAAAATGATAGATATTCCACAAATAAAATAAATTGCTATTAAAAATTTTTTGGTGTGAATCCCAACCTTGATGAGAAGTCTGCCGATTACTGATAATGTCAAACTGGTGTCCTCTGGCCTTGAGTATTTCGATGGTAGCGGTTTAACCCTTTCCGGCACAGAAGCATTTCTTCGCAAAATGATGAAAGGGTTGACTGACACCCGAATTTACAAACGACTTTTTTAGAAATTAAAAACTCGTTGCTTTAAACTTTCATTGTAAAAGCAAAATTTTATTAAAATACTCCTTATGCCGTTTGTAAGTTTGGAATTAAAATTAGGTTGTTCCGACGTAAGACCACTGCGTCGGAAAGGGTTAAGCTCACATTACGTTGAAATATCTTTCACATTTAAAAAAATAATATAATATATTATAATTTAATATTTAAAGTTTGAAAGAAATTTAATTAGTTTCAGAAAAATGTAAAATATAACTGTAAGATACAGCCGAAGACATGCTTTTCATTATGTATAAGTGTTTTCCAAGTTTACATAACTGCGGACTCAACATCGAATGTTTTTAGAGATAATGCAGGTTTAGTGTTACAGAAACCTTAATAGAAGTTTCTTTATTGTTGAGCAGATAATATACACTTCTTTTAACTTTTGTATGGTGCTTTACAAAAACACAACAAACTAAACTTAAACTTTTACCATATAGAGAAGAAATTAAAAAATAGTTTTTTTCATATGTTTTTAAAATTCAATTTACAAAACAGAGAGTGGATATTTTATGTTTACGTAACAAAAACTTAATTTAGGAAACCACACATAAATTTCAGTTTTTTTTAAAATTTCTACTACAAAATTAATCATGCATTAAAAAATATGTTTCCAAAGATATCTTTATTTAATGATGAGGAAAAGAGAATAATTGATAATTAAAAAATTAAGAATTGTTATTGAATGAAATAATTTTTAAAGATTGACTAACAAAAATATTAAAACGTGTTTGTTTGTACAAAATCTGTGTATTTTCAAATAACATTACAAACAAGTTGTCTCAAATTAGTGGTATTTAGTTAGAATTGTTTTTAACATTTTAAAAATAATTAATGATAGCCAATATTTACAAAAATGCACATTTAATACCGATTAATTTCAGAAAATAAGAATACAGATAACTTATATTGATTAAAAAATAAATAAACATTGCAACTTATCAGAGTTTTTACTGCAATTCAAATTGCGCTGCATAATTCATAAATGAAAACAATATATACAAGTAGTAAATTTTTCAATTAAATGAAATTATACCCAGTCGGTACTCGAACCCAAAACTATTGGTTTTAACTTCTAATGCTACACCGTTTGAGCTATGTGGATGAACCTACCAACACAATTCACTCAGACAACCATTTGGAAATGACGCCCGGTCTTTCATTTGGAACAGCTCAACAGAATAAACCACAGGTAAAGGAACTACAGTAAAATATGGAGAAGTGATCCATAAGTACTTATTCAGAATTTAGTGTTTTCTCTCTGGTAAATGGTTGATCATGCTAATAACTTGCAAACAAAAATATAAATTAATGATTTTCAATATGCTGTAATGATTTTAAAGTGCATTTAACCGATTTTAAAATATAGCAAATTTATTTTAATACGTAAAAAATCGATAGCTACTTATTAATTAAACTCCTCAAACTCTTTGGTGTGATTTTTAATAGAATGCATATAAAAGTATATTTCGAGTATAAAACCACAGTCATTTGCAAATGAAAATACAAAAACAATTTTATTTGATTTCGAAAAAATGAGCGTTATTTCCCATTAAGTAATGTTAATCTAAATTAATGTAAATACGGGAAAGTTTATATTTGTTTTTATATACTGGAATTCATCTCTTTATATAATTGATTAGCGTTTTTAGTATTTGTTTAAAATAAATTCTTCAGTAGGAATTAACTTTTAAATGGGATTCGATAAATAAAATTCCACATTTCTACCGGGGCAAAGATAGGTCTAATTCATAGTAATGTGATTTATTATATTGAAAATATAATACAACAGCATATGATTATGCAATAATAATTTTTATGATATTTGTAGATTGTATTAGGATAATTTATTTTCTACTTATTTCAATACGGGATTAAATTTAACGTTAAATGTTTAATTAAAGTTCAAATGAATTAATAAATCAATTTTAGGTATTACATAAACACTGTAAAAAAAGTGGTAACGTTCCATGTAAAATCCAGGAACGTTTCGCCTTTTCTCAGGTTTTCAGAATAATTTAGCTCTTTCCTGTGAAATTCTGGTTTTCTTATCTGAAACATTCCTGAACAAAAGTTCGAAACAGCAAAACGCTGCGACCGCCATTTTATTATTTTTTTCTATAATCCATTGCTCGCGCGCGAGTGTCGAAAACGAATTCCCTAAATGAATGTCAAAAAATCAATATGGAATGCGAATAAATCAATTACGTCTCTACTGTCAAGACCATTCAGATGAAAATGCAATACCTCTGTGACATCGCTAAGAAATCATCCCTCGTACTTGTCTGTGGAATGTTTAACGAGCAGCCCGTGTGAAAAAATACGCCTATTATTTGGATCTCCATTAACCAGGGGACCATCAAACATGATTCTCACTGATTTTGATTAATTTAAAGTATGTTTTAGAGTTCTTATCTCTAATTATTCTTATGAAAGGATTTCTTCAAATGAGCCTTAGATTTTCAGAAATTGGATGCCGAAGTTTAGCATACGTTTCAAATACCCATTAGTTTGCAGCTTTCAACGTGTTTTTCGTGGTGTGGACGCAGAAGGCTCGCATGCCACCCGTACGGCCCGAGTTCGATGCTACCTCTTGGCTTTTTTTTCTTTTTTAATTAATTTTATATTTTGACACTTTACAATTTGATTTAAATTTGATATATATTTGACACTTTGAATTGCTGCAAATTTGAATTATTTTATATTTTCGTAAAAAATATACAATTACGTTTATGATTTTTTTTTTCATGGAAATTTATATGTATTTTATCTCACTTGTAAACTAACATCATTACTGACGAAAATCCAAAATATTTTATGTCTAGATTTTTTTTAAAATTATTATTTATATTTATATATTTTTATATTTTAAGCAAAGTTCAGAAACAATATATCATATATATATTTACTTTATTGATTTTTAACTGAAAATTTATTTTTTCGTGTAAATTATAAATAATAATTTTCATGTCAAATGTCCAAATGTGCTTATCTTTAAATGAATAAAAATGGACAAATTATATTTCAAAATATTTTTTCATTCTAAGAAATAATGATAATAAAGTAAAAATTGTCAACCTGACAAGTAAAAATCGTCTGCGGATCCCGCATGACATATAACTTATGATATATATTTTTTAAGAAATCGTTAGATAGCATTTCATAATAATATCAGAATAAATTTTTTAAAAAATATTGATATATTTTATGTTCTTTTGAATACAAGTACTAGGTAAGAAGTTATGCTCTATTATAGGAAATTTTTTCGTATAAATATTCTATTTTGAACATTTCTACAATATATGTCACTCGATTAATTAATTGTATATTTACTAAACTTAAATGCCAAAGTCAGTAATAGCAAACAATTTTGTATTTTATCATTTGTCATATTTTAATATATTGAACAAACCAAATATTTAAAAGATATTTATTTTGTTATTTTTTTAAATAAAATATTGTGTATTATTTGAGACTTGTATTTAAAATATAAAAAGGTAAACAATAATAATATTATGAAAACAAACTTTCTGCACATATAAATTTGTATTTCCATCAAAAGAAAGGTCAGTTTAATAATTTCAGAAAAAAATAGGAGCTTTCGTGAAAGATCAAAAACATAAAATGATTTTGAAAATATCAAAATTTCGAAGCTATAAAAATTCACAACTTTCATTAAAATTTGTAAAGTGTCAAAAATATGAAATTAATGCAAAAAAATAAATAAATAAATAAACAGTTAGGAGGTAGCATCGAACTCGGTTCCTCTGGCTGGCGGGTGAACACTCTGAGTACACTCTGAGTGAACACTCCACGTAATACTCGTTGAAAGTTGCAAACTAATTAGTATTTGAAACGTATGCTGAACTTCGGCTACCAATTTCTGGGAATCTAAGACCCATTTGATGGTTGTATTTGGTTGTATTTATGTCGGCCAATTATCAGCACGTGGGATATAGCCCCTAAGGGGGGAAGTGCCTTGCGTGGAGGTCTTTTTAAGGGAACCTAACCCGTATTAACGATTGGAGAACCAAGGTTCGAAGAAAACCACGAAAACTTCGAACGATTAGGCCGACGGGCGCGCTTGGGATCGAACCCAGCACCTCCCGTCTACCAGATCCGAGAGCAGAACCTCTCGGCCACTAAGACCCATTTGAAGAAATACTTTCACTAGAATAATTAGGGATAACAGTTCTATAATATACTTTGAATTCATAAAAAATGGTGAGCATCATGTTTGGTGGTACCCTTATAAGACTACATATTAATTCTAAATCTTTAGTCTAAAACTAGGGATTGTATGTGAGCTTGGTTAATTTAAATGAAAAAGAAATTAATCAATTATCTAGAACATCCTTGTTGGACATAAAAAGTTTTTTTTTTTTTTTTTTTTCCCTCCCATTTAAAGGATTATAAATTAAAAGAAAAAGATAATCGTAAAAGAGTAAGTGGCTATAAATATAATATTCTATCTTGTTCCGCTAATATTTTTTATATGCTATATTATTTTTAGAGCAAATTTGTTTTTAACAAATATGTGCCTTAATATAATTTATGTTTTAATGGGTTTGCATTTAAGAATTATATATTTATGTCTAAGATTTAAAATTAGTTAAACCACATATGTGCTATCGTTTTCTATTTTTTTTTCATTTTCACTCTATCTATATAACATGCAGTTGTACTGTTTTATTTATTTTAACTTAGTGAGCTAAATCCAAAAGCAATCCAGAAATGTTATTTGAAAATAATGGGCAGTTGGGTTGCCCATTACTTATACGAAGTGTTTCTGGAAAATAACAGAAACCAATTTTAATTAATTTTTCAACTACTTTTCAGCACTGAAATTACGCTTGAAATTGTTGAATAGTAAAGACGTTTTGAACACTTCTGAAACGTTCCGTAGAAAATAAGTTAAGATTTCTGTGAAATGTCAGTAATGTTTTGCTGTCAACAGAAATATTCCTGGTATTTCACAGGAAAGTTACTGGCATTTCTGTAGAAATATTTTAAGATATACAGTAAAGTTCCAGTCATTTTCAAGAAATGTTTCTAGGAAATAATGGGCAACTCAGCTGCCCATTTTTTCTCAGGAACATTGCGGAATTTTTTTTACAGTGAAGAAAAAAAAATCACTTTGCAAATCTATTTATTTTCCGACAATGAACACAATATTAGAGAAATACAAAATTAATTTATTACAAGAAAAAGAAATATCTATATTCTATGGAAATCAAATTTATATTCAGGAGTTTGAAAAGTCGTACTTATGAAATTCTACAGTATTATTATTTTCTATTTTACAGATAAATAGAAATTATGAAACAGAAACATACGTAGAATTTGAAATTAAAGGATGCAATTATCCATATTAATACAAGAAATTTTTCTGTGTGTGTATATTACTTTTTGTTTGCTGGCTATGGCTAAGACAAGCTATCTCACATAAAGGTCTGCAAGTCTGCAAGTTTGGATATGGATAGACGATTACATGTCCCATTGAATCTGAAAATGAGATCTTTAAGTTCTTGATAGTTAACCAGGATATTTATTTAAAACCTTCATCGAATGTTTAAAAACCAGCGTCGTTTGTCCGGCGATCGCATCCGAGGCATTTATACAGCATAAAAATGGTAAAGGTAATATTATTTCTGGCTTGTGAAATCGCAATCGCTAAGACTGTTTTTTTTTTTTTTTTTTTTTTTTTTTTTTTTTTTTTTTTTTTTTTTTTTAAGAAAAGAAAAAAAGAAAGAAAAAAAAAGAAACATGTGTCATACACTCAAATATAAACTCATGTTTATGAAACTCGCAACACCATGATAGAATCATCAGAATTAAATGAACTTTAATAAACAAACAAGAATATTGGTACAAATAAATGATTACATTTTCAAAAATATATATATTAAGCGTTTGAAATCACTATTTGTTGTAGCCACCACGCGCTGCAATATGTTCTGCTATACGAACTAACATGGACTTCAACAGATTTTGAATGTCTGCCTGGGAAGAGCATGTATTATTGTTTGTAAACGCACCCAACGTTCATCTGTAGATGTTGGACGAGAATCATGAGCTGAGCGAAACGCCGATCAAAGAAACCCCACACATTTTTAATAGGCGACATATCCTGCGAACATGCAGGCCACTGAAGATTCTGTATGTTTTCTGCTGACAAAAACTCTTGAGCATTCTTTGCAACATGTAGGCGTGCTGATGCTTTGCAACATGGGGTCCTGTTGAAGCTCCAGGAATGTCATGAAGGAGAGGAACGACTTCGGGCTCCAGCATTTCATTAATGCACCTGTTGCTGTTCAGAATATCCAGAATTCGTAGCAGCTGGGATCCTCCATGATATGCAATCGCACCGCAGAGTGCACCGCATGGTGTCCGTCCTCTATGATGTTCAATAATGGGCTCCAAGAGGTGGCGTTGACCGGCTTAGCGTCTAACCCGAATGCGGCCATCATAGTACCGCAAAAAAGTGGGATTCGTCTGAAAAGTTCACTTGTTGACAATCTGCACGCCAGTCTCTATTTCCATGAGACCATTGCAGCCGCAGGCGCTGTTGGTTTTGAGTGAGGGAGTTCCTGCATAAATGAGTTCTTGCACGCAGTTCACGGTGTAGCAGACGTCTACGAAGTGTCAAAGCAGACACTGATACACTTCTAGAAATTGACCAGTGTACTGTCAACTGCTTAGATGAAGCTGTACGGTTCGTCAGCGCCATGCGAACCATGTGTCTGTCATCGCGCGTTGACGTCACCTTTCGGAGTCCACTCCAGTATTTCCGAGTTGTACGGTTCTTGTTGGACCACTGCTTCCAAACTCGGATCACTCCGCTGCTGTTACGTTGCACACGAGCTGCTATTATGCGGTAGGAAAATCCTTCTCCACGAAGGCCGATGATTCTTCCCCGCTCAAACTCCGTTATCTGTTAAATTTGTCGCCTTCTTGCGCTGAAGAGGCTTAGTTACGTCTCACCTAAAGTTTACCAGTAGCAGATAACCATAGACAAATTTCAACGTCCCGCTACAGCCCAGTATTTGTACGGTTTCAGCTGCAGTTCAGAGGGCGCTGCTCGGCTGACGGATACGTGGTGACTCTGAATTTGGAATCATTTGCATTACGCACTATACTTTGCATTCTCTGAAATTTTCTGCTCAATCGCGTCATTCCTTCATGGCGTTGAAACTTTCACAAACATGAGTGTACATACGTGGTCGCAATACATCTCGGTGTTACCTTTCGTTTAACAAATATTAATAGTTACTATTTGAAAAAACAAATTTTCTAGGGATGATTTTTATCTTTTCTGATTTTTCTGTTGTTCTAATTGCCATAATCGATGCTGGGATAACAATAGTAACAATGAAAATACCGACTTTCTGCAAATTCCTTTCGGCTTTCAACTGTACCTTCATTAGAAAAATATGAATATGTACTTTTAAAACATTTTCAGAAAGAAGTTTTTATATTTTCCGTTTTTTCTTTAGTTTGAAATTGTCATCCGTGCCTGTATAAAAATACAGAAAAAAATTACAAAAAGCATATAGGAAATTTATTTCTGTTACCAATAGATTCCTTTTTTTTCCAGTTTCAAATTTTATCCACACACTTTAATTGTTACAGAGAAAAATAAAATAAGACAGTAATAAATCGAAGTAATGCAATTTCTGTAACTACTTTTTGGCGAAAAATACACACAATTGGTGATGTACACACAATTTTGTAACGAGTTTGACCTTATAATTTAAAATTTAACGAACAAAAATAAAATCTATATGGCATTAATGAGGAATATGGTTTAATTATCATCTGCATCCCAAAAAATATTCTTTCCTGTAAAATGTAGTGGCAACAAAACCAATGGATTCATGGCTACGTATTTAAACTTTCCGAAGAAAAACACTTATATTCAAGTAATTAAAAATGTGGTAAAAGCAGGGTTTAATATATCGATACATAAAATAAGTGACTTTTGTAATAAGAAACGAACGAAACATAAAATTTTCCATTTGACTACAAAAAAGTAAAAAATACATGCCCAACAAACGTGCGTTCATCGCTTACCTATCTAAGTGAAAAGTTAAAAGGCGGCGAAAAAGCTGTTATTTCTCTTTTACCGATGGCAACGAGTGGTTTGTGAAACTAAAAAAGATGAAATTTTCACCAATTAATTAAAATAAAGAAACTACTCAAAATATCGATTCGAAAATTTCAAAGCAAATACAAATTTTTTTATTATAATCGAATGTCCTTTTTTTAATCCTGCGGTATTTTTTCTTAATTTTTGTAAAAAACTGACGGCGACATTACGAAAAATCGGAGAAAGAAACCAAACAAGAACGAGCATTCTTTTAATAATATTTGACAATAATACAAGGAGTGTGAATTTGAGTTAGCACATAAAGCATGTGACAATGACGTCACAGTAAGAATTAACAAGTAAAAAAAATCATGCGTTAAGCATAGATTACGAAACATTTTCCATCCCTTCCTGAAGGCTTAACAAAACTTCGTTATTTAGGGAGAAAAGGTATATAAGAGAACTAAGTAAACATTTTAGAAAATGCATAAAACATTTAAAAAACTGATTTCAGTAGTTATCGTCTATAGCAAATATGTATTCCCATTCTTTTGAATAGCCCTGTATTTGATCTGTAGGTTGATATATGTGTTATATAATGGGGAAATTCAGATTAACAAGAAAACGCATAACAGGTTGAAATTTCTCTTTCAGAATTTTATACTAATAGATGGAGATATACTTGTACGTTTTTGTACAAACCTGTAGTTAACCTAATGCCTTTATTACACGCCACTATTTAGCTAAAGTTTAATTCAAAGTAAAACACTTTTTAAACTACTGAAATCACATTTCCAGAAATTATCATTTATAGACGGCCATGTATCCAATTCTTTGCGTGACCCTGCATAGCATTTTATCTATATTCTACAAACATTTCTTAGTAAAGAAAATGCAGTTCAGCCGAAAAATACATAACTCATTTAAAAACCACCTTTAAACAATTTGCAATCATACCCAGTAACCATTACCAATTATTTTGTGTAGCCCTGTATATGAATTATAGCATTTATACCCAACATATACTATGCATAAATATAGTAAAACATAAAAGCACGTAACATAATTAAAAATACATTTCCAGCAATCATCGCTTCTGTACAGTACTTCGGACACAATATAGTATCTGAAATCTTTTGTATGTACCTGCAAATGCTATGCATTTCGTATTATACATAAAATAAGTTATAATAAACCTCAGCGACATATATCATTTTCAATATACATGAAATAATTTAACACACTTAAAATACGCCGAAAACAATTCCCTCCACCCCTATATAATTATGTAACGGAATTCTTTTGTCTGGCCCTGTAAATGAATAACAACTATATTCCATAGAATGTATATTTTAGTGCACTTGATAAATGCATATCAATTTTATTATCTTTGAAAGCATGTAACATCATTAAAAATCATTTTAAACGATTTTTTTTCCCTTAGGCCGTAATGTAACGGCAAACTTTTGACTGTACCTGTAAATAAGCTAAACATGCTAGAAACTTCATTTGAAATAGGGAACGTGCTATGGTAAACATTAATAACATCCGAAATTTTCAGTTCAATCTGAGTATATTTACGGGAGTTAGAGCGCGGACAGTCGGACAGACAAACCGAAGTCACTTTCCAACGAAGTTGAAAAGTGTTAAAAAGAAAACGAATATGATGTCATGCAAGGAAGTATAATTGACATTTTCGTATATCTGACAAAAATAATCTGACATAAATATGAGTAAGCGCACAAAAAAGATGAATATGCCGTCATATTTGAAGTAAAACGAACGTTTTCAAATATTTGCAAGTAATTCAAGGAACATCAATGTAAGTAAGTACGGACAGTCTGTAAATATTACTTCAAATTTAAATCGAATCTGTGATTAATGTGTTGCTTTTAAAAGAGAAAGTGATGTCATGAATGACTTTGCATTTGTAAAACATGAATTTTTATTCGTCTTTCATTTTTTTTAAAGAATCAGCATTATATTCATTTAGGCTTAGATAATATTTTTTAAATAGTGGTATAAAAGGAAAATTTGTTAGCGCTTTCAATATGTTTTTTTTTTTTTTTTTTTTTTTTTTTTTTTTTTTCATAAAAGCATATTTGACCAAGTTTCATGCGCTGCAGATAAAAAAGTATGTTGAGAAGTATTAGTTTGTACAGAGTATAATTTTAAAATTCTTATTCCTAAACAAACATTCTTAACCAGAGACGCCGGGTTCTTCAGCTTGTTATAGCTAAAATGGCATCTGATGTTTTTTTAAAAAACGCGACTCCTAAAGAACTATCGTAAAATCTTTAAACATCTCCATAGGAACTTTAAGAAGGTCCGGGACACAAAAATCTTCACATTTTCGAAAAATTAATTTATTGCATTAAAATTTCCTATTTTTTTCTGCTTCAAATGACGTTTAAATCATGTTTCTATCTTAATTTGAGCAGGAAATATTTTTTTCGTTTTGGTTTGTTTTCATAATCTAACTTTCAAGCAATGGTTGTCATGAAAACGACTCTTGTGAAAATGCGATTTTCTTCATAATGGGTTTTTCACAGTTTCTCATATTTAAAATGTTATAAGTCAAGAAACGTTAAAGATAAGTGGTTCAAACTCGGAACATGTATTTTTCAATTATTTTACTTTAATTTCGATTCAGCAAAGTGGGAAAAAATATTTACTTTTCAAAATATGTTTTTTTTTAAGAAATTACATCATCTTTTTTAAAATTTTTCTTTAAATATTTTTTAATTTTTATTTAAACTAATGTTTTTTAAAATGATGGATCAATATTAAAACATATATTTCTGTTTATTTAAATGAAAAAAAAATGAAATTTTACAAATAATATTTCGGTTATAAACGATTTAAAATTGCCCCATTTTTTAAATTAATTTTTAATTTTTTATAAAAAAAAATATGAGAAAATTTATCATGTGATTTGGTTTACAAATGATATGGTTAACCATCATAAAACATTTCAAAAATTTAACTCAATAAATAAAAATTATTTTAAAATGTGTCCCGGACCCCTTAAACAAAATTAGAAAATCTCATTTAAGATTAATAATAATAATAATAATAATAACAATAATAATAAAAACACGAAGCCCACCTTGTATGCTAGATATGAGACGTTCTCAGCCCGAGTTCAAGCCCGGTCCCGATACGGGCTCGGGCTCTATTTTTATTCTAGTCTTCGGGCTCGGGCTCGTTCTTTCTGAAACCGGAAATCTTTATTTATTTATGGCTGAACTTTTTTTTTCCCGCTTAAAATTACTTTTCAAGTCTTTTCAATGTTATTTTGATCAAAATGAATGGGGAAAAATCGTGTTTATTTATTTTAGTATGTGATTGCTGTTTCAAAAGAAAATTTGTGATGTTTTCAGATCTATGTCTACGGCATTTCCGACGACGATCAATTAATATGGCGCCAATCCAAACAAGCACAAACAATGTATTTGTTTTCAGTAGTATTTGTGACAGAAGATATTTTTTAATCCGATCGTTTATTTATTTTTTATTTAGTTATCTAACGGGAAGAGAATGTTTTCTTCGATTTTTAGTAGACCAGAATTAGCTTGAGGTTTGCAAATTATTTAACTCTGCTTATGCTGAGAACTCTGCAGTAGATTTACGAGGTCATTTTCCTTCGTAAGTAAATATAATTACCCTGTTATTCAGGGTTGTAGTGGGTAACTGCCCGGGTACCCGCTCAGCTACCCATTTTTTTTATAAAAAACCTGGGTTATTTACAACCTTAAGGGTTGTAGCGGGTAGCTGCCTGGGTACCCACCCAGCTACACGCCCGGGCTGGATTTTTTTGTAAAAAAAACCCCGTGTTTTTGACAACCCTGTGTTATTCCGATTAAAAGCAATCAGTCAGTGTTTCCTCTTTTAATATAAAAGAATCTGAATTTTAAGATAACGGTGTTAATTTTGTAATATAGTTGATTTTTGGTTCACGTCAATCACGGAAGACTGTTATGAGAAAGGAATCTATTATAGTTAAAGATGTGCGTCTTTTCTAGGCAATTGACAATCTTTGTTCGATCCTTCAGCATACAAATAACTTCATGCATTTCTTCATTAAACAAATTTTTTTAGCGTGTCCATCAAATTTGCGTGTTAAAGGGGAAAACAATGAGAATCCTTTTATGTATAAGGCATATTTTTATTTGATACCGAACTGCTCTTTTGATAAGATTGAATTTAAATTTCCATTTAATAGTTATTTCTATGTAAGAAGTTTTTAAAAATAAGATATCACTTTCGAAACAATTTTTAAATATCATGCAATTTTTTTATATATTTTTTTTGGTATCGGGCTCGAGCGAGCTCGGGCTCTGGTGACAAAAAGTCCTTCGGGCCCCGGTGGGTTCGGATTTAAAACTGTCGGGCCCGGGCTCCAAAAAACGAGCCCGAACTCATCTCTATGTATGCCCTAAAACATGATATACCTCTAAATCTGCTGCTATATGTTTAGAAAAATTGAGAAATGAAACAGGGATTGAATCTGTTCCTTTTAAATGTACCGCATCACGTCTTAAATATCTCAATGGTTTACTTTGCATTGAGATATCGAAAACAAGTTACTTATAAGCAGTAGCCCAAAACATTGGACGGACTCGGGTGGATTGTGGTCGAAGAGTGTTAAATAGGCAACTTTGATATTTAAAGAAGAGCTCTTTTATCTTGTCAAATCAAGATGTAGTATTAGAATTCGATAAAAGGGTTATCAGACTGAACATATTACAAAACAAAATTATTATCTTTGATCAGTTATTTCTTTTTAGAAAATCGTTGGTAAAATGTGTGAACATACTCTGTAGTTATTTTAAGGATTATACATAGTTCCAGATTCGAATTTATTACCCTCCAATTGAAATTCTTCAGTCGAATTTAGACAAGCTCATCTATATTCGTGTATTTTAACCGAGCTCATTAAATTATCAATGCATCTCATTGAGTATTGTGCAAAATCTTAATGAACACCGAAACAAAACTTTTTTTCGCGCACATGAGGTTTTCCGCCTCTATAATTTATGTATATATACGTTAAAAATTCCAAGTCTTGCTTTTGTAAATTAAAACTAAATTCGAAAATTAAAAAGTTAAATCTTAGTAAAATTTAACTTTTCCAGGTTAGCGAATGAACAATATTAGCATTACTATGTAATTATACGGAAACTGTTTAAAATTATCCACTTCACCCTTGGATTCTTAATTCAATATAATATTCAATTAATGTGTTTAAAACATCATTTTGTCATTAAATCTAAGCCAATGGAAAATTTGGAAAAATTCTGATACTTTAAGGAGATTACACTTGTAGTCTTAAGTGTTTGCTTTAAGATTAAGTAAACTCTTAAAGATATGCGTCTTAAATGAAGAGGTTTAATACTCAAGTATCAAAAGTTTAATGGATTAATCTGGCAAGGAATATACATTAAATCAATGTACTAAATTGAAGATTTGTAGTAAAATGTTTAGATAGCTTTAACTATTGCATTAAGAATTTTATGATTTACGTATATTAACGCAATTTGTCAGATTAGCACGTTTACTAATATTTTTAATTTTATATTCCATGTTATAAAAGCAATGTTACAAAAAACAATCAAACTGTCATTTGGGAAATTTCCGGAGATAAAATATGTGTTTATAAAATTATTCTTGATCTGGATATTTTTTTTTCTACAAACTAAACCTATTGCAACGAATTTTCTTTTCATTTAAGTTGCGGTTCGCGGTTCGCCTTCTTCAAGTCGATTTTCAATTTCAATTTCGAGTGTATATATATTTTTTTTTATGTGTGTGTGTGTAGATTGTTGCTCTATAGCTGTTTTGTAATTTTCAATTTCCTTACAAATTGTTTGATCGCTGAAGGTAACTCCGGTCCTTAAAAGGAACTGTTTTAAGGGGTCTCAGGACTCTTAAAATTAGAATAAAAGGACCATTTTCATCATTTAATATCTTAAATGTATCTGATTTTAAGACACAATTTTAATTGGAATATAATATATGAGTATATTCATTCACTTCTTTTATATTTCAAAAATTTCATGATGCAAAATGAGCATTCACAAAGTCAAACGAGCAGAAAATTGGCATAACAGCTTACGAGCACGATTACAAAATACATATTGTAACTAAAATGAAAATTTTGGTGTCTAAATTATACCTCAGAGTGTAATAATTACCCTGAACATAAATAAATTTGTATTTACAGCATTTTTATATTTTTAATACAAAGTTGTGTTCAACTAATGCAAAATTCAATAGTATAATCACCTAAAAAATATTTTTTTTAAACAATAAAAATTAAATTTTAGGGTTCAGTTTATACAGACTAACATGAAACATATGTTTTGAAAATTTCATGAAAAAAAATTCGGAAGATTTTGAGATATAGTACGCATTATGCCCAGACACGTCATTTGGAGAAAAATGACTTCACAGTTTCGGAAACGCCACTTCAGCTATTGAACGTGTATAAATCTAAAAGCCATAAATTCTGTTCGAATAGGAATTTCAAGGACACAATTATATCAAAATGTTCAGAAAAGATAGGAGTTTAACATAAAAGAATAAATAAATAAAATTACGAAAAGTTTAAAGCTTTTAGAGTTCTGAGACCCCTTGAAACTTAATTTTGATTTTTTCGAAACCCTGTTTTTCAAACTGGGCGATCATTTCGCGAGAACTAGTCAACCGATTTTCTTTCTTTATTTTGTTTTAAAGAAACGTAATCTTTTTTGATGGCTGATTCACAACTGAAAAGTCTAATTTTAATTGATTAAATATTGTTTCGAACTCGCTAAAGGAAATAAAAAGGGGCGAAAAAATGAACTGTTAAAAATAAAATCAACTTTAATATCAAAAATGACTGTCAAAAATCAACTTTTAAAAATAAATGTTGGTATTAGCTCACGAGAATTTAATGTCGTTTCAGAATTTTCCAACACACTTTTTTTCAAGGGCTTGTGATAAACAGAAACGGTTTCCCAATTGCAAGATCGCACTTGCACCAATCCCCGTTGCTCAAGGGGTATTGTTGATTTATTTGTTTTCATTTAGACACAAAAATCTATATATATGCGAAATGTCGAAAAGTATGATACAAGAAGTACAAAGGTTATATCTCTTTTCTTTTAACTGAAAACAAATCGTGCAAATCATTTGAGTTTTAAGCCAAGGAAATAGAACCTTACCTTAGATATATACAGTAGAGCGCGATCATCCGCACCGGTCGGGATCGAGGCTTATCCGGTTAATAAGAAATCCGGATAATTGGACAACTTTAAAAAACGGCTGTGGCAATGTTTTTCAAGTAGCTTTCCTTCACGGTTTATCCAGGCTTAGGACTGGCAAATGTATTAGGGCACAATTTAGCATATTACAAATGGCGTTTTTAGAAGTTATTTTGTTAATTTTTTGCCAATTTTATTTTCTGCAAAATCGGTACATTATTACAGACATTATTACAGGTATCTATACAAACACTGCACGAACAAATACGAGCGGAGAGAGGGTGAGAGTCCCTCTGTCCGAGAATACCCAAAGACAAAAGAAGCAATTTTTCGACACTCTTCAGAGAATCTGAAGAAAAAGAGGGATTTTTGTGGGGGAATAAATATGCGTTAGACTCTCCGGTGTTAGATGTAAAATATCTCAACTTCTAGAAATAGTTGATTTTGTGCTTTACTCTTAGCGTTTGTTGGCGATTTTATTATTTCAGGAATTAGAAATGGTTATTTAACGGTTAATTTTCGTGACATCCAATCAAATTTACCCTACTGCGCCTAAAGAATTCTCATTTCAAAAATTTTGGAAAAGGCGGTAAAAAATGTATAGTCCTTGATCGATCCGGTTTATTAGACAATCCGGTTAATTGGAGTCCGGATAATAGGCGCTCTAATGTATCACTACTGTATTACTTCGTATTTTTTTAAAGATATATTTTATATCATGCCGTAGGACGCTACAGGGTCTCAATGTATTTCGATTAAAAATCTTAAGGAATGTCGTACTAAAAGTTTTTTTTTGTGTGCATGAGGTTTTCTACCCCTATAATTTATGAATGTATATGGCAATCTCAAAAATTCTAATATTACTTTTGTAAAATGAGACAAAAATAGTAAAATAAAAGTTAAATCAATAAAATTTAAGGTTTCAAGATCAGAGAATTAACAATATTATTATTACTATGTAACTAAAACTTTTTCTTTAATCATACACTTCACTCTTGGCTTCTTAATTCTGCATAAAATTTAATTAATGTGTTTAAAACACCACTTTGTCATTAAATCAAAGCCAATTCAAATTTTGGAAAATTTCTGATAATTTAAGGAGATCATACTTGTTGACATAAGTGTTTGTTTTAAGATTAAATAAAATCTTAAAGTTATGCGCCTTAAGTGGGGATGTTTAATACTCCTACTTGAGTATCAAAAGTTTAATGGTTTAATCTGCCAACGATTATACATTAAATCAATATACTAAATAAAAAATTTGTAGTAAAATGTTACAAAAATTATTACATCCCCATAAGTTTATGATTTTCGTATAATAACACAATTTGCAGATTAGCAGGTTTATTATTATTATTATTTTAATTTGTAATAATGCATATATATGTATTTATAATGTATATAAAATGTATATATATTATAATAATGTTTAAAAAGGCAATGTTACTATAATCCATTTGTGCCTGGCATTCCATTTTTGAGACTCTTCGAATTTTAATAAATTTGTATAATTTTCTTCTTCTTTATAACATGAAAATTGTAAGAAATAATTATCTATAAATGTCTTGATCTCTGTTACTGAAATCTGATACCATAAATTGGATTTTTATTTGCTAAAATGAAGGCTTTTTTGGAGTTTATAGATTTTTTATTTTTCAAGATGGCGAAACGTATAAAGCAAGTGTATTTGTGGTTTTTTTTCTAAAAAGGATCCAAATAAATAAGTCATAATCTTAGCTTGTACTCTTCTTTGAAATTCATATATTTTTTTTGAAATTGTAAAATTATATGTTCAACCCTATTTTTTATGCATTTTTGTAACGTACAAAATATAGGCCGCTAGGCACGAATGGATACATGTTTTTACTAGCCATTTAGGGGACGGTTATTTATGCAAGCCCTTTTCAAGATGATTATGAAATAAATTGTTTTTAAGCCTCAAATACGATTATTTTTAGTTTATTATTACTAATACGTAAAATTTTATAGGTCTGTGTAAAGTAATAAATATAATTCATTTTTTAGAGTTTGGGTTTTTGTCTCTTCCTAATAAAATGTTTCCTTTCTTCGAAATGGCTTATTTTTTGGCAGCATGCCAAGGTCCTACGACATATACATGCTTTTTTTTCTTTTGAAAGACTTCAAAATCATGAAAACGGAGAAGAAATTATGAAAAAAATAAAATAAACTGTACATACGTTTTATTGTACAGGCGTATTGGACGAAAACTATAAAGAAAACTGCCACAATAATTTGATAATTTAAAATTCGGTATCAAGAAAAGTATAACGAAAACTTTAATAAATATTGGTCGTTTTATGAGATGTTTAACTCATTTATTTTCAAACTTATTTTTTTTATATTAAAATAAGATTTAATTCCATTTTATGCACTAAATATCAGTGTAAACTCATATAACATTTTCAAAAAATAAAGCTATCTCTTTGCTTTGAGGCTCAAAGGGAATTTTTTGATAACTTCCATTTCTTTTTAATTTGTTTATGCATCTGAATTTAAAATAACCTATCATAAGAAATTTAAAAAAGACTCGAAACACAAAGTAAACCGAGTAAGTAAATATATTTGTAAAACTGCAGATCAAGTATTTTAGCTCATTAAATTTTTGCTGGAATTGTAAATGTGTGTTTTATTTTAAATTATTTATGGTATTTCCTTTCATAGTTTAATGAATTCAATAACTAAGAATACTCTTCAGAAGGAATAAATATTATTGCTCTTTATATAAAGTTAGCGAAGTATGAAAACTTAACAAAATGTCTGGGAAAAAAAAAGTATTCTATAGTAGTATTTTAGCCCTCGATATGATATTTCTTTCGTCAGAAATTAAAGTGTCGTTTCTAAAAAATAACGTTTCGTTATATATGCTAACAGTAAAACAAAGCAGATATATCATTGTACGGGGTAATCTCTAATGCAATTTTTTTAACTTCTAAGCATCGCACAGTTTAAATTTTTATGCCGTCGTATAGGGGGGAAAAGTACTTTTAAATGTAATTTCTCTGTAAACCTCATCTCAATTTATTTTTGAGATATTAATTTTTTGTAATTTTTGGCACCATTTATTTATTGTTGGCAACTGAACCATTTCTGTAAAAACTAAAGGAAATATACTTTTGTGTAGTATTTTGTCGTGACAATGAATAAAAAACTGTTTTCAGGCAAATTAGCCATCTGACCATTTTGCCTGATCATTTTTGGCCTCTCTGACCGGAATGACGCCATTACAAAAACTGTAGCCTATCAAAGAAAATAAGTTGCAACGGGTGTGAATCAATAAGAACTAAAGGATCTTTTTAAAACACCATCATTGTAGCCTATCATCTAATCTACATGATTTAGCGTTTTTAAGTAGACATCAGTTAAAAGGTTATTTCATATTGCTCAAATAGCATAAGAGTAAATAATTATAAATCTACATATCATTTAGCTATAATCAGGAAATTATACCACTTGCCTAAAATAAAAATGCGAAAAGACAATAAAATGAGTTTAGAACTAGAAAAAAATTAGCCTTCCGCTTCAAAATGGCAGACAGTATTACCAGCCTCTGTGACGACTGTTTCGCCCAGTTCCAGCGTGGTTGAGAAAGTATACATAGGAAAAACCTGAAATGGACAATTTCCCCTCACCAATTGGCCAATTTATCCTTCCTTCCCCTACAAGTTAAATTAGAAATCTTAGTTTTTAGGATAATGTTTTTTCTTTTAATTTACATCCTTATTTTTTTATAAACGGCGTATAATGTGCATTTATAATTTTCAGTCCATTTTCTTGCAACAAAGGTGCGCGTTCTATGCCTGAATATACATTCATTTAAAAGTAATGAAAGCGCAAACAAATTCGTTTATAAAGCAGTTTTTTTCGCAAAATTCTATCTTCAGTTCTGAAAAAAAAAAAAAAAAAAAAAAGATATATCCCTCAACTAATTCTACTGAAACGAATCGTTTAGAAATACATAGGTTCCAATTAACATGGCATAATGTGTCAAATGTTATTGGTAATTCTTCAACGATCGTCTACTTTTTAATAATTGTACTATCTATCTTTTTTCAAACAGTTACTTAACTTTTGGAGGTCAGTGTATGTTTAAATAATTTAAAAACAAGGAGAGGAGATAAACGGGTTCTTTTATCTTACATTGTTAGAAATATTTCTGAAATTAACTTAAGAATCTTTTTAACACTTTCCAACAAAGTTGAAAAGTGTTTATGACTTCAGTTTGTCTGTCCGCCTGGCCGTCTGTTCGTCTGTCCGTCTGTCCGCACTCTAACTCCCGTAAATATACTCGGATCGTTCTGAAATTTTTGGATGTTAGTGACCTCTATCATAGCAAGAACTCTATTTCAAATGAAGTTTGTAGTATGCTTAGTTCATTTACAGGGACAGTCAAAAGTATTCCGTTACATTACGGTCTATGGGAAAAAATCGTTTAAAATGATTTTTAATGATGTTACATTCTTTCAAACATAATAAAATTGATAGGCATTTATCAAGTGCACTAAAATATGCATTCTATAGAATATGCGGTACAAAGAATAGTTATTATGCATTTACAGAGCCACACAAGAGAAATCCGTTACATAATGATATAGGGTGAAGGAAATTTTTTTCGGCGTATTTTAATTATGTTAAATTATTTCATGTATAATCAAATTGATATACGTCGATGAGGTTTACTATAACTTATTTCATGCATAGTACGAAGTGCATAGCATTTACAGGGATACACAAATGATTTCAGATACTATATTGTATCCGAAGTACTGTACAATAGCGATGATTGCTGGAAATGCATTTTTAATTATGTTATGTGCTTTTATGTTTCACTATATTTATGCATAGTGTATGGTGTGTATAAACGCAGTAATTCATATACAGGGCTGCACAAAAAATTCGAAATGGTTACTGGGTATGATTGCAAATTGCTTAAAGGTGGTTTTTAAATGAGTTATGCATTTTTACGCTGAACTGCATTTACTTTACCAAGAAATGTTTGTAGAACTTAGATAAAATGATATACATGGTCACGCAAAGAATTGGATGCATGGCCGTCTATAAATGCTAATTTCTGGAAATGTTATTCTAGAAGTTTTAAGAGTGTTTTACTTTGAATTAAATTTTAGCTAAAGAGTGGCGTGTAATAAAGGTAGTAGGTTAACTACAGGGTTGTACAAAATTATACTAGTATGTTTCTATCTATTAGTATAAATTGCTGAAGGAGAAATTTCAATCTGTTATGTGTTTTCTTGCTAAACTAAATTCCCCCCTTTATATAGTATATATATCAACCCACAGATCCAATACAGGGCTGTTCAAAAGAATTGGAATACATATTTGCTATGGATGGTAACTGCTGAAATCAGTTTTTCAAATGTTTTATGCGTTTTCTAAAATGTTTACTTAGTTCTCTTATATACCTTATTTCCCTAAATAACGAAATTTTGTTAAAGCATTCAGGAAGTGTTGAAAGTGTTTCATAATCTATGCTTAATGCATGATTTTTCTTATTTGTTTAAAATGACAAGGGTTTGGTCGATTTTTGATGGCCGATTATCTACTCAAGGAATATATGCCCAAGGGGGAGTGCCCTTCGTGGGTGTGTTTATAAATGAACCTAACCCGTAAACGCAAGTTTTCCCAAGGTTCGAAGAAAAACCACGAAAATTCCGAACGGTTAGGCCGACGGGCGGGATTAAGTTCGAAACCAGCACCTCCCGTATACTAGCTTCAAGAGCAGAACCTCTCAGCCACTGGTGGGGCTTAAAATGACAAGGAAAACTCATTAATATTATTTTCTAATTCTGCTAGTTCAATTAGTAGAGGTGGATAACATTTTTTATAACAATGTACATGTTATATATTTCAAATAATTTTGTCTTGTATATTTTTAAAATAATTTGATAACAACGAAGCCAGGAGCATAGAAAAAAGAATTCATACTTCAAAATTATTTTTAAATGATTATCTACATTCGTAAATTACTCCATTGTGCGAAGAGCATTCATTTTTCGACAGTAATTGGGTCTTTTGAGAACTGCAGTTCGTCGTTTTTCTCCTATAGTATATTGTTAAAGAGATATTTCTGAAAGGAATTTCGGAAACTTTTTTAAAACGACAAAGAAAACTCATAAATAATATTCCCTTATTCTGCTACTTTTTAAAAACTATTTTTGTAATTTGTTTATTTATTTTTCGTGATACTGTTAAACGGTATTATGGAAGATGGAATTTTTTTTTATGTATATATACTGAAACGATAGCGACTGATGTCTAACTTTCTATGCATTTATATTTGCTTATTTTCGTCGTTAACGACTTATTCTTTATTCGTTAAAATCTATTGAAAGGATTTAATAACCTTTCTTTTATACATATTTTAATTAAATTCTAACGTCTAAAAAATAATCAAAATCATACATTATATTTATTTTTCTACCCTTCGTTTAAAAGCATACGAAATGCATTAAATCATGATGTTCAATTTCTTAAACTTTAAGAAATATTTTTATAAATTGTGGCACGACTGAATAAAAAATAGTCGCCAGTCCTAGCCAGCCATCAAAGGGTTAAAATGTACGCGGCTTCTGGAGCATAAATTATACTTACGATTAATTAATACACAGTATTCCAAGGTTATTGATAACTACACATTTTGAAACGAATTTAGTCATCAAAACTAGTTGAACTGGACACCTTTTTTTCCAGATTTGTAGATACTTTATATGTTAAGAAATTTTCTCTTATATATTTTTAAAATCTCTATCTTATTTTTAAATCATTATCTACGTTCATAAAATACTTTGTTGTACGCAGAGCATTGATTTTTCGTCAATAATTGGGTGCTTTGGGGTTTTGGTTCGAGGTGTTTTCTATATCTTATATAGTTGAAGAGATATATCTGACAATAATTTTGGAACTTTTTTTTATGAGAAAGAAAACTCAGTAATATTATTTTCTAATTCTGCTAGTTGGATTAGTAGAGGTTCCACCATTTTTTAAGAAATAGGAATGAACATATAATATTTTTCAAATAATTTTCTGTTAAATATTTTTTAAATAATTTCAAAACAATGAAATCCATGAGAACAGATAAAATAATTCACATTTCAAAATTATTTTTAAATAATTATTTGCATTCATAAATTACTACATTGTGCAAAGACCACTGACTTTGACAGTAATTCGAGGTTTTTCCCCTATCGTATATTGTTAAAGAGATATTTCTGACAGGAATTTTGGAATCTTTTTTTTTGGATGACATAGAAACTCATTAATATTATTGCCTTATTCTTCTGGTTTTTGAAAACTATTTCTGTTATTTAATTTTTTATTATTTTAGAGATTCTGTTTAACGGTATTATGGAAGATGGAAACGTTTTTTCATAGTGAAACTATAGCTTCTAATTTTTAACATTCTATGCATTTATATTTGCTTATTTTCATCGGCTACAATTTATTCTTAATTCGTTAAAAGGTATTGAAAGGATTTAATTACATTTTTTATACACATTTTTAATTAAATTCTATCATTTAATTTTTATTTTAGAATGTAATCTTCACAGAAAGATTTATGTAAAGTTTATTTATTCCTAGTTTATATATATATATATATATATATATATATATATATATATATATATATATATATATATTAAATATCAACTTTATGACAGTAATAAGTATCATATACTATATTTATTTTCCCTGCCACGCGATTAAAAATTATCAAACGAAATACTTTAAATCCTATTGTTCATTTTATTAGTTTTAAAAATATTTTTATAAATTGCGCCACGATTGAATATCAAAACAGTCTCCAATAATCAAACGCGTAGACTGCCTCTGAACCGTAAATTATGTTTTAGATTAATTAATATACAATATTCCTAGGAGATTGATATCTATATATTTTTAAAAACTAATTCAGTCATCAAAACTAACTGACCACATTTTTTTTACAGTACTGTACATACTATATATGCTAAGAAGGGTTGCCAGTTTAGTCTCTATTTTCATTTCGAAATTTCAAGCTTCACCGAAAATTTTGAAAGGAGAATCTTTACTTTACGTATTCTCAAAAATTCTGTCATTAAATAAAGCAAAATATACTATTTTTTTTATTTCAGGCACGAATTTGTATATCCTAAATAATAAACTTTTTTACCAAAAATAAAACCGACTTCAAAAAATACTACAAAGTAAAAAATATTTTTTTTTTACATAATAGTTAATAAGAAATTAAATTAAGAGCATTGTATTTACCATGCGTATTATTATATTTATGTACATTAATTTGATTTTTTGGAGTCGGTGCCAGCCAAACGAAGTTAAGCATAATTATCCAACAGACACGCATCCAAATATCTACGAGTTTTTTTACGATTTGTTATTTAGTTAAAAATTTTTAATTTTACCATTTTTGAAACATTTCCTCTCATTTTATAAACGTGTATTTTCAAGTGAGATTAGCTGTAATTATGTGTGCTAAATTAAGGGTTATTATAAAATTAGTGCGTTTATTATACAGGCTATTATGTAAAAAAATCGTAGCCAAACACAGATTTTCAAATACAGGATGGTGTCACAGTTGATTGAGAATGGAATTCTTTTCCTAAATGGTTTCGCTGAATCTTGTTACGATTTGTATTGGATAAACAATTTTTATTTTGAACTTGTCTTGGCTGCCACCGACTCCAAAAAATCAAATTAATGTACATAAATATAATAATACGCATGGTAAATACAATGCTCTTAATTTAATTTCTTATTAACTATTATGTAAAATAATAATTTTTTACTTTGTAGTAGTTTTTGAAGTCGGTTTTATTTTGGGTAAAAAAGTTTATTTTTCACTTTTTAGTTTTTTCGAGTTACAATTTTTGCAGGATTCTTTTAGAGGAAATTACGGGCTTTTAAAGATGTCATTTTGATAAGTAAATACTTTTGTCCAGATTTGTGTGTACATTAATAACACAGGCTTTCTGTGAAAATTCTTTATATATATATTACATTTATTCTTCTTCAGTTATTATAGTTTTATTTTTAAATTAAATATTTTTGTTTCTTTATTTGGACATGGGTAGAACGACAAGAGATGCTGCTCGCATGAAAAAATATCGAACTTTGGAAACTGACAATAAAAAGTTATTTAGCTTACTAAAAATGCTCTATGAAATAGAGAAGAGAGACCCAATGTCTCATTTTTCATACATTCTAACCCATGACCAGGCCCTTATCTTCCGGGTTGCCCTAGATGAACGGGTTTGATACCTGGCATCGGCGTAGGAGACCACCTAATCGTCACGTAGCGGCAATAAACCTGATGAGCGCTTAGTTCGTTTTTCTATCGGCAGTGCCTATTTCTTAATTAGGATCTTTTTTATGCTAGTTATTTAACACGTATATATTGTTGTTTAGCACCTGTGCATTGGTACTCATGTTGATCTCGTAATTTAGAAGCTTAATCAGATGACGAGACCTGCACCTGGCAAGGCACCTCTGAGGTATAAGTCATAGGTAACTTCAAGGTCTTCGCACCCGCGATGGAGTTTACATGCACCAGGAGCCATTAGGGTATATCACAACCGGATAACTTTTCAAAAAATGATCGTGAAAAGACTACAGTGGGAAAGTCTTAAATGGCGTTCCCTCAAATGGCTGGTCATTGATGAAATTTTTATAGTGTCAAAAGAGAATTTATATATAATTCATTTGAGGCTTCAAGAATTTAAGAACAATTTGTTTTTTGGTGGCATTAATGTTTTCTTATATGGAGGTATTATGCAAGTGCCAATATGTAATGTATAATGTATACGCAATGCCAATGTGCTTAAATGTATGCTAAACATTTCAGCTTGGTATTTTTATTCATGATTTAAATTATTTGCTTAATCTTTCGCCAAATCTAAAGATTCTGATAGAGAAATTGAGAACTCATTGCCTCATGACGGCAGTTTGTTTATTTTTGGTTGTTATGTATTTAATCTTTCTTGACAAAATCAGCTTAACTCACTTAGACATTTATGCTTCTTATTGAATCATCATTTGCAATACTTTGGGCAGTGGAGAGGTGCATTGAAGCGTTTTGCGAATTAAATATTTTATGATACCCACATTTACATTAAACCACATTGCTGCTGATATTTTTTTTTTGTTTTACGCTAGCCTTAACTGTGGGCTCGATTACGGAAGATTAGAAATTCATCGTCATGTTCATTTAATATAGTCTTGGTTAAAGTGTCATCGGTGTGAATAGTAACTGACGTATTTTTGAGTATAGTACTGCAAAACATACAGAACTTTCGGAAGCAACTTATGATATTTGCATTTCCTTTAAAACATATGTTTGCTGTTAGTATCGCGCAGTTTTTGCTTTTATCGGGCAATCGGATTCAAATTTACTTGCTCTCATTTCTTGATACCATTCAAATGTTTTCATGACTGCGTAACTCACTGATTTGCTTTCACAATTATGCTTATACCTACTGTTTAAGTTTTGTGCCATGTAAATACACCGCACCTTAACAATTGCGTCTGTAATACTAATTAGAGTAACTCCTTTTTTTTTCTTTCTATGTTGTTAATCTTGTACTTTAACAGCATAAGGGATCTTGGCTCAACTTCTGTTTGCATATAAAAGTAGACAAATGGTTGTTTAAATAAATAAATGTATAACTATTGAAAAACTTGCTTGTGTGTATGAGACAGTGGTACTACTTAGTTATCCCGTCGACCAAAATCTATTGCCAAACTATAAGATCAAATGCCAATAATGGTTGATCCCAAATGTCACATTAACTCGACTTTAAGCAAGTTACACGTGTTTACGTCATCAAGTGATTTTTATTTCGACGTTTTATTTGTATTTTTATTAATGTTATACTAATTTATTTGTTCTTTCATTATTTAAAATAAAAATTATGTCAATTTGTATAATTTGGCGAGTGGTTTGGCGATTTATATAATTTGGCGAAAATTGGTCGACGGGGTAACTAAGTAGTACCGAAACAGTTAATAGGTTCTCAGAAAAGATGCGTGAAATTTTCATTTTTTCTCCAAGGCCCCTATACAGGAAAGTTATCATTAGTGTTATCTAGTGGAAGTATTAAAGGCAATCAAAAAGCCTTCATACATATAACTGTTTAATATAATATAATATAAGTATGTATATAATATTATATATATATATATATATATATATATATATATATATATATATTATGCGCCGTCAGTCTGATGTTATGTGTTTAATTAAACTGAACTATTGTATACTAAATTATTGTTTTATATTAAGTTAGTTTGCTTCTGTATTATTTAGCATTTTAAATAATGGTGTACATTTAATTAATGTACATTAAATTACAATTTTGAATGCGATTGCCAGTTGAGAATTTTAAATAGGACTGTCGATTAGAAAATGGGAAGAAACAGATTGAGGAAGATCTATTACTGAATTTGAATGGGAATATCTCCAAATTAGTCAGTTACAGCCAAGTTGGCTTCATTTATGGCGACTTATTTTGGCCGACAAATTTGTCGATAATTCACCTAACTGCACCAAGTTTGCCGACAACTTGGCGCTAACGTATATGAATACATAGTTTTATACTTATGATTGAGAAACCGGTTACAACAATGAAAGATAATTTGGGTGAAATCCTTCATTTTATTGGTTTTGTTGAATTACTAAAAAACTACTGAACCAATTTCGATGAAACGGAAGTGGTACCGATTCGAGAATATCCTCTTTCAATTAAAACAAAAATCACATAAATCGGACAAAAAGTTTCGGAACAATCGGTGAACATACATAAAAAAAAAAAACATACATACGCGTCGAATTGGTAACCTCCTCCTTTTTTTTTAAGTCGGTAAAAAGGGAGGCCAAACTGCGGCAACACTGACCCTAAGAAATTTCATCTCATATATTTTAGAAATAATTTCAAAAGAATGAAAGCCAAGAGAACAGATAAACGAATTCATATTTCAAAATTATTTTTAAATCATCACCAACATGCGTGTGTTACTTCACTGTTCGAAGAGCATTGATTTTACGACAATAATTGGGACTTTTGAGAACTTCGTTCCAAATTTTTTCCTATATCGTATATTGTTAAGTTAATATTTCTGACAAAAATTCCGAAATCTTTCTTTTTTTTATGACAAAGTAGACTTCTTCATATTATTTCCTTATTCTGATAGTTTTTGAAAACTATTTCCGTAATGAATTTTTCGTTTTCATGAGTGATACTGTTTAATGGTATTACGTAAGACGAAATTGTTTTTTTATATTAGAAGTATATCATTCTATGCATTTATATTTGCTCATTTCTTTCGGTTAATATTTTCCTTAATTCATTTAAAAACATTGAACGGATTTCATTATCTTTCTATTAGACATATTTTTAATTAAATTCAAACACTAACAATTTATTTTCTCTTTCGACTTTTACAGAAAGATATATATATAAAGTTTGTTTATTCTTAGTTTTTTTTCTATATATGTAATTTAAAAACAAAAATTATATCTCATGACAGTAATCAAAACCATACATTATATTAATTTTCTGTTATGCGTTTAAAAACATGCAAAATAGATTAAAGCATCTTCATTTTCTTTAACTTTAAAAAAAGTAGCTAGAATAGCAGTTTTTGCATTTATTTTATTCATTTCCAAACATTTTCTCTCTAAATTTTGTTTATACACAATTAAAGCAAAATAACATAATTAAATTCGTATTTTATAGATTTTTTAAACTGTTAATTGCATTGATATATCAATAACAATTAAATAAAACCATGTCTTTTGGAAAGAGAAAACTCCTTTTCATTAATTTTTCAAAGAGACATGTCTGACAGAAGTATATTTTGGAACCTTTTTTGTAAATGACAAACAAAACAATTAGTAATATTTCCTTGTTCTGTTAGTATTTCAGAGCTACAGTACAGCGCCGAATATCCGAACAAGCCGGGAACGACCCTAGTTTGGGTAAGCAAAAGTTCGAATAAATGGACAGACAATTTAAGGGATCTTCCCGACTATACTAAAACATTCACACTTTATCCACGTTTCGGACTGACAGCACTGGTTAACGCTGGCATGTTTAAAAATTTATTTTTGTCTTTTTAACTTTTTTTTTATCTACTTTTTTTATCTACTTTTTTATATCATTTTCTGAACTCCAGAAATTATAATTTAAGAAAAAAAGCTTTCGATTGTTGTTTGCTTTAAAGAAGATATTCTTTTCAATGTTGTTATACCCCGAACTCTCCTTAAATACGTTAGCTCTTTTTAATACTTTTAAAGAACTCCCATATATTTTTTTAATTATTTAATTTAATGTGAAAATAAATTCATATTCTTTAAAATGAATTTAAAAAATAATTTTTTTTTTGCACGTGAATAAAAAATAAATGGCACAGTAACAAAGATAATTGGAACCATATCTGTAAATATTTTTCAATCATTTGGATCGATTTAAGTATCTTTAATTTAGTCAATTTTAAATTATGTACCAATTTTATTATATCCAATAATAATGCGATTTCTTTTTCAAAACTCCGTTCTGTCGACAATTTGTTTCTTTCAAAAATTTCCTCTAAAATTTTGAATTTGAAAAAAAGCATAATAAACGTAATGAATTTTACATATTACAATTATTTTTAAATCGATTCTGAATTGAAGAACTACTTCATTGTGGAAATAGTATCGATTTTCGATAACAATTGAAACAGTTGAAATCTTTTCAATCGAATACATTCCTCTATCGTATGCTGATAAATAGAAATCTCTGACAGAAATGTATTTTGGAATCCTTTTGTAAATGTCAAAGAAACTCATTAATATTATTTTCTTTTTTTTTTTTTTTGTTATGCTTTGAAAATTATTTGTTAAATTTATTTTTTCAAGGCCTGAAAACATTAAGGGATATACTTTGGCGTTATGATGCAAAAAAAGAAATCTTTTCTATATTAAATCTCTAACTATTAATATGTATGATTTTAAAAATCGTTTCTTCCGTAATTTACACTTTGCCGTTATTGTTTTTTTTTATTTTTTTAATACAGAAATTAAATGATTTGAACTTCATTTACTTTAAAATTTCAATTTTCATACAAATCCAACCAATCTATTACAAGTTCTAACCAATAACTAGTGGGTTATTGGTTTTAATTTTAATATATATAAAATATTTTCAAGAAAATACATGACCAATTTATATCATTAAAATATTTTTTCTTTATTTTGTTTTATTAATTAAAAGAAAATGAAAACCTAACATAGTAATAAAATTCATAAACAATTATATGCAGGGTGGTCATAAAGTATTTCCCTAATTATAAAAAATATGTATGCACAACAATGGATCTCATTCGCCATGTATATCAGCTTTTCCTTACGAAGTTTACTTGGCGTGTGTCACCTGAAATGCAAATACCTCGGACAACAATCACGAAAATTCTTCATAAACGTCTTACCTTGAATGCTTATAAAGTGCAAATCGTACAAGCTCGGCAGTCGAATGATTGTAATAAACGTTCTGAATATACAATTGAATCGGTCATTTAAAAAACCACATAAGTCAGGTTATTTTCAAATATACTTTTTTGTAGCAACTGCTTATTTAAAGTAGAGCCAGCACCTGGGTTGTAATAATCATATAAGTCAGTGTATTCCTTCCTCTTCAAGCAATACCTTTTATTTTTCGTTCATTACTTAAACGACATAAGTCAAAGACTTAAGTGGTTTTTTCATGCAATACCAGATGACTTTGAAAACATAAGATTTGATTTTATGCAAAATCTACCACTACCACTAACACACATACCAATACAAAACATTTTTCCTTTACGGAAAGTATGGGTTCATTGTTTTGGCACGAAAGATCTTAAAGCAGGTAAATCGATATTTTACACCTGTCAGGAAGGCACCAATAATACTGGACCACATATTAAGAATTTATATCTGTTTTCCGATGGTTCCCCGGGGCAAAATAAAATCAATAAGATATTGAAATTTTTGTTAGACTGACTCCAGACTGACTCCAAGCTATTTGAAAAAAAAAAAATTATCAGTATTTTCCCTTACGCGGTCGTTATTTTTTACCAAATGACCGCAATTTTGAAGCGATAAAAAAAAATTTAGCAATCATGATAACATTTACGTTCCAGTAGAACACACTGATTTGGTTTTGAAATCCAATTCAACATTTACTGTCAAAGAACTGAAAACTGAAGATGCTTTCGACTTCAAGAAATGGTAGAATATTTTATATAAAAAAAAAACATATTTGTCAACAGAATCATGCGGAAAAAGTGTTCAAAAGAACAAAAATAAATTTGGTCCTTCGATATACAAAAGTTTCACTATGATTCTGATAAAAAGAACACTATCATAGTTGAGGAATAAATTGATGGGTCCGTTAAAGATTCATTTATCTTTATGAAAAGACTTTAAACCCCTGGGTCACTTTGTTGAAAAATAAATAAAGAAACAAAAAGACGAGGCTGAATGGAATTGAGTATCTTGTGTTTCATATTTACATGAACTACAACAACTGAAATAAAACAGAGAAATAACATGTATTTATAGATTTTGAAAGGCCCATGAGAGACAGGTTAGCGGACGTGAAAGAGAGCTTTATAGTTAGCTTAAATAACCAATCACAGTTAAACGTAAACAATTGTATTAAAATGAAAACTGAAATTAATAGCAGAATAATGTAATGCTTTTAATGCTATGATTACAATATTCTAACACACTTCCATCAGACAAAGCTTATGCAATGAAAGTGTGAATTAATAGTCTTAATTCGAATAGTCCTAGAATTAATAATAATGAATAGTGAAAAATCAGACGATTCAAAAAAGCATTCTGGAAGAGCATATGCCATTTATCTTGGATTATCTTTCTTATTTTATCTTGGATTATCTTCCACATTGGGAATGATAATCCAATTGAGAATGTTGAAGAATATGATTTCGTACCGTAATGGTATTAAAACATACTAATGTTCCTGTATGTGTTATCTTCATTAATTTTGATTAAAAATATATTTAATTTGACTGTTTTGTTCAAATTGAATTCAACCTAACCTTTTTTCTTTCTAAAACAACATAAGTCAGGGACAGTTTTTCTGTTATTATTCTTTTATTATAAATAATTTATAAAAAAAAATTCAATATTTACAAGCTTTGAAGTTCAAAATCTATAATCATTTCAAAACATCCATAAAAATTCGTTTACTTGGGAATAATACAGTTTTTTAATTATTTCTGAAAAGTTCTGATTCTGTGACTTATGTGGTTTTTGAAATGACCCATTCGATTGAGATTCTTGACAGTACTTATATTAAAAATACTATAAATGGCTTTATAATATATTGAAACAAGCATGTACTTAATTATACTGGTTTTTCTGCAAAAAAAATATTGTAATCAGGGGAAGACTTTATGTCCACCCTGTATATTTGTTTAACAAACGAGTTGAAAATCCTTAGCTGAATTTTATTAACTTATTTGATTGCGTTTTAAACAAATCAGTAAAAACATTAAACAATTTTCATGTATCTTTTTTCACCTTAAAGAGGTTTTTAAAAAATAAAATATAATTTTAAAAGTAAAAGTCCAACAAAGCTGATAAAGTTGACTTTCTGTAATTATATCTAAACCGTTATTTATTTTCCCGAACTACTTTATTGTGTGTTGAATATTGATTTATCGATAAAAATTTATTTGTTTGATGTATTTTGCATGTCTAACCTCTCGTATATTGCTAAGTAATGTGTGGCAAAAATATTTTCTGAATCATTTTATAAATGAGGAAGAAAACTTATTAATGTTATTTTCTTGCTCTGTAAATTTATGAAAACTGTTCCTTAAACGTATTTTTCAAAGCCTGAAATTTTTAAGGAATATACTTTGGTGTTATTAAGTTGAATCGAATATTTTTCTTATATTAAATCACTAATTATTACTCTGTAGGATTTTTAATTTCGTATTATCAGTATTTTATAATTTACCTAGGTTTATTTTTTTCTTCACGTAAATGAAATGATTTAAAAATCCCTTTACATTAAAATTCTAATTTGCTCATAAAACCAAACAATTTATTTGAAACAATGGCCAATAACAAATTGGTCATTGGTTTTCATTTTCATATATACAATAGTTATAAGAAATTGCATGACCAATTTTTTTTTTTTTTTTTTTTTTTTTTTTTTTTGAAATATAACTCCTTTACTTTTTTTATTTATTTTTAAAACTGGGAGTTTTACATATTTAATCAAACTCATATTTTTTAATAAAATGATTTGAAAATCCATAACGGGATTTCATTGTACTTACCAGATGAAGTTAAAAAAAAAACCCGGTTAAGTAAACAATTTTCGTGTATATTTTGTTACATTCAAGATGTTTTTAAAAAAGGTTAATATAATTTAAAAAAGTAAAAAGTTAACAATGATCTAAACCAGGCTCGGCGAACTTTTTTACATGCGCGTGCTGGAAATTCACAAGCAATATCAATCAACAATGTAACGTGCCAAACTTATACAAAAATAATTTTGAAGAGTTCGATGTTTATACAAAACACTGGTTATAAAATCAGTTATTTTCATGCATTCATAATTAAAATATATTAAAAATCAAAATGCGGTTTTTATGTGTACTGCAGTCAGCCATTAAATGAATGAATTTCTAATTCGTAAATAGGATTCATTTATGCGGTATGTACTGTAATAAGTGAAAAAAAAAAATTTTTTTTTATTAATTTGTAACTTATTATTAATGCAAGATCTCGGTTATAATTTTCCTAGTTGCATTAAACATTGTACTAATAATGTATTGATGAGATTTTTACTGTTGTGCGTTCGATGAAAAGAATTACAAATATACATTAAATAGCTAAATTGGATCCATTTGTCATTTTATTGCAATGACTGTGAAATCAAATTCATTTGAAAATTACAGCTTTTTTAATTCATATAAAAAGGCAAAATATGTGTCAAAAACTCTGCATAGCGTGGCAGGAGAAGAAAATTATTCTGATGCGTTAATTGATGCAAAAAAATAATTGTGATCTGCCCGTATGGAACAAAATTTTGTTCGTTATAACAGTAACAAAAAGTGGGTTCTATCTGTATAACGATTACCAAATTAAAAATTTTCCGAGTGCCAGAAAAATGAGCTTACGTGCTAACTCTGGCACGCGTGCCATAGGTTCGCCAAACCTGATCTAAACGGTAAAAGATATTGTTTTATTATTTTACTCTTTATACTCTTATTGTAATCTTTTATTATTTTAGTGGCCTTTTAAGTAAAACGATGAATTTTTTAAAGTTCATATTACATATTTTATGTTTGAATAAATGCGAAATACTGCGTTTCGTCTTATGTTTTATTTGCAATTATATATAGGGTAAATTGGGTGAAGATGCCGTAGTTTTTTATTTTATTGTTTTAAAAATCGCCTGTCGTTTTTATTTGTTATTCATTGATTTCTCGTTAAAGTTTGCACCCTTATGTATCATTTAAAACCTTTTTTTCATTTTACAGATATTATATAAAGCATCAAAAATTTTGTTTTTGTAAACACTTGCATTTTGGCGTCTTACCCATACCTATGGGTAAGATGACCAACTATCTAGGGGTAAGATGCACTGTAAAAAAATAATGCCAGTTTTCTGGTAGGAATCAGAAAAATAGTTACCCTTATCGTACTGGAATAATTTCCAACCCAGCTCGGAATAAAATCAGTAAAATCGGAATACAATCCGTGAAATACCGTTTTACTGACTATTTCCTTATTTTTACGGATTTTATTCCGAGTCGGGTCGGAAATTATTCCGATACGATAAGGGCAACTGTTTTTCCGATTCCTACCAGAAAATTGGCAGCATTTTTTTTTACAGTGTGCCTTGTGGAGTTTCAATGTAAACAATAATTTTTGTGAAGTAGTTTAAAACATAATGGACGAATAAAAGCGACTTTAATATTTTAGACATACTAAAGTTGTTAACATACTTAATATTAGGAAATTACAAAATATGATTGTAACAAACGTCGGCATTTTAATAAAAGGGCAGACTAATATTGGAAAAAGAAATGATATATTCTACTTAACATTTAAAATAATTATGGCTATTAAGTATGCCTATTTTTAAACATTATAATAAATTTAAATACGATGAAGCCACTGTGACAAAGTACTTTAGAGTACAGCTTTTTTATTGGTGTTCTTCATTTGCCCCATTGTTCTTTTCATCTATAACTCAGATCTACCACAGACTGCACATTTGTTTAGGAAATTTGATCAACTTTTATATAACCAACAGTGTCACTGAATGCATTTGATCCAATCACATTTTTCACAGGTTTTATTGCACTCTGCTAGACACTGTGAATACTGATTATCATTCATTTAAAAAAAAATCCCCATCTTCTGAAACTTGGTAGGAAATTTAATCCGTTATATTTTCAAAGCAGATCAAATTAGCGCGTTTTTAGAGTCTGCAGTGTCTTGATGGTGGTTTGGGAGCATAGCTCGTAGGGGGCAGAAGACCCCAGTTATCTAAAACTATATTATGTACTACCCATATTTATATTTATTAAAATTATTTATAACTGCATTTAACATCAAATTTTTAACAATGATTAAAATTAATATTTATTAACCAATTATTTATAAGGCCAATAAAATTTATTTATAAGGCAGAATACATATAGAAACCTTTCAAATTATGTTCATTTTAGGTTTTAATATTTCTTTATGTCATTTTAAACTTTCAGAAATTGATAATTTTAATCAATGAATTTTTTTTAATCAGTTGATTAAAATCACGATTTGATCACTGATTTAAATTATCTGATTAAAATCCCTGACAAGTTAGTTAATATCCAAGGGTAATTTAAACAATGAAGAAATAACCAGGCATTTCACCGCAACGGAAAATAACGGGCCTTTTACCCCAAGGGAAAACAACCTTTATTTTACCTCAAAAAATTTTCGTCGACTCACCACAAAGTATTGGACAAGACCCCGGTAACCCCCACTGACGTGAAGAAGCGGGAACCGATAACCATTCATGATTTTCAGAAATGCCATGTACCAGTATTCTCTAAAAACATCAGCTTTATTTCTCTGGTTTTTAAACTAAGTCTTATATAGGCAAATAAAGAAGTCACGTAAAAGATTTTTGACACTTATCAGAAGTGTTAAAGCGAAATAGCAATAAAAAAGTACCACTTAAAATTTTTTAAAATTCCACAAACGGAAATTAAATTATCACCAGGGAAGCCTCTTCCTTACAACTGAGCAGGGTTTCCGTACAGCGACTGCGCATATGAAAACTACGTGTTTCGGCATCTTGTACAACACTGCATCTCACCTTAATTTACTCTACTTTTTAACAAATGCGTTGAAAATATTTAGCGAGATTTCATTACATTTATCAGAATAAGTTTTTTTAAAAAACAGAACACTAAACAATATTCATGTATATTTTGTTACTTTTACGAATTAAAAAATAAATGAATATACAGTGAAACCTCGCTGTGCGACCACCTCCATTAAGCGACCACCACCCTAAACGAACATTTATTCAATTCCTATAAGCTCAATACTAATTTTACTTACATTCAGAGACCGCTCCAGTTGAATTTCCCCATGAGAGACCCATTTATTTGAAGAAAATAAAACAAATTCCGTTTTTTACTGTTCGCTTGAAGAACGTTTTATTAGAAAAATAATTCCGGAGAGCGCATTATTCGTCAAACTTCAAAAACTAAATAAACTCCGGTAACTTTTAAACCCCTTTGTGCCTTTTTAGGCAACGAATTTAACTCTGATGACAAATTAAAAATGACGGTCAATAAACTCCCCTACCCTATTCTGTCAGGAAACACTCAAAGAAATAGATAAATAAATGAAATCGTCACTATTTGTTCTCGTTTAAAAAAATTGCATTTATTTACTGAACTTCGAAAAGTTATAAAAGATAAAACCATAAAACCAAAGCAAACGTCAATATATTCATTTTTTTAAACTCTGCAGTAATAACTTATGTACTTAACTTTTATTTTGTTACTTAAATATCCATATTTTTTCCTAAAGTGAAGAATAAATTTTAGTAACATTAAATGTTACCTTTTTTTCAAGAATTAAAATCTAGATTTAAACATGACCTCCATTAAGAGGCCACCTCTCGGAGCGACCAATTTTTATTGGAACGGAACGTGGTCGCTTTAGGGGGGTTTTACTATCATTTAAAAAGTTGAAGTCTAACAGCGTTAATAAAGTTGACATTCTGTAATTATTTTTGAATAGTTATCTGTCTTCTTGAAGCACTTCATTGTGTGAAGAATATTGATTTATCGATAATAATTGATTTCTTTGAGGGATTTTGCGTCGAAGATTTTCCTCTCTCATATGTTGCTAAAGAGAAATGTGTGGCAGAATTATTTTTCGGTATCTTATTATAAATGATAAAAAAAAAGCTTATTAATATTATTTTCTTGTTATGTATGTTTTTAAAAACTGTTTCTTAAACGTATTTTTAACGGCCTGAAAATATTACAATATTGTTAAGAAATCGCATAAGAAATTTATTTCTTTCAAATATTTTTCCTTTATTTATTTTTATTTATTTTTAAAAATGAGGGTTTACATAGTTAATCAAATTTATAAGCAATTGTATGTATTTATCAACAAATGCGTTGAAAATTCTTAGCGCGATTCCATTGCATTTATCTGATTATGTTAAAGAAAAAACAGTAAGAACACTAAACAATTTTCATGTATATTCTCTTACTCTCAGGAATTTTTAAATAATGTGAACATAGTTTAAAAAGGGAAAGTCTAACAAAGATAATAACGTTGACATTCTGTAATTATTTCTAAATCGTTATTTATCTTCCCGAACTACTTCATTATGTCAAGAGTATTAATTTATCGATAAAAAATTATTTACTTGAAGAATTTTGCATCGAAGACTTTCCTGTCTCGTATGTTGTTAAAGGTGACAAAATAGTTTTCGAAATCTTTTTATAAATGATAAAGAAAACTTATTAATACTATTTTCTTGTTCTGCCAGTTTTTAAAAAATGTTACTTAATCGTATTTTCTAATGTCCTGAACATATTACAATATTTTTAAGAAATTGCATGACCAATTTATTTCATTGAAATATTTTTACTTCACTTTTCTTTATTTAGTTTTAAAAAATGAGAGCTTTACGGAGTTAATCGGATTCATAAACAATTATATATATTTTTTAAACAAATGCGTCGAAAATTCTTAGCGAGATTTCATTACATTTATCTTAGTTTAAAAAAAAAACAAAAAAAAAAAACAAAAAAAAAAACAAAAAAAAACACTAAACTATTTTTATGTATATTTAGTTACTTTCAAGGAGTTTTAAAAAATGTGAAAACTGTAAATAAAAAAGTGCAATGTCTAACAAAATTAATAAAGTTGACTTTCTGTAATTATTTCTAAATTGTTATTTATCTTCCCGAATAATTTCATTGTGTGAAGAGTATTGATTTATTGATAACAATTGATTTCTTTGAAGAATTTTGCATCGAAGTCTTTCCTCTATCGTATGTTGCTGAAGAGAAATGTCTGGCAGATATATTTTTCGGAATCTTCTTATAAATGATAAAGAAAGTTTATTAATATTAATTTCTTGTTCTTTAAGATTTCGAAAAAATGTTTTTAAAAGGAATTTTTTCAAAGTCCGGAAATATTAAGGGCTTTTTTATATACTTTGTATTATATAATATTTATATAATATTTCTTTATGTACTTTGGCGTTATCACATGTTATCGATATTTATCGATAACAATTGATTTCTTTGAAGAATTTTGCATCGAAGACTTTCCTCTATCGTATGTTGCTGAAGAGTACGATGTCTGGTAGATATATTTTACGGAATCTTTTTTATAAATGATAAAGAAAGTTTATTAATATTTTTTTCTTGTCCTGTAAGTTTTTGAAAAATGTTTCTTAAAGGAATTTTTTCAATGTCTGAAAATATTAAGGGCATTTTTTATATACTTTGTATTATAAAATATTTCTTTATGTACTTTGGCGTTATCACGTGTTATCGATATTTATCGATAACTATTGATTTCTTTGAAGGATTTTGCATCGAAGACTTTCCTCTATCATATGTTACTGAAGAGAAATGTCTGGCAGATACATTTTTTGGAATATTTTTATAAATGACAAAAAAGTTTATTAATATTATTTTCTTGTCCTGAAAGTTTTCAAAAAATGTTTCTTAAAGGAAATTTTTCAAAGTCTGAAAATATTAAGGACATTTTTTATATATTTTGTATAATATAATATTTATATAATATGTCTTTATGTACTTTGGCGTTATCACGTGTTATCGATATTTATCGATAAATATTGATTTCTTTGAGTGATTTTGCGTCGAGGACTTTCCTGTATCATATCTTGCTGCAGAAAAAAGGAATCGCAGATATATTTTTTGGAATCTTCTTATAAATGATAAAGGAAGTTTATTAATATTATTTTCTTGTTCTGCAAGTTTTCGAAAATGTTTCTTAAAATAATGTGTTCAAATTCTGAAAATGTAAGAGACATTTTTTATGTACTTTGTAATATATTACATTTATATAATATTTCGTTATGTGCTTTGACGTTATCACGTGAAAAGAAATATATTTTCTATAATAAATCACCAATTATTAATGTGAAGGATTTTGGATATATTTTTTTTCAGCAATGTACCTTCAGGTTTTGTTTTTTTAAGCAATAAATATGATTTAAACCCCTTTTTCCTTAAAATTCCAATTTACGTACAAAACCCAACAAATTATCAGAACCAATAGCCAATAAGCAGCTGGTAATTGGTTTTCGTTTATATATATTCCATATTTTCAAGAAATTATATGACCAATTTATTTCTTTGAAATATATTTCCTTTACCTTTTTATTTATTTGAAAAAAAATGGTATCTATACATAGTTATTTAAATTCATAAAAAAATATATAGTTTTTTAACAAATGCTTTGAAAATTCTTATCGAGATTTTATTACCTTTTTCTGATTAAGTTAAAAAAACAAACAATAAGAAAACTAAATAATTTTCATAAATATTTTGTTACTTTCAAAAAGTTTTTAAATGTGAAAACTGTAATTAAAAAAGTAAAAGTCTAACAAAGATAATAAAGGTGAAATTCTTTAATTCTTTATAAATTGTTATTTATCCTTCCGAGTTACTTCATTGTGTGAAGAGTATTGATTTATCGATAAAAATTGATTCCTTTCAACGATGATTTTGCATCGAAGACTTTCCTCTCTCATATGTTGCTAAAGGAAAATATCTGACAGAAATATTCTTTGGAACCTTTTTATAAACAAGTAATATAAAAATTTTGTTTTTAAAGTCAATTCCTACTTAGGTCATCAAAGAAAAATTTAATATAATCCCTTAAGCTAATATTAGTTTTTGTTGCATTAAAATATCTCAATTTGTTGATTTTCTATAAGCAAGTAGGTTTACAATGGAAGTCTATGGGAATTTGGCGAAATATTACAGATATCGCCAAGTTGGCGTCACTTTTGGCGACTCATTTTGGCCACCGAATTTGGCGATATATCGCCAAGTTGGCGAAAACTTGGCGGTATTTGGCGACAAAACAGGGTCCCCCCTATGGTAACCCCCTTATAGATAGGAAGATGCATTAAATGCTTCAATAACCAATGGCCGCCATTTTGTCTCCCATGTAAAACTAAAATTAATTAATTAAAATTTAATTAATGAATTAATATTTGAAAAAAACTGTATTAACATCAATTGTCATCCAGTACAAGTTTAAAAAAAAAAAAATATTTCAACTTGATAGGATGAATAATGAGTATTTTATTAACGATTGAAAATTTGAACAAGATATATAAATATATAAATAAATATATAAATAAATAAATATAGGGAGAGTGTGAACTAATAGTAGGAATTGAATGACAAAGAAAACTTATTAATAGCATTTTCTTGTTCTGTAAGATTTTGTAAAATATTTCTTTCTTAAACGTCTTTTTTAAAGGTATGAGCATATTAAAATATTTTTAAGAAATTGCATGACCAATTTATTTATTTATTTATTTATTTTAATATTTTTCCTTTACTTTTTTATTTATTTAAAAAAATGGGACCTTTGCATAGTTAAACAAATTTATAAACATTTATCTATATTTTTTTAAAAATGCGTTGAATTTTTTTAATGTGATTTCATTACATTTTTCTGATTAAATAAAAAAAAAAAAAAAAAAAAAAAAAAAAAAAAATGTAAAAACTCTAATAGTCCAGCCAATAGGGAATTTTACCTAGCAAAATTAATGGTAGTTCTGGAAATCGGCTTACTTTATGTTTTTTGGGTCGCTGAATCCGAATTTGTATCTTCCCACCAAAATTTCCCCCGGCAACGTCCCCAAATTTTGGTAAAAAGCCCCCCAAAACAGTTCTTATTAAAAAAATCAGTTTTTTTATTCTTTTAGGGAAAAAGTATCTAGAAATTCAGAAAGTAGACAACATTTGCAATAAATTAAATATATGACATTATGACTTAGGATGAAGGGGGAAGGGGGGATCTACCTCGAAACATGCGCGCGGTGCTGCGTGGACTAAGTTGCGCAATTCCACTTAACCACTCTCACGTTTACATTTACCCTCCCATCTCCCCTCCGAACTTTCTCTATAAAGTTTACTTTAAGTTTTTGGGGTCGCTGAATCTGAATTTTTAACTTCCCTCAAAATCCCCCCCCCCAAAAAAAAAATAGTTGTTTTTAACTTAAATTTCTTATTGTTTTAGGGGAAATGCATTACGAAATTCAGAAACTAGACAAAAATTGCAACAAATAAGATATATGACATTATGACGTAGGATAAATGGGGAGAGAGGGGGCTGCCTCGGAACATTCCCTGCAAGCTTTTCGCAAAAACCAAATTTTTTCAAAAAATCACTTTTTTTGGGGGGGGGGGGGTTGCCTTGTGAAATTTTGGTGGGAAGTTACAAATTCGGATTTAGCGACCCAAAAAACATAAAGTGAGTCGAAATCCAGAACTAGTATTAATTTTTCCAGGTAAAATCCCCTATTGCCTGACTTCTTAGCTTAGTGCACGTAGCGCCGCAGTGCATGTTCAGAGGCAGCACCCCCCTCCACGTTCATCGTACGTCATAATGTCATATATCCTATTTGTTGCAAATTTTGTCTAGTTTCTGAATTTCGCAATGCTTTTCCCCTAAAACAATAAGAAATTTAAGTTAAAAACAACTATTTTGGGGGGAAGTTAAAAATTCGGATTCAGCGACCCAAAAAACTTAAAGTAAACCTTATAGAGAAAGTTCGGAGGGGAGATGGGAGGGCGAATGTAAACGTGTGAGTGGTTAAGAGGCTACTTCAGTCAAATGAAAAGACACATTCGCTAATGCTAATCCTATGGAAGAAATTTATAAAGATATATCGGTCGCATTTCAATATTTTTAAATGATTTATTTTGCATTGAATAGTTTAGATGGATTTGTATGCAGGCCGTTTTTTACTTTTTCGATTTTGACTGCAGATATTTTTTATGAGGATGCTTTTACTTTCGAAACCGGTTTCGAAAATGAAAGTGCTCTCATAAGGAATACTTTTAAACAAAAACGAAAAAGTAAACAACGGTCTTTGTACAGATCAATCTCATCTATTCAATGCAAAATAAATTATTTATAAATATTGAAATGCGACCGAGATATCTTTATAAATTTCTTCCATAGGATTAGCATTAGCGAACGGATCTTTTCCTTTGATTGAAGTAGCCTCTTAAGTGGAACTGCGCAACTTAGTCCACGCAGCACCGCGCGCATGTTCCGAGACAGATCCTCCCTTCCCCTTCATCCTAAGTCATAATGTCATATATCTAATTTGTTACAAATTTTGTCTACTTTCTGAATTTCTAGATACTTTTTCTCTAAAAGAATAAAAAAATTGATTTTTTTAATAAGAACCTTTTTTGGGGGGCTTTTTACCAAAATTTGGGGGCGTTGCCGGGGGAAATTTTGGTGGGAAGATACAAATTCGGATTCAGCGACCCAAAAAACATAAAGTAAGCCTTTTTCCAGAACTATCACGAATTTTGCTAGGTAGAGCCCCTACACTGTCTCAATTGCCTAGACTATAAACAATTTTCATGTACATTTTGTTACTTTCAAGAAGTTTTAAAAAATGTGAAAATTATAACAATAAAAGGGAAAATCTAAAAAAGATAATAAAGCTGACATTCTGTAATTATTTTTAAATCGTTATCTATCTTTCTTAAATACTTCATTGTGCGAAGAGTATTGATTTATCGATAACAATTGATTTCTTTGGGGGGGGGGGGGGGTGCATTGAAAACTTTTCTTTCTCATATGTTGCTAAAGGGAAAATGTCTGGCAGAAATATTTTTCATAAATTTTTTATAAATGATAAAGAACCGATTAGTATTATTTTCTTGTTCTATAAGTTTTTGAAATCTGTTTCTTAAACGTATTTTTCCCAGGACCCAAAATATATTTCGGGCTATTTTTACGCTCCATTACTCAGAAAAAAATGTCTTATTTATACTGAATATATCTTTACTACGGCTTCAGCGATGCTATACAGCTGTGGTAATCATTATATTTTTTTTTAATAAAAACTATTCTCAAAGCATTATTTGAAAAAAAAAAATAATATTCGCGTATCTCGTTTGTCAATTACTTTTAATGTACATTCCTTGTAAAGAACGCAGTCAATTTTTCTTTACATTTCCATCATCCGGAATTACCAATTTGAATTCAGCAAAAGTTATTTTAGTAATCTTAGTAATTTTCTATAGTTGAAAATATCATATTTGATGAACGAAGCCGCACATCGAAATTTATGTATTGAAATTAAACTGTCTAATTTATTAAGCTATCAGTAATTTATAAAACAGCTAAGTTAATTTGGGTAAAATAATGGTCATTTTATTAGCTTGGTAATGCATCGATATCCTGCCGAGCAATAATACTTAACGGAAAGATCCGAATTATATTTTTATTCAGAAAACTCTGCAAACAATTAATATCCAAGGTGTTATGTACGAAATATAACACGATTTTCAGCATACACAGACTTTTCGTTTGTTAATGGGCTAGTTCCATGCATTGCTGCCAAATTTTACACTTTTCCCCTACCATTATGTTTACTAAGAAGGATTTGTTTATTTAATCCTATGTTTAAGAAGATTAAATAAGATAAAATTCTCTGTTAAAAATAGCGGTACAAAGAAAGCGTAAAACTTTACAGCTATGTGGATGAGCTTTTGTAATGTAAGTCACATAACTTGCTGCTTTTTGGCCATCATTATTTTCGAAAAGTTTTCTTCGCCTTATTCAATTAATAAGATGTCGCCGATAAAATGAGTCACGTTTTTTCCGTTCTAAAATACCGGTAGTTAAAAATCATTGCAATTTGCACCTGAGTGCGCATGAAAATAGTCAATAATGATTATTTGGACACAATTTTCCTATGACATTTTTTAAATTAAAGCATTCTGGAACAGAAAATCGCTATTTACCGAGATGGAAAAAATTTTAGACACCAATGTATGACTGATGAAAAGCGATATTCCGAAAAACTACAAATTTATAAATGCATAAACAACACGGTAAATTAACCCTTAAATGCGGATTTTATATTTTGTTTCGAAGAAATTACATACGATTCTCTGAAAGGTTTATTACTTAGGAAAAGTAATAAAAAGAATATAAGATAAATTTTTCATATAATACGTCAATATTTTATCCTGTTGCACATCTGCAATACAGGTAAAAACTACTGTCGTTTGGCTGTTTTACGCTAAAATAATACATATTAGTAATAAGTATGTCTCCAAATACCTTATTTTATATTTTTATTTATTTTATAAAACTTAACCTTTAGCCCTTTAATTCCCATGATAAAATACGTTCTAGAAATTACGTAGTTCAAAAAATCTGACTTTACACCAGAAAGTTTCAATGGTTAATTTCTCTTTATTTAAAAAAGGAATGTCTGTCATTAATTAAAGCAAATTTAATAGATATTTTAAGCTATTTTAATTTTCAGATGCGAATTAGGTATAGGGGAGGGTAGTACACAGTGAGACGAAATTTATTATTACTTAACAAATGGCTACAATTTTTATTCTTTAGAAAAATTGTTTGCTACGTCTTTAAGCTACACAAATACGCTACACATTAATGTATAAATGCTTTTAAAAAAGTTATTTAAAAAAGCACATAAGCAGCATAACGGAGTATCGGAAATTGTCTCACTGTGTACCACGAGTAGTACACAATGAGACAATGTATTTATTTTCATAAATCATACATCTTTAAACTCTATCAATAATTTTCTGCAGTTTATGATTTCTAATTAATATTTCTAGATTTTCAAAATATTAAAAATATGAGTCTCGGATGGACAATGGCAAACCTTGGGCTACCTTCATGCAATTTTTCAGCCTCTTACGTTTACTAAATTTCCCTAGCCATCGCACGCCCACACACACACAGAAAGAGAAAGAGAGAGAAAAACCTTATTTTTTTTAAATAAATAACTTTTGTAACATTAGAACCACATAGTAGGTACACAATAGAACACGTCTCACTGTGTACCATAATGTGTCTCACTGTGTACTTTCGTTACGTTGTAACAAAATGGATGCCACATCTGTTACATTAATTTCATCGCTTTAAAAAGTTTATCTCGTATTGCCGAAATAGCCTATTATTAGATATAGGTAGGTTTGGTTAAGTAAATATATGTCATATTGATAGAAATAAACTCTAAAATAGACGTTTATGTAACTTTAACCACTAGAAAATAAGGAATTATTTACTATTTTGTCGGACGAGTAACTGAAGTGCCGAAGCTACATCCACGTGTTGCATAAGATGAGGTCGTTATGCGTGTGTGTCAGCTTGAAGAAAAAATTACAACTATGTGTCAAAGTGCTGTTTCACCGTGTACCCCCTATCCTATATGAATAAAAAAAATCTATTAAATTCAAAACACTGTTGTTTACATATATACAAAGCTTTGCACTAAAGTGTTAAGCTTTACAACTTTAGTGCCGACAATCTATGATTGAATGTTAAAGGTTCAACATTGAGTTTTATATATTTGACTCCATAATAGCAGATGGAGCTTTATCTCTTCGATCCACTTTCTCCTCCTACCGCAGCGCAAGTAATTAAATTTCAATTTTCGATTTAAATTCGCGCAAGTAATCAAGTTTGTACTTATCTTAATACTAATAGTGGGTTTTCATACTTTCTGGAAATTTTTTCATCGCTTTTGGTAATTATTTTATACTTTTTTTCATATTTTTATGAACAATACTGCTCAAATTTTTGAAGTATCTTGTTACACCAACATGACATTTTATTGTTATGTATGATAAAATTAAATAACGTACTTGTGCCAAATAAAGCCGCGTTAATATTTCATATCTAAATAAACTGCGTTATGTTAGAAATAACTGCTGGACGTAGCATTTATACATATTTTTACTATATTTTTTACTATTATTTATAGTCAGGAGAGTTCAGGACATCAGATACTTTAAAGTGGCTTTAAAAATGTTCTTAATACATGATATAACTTTAATTGACAGATATTTTGCATGCATTAGACAAAAATAAACCGAAAGAAAGAGTTCTATTCGTAATACAAAATTATGTGAATGTTCTATTTACGGGCATGTAGTTTCGAACAGCTGATTTAATTTTTCTTTCACTCTATTCAACCCTCCTTACCACCGCTTAGATATATTCCATAGTTTTCCACAAATATTGGCACAGAAAATATTTTAATTAGCTTCGATATAAATGAAGTGTCCCTTATTCGGACAAGGCCATATACTGCCTAGCCTTAGTGATTTCTTCTTTTCATATAGTTTGCTTTCAAACGCAAACATAATAAAAAATAAAGCATATTTGAATATTCATTCTAACAGATCATTAGGTTACATCGAAAATCTTGTGAAGATTATAAAATTCACTCAATAATTTAAGACGCTTTTCATATGAAAGTTTACGCACTTTTTTTAACAGCAACATGTCGAAAGATTCAGTGGTCCAAATTGGACGACGAAGCCGGTATCGGTTGTGGTTGAAACTTTCCGCACATATCAAGGACACACAAATGGACAACTGTATGCTGTCATTTGTCAACCAGAGATCATTCCTTAAACGATATAGCCTGATAGGCTTATAAAGAGAATACCTTGGTAACAGCATCTTATTTGGGATGAAATTAAATAAAATAATTTACGGTGCTTTTCAAATGAAAGTATGCTTACTTTTTTTAACAGAAACTTGTCGAAAGGTCCAGTGGTCCAAATATGACGATGAAGACGGCATCGGTTGTGGGTGAAACTATCAGCAAATGTCAAGGACACATAAACGGATAGTACATGATTATATTTGTCGACATGACATGATTCCAAGATATAGGCTGATAGCTTAATACAGACTACGGCCTTGGTAGAAGTATATTATTTGTGATGAAATTAAAATCAACAGTTATTTAAATTAAAAAAGTATCTATAATTCAGTGAAAATTATAACTTCTTTTCATATTTTAAAAAAAAATATATTGAATTGTAACAAACCACACCACACTACGCTATTGGACGGACAGGGTGTTTTGGCATTCGTACTTTTATTTCTCAAATTGTATGGCACTGTACTCATCGTTTGATAACATATGTATTTTCATTTTTACTGGCAGGTGTCGCCACATTGCCGGCATAGCAAAATATAAGAAGTTTGTAATGGAAAATATAAGCTGTGAGTTAAATACTAAAGTTAATTAGTTATTGTTAGTTATTACTAAGCTGAGTGTAAAGGACATTATTAGTTTCGGTTTGAATTTTTTTCGAGAAAGTGTTTATTAATAAGTTATAGTTTCAATTCGATTGTGTTTGTGAATTAATCTGTGCCTGGAAAAACTTGAGCTGTTTCATTATGTAAAAATAAACTGGTTTAAACCAAGACTGTGAACATTTGTAGAGTTTTGAGATAAACACGTAATTCATAACAGAAAGGAGTATCTACACATGGGATATCACTGGTTTAAATCTAACATAATAGAATGTTAGCGTTCCGTTCCATTATGATCGTCAGTGGTTTTAGGTGACAGGTAACAACTTGAATATTTAGACAATTTCTTTGAATAAGATATGTACGTTCGGATTTCCATTAAACATTCATATTCTTAAGTGTCTACTGAAATGTATGTTCCAAAATTCTATGGCACTGCATTCATGGGGAATCACTTGTTCCAATGCGACGTAATAGAGTGTTAGCGTTCCACTCTACACGGTGGTAATAAAAAAAAACTTATCCGATATATGAACCCCTAGCGGTCTAACCGTTTAACCAACCGAATAGAAATTTTAGATATAGTTATTTGAAGGCATGCGCTCGAGATCATGATAATCTAAAACAATAGAGCTCTAACGGTTACGGTTACAGCGAAAATATGTCAAAATTTTCGCATTGCAACACCCATTTTTTTCATACTCAAATTCAACAGCGCATTGAAAAACCATAAATGGCGTTAGAATGATACACATACGATGAAAATTACCGGCGTAAAACAATTGCAAAAAAGACCATTGCGAGGAACGAAGGAGGAGTTACAAGACATGTTATTCAGTAGCTGATTTTTTTTTCATTTGTGAGCTGAGTAATGCTGTAAGATTTGTTTTAAAATGTGTTTTTGAGTTGTGTTTGTGTACACATAGTGAAAATAAAAATTTAATCATTTCTTTAGAGCGTTGAATATTACGTTCATAGGAAGTGATTAGCATTAAGTGCCACGATATTACACCGGAAATTTTAGTCATACGTATATCGTTCCAACGCCATTTATGGTTTTTCAATGAACTGATGAATTTGCGCAGGAAAAAAGGGGTATTGCCAGTTTGGCCTCCACTTTTATTAAAAAAACTCGGATTCACACCAGAAAATGCAAAAGGTATTTTTAGATTTATTTTATGTTAGATTTTTCTTGATTGATTATATAAAGTAAAGATTATAAATATCTAGGAATTTACCTGGATTCTAAATTACTCTGGACAAGACAGATTCAGGATGTACGTGCTAAATCTACTGCTGCCAAGTCCTCCCTCAAATCTTTATTAGCTAGACATAGCTGTCTGTCAATTTCTAACAAGTTATTGCTAAATCCTTTATCAGATCCACCATGGCTTACGGGTCAGTTGTTTGGGGATCTGTTTGCGAAACTAAAATGCAAAAACTTCAAATTGCTCAAAACACTATTTTAATACAGGCTGTTAATGCAACTTCGTTTGTCCGGAACTATGTCATTCACAATGATCTCAATATTCGACCAATTTCGCAAGTTATTAAAAAACTCGCACAAAAATTCCACAAAGATCGTATTCTTATACTCCAACGAAGCGTTGCGGTCAATTAAAACATATAGTATTAACAATGCTGTTGGTAAAAAAAGACCGCTTGTCATACTTAGTCGAGATGACGGTTTTGTCCCACCTTCCAAAAGAAGGAGGCATGAACCACCTTAAACGCATCATTGCGGTATTTCTAAATTCTAACCATGTTTTTAAATTTTTCCCTTTACTTTAAACTCTATTCTCATGTTTTTCAATTTATTTCCTCGACATCGTTCCTGTCTAAGCATTTGTCACCGGAAAACATTCCCTTTCTATCAAAATAATCTTGTTTTCATGTATTTCTCATGATTTCATGCTCCTCCACCCCCCACTCTCTCTCATTTTTGAAAGAAGGACTTTGATTCGTTGCACTTCGCTTCCTCATTGGCTGCTGAAGTTTACCGTCAAAACCGAAGAGATTGTCCCATCCCCCACCCGCTCTATGATCCTTGGAACATTTTTCTGCATCCAAAGTGCGATCGTGATTCCTTTTTCAGTCTTTCTCTGTCTCGATCTTTTACGGCAATTTGATTCGTTGCACATCGCTTCCTCATTGGCTGATGAAGTTAGCAGTCAAATCCTTCTTTTCAAAATTCCTTATTTTAACTGCAAACTTCTATTTTTATTAACTTTTTCGATTCCTATCTTAGTTTATTTTTATTTATCTAATTTATATAAGAAATAAATGTATGGCTCTGGGGTCTTTCCCTCTTTCCCCACGATCCCTGGCTACTTCTACCATCCCAATGCACAGGAATTCGTATGGAATTCCATTTTTGCTTAAATATCGAAGCACCCAGACAAATCGACTAATCAACATCGACTGAGATAAACAGAAACATCACGACTATTGTAGAAATTCAATAACAACTACATTGGTATATTGTTACAGTCGTGGAAAAAAAAGTAAACACCCCCTACTAACTCCTCAACAAATCATTGTAGACGAAAGTTACTGGTACCAAACGATTGGAAATAAAGTCTACTTTTAAATGATGTACATAAAATTTGCTTATTGGGCCATCTACATATTAAAACGAACAGAACTTCATTTTTTTCAATGGCAATACCCAATTTTAATGATATATTTCAAATCTTTGTTTCAAACTATGCCTAGACACCAAATTGTAAGTCATTTCCATGATAAGTTTTTGAATTATAAAAATTCAAAATTTAGTGCTTCTAATGTTTAATTACATTTTCATATTTTTATTTATACCCCCTGAAATTATGCTCCTAATGTGCTAATTTTTGTGTAGCAATAATACTAATATACCCAAACATAAATACGCGGAATTTGCAATTTTTATAATTTTATGATATAAATTATGAATTATGAAATTAATATTCGAAAAAAATTATCAATTGCAACCTACAATTTTTTTGATGGGTTTAGATTTAGTAAATCCTGCTTTATGGAAATCCAAAATTTCACATTTTTCTTCCAAGTAGTTTTCAAATTATGCTTAAAAAACAGAAAAATGATGGTTTAAGGGGCCGTCTATGATAGAAGTGACTAGATATTTTGAAATTTCTTATGCTATTCTGTAATCTAGCAGGCTTCATTGACTACGTGAGTGGCACTGAAGGTGCCTTGATCAAGAAGAGGGCTCTCTCGGTTAACAATCGAGTACCAAACTTCAATTTGGATACAGCCCTTAAAATACGCTCGTTTTAAAATAATTAATTTCTCGGAAACTTATGGTATGAATTGCATAAAAATTTGTTTTTAGGCTAATTGAAGGATGTAGAGCTCATTTATGCTGTGAGAATTGTATACTGCTATTGAAAAAAACAAAGTTATCGTTCGTTTTAATATGTAGATGCCCCCCTAAGCAAATTTTATATACATCATTTAAAAGTAGACTGTATTTCCAATCGTTCGGTACCAGTAACTTTCTTGTGCGATAATTTGTTGAGGAGTTAGTAGGGGTTGTTTACTTTTTTTTTTTCCACGACTGTACATAAAGTAAAAATTCTTCTTCAAAAAGTACCGGTCTGAAGTCGAAATTTCGGGATAAAAATGGAGGCCAAACTGGCAACCTGGTTGCTTAAAAGATTTTTTTTTTCTGTGTGCCGACTAGAGTCAAATTACATTCGATTTATATCATTTTTATAAACGGAAATGTCAATTCAATACCGAAAATACAATTGAAGACCTGGGTGAATGAAAATGTTATATAACAAAAATTAGAATTCGAGAAAATTGAAGTGAAAGTTTTTGTTGTAATTTAGTTATTTATTTAATTCCTTCTTAGTAGCACATGTATGAATGCTAATAGGTGCTACTAAACTCTCCTGGGAATTAATATTAATATTTAATTATTAAATATTAGAAATTATTTTCACTATTTAAATAATTAAACATAAAATTACTAAATATTAAAAAATACTGTCTCATATCTTCAATACTAAGTAGAGTTTTAATATTTAAGTTTCACTATATGATACATAAGTGCCAACCTCAAACTAATCTTCCGTAATACGTGCGTTAATTTGACTCGATTTAATATGTTTTGAACAGAAATTTTTTGAAGAAATGAAATTAAATATGTTTCAAGTTGAAACCTTGAATTAAATAAATAAAGATTCGAGAAAAAAAATTTCTGGTTCAAAAGTGGTTAACCTGGGTCAAATTAATCCAGATATTACTGAAGATTAGTGAAAGGTTGGCTGCTATGATGATATAATGCCTCATAACGCTTTCATGAATAAAATAAAACAATTTTTAAGAAAAAACAACATAACATGTTCTTCCACTAAGCTCTTCGATTAGAGATGTTTATAAAAAGCAATTTACTATATTTTAAACAAATATTAATTAAATCAACAACATAATTTAAATGCAAACAGTAATAAATTTTAATGAATGAGAAATTGTGTCTCTATAATCCCAATGCCTAAAGCTATTTAATGAAACTGAAATTATTAAAATCGACAGAAAGACGCTGAAAAATGGAAGTATATATATTCTGAATTTGCAAAGGCTTTTATTACTTGTCGAAACCAATTTACTGTTAATTGATTTTGTGCCCATAAGGTATGAAAATTCGTTATTAGCTTTAGTAAAGTAACAATAAGATCGTTAATATCTTCAAGCTAAATAAGTTTATATTGATGACGTTAAAATTGCAGTATATTTCAAAATGGATATATACCTAGCTAGGCATTTATGAAACTGTTTGAAATAAAAATAAATTAGAATATAAATTTCCCATTATGACGCTTAAGGTTTTACATGAGAAGATACCATTTAGTATTTTTTTAAAATTAATTTCTTTTATTTCAATTTTGAAGTATCTAATTATTATTGGAATTAATTTTAAAATATATATTTTTTTAAATTTCGTTAATTTAATAAAAAACATTTTTTAAGACTAGTAATAGAAATAATTATAAAAATATATTCGTCTGCATTTTTTACTAAAAAGAATATTATCAAAGATAGTACGATATCATTAAAGCAATAAGTATATTTAATTATATGTCTATACGAATGTAATAAATATTTAATTGATATATTTATAAGTGGAAATATATTGAAGTAAAAGTACAGTGTAATAAATAAAATCTGAAAAGTTAATAAGAATTTTCTAGGAAACTGGGATGCCTACAACTGTTTATGTAACGGCAACAACAAAAATTCATGTAACAGATACACTTTTGCACTGTAGATCAAAAACTCTTTAAGGCTACTAAGACTTTTTTGGAAACTGGAATGCCTAGAAAATTGTATGTAACTGCAACCAGGGTTACAGATAAAATTTTAGTAAGATTACTGTAATTTTAGTAGATTCTTTTGTAAATCTACAGATTTCAGTAGCTTTACAAAAACTAGTTTTGTAGATTTACATCTTTTTTGTACAGTGTACAGATAACAGTGTAAGATTACATCCTTTTTTATAATGTAGGGAACAATTACATGTTAATTTTCTTTCCCCTAGAAGGAACACATTTCCTTGATTAAACTAAGCAAATTTAATCGTAAGCAACTTTACAGAAGAAATTCTAGAAATTTGTACAAAATTTCCACTGACATTGTATGAATATACAACGTGTCCCAAATTTACAAATTTGATTTTCCTTAAGAACTAAACGAAATAAGATAGTGAAGTTTGGTGTTGCGTGCACTGTAAAAAAAAAATCTATAAAGTTACAGATAAAATTTTTATCAAGATTATTGTAATTTTAGTAGATTCTTTTGTAAAGAAGGCGTTATGGACTGGATGGAGAGTATATGGATTGAGAGTTCTGGAAAAATGGAAGAAGGTAGTTGAACTGAATGGCACATAGATGCTTCAATAAAATCACGCCGTTTTCGACATTTCGCATGGTTTATTTTTTGTAAAAATACACAAAACAAAAGTATGTTTACAATCGCTTATTTAAAGTCACAGAATCGTAGCTAAAAATATTTTACATACGTTAATGTTAATCAAATTCCTACGTTAATTCAAAGCAATTCAGAAATATACATTAAACTTTTAGCATTCTGAACATACTTATATAAGGAAAAAATAAAAATTCAGAAAAAAAGGTTTTAAATATTTTAACTATCACTCTTTTTAAGCAATAAAATTGCATTTGAAAATATTTTTATATCGAATTCTTCCGAAACTGTTATGTAACACTAGGAATGCAAAAAATTGTTAATTTGAAATTATCGCAATTTTTAGCCATATTAACACTTTGTATCATCGTTTTTCATAGTTGCAACATACCAAAAAGCCGAATTTAGTTATACAGTAAGCTTAAAAAGACGATTTTATCTATTTCTTCTATCTTACAACAGAGCAGTTACTATAGCTTTTTCATAGCACTATCAACAGACAATAAGACTGAGTCAATTTTTCATGCCAAAGTAATATGTATCGTTTAATGGGGTCCGTGACACAAAAATCTTCAAATTTTGCAAAAACTATTTATTTCATTAAAATTTTCCCTGTTTTTTTCGTGCTTAAAATGACATTTAAATCGTGTGACCTGATCGTTAAAACCTGAATTAGAACAAAAAATATTAATTTTTTCGTTTTGGTTTGTTTTCAAAATCTAGCTTTCAAGCAATGGCTGTCATGGAAACGACTTCTTGTAAAACTATGTTTTTCTTCATGATAGGTTTTTTCACCATTTCTCGTATTTAAATTCTTATAACTCGAGAACCGTTAAAGATAAAGGATTCAAACTTGGAACATATCTTTTTCAATTGTTTTACTTAAACTTTGATTCAGAATATTTGAAAAACAAATTTACTTTTGAAAATATGATTTTTTTTTAAGTTGCACCCCTTTTTTCTAAATTTTTCCGTTAAATATTTTTAATATTTTTATAAATTAATATTTTTAAAAAAGCTGAATCAAAATTAAAACTTACATATTTTTTTTATTTAAATTAAAAAAAAATTGAAATTCTATAAATAATATTTCGAGTTATAACGATTTTAAATTACCCCACTTTTTTAATAAATTTTGAATTAAAATTTTTTTTTTAATTATGAGCAGTTTTATCATGTGATTTTGTTTACAAATGATAAGGTTAACCGTCACAAAAAAATCAGAATTTTAACTCAATAAATAAAAATTATTTTAAAATGTGTCCCGGACCCCCTTAAGTAATTTTGCATTGTTATTGTTAAAAGGAACTATCTAAATTTTGTAAAATTAAAAATACTGGAAATGTCCAAAAAATATATTTTTTACAAAGTTTGATTACAGATTTTTACAGGATGCCCATAAAAGAATATTCCAGTTTCAGTTGTACATTATAACATTTTAATTTATACTATTTACAACAAATCATACATGTAATTGAAGGTAAACTACACTACGTTTTCTTACAAACGTTCAACATGTCCACCTTTACTTACACGGCACACCTCCAACCTAATATGCAATTCTACCCATATTTCGGTTAACATGTCCTAACAAGGAAAGTCTCCATACGGGCATACTCAGAAAAATCTGAAAAAATTACAGAATGTTCTTCTCATATGGATATGTACGTTTATATATAAAAAAAAAAAAAAAAAAAAAAAAAAAAATGGCGGAACCCCGATACAGCGTCTGTAAAAAAGTAACGAAATTTTCGTTTGTTTGGAGATTTATCACCGGTTGGCGATGGAAAAAAAAATACTCTTTTATGTAGGAAAAACTTTTTATGTTAAATTTGTTTATATAAGTTTAATTTAAATAATTTAGTTTTGTCATTTTTAATTTCTTTTAACTATAGTTTTGTAATTTTTAGTTTGTTTTAACTATAGTTGGTCATATATATTTATATGTATTTATAATAAAATTTAAATATCATAAATTACGATTTAAAACAAAATTTAAATTGATTTAAATTATTTCAAGCTCAAAAATAAGGCAGATAGAACACTGTCGATTTGATTTTGTTGTTATGGAAACGACTTCGTCTTCAATATGGAAATGTATTATGGCAATCAAATGTCAGCTGACTATAACTTAAAATAGATATTTGCAACTTGCAAAGCATAGAAAATATTTTCCAGTGATAAAATTAAATAACTACAGCAACAATCAACATATATATATAATATAAAAAATATATAATAACCTCTTTGATTGATTATGTTTAAATGCATAAAAAACCGTGCATTAAAAAAAAAACAATTAATAAACAATTTTCAGATGCATTAAAATCGTTTGCTTTTGGCGAGGAAAAATCCTGCTCGCCAAATCGAGTGTCACTTTCGTATTTTCGCGCCAAATATTCGAAAGTATTTTATTTTTTTACAGACTTTCTACTGAAATTCCGCCGTTAACTTTGACTGACCCCTTATTACATACATGAGTAGTTTCACTAACATTTTTTTTTCAACATATTCTGAGTATGCCCTGTAAGGAGACCTTTCTTGTAAGTAATGGAAACAATAGCCTCTTCACATCCGAGTCTCAACTCTGGCGAATCATTAGCATCATATAATCATTACGTAGCAACGGAACGTAGACATGATCTTTTATAAAGCCCAAAAGCAAAAATTTACATGGCTCTGACGGTTTTTGAATCTTCAACCCAGTAATAACGCTCTGCGTCGAGGCGTCACCATTTTGCGTATGTGACAATGCAAGCAAGTCAATAACAAAGCAATACTCGCGCATACGCTTATCTAAAAGTGTTTCAGTTACTCTTTATGCTACCTTGAATCAATACTCTACAACGCTTACAGATGCTACTACTAAAGATTATAACTGTGACTTTTTTTATGGATACTCTACATAGTAATATTGACAGTATTTATGAGAAACGTGTAATCTTTTGTTTATCGTAAACATGAAAAAATATAAATTTAAGTCAATATATATATTTTTTTTTAATTTTGAATTTTTTAAATTATTTTTTACGTGCTTAGAATGATGTTTCTGATGGCATTTAAGTAAATAATTTTTAAATGGGTATTGTTGTGTCACAAAGGGTTAAGTGTGCTGAGTTGCTTTATACAATTTAAAATTACCTTACTTTATACCTTAGACTTTCAAAGTAGGTTACGCCAACGAATAACATATTGAATTCACCAATATAACAAAGAGTAATCGCTTCAGGTACGTCGAATTAATGTATTATCAATTTCGAAAGAGCTGCTTCATCTAAAGTTAATTCTTAGTTGAAATAAATTGTCAAACTATGTGCATGCAAATTAAATAATGTAAGGCGACAAATTTCATTAAACCACTCTGTTAGTATTAACGGGGTCAAGTGACATTTTCTGAAATATTGAAATGGTGTAATAATGGAAACTAAATTATAGATAATGTATTCATGCAGGGAGTATATTAGATACCTTTTAGACAATTCAACACTCTTCTGTAAATTGTTTTATAGTTATAACGGTAATGCAAGTTTTAATATTATTGTGATTTATTATGAATACGCCTCATATAACCTTATGTCTCAGGTTCTAATGCATTCATACTACCTGATGTTTTATACCCGTGTATAAATATTTGATAACAAGTTGGAAATTGTACGTGAAACGTGGAAAATGAGACACGTTCGCACTATTACAAATTTTAATCAATCACTTTTTATTTTTATGTGTTACATTTTTTAAATAATCTTTTACATGCTTAAAATGATGTAGCTGATGACATCTAAATAAATATTTTTCAAATTGGTGTTGTTGAGTGAGAAAGGGTTAAGTGTGCTGAGTTACCTTATACAATATAAAATTACCTCGCAGCTAATTTGTTAAAATTAATTTATTTTTAGAGACGACAGTAACTGAGAATTATATGAAGATAAATTATTAACACATAAAAACTTTATTGTCTGTCAAAATCCATCTTGCTGTTAACAAACTTTATACCTTAGAGCTTCAAAGTAGGTTACGTCAACGAATAACATATTGAATTCACCAATATAACAAAGAGTAATCGCTTCAGGTACGCTGAGTTAATGTATTATCAATTTCAAAGGAGCTGCGTCATCAAAAGTTATTTCTTACGTGAAGTAAATTGTCAAACTATATGCATACAAATTAAATAATGCAATGTGACAAATTTCATTATATCACTGTGTTAGTACTAATGGGGTACAAGGGACATTTTCTGAATTATTGAGACGGTGTAGTAATGGAAACTAGATTATAGATAATGTATTCATGCAAGGAGGATATTAAATACCTTCTAGACAATTCAACACTCTTCTGTAATTTGTTTTATAGTTATAACGATAGTGTAAGTTTTAATGTTATATTGATTTATTATTAATATGCCACATGTATCCTCATGCCTCTGGTTCTAAATAATTCATACTACACTGTAAAAAAAAAATACTGCCTGTTTTCCGGTAGGAATCGGAAAAACAGTTGCCCTTATCGTACCGGAATAATTTCCGACCCAGCTCGGAATAAAATCCGTAAAAATAAGGAAATAGTCAGTAAAACGGTATTTTACGGATATTATTCCGATTTTATGGATTTTATTTCGAGCTGGGTTGGAAATTATTCCGGTACGATAAGGGCAACTATTTTTCTGATTCCTACCGGAAAACTGGCATTATTTTTTTTACAGTGTACCTGATGTTCTATACCCATGTATAAATATTTGATAACAAGTTGGAAATTGTACGTGAAACGTGGCAAATGAGATACGCTCGTACTATATGCCCATGTATAAATATTTGATAACAAGTTGGAAATTGTACGTGAAACGTGGCAAATGAGATACGCTCGTACTATATACCCATGTATAAATATTTGATAACAAGTTGGAAATTGTACGTGAAACGTGGCAAATGAGATACGCTCGTACTATATACCCATGTATAAATATTTGATAACAAGTTCGAAATTGTACGTGAAACGTGGCGATTGAGATACGCTCGTACTATAACTATTTTTTTTAATCCAGATATTGGTGCAATAGCTGTTGCACTCTTATACAAAAATGCATGAATACAAAATCTATTACGATTACATATATATTAAATTCAGTAATATGGAAATAATAGGACTCCATCTTAAATAGGACGCCATAAACATGGCAATCTTGAATCATTACCTATCATGGGATACCTTTGAATTAATTACCTATGATGGGATTTAATAGAATTAACAAAAATTTTATTAATGTCTTTTTAAGTTTCAATTCGGTTTTCATAAAATTTAGAATGGCTCTGCAAAATTTTGCTACGATTATATATATTGAATTTCAAACATTCGGTTGGAAAGCTTTTGTACAGTTTTACGCGGACAGACAGACAAACAAACAGACAAAATTACCAAACGGCGACTGTAGGTGCTACGTATTTATGTAATTACGAACGCACATAAAAAGGCTTGAAATGTTCACAAATACATTTTTTACAAAGGTAAGTTTGATTGCTTTACAGTTTTGTATTAAAAACTTGACAGTATTTATGAGAAGTATGTATTTTTTGTTTATTGAAAATATCAAACAACAAATAAATTTTAATCAATCACTTTTTATTTTTATGTGTGGATTTTTTTAAATAATATTTTGCATGCTTGCAATGATGAAGTTGAATCTGATTACATCTGAATAAATATTTTCCAAATTGGTATTGTTGAGCGACAAAGGGTTAAGTGTGCTGAGTTCCCTTACACAACTTAAAATTACCTCGCAGCTAATTTCTTAATGTTAATTTATTTTTAGAGACGACAGAAATTGAGAATTATATAACGATAAATTATAAACAGATAAAAGCTTTCTTGACTGTCATAATTCATTTTGCTGTTAACAAACTTTAGACCCTAGAGGTTCGAAGTAGGTTACATCAACGAATGACATATTGCATTCACCAATATAAATAACAAAGAGCAATCGCTTCAGGTACGCCGAACTAATATATCATCAATTTCAAAAGAGCTAAGTCATCTAAAATGATTTCTTACGTGAAGTAAATTGTCAAACTATATTCATGCAAATTAAATAATGTAAGGTGATAAATTTCATTATATGGCTCCGTTAGTACAAAAGGGGTACAAGGGACATTCTCTAAAACATTAAGATAAGTGAAGTAACGGAAACTAGATTATATAAAATGTATTTATGCAGAGAGGATATTAGATATCTTCTAGGCAATTCAACACTCTTTTGTAATTTGTTTTATAGTTATAACTATAAATGGAAGTTTTAATACTTTAGTGATTTATTATGAATATGCCACATGTAACCTTATGCCTCTGGTTCTAAAGAGAATTCATACTACCTGATGATTTATATCCGTGTATAAATATTTGATAAAAAAACAATGACAGGTGCGAAGTAAACTATTCAAGCTTGCTTAATTATGTTAAAATTAAGGCTAAATATAAATGAAGCAATGCCTTATACAGGGTGTTTCTAAATGAACATTGAGGTTTTAACACTTAGTAGTATTTATTACATAAAACTTAAAATTATAATTAATACATAAATGGAAAGAACAACTCAAACAGTTTTACCTACAAGCTTACAAGTGTTCAAGCTTACAAGCTGTGACCACATTTCGTCACACGGCTCACATCAAGTCGATAACTCAATAGTACTTCTCAAATGTTGATTAGTGTTTGTGGGGTAATTTTTTCAAAGGCAGCTGATATTTTCAAACTGATGATACCATCTACGGATGTTATTATCACTCAGGGGATCACATCTGAACTTAAAGCGGAACACAATTTGCACAGTAATTTCAGATTCTGTCTTTGCAAACTGCAGAACACAAAATGATTTCTGTTGTCGTCGTTTTTGCTACTAGTGCTTTCTAACGGGTGACGGAAGAAACATTGCGTGCGCATGCACATTCTCAGGTACCAACAAACTGTTTGAGTTGCTCTTTCATTTTTTGTATTAAGTATAATTGTAAGTTTTATACAATCGATACTACAAAGAATTAAATCGCCGATTTTAATTTAGAAACACCCTGTATATTAAGGGGCGGTTTGCCTCTCAAAGTCCGAAATAACTACAAAAGAACTGCATATTTGACAAAATCGTTCACAGAGTAAATCTACAGACTATCAGCAATATAAAAATCTAAAAAAAATAATTAAAAAAAACGTCTTTTTCAACCGAAAAAGAACCCGAACCCGAAATGAAAGAAAAGTAAATTTTGCTTTATTTCAATTGTGATAAGTAATCTACGGTTATAGCTCTACTACCAATTTTATGTTTTTTGTAGAAAAAAAAAAGGCACGTGTTTAACATTCAAAAATTCATTCTTTAAGGGGATTATTCACGCACTTGAAAACACTCGCTCCGTAATGTTAATCCTATGGGCAGGTTATTTTCGAATTTTTCGTTTCAATTTGAATATTTCTAAACGATGTTCTTTGCATAGGATAGCTGAGCTCAATCTTTAATATGACTCTTTTACTTCTTCGATTTCGGTTGCACATTTTTTTTTTTTTTTTTAAGATACTTTCACTTTCAGAACCGGTTTTGAAACTGAAAATACCTTTAAAAAAATCTTCAACCAAACTCGAAAAAGTAAAAAACAGTCATATTAAAGATTGAGCTCAGCTATCCTATGCAAAAAAAATCATTTCAAAATATTTAAATTGAAACGAGAAATTCGAAAATAACCTGTCCACAGGATTAACATTACGGAGCGCGTGTTTTCAAGTGCGTGAAGTGCCCTTAACACGTCATTAGTCGCTCTTTTCGGTCATTTCAATGCAACTAGAATCTAGGGGGGTTCTTGTTTAACTGCCTCGGAAAATTTCGCGTTGTTGACAAGGGAATTTGGGAACAACTTGAAGAAATTTTTGAAAGTATATATTTAAAAATAATTGAAATTTCTGGAGAAAAACTGTTCTACAAAGTTAAATTTTAGACCCATAACAAAAATTGTCAATTTTAATATCTTAGCAATTATAAACAGTAAAATGTTATATGAAAGTAAACCCACATCCATAATAAATATAATACTAAAATTATGATATAATTTTACCGAATATTAATTAAAATACATTAATAATAATTGTATTAATAATATTAATTAATAATATAATTAAAATAAAATTTTATAGTGTTTGATTTGCAGTAAGAAACTAATCAATACGATGAAAAATAAATAATGTGCTGTTTTGAAAAGTCAAACACTTTTTTTACTTGTTATTTGCGGTTTTCATTGTATTCTGTGTATCTCTCTGTTTTTCATTGAAAGATCAAAAAACAAATCACCATCATTTCACTTGGCGAAAATGTGAAATTATTTTCTGCGTATTTCATGTCGCCAAATGATTGCAACCTTTTTTATGTGGAATGGGAAGGAACACAACCTAAAACATATCGAATTGACAATAGAAGTGATACTTTTCTGTGCAATTATCTCCCCAAATAGCAGTCATAAAACTGTCAACGCACTTGTGTTCAGTTTCTTTCCAGAAACTTGTCCCTCCTTGTCCTGGAAAACCAATTATGCATCAAACGCACCGGCTGGCGAGAACAATAAAGCCGGCTGCTGACCGCAACTAGTAGGAACGTCCGTTCGCAGCTTAATTCTATGGCTCCAAAAATCGTTATCTTCTTGCAACCCATCTCCCCTTATCGTTACAAAAATGGTGAAATGCTGCGTAGCTGACCATCACTGTTCGATCACCTGTCTAGTAAAATTACAAGTCAATCCTGCGTTTTCTCAGTATTTTATTGGATTCTAAAGTTAAATTTGGTCTGAATGACCGACGTGCGATCGCTGGTGTTAGCTGATTTTTTCTCCCTAGCATTCTTCTTTCCCATTCCCCAGAATTTCTCGGAAGGGAGGTTTCGGGAATCGCAGAGTCTGTTTCTTTTGCTATCTCTCCCTTTATTCTTTCTGCTATTGTACTCATACAACTTATGATTATTTTTCAATGTCTTGTAAAAAGTTTTTAACTGTTCAAGAATTTTTAAAACTTTATGATAATTTAGAATAGGATTATAGTAGTAATGAAGAAAGTTCGTCAGAAGAATACTATAATTTAGTTCTAAACGAAGATGATGAAATGGATAATGAAGGATTGGAAAATGAAGAAATATTAATCCGAAGGGGAAAAATATTCAAATTAAATATTTAATTTGAATAAATTATTTATTTTTTATTAAAGCACACAAATTAACGTCTGAATTCCATTTTTAATTATTAAAGGTACACATATATTAAGACAGATTTTTAAATACATTTAAATACAATAAACCCAACTGGAGTGAAAAATTGGCCGGGACCAGGAATCGAACCTGAGTTGACAGCATAACGTGCTGTTGCTCTACCGTTAAGCTACCCCCTGGCCGATGTCCTAGCCTGGCAATTTTTCACTAATAAACCAAGTTGGGGAACGTCACCGTCCATCTATCAGATAGCACTGGATAGCGTGACAACGATGAATAAATTTCTTTTTCCATCGATCCAAAATATATATTAAAGCACACAAATTAACATCTGAATTCTATTTTTAAATATTAAAGGTACACATATATTAAGACAGACTTTTAAATACAATTAAATACAATAAACCCAACTGGAGTGAAAAATTGGCCGGGGACCAGGAATCGAACCTGAGTCGACAGCATAACGTGCTGTTGTTCCAGTTGGTTTTATTGTATTTAATTGTATTTAAAAGTCTTTCTTATTATATGTGTACCTTTAATAATTAAAAATGGAATTCAGACGTTAATTTGTGTGCTTTAATATATATTGTGGATCGATGGAAAAAGAAATTTATTCATCGTTCTCACGTCATTAAGTGCTATCTGATAGATGAACGGTGACGTTCCCCAACTTGGTTTATTAGTGAAAAATTGCCAGGCTAGGACCAGGGGGTAGCTTAACGGTAGAGAAACAGTTCGTTATGCTGTCGACTCAGGTTCGATTCCTGTCCCCGTCCAATTTTTCACTCCAGTTGTGTTTATTGAATTTAATTTTATTTAAAAGTCCGTCTTAATATATGTGTACCTTTAATAATTAAAAATGGAATTCAGACGTTAATTTGTGTGCTTTAACACTAGAACCGCGGAGCGGGTCAATTTGACCCAAATCAATGTTTAATTTGTCGCCGCGCAAAAAATATTAATTGAAAAAAAATTTCCTTTACTGACTTTTAATATTTTAAGGTAAACAACAACTTATCTAAGTTAAAAGCGAATAGCATAATTTTTTTTTTCCAGTTATAAACATTTATACCTAGAACCGCGAAGCGGGTCAGTTTGACCCGTAATAAGTTTTTACGCATAAATGACGAAAAAGAGATGCATTTTCTCGTAAGTATTTATGTAGTAGGTTACGGAAGGTGGAATAGTGAAGGTTTTCAATCAAGATCGTATATGCTTGGTGGGAAGAGGGGTCGAATGCAGCGGAAAAGTACAACAGATATTTATAAGATGTATTGAAAATGCTTTTTTATGTATTCATTGCAAGTATAGATAACATTTCACGGTGTCGTAATATTACTGTCAAAGAAGCTTTGGAATATTGGTAACTATTATCTGAAAATGATTCAGAACGTAATAATAATAATGACAGTCTATTAGTTTTAAGCAGCGAGGATGAATATCTGCCTACAAATGGAGAAAAGTTGAATTCTGATGAAGAAAATGAAAGTAAAGACGACTTTGCGAATGCTCTCACAATTACTAGACCTTTTCATCGCAATGCAGATGATAATTTATCAGTATTAAACGAAAGTTTGTCATATTTATCAGATAAAAAAGAAGAACCAGGAATTTGAACAAAAGGTACTTTACACTCATGAAAATCTGAAAAATAAATTTGCAGTATCTTACTCATTCATACTTAGAAATAAAGACGCTGGCAAAGATGGGACAATTTGCAACGTTGCACAAATAGGAACAAGCAACAAAAAGAGAAAAACACTGCATAGCGTTTTGAAAGAAGTTTGTGGCCCGACGCCACATACTAAACGCAATATTATGGTAACAGCACGCCAAGTGCTTGGATACTTCTTATAGATGAATGCATATTGAACCATATAAAGGAATGCACAGAAAATTAAGTTCATCGAGCTATTCATGAAATTGAATGAGTTATTACATTAGAGAAATTGATCCTTTTATATGAATTTTATATGCACGGAGTAAATATTGTGTCAAAGCGGTCGAACTGAATAGCCTGTGATCAATGAACTCTAGACCGTCGCGCCGTTTTCTTTCGAAATACTATTCCAAGAAAAACATTTCGCGAAATAATGAGATTCTTACGCTTCGATATAAAAGCAAGTCGTCTTAAGACAAAGAAATCTGCCCTGATTTCTGATATAAGGATCGTTTCATTGAAAATTGCAAGACTAACTATATACCAGGGTCTAACATAAGCGTAGATGAGCAGTTATTACTTTCAAAATCTATGAGTAAGTTTATTCAGTATATGACTAACAAACCACACAAATTCAGTATCAAATTCTGGATGCTTGCAGGTGTTGATATAATAAAAACGAGCCTTATATTGAATGTAAAACGCTCAAGAAGAGCAATACCAGTCTCTGTAAAAATTTCAAAATCTAATTTTCATAAGTCTATTGCACTAACAAGTAAAGACATCAGCCTAAATGTTTACCAGAAAAAAAAAAAGATAAAAATGTTTTGTTGCTCAGCAGCCTACTTTCAACTGTTGAAATTTTAGATAATTCTAAAAAACTACTTAATACAGCTGGTTAATACGATGCAACTAAATTCAGTATAGATGTGATTGATTGTAGAGGTGACAAGGAAGTATACTGTCAAGTCTGCTTCACATAGGAGGCCTTGCATCTAATTTATGATATTTTGCATCTTGCTGCTATCAATGCTTGGGTTTTATACAAAGCCGTAACTGGAAAATCTATTAGTAGACGTTAATTTATTCAAGACTTAGTTGAAGAATAGTTTGTTTCGTTCTGCAAAAAACTGTGACATTTGCGTGCGAAGTAATCACTGAAAACTTTAGAACACAACAAACCAAGCGTAAACGAGTTCGTTACCACACTTCAAAAAGTGAAAATAAAACTAAAGATATTTGGTCAAAATTTAATGTATCCACACGTTTGTGGTAAATGTACAAAACCTATAACCAAGTTTTGCAAGCAATGCATACAATAAATTGGATTAAATAAATCTGTAAAACTAGTAAGTAGTAACTAGTATTTTTTATATATCTTTAAATTATTCTTTGATTTTATGTCTAAACTCACTTGAATAGGATAATCTATTTTCTATTAAAATTTGAAGTCTAAGTTTATTTTTGTTTAAAATATATGTTAGTATACCTAAGAAAATACAATTTTGAATATTATTTTCTGAAATTAGGCAAATTCTGCAGACTTTATATGTAAAATGTAATGTAAATGTTAAGAAGTATTGATAATTACAAGGAATTATAAGTTTTTAATTAACAAAATAAAAAAAAATGTGCATATTTATATAATCTTTTCTATCTAGGGTCAAATTGACCCGCTCCGCGGTTCTAGGTATACCGAAACTCCCGCGGTTCTAGTGTTAATATATATTGTGGATCGATGGAAAAAGAAATTTATTCATCGTTGTCACGTCATCCAGTGCTATCTGATAGATGGACGGTGACGTTCCCCAACTTGGTTTATTAGTGAAAAATTGCCAGGCTAGGACATCGGCCAGGGGGTAGCTTAACGGTAGAGCAACAGCACGTTATGCTGTCGGCTCAGGTTCGATTCCTGTCCCCGGCCAATTTTTCACTCCAGTTGGGTTTATTGTATTCAATTGTATTTAAAAGTCTGTCTTAATATATGTGTACCTTTCAAAATTATTTATTATTTACTTCATACAGGGTGCAAAGGAAAGTCCCTTTAACATGAAAATATTTGAAAACGGAGAGAGCTACAGCAATGCATGTGAGGTAACGGTATGGTGAAGCGACTGCGACCGATTTAATGCAAACGACAGCAGCGCCTCTTGTGGCGAAATTTGGAAGATAGCCATTGCAAATCGAAAAAGAAAAGAGATAGATCAAAATTTCCAATCATAAAGTTTTAGAGCATCAATTAATTAGTACGAAACGATATTTGGTTTACATGGATAAGATAACTCTTCGCCTGTATACCCAAAAATGTCCGAAATCGATGCACTCAATTTTGTGTAAACATTTGGATGAAAGAGCCAGAAGTATGAAGAAATTCGCACAATTTATTGCATAAATACGTGCTTATCTCAGTAGATTTTGAACACATCACACAAATAAACAAAAAAGACAAACTGTCTCACAGTGATAAAAAGTTAATATTCAGTATGTTCGAAAAGTTCGCCTTTGCTCTCGATACACGTTTGTATTCGTGAGAGTAAAACTGAATGCACATTTCTTAGCATGGAACGTCTATTGCGAGCCTTTTCAATATGACGACATAGATATAACCTTTTCAAGGGCGGTGGCTAGACGGTCTAGCCACCTACTTTTAATTCCAAAACTCACAAATGACACCAAGAATAATTTTATAAAATTTTGCTTTTGTAATGAAAGTGCAAATTAGAGGGTTTTTATTTTCTAAGAAATTCGTTTGAATATTCTGGTATCAGTAAATTATTTCATCAATTTACGAACAGGATTCTTCTGCCCCTGAAAGGTCTAAACTAAAATTTTAAATGTATTGGAAATAAAATTTTTACAGACATTACAGTACAAAACAACGTCACAATCTGCAATTGCGCACTGCTACATTTCCGAAATGTTAATATGCTAAGTAGAATCGTCGCTCATCTATTTCGGACATTTTTGGGTATACATGTGACAATTTATCTTATCCGTGTGAACTAAATGTCGTTTCGTACTAATTAATTGATGCTTTAAAATTTTCTAATTGGAAATTTTACTCTATCTCTTTTCGTTTTCAATTTGCAAAGGCTATCTTCCAAATTTAGCCACTAGGGGCGCTGCTGTCGTTTGCATTATATCGGGCGTAGTCGCTTTACCCTACCGTTACCTCACTCGAATAGCTGTAGCTCTCTCCGTTCGCAAGAATTTTCAGGTTAAAGGGACTTTTCTTTGCACCCTGTATATACGAAGTTCGTACCCAAAAAGTCATAAAAGGGCCATGTCCCACCTGAAATAAGTCAGTATATCAGGGCCGAAGCTATCCTTTTTTGCACACGTTGTAAACATAGATTTTGCCGCCTCCGCAAATTGAATTTACAAAGAGAAATTTACTAAGTTTCTAATAACAACTTATTTTAAAATTTAAAGTATGCAATCAAAAAATGCGGAATACTGAATTATGTAATCAACTTTTTAAAATATTGATTCATTAAAACCTCGAAAACGAAATCCAAAGGAACCGAAAAGAATTATACAGATTTCTGTCTTAGCAGGTATAATTGTTGGTATTCTTTCTGTTGGGAACACCATTTTTTTTTCTTTTTTTCATTTAAGATAGGATTTCGTTATAGACAGATTTCATTTTCACAGATTTTACGGTACTTGTAGTAATTACAAAGGAGGCGTTTAAAGTCACAATGAATTACATTGTCTAAGGAGACTACACTAGTAACGTAACGATACTCGCAAGCTAATGTTAAACGTGTGGAAATGATTTTTTTCCAAATTTCTTGTTTGCATTTTAATGTTTTTAAATGATTTATTCTTTTTGGGATAGCTGAGGGTGATCTCTAAACGGGTTAATGTTTACTTTTTCGATTTTGGTTGCATCCTTCTTTTTATAAAGTAACTTTAACTTTCGGAACCGGTTCCGAAAGTGGAAATCATAAAAAAATAAAAATAAAAATAAAATAAAGCTGCAACTAAAGTCGGAAACGTACAAACTAACAATGCTAATCACAATGCCTCAGCTATCCTAAGGGAAAAAGAAATCATTTAAAAATATTAAAATGTGAGTGTAAAACGACGGTCCCAACTATTAGCTTGCGAGTTTCTTCCTGTGTCTAGTGTAAGTTCTTAAGTACTCAAAAACCAACCTTCATTTGACACCCCGTTCGTTTTCCGTCCTGGCGCCTGGCCCTTCCTCTCTAGTTTCGGCCCTGCCGTTTATTTTCATTTGTTTCATTATTTTCATTCATATATTTTCATTTGGTACACATATTTTCACTGGAAAAAAAGCACTAAATTATAAAATCTGTAAAGTTGCACCAACAAAAACGAATCCACGAAAAATATAAATATTTAAGAAATGAAAAGTAGCTACTGCATACATTAATAATTTCAGAGAAAGGCTTATTTTATCTCAACTTTTTATTATCTCTATAGATATGATAAGAAAAAATATTAGAATGAATTATTGACATGTGTTATTAATAATATTGTTGAAATATACAATTGAATATTTATTTAAATTACATATATGATTGATGTAACATGTATTTTTTTCAACTTCAAATGGCTCCTAGTGCCGGAGCACTATCAAAACCAACCTGACTGCGGTGATGTCCTTTCAAAAAGTATATAACTATCACGATTTGAAATTTATAACTAAAAATATGTTCTAATTATTTGCATTCATTGTGTCTTTACAAATTCAGTCAGTTTATATAATAATTTTTATCATTTTAACTTAAAAAAAAAAAAAGGTTATTAATACATTTATTTAAATTTAATCGAATGTATAATTAAAGTAAATGCGTACTTATTGCTATAACATCTAAATTTTCGCATTCAAGCAATATTTCCCCCTCATTTTCTCCGTTTCTCGATTTTCTAGTAACACCGGTAATTTTCCTCTGTTTTTCGTCCAATCGGGAATGGCGGCAAATAGACCCAATACTTTCCCCGACTACTTTCCCGACTTCTTATACACGACTACTTTCTAAAAAAAGACGCTACTACTCTCGGGTTAATATCCAAATATAGTAAAACCTCTGAATAGTAGAGGCCTCGGGATCATTGAATACAGTCTTGCATCGCGTCAGATTGTAGATATGTTCCTGTTTTCAGGTCTTAATGATTCTAATATTCTTTTTGCGGGTTGGGTTCAAATTGTTGCGAGTCATAGTTAGATCTTTTAGAAGTCGGGTTGCTTGCATTTTCATAAAAAAATTGATCACAACTATGTTTCAGATTAAAATAAATATGTTTTTGAGTATGTGTGGAGTATATGTTCAAATTACTGCATGAGAAATAAAATTTATAAAAAATGTGACCATACATCATTCTTTCTTTATGGTACAGTTAAGGAACTTTTTTCTTCTCTCGGAATAAGAAAAATATTGCCAACATTTAATTTTTTATACATAGAAAAACACATCTATGATACTTGTGATGTTATTGCACACATACACACGTTACATGTGTGTAGATTGAGAGGTGCCCATATGCAGCGATATAAGAGTAAATACATAAGTATTAGTAATTGCAAACGTGTTCGACGACTAGATGCATACTTTTTGGGAGTATCCATTATGAAGATCTTACTGTATATAGATATTTAATCTCAAAAAATATTTTGGATTTTCTTTTGAAAAATCTGGTCAACCCGAACCAGAACCACAAGAGTCAAAATCCAATCCGAACCCGAAAAATGATAGTCAACCCAACCCGAAAGCGACCCGAAGCAAACTAGTATGTTGTGGCCCTCACAAAACTTTCTTCTATATAAATCACGTCAATTAAATCAGTTAAATAGTACAAGAAATTACATGAATTTAGCACCAATTCATATCAAAGTATATCTGAATTTGAAGTTTGATGAAAATTCGTGCATTAGTTCTTGAGATAGAGCTACAGCGGGAATTCTGAAAAATGTAGCATAGCAGCGCCACCTATTGAGCGATTTACACTAAAAATAAACAGCACTAAATGATATCAAGGTATACCTGAATCTGAAGTTTGTTGAAAATCTAAGCGTTAGTTCTTGAGATAAAGCTATTGCGGAAATCGCAAAAAATACAGCATAGCAGCGCCACCTGTTGAGCGATTTACAGCAAAAATTAAACAGCACTAATTTACACGTCAATTCATGTCAAGGACTAACTAAATCTGAAGCTTGATGAAAATCCGTGCAATAGTTCTTGAGATACAGCTCTTGCGAAAATCGTGAAAATGCAGCACAGAAGCGCCACCTGTTGGGCGATTTACTCCAAAAATTAAACAGCACTAATTTATATCAAGGACTAACGAAATCTGAAGTTTGATGAAAATTCGTGCTTTTTTTCTTGAGTTAGAGCTATTGCGATAAACATGAATAATGTAGCATAGCAGCGTCACCTGTTGGGCAATTTTCACAAAAAAGTAATCAGTACCAAACTATATCCTGTACTAACCGAATCTGAAGTTTTATGAAAATCCGTGCAGTAGTTCTTGAGATATAGCTATTGCAGAAATCGTGAAAAATGCCGCATAGCAGCGCCACCTGTTGGGCGATTTTCACCAAAAACTAATCAGGTCTAGTTTATATCATGGTATAACTAAATAATAAGTTTTGTGAAATTCTGTGCATTAGTTCTGGAGATAGAGCGACCACAAAATTTTTGTCACATACAGACTCACAGACAGAGTGACAGAGTGACAGATAGACTCACAGACACGCATTTTCTAAAAACCATCAAATCGCGTTCTGGGCATTCTAAAACGTGTAAATCCGTCGAAAACCGGAAGTCGAAAATTTTCACGAATCCAATACTTTCTTCTTGTAAAGATAGAAGAAAGTAAAAAGTAGAAGTGAATTTTGTAAATTTGGACGATAAAGTTCTAATATATATATGTATATATCTATAAACGAGCTTTTAGTGAACTTCGCTTACTTTCATAGATGAGTTTGAGTTGAGAAAGTTCGTTTGAAAAATTTTGAGTTTGAGCATGAACTTGACTGATTTTTGAGAAATTGAGTTTGAGTTTGAATTTGTTCGTTTTTTTGTGAGCGTGCCCAACACTGGTTACTGTGAATCATAAGAAAACGTGAAAAACTATCATTTCCCTTATATCGCTCGAAGGGAAGTATCACTTTAGCAAAATCATTAATTTAATACTTGTGGATAATATTAATCGCATGCAAAGAACACATAATATTTTTTACCCGACTGTAAAGAAGGGTTATGTGTTTCACGCGTATCTGTGTATGTGGATTTCTTTATACCCTCGAAACATCCCAACGGCTGGATGGAGTTTAATGAAAGAGGTCTCTATCGATTCGTCTTAACGACCCGATGGTTATAAGCTAGGTTTTGTTTTTATAAATTCAAAATGGCGGCAGTAAAATACAAAATGGCGGTGGAGACGAAAAAATTTACGCACCCTAGTGAGTGGCATATCATTGGATAGGTCTTTCAAAATGAAGACGATGTTTATTTGACTATTTTGCAGTCAGAAGCCCGTTTAAATATTACACAACCTGGAAGTTGTGTGGGTAGGATCTCTAGATTTACTGCAGCTCTAACCATCATAGACATCTATAGGCCTCATCAAAACAGTGTTTATAGATAGGAACTAACAATTAAACGCAACATAAAAGTCATCAACGCAAGTAAATAAAAAATTAGGTAAGTGATATAAACAAGTAATATAAAAAAAATATTTTAGGTCAATTCCTACTTAAAATATTTATAAGAAAAGTTTTTTTCTCCCATTCTTCTTTTTTCTTGAGTGGCGCTCAAAATGTCTTAATCAAGAAGAGGGCTCTCTCGGTCTTAAAATACCTTGATCAAGAAGAGGGCTCCCTCGAATATTGAAAATTAATTAATTTAATTTAATTAATGAATTAATATTTGAATAAACTGGATTAACATCAAGTGTCATCTACTACAAGTTGAAAAAAAATTATTTGAGCTGTATTAGATGAATAATAAATATTTTATTAACGATTGAAAATTTGAACAAGATATATATAGCGAGAGTGTGAGCTAATAGTAGGAATTGAAAAAAAAATAGTTTCACATTGATGAGAAATAATTAATTAGTTCCTTTTTTACGGAGTCGGGTTTTTTGATTTTTTAAATTTAATTGTTTATTCGCAAATTCATTTTATCCTAAATTTTAATCTTTGATTTTAATTTCGGTCGTATCTAGGTGCTAGAAAAACGATAAAATACCAATCGTTATATTTAATTGAAAACTTCCTAGAACTATTTTATTTAAGTTCAAAATTGTTTTCCTAAAGAAAAACTAGCTAGACTTGAGATAAAGTATTTAGGGCTTAAGGCTTTTATTATTAGCTACAACAATTCAATGAATTGCTTTTTTCTTTTATGGCTTATAAAATGTTTTTTATTGTCACACTGATAAATATGATTTAGTAAAGGTGTATTAAGTAGCAAAAACATAAATAAATAAATAAAAATGATTATAGGAAGGGCTGTTTTAAAAAAAGTTCCTTGCTTAGAATTCTCTATATCAGTCCTGTACGAACTTTCTGCAAACATGGGCGACCTTCACCTATTTATAAACAAACAATAAAGGACGACATTATTCACATGACTTAAGGGGCCCGGGACTCTTAAAGTTCTACATTTTCAAAATTTTTATTTTCTCAGATAATAAACTCCTATCTTTTCTGAACATTTAGCTATAATTGTTTTCTATAACTTCTCATTAGAACAGAAGTTATGGCTTTTTGAATTATACCCGCTCGATACATGAAGCGGCGTTTCCGAAACTTGTAAATCATCTTTCTCCAAATAACCCCAGGATATCTCAAAAACTTCTGAATATTTTTTCATAAAAATTTCAAAACATTCGTTCTATGTTAATTTCTATAAACTAAACCTAAAATTTCCTTTTTATTGTTCAAAAAATTATATTTTTTAGGGGATTATGTTATTGAAATTTTCAAAATTTTGTATTAGCTAAATAAAACTTTCTATTAATTATATAAAAATGCTTTAAATACAAATTTATTTAGGTTCAAGGTAATTATTACAATCTGACGTATAAGTAGGCACAAACATTTTCTTTCTAGTTGCAATATTTATTTTCGAATCGTGCGCATAAGCTGTTATACCAATCTCTGCTTGTGAAATATTTGACAGTTTGGATACCCCTGTAAATGCTAATTCTGCATCTTGCAATTTTTTACATGCATAAAGTGAAAGAAAGTACTTATATCTTTCATCTCAATAAAAATTGTGTTTTAAAATCATGTACATTTTGAGCAATTAAGTGTTAAAAATGGTGTCTTTTTTTTCTTTTTTTTCCAATTTTAAGAGTCCTGAAACCCTTTAAATCATACAACAATACCTGTATTATCTCAAGGCTGTTGTCGGCAATGCCTGATTATCCAAATTGTTCATTGTACCAGGCCTGTCCAACCTTTCAATAAACAGGTGTGCTTCTTACCTAGTTACAAACGATGAAGGACGCCATTATTCACATGACTTAAATCATGCAACAATACTCCTATTATCTCACAGTTGTTGTTAGCAGAGTCTGATTATCCAAATTGTTCATTTTGACCAGGCCTGTTCAGCCTGGTAGTAAACAGGGTTACCCCTCACATAGTTACAAACAATGAATTATGCCATTCTTCACATGCCTTAAATCATGCAACAATACACGTATTATCTCACAGCTGTTGTCAGCAGAGTCTGATTATCCAAATTGTTCATTTAGACAAGGCTTGTCCAACCTTTCAGTAAACAGGAGTGCTCCTCACCTAGTTACAGACAATGAAGGACGCCATTATTCACATGACTAAAATCATGCAACAATACTCGTATTATCTCACGGCTGTTCTCGGCAGAGTCTGATTATCCAAATTGTTCATTTAGACCTTTCCTGTCCAACCTTTCAGTAAACAGGGGTGCTCCTCACCTAGTTACAAACAATGAAGGACACCATTATTCACATGACTTAAATCATGCAATAATACTCGTATTATCTCACAGCTGTTATTGGCAGAGTCTGATTATCCAAATTGTTCATTTACACCAGGCCTGTCCAGCCTAGTAGTAAACAGGGGTACCCTTCACCTAGTTACAAACATTGAAGGACGCCATTATTCACATGACTAAAATCATGCAACAATACTCGTACTATCTCACGGCTGTTCTCGGCAGAGTCTGATTATCTAAATTCTTAATCTAGACCAGGTATGTCCAACTTTTCAGTAAACAGGAGTGTTCACTTCCTGATTTTCTCACCTTCTCAGTACATAATTTTAAAGTTGAGTCTTGGACTCTTCTTCCTGGATCAACCCTCTCATATTTTTATAGGGGCCCTAGGGCCCTTTTTAAACATTTACTCAATTTTTTGGTGCATTTCTTTAAAATATTATTCTAACGAATAATTCATACCCTATGCTTAATTTTGACTAATTGAAGATCTAACGCGCTAAGTACTAAGACCATTTTAACATGTTTTTATGTTAAAGTCCTATTTTTAACTGTCAAACGGGCCCTTTTGAGCCCACTGCTATAGCTTCCTTAAAAATAATCCGTTTCATTAGCTTTTTTTTTCTAACACATTCTTAGGCCTTCCTGTTACGACATGAACGACAAAAAAAAATTCTCAGACTTCAACTATCATCAATTTTGAATATCAATCGCTTTCTTGGGGCCCTTGGTGCAACTTCTTTAAAAATTATCCGAATTGCTTGCAATATTCTTTAACATAGTTCTAGCGTCCTCCGATTAATTTAATTTTGATTACTTGAAGATTTAAAACGCGAAGTACTAAAATATTTTAATTTGTTTTCATGTTAGGGCCCTGCTCTCAACTATCAGCTGGGACCTTTTGGTTCCCTTATTATAGCTCCCTTAAAAATGATCCGATTCACCAGCTTTTTTATATTAACTATATGAACAATAAAAAAAAATAATTAAAGAAATCAGACTTCAGCTATCAACAGTTTTGAATATTAATCGCCTTCAAAGGGGCACTTGGTGCAGCTTCTTTAAAAATGATCGGAATTTCTAGGATCCTCTGACTACTTTCAAAACTACTAAAATATATCTTTATACGTAACTGCATGCCACTTAAGTCCCGGGATTTTAAAGTTTTTGCACCAGAAATTGTTAATAAATTGCCTTTTCTTAATCCAAACTTTATTTTTGGAACCCTTTTTCCATTTAATTATTCTCAAGTTTCTTTATTCCAGTTAAAATCCTGGGGTAACATAGGGTTCCATAGGGCCCGGTCCGGGGCTCCTTGGACCTTTTGTGCGGCATGCATTTTTCACCATCGAATTTCCTCGCATTCTCAATGCAAAATTTTAAAGTTGAGTCTTGCTCTCTGCTCCCGGGACCAACACCCTTTTATTTGTACTGAACTTTAAAGCCCTGTTTTAAGCATTATCACCCATTTTTTGCGTATTTCCTTAAAATTTTAATCTAATGATTAATTCATATCCTATGCTTATTTTTAACTAATTGAAGATCTAAAGTGCTAAGAGCTTAGACCTTTTAACAAGTTTTCATGTTAGGGCCCTACTCTTTACTATCATTCGGGCCTCTTTGGGCCCTTTGTTATAGGTCCTTTAAAAACGGCCGATTCACTAGCTTTTCTTTAAACAGCGTCTTAAGTCCTCCTGGTACTATATGAATGAAAAAAAAAATTCCCAGACTTCAGCTACCATCAATTTTGAATATTAATCTCCTTCTCGGGGGGCTTTTTTCATCTTTTTTAAAAACTATCCGATTCTATTACAGTTTTCTTTAACATAGTTTCAGCATCCTCCAGCTACTAACTTCTAAAAATCGTCTTATACCGAACTACATTCCAGTTAATACCCTGGCCCTCAGAGCCCGGTCTTTCTTTATACCCCAGTTATCACTTTTTTCAAACACTAATCTCCTTTTAAACACCAACTTACATTTGCAAACTACGGCCGTAAATTAAAAATCGCGTTACTTTAAAAGTAACTTTAGATAAGGGATTCCATCCATTTATTAAATACCGTGTTAATATTAAAAGTAATTCGTGAAATTTACAAGGAGAGGGCGCATTTTCCACCGCCTGGGGGCGTATTCTTTCCTCGGATTCTAAGGACCCAATTTCAACGGGATTGGGTTCATTCAACTTAGATTGCAATTCGGCTACTTTTTGTATCATGAAATTTTAACCTTAATTACCAACATTTTCTAACATTAAAATGGCATTTCTTTTTTAGATTATTTGGGCTTGATTACTACGAGGTATGGCTCAATTTTGGTTTTCGATTGTCTCCGGAACGTGTGGGACACTTCAGGTACATGTTGCCTTAAGCAACGGGGGCCCATGTTACAGGTGCATTCGGAAAAAGGTATGTTGGGAACACTCTAGACGCTACGGAAGACAACGGGGGCTTCCGAAATTAGGTTTATTTAAAATAATTTCAAAAGATATAAAATCATACAAACTTGAGTTTTTTTTTAAAGGTTATTATTTACGGACACCGGGCAACACCGGGCGGGTCTGCTAGTTTAAAAAAAGGGACGTCTCATGCATCTTCAGCTATTCCTCTGAATTTAAAGTTGCAATAAAAAATGGTGTAGTTGTTGAACTTTTCAAAAATAGGTGCAGGACAAGCGTTATAAAAAATACGCCACATAAATATATAAAAGAGATTTTGTAGAAAGACTTTTTTGGATGAATACAACGGAAGTTACTATCTCAATTTGGATATATTCGTCATTCCGTAAATTTCTTTTGAAAGATTTTCCCTCCCATATCAAAATGCAAGCAAATGCATTTCAAACAACTAAAAAAAAAAAAACTACCAAAACTTTTCAGTAACGGAATAATAAAAGCACACCTAAGTATAAACATATGATAAGTTTTCCTTTTTGGTTTTATTAATTCCTAATTCAATTACTGTTGTATCTAAGTGATGTAAAAACAATATTGAATCTTAAGTAACCAAGAAAATTCACTGAGCTCTTCAATTCAAGGTGAAATATTTTTTTTCCTTAGATAAACGGTCACAAGGCATCGAGATAAAGAATTGGTTAAGACATTCTTGATTACGACATCAAATCAAGTTATATTCATTTCACTTATGGTACCATAATTTTTTTTCTTTATTTCGCCGATATATTTATTGGTAAATTATTTTTTAAGGTTCCGTACTTAAAAAGTGAAAACGGAAGCATTATAAGACTTGTGTGTCTTTCTGTCTGTAGATTATTAACGATTCACAAATATATTTAGAAATATCTAGGGGGGGGGGGGGACTGGTAATTCAATTATTTAATAATAAAAATATTTTTATCTATATAGCGTGTAAGGTATCGTGTGAAAACTCTCGTAACGCCGAACTTAAAAATACATTTATTTTTATTTTAGGTTATGTACCAAATTGAGCAAAAAGTTTTCGGAAATTTGTGAAATTTGAGTTGTTATACGCAAATTAACAACAAAAGCAAAAAGCACTAATCTTCAAAGTAGAGACAATCATAGTCCACGACTTTCTTCCATCGTTCTGAAAGATTCCGGATTTGCTGGAAGTACCATGGCGGCTCCGTGGTATCGTAAAACTCTTGACATGCTTCTTCAACTTCATTAAAGGATTCAATGCATTGATCGAAAAAGGCCATAATCGCATGGAGCCACGTCTGGACTGTAGGCGGGGTGTGGAAGAATTTCGACGCCATCAAACTGTGCAAAGTCATCCACGGCTTTCAGAATCGTTAGACCTTTTCCTCAATAATGCTGGATCCACACACGCAAATAAAAACAAACACTGTTCAATAGGCATTTTGGAGCCAAAATTCCTGAAATCATATAGATATATCACTAGTACTCCCATATACGATACAAATTCTGGTAACAATTAGATTAAAAATTCCCCAGAACTTTTTGCTCTACCTAATATTTTCAGAGCTATTGTCGTATATGTAATGTAAAAATATGGCGCACACCTCCTCTATTTCCGAGCACACTGAAACTAAAATTATGAAAAAATTACGGGTAGTAGAAGTTTATTTGTACCTTGCAGAAAAACTATAGCGATTATCCTAAGTCGCACAGTTTTTGAGTTAAAAGCACTTTCCCGTTACACACAAATTTCACTTTGCGGGTGCTCAGCAATGTTGTTGAGGGGCGCTGGAGGTGCCTATCTCCGCGGAGGTATAAAAGAATTGTTGATAAAGATTTTCGAAAAAAATGTGAGTAATTAGCTGATGTATTAAACTTCAAAGACACGGACGGTTTGGACATGCATAAAGACACGGGCATCCCACTCTATGCGCTATCGGCTTTTAAAGCCTGAATAACAACTTTTAATCATATATTTGTGTAATGCAATGCCCGATTACCAATAACATATCTATTGTACAGAGGCCTCTGTGCATGAGTAATACTCGCACGTGACCGGTTATTTTTTAATAAAAAATACTTTTACTGTAGTGTATTAAATTTGTTCCTTTCCGACTTTACTTAATCCTATAAATTAATTAACCCTTTATCTACTGACGGTACTTGTAAGTACCATTAAAATAACTTTTTGTAAAATTCATTTAATGCATCGATTAGTAGTAATACAGTTTAGAATGAATTACATATGCATTCATTTATCTTGTTCCAAAAGCATTATTTGTTGCACAAAACAAAAATATTTTTAAAAGGATGATTTATTTTGCCTTTGCATCTTTTCAGAATTTTTCGCGTTGGGGGGGAGAGGGAAATTTTTCAATTCGGAAATATTTCTATATCTATGTTGTAATTACATTATATTTGTACATTTCCTAATTCTACAAAATACTAAGAAAAAAATTTTAAATAAAAGATTTGAATGTGGTTATAAATATTGCGCAAAATCCCTATAAATTCAAATTTAATTAATCCTTATAAATCTTCCAATCCTTCTAAAATTCTTCTAAAATTTACTAAATGATTATGTAATTCTTCTAATGTAGTTTCAAAAATTTACGAAAAATTCTTTAGAAAATAAAATTTTCATGAATTCATAATTCAGTATATAAAGGATTAATTTCCATGTATTTGCTGCAAAACCATACAATACGATAGACATAAGTTATCAAATGTCGTCAAGGTTTCCCCCCTAGATAAACAGTCGCAACTCATACAGATAAAGAATTACTTAAGAAGACTTCGTTTGATTACAACAATAAATCATCTTATTGGTATTTCTCTTAAAGATATAAAATGGTTTTCACTATTTGACAGAGATGCTCATTGGTAAACGAAAAATAACAAGAAACCACCTTATCGAAGTATATTATATTCGCTCCTTTTTCACATTAGTTAAATCTATAAATTAATCATCTATTGAAAGAATTGGTGCAAAACAATACACTATCGATAGTCTAAAGTAGTAAAAAATAGTCATTTTTTTTCCTTCAAATTAAAAATCAATTTTCCCGAAAAACGACTGAACGTTTTTGATATAAAATATTAAATTAAATCTTTTATTTCTTGATACAACTAATGAATTAATTGTTATTTTACTTACGGTTTCTTAAGTGTTTTTTTTTTTTTTGGTCCATCAAAGCAATTAATTACTTTATTAAACGTAAAATAATTTTTAATAAAACGCTATAGCAGAATATATACCATTTACGAACGTTATTTAATCCTAAAATATAGTTATGGAGACTATCTAACTGCTACAAAATTAATACTATCCCAATAATTTTTGATAATCGAAAAACTTTCCTAAATTATTTTATTCAACCTGATTTTTTTATTAGACATACATAAAGAATAAAAAATCATTGAGATAAAATATTAATTATTTAAGGATTTTATAATTTGCTATAGTAAATGCATTAGTTGATTTTTGACTTTTAGTTTATTAAGTATTTTTTATTAGTTATAAAAGTTAACTATGAATTAGTAAATACACAATGCAAAATGGATAATAAAGAATTTCTATAAGCAGATATATACTATACTTGTCCTTTCTTAATTTATTTAACCCTAAAACTTAATTACTAAGTGTTATTTTATGTGCTACAAAAACAACACAGTCTCGTACTCTTGTATAATCAAAAACTAATCTCGAGATCTTTCAATCATTTGTTTTTCTTTAAAAAAAAAAAAAAAAAAAAAAAAAAAAAAGATTAGAAAACCAGATGAGATAAGGAATTAAGTGCTTAAGACTTCAATTGCTTGCATAATAATATTTTAATTTTTAATTATTTTTTTTTATTATTTAATTATTTTTACTTTCTTCTATTTTTACAATAAGAAAGTTACATGAAAATTTTCGAACTCCGGTTTTCGACGGATTTACACGTTTTAGGGGTCAGAGAACCCGATAAACATGTTTTTACAATATGTCTGTCTGTCTGTGTGTGACACAAATTTTGTGGGTGCTCTATCTCAAGAACTAATGAACGGAATTTAATAAAACTTTAAATTCAGTTAGGCCTGATATAAATTGGAGCCGATTAGTTTTTAGTGTAAATCGCTCAACAGGTGGCGCTGCTATGCAGCATTTTTCACGATTTCCACAATAGCTCAATCACCAGAACTAATTCACGGATTTTCATCAAACTTCAGATTCAGTTAGTGCTTGACAGGAATTGACGTTTTATACATTTTGGTGTAAATCGCTCAACAGATGACGCTGCTGTGCTGAAATTTTTGCGATTTCCGCAATAGCTCTATCTCAAAAACTAATGCTTGGATTTTCGACAAACTTCAGATTCAGGTATACCTTGATATGAATTATTGCTGTTTATATTTTGGGGCAAATCTTTCAACAGATGGCGCTGCTATACTGCATTTTTCAGAATTTTCACTATAGCTCTATCTCAATAACGAATGCACGAATTTTCATCAATCTTCAGATTGCGGTATACCTTGATATCAGTTAGTGCTGTTTATGTTTTGGTGCAAATCGCTCAATAGGTGGCGTTGCTATGCTGCATTTTTCAGAATTTCAGCTATAGATCTATTTCAACAACTAATACACGAATTTCCATCAAACTTCAAATTCAGTTATACTTTGATATGAAATGGTGCTAAATTGATGTAAATTCTTGTATTATTTATATGATTTAATTGACGTGATTTATGAAAGTTTTGTGATGGCCACAACATACTTGTTTTACTTATGGTTTGTTAACTGAATGTTATTGGCTCACTAAAGCAGGTTTTCCGACATTCATTAATGTTAAAACTTAATACCGAAATCATATCTTCGTTAGAGAACTGTGCTGGTCGAGTCATACCAAAACCCGACCACGACAATTCTATTTCAAATCAACAGAAAAACAAACCCGAACCAGACAAAAAAAAATTGTGAACACGAAATCCGATCTGATCTCAGCACACAACAAGCCGAACCCAAAATACATATACATAGAAACCCAAAACTAATCAGAAGTGGAAAAAATCAATCCATATTTTAATAAAATTAAGATAAATTAGTCTACAATTGTATCTTTAATATCAACTTCATTTTAATATTGAAAAAATGAACATGTACTCTACCGTGAACACGAAATCCGACATGATCTCGGCACACAGCAAGCCGAACCCAAAATACATACATAGGATCCCAAAACGAATCAGAAGTGGAAGAAAATCAATCCATATTTTAATAAAATTAAGGTAAATTAGTCTACAATTGTATTTTTAATATCAACTTTATTTTTTATATTGAAAAAGGAGCATATACTCATTAATGTTCAAATATACTATAGTTTTTTATTTAAACAAGCTCTTTCGATTTTTTTGTAAGCGGGTAAATCGGAAACGGCATAATTAAAGCCAACTCAATTAAAACAGCAACAATTAAAGTCAGTACGACCCGAATCCGACCCTCAATGAAAAATTAAGTAACCCCACCCGACCCGAACAGTGAATGAGGTCGGGTTCGTGTAAAATCGAATTTCAGACCTATCAAGTTATATGTATTACTTAAATAACACAATCTCATATGTCTTACTTAATCAGAAAAAAATCACTAAACTAATTTATTGTAGTTGAAAACTGTTTTCTAAGAGAACAAACAATTCGTAAACCACTGAACTAAAGAAATAAGTGCTTTTATTTGTTCTCTGTATTAGTAGACTTTTATTACTTCTCACTTCAAATCAATTAGCCGCATTTTTCATGCAATAAATATTAAAACATATATATATATATATATATATATATATAAACATAATCGCTTAAACAGCAATGTATAAAACTTTTTGTTTTCCAATTTTATTTAATCGTGAAATTTAAATAGATTGTCTTCCTGATGCTTCGAAAAGAAACCAAACTCAATAGTATTAAATAGTAAAAAATGATCCCTGAGAGCTTTTGTTTCAGTTGAAAATGTTTTCCACCAGTGGTCAAGCCTTTTATTGTTTCCCCATCAAATCGCTTCATTAATTTTTCACTTATGAATTTCTAAGTGACTTTCAAATCTACATTCAGGTAGCTAAAGAAAAAAAGCAATGAAGAATAACAAAAAGAAAATCCATGTATAAATATATTATGCGTTTTTTCTTCCAAAATTTATTTTATTTTAAAAATTAATTTCTCTATCGTAAATACGTTTTAAAAAATCAGCACATTCGAAATAGCCTTGGAAATTAAAACTGACGACTAATTATCATCATTGTTTAATATTTTACTTTTTGTACGATAGTGTAACGAAAAACACTTATTTCTCATATAAATATATAAGACTAATGTATTAGTAAGAAAATCACCATTTTATCAAAATTGTCCAAATTATAAGAGATAATGGCAAAACAGCACCGAAAACTGGCGACAGATGACGCATTCTTTGCAACATTCTTTACCTTCAGTTCATTTTTGACCTTGTTCGCTTGCGGACACGTGTTTGCTGTAGCTGATGACGGTCTGTTATGTTTTTACCTCGAAACGCGTCCTGTGTATTGTTTTATTTTATGGGGATTTTTTACAAAGTTTTATTATTTTAATTATAAGAGATAATATAAAACGTAGTAATAAGAAACACAAAACAATTTTGGTTTCCCCCTTTTTTTTTGTGGTACAAAAATTTAACTACATTGTCGTATTCATGTGCTACAAAACTGTACTAATAAAGTTATCTTTGATTTTAAAAATGATCCACACTTTTTATTCAATTTGAAAAAAAAATTCCAGAAAAACCATATAAAGTTACTGATATAAATTAATTAGTTGCCAATGCCTTATTTGCCACGACGACCAAACCAATACAATTATCTTAATCCGTTTAACTTACGGTTCCTTAAGAGTTTTTCATTAGTCAACCGATGTAACTGTGAGTAAGAAAACGTTATACAGCTATAAATATACGACTAAGAGGAAGTATTATACGTTTTCTTTTCAATCATTGCGTAATCCTAAAATTCAATTCCTCTACTGTATCAGGTGAAACAATAAGCACAGTTCCATAAGTCAAAAGTAATTGAAAAGGTCTTTTACCTATTTCATTCAAGTTGCAAACTGATTTCCTAAAAAACTGCAAGCAATATTGAGAGTAAAGTTATAAGGTTTGCTGTAGTTGTCACACTAAACCAGTTTATCGAATTTTCTCTTACGGTTTTTTAAGTGTTTTCCATTATTTAACATAGGTGACAAAGAGTTATAGTAGATAGAGGATGTAACAATGATAAAAATTATTTAAGTGGAAATATACAGGGCCCCTTAAAATCTTGAAGGTTTCATTAATACAAACACATATGCACAGATACATGCAAGAAAAGTACTACAGTATTAGAAGTATATATTGAAGGGTTATTTTGCATCAATTAATAAATATCTATATGTGAACCATTGGTTGCACAAAGGACTTCAAAGCGATAATCGTTTACGTTCGTCATAAATCACTTTTCCTCAAATCTTTGCTTTATCCAATACTGTGCCTGTCTCTTCGAATTTCTTGAACCATTTCGGGATTGACGGAAGTGGTCAAATAGAATTTATGGAGACCGACTCAGTATTTATTAAAGCAAGTAGAAGACAAAAAAGGATATCAGATGAAAAATGTTGACGACTAACGCCTTGACGTGTTTCGTGCAATCAATGGTGCACAGATACAGGTTTATTAATTGCTGCAAAAAAACTCTCAAGTAGGGGAAAGTTGTACAAGACCGGGAGCGTAGATTCCTCCTCGATTTGAACTTTTATCTATCGGCCATAACGAGAACTTGCTTCTCGGACGTCATTACGGCATTTGTAGCTAAACGAAAGACGTTAAATTCTAAGTGTTTTTGTGTAATTTTTTTGTGAAGGATTTCGTTTGAATACTCTTAAAAATTGTTTAGTTTGATTCTAGGCTTTAGGCACATTTTAACTACTTGTCAGCATATTAAATATTGGTAAGTACTACATCTAATTCTTTACTTTCCTGTTAGTATTTTAACAGTTTTGCTGATCTTTTACAATAGAATTGACAGTAGTGACGCCATTTTTTTTAATTTAAATGAATTTTTAGGAAAGTTAATACTTTTGCATGGAGTTTAAAATTGTATTTAATGCTGTTAAATACTGCCAGCCCCTTGATGTGTCTTTCATGTCACCTCTAAACGCATACTACAAATAAGAGGAAAGGAAGTGGTTAATTTGCAATCCTGGGCGATATGTAACAATTTACTAAATTGAACAAGTAATATAAAAATTTTGATTTAAAGTCAATTGATACTTAGGTCAACAAAGAAAAATTTAATATAATCCCTTAAGCTAATATTAGTTTTTGTTGCATTAAAATATCTCAATTTGTTGAATTTCTAGGTTAGAAAGAGAAAGTGCCTTGCGGTCCACTAGTCGGTCCCTCAGTGATTTATTGCAGCGTAGTGGTCAATTTCCACCTCGAAGGCAGTTGACAAAGAAGAATTCCATATTGACAGTTCACTGGACATAGCCAATGCGTGGCATGATTTTATGGGTCACAATCTGGGGGGTGGGGTTTTCTCTCCCCGTTCAACAGACTGGAGAGGTGGCATACGGTCCAACCATGTGTTGTGGTGGCATATGAGCCGGCGTCAGTGCTTCCGATCAAGAACCAACTCAGAGTGTCTTTGTGCAGCCTAAACTTTCCGTCTCCGGTAATTGGTTTAGCAGGGTTTCTTAGAAATAAATTTTCAAGCTACCAAACATCGAGCTGAATTTCGCTATGAGGCTCGAAGGAAACTTTTCCATGATCCTTCGGGATGCTAGAAACCAAACAACGGTTTCCTGGAAGCAATCACATTGCAGAGAGAAAGAGAACTTGTGTCCAGGAGCCACGTGACCATGAGGCAAATTGGGTATAAGTTCCCGGGCTGGAGGTTGGGTGATATGAACCTACAGCCTGCAGCTTTAGCGAGGTTGCGAGCCTATGCTCTCAGTGAGGAAGTTTCGCATTACCTCGGGCTCGTGAGCAGCGCCTTCTCTTTCTCACTCATTGCTGACATACATGCTTCCGGAGCGGCATACATACATCGGGAGTTATTTCCTTGGGCAGCCAGGCCCCGTCTGGAGCATGTATTACTGCATACTTGATCGGGTAAGGGTTGTTTCCGTTTTTCCAACTTTCTTTAATCCCCAAATAAAATTTTAAAAGTTTGATCAAATTATGCAAAAATAATGAAATAGCCATAGAAATAATGGATAAAAAACGTCACCTAAATTATTTTGTTCTAGTTGAAAACTGCTTTCTGGTAGAAACGATCGGGTGAAATCGATATAAAGAATTAATTGTTTACAGGTTTTTGTTACTTGTACAGCATATAAATGCATTGATTTTCCACTTAAACTCTCTTAAGTGATTCGCATTAGTTAATCAAAGAAACCATAAGTAGTAAACGTATAAAAATTAAAAAACACCTTAGTCGAAAAAATATTTTTATATTTCTCGATTTTATTACGTTCTCTAAGTTAAATTTTTCCAGAGAAACGATCAAAATACGTTATAATAAAGTAGGTGACATATTAAGATTTTTATGCCTGTCACAACACACCTATTTATAGGCTTTTCATGTATGGTTTGTTAAATGTATTTCATTCGTTAATTTATATAAATATGAGTTATTAAATGAACTATAATTAATGCACAAAAGTGTAAAATTAGTTGATGAAATATTTTCCTAAAGATTAACTGCATGATTCGTATTTTAATATGTGCTATAAAAAGCAATATGATAACAATACTCTTAGTAATCACATAAAGATTCCCGAGCTCTTTAACTCAAGTAGAAAATCGTTTTCCTGACGAAATGATCGAAATCCATTGCGGTAAAGAATTAAGTGGGTAAGGTTTCTGTAACTTGCCATAAAGAAATCAGTTTATTGCTTTTCAACTTATGGTGTCTTAAGTGTTTTTATTTATACTGTGAAACAAAGATTTATTTAGAGTTAGAATGCTAACAATGTGTTTTTTTAGTGAAAATACGAAATGTTTGAAAATGCCTCGTCTTTGAAAAGAAATTTGTAGTAACATATTTATAAAAATCGGTCCGAAAATAAATATCTTATGTGCTACAAAAAAATATATGATCCTAATAGTCTTAAGTAATCACTAAAAGTCTCCGATATCTTTCACTCAAGTTTAAAAGTGCTTCACCAAATAATCGATCTAAATCAATTGAGATAAACAGTTAGGTGAATAAGGCTTTTCTTTTAGCTTGCCAATTATTGCAATTAGTGCAATTACTGACATTACACTTATGATCTCTTGTATTTTTTACTGCACTCAAGTAGCGAATGCTTAGTATAAGTACAATAGTGTTTTAAGTCAAAATACTGCACGTTTAAAAATGTTTTGACTTAAAAAATCATTTCGTATTAAACTAACTATAAAAAAGAGGAAAATTAAATATATTACGTACTTCAAAAATGCAATACGATATCAACTGTCTTATGTTATTAAAAAATGTACCCAAGATCAAAAAAAATATACCCGACATAAACACTTTCCAACATAGTTGAAAAGTGTTTATGAATTCGGTTTGTCTGTTTTTCTTTCTGTCCGTGTGTTTATCTGTTTGTTCGTTCTCTATTTGGAGCAAATATAGTTCGATTGCCATGAAATTGATATATGTTATTGTGTTTTACCGTGGCTTGTTCCGCATTGAAAATGAAGTGTACAGCATTTACGGTTCATCTACATGGAGGCTCAAAAGAGTTCATTGCGGTCTATGGGGAAAATCGGTTACTGTGTATTTTAATGATATTATACTATTTTAAACATATTGAAATTGACAGATATCACAGTACTACAAGTTTCCTATTATAGAATAAGGTGTTCATGGAAGTCATGTTTCAGTTACAGGGACACACAAAATTATTTGGCTACAGAAGAAAATGAATAATAACTGAACTATAAAAATATATATGATAATCACTTATAATGAAACAAACTAAGCTAAAAATGCTATGAAAGGGATAAGATACCTTTATTTAGATTAACGTACGTTTCATCGCACAAACGGCGACATTTTTAAGATCATTCTTGATAGAGATATTTTCGGAAAAAAATATTTAAATACGAGAATTTTTATCAAGTAAGATTTATTCCACGATCACATATATCGGGCATTCTCACAATCTTTTGACTTTCATGTCCCTGAATAATAATTTTTATTTTAATACACTTTTTGTGTTTTTTATTTCATATACTGGGGAACATCCCATTGCATGATTGCATAACGATATTAACGATATAAATAAGTTTTGGACGATGTTGGGCGTCCAAACACCTGGAAAACTCCTATACCGTCCCGTGTCCCTGATACTGATTTTTAAGTTTGAAGCTGTCTGTATAAAATTGTTTCAATAAAAATAATTCTATGTAATTTTTTTCCAAAACTGGAACTATTTTTTTATATAAATATGTAGCAAAAAATTAACCTGCACAAATTTTTAGGGTTGTTATTATTTTTTTAACTCTGTCCCTGGGTTTTAGATTCCTTACTGTCCCCATCCTTACCGTAAAATCTCTCCAGATGCAGCCACAGAATTTTTTTTTCAAGTTTTTTTTTTTTTCATGCAGAAGTATGCTAGAGAAAGAATGTCTAAAATTCTTTGACAGGAAATTTACTGCAGAATTTAAATCAGCATTTAAATATCAATTTCAAGCATCGTGGCTTTATTGGTAGTTTTACCGTCCCCATGGTTTTTCCAGCTCTTTTCGAGGTAAATAAAAAAAAAAATAATTTAATCCAATCTTAACAACTGTTTCTAAAAATCAATGAACATTGTGGGTATCATTTAGTCTTAACATGATTTTCTTAAAAATAGGTGGTAATTTTCCTTACCGTTCCATCCTTACCGTCCTTTTTTTTTCCATTTCGTCCCTTTTTTCCTATACCATCCCTTATTTTTACCTTAACGTCCCTTCTTTAACACTCCTTTAAGACAATGTTACACAAAAATTCTGTATTAAAAGTACTACATTTTTATTATTTCTTATTTGAATGTCCTGTGGGTACTATGCAAATTCATTATAAGTAAGAATTTAGAAGAAAATAAAAAGTTATGTGGGTAAAATGGTAAGGAAAATTAAACTCGCAAGTTTAACTTAAACTCAGTTAAATAAAAAAATTTTCGCTGCTGACCATTTTTTCTTTATTTTGAATCATTAAAGCATTCGTCAATCAGATTAAAATGTTTTTTTAGCAAGTTTAATTTCGCCAGATTTTTTCCCCCAAAAGTCAAAAGATTGTGAGAATACCCCACATCCAATTTCATTTTATTTTATGTTTGCACTGATTTCCGTTATGCATGAAGTCTCGTGACATTATTTACCAAGTTCTTATTTAGAAATATTTTTGAGAAATATTTCTATGAAGTATGATTTTGAAAAAGTCACCGTTTGTGCGATAAAACGTACGTCAATCTAAATAAAGGTATTTTATCACTTTTATAGAATTTTTAGCTTAATAAATGAAGTATTGAAACATACGAACAATACTTGTTGGAAATCTGTGTTCAGTTGTGGTATGCGTTTTTAAATTTAACTATTATTTAAATATTACTTTGTGTTTATGAAATATATAGATCATATACAGGACCACACAAAATTTCTCAACAAGATCCGTTTATTGCCGGAAATTCCTGAATGGATATTTTCGACTGTGCTATGCGTTTAATTAAACTAGCTTATTGCATACTACGTTGTACACATACACATCCATAGTTGATATACAGGGCTGGACAAAAAAGTCGTATATGTTCTCGACTATTCATGGTAATTGCAGGTGTTTCAGAAATACTTCGCTTTAACAAATTCATAAAAGTAAATGGAATATAAATATTCTTTTTTCTACTCAAGTTGAAAAACGTTTCTCTAAAGAATGGATCAAAATCCATTGAGATAAAGAATTAAGTTGTTAAGGATTTTATAACTTGACACAATAAATTAATTTATTAGTTTTACAATTAAGGTGCCTTACGTGGATTTTCTAAATCATTCGAAAAAACAAAGAGTTAGTATATGGACAATGGTGTTTTGATTCTAAATATTACGCGTTTAAAAATGTCCTGTGTTTAAAGTTTACTTCGCTTTCTACTTTTACTTCGCTTTTTACTAGAAATTTCTTAAATTTCTAAAATTAAGTGGAAAATAAATATTCTTTTTTCTACTCAATTTGAAAATCGTTTCTCTGAAGTACGGATCAAAATCCATTGAGATAAAGAATTAAGTTGTTAAGGATTTTATATTTTGACACAACAAATTAATTTATTAGTTTTACACTAAAGGTGTCTTAAGTGGGTTTTTTTTTAAATCATCCAAAACACAAAGAGTTAGTATATGAGAACAAAAAAACTTCTTAAAACACCATAAAAAATTATTAAATGCGCTAGGCCTTTCGAAAGATCTGAGTCTTTCTTCGTCAGGCGCAAATAAGACGTTCTCTACTATGAAAGCAGCAGGAAGACTGAAATGAGAGATAAGGGAAAGGATACAAGCTGAAGAAACAGCCAATAGGAAGTTAGAAATGAACAGCCAATAGAAAAGTAGAAGGCAACAGCCAATCACAAAAGAGTATAATCAAAACAAAAGAACACAGAGTAGCAGGGGCAAAAATTGGGAGGGGGAAAATACAAATAATTAAAAATGGGAACACATGAAAACACCATTTTTAATTAAAAAGCAGAAAAACCAACGTTTAAAATGCACAAATAACATATGAAAAGCAGCAAACAGCTGTTTCGAATCTACTAGCGAGATTCTTCTTCAGTGCAAAAGGAACAGCGTGCTAGAAAAAGCAAGGCTGAGCGCTCAGCCTTGAGCTTTGGCTCAGCCTTGAGCTTTGGCTCAGCCTTGAGCTTTGGCTCAGCCTTGCTTTTTCTAGCACGCTGTTCCTTTTGCACTGAAGAAGAATCTCGCTAGTAGATTCGAAACAGCTGTTTGCTGCTTTTCATATGTTATTTGTGCATTTTAAACGTTGGTTTTTCTGCTTTTTAATATTGTTGCACAAAGGCTTTATTTGCTATTTTTATAACCATTTTCAAGTTTTATCTCTTTCGTTTGAAAGGGTGACTGACTCATATCTGGATTTTCTCAATCGTAGGAGACATTCGAAAACATTAATTTGCCGTTCTATGAGATTTTTTTTTTTTTTGGTTTAATTTTGATTTCGGATTATATACAGTTAAGAGTATTTATTATTGTTTAGGAATTAAATATGATATTTGATGTCTATGATATTACGAAAAGGTTGGTACAGTGAAACATCCCTGTGCGACCAACTCTATTAGGCGACCACCTCCCTCAACGACCATTTTTTCATGGAACGAAATTTATTCCCATAGGCTCAATACTAATTTGACCTCCATTCAGAGACCATCCCAGTTGAACCCCCTTCATAAGAGATCGAATTCTTTAAAGAAAATGAAATAAATTCCGTTTTTTCCTGGTTGCTTGAAGAAGGTTTTATTAAAAAAATAATTCCGGAGAGTGCATTATTCATCAAACTTCTAAACTAAGTTTAGATTTTTTTTTTTTTTATCCCGGTAACTTTTAAGTGATTAAACCCCTTTGTGTCTTTTTAGGCAATGAATTTAACTCTGATTACAAATTAAGACTGACGGTCAATAACTCCTCTGCCATGTTCTGTCGGAAAACTCTCAAAGAAATAGATAAAGTAATGAAATCGTCATTATTTGTTCCCGTCCACAAAAAAATGCATTTATTTACTGAACTTCGAAAGGACTTGGAAATAAAAATTATAAAATATAAAACTGTAAAATTAAAGCAAAGTTCAATGTATTCATTTTTTAAACTCTGCAGTTAATTAACTTATGTAATTAACTTTTATTTTGATAATTAAATTTTTATATTTTTTCCTAGTGTGAAAAATAAATTTTAGTAACATTGTTACAATTTTTCAACAATTAAAATCTAGATTTAAACATGACCTCCATTAAGAGACCACCTCTCGGAGCGACCAATTTTTATAGGAACAGTACGTGGTCGCTTTAGGAAGGTTTTACTGTATATTAATTTCTAAAAATTGTATTAAACATTTTTCTGCAGGTTATGATTTTAAAATTTCGAGACTGAGTAATATAAAAAAATGAATTATAGATATTCTGCATCAGTTATTAAATTTCCTTCTATTATACAAACATTTTCTACGTTTTTGATACAAGTAATTTTTGGTGCTAAACAATAAAACATGATATTTAAGGGGTCTCAGGACTCTTAAAGCTTTAAAATTTTCGAAATTTCAATTTTTTTAGATGTTAAACTCCTATTTTTTCTGAACATTTTGATATAATTGTTTCCTTGAAATTCCCATTCGAACAGAAGTTATGGTTTTTAGAATTATACCCAGTCAATAGCTGAAGAGGCGTTTCCGAAACTTTGAAGGCATTTTTCTCCAAATGACTTTTTTGGGCATAATGCGCACGATATCTCAAAAACTTCTAAATGTTTTTTCATGAAAATTTCAAAATATATGGTTCATGTTAGTCTGTATAAACGGAACCTAAAATTTCCTATATATTGTTTAAAAAAATATTTTTTTAGGTGATTTAATTGTTGAAATTTTCTAGATTTTGCATTACCTCAATACAACTTTGTATTAAAAATATAAAAATGCTTTCAATACAAATTTATTTAGGTTCACAGTAATTATTATAATCTGAAGTACAAATAGATCCCAAAATTTTCATTCTAGTTGCAAAATTTATTTTGTAATCCTGCGCGTAATCTGTTACGCCGATTTTCTGCTCGTGAAATGTCTCACAGTTTGGAGCCCCCTGTAAATGCTAATTCTGCATCTTGCAATTTTTTAAACATTTGAAATGCAAGAACATACTTATATTTTTCATTCTAACTAAAACTGTTCCTTAAAATCAGATAAATTTTAAGATATTAAATGTTGAAAATAGTCTTTTTTTTCATTTTTTCAAATTTTAAGAGTCCTGAGACCCCTTAAGCATTGGAATAAAATGTTTTTTTATGCCTGTTTTGAAGTTTATGGATAAGACTGCTTTAGTATATTTTTTAAAAAAATGATCATATGTACTTACATAATACAGGACTGAATATTTTTTTAAAGGGATTACTAATAACTACTTTTTCACATTAAAATGTTTTTCAAACAATAAGAATATTTCTAATGCGGTCATTTTTTTTCTATTTCCGAGGTCAATCTTTTTCTATAACACATATAAAATCTATTTTGCTCATAGTCACAAAATATATCTACGCGAATAAAAAATTTAAATTAAATATGGCTTATCGTATTAATTCCATTTTTCAGCAATAACGGACGAAAATTAGAAATCATGATTAAGTTAAGGAATATGTTTAAAAGAAAAATATATACATATTCCAGAGAACTCAAAATTTAGACTACATGTTCATATTAAATAAAACAAAAGCAAATCACAGCGGATAAAAAAAATTACACATTCTTAACGTTTAAATCATGCTTAGAACTTATTTAAAAAAGAAATGAGTTTATAAGCATTGCTTTTAAATGGAAAAATTAAAAAATATTTTACAACAATAGGACTTTTCAGAAATAGCAATAATTTTGAAAAAAGTTACGGTTTTATATTTAAAACAAAAATTGAAATCAAATCAAACATTGTTAAACATATAACATCCACCTATTAAAAAGTTATTAATAAAACTTTAAAAGTAAATACCTTTATAGGACATGCAGTAAAAGCAAACACAAAGGATAAGATTGGAATAAAATATTTTAGTTTATTTCTGTCAGTAATCTAATTTAAATTCGTATGTAACTTTAACTGAATTTTTCCTTAAAAGTTCAATTAGTGTTACAAACTATGAATTAAATAAATATTGCTAATAAAGTATTTTATTCCAATCTTTACCACGCTTGTATCTATTTTCATTGCATGCCGTAAAAGATGTGATTCTTTTAAAATGACCATAAAAGCAAAAGAAAAAAGAACCGACTACAAAAAAAATGAACATTCACTCCCAAGAAAGAGTGACTATTCTCTCCTACCAGGGGCGAAAAACCGCACTCCTTTAGCAAGAGTGAATAGTCACTCCTCCGAAAGAGTTATTATCCACCCCTGTTTAGAGTGAATAGTCACTTTCCAGGAGTGTCTATTCACTCTTTCAGAGAGTCAAATATTTCACTTTTGCTCAGAGTGAATAGTCACTCTAAAGAGGTTGGGCATATTTTGTCTCTGCGATAGAGTGACTATTCACTCCTCCGGAGAGAATAGTCACTCTTTTTTATTTAGAGTGCAACAAATTAATTTATTAGTTTTACACTAAAGGTGTCTTAAGTGGGTTTTTCTAAATCATCCAAAAAACTAAGAGGTAGTATATGGACAATGGTGTTTAGAGTCGAAATACTATACATTTCAAAATGCCCTGTGTTTGAAAATTACTTCTCTTTTACAAATTCATAAAAATAAATGTTAAATAAATATTCTTCTTTCTACTCAAGTTGAAAATCGTTTATCTAAAGAACGGATCATAATCCAGTGAGATAAATAATTAAGTTGTTAAGGATTTTATAGCTTGACATAATAAATTAATTTATTAGTTTTGCACTTAAAGTGTCTTAAGTGGGTTTTTCTAAATCATTCAAAAAACAAATAGTTACTATATAGACAATGGTACTTTGAGTGAAGATGCTACGCATTTAAAAACGCCATGTGTTTGAAAATTACTTCGCTTTAACAAATTCATAAAAATAAGTGGAAAATAAATATCGTATGCGATACAAAAAGAAATACCATCTCAGTATTCTTTATTTCATCAAAAACGATAACCGAGCACTTTATAAATAGTTGAAATTTGTTTCCCAAGGAAATAATAGAAATTGATTGAGATAAAAAATTAAGTGTTTAAAGGCTTTTGTAGCTTTCATCAACAAATCGAATTCTTTTTTTTTTTTTTTACTTATCTTATTTTAAGTTGTATATTTTAGTTCACCGAAATAAGTGTTAGTATATGTCCAATTGCGTTTGGGGTCAAAATACTACACAATTTCAAATGCTAATTCTAAATTCTAATTCTAAATGCTAATTCTTTGAAAATCATTTAGAATGTTCATAATTCCAAGAATAGCGGGGAAATAAGTAGAGGAAAAGGTCCAAATACCGGCTATCACTTTTGTTTTCCATCTAGATAATACAATTTTCAAAATTAATAAAATAAAAAGTGACAGCAGGGTACCTTGACATGTTTTACACATGTTTAGAGTAAAAAAATCAGTTTAAAAGGCCTTTCTGTTTATAAAAAGCAAAATTCCGAAAGTCTTCAATTTTTGAGTTTTTAAAATGGGGTCTAAATACCGGCTACCTAAGTTTTTTTTTTCCAAAAGATCACACAAATACATCTAATGACAATTATTAAGCAATAAGAATATTATTTAATAAATTTTACTGATTAATATCATTTTTTATACACAAAAATACGCAATTTTTAATAAATAACTTTTTTTTGTCAAATTTCTAAACTCATAATCTTCTTCCCATTATGTTTCTAATTTTGTTTTTTAGCGTGTAAAACAAAAAAAAAAAAGCTTGCTGATTGAAATGAGAATTATTTTATCTGAAAAAAATCAAAAACATACTATCACTCTCTGCGTCGGCATAGTCCCTATCATCCCACATATCGCATTCTTAACATTGAACCCAGAATCCCCTGCCACATTCTTGTCCACAGAAAGAGCATCCATGCAGAAGACACTAATTTATCATCTTCCACTGTTGTATATTTTCTTTTTTCACTTTTTTAACCCTCTCGCTGCGTAATTGTCTTATGAAAATAGCTTCAAAAATTGCGTATTTAACTCCTTCGCGACGAGCGTCTTTTAAGAATTTTTATTCTTTTGTCACCGGTTTTTCAAAACAAATATTTTTGTCTAATTTATCCGGGAAATACTCCGATTAAATAAGGCAAAATTTACAATAAAAACATAACAGATGGGAATAATCAAGGAGGGTTAATTAGACAAAAAAATGCATCCCCGAGGAAATCTCGGGTTGCGCAAATTTTGCTACTTTTACGTTGCCCGAGGAGATCTTGGGTTGCGCAGCGAGAGGGTTAAAATCAAATTTCTGTCTCTTCCGACTGGTTTACTCCGTCATTTTTTTCTTTTTCTTCATATTTATTATAAGCAATTTTGTAGTGTGAAGCAGCGCTTTTTTGGAAAGTGATCCGGTAACCAGTGTCAGTCCTGAAGAATTACGGCCATAGTTGCTTTTTTTATATTGCGAAATGGGACTGGAACTATTTAAATTAATTTATATTCCTCCCCTTCAAGCAGAGCAACCGAGAGAGGTCCAAATACCGGCTAGCCGGTATTTAGACCACTCTATGTAGCCGGTATTCGGACCACTGCTATGTTTAAGTTAAAACCGGTATTACTCATTCATATAATAAAATATCAATAATATGCGCGTGGCAATTGAGAGCTAAATATGTCTAGAAAATAAGTTAATCAACAATTCAAGCCAATAAATGTATCAGCCGTATCAGTACATGCCGTATCAGTACATTTAAAAAAAATGAGAAACACATATCTGAAAAACTTTTGATGTACGAGATTGCATAGATTTGACACTTTTGCATTTACTATTTGTAAATAACACAGACTTCAAGGACGTACTTTTCGTTACTTTCTTCTCTCAATTAAAGTTACAAACTCTGCTTATCACCGCTAGGCTGCGCTGCGCTCAGTTCTCAAAACACCTAGTAGCCGGTATTTGGACCCTAGCCGGTATTTGGACCTTCTCCTCTATCTTCTGTGCTACAGAAAGCAATTTTATCCCAATAGTATTAAGTATCCATATGTTTTTCCAGCCATTTTACTGAAGCTGAAAATCGATTTCCCGAAGAAATCATCGAAATCCATTGAGATAAAGAATTAAGTGGTTAAGGCTTTTGTAGCTTGGGACAGCAAATTGATTTATTGATTTTTCACTTATTAAGTGCATCCAAATAACTGAGAGATAGTACAAGTACGATTGTGTTTTGAGACATACATGTTTAAAAAAGACCGTCTTTGAAAATCGTTTCGAATTAAAATATTTATAAAAATAGGTGGAAAAAATATAGGCAGAGATCTCATATACGCACCACATTGGCGCAATTTCTTTCTGACGCCAATGTCATATACGCACCGGGGTAATTAACTGGCGCCAAAATGTCGTTATTTTGTTTGATATGGTAACCCGAATGTTGTTGTTTATTTATTAATAAATTGGTTATTTACTTTTATTTTCTTTTTTAAAATTATATAAATTGTTTAGTTCTATAGTAATTAATTAATTTTGATTTATTTATTGTTATTCCCTTTTTAAAAATATATATGCAACTGGTGTTTGAAAACGAGGTTTTTGCCTAATTGGCGTCAGGAAAAATCGCGCCAACTTGGTGCATATATGACATCTGTTTCAAAATATATCACGTGCTAGAAAAAACTATTTGATGTGAATAGTCTTAAGTAATCGCAAAAGATACCCGAGCTGTTTTACTGATGTCGAAAACTGTTTTCCAAAAGAACTAATTGAAAGACGCTAAGTTAAATAATTAATTGTTTAAGGTTTCTGTAGATTTCCACAACAAATCAATTATTGATTTTTTACTTATGTTGTCTTAAATGCTTTTTTATCTAGTTCATCCAAATAACTAACAATTAATAAATGTAACTATAGCCCTTTAAGGCCTGGCCTTGACAATTGTGTAGGTGATCCTAAAGAAAAAAGAAAAAAGCATTTTCTTCTTTTTGTGCGATTTAAAGTAGAACCTGCACTCACAAAACTTCGTGGATCCTCCCTTGACATATCCTGAAATTGGGTATTTTTTAGTTTCCGATGTGCTACTTCTTACGACCAACGATTAAAATGGCGTCTCTAAAAAAAACGTTCAGTTGCATAAGCCAGTCGTAAAACAAAGCAGATCTATCTTTGTACGGCATAATCTCTACACTGTAAAAAAAATACGACCAGTTTTCCTGTAGGAATCGGAAAAATAGTTGCCGTTATCGTACCGAAAAAAATTCCGACCCAGTTCGGAATAAAATCCGTAAAATCGGAATAAAATTCGTAAAATACCTTTTTATTGACTATTTCCTTTTTTTACGGATTTTATTCCGAGCTTGGTAGGAAAATTTCCCGGTACGGTAAAGGCAAATATTTTTCCGATTCCTACAGGAAAACTGGTCGGATTTTTTTTACAGTGTACTGTACTTTTTTAAACTTCTGAGCATCGCACAATTTCAATGTTTATATTGTCATATGGGGGGGGGGGGAGTACTTTTAAATGCAAGTTTTTTCAAAACTGCATCTCAATTTATATTTGAGATATTATTATTATTATTATTATTATTATTATTATTGTACACTATAAAGAAAAAAAAACACTGCCAGTTTTCCGGTAGGAATCGGAAAAATAGTTGCCCTTATCATACCGGAATAATTTCCGACCCAACTCGGAATAAAATCCGTAAAAATAAGAAAATAGTCAGTAAAACAGTATTTTACGGATTTTATTCCGAGCTGGGTTGTAAATTATTCCGGTACGATAAGGGTAACTATTTTTTCGATTCCTACCGGAAAACTGGCATTATTTTTTTACAGTGTAGTTTTTATTTCCATTTCTTTAATGGTGGCAGCTCTAAATCATAATGGTAAGTACTCTATTTCTGTAGAAAGTAAAGGAAAAACAGTTGGAAAACACGAGACTATTATATCTTTTTATTTTGCCATTTTACTATAATAACTGAAAAAAAATGTAATTAAAATTCGTGCTATTTTGAAAAAAATATAAATGAACGATTTCTGATACAAAATGGAGCTATTATAAAACTATATTTAATTTTAAGTATCCATATTAACGTTACAAATAAATGAAGGTATATGAATCATTAGATAGTCTAATATTTTCCTCGGGTTTATTGAATGACGACATCGCTTTTTTTGCTGGAATTGTGTATTATTCTTCGATAGTGACGTCCTATGCATAATTTTTTGTAGATATTGTTTAAAAACTGGATCGTAAATGTGGAATTCTTCAGCGTATGCGAATGACATCATTTTATATAAAATAAGTGTGGGTTTTAAGTCTTAAAACTGAAATATGCTTTGTACCGTCTATATTTATATACATATTTTTTTTCATCAGTGGCGACACTAAATTCTGAAAAAGCCGAATTCCTGTTTTCTATTTTAATATTTTTGTTTAAAATCAAATGTTATCTGTTAATTAGAGAAAACCACCAAAACTTTTCATTTCTATTTAAAATCTTTCGTTCTTAAAGGGACAGTGTTATGAGTGAAAATTTTACATGTTTCAAAATGCCATGTCCTTAGGGGGTCTCAGAACTCTCAAAGCTTCAAAATTTTCGAAATTTCAATATTTTTTTATGATAAACTCCTATCTTTTCTGAACATTTTGATATACAATTGTATCCTTGAAATTCCCATTAGAACGGTAGTTATGGCTTTTAGTACTATACCCGCTCAATAGCTGAAGCAGTGCTTCTGAAACTTTGATGTCATTATTCTCCAAATGACGTTTTCTGGCACAACGTGCAGTATATCATACAACCTCCTGAATATTTCTTCGTGAAATTTTCAAAACACATGTTTCATGATAGTCAGTATAAACTGAACCTAAAATTCCCCTTTTATTATTCAAAAAATATATTTTTTTAGGGGACTATACTGTTGAAATTTTCAAAATTTTGTATTAGCTTAATACAACTTTGTAATAAAAATATAAAAATGCTTTAAATACAAATTTATTTAGGTTCAGGGTAATTGATAAAACCTGAAGTGTATGTAGGCAACATAATTTTCAGTATAGTTGCAAAATTCATTTTGTAATCCTGTGCGTTAAATCTTATACCAATTTTCTGTTCGTCAAATGTCTGACATTTTGGAGCCCCCTGTAAATGCTAATTCTGCATCTTGCTATTTTTTAAATACACGAAATGAAAGAACATACTTACACGTTTCATACTTAACAATAACAAGAACATACTTATGCCTTTTCAATTCCATAAGTGGGGGCTGAACATTTTGACACTGAATTTATGGAATTGAAAAAGCATGACTGCCATTTTTGAAAACAATTATTCCGCCCTCGAATTATGTAATTGACTTTACAACAGCATTAATAAGGAAAATTAAAGATATTACAGTAAATCATAACAGTATACTTGCTAGTCTAGATGTAGTTTCTCTTTATCCATCAATAGACATCAAAGAGGTTGAGAAAATTATAGTAGAATAAATTGATAATATCCAAGCTTAGATTAAGGACACACAGATTACACTAAAATCAGCAATTAATTTAGTCACGCAAAATAATTTAGGGTAGGGGAGTACACAGTGAGACATAGTACATACTGAGACAGCAGCCACTACGACATATAGTTGTAACTTTTTCTTCAAGCTGGCACACACACATAACGACCTCCTATTAGCCAACACGTGGGTGTAGTTTCGGCACTTCAGTTACTTGTCCGACAAAATAGTAAATAATTCCTTATTTTACAGTGGTTAAATTACATATACGTCTATTTTAGAGTTTATTTCCTTCAATATGATACATATTTACTTAACCAAACCTAGCTATATCTAATAATAGACTATTTCGGCAAAACGACATAAACTTTTTAAAGCGATGGAATGGATCTAACAGATGTGGCATCCATGGGCGTACCCAAGGGGGGGGGCCCCCCCCCGAAATTTTCGAAAGTGATATGAAAAAGTGGTGTTTTTTCGTTTTTCTTTTTTGGAAAAAGTTTTATTTTTTTTCAAACATACAGCGGACTAGCCATTCTCATTAGTCCCATGTTAGTCCACATTGACAACAAAGAAGAGAAAGGAGGCAGACGGGGTTACAGCCGCCCCAACTCCTCACAAAATAATCGAAAAATTAAATGAAAAAGTAATTTTTCCTTACTTTTTTAAGATAAATCTGTAATTTTTTCTTCAGTCATACAACAAAATAGACATTCTCGATAACACCATATTAGTCCACACTGACATTACAGCATACCCAAAGATGGGGAGGGGGCTGATGGAATTTCAGCCCCCTCCTCTCGAAATGGTCGAAAATGAAATGAGAAAATAGTGCTGAATTTTTTCTGCTTGTTTAAGATAAATTTGCATTTTTTCCCCTATCGTTCAACAGACTATACGCTTCCTTCACCATATAGTTCCATATTAGTCCATATTGACACCAAAGAAGAGAAAGGAGGCTGACGGGGTTACTGCCCCTCCCAAACCAGAAATATTCGAAAAATTAAATAAAAAAAGTGTTTTTTCCTTACTTTTTTAAGATAAATCTGTAATTTTTTTTTCTTCTGTCATACAGCAAAATAGCCATTCTCGTTAACTCCATATTAGTCCACATTGACATCACAGCATACCCAAAGATGGGGAGGGGGCTGTTGGAATTACAGCCCCTTCCTCTCAAAATAACATTTTAGAAATGAAATGAAAAAATAGTGCTGATTTTTTTTCTGTCTGTTTGAGATAAATTTGCATTTTCTCCTCTATCATTCATCAGACTACCCGCTCCCTTCGCTGTAGTTCCATATTAGTGTACAGTGACACCATGTTATACCCAAAAAGGTAGAAGGGGGCTAATGGGGTTACAGCCTTCTCCCCAAAAAGTCGAACATGAAATCAAAAAGTACTGATATTTTTCTTTTTGTTTGAGATAAATTTGTATTTTCCCCCTATCATTCAACACTAGTTCACAGTGGCACCACATTATACCCAAAGAGGTGAAAGGGGCTAAGGGGGTGCCCCCTTCCTAAATAGTCGAAAATGAAATGAAAATAAAGGCTGATTTTTTTCTTCTTGTTTGAGATAAATTTGTAATTTTTCTTCTGCCATACAGCGAAATAGCCATTCTCGTTAAATCCATATTACTCCACATTGACATCAAAGCTTACCGAAAGAAGGGGAAGCGGCTGATGGGCTTACAGCCCCCTCCTGCCGAAATAGTCGAAAAAAGAATATTGCTTTTTTTTCTGTTTGAGATAAATTTGCATTTTTTTTCTCCTATCATTCAACAAACTAGCCACACTCTTCTGTTTAGTTCCATATTAGTGCACAGTGACACCACATTATACCCAAAGAAGTAGAAAGGGGTGATGGGGTTACAGACCTCTCCCAAAAATGTAGAAAATGAAATGAAAAAGTGCTTTTTTGTTTTGTTTGAGATAAATTTGTAATGCAATTGTTTTCTGCAATACAACGAACTAGACTTTCTGGCTAGTCTCATATCAGCGCACAGTTACACCACAGTATACCTAATGAGGGGAAGGGGGCTGATGGGGTTATAGGGCCCTTTCGAAGTAATCAAAAATGAAAAAAAAAATCCTGTTTTTTTTTTCTTTCTTTTAAGATAAAATTTAATTTTTTCTTCTGCGACGCACCTATTCTGGTTAGTCGCATATACTATTGCACAGTGATGCCCCAGCATACACCCAAAGAAGTCGATGGCGACGGGGGTTATGAGGTTACAGCTCCATTCCACCTCCGAAGAGATTGCAGTGAAATGAAAAAAGGGCTGATATTCCTTCTTTTTCAGATAAATTTGTTTTATTTTCTGGCATGCCACGAATTTGTTTTTCTTGTTAATCCAATATCCTCCTCAGTCCTGCGACCAAATTTACTTGAAACCATAAAATGACTGAAAAATTGCTTTATGCCTGTTTTATTGGATAAATGAAAACGTATATGGTCAGTTCAAGAGACCTACAAGTAAATTCGACAAATCTAAAAGTAGTTTAATTTAAGGAGTTTTTTAATTTCGCTCACAGTCGGCTGGCGCCAAGATTGTCAATGTGGAAGAATGTTAATCACAGTAACACTACAGCTAATCACAAGTCGATTTCGGCTAAATCGGAAATCCCGTGCGGAAGAGTTGACTGTAAAAGTAGCTTATTAACTTTCATTTTTCAGTCGCATCTCCATGCCAAAAATTTGTATTTTTTCCACGTTTTTTTGACGAAATTTGCGTTTTCTCCGCAGTCCTTTGAAGAAATTCGCTTTTTCTGCGGCTTTTTGCCGGAATTCGCGCTTTTTTTACGCACTCCTTCGTCGAAATTTGCGTTTTTTCTGCGGATCTGTGACGAAATTTGCGGGGTTTTTTTTTCGTGATCCTGTTGAAATTTGTGTTTTTTTCCACGTTTTTTCGGCGGATTTTTGATGAAATTCAAGTTTTTTTTAGCAGATTTTTGCCGAAATTCGCGGTTTTTTTTTTTTTTTTTTTTACGAAATCCTTCGTCGAAATTTCCTTTTTTGACGAAATTGCGTGTTTCCTTTGACAAAAATAGCGTTTTTTCGCGGCTATTTTACGAAATTCGCTTTTTTCCGCAGTCTTTTAACGAAATTCACGTTTTACTTTGGCCCTTCTTTGTGACCTTGCTTTTTCTTTTTTTTTTTGCGATCTTTAACGAAATTCGAGTTTTTTCCGCTTCCCTTTGATGGAATGCATGTTTTTTTAGCGATGCTTTGTCGAAGTTTGCGTTTTTTCTGCGGCCCTTGGACGAAATTCGCGTTTTTTCCGAGGTCGTTTGCCGAAATGCGCGTTTTTTTACGCAATCCTTCGTCGAAATTTGCGTTTTTCCGCGGATTTTTGATGAAATTTCCGTTTGTTTCTCATCTTTTTGATGAAATTCGCGTTTTTTTGCGATCCTTTACTAAATTAGCTTTTTTTTCGCAGCCCTTTGACGGAATGCGTGTTTTAAGAGATCTTTTTTTTATATTCGCGTTTTTTCCGCAGCCTTTTGACGGAATTCACGTTTTTCTGTTGGCCTTCTTTGTGACCCTGCTTTTTCTTCTTTTTGCGACCCTTTAACGAAATTCGCATTTCTTCCGCTTCCCTTTGATGGAATGCGTGTTTTTCAGCGATCCTTTGTCGAAATTTTCGTTTTTTCTGGGGCTCTTTGACAAAATTCGCGTTTTTTCTGTGGTCATTTGCCGAAATTCACGTTTTTTTTTATACAATCCTTCGTCGAAATTTGCGTTTTGTCCGCGGCTTTTTGATGAAAATTGCGCTTTTTTCTCGTCTTTTTGATGAAATTTGCGTTTTTCTGCGGCCTTTTGACGAAACTGGTGTTTTTTTGACGAAATTTGCGTTTTTCCACTTTCTTTTGAAGGAATGCGTGTTTTTTTAATGATCGTTTGTCGAAATTTGCGTTTTTTCTGCAAACCTTTGACGAAATTCGCGTTTTTTTCCGTGGCCATTTGCCTAAATTCGCGTTTTTTTTTTACGCAATCCTTCGTCGAAATTTGCGTTTTTTCTTCGGATTTTTGACGAAATTCGCGTTTTTTTCTCGTTTTTTTGATGTAATTCGCGTTTTTTTTAGATCCTTTACGAAATTAGCTTTTTTTTGTCGCAGCTCTTTGAGGGAATGAGCTTCTTAAGCGATCTTTTTTTCGAAATTCGCGTTTTTTTTGTTTTTTTTTTGAGATCCTTTGTCGAAATTTGCTTTTTTCCGCGGTTTTTTGACGAAATTCGCTTTTTTCCGCAGCTTTTTGATGAAACTCCCGTTTTTCTGTGGCCCTTCTTTATGACACTGCTTTTTCTTTTTTTTTGCGATCCTTTAACGAAATTCGCGTTTGCCCGCTTCCCTTTGACTGAATGCGTGTTTTCGATCCTTTGTCGAAATTTCCGTTTTTTTCTGCGGCCGTTTGAGGAAATTCGCGTTTTTTCTGTGGTCATTTGCCAAAATTCACATTTTTTTATGCAATCCTTTGTCGAAATTTGCGTTTTTACGCGGCTTTTTGAAAAAATTGGCTTTTTTTCTCGTCTTTTTGGTGAAATTTGAGTTTTTCTGCGGCCTTTTGACGAAATTCGCGTTTTTCCCCCTTCCCTTTGACGGAATTCGCGTTTTTTCGCAATCCTTCGTCAGAATTTCCGTTTTTTTTCTCCCCTTTTTGATGAAATTTGCGCTTTTCTGCGCCCTTTTGACGAAATTCACGCATTTCCATATCCCTTTGACGAAATTAGTGTTTTTTTGCGATGCTTTACGAAATTAGCTTTTTTTTCGCAGTTCTTTGACGGAATTCATGTTTTTATAGCGATCTTTTTTCGAAATTCGTATTTTCCTGCAAACTTTTGATGAAATTCACGTTTTTTCTGCGGCCTTATGACGAAATTCGGGTTTTTTCTGTGCTCATTTGACGAAATTAGAGTTTCCTCCGCGAGCATTTGACGAAATTTGACTTTTATTTTCGCAATCCTTTGACAAACTTCGCAATTTATCCGTGGCCCTATGACAAAATTTCGGTTTTTTCCTTTTCGAATCCTTTAAAAAAATTGGAGATTTCTTTTCTGCGAACGATTCATGAAATTGATTTTTTTCGGCGACCATGTCAAAAATCGCGATTTTTTTAAGTCCAAATTTTTGGACTGGACAAAATTTTTCAAATTTTCGGAAAATTCGGAACAAAGTCACCCCTCCCCCCCCCCCCCCCCCTGGCTACGGCCTTATTAGCAAAAATGATTTCTGTTTATAACACAATTCAACGTGTTCCGTAAGATTTAGAACATTATGGAAATTTAAGTCAGCCCCCCCCCCCCGAAATAAAATCCTGGGTACGCCACTGGTGGCATCTATTTTGTTACAACAACGAAAGTACACAGTGAGACACACAGTTGTGGTACACAGTGAGACGTGTCTTAATGTGTACCTACTATGTGGTTCTGATGTTTAAAAAGTTATTTATTAATAAAATAAGTTTTTTTTTCTCTCTCTTTCTTTGAGTGTGTGTGGGCATGCAATGGCTAGGGAAATTTGCTAAACGTAAGAGACTCAAAAATTGCATGAAGATAGACCAAGGTCTGCCATTGTCCACCCGAGGCTCATATTTTTAATATTTTGAAAATCTAGAAATATTAATTTGAAATCATAAACTGCATAAAATTATTGATAGAGTGTAAAAAATGTATGAGTTATGAAAATATATACATTGTCTCACTGTGTACTACTTGTGGTACACAGTGAGACAATTTTCGATATTCAGTTATGCTGCTTCTGCGCTTTTACAAATAACTTTTTTAAAACCATTTATACATTAATATGTAGCGCATTTGTGTAGCTTAAAGATGTAGCAAAAATTTTTTCAAAAGAATAAAAACCGTCGCCATTTGTTAAGTAATAATAATTTTCGTCACACTGTGTACTACTCTCCCCTATTGATTTTTAATGATAAATTTTACAGACAAACGGTGGAGCTCCAATGGGATCGCCAATTTCAGGTTTAATGGCGGAGCTGATGCTTAGACCGATAGAAAATCAAATAATGGAAGATTTTGAATTAAAACCTACGCTATGGATCCGGTACGTAGACGATGTGGTTATCGTTTGGGATCATGGTATACAATCCTTAACCTGGCAGGACGGGCGCGGGGTGTTTTGACACTCCAAGCCCGAAAATATTCATCTGCTGTCTCTCCCTATGAACCGAAGTGGTTCGGTTCATCAGTACCTGCTTCCAAGGTCACCTTCCGTGCGTAGCGTATGAAAACGGCGAATTCAGACTCTTTTTTTTTGTCTTATAGAATTATAGAAAGTCTTATAGAAATTGAAGTTGTATGTAAAAACTGCAAAAAATCTAAAGTTTCTGATCCATGTACACCCTAAGTATTATTCAAATTCATAAATCTCAGTATTTTTATCCACAATAATGTATAATTTTATTATAATAAAAATTGCAATGCAAAATTAAGTTTTTCGAATAAGGAAAATGAAGGTGAATGCTTTTAATTTATTGTTTATTAATTTTTAAAATTAACGATAATTTAACATTTCAGTTATCATTTTTCACGAGAAAGAGTGTAATTGTCATGAATTTCACAAACAGATAGAAGTCTAAAGATTTTTTTTTCGTATTTATGCCATTTAATATGTTTGGGGTGTGCTGACACACCATGCCCGTTCTCGTGTTACGTTTCACTGCGCGCGTCCTGCCGGGTTAAATGAGTTTTTAGTGAAAGTTAATGAAATAGACACGAACATTAAATACTCCTTAGAGGTAGAAAATGAGGATTTTTTAGCATATCTGGATACTGAACTAATAAGAAATATGGATGAGGGAAAATTAAAAAGAAGGAGCATTGTCGTTCGAATAACACCATCTCTTATGACTGTAACTCTCCTTTCAAATATTAAATTGCTGCTTACAGATTTTACGTAAAACGAGCCTTTGATATTTGTAGTGAAAAGTATCTACAAAATGAAATAAATACAATTAAACACATTGCAATAGAAAACGGATTTTCCCTTCAGCACATAAATAAATTAATTTATGAAGTAAAGCATAAAAATCAAAAAGAAAGAATAAACATGAGAGAACTTAGAATCTGTAGCTTCGATTAACGTACCAAGATTATATGAAAGATTAAAATACGCCTTAAGGAAATTTGATATCAATTTAATATCCAAACCTCCTACAGAACTAAAAGCTCTAATTCAAAGGAAAATTGATCCCATACCTGATAAGGAAATTGCAGGTGTTTATTCTATCCCATTTGAAACGTAAAAACAGAAGGAGTTAAGCTTACATAGGTATGACCAGTCGAAAATTTAAAGAAAGATTGGGGGAGCACATAAGAGATATCAAGTTTAACCGACCATCTATACCACTTTCCAGATTAAATCAACGTCAAAATTTAAAAATAGATTTTGAGAAAGCAAAAGTTATTATGCCGACATCAGATTATTATGCTTTGAGAATTAGGGAATCATTGGATATTTTAAGAAACGAAAATAATGTATGTAACGATGTTTTATCCTATGACAAACCTCATACTATTTGGTTTAATATTTTATAAATACTTCAGCACTGGAACGAAATAACTTCATAGACACCCCCAACAAATAATAGACTGATCCTTTTTCCCAGACTGGTGTATAAATAGCTCAGTGAATGCGACATTCCAGTGAAAGTAGCCTCTGAAAATCACGTTTGCAGTCGAAAGATCTCAGGAATCATCTTTTCTGTTTCATATGATTTTTAACATCAATGGTTTTTAGGTTTTAAAGACCAGTTCATTTTGCAACAGGATATTTTAATAAATTTTATGCACCTTTTCAGTAAACAGTTTTTAATTTTAGTTATTTTAACGCATGGTGAATGTGTCATTCCACTCTGAGCTCATTCTGTGTTCTATGTTTTACAATACCCGACCTTTTATGCTCAAGCATAAAATCCTGTTCCCAACGAGCCGACCGAAATCCGTCGAGAAAAAATAATTAAGTGTTTAAGGCGTCAGTGGCTTACCACACCAAATCTATTTTTTTTTTTCGTGCTTGTGAATTCTGAAGTTCTTTTTTTAGTTCAAACAAATAAGTAAGTGTTAGTATATGGCCAATAGTGTTTTGACTCAAAATACTATATGTTTCACAATACCCTGTCTTTGAAAACCATTTAGAATTAACATTTATATAAAAATAAGCTTTAAAATAAATATCGTATGTGTTACAAAAAAAAAATCCCTGCCGGCTAGGCCTTCAGGCGCCTGTAGATTTCGAAGTTAGTGCTAATTTCAGCAAAAAAAAACTAAATCATGATTAGAGATATACCCACTTTAAAACCTTCTCACCGCCGCGAACTGATATATCCGTTCAGTTTTCAGAAATTAAGTTATGATTAATACTCTCAAGGCTTATATGCTTATAGGTAATAAAAAAAATTATCTTATGTTAGAAAAACATAATTTTTTTAGCATTTAAATAAAAATTACAGAGAAAACAACATTACAATTTTACCCTTTTGCTCGGCGGTCAAGGGGTTAATAATTTATCTGGCCGCTTTTGACGAGTTATTAATTTCATTTTTATACAATAGCTGGTTTTATCAGAATCGTGTTAAGGCAGTAATCAAAAAATATTTTTCCATGGTCAACAACTCAAAATTTTCTGACACATTTTCAGATTCATTTTTAAAAGGAAACTCATGAAACTTGCTGATGTGATTTTTTAAGAGATTTATAAGAGAGCTATATTTTTATTTTTCGTTCAATTAATTAGAACTTGATTTATAAACAATTATTTTCTCAGTGGGATTATATTTTTCGTTTCCAACACAGTCGCTTCGAGAAATTAGGATCAAAATGCTCACTTTGACAGCCTCTATGAAAAGACCGACCATTACGGCACATTATAGTTCGACAATTAATTGAAAGAAAAATAAAAACACATGTCGCTTATAAATCTTTTCAAAAATCATGTCAGCAAGTTTCGTATTTTTTCTATTAAAAATGAATCTGAAAATGTGCCAGGAAATTTCCAGTTGTTGAGCATGGAAAAGTATTTTTTTAATATCTTCTTTTCATGATTCTTATAAAACCAGCTATTATATAAAAGTGAAATAAAAACTCGTCAAAAGCGGCCAGATATAACTGTTAAAGTGGATTTATATCTAATCATGATTTAGTTTTTGCTGGTGCAATTAATATACTTAACTTCGCAATCAACCTCCACCTGTAGGCCGGGCCGGAAGGGGTTTTTTATGTATATATATATATATAGATAGATAAAGCTTTTTACTGGTTTTGGGTTCTGGGGGTCATGATCGGTGTAGATCTGCAAAAATAAGTAGGTAGGTACCCAATAGGTAGTATTTCATTCGAAATCTACCTAAAAAAACACGATATCGATATTCTCGCACCATCAAAGGATACACGAGCTTTTTTTACTCAAGTTGAAAATCCCTTCCCCTTAAACGAATCGAAATCCATTGAGATTCAGAATTAAGTGGTTAGGGCTTAAGTGGCTTACCACAAGAAATCAATTTATTAACTTTTCACTTTTGTTGTCTTAAATGTTTTCTTTATTTAGTTTAACCAAATAGCTAAGAGTTAATAAGTATATAACGGTGTTTTCAGTCAAAATACCACATGTTTAAATAAGCCCAGTCTTTGAAAATAATTTCGCATTAAGTTTTTTATGAAAAGAAGCACGAAAATAAATTGCTTTCTTTCCATTTTTATCTACTAATGAATGCCTATTAATAAAACTAGGCTATCCGACTGGTGCCACAGAACATACTGTCCGGTGTACAGAATACAAATGAAAGATTTTTAATTGAAAATCCTAAATAATTTTTTTAACTTTTAATATATTTCTTAATTTCGCATCAACTACACCAAAAAGAGTTTGTATATGCAAAATATAAATGATGTATTTAAATAATAAAATTATGAAAATTAAATTAAAACACTATACTAATTTCAAATGCTAAAAGGTGTAAATTAAAACTTTTAAACCAGTAAAAATAGGTTTATTTCAACTATTGACATGTTTCCACTCACTCTGAGTCATTTTCAAAACAAATAAACAAAACTATTCAAATTTGCATGGCCTATTAAACGCTATCATTCAGTTTTCCCCTTATTCTTTTATACTATGCACGTCATTTTTATTTTTACTTGGATGTATATTTTATTTTTATAATCATTGAGTAGCTAGAGCCATATTTTTGGTAACTGAAATGATGCTGTATCGTTACATATTGATTTCTTTTGCGTTATAATCTCTATGGTTTCTTTTATAATGAATGGATAGTATAGACTCAAGTCAAGTCAACACTTTGTTTCCGGAGTGCCTACAGGAAGTAACCTTCCCGCTTAATCTTCAACGAACTTGGAAAGAAATAAAGAAGATTTGGAGATAAATGTAGAAGTGCATAGAGAGCTGTTTTCCAATTGGTCAGAGCCGTCAAGCCCCTCCCTCTGGTTGACAGCTCATACATGAGTGTTGAAGCGACCAAGTCTTCTTCCCCTGCCAGGTCCCGCGAACAGCCGAGGGCCGGTGGCAATACTTGAAGTCTTTCATCCAAGCCCTGACAAGGGTCGATCCACACCGCAGAACACAGTATAGACTGGAGGGGGAAATTATTTTACTTTTATTGAAATTTATTTGGATGGTTTCTTCTTGATAAAATCTTGCTAGGGCTGTGGTTCTTCTATTATATTTAATATCAGCTATATGCTCCTTTACACTTACCAAAAATATGGCTCGAGTTACTCAATGGGTATGAAAATTAAAATAAAATAAACATCCAAGTAAAAAAAAAAAATAATAATAACGTGCATAGTATGAAAGAATATATGGAAAACTGAATGATGGCGTTTAATAGGCAGCGCAAATTTGAATAGTTTTATTTATTTGTTTTGAAAATGATTCGGGGTGAGTCGAAACATGCCAACAGTCGAAATAAACATATTTTTACTGGTTTTAAAGTTTTAATTTATACCTTTTAGCATTTGAAATTAGTATATTATTACATAGTGTTAAATTGATAGATATTTAAAACTGCCCGTTTAAAGCTACCTGCTAAAATTTGACTTCAGCTTATTTCTTAGTTTAATAGTATGATGTCATACATGAGGAGCTCAGAGAATAAAGGGGGTAAGTTACACGGTCATCATTTTGAAAAAATGTGCTGTAAAGTTCCAAATGTTTATTTGCGTTTATTGCCAAATACTTCGTTTATCAATTAAAATAGCTGTCAGTATTAGGTTTTTTCAAATAGTAATTTAATAGATGATAGAGGATCATTTATTATCTTCAATCATATGATTAACTCATTTTTTTTTATTTTATTACATACCACCTTTATCATATGAGCCCTTCATATTATAAATGGATCGTATTAATGAATTATCAATATTTAAGAGAGGCTTTTGTAGTAATGAAATGAATGGAAGAATGAAAAAGATTTTCAAAAATGATTGTTGATTTATTGTGTTTGGGGTAACACTCACGGATTATAAACTCTTCTTTACTTTTTCCTCGCCCCAATGAGTGCTAAACGTGTCTTTGCTTGCGATCTCAACATGACAAAAAACGTTCCGGCTGATATTATGCATAGGTTAGTTATATTGCAATTACAACCTTATCTTTTTAAATGCAATATAAGCACCTCATCTTTAATAAATGCTGGCAGATTTCCTAGTGAAGCTTAGAAACGCTAGGTACACACACACACACACATATCTATCTATCTATATATATAGATATGTGTGTGTGTGTACGTGCGTATATGTTTGTGCATTTCTGACGCTCCATAATGGAGTCATTTGGATTCGAACGTCGGACCTTCCGTTTTGAAAGTGAATATGTTTTTTTTTTTTTTTTTGTATTTTTTTTCTACTATTCCTGCATCTTATTGCTTTAATATTTAGCCTTTACACTCTGTCAGGTTTGCTTGACAATTTTAAAACAGAATCGGAGTCAATTTTTTTAAAAGGATTTGAATATGGATTAATTACCCTATCTTTCGTACGAAAAGCTATACTTTCGCTATACAGTTCTTGTATTAGGGGTATACAGATCGTCCCATCAAGAACTCCTAAACTCTGGACAGCCAGTATCCGCGCTTAGAGTACCTAAAAAAAACCCAAAAGACTATACCTTTACCACTAATAGTTTTCGAGAAAAATGCAAAAGAAAAGTATGACGTCATATCCGATGCAAGGAAACAAACTTTGTTGGAAATATGAACATCGGTATTGGAAGTTGGTAAACTAAGTTTGATATAATTTGGTCGATTGATATACTAAATATAGTTCTGAGTCACTGAGACAACCGGAGGATTATAATCATTCAATAAACCTCCTCCGGTTGTCCCAGTGACTCAGCAATATATTTAGTATATTTATCGGCTCAAATTTAATAAAATTAGTATATAGTATAGTTGTATGCTTATTATTCGGTTTATCAACTTCCAATACAGATGCTCATGTTTCCAACAAAGTTTTTTTCCCTTGCACCGGATATGACGTCATACCTTTTTTCCGCACTTTTCTCGAAAATTATAAGCTGTAAAGTTACAGTTATGTGAGTATTTCTTATGTACTCCTACACAGGAATCTACTTACATAGAGTTTGGACATTCTAGGATACTGTGTATAACGTATTCTCCAAATGGGAGGTTAATCTTAAATAATGTTTGGCACTTGTGGTGTTCGCTCGTTCTCACACACACAAATAATGCTTATAATTCTTCTTACACTATGTGCGCAAAAATGAAAAATAATACAGATGTAAATCTTTTTTTAGTACTTCCGTACATTCTCCATCTAACGCAGATATATAATAACTTACAAAAAAAATGAGACCTACAAGAATTGATTTTTCCTAAATTAATAATATGTATTAGAAGTGCAAAAATAACAACGTTAAAAGCGCCAAAAATTTTAAATTTTAAGCATACCGGTTTCAGGAGTATATAGCATACCTTCCTAAAGATGGCGGAAATTTGCTCACATATATAGGAGAGATGGGGATTAAATTAAAAGTTTATTGAACAATAGGAAAACAGAGGATTGCAGGTAATATCCAATAGATAAATAGATGGAAAATGGAACCGAAGTACAAAGAAATTGCTTAACCCTTTATTGCATTATGATCTACTGCAATTTTTTTCATGTAATATTTTTTTTTCAGTTACTACAATGAAAATTAAAGGATAAACATAAAAACAATACTCATCCGTGAGAAATTTAATTATTTAGAGGTAATTAACTAAAGTGGTACTTTAAAGTACCGTCAGTACACTATGACTAAATTATAGTAACAGAAAACCCACAAGTTATTTCAACTGGCACCAGAAAATATTTCCGATTTAATAAGTATATGAAATATAGGCTTTTTTCATATTTACAAATAAATCGTTTGGCAAATTCCGGTGCCAATCATTTATTTCAACACTGTAGAATTGAAAATGTTTTGCTCCTGAAAGGGTTTAAAAAAAACTATTTTTTTAGGTTACGATCTTGTTAGCAGGCCTTTAGTTTTGAGACGTCAATATTCCAGGGACAGCATGCTCTCTCACATCTCCACATATGCAATATATGAATGTACATATGCCATTTCTAGCATAGCAAAAACCAGCCGGTGCCACAACTTTTTCGATTTCCTATAAAAAATAACAATGAAACAGAAAAGAAATACCAGGGAAATCACTGCTGCACTACATTTTAGTAATTGTATTTTAAATCCAAAGAAAACGATGGATAACTACACAGACGAAAAGTAAACAAGAAGTTTTTCTCCAGCACCCATTGTACTGACGGTACTTATAAGTACCACCGAGTAATTCAACAGTTAAATCAAATACATACACCGTTCAACTAAAATAGCTAGTCAAATTGTATTCTAAGACCATAATGAACACATAAAAAAAAATCCAACACTTATCTTATATCCTTTACTGTGTTTGCAGCAATGAAAAGACAAGCGTGGCAATCTGTACAAAAAGTCGGCACAAAACACATCGACTGCTTCAAAGATAGCCTCATTCCTCTCTAAAATAACAAACCTAGAACTACCGCTGCCATGTATTCGGATAAAGTGGAGTTAAAAGAGCGATTTTTGCAAAGTACCATTATAATATTAGTAATATTCACTATGGTATAAAAGTTTAAAGTGAGTGGTACTTATAAGTACCGTCAGTAGATAAAGGGTTAAAGAATAAGAGTAAGAAGTTCTCTTTTTTTTAAAGCAATTTCTCACTACTTCGGTTCCATTTACCATTTATTTTTCTATTGGCTATTACCTGCAATCCTCTGTTTTCCTATTGGTCAATAAACATTTAACTTTAAACCCCATCTCTCCTATGTATGTGAGCAAATTTTCGCCCTCTTAGCACTGAGGAAGGTATGCTACATGCTACCGAAACCAGTATGTTTAAAATTTAAAAATTTTTGGTGCTTTTAGCGTTGTTATTTTTACACTTCTATTATATTGAACGAAGCTCCTTCTTGATAATTAATAATATGTATGTATGTTCTTAAACAAACCTTCTACAGATTTCAGACACATATTTGTTTAAGTATGTTTCCTTGTGTATATATATATTTATCGTAATTTTTTCTGTTAATTTCATTTAAACTAAATTTTTATGTAGAGAATCTGACTTCTTGTAACCTAAACTCAGATATCAATAAAAGAACCTATCAAAGTACAGTGTTACGATTATTTATTCTGACATCTGTCTAATATTATTCCTAACACTTACATCAACTCTAGTTTGATGGTAACAGGATTTCAAATCTTATAAAGCTTTTTTAAGAAAAACTTTTATATTACAGTTGCATCACACATTATTATTATATTATTTAAGATAGCATCAAGCTGTGAGTTTGGAAGGAGGCATTCTATTTCTTTAGGGAATAGTGCGTAAGAAACTGAATATGTGTTTTATTTTTAGTTTACTGCATCCAAGCTTATAGAATTGTTTATGAGATACTTTGTTTTAAAAGTATATACGAGGGTGCATCGATAAGTTTTTGCTTTCACATAAAAATAATTGAGTGGCATTTAGGAAATTATTACAGTGTATTAGTTCTTTTCTATATAGTCAATGTGCACAGTAATACATTTCTGTAAATGGTATTTCAAACAGAGGGGGCAAGTATGTATTTCAGGAGGCGCAATAGTAGACCCAAAGGGGGAGGCGTTTTTCAAACTTTTACCGACCACCACGTGTCACATATTGTTAGAAAGGCCTGTGACCACTTATTCATGCTATGCACCTCCTGAGCCCCTCCTCCTAAATTTGCCCACAAGGGGACCCTTTTCTAAATTTTGAGGACATCATAGATTTCTACCGTGGGACAAATTTGGGAGGAGGGGCTCGGTAGGTGCATAGTATGAATACGTGGTCACAGGCCTTTCCAACAACATGTCACATGTGGGAGTCGGCAAAAGTTAGAAAAATGACTCCATTTGGGTCTACTGTTGCGCCTCCTGGAATACATCCTTCCCTCATCTCTTTGAAATACCATTTGTAGAAATGTGTTACTGTGCACGGTGACTATATAGAAAAGGGCTAATACAATGTAGCAATTTCATAAATTTCACTCAATTATTTCCATGTGAGGTCAAAAACGTATTGATATACCCTCATATTATCGATAAGCATACACATACTTCGATAAACATGCACATATAAAATCATAAGGCGAAATGCAATGTTCCACCTACATCTAACCACAAACTACATAATATGAACTTTAAAATGTTCGCCATTTACTTAAAAGGTGACAAAAAATAATAATACAGATGCTACAAGTTTAAAAATATACAATTTATTTAATTTTCCTAGTATTTTCGGTCTGCATTCAACAGCCATCACCAGGAAATATTTTCATTAATTGCCGTTTGATTCATTCAAATACGTCTATTCGTTTGAAATGAGAAAGTTTATGATTTTTAGGATAGCTGGAAGTAGAAGTAGTTGTGCTTCGGATTAAACTTGTGTAGCGGAATGCACGGTGTCCCAAAAGTCTTCGTACAACTTCCAAAATTTATTACAAAAACTAATAGGCCTACAGCAAGAATAATTACAACAGTCCATAGATTAAATTCAAAAAATTTTTTCTACTACAACTATACTTCTACATGAAATCCTTTCGTTGCACGAAGAATATCAAGTTGATATTCCAATTCTATTCACGCGCGTTTCACCATGCTAACATCAACAGTAGTTACAACTGTTTGGATCTTTTGTTTCAATTCCTCTAGAATGTTCACTTTCGTTCGGTACACGGCATCTTTTACATAACCCCAAACGAAACAAACGATAATTTCTTTGCATTTGAGTATCAGATTTCATTTCGATGAACCACGCGACGCATTGCGCTTACTTCACGGGATAAGCTATTTTGAATGAATGACGTTTTTGAAAATTCTTCTACCTGTGCAGCGCCATCTATGAACAGATAAAAAACTTTTTAAGTTACTCTATGTACTGTTGTAATTCTTTTTGCTGTAGGCCTATTATTATTATTATTATTATTATTATTATTATTATTATTATTATTATTTTGTAATAAATTTCTGAAGTTGTACGGAGACTTTTGGAACATCCTGTATTTAACTGCCGTTCCATTCATTTCTCTACTATTTCTACTATTTTCTAGCTACGCATTTAAAACAAAGGGGCGTATATGAACAAAATGACGCATTAAAATGAATGGGGCTTAGATGCCGTATGTTCCCGCGGCCACCATGTTGGATGTTTTGAGTTTCTTGGCTATTTTATGTTGGCGATATTTATGGATATGGAACAGCGATGCGTGACGTGTTCTGGCAATCCCGTTTTACAGCGAGATTGTGGTGTGGGTACGTGACGCTGTTTTTCGCTTGGGTTTTTGTACATGTGGTTTGATACCGTGTTGTATCTTTCTGTCTTTTTATTTTTATGTTAAATTTATTGGATGAATTTGATTGACTATGGGTTCTGTTGTCCGTTTACATGCTGTTGCTAATATAATTTTAAAAATATGAGGACATTTTGAAGGATAAAGGAGATTTGTTTACAGTGTGTAGTCATAAACCTATTTTGAAAAATGAAGGTGATGCTAGCAGGTATTTTGTGCTTGAGCTATCTAGAAAGCAGATGTCTATTAAATTATATTTATAATTTTATGCATATTTTGTTGTAATGGTTTATATTAGCCGTTTATTGTATATTTCTCATGCATTTCGGGCCTTTTTGAGATTGCTGCAGCGCAACGTACGTGCATTTACTGACTGCCGCTGTAACGAGTTTCGTGCATTTTTCAGATTGCTGCAGAAGTGGTTTGCTGAATACAGTGATGTTTTTTTTGGTTTATGAACGCTACGCGTTCATACGTCCATTTACTAATTACCCTTTAACGAGTTTCGCGCATTTTTCTGATTGCTGCAAAAGTAGTTTGCTGAATCCAGTGGGGTTCATAAACCGAAAATTAGTAAAAATAGCAGCGTTCATTTACTAATTGCCGCTGAGTTTCCTACGTTTTTCAGGTTTATATCTTATTACTTACATTTTATTTTCGTTAAGCATAAAATACGCATAAATCGCTGCTTGGCGACATTTACTACTTGGCGGAAAAGGGTTTTTACGCCAAGAAAAAAATCCAAGATGGCAGACGCGGGAATATATGACATCTGTTCCATGAATGAAACGGCACTTAAATATTTTCCTTTACACAAGTTTAATCCGGAGCACTGCTACTATCTGCTTTCAGTCATGACCAGAATTAGAGATTCTCCCATTTCAAACGAAGTGGCGTCTTTGAATGAAAGGAACAGCAATTAATGAAAATATTCCCTGACGATGGCTGCGGGATTGCAGGAAGAAAGTAGTCGGAGATTAAAATAAAATGTATATTTTTAAACTTGTAACATCTTTATTATTATCATTTGTCACATTTTAACCGCTTCGGGATGAGCGGCTTTCACAGAATTTTTAATCTTTTATCATACCGGTTTTTTAAAAATGACATTTTTGCCTAATTGAATCGGGAAAATGCTCGGATTAAATAAGCCAAAATTTACAATAAAAATTTACTGGTGAGAATAATCAAGGATTCTGCGCACCTTATGCGACACGTATACCGGTCATTCGTCCCCAAGGGGTTAGGTAAATTGCAAACTTTTTGAAATATCTAGTTACAATATATCTAGTTAAAATATCTACAATACAGACATATTGGAAACTATTAATAGCTATTTTTCGTTCGCCAAATAATGTTAATCTATAAATATTTTAACATTTCTATAACTGAAATACGTATACCTATAGGAATACAAAAAATTGCACATATATTTAAAAGTATCTCTAAAAAAAATATTTTGATGGTTGTTTGTTAAATCAGATAGAAAAATTAGAAATATTCAGTGTTATTTAAACATTTTTTATACATTAACATAACTAGGAAATCGTACCCGGACTTCCCGGGTTACAGAATATAGGTCAATTTTTTTAAAAATAGAAAACTAATATAGTTTTTTACATGCATTATATTTTTAAGATCGCTCACCTACAATAAAAAAGTATTTTTCATATGAAAAATATGAATTATACAATCAAATAACATTTTGAAATTTATTAAAAGCGATACTTACATATTTAGTTACATGCTAAGAGTTATTACCCCAAGATTTTACTACTTACGGCATCCTTTTGAATTCTGATAAGCTCAGACCTAGCTTTAAGCGCGTTCTTCAATTACATATCTGTTAAATTTGTATTTTGTTTATATTGTTTTATTTAGTTATTCATAGAGAATTTTTTTATGGAATATTTGCCGTAAGAAAATGATGAACTCTTTATGTTGTTTTAAAGTCAAAAGGATTAATCTTTCCTAATCGAGCTCCACGCAACAGAAATAAATTAAAAAATATTCCATGCTTGAAATTTTTTTCTAAAACCATAAACAATCTGTAAACTGAGATGCACCTTGAAAACAAATTCCATTTGAAATTTTTTTTTCCCTGTTTGGCTGTCTAAAAATTAAAATTGCTCAATTACAAATGTGTTTTTTTAATATTATTCTTTTATTTATTTATAGAAGAAGTCTTAATTTCGTTGCGGAAAATTAGTCAGAACTAAATGCTGAACAATTTTTATTGCTTTATGTGCAAAATATTTATTATTATTACCTATTGAAGCCCGCCCGTGATAAGATAAATTACAAAAATAATCCTTGAAAATTATTTAAAAAACATAATAAATCAGTTAATTAAGGTACAGTTTTTAAACAAATTGCATTTCAAAGTAGATTTTTCCTCTAAACGGCGTTCTAAAAATTAAAAATGTACGATGGTTAGGAGATTAAAAAATTGCAGTAGCGAAAATTTCAAAACCGAAATTTGATCATGAAGTGTTGCCATTCGCAAAATGACTTCACCGTTACGCACAGATATTCAATTTGATATTCAATTTGATATTCAATTTGAAAGAAATGTATGTAATGATTCTTATATTCCGTGGCAATTAAAATATGCTTATTTTTGGGTATCACTATTTCCGAATACAAAATGCGTACACTCTTTATAATGCGGAAGGCGTATGGCACCATTTTTTATAGTGCAATATCTTTGGCTATTTTTTTTTTCAGATTAAAATCGTCTTGTAAATAATCGGGGAAATCCTGATATTTTTGCTGAAATAAATAAAGCGAAAAATTTTTATTGAAAAACGTGGAAGAACTGTGCGCACCTTACACAGCACAAATAGCGTAATGTAAAATGTAATATAACCATGCATGAAAATATACAACAATTACTTCCGACATAAAATTTTAAAATTCTGTTGCATTAGCTGCATAGTCACTCCACCGCTTTTACAGTATATCTCCATTTTGATTAATGAGAATTCTCCATATTATAGTCAAGTAATCGTTTTCTATAAAAGCTGTGGAGTGACTATGTAGCAAACGCTACATATTTTTAATAGTGTAGGATCTCATACACGATTTTTATTCGGTTGCGATCTCTTTGTAGGTGCGGTCACGAACAGGGAGAGAAAACATGTTTATTATTCTTAGTACTGCAAAAATACCGAAACAATGCTGAAAAGTGTTGAGGAACTTGTTGCATGCATCGTGGCAGCTGCTGGGGAAGTCCGGGGCACTCCCAGTACTTTCGAGAACATTAGATCTTCCATACGCCGGAGATTCGCTTCCATGCATCGCGGCCCGGGGTCGTAATTTCGAACACCTACTTTGATGACGATCGTTGTCTCTTTAATGTCCTTTCTTCTTAGTTTTTTGATGTACTAAGGATAATAAATATGTTTTCTCCTCTTATTCGTATCCTGTCTTTCTTGTGTTTTGTGTCCTCACTACCGCGCCAGGAAAGCGTTGCCGACCCTTGGTTTCTATGCAAATCTGAATCCTTGTGATGTCCCCTACCTCCCTTAAAGTTTGTCCCATTACTTCTGGGACACCCTGTATAAATACGTAGCGCCTATAGTGGTCGTTCAGTCCGTCTGTGCGTCCATCCACATATAACAGGGCAAAAACTACCAAACCGAATGGTCTAAAGTTTTAAATGTATAATTGTTGCAAAATTTCGTCGAGTCGTTTCAAAATTTTATGAAAATCGGATGTATAGCTTATTTACAGGGACAATCAAATATTTTTCGTTACATTACGGCCAATGGGAAAAAATTATTCTAAGTGCATTTTAATGATGTTACAGCCGTTCGAACAGAATGAAATTGATGTACACTTAAGAAGTGCACTAAAATATACAATCAGTATAATATACAGTGGAAAAAACATTTATCAAACTAGTTATAGTACAAACACACCTCATTTGCCACGTTTGGCATTGAATTTCCAACGTGCTTTTTTTAAGAAACAATTTTACTTGTGCTTTGACAATAAGTGCAAGACAAATGTACTGCCAAAATTTAATTTTAGAATATAGTGGTGTGGTGCGATTAGAATATAAAAATAAAATTATCCATAAAATGCTGGCGTCCGATAAGGGTTAAAAGGCTTTGTGAACTTAAATAACGCAAGATTTTATTCTTGTGTATATACAATTGGATATGATGCTTTCATTATAAAATAAAATGTTTCTACTTTATGTTATCACTTATTTAAACATTTCTGTTATTGGCTAAGACTAATCATTAATACACCCGGTTACGTGAGATTTTGTTATTTGTAGTGATATGTTTGTATTTACGTATTTTATCATCATTTTTAGATAAGTTTTTAAAGATATTTATCATTTTATTAATTAATCTTAATTATTTTTGAAAAAATAATTTACTCATTCCTTCATTGTCATTGTAATGTTAAAATATTGGCTAATATTATAAGACTGGCGAGATAAAAAGTGTTGGCGAGATTCAAAAGCATTTTGACAATCACTGGCGCATGGCTAACATGAAAGGACCAGAAATATATTCCAAGTTTGTTTTGTTTTTCGGCTGTCACTAAATGCTGGATTGTGGGTAATGACGATTTATCTTAATTCACATGACCATCAAGGTTCCCGGATCTTACGACATGAGATTCATTTTTATGGGGTTGCGTCAAAGATCTTGTTTATGAACAAGTATTTCCGAGAACACTCAAAGAACTTTGGATCGGAATAGATGTATCATTCAAATGTTTTTAATATCGGAGTTTTTCTTTGTGGTCACGCGGTGTTTTTCATCTTTAACAATTTTAGAGTGAAACTGACGGACATTCTGTAAGAGGAAAAAATTTCTTTTATGTTGATCTATTCTTCTTGTCTCCTTTGCATTGTTGAATATCCCCATTCTTTTGTGAATAAACCAACGACTGGTAGAGAAGAGTACGTTTCCTGAAAAATTGTTGAAGGAAACCATAAAAAGCGTTTAAACGCAGCCATGAAATACGCACCAGTGCTGCATTAAGAACCATTGACAATGTAAAACTGTAAAATGTGTGGAACGAATTTGATTACAGATTAGATGTTTGTCGTGTTACGAAATTTTTACACACCGAACATTTGTAAGTGAAAAAACTGCGGGTAGCTTTTTCTTTATTTTCATATATCACTTTTTAGGTAGATTTCGTAAGAAATACTACCTATTGCAGTCGTTACCATGGTGCTACTTTTGAAAAAATCCTTCATAACTTTTCAATATATGACCCCAGGAACCCAAACCCTCCCCTACCTAAAAAGTTTATATATATATATGTACTAAATATTGTCCGCACAATAAAAGTGGCAATTATGCACGGATCGTCTTCAAACTCGCCAACAACTTTGAGATGGCTAATATCTCAATGGGGATTGAAAATGGGCAAAATCGGCCCAAGGGAATGGGAATGGGGAGGGTTAAAAATTCTGAATACCGTCTTAACGTGATTCTGATAAAACCAGCTCTTACACAACAATGACAGAAAAAAATAAATATTTTTCGTTATATCAGTTGCCAACAATTAAAAAAAAAAAAGCATTAAAATTCTCACCACAACAATTGCTTTTCTATTGCAAGATTTTCACGCGAAAAATTAAATTAAATTAACTGTTTGACGAATTGAAAACAAATTGAATATAACGACATAAGATTTCTAGAGCAAGATTTTTGCATGAAATCTCAAAATGAAATAAATATTGACTAATCAAAAAACAAAAACAAAATATTGCGTCATATTGGAAATATAATGGACCTCAGCAGGTGAATATGTAACGTCATGTGAGTTTGAAGAAACGTATTACAACATGATAAAAACCCGACTATGGAAATATTAGCATATTTTAACACTTTGAGGTTCTCTGAATTTGCTTTAGCCATTTTTAAACCTATTCCATATACATGCGTGTGTGTTTCGTGTATATTAGAATTTTCACAAAATGTTTAGCTCCCTAGAGCTCATTCTTAGTGAAGGAACTGGGTTTATCTCTAATCTTGAATTAAGTTTTGTTGGTGAATTTAGTACTTAACTTCGAAATCTACCTCCGCCTGTAGGCCCGAGTCGGCAGGGATTTTTATAAGGGGAATAGTTTTGAAAAGATATCTTTCTGAAAGGGTTCTCAAAACTTTTAAAATTGGAAAAAAAAAACGAAAAAAAAAAACATTTTCAACATTTAGTATCTTAAAATGTATATGATTAAAAAACACAATTTTTATTGGGATGAAATGTGTAATTATGTTCTTTCATTTCATGTATTTAAAACATTTTAAGATGCAGAATTAGTATTTATAAGGCGCTCTAAACTGCGAGACATTTGTCGAACAGAAAATGGGCATAACAGCATACGCGCAGGATTAAAAAATAAATTTTGCAACTAGAATGAAAATTTTCGTGCCTAATTATACATCAGACTGTAGTAATTGCCCTGATCCTAAATAAATTTGTATTTAAAGCATTTTTATATTTTTAATACAAAGTTGTATTTAGCTAATGCAAAATTTTGAAAATATCAACAGCAAAATCATCTAAAAATATATTTTTTTAACAATAAAAATGAAATTTTAGTTTCAGTTTATACAGACTAACATAATACATACGTTTTGAAAATTTCATGAAAAATATACAGAAATTTTTGAGATATCGTGCGCGTTAAGCCCAAAAACGCCATTTGGAGAAAAATTACTTCAAAGTTTCGGAAGCGCCGCTGCAGCTATTAAGCGGGTATAATTCTAAAAGTCGTAACTTTTGCTCTAAAGGGAATTTCAAGGAAACAATTATGTCAAAATATTCAAAAAAGTTAGGAATTTAACATCTCAAAAAATTAATAAAATTTCGAAAATTTTGAATCTTTAAGAGTCCTATGACCCCTTAAATCCGGTCATTAATTTATGGTAACCCTATAATTTCGGTAAATAATGTATTCGGAAATTTAAAATATTTGTTTTAGAAGCAATTTATTTTCCACATTTATTTATTTATTTATTTATTATAGATATTTATACTAATCGAAAATTTCCTTCTCTGAATGAACATTTTATTTTTTCCCCAGAGAATCAGAAGGGAAGAATTAAAAGTAGAAAATTTATATGAACATAAAAAATTCACAAACAATTCAAAAAACATTTCTTTTTACTTATTATGATGGTTTATATGAAACAAATGTGTTCTCTAGAGGATTTATTAAAGTATCTTTTAAATACGTTGAAATATGTTTTGAAAGAAATTAATAAATACAACATGTATCCATTTTCATAGGATATAAATATTGCAAATTCATCTCAGTAATAATGGTAAAAATTAAACTATTTATAAGGACATACAAAAATTCGAAAACAACTGCAAAAACAATATTTTAGCTTACTCGAGGGCTTTAAATTAAATTGAAGTGATCGGGCGAGGGGAAGAAGAAATGTTTCGGTTTCAGAAAATATTTTTAAAAAATGCTTACCCTAGAGACCCGATAAAGGCATCTATTAAATACGAAAAATACAATTTATTGAAGGATTATAAAAGATATAACTAATAGAAACTTTTGTAATACATTAAACTGTCAACAGAAAAATAATGGTAACAATGAAAAATTCATAGTATACAAAAAATTTCAACATGAATTGGAAAATCAGTAATTCAGTTTACTCGAGTATTTTAAATTAGATTCAAGTGTTAGTACACAGAAAATTTAATACGAAAAGACAGTTTGTGTTTCAAAATTATATGAAGCAATTACGTTCCCTAGCGTCCCGATAAAAGTATATTTTAAACACGCCGAATAATTTAAAGTATAAAAATAAAGATTACAGATTACAGATATCGAGTTAATATGACATAAATGTAAAACGTCAACTCAGGTATAAAGATAAAAATTAAACATTCATAAAATAATCAAAATGTTCAAAATGAGTTGTAAAAACAATATTTTAGTTTACTCGTGTAGTTTAAAATCGATTCAAGTGACTGAAAAAAGAAAAAATTAAGGGGTAACGCTACTTAACACGCCTTAAAACTCGGTGACTTGTTGATTTTTTTTTTAATTATTATTCTTATTAGAAAACTATTCATTGAACTGAAGAGTCTGAAGAAACTTACTACTGCATCAAGAATACTTGCTAAAGTCGAACAGATTTTGTCCGAGCCACCGTGTTTTGCATTTGTTTAATTCCTGTTATTAATTCTTCAGATTACCCATAAAAATTGTGTCATATACTGACAGACTCACGCACATTTTTTAAAAACAATCAAATCATATACTAAAGAAAATAGATGTTGTTATCCAACGTACACATTTATTCATAATTAAAAATTTATATAAAATAAACACGTGAATAAAATAAATTCCAACGTTTCGGTTTACTCTGTAAAACCATCATCAGGAGTACAATTTTCTAAAAAAAATCAGCAGGAAACAATCAATTTGGTACATCTTTAATAATTAAATTCAAACTGCGAAAAGTTCAACAGAAACATCCAAAATCTTTGTAAACAACTCAGTGGCGCCATCTGTTATTCAAAATAACAAAGTAAAAATGAAGGGCTGGAAAAACATGAAAATTTCATAGTTCTTTCAACATATAAAGCCAGATTTTAGGAATAAGAAAGGAAAGAATATCGTTGCAAATTTCTTGGTACCCCTACGTAGCAACATCTATTTTCTTTAGCATTAGATATTACAACATAAAATCCTTAATTATCAATCAAATCATATTCAAGAATTTCTAAAACATATAAATCCGGCGGAAACAAGAAGTGAAAACTTTTCACGAATACCATACTTCATTCTTATAAGGAGATAAAAAAGTAATAACCGATTTATATCTGCTTACAGTTTTCGCATTGTCACAAGAAACATAACTAGAAACATATATAAGTTAATACAAAAATTGCTTTATGATACAAAAATACTTCTCATTTGGAACCCAGTTTTTTTTTTTTTTTTTTTTTTTTTTTTTCCACTAATCGATAATTTTTTTTAACATTTCTCTAAGAGTTAATGCATAATTCTTATACATATAATAATTATATATATATATATATAATAACCACTCTTATATATATAATAACTATCAATATATAACTACTTTTAGTCTTAGAAAAACAGAGATAAAAACATAAAATTTCATAAAAATATGCTCAAGTTCAAAAACAATTGGAAAAACAATACCGTACTTTACTTCAGTGATTTAAATTGAATTCAAATGATTAGAAAAAACAAATTGCTTTAAAGAGATATCTTGCGTTATGAAAATTATATTTTACATTAGGAGTAAATATATATATGTTCAGGTCGCATACCCACTTGCCTATGATATAAATATTTAAACTTCATCTCAGAAATGTTTAACTTTTGTGTTAATGACTGTACAATCAATTCGTAATTCTAAATGAATGATTACTTTTCACTCGAGTTATCTGAATTTGTCCCTGTATTATTCATTATCTAGACATTTCTTGAGTTTTACGAAAGACAATGAAATATCATTATAACTAAGCGAAACAGAAAAAAAGATGATCCAAATCTTATCCAAGTTTTTTTCTTTGTTTTAAAGCTTTTTTTAGAGAATAAATACACTTTTATAATAATCTGCAAGATCATTTTTAAGAACACCAGGTTATTTGTATTTAAACATGTCAAACGTTGGTTTATGATAAATCTGTACTTAAAAGAACTAGATGCGTGTTTTATTCTTTATTTTACCGTAAAACTTCAGATCATAAAATTCCAGTTTCTGACGTTAAAATACTAATGAAACATTTTATTGAGAATAAGTGGCAAGAAAATTGGTATTTAGAATATGATAATAAACTCCACCATATCAAGACGACGCTTATGACCTGGCATCAAAGGAAAACTGATGTTCTTCTGACTCGTCTGAGAACTGGAGATTCGAAAATCACTCATAAGCATTTTTTACTACTGCAGGGTGTTGTCATGTGTTCTAAGTGTCAGTTTGATATTCCTGCTACTCACCAACTTTTAAATGACTGTTCCGGCCTACGGCACTCTTATAGAAACACTGATAAAAATTTCACCGTTGGATTACGGGAAAAGCCTGGCAGCACAGATTCCAGCATTTTCCCGTAATATTACAGTACGTACCGTTATTTATTTAGACTGTGTTAGGCCGTAAATGACAGTAAATTTTTTGAACGTATCTGACCGTAAATCGCAGTAACTTTCAAGACCGTATCTGACCGTAAACCACAGCAGCTTTCAAGAACGTATCTGACCGTAAATCACAGTAATAGGAGTGTATTTGACCGTTTATGACTTACTTTTTTTTTTTTTAAGTATCAATTATTATTTTGTTTCAATTTCCATTATTAAAGAGATGTAAAATCTCTGTTTTCTATCTTATAGGGAATTGAAACTGCATTTTACGTAAGTGCTAGCAACACCGATAGATTATATTCTGATTTTAGTGGATTATCAGCCTTCTCATTCTAAAACATTATAATTGACAGCTTTTAATGTATTTACATGTCAGTTATATATTTGCATACGTTTCCGTTTTAATTAAAAAACTATCAAAGGAAAGTTATTGTAATGTGTAATAAACGAGGAATAATAATATAATTACTACTGGATTATTATTATATTACATTATTGTACATTATCAGTAATCTGTCTTTTGCAAAATTCAATCTCAGAGAAACGGACCTTTCACAACACTTAAAACTTAGATTTCCACTTTTAAATAAATTCATTTAAAATAATTTTCCAGATTTCAGTAACCAATTTTCCTATCTTCATCCTACAAAGTTAATATCGCTAAAATCTGATGTTTAAAAAAACTTAATAAATAATAATACTCCAAACACTTCTCCCCCCCCCCCCTCATACACATATTATTACACAGAATTAAAATTTTTAATTTTTCTTAAAAAAGGATATTTTATTAATTCTATTAACAAAAAAATATTGAACGAGAATCTAATGAAAATATAAACAGTCTATTAAAAACCTTTAGCTATTTTTATAGTTTTTATTTAATACCTTTTCAGCAATTGGTGCGAAATATAAGAAAAAAATCTTTTCAATATTAGATTAAATTATATAATAATTGACAACATTATAAAATATTTTCACAACTATTGCCTACCTCTTTTATTAATTTGAATTCTTGTTTCACTGCAATATAAATTTTATTGTAATCATAGCAAGTTTTCCATTTTTTTATTTATCCATTTTATTATTATTATTATTTTTATTATTTTAGGATGAGGAAAGGAAAGGTGGTGAGTGTAATATGGAAGACAATTTTAAATGAATTTATTAAAAGGTTTTACAGTTGTGCAACGTGCATTTTTCTGAAATTGAATAGATTACTGATAGTGTAATTTAATAATAATGTAATAATAATATAAAAACATAATAATAATATAACAACGTTACAATAATGTAAAGGCATAATAATTTAGTAATATAAGTTTAAAAACACAATAACAATGTATTAACAATATATAATAATATATTATTATATTATTATTCCCATTTTATTACACATTAGTACAATGATTTTCTTTAAATTATAACGGAAACTTGTGCGAATATTTAAATGATATGTACACAAACATCTGCCACTTACCTTGTTTTAAAATGGAAAGGCTGACAATCATCTAGAATTAGAGTATTATATATAACTGTTTCAGCTAGCATCCGCTAGCATTAGCACCTACGTACTGACAATCAAACTTATAGGCAAGATGGCTGCCACCAACAAACACTGCTATTGAATTTCTCAGTAAAAAACGTGGTCTTAGATTTCTCAGAAACTAGAATGCGCGCGCCGCTGTGACAGTGTAATCCACCGTTAGATTACGGTTAGCGAACGCGAGTAACAGTAATTTACTAGGCTTGCCTGTGATCTGCCGTTAAAGACTGTAAAAGTCTACGTTACATTATCCCCTCGACAGTATATGACTGTTATAGTGAGGTTAATACTGAAAAAAATATCAGCTACGGCCAATAACAGCTTATTATTGTCAGTAACTGATATTTTGCGGGCAAGCGCAATATTTACTACCATACAGTATTTTACAGTAAAATTATGCAGTAAAGTACTGTAAAGCAACAGCTATTTTTAACAGTGAAATATTTTAATTCCTCAACATTGACAAACCTTATTGGGGTAACTCCTCATGAGGCACTCCACTTTTTTACATCATGCATTTTCATATAAAAATGCTTTTAAAACTAATATTAATTTAAATTTTCTTTCCCTGTTTGTTTAAAAAAAGAACGCTTCTTGCCTGTTTGACATACATCTTAAAAAACAATCCTGTTAAAAATATTTCTGTCTACAACTGATTTAATTTGTCTTGGGGAAACCGAATTATGGAGAATTATTCAGAAATTTAAATAATCTATTTAAACCTTCTATTTTGAAATATAATTTTTTCTATATACTATACAGTTTCAATGATTAATATACTTCATTCTTTACACTTGTTTGGCTACATCTGCATGTAATCCTCGTCCAGATAGAATTCCTCATTCAAATATAATTCGTTTTATCTTATTATTATTATTTTTTTATACAATTGATAAGACTTATTCTCTACATTTGTATGGATACATCTGGATGGGATTCCTCATCCAAATCGCAACCTCTGACGCTCTAGTGACGCTGCTTTAGCTTTACTTTTTGTAGATGGTTTTATATCTTTTAATTACCTTTTTGGAGCAGCATGTCCCTAATGGGGTTTTGCGCCATTAAGCGCTACACAATCAACTAATCAACCAACCGTAAAACTTCTGAATAAGGAATCTTTTTACAAAGTAGCCTCATCTCAAACGGAAAAATGCGATTGTTCCATAAAAAAATGCAGTGCAAATTCAATAGAATGTGAACTTGTTAAGATGGGAACTTTTACAAAAAGGAATTATGTGGTACTTTGCGATTTCGTCTGAGCAATTTTGATAAAATTTATAACAATGTGTTATATAAATAGAGAAATGTCACCAATGAAATGTGATTAGAGGGTTTTAAAGATAGTAGGATTTTACTTTATGATTCTAGAATGGGATTATGTTTCACTGAAATTATCTGACTCCTGGTCTTTAACGCTTGAATACGGTTCGAAACACAAATTCCAATTTGATTATGCTTATATTCTATTCGTACCGTTGTTTTTTTTTTCCACTAATTTCTGAAAGACTAGGAAATTTTAAAAGGAAATCTACAATAATAAAAATAATTAATAAACTGCTGTACGATTAAATAAAAAAAGACAGTCGCCAGTCCCGGCCAATATTAGTTTTAATTGACTTTTATATGGACATTGCTTGAGTTCCAGGAATGATTGGATGAGTAAAATTTAAAAAAAAATATTTCATCATTAAAATTTTAAGACATTAAAAATAATTGAATTTTAGCGTTTTCTTTTTTAAAGTTCATAAACTTATCAGTTTATAAAAATTTAGTAAGCTTTTTAAATCTAAATCTAAAAGAAAATAGAGGATTTTGGTCACGTCAAAGAAACATAAATAATTTTTTGAAGTAAAATATATACATACCTAGTAAGCTGTCGGGATTTTTTAATGAAATATACACATTTTGAATCAGAAATTTTAATTAAAAATGAAATCAAATAAGTATCCAGAAAAAAAAAAAAACACATTATTAAATAATTTCACAAAAAGAAAAATTTTGGTTTCATATATGATTCTTCGGACGGAACGCTGGCAGCTATGATCTATATATATATATATATACATATATATTAATATTTTTTCTTTCGAAGTTTATGACTTGCTTCTGTTATAAAAATGCATATACGCTTTAAAAATTGTTAAAATTTATTCTTAAATTTCAAATATGTATTAATAACGTATATATAAATTAAATTATTTTACATTATCACAAGATTTAGATGTATTTAATACAGTAAAACCTCAGTTATCCGAAAATCATGGGACCTAAGCATTTTCGGTTAATCGGGGTTCCATAGGAATTTTCGAATAACCGGGAGGATTAAGGTGAAAACTTGTTTGATGAAAAGCTGTGATCGTAATTCAGAATATTGATGCAATAAAAATGTTATGGTACCGTATTCAAAGCTCCCTGAATGGCGAATTTCTCAACGAATTTGTTCCAGAGGTAAAGTTAAAATATATATATATATATCTCAGAAGGCTGTTCTTTTGTTGGATAATGCACCATTGCACCCCTCTGAAAGCAAGCTTTCAAAGGATGGGATTAGAGCTATTTTCTTGCCTCCGAATGTGACTTTTCTGATTCAACCAATGGATGAAGGAGTTATTGAGAACATTACGAGACTTCACAGAAAAAGGCTGATACGGTTTTTGATTGACGGACTGGCTAATGGAGCACAAGTTGTTCAAAATTTGAAACTTGTAGATATAAAGAAAGTTGGCTACTGGGTAGCTTCTTCATGGAATGAAAATCAAAGCAAAACGATAGTAAAATCTTAGCGTAAGTTATGGCCAAAGGTTGAATCTGTAGTCTTTGAAACACAGGAGTCTGCAGAAACTGATGTTATTGGAATTGTGGGCAGAAATTATGACGATACTAACACAGAAGTGATTTTGGACATGTTCAAGCAGCTTCCCGGAGAAGTATCAGAAGTTGAAATTGACGCCTGGCTTGGTCCGGCCACTGATGAGCAAGATTTGACAGATGCGGAAATAGTTGTAACGATGAATTGAGGAGATGCTTATATTGACGAAGAAGAGCCTGAAGAGATTGATAATGGCAGGATTACACACAGTGAAGCTACTAAGATCTTAGTTGCATCACTTCGATATGTTGAAGTACATAAGCATGCAACAGCATCAGATGTGTTGTTACTTAAAAGGTGGCGTGATAACGCAGCATTGAAACAATGCAAAGTTGAAAAACAAAAGAAAATCGCAACATATTTTGTAAAAAAAAATGAAGTCACGTACGTGTCTATCTAATAAAGTGCCCGAAATTACGCAATGGACCGAACAAGTAAGTTCACTCTGTTTATTTATTTCATAAAGAACATGCTTTTTTAACACTATTTCTACCAGTGTCCAATAACATCTTTCAAAGTTTTGATTTTTTTTCTTATTTTGCTTCTAATTTCTAAAGCTAATAACTATTAAAACAACTCTTCAATGTATTAAAAATGATTCGGAATTTTTTGATCTAAAACTTGCAAATAAAATAGTACATCTATTATGATTTGCTTACTAATTAGAATAATTGTGTTAAAATTAATCTAGTGTAATTTCGTATCCAGAGATTTCTGGAGTTCCATTACCTGAGATTTATTCTGTTGAGCTGAACCAGGTTTCAGACCAGATGCTGTAATCATCAAGGTTAGCTGGGTGAAAATTTTCACCAGAATCGTTCGGGATAGCAGAGTACTTGCGGCTTCAGTCAGGAGGTCCCGGGTTCGAATCCTGGTCCGGACATTTTTCGCCCAGTTGGAAATTTACATCTAATAAAATAAAATAGTAGTCATAAATCAAAATATGTTGAAAGGTGTCATTTGACATCGGTAAAAATAGTGTTCACAATAAAATTTTTCACATTTAAAAAGGACTCTAAGGAATTTTGAAGGTCTTTCGGTTAAGCCGATTTTCGGATAACCGGGATTCTACTGTATATAGTACTTATCAGTTCATAAATATTTCTATTACACAAGCAATGTAATTTTCGGAAGAAAAAAAATATTTTTTACTATTGGAAAATTTTAACAATATCTCATACCAGCATTTTAATTTTCCTCAAGCATTCAGTGAAAAAATTAGGGGATTTAGTAGAATTAAAGGGAAAAAGACAAAGATGGAAAATTCCTAAGAATATACCAGAGTTTAAAAAACAATTGTAAAAAACAATATTTTTATTTACCCGAGCGGTTGAAATTCAAGTGTTCCACATAAACAAAACTATAAATTGGTATCCATATTTCTAAATTGCATGAAAATAAATATCTCCCCTAGATACCAAAAAATATGTATTTAATTTTTTTAATTATTTTTTTCGAATCCGATTTTTTTTATTTTTATGAAAAATTACTTTTACGTCAATGAAAATAAAAATAGATATCCAAATTACAGATGTTATCGTTTACGGAAATTTAACGAATACATTTATTTTGAGTACTATTCATATGGTAATAGTAAGAATTTTTCACGTAGTTTGAAAAATGTCGTATGGCAACATAATTAAAAGTACATAATAACAGTCTAGTTTTTGTTCTGTTTTATCACATTTTTTTTTTGTTAGGAAAAGAAGGCCCTATTTGAAATTTAAAGTACCAAAAATATGTTTAAGGAATCTCAGGACTCTTAAAGCTTTAAAACTTTCGAAATTTTAATTTTTTATGTGTTAAACTCCTATCTTTTCTGAACATTTTGATATATTTTTTTCTTTGAAATTCCTATTAGAACTGAAGTTATGGCTTTTACATTTATACACATTCAATAGCTGAAGCATCGTTGCGGAAACTTTGAAGCCATTTTTCTCCGAATGACGTTTTTGGACATAATGCGCACGATATCGCAAAAACTTATGAATATTTTTTCATGAAATTTTCAAAACATATGGTTCATGTTAATCTGTATAAACTGAACCTAAAATTCCTTTTTATTGTTCAAAACAGCATTTTTTTAGGCAATTATACTGTTGAAATTTTCTAAATTTTGTATTAGCTAAATACAACTTTGTATTAAAATTATAAAAAAGCTTTAAATACAAATTTATTTAGGTTCAGGGTAATTATTATAATCTGAAGTATAAGTAGGCACAAAAATTTCCATTCTAGTTGCAATACTTATTTTGTAATCGTGCGCGTAAGCTGTTTTGCCGATTTTTTGCTTGTGCAATGTCTAACAGTTTGGAGGCCCCTGTAGATGCTAATTCAGCATCTTACAATTTTTTAACTACATGAAATGAAAGAAGATACTTATATATTTCCTTCCAATTAAAATTGAGTCTTAAAATCAAATACATTTTAAGATATTAAATGTTGAAAATAGTCTTTTTTTTCATTTTTCCCAATTTTAAGAGTACTGAGACTCCTTAAAATAACAGGAGCGTCAACGGTGAATACTTAATTAAGCGAACATTTATATTCATTCTAATTACACCAGTCAACAAAAAATGACTTTCCGCTCTTTCACAAAACCGAAATTATTTCTTTTATTCGATTTTTTTTATCATATTTCGAATCTTGTTTTAAATTTTCTCCAGCAGGTATAGTTTTTCAGATATTTGCATACAGTAATACCTAGACCTAAGTCATCAATACGTTTTAAGACTAACGATGTAAGTCGAGGTACATTTAGATGAGCAAAAAAGGATAAGTAATAAAATTCCCCCAAAATCTAATGAACATATTCTATCGTACGTAGGGATTATGTTACATACATTTAAAATTAGTAAAAAAATGCCTTTGCAATACAAGAATTTGGAATAAATCAATAAGTTATTAACTTACATTTTTTTATTCCTCTAGCTGTCCCGTTCGAGTCTTTGAGCATGTGAAAAAATCTTGCAATGAAGTTTGTACCGACAATTTTTTTTTCTTAGAAGCTCTTTGTAACAGAAGGGTGAGTTTTCTAAGATTTTTCTAGACGTTGCTTCACATTGCTGGTCTGAATCAATATTTTCAAGAACCTTCGTTCCAGCTTCAATAAGTTTACTCCTTCGGTTAATTTTGCAAGCGTCATAATCTTCTCCCATCCCCGAAGGCTCAAAATATTTAACTTTTTTTTTCGACAACACTTTGTTTCTTTTAATTCGATAAATTTGTCTATGGTTAATTCCTGATCAAGGGAATTTATGAGTTCAGCAACATCTTCAGCATCCCATGTCTAAATTGATTTCTCTTCCATTTTTGACGATTTCACCATTTAAGAGAGCTACAAAATGACAATTTTCAAATGTTTTTTAGTGTCTGCGAATTAAAAGGGGCACAGTCTTTTCAAGCATCTCCCATTGTTTTTTGTTGAACTTCACCCCATGAATCCCCTGTGACTGTGACTGCATCTGAGATGTTAAATTTCTTCCAAAAATCTTCAATTTTAACTACGTCTCAATAAAGGGGAAAAAAAAACATTGTACAAATGATATTTATTATAAATAAATTTTCTCATCCTTTTAAACCTTTCTGGTCTTCTTAATTAAATCCTTTTTGTCGAATCATGACAGTTTTGTTTCTAATTAATATATGAAAGTCACTAAAAAATGTTATAACTCTATGATCTGTGTGCTTTTATCATAATTGATACGCAACATTTAGAGATTAATAGAAATAAGCAACTTGATCTCTTAATAATTGATAAAACAGTACTTGTTACGCCTAATTTGCTTCGTTATGTAATAAAAGCATGTAATAAAAATTAAATTTAAAAAATCAAAAAACTGGACTGCGTAAAAAGCGAACTAATTAATTATTTCTCATCAATGTGAAACTATTTTTTATATTACTTACCTATTTTTTTTATTTACTTGTATTGATGACATTTAATTGCATTTAATTGTTAGTTCCTATCTATAAACACTGTTTTGATGAGGCCTATAGATGTCTATGAAGGTTAGGGTTGCAGTAAAGCTAGACATTCTACCTACACAACTTCCAGGTTGTGTAATATTTTAACGGAGCTTCTAAATGTAAAATAGTCAATGAAACATCGTCTTCATTTTTAAAGACTTATCCAATGATATGCCACTCAATAGGGTGCGTTTTTTTTTTTTTTTTTTTTTTTTTTTTTTTTTTTTTTTTTTTGTCTCTACCGCCATTTCGTATTTTACAGACGCCATTTTGAATTTATAAAAACAAAACTTGGCCTATAACCATCGGACGGTTAAGACGAATTGATAGAGTCCCCATTCATTAAAATCCTCCAGCTGTTGGAATATTTGCAGGGTATAAAGAAATCCACATACCCAGATACGCGTGAAACCCATAACTCTTCGTGGCAGTCGGGTAAAAAAGCAATACGTTGAAAAGAAATAAATTACTCTTACTCAAAGGAAAACACATGCAACTAATATTTTAGTTTACGTGAGTGTTTTAAATAGGATTCAAGTGAATTGAAAAAAAAATGCAAAATGGCAATTTGTATTTAAAAAATTATAAAAAAAACAACAACAAATAAATGCTTTTCTAGAGTGTTCAGAATATTTTATTGTACTATTACATCGATCTACGATATATATAATAAAACACACATATTACAATATATATTAAAACACACATACACGCATAAATAACGTCTGCATTCAATAGTTAAAGGTATATATAAATATAAAGGTATATATAGACATACATATAATAAATCCGACTGGATTGAAAAATTAGCCAGAGTCAGGAATTGAACCCGGGACCAGAGTATACAATACTGCTGCTCTAACCACTTAGCTACTCCGGCTGATACCTGGGTCTGCAATTTCTCACTAATAAACAAATGTTGGGGAAGTCATCAGCCATCTATACGACAGCCTTGGATGACCGGACAACGATCAGCCGGAGTAGCTCAGTGGCTAAGTGGTTAGAGCAGCATGTATGTTTGTATAATATTTATATATACCTTTAACTGTTGAATGCAGGCGTTATTTATGAGTGTATGTGTGTTTTAATATATATTGTAGTATGTGCGTTTTATTATATATGTATCGTAGATCGATGCAATAGTAAAATCTATTCATCGCTCTCAAGTCATCCAAGGCTGTCGTATATATGGCTGATGACTTCCCCAACATGTTTTATTAGTGAGAAATTGCAGACCCGGGTATCGGCAGGAGTAGCTCAGTGGTTAGAGCAGCAGTCTTGTATACTGTGGTCCCGGGTTCGATTCCTGGCTCTGGCTAATTTTTCACCCCGGTTGGGTTTATTGTATTTATTGTATGTATGTTTGTTTAATATTTATATATACCTTTAAATATTTTATTGTTTCGAAAAAAATATTATTTAACTCTAATAATGAATGTAGCATGTACCAACTTTCATATTAAAAAATTGTAAATCCCCTAAACGTTTTGCATGCACTCCATGCGCGCAAGAAGATTGTGCTTGCTCCGTTGCACAAAGCTTTCAAATATCACTATTTTTTTAATACAGGGTGTCTACAAACTAGTTGGGCAAAAAGAATGATTTATTGAATGGAATTGGCAGAAAAAAAGTTGAAGTACATATTGATGTAAGAAAAATAGCTCAAGATTACTATTATCAAAATTGTTCGATTTGACTTTCTTTCATGACTCTGCAAATGTCCCATCGGTCAATCATTTCTTGCCACAGATTGGTCAGCATGTTTCCGTCGATCCAATTAATTGCAGTGCACTCTCAGAAATAATACTCTCCCTTTTGACGATTCAGAAATCCTCGAGCTGTATTTCGTCGTTTTTGACGATCATTTCCTATTAACATCGCGTGAGTTTTAACGAAACGTAAACCCTTAAATATTTGACGAAAGTTTTGCCTCAATCACGGTCAGACTCAATGCATTTTAAGGGAACAGTTCCTCAAATCCTCCTCAAATCCTGCGATTTTAGCAAACAGATATTTGCTTGTTTATGTTAGTCCTGTAATAATTTATTTTAAAACAGCACTTAGTGCTTTTCAGAAAATACTGAAATATAGGTAGTTATTGTTTCTTCATTAGTTATTTTTTTAGCTGTTAGAATTTTTAGGAATGCTTATTATTATTATTTTTTTTATTTATATGTTGTCATTCGTTATGTTTTAATTCGAAAAGAATAAATTTCCTGTGTTCTTCAAAACCATTCAATAAGAAAATTAGGTCAATAAAATTTCAAACTTCTAGGATGTCTTTTTTTTTAAGAAGTATATTATGTCTTTAATCAAATTAAAAATAAACATAATTGATCCCTCTCCTCTTTATGAACAGTAAAGTGTTAAAATCTTATCCTCCTACCCAAAGTGATAAAATCTCACGCAATATGCACTTCACAATTCGTTATTTGTGAGCAATAAATTAACCAGGCCACATTTTAATCATCGATTGATCAAAGAAAATTTCAGTTGTAAATTATTTAATCAAGCCATATTATAATTATTCATTGATACGAGAAAACCATAAAAATAAATTAGCCTTTCTTAAAACTTTCAGAAAATATAGCAGCGCCGATAAAATTGCAATCTACGTTATAAAAATATAAATACGAAGTAGAATTCATTACACCAGTCTAAAAGCAGACACTTTCAAGTCCCCAGCAGTCAGGTTGGAAGAGCAGCGACCTCCCACACGAAAGGTCGTGAGTTCGAATCACGCCGAAGAAAGAGAGAGAAGTGATTTTTTTTCTTTCCCCGTGTCAAATACTGGAGCTTCCAAACTGTTTGAGAGATGTCGCCACTAGCCCTCTTTTGACGAAACTATTGACGAAATTTATATCGTCAAGCAAGTGAAGAAACTAATTTCATCAATTTGACGAAATGTTCGCTCGGAGCATTTTCCAGGAAACCATTTCGTCAAAAACAAAGAAAATTTCGTGAAATCTGAGTATTCATTTCTGAGAGTGTGTAGATTCTTGATTTTGGTTCAGGAATGGATTCAGAAAGTTGCGGTTTGTACTGTTGATCCTTTACAAAACCCCATACATTAAAATCAAGTGTTAAAAGATATTGTTATGGTGGTGGCCATTGATCAACACATCCGCTCGCTAAGCGATAGCGTCCGTTATGACACCTAACGCCACCTGTGAAAAGATTTCGCCAATATTACTACTAGTCTGAATTTCAACTAGTTAATTTCATTTAATATTTCAGAAGTTCTTAACTTACGAAATTACCCAACAAATTTTTAAACACCCTGTATAATCATCGCTTTATTTAATGACAGAATCTTCTAGATTAAATAAGGCAAATATTTCAGTTCAGAAAACTGCTGTTTCGCCCATTTGTTTAGTTCATAATGCCAAAAAAAAAAGTTAACGGTTTAATGAAACTACGATGTTTTCCTATTTAATTCTTGTTGAATCATTACGTTTCACACGAAATATCTGGTTTTGTTCCTTTATTGACCATTATCTGGACATTAACTGCGTTCGAAAAAAGTTATACTATATTATTAGTCGTCTTAAGAAATGAAAAAGAAACCGTTGAAAAACATTCTGCAGCAGTTTATTTCCTTAATTCGAAAGTATTGATATAATTCACTCAGAAAAAATACATTCATATGACTTATTTGTTTGTATTTGGCATGTTTTTCGTATAAACATCACACATTAGTAGACACTATATTTTCAAATGTTTTTAAAATAACGTGCGCGTATTTCAATTTCAGTTTTTAAAAAGTGGTGTTATGCCTATATTTTTAGTTTATAATGTTAAAAAAAAGAAATTGTTTAGGGGTTAATGATACCACGATGTTTTTCCTTTATGTTGTCCTCTTTCAATGATTACCTTCCACTGGAAATACTTGCTTTAGTTCTTTATTGGCCATTATCTGGCCATTAGCTGGATTAGGAAATTATTATGCAGTATTATTGCTTTTTTTTTTATAAACGAAAAGGAAACTGCTGAAAAATATTTTGTTGTAGTGTATTTCCTTAAGGGGTCTTAGTACTGACTGTTAAAGCTTTAAAATTTTCGAAATTTTAATTTTTTTAGATGTTAAACTGCTATTTTTTCTCAACATTTTGATATAATTGTTCCCTTGAAATTCCTATTAGAATAGAAGTTGTGGCTAATGCGCACGATATCTTACAAACTTCTGAATATTTTCTCAAGAAAATTTCAAAACATATGTTTCATGTTATTTTGTCTAAACTGAACCTAAAATTTCCTTTTTGTTGTTCAAAAAAATATTTTTAGGTGATTATACTGTTGAAATTTTCTAAATTTTGCGTTAGCTAAATACAACTTAGAATTAAAAATAAAAAAATATCTCTATTCTAAAAAAAAGTAACTACCGCTGTCACCGCCGCCGCTGCCGGTGCCGGTTTTGAATTTTTTTGTGACCGGAGGTCTTTCTGGGTTAATATTAAGAAAAATACTACATACAAAAATATGAAAATCGGCGGTATTATAGAGAGATGTTTGATAAACACGCTGATGCAGACATTTTTCAAATCGAATACTTATTTTAAGAGATATTTAATGCTAAAGTTGGACAAAGTCGTTCCATTAAAAAAGTTTTATAGGAGCAAAAACCATACATGGGAATTAATTCATTTTTAGATCATTTTATACGTTAGAATTTCCCGGTGTGCAGACTGCATTCACTTTTTTAATTGGACTCATTTTTTGAGGTTTTATTTCTATTTTAAATTCAAATTTTCAGCATTTCGAGAGATATTTTTTACTGATTTTAGGAAATGGTATTAATTTAAACTGTTGCCAACTGTATAAACAGCGCAAATAATAATGTTTGCTTCAAATTAAACATTTATTTACACGTGACTAACAGAAAAAATTATTAACAGAAAAAAACAAACTTTCAAATTAGAATTAAATAATTACGTGTGAAAAGCAGGAACTTATTGAAAATTACTTCATAAAAACTATATTTACACGCGAATTTTATAAGGAGACTGTAAAATAATAAATTCAATAACATGCGTTAGAGGTCTTAAATAGGAGAAATTACGTCCCATTACACTTATTACCTAAAATGAACAAAAAGTAATATTGCAAAACAGTTTAAATTTAAAAATTGCGTGAGACATTAATTTGAAATTTTGAGATTATATTAATAAGATTAATATTAATTTTATTGAACGCGTTTAGACTGATTTCGAGCGATTATTTAGTAATGTAATAAAAATAGAAAAGATCATAAGCTGAAAATGAAGTGTCATCAACAAAAAATATGATTTGAAAGAGAAAAATCTGTAAAGCAGAAAATAAAGAAATTGCTTAAGTGGTTTAGTTAAGATTCGTTAACCTTCTGCGTCGTTTCCGTCAAAAGAAGCATTGGTATTTGAAAAATATATTTGCATTTTGATGCAGATTTGCTTATTATATTAGATTATTTTGAAATGCTTAACTGATTTTATTTAATCAAAGACGAAAAGAGCCATTGTATCTTTTAAAAGCAGCTGATTTTTCCTTAAAATTCTCCAATCGAAGAAAAATGAATAGAAACTCCTTTATAGGGAGATCGCCACTGTTTTTTTAAATTATAATTCAATCTTTCAAAATCCTTTTAGAGCCAATTAAATTATCGTGCTTTTAGAGACTGCGGTGTCTGAACGGGGGTTGGCGAGCGTAGCTCGTAGAGGGCCGCGCTCACTAGTGTTTTAAATAAAAATTTATTTAGGTTCAGGGTACTTATTATAATCTGATGTATAAGTAGACATCAAAATTTTCATTCTAGTTGGAATATTTATTTTGTAATCGTCGCGTAAATTGTTATGCCGATTTTCTGCTCGTCAAATGTCTAACAGTCTGGAGCCCCCTGTAAATGCTAATTCTGCATCGCGTAATTTTCTAAATACGTGAAATGAAAGAGCGTATGTTTTTTATCCCAATACAAATGTTGTCTTAAAATCAAATACATTTAAAGATATTAAATATTAAAAATTGTAATTTGTTTTTCATTTTTTCCAATTTTAAGAGTTCTGAGACCCCTTAATTCAAAAGTATTGATATTTATTCTTAAAAAAAAAAAAAAAAAAAAAAAAAAAAAAATACATTAATCTGAATAAGAATTACAACTTTAAAGAAAGTCTTTTTTTTTTTTTTTTTTTTTTTTTTTGACGGAAATTTAACCCTTATAGTATGTTATGGGCAAAACGATTTAAAGTGATATCTCAATTACTAAAAAAGATATGAACAAAAAATTTGACCGCGCACACGATGAAAACACATTTCATCCGAAAACATTCAATGTGATTTTCTGGAAAGTACATTTCTCTATTCTAAAAAAAGTAACTTAAGCTGTCACCACCGCCGCCGGTATTGAAATTTTTGTGACCGGAGGTTTTCTCCGTTAATATTGAGAAAAATACTGCATACAAAAATATGAATATCAGCTGTATTATAGGGAAATGTTTGATAAACACGCTGGTGCAGACAGTTTTCAAATCGAATAATTATTTGAAGAAATATTTAATTCTAAATTTGGACAAAATCGTTCCATTAAAAAGGTTTTATAGGAGTAAAAACTATATATGGGAATTAATTCATTTTTAGATGATTTTACACGTTAGAATTTCCCGGTGTGCAGACTGCATTCACTTTTTTAATTGGACTCATTTTTTGAGGTTTTATTTCTATTTTAAATTCAAATTTTCAGCATTCCGAGAGATATTTTTTACTTACTAGGGGGCTCTGCCCCCTACGAGCTACGCTCGTCAACCCCCGTTTAGACACCGCAGACTCTAAAAATACGCTAATTTGATCGCCTTTAAAAATATTTCGGAAGATTGAATTATAATTTAAAAAACAGTGGCGATCTCCGTATAAACGGATTTCTATTCATTTCTCTTTGATTGGGAAATTTTAAGGCCAAATCCGTTGCGGTACTACTTGATTATCCCGTCGACCAATTTCTCCAAATTATATAAATCGCCAAACCACTCGCCAAATTATACAAATTGGCATAATTTTTATTTTAAATAACGAAAGAACAAATAAATTAGTGCAGCATTAATAAAAATGCAAATAAAACGTCGAAATAAAAATAACTTGATGACGTAGACACGTGTAACTTGCTTAAAGTCAAGTGAATGTGACATTTACGATCAACCATTATTGGCATTTAATCTTATAGTTTGCGAATGATAGATTTTTGGTCGACGTGATAACTATGTAGTACCAAAGGTAGAATCGCTGTTTTAATCTTTGATTAAGTAAAATAAGTTAAACATTTCAAAATAAGCTAATATAAAAGGAATTAAGTAAACAGAGTCTTTGTCTCTCGGTATTTTTTAACAAAGCGAAAAGAAAGTTCTTTTAAATAAGACATTTTAAATTAATCGTTTTTAATCTGACGTAATTTTGATCAAATTATTCTTCCTCTTTAAATATTCACGTGAAAATACTTTTGTTAGAAATGAAATATTATTTGCGCTTTCCTAACAAAAATAGTTGAAAAGTATCCTCTCAAAATATCAAATAAATGCCTAGCGCAATTTCTAAATTTAAACTGTGTTGCAATATTATTTTGTGTTCATTTTATGCAATAACTGTAATGTGACGTAAATATGACGTAATTTCTCCTATTTAAGACTTCTAACGCATGTTAATGAATTTATTATTTTACAATTTCCTTTCTCTCTTAAAATCACGTGTAAAAATATTTTTTATGAAGTAATTTTCAATAAGTTCCTGATTTTTATACGTAATTATTTAATTCTAATTTGAAAGTTTTTTCCTGTTTATAATAATCACGTGTAAATAAATTTTTAATTTGAAGCAAACATTATTGTTTGCGCTTTTTATGCAGTTAGTAACAGTTTAAATTAGTACAATTTTCTGAAATAAGCAAAAAATATCTCTCGAATAGCTGAAAATTTGAATTTAAAATAGAAATAAAACCTCAAAAGATAAGTCAAATTAAGAAAAGAAATACAGTCTGCACACCGGGAACTTCAAACGTATAAAATGATCTAAAAATAATTAAATTCCAATGAATAGTTTTGGCTCCTATAAAACTTTTTTAGTGGAACGATTTTGTTCAACTTTAGCATTAAATATCTCTTAAAATAATTCTTCGATTTGAAAACTGTCTGTATCAGCGTATTTATCAAACATTTCTGAATAATACTACCGATTTTCATATTTTTGTATGCATTATTTTTCTTAACATTAACGAAGAAAGATCTCCGGTCACAAAAAAATCAAAACCGGCGGCGGCGGTGAGAGCGGTAGTTACTTTTTTTTAGAATAGAGAGATTTTATTTTACTTATTTTAGAAATTGGCATTAATTTAAACTGTTGCCAACTGTATAAACAGCGCAAATAATAATGTTTGCTTCAAATTAAAAATTTATTTTACACGTGACTATTATTAACAGAAAAAAAAAACTTTCAAATTAGGATTAAATAATTACGTATGAAAAGCAGGAACTTATTGAAAATACTTCATAAAAACTATACTTATACGTGAATTTTAAAAGAGAAAGGATATTGTAAAATAATAAATTCATTAACATGCTTTAGAAGTTTTAAATAGGAGAAATTACGTCACATTTACGTCACATTACACTTATTACGTAAAATGAATAAAAAGTAATATTGCAAAACGTTTTAAATTTAAAAATTGCGCGAGACATTATTTTGAGATTTTCAGATCATATTAATAAAATTAATATTAATTTTATTGAACGCGTTTAGACTGCTTTCGAACGACTATTTAGTAATTTAATAAAAAAAAAAAAAAAAAAAAAAAAAAAAAAAAGATTACAAGCTGAAAATGAAGTGTCATCGACAAAAAATATGATTTGAAAGAGAAAAATCAGTGAAGCAGAAAATAAAGAAATTGCTTAAATGGTTTAGTTAAGATTCGTTGACCTTCTGTGTCGTATCCGTCAAAAGAAGGCATTGGTATTTGTGAGATATATTTGAATTTTGATGCAGATTTGCTTATTATATTATCTTATTTTGAAATGTTTAACTGATTTTATTTAATCAAAGACGAAAACAGCCATTGTATCTTTTAGCAGCAGCTGATTTTTCCTTAAAATTTTCCCAGTCGAAGAGAAATTAATAGAAACCCGTTTATAGGGAGATCGCCCAGTTTTTTAAATTATAATTCAATCTTTCAAAATCTGTTTAAAGCCGATCAAATTAGCGTGCTTTTAGAGACTGTGGTGTCTGAACGGGGGTTGGCGAGCGTAGCTCGTAGGGCGCCGAGCCCCCTAGTTGTTCAAAAGGAGCACCATGATAACTTGAAAAATTATACACGACTTTAACATGATAACTTGAACGCATATTATATTGTCTGAGGGGCATCGAGCAATATTTTGAAACTTTTATTTTTTTATGTTTTTCAATAAGTTTAAAGGTCCAAAATTTTAAAAGAAATTTTTTTTTTTTTTTTTTTTTTTTTTTTTTTTTTCAAAATAGCGCAATTTTTTTTTCTTCCCAAAAAATCACATATTTGAGCCGACGACCCTTAACCTTATTTTCGAACCTTATTTATACAACTTTATTTTACAAGAAGAAACTGAAATTTGTCGTTGTTGTTGTTGTTTTTTCTACAGGAAGTTGGGATGATGCCCTTCGAGCCGGGATATTATGGCACAGTTCATCGCGGCTGCAGGTTTTTAACGTAATACAGTGTAACTCCAATTATCCGAATCAATTTGGACCAAACCCCATTCGGATAATCAAAAATTCGGATAAGTGGATTTTTTCCGAAAAAAAAAAAAAAAAGATTTATTTTAATTAGTTACTGTGTGTATGCTGAAAATGGGCGAAAAATTATTTTTAAAGAAGAAGAGTTTTTAATTAATTAAATGAAAAGGCAACATTTTACATGTTAAGCGTACTTACAAATGCTGTACAATAGTACAGTATGTACGTACCGTACCGTAAATGAAAGTCATTGCTTGTAACGTTTGGCAGTAAAAGGATTGTTAAAAGCTGGCCATTTCCTCTTTTTAACAAATGATCGGTGGCATGAGTTGGTGCATTATCAGCAAGCAAAAAGCACTTTACTGCCTCTTTTCCAAGACATTTTTTGGTGCTTTTTCACTTCAGGGATGAAAATTTCGTCGTACCACTCGTACCTCTAAACAATGCTGCAGTAATTCAAGCCTTTGGTTGGTTTTTATAAAAGAGGGGAAGCTTTTTCACATCTTTAAATGCTTTTGAGCTCTTTGGCTTCCCGTAGGATTCGCACAGTTAAGCACCGTAACTGAAATTGTGATTTTTTTTTTTTTTTTAGAAATTCTGAATGCGATTCGGATAGTCGGAGTTCGGATAATTGGAGATCTATTGTATATGACCAAATTTAACAACAAAAGATATTTATAAATGCTTGAAGCAATGAAACACAACGTATGAGTTACGAACAAATTATTAGTTTTTTAATTAATTTTATTTATTCCTACAAACAAAAAAAAAAAAAAAATCCAAAATATGTCAATGTTTTGCCGCCGAGAACGTATTTAATCCCTTAATGTTTCTGGTATTAAAGTCATAAAAATGTGCTAAATACTACATTTGCAGTTAGTTTTTTAAAACAACTTACACATATTTCAGAAATCCTATTTCAAATAAATTTCATTATCTATATGTATATTTCTCTTACGTAGCCCGAAAAAAGGCTGTATTTGTAGCTCGCTATTTGGCAACAGCCATAGCGACGATTCTGAGTGGTTCAGTCACGATCACGTGCCCCAACCAACTCAGCAAATGAAAATCCCGACAGAATACGTGTTTACTCGCATAATACTCGCACTTTTTTTGCTAAATTTTCATTGTGAAAGCCTAGGTGCGACTATTATGCGAGGAAATCTGCTTCACAATATTGCATACTCTAATGCTAGAACATTACTGGTATAAAAAAAAAAATTATCGATATATATTTTTTTCTTACGTATCCCGAAAAAAGCGTGTATTTGTAGCTCGCTATTTGGCAACAGCCATAGCGACGATTCTGAGTGGTTCAGTCACGATCACGTGCCCCAACCAACTCAGCAAATGAAAATCCCGACAGAGTACGTGTTGACTCGCATAATACTCGCATTTTTTTTGCTAAATTTTCATTGTGAAAGCCTAGGTGCGACTATTATGCGAGGAAATCTGCTACACAATATTGCATACTCTAATGCTAGAACATTACTGGTATAAAAAAAAACATATTATAATAAAATTAGTAACTTACCAAATGTTTCCAGATTATGCGCTGTTTATTAAATGCCGTTTTTCTTTGTATGATAATTTTTTTATAGACACAAAATTTACAAATAAACTTTGCGACAATTTTGACGAAAAGTTCTCATAATAAATCACTTTCATTGAAGGTATCAGTATCACTATTGTAATGTGAATTAGTGTCTGAAGGATCTCCGTCATTCCATAAAATGTCACCTGTTGGAGTTGTTGTTTACTCCATGTTGGAGATACCTGTCTTCTTAAAACGTTTTGAAATTATATCTCTTGTTTTATATTATTTTTTAAATCATATGGGGAGGGTGGTAAAAAATAATAAGAATAAAAAAAGTTTAAAAGCAACTGTAAAAACAATAGTGGTTTAACTTAGATTCATGTTATAGAAGAAAAAGAAATTATTTCATTTTTTTTTCTGTAGAAAAATTATGATATCAGGGAATTAAGAATAGTGTTTCTGAATGAAGAGTTCTTTTTATTATTGAAAGATAATAATAAGAATTACACTTTTATAGACAATAATATTTCATCTCAAATTTTTTTAACATTTTTGTTAATGATAGTACGAGTTTCACATAAAAACTCTTTTCAATCATTACCTTTCGCTGGTATTAACATGCTTATCTTCCTTTATTGAATCGCTATCTGGACATTGACAGGGTTCCACGAAAGATAATACGCTACCCTTACCAGCCGTACAAAACTAAAGAGAAAATATTCTAAGAATGTTTATCAGTCGAGGTTCATTTTTCTATTTTGAAGGCGAATGGCAAAAATTAATCAAACTTTATTTCTTTTATCTAAAAAATTTAACTCATAAAAAATATATATATATTATTTTTAACAGCATTTTTTAAACATACGATATCCTTTTATAATAATTTGTTTACTCCATTTACTCCATTGCAATTTAAGCAACCAAAATTTTGTTTTCCATTTTTTTTTTTTTTTTTTTTTCACATTTATATATTATTTTGAATTTTAGTTTTATGTTTTCCACTCTAACTGTTAAGAAATAAAGTATTACCTTAAAGTATTGCCTTAAGTATTGCAGTAAAGTATTACCTTAATTAATAAAGTAAATACCTTATTGAGAGGAATTAAGATTAATTCCCTTAACCCTCTCGCTGCGTAAGTAATTCTCCGCGATGAGCGCCTTTTACACAATTTTTAATCTTTTATCACCGGTTTTTTAAAGCAGAAATTTTTGACTATCGTAATCGGGGAAAGTGTCCTGATTAAATCAAAGTTCTCACTAAAAAAGTAACTGGTGGGAATAACCAAGTAGTATTAATTAGACGGAAAAGTGCACGCCCGAGAATATCTCGGCTTGCGCAGCGAGAGGGTTAATAGGGGATTTTCATCTAGTACAGAAACATAATTTGTAGGGGAAAAACTATTTCTCAATCCGAAACTTTATTTACTCGATCTGAGATATCTTTAATATTTCTAGTAACGGTAGTACAAAACTTCACTTTGTAATTCTAGGTAAACGATTACATTTCACTTGAGGTTTCTGGATTTTTCTTTTTTATTCACGATTATCTGGACTTTAACGGTGTTCTTCAATAGATAATACGCTAATCATTATCAGTCATACAAAACTAAAGAGAAAGGGTTCTAATGTTTTTAACAGTCGATGTATTCTTTTATGTTTTGAAGGCGAATGGCAAAAGTTAATCAAACTTTCATTCTGTTATTAAAAAAAATAACCTTATAAAAACTTAAACTTATAAAAAATGTATTATTTTTAACAACATTTTTGAAACATACGATATCCTTTTATAATAATTTGTTTACTCGATTTACTCCAATGCGATTTAAGCAACCAAAATGGTTTTCAATTTTTTTTTAACATTTATATATTACTAGCCGCCTTCGCCCGCTACGCTGGTCGGTTTTTCTAAAGAAATCTTGAATGGAACGAAATATATCTGTGAATTTGATCATGCGTTTTAAAGCAATATGGACATTTAGCTGGTGTATCCAACCGAATTGTTAAAAACAATATGAATGTCATTACGCTATTATATCTTTTATTGAGTCATACAAAATTTAGACTGTTAAGGACCAATTTCTTCAGTTGATCTGTTAGTGTAGGATTCGGTAAAGAACAATAGAACAATATGTAATTTACTAAAAGCGTTCATGAAAAATTATCAATGCAAGTCTCATCAGAATCTGTTAATTGGACTTACTTAAAAGGCTGATCGTTCATAAAAATTGGGTTCGTCTGATTCTAGAACTTCCATCTATAATTCTACAATCAAGCAACCTAACAACCAAGCAACAGCAAATGATATGTTCTTTATACTAAAACATTCACTGAAAAATGAACTAACCGATCAAGTTCCATCGAAATCCACTTAGTAGAATCTATTAAACTGGAAAATATACCGAAACCTTCCCTAAAAATGATCTAATTAACGGTTTAAATCTCATTAAAATTCATTCAGTGGAACCTTTAAAAAAAGCAAAACTTTCAAAATTGGGTTCATCTCATTTAGAACTTTCCCTATAATTATTTAACCAAGCAAGGTAGAACGTTATGTTTTATACTAACATCTTTTCTGAAAAATTATCTAACTAACAATGTAAGTCCCGTAAAAATCTATTCAGCAGAACTCAAGATATAAGCGGCCGGAATGAAATTTCTCTTTGCATTACATATGTATTGAGATAGTTAAATATAACGTTCATAATCGCGTTAACCTGATTATAGAACTCTCTGGGAGGTAGGGGTAGGTATATACTGCATCACTTCTGAATTTTTTAAGGAACTCAGCTCAACTTCCATAACTATAGCATATATACTTTCTAGTATACCCTATCTCTGTAGCGTATAGCTTCCAATTTTCTTTACTGTACCACTGAGAATTTTTTCGCATAGCTCCGTAACTAAACAACACATAATTATATGATAAATATTGAAAAAAATCCCTAAAATATTATCTAACTTACTGTGCATTTAATTAGTTGATGTGAAATCTTTCATAATCGAGTTCACCTAATTTTAGAATTCCCGTAGCAACTTAGAATGATGGTTTTCACATTAAACCATTTATAAACCAAATTTACTGTTTAACAGTGTAAGTTTTACAAAATTCTATTCAGTAGAATCTGAGTTATACTCATATTTACAATATTTATTGCTCCTTAAACCTTTTTTCTTTACATTTGAAATAAAATCAGTAACTGTTTTGATATTTCCCTGTTATGCCAACACCATTGTCACCAAGCGTAATAGTTGGCACAAAAATGAAATGATACATTTGAAAAAAAAATAGTAATTTTGTTGATAAAAAAAAATGAGCATTTAAAAAATATAACTTTTGAAAATTACAGACTTTGACCTACCATTTTTTTAAATCAATAAAAATAATGGTACTACTTTCTTTTCCCGTCGACCAAAAATCTATTACCAAACTATAAGATTAAATGCCAATAATGGTTGATCGTAAATGTCGCATTCACTTGACTTTAAGCAAGTTACACGTATTTACGTCATCAGGTGAATTTTATTTCGACGTTTTAAATTTATTTTTATTAATGTTATACTAATTTATCTGTTCTTTCGTTATTTAAAATAAAAATTATGTCAACTTGTATAATTTGGCGAGTGGTTTGGCGATTTATATAATTTGCTGAAATTGGTCGACGGGTACCAAAATAAATACTTAAAATATAAGAATAAATAAATATTTTGCAAGTAATAAAATATAGTCAATTTAAACTGCAGTCTTGAAATTGTAAATGTCTTTTACTACTGAAGCATGGCGTACGTAATACGTATGTCACAAATTGCGGTAAACATTTCATTCTTTCAATGAAGACATTCATGGTTTTTTGAAAAAAAAAAATATATTTATAATTCCTAACTTCTAAAATAATTTTATTGTACCTTCCTCATCATCAGATAATTGCGAAATGGTAAAATCTATATCAGTATCAGTAATAAATATTTTCTATTCAAAAAATAACAAATTAAAAAGTTTTGCGAGATTATGATGGAATAAAATAAATTCCATCATTAAAATTTCCTGCATAAAAATATTCACGTTCAATAATTAGCAAATGTTAATGTGTGGCACGGTTTGCAATAAAAATCGTTTGCAAGATTAGGGTTGAAATAAAAGGCGCGATACCATACAAGGCATGGTATCGCGACAAAAATTAGAACGAAAAAATACCAGTTTTTTAGTTTTTGAGGCATTTGAATTTTTTTTCTAATTGACAAAGTTATTTTTATTTAACCAAAAGGATTGATTAAAAAATTATTCAATTTGAATTTTTTCTTTTGCCATAGTAACAGAATGAAAAGAATGAGTTTTTAGAAATTATCACTTGAAAAATTCAGGTTTTGGCGCCAAAGATAGTGCCAAATTAGAAAAATATGAAATATCTCTCGAACTATTGAGCTTAAAAGAATTTAGTTAGTACCATTCGATTCAGCATACAAAAATACACCAAAATATGTTATCAGTTGAAAAATAACTATAAAATCAGATTTGTAAGGAATTTTTTTTAAGTTCGTTCTCTTTTTTACCTCCCTAGGGTGGAATTCTGGAAAATCCTTTCTTAGCGGCACTCTATATTATAAGAAGTATTTTTACCCCGATTTTCAAAATTTTAGGTTCAGTAGTTTTAGCTGCGCGTTGATTAATACAAAATCCAGACTTTCTTTTATATATATAGATTATGAATTTTAATTTTATGTTTTCCACTCTAACTGTTAAGAAATAAAATGTTAACCTTATTGAAAGGAATTAAGATTAATTCCCTTCTTTGAAGGGAATTTTCATCTAGCACGAAAATATATTTTGTAGGAAAAAAACTATTTCTCAGTCGGAAACTTTATTTACTCTTTCTGAGAAATGTTTAACATTTCTGGTAACACTAGTACGATACTTCACTTTGTAATTCTGGGTAAACGATTACATTTCACTTGAGGTTTTTGGATTTTGCTTCTTTATTTACGATTATCTGGACATTAACAGAGTTCTGCGATAAATAATACTTTATCGTTATCAGCCATAGAAAACTAGAGAAAGGTTTCTAATAATTTTTATCTGTCGATGTATTTTTCTCTTTGAAGGCAAATGGCAAAAATTAATCAAACTTTCATTCCATTATAAAAAAAAATTATCTTTATATAAACTTATATTTATTAAAAATCGTCTTATTTTTAGCAACTTTTTTGAAACATACGATACCCTTTTCATTTTTTTAAACTTTTATATACAGTAAAGATCCTCTAATCCGGCAAGTTCGGGGCTTGAAGCATACCGGATTACATGATGAATGCCGAGAAAACGTGTAGAAATAAGAATTAAGCAAAAAATAACTGTGAAGAATGTTTTTTTTTCTTATTTAAACAGATCGAATAGAATAAAACAATACCTAATAATGTAATGTACAATACATGTACATGATTATAAAATGAAAACGTGCACTGTAGGCCTACTCTTAGATGCCATCTTAAGCAAATCTCCAACATCAGTTTTGTCAAACAACCTAAAATATTTTCTAGTTTATCGTCAATTGTATCGCTTTCAGTAACTTCAATATTTTCTTTTATTACCTCATGACTTTTTCAAAGTTTCCTGTTTGATTCCTCATTCTCAAGTTCCATTAACTTATTATAAACATAAAAAAAACTAAAACCTGTGGCTGTACGATCCATGAAGGATCAGGGACTACAGTGCCCAACACTGTTTACTTGAGCCTGGGCTCCGAGGTTCTATGCATCATGTGTCCCGGCCGGATGGTCAGCCCAACGCGAGACCCTCGGTGTTTAGTTCCGAAAGAGGCTTGGTACTCATTTTATCGACGCCGAAGGGATGAAAAGTTGAGTGAACCTTGCCCAGCCGGGAGCCGAACTCGCGACCTGGCGCTTAGCACACAAGCGGCCTGACCACTACGCTACTGGGCCTTTATTATAAACACCAGGAGTGATTAAAGAAAGAACCCTAGTTTTTTTTCCAGAAGTCGTGCCAGATTATCCAGCATGGCGAACCTTAGAATACCGGATTAGAGGATGTTTACTGTATGCTAATGAATTTGAATTTTATGTTTTCCACACTAACTATTAAGAAATAAAGTGTTAACCTTAATCAGGGGAATGCAGATTAATTCCCTTATTTGAAGGGAATTTTCATGTAGTAAAAATATATATATTGTAGCAAATAAACTATTTCTAAAATGGAATCTATATTTATTCCATCTGAGAAATATTTAACCTTTCTGGTAACGATAGTGCGATATTTAATTTTGCAATTATAGGTGAATGATTACATTTCACTGGAGGTTTCTGGATTTTACTTCTTTATTGACCATTATTTGAACATTTGTAGATTTCTTATAAGGACAATACAATATTATTACTCGCCCTAATAGAGGAGAATTAACTGCTGTTACAAATTGTATCTAGCGATTATATTTCTTTAAATCGAATGCATTATTGAAATACGTTCCCGGAACATACATTCATCTGATTTAATGTTTTTGGTATAAAACTATACTAAATATAAATTTTGTGCTCGATTTCTGGAAAATAGAAAGAAAAAATCTTAAAAAGAAGTTTATACTATATTTCAAATGAAAATCAAATTTCAAATTATTTGCTTAAAAGGCTCAAAGGCCAAGCTAATGAATAAGATTCCATGTCGGGACTCGAACCCGAGCCATCAGTATAGCGCACTGACTTTCTACCGACTAAACCCGGGTTCGACTCCCGGCATGGAATCTTTTTCACTAGGTTGGCCTTTGCGCCTTTTAAGCAAGTAAGTTGAAATTTGATTTTCATTTGAAATATTGTATGCAAGGCGAATGTTTCTCTCTGGAAAAATTTCCAAATATTAACATAGAAGTTTATACTTTGAAAAAAGAAAAAAAAAAAAAAGACGTTTAAAAGACGGACCTGGTGGGAGCGGATAAATTTATAAATAAAAAATAAATAAAATTGTGTATCCTGTAATAAGTTAAAGGTTTTAAGATACTTTGATAATTCTCGTTGAATGATTATCTTTCACTTGAGTTATCTGGCTTTTGTAACTTAATTGACCAGTCACCTGACTTCTGACTGAGTGCTAAGAAAGCTAATAGAATATAAATAATCTTGGTAAAAAAAGGAATCAGTTATAATAAATTTTATCTTTGAAAGTTTATTTTTTTCTTGGGAAAATATTACTCAGTTTGTTTAATTAAATTTAAGTATTTGGAAAAAAACTTATTATATAAAAAAAAAATTGTGTTTTTAAGAAATTACATAAAAAAATAATAATGCCTCATGAAGGCTGATGAAAGTATCTTCTAAATAGTATTTTATTTAATTTTATCATTTAAAGGATATTACTAAATGTATCATATAAACACTTCCATATCATATATATATATATATAGTAAAATTTCATATCATTAGATTTTAGAAAAAGGAATGTGTAAAAATTAAAAAAAACAGTTAGAAAAACTTTATTTTAAATTACACAAGTGTTTTAAATTAAATTCAAGTGATTGTGGGAAAAGTAAAAATGTAATGATACTCTGAATTTCAAAAATTATATTAATAAAACGAAAAGTGCCCTGCAGCCTGCAGTTAAACTGATGGCATTGAGCTTACACGCTATTCAGACTAATTGTATATTATTCTCTTATTTCAAGGAATAATGCCAATCTAAAAATAAATTTAGGGGATTAGGCTCCCGTTTCTTCCCTTTATACTTAACCAATGAACCTCCAAATCTAATCGCGGAAGCGCCTCACCAGAATAAACCGGTAAACCAATTTGAAGCAAATCTCTTAATTCTGCATGAAAACTCTTTATCTAAATTAAGGGGTTGTAGCCCTCGTTCCCCCTTTACACTTAACCAATGAACCCTCAAAACTAATCACGGAAACGCCTTATCAGAATGAACATAGAAACAAAATTTGAAGCAAATCGGATATTTCTATAAAGTGTTATCGCGTTACGTACATACATACATACGTACATACGTACATACAGAAGCTGCGGGCAAATTAGCTCTCAATCTTTGATAGCCTGTGAGCTAACAACTGTTCTCTCTAGAGACTGTTTCATAAATTTGGAAAATCATTTATTGAAGGAGAATAACAAATATAACAAATTTTCCTTTTCTGTGGTACACACATTGAAACTTATCTGAATAATGTTTAACTTTCCCGTTAATAGTAGTACGATATTTTAATTTGTAATTCAACCTGACTGATTAACTTTCATTCCAGTTACCTTGCTTTTATTTCTTTGTTGACCATTATATGGGCATTATGTGGACATTAACCAATTTCTTACAAAGACAATGCAATGATATAACTCACCTTTGAAGACGAAAACGAAATTGTCATTACAACGTTTATCTGCTGATTGTTATTTCTATAATTCGAAAGTATTGATAGAATAAGTTCTGAAAACATTATATTTATTTTATTTAACGTTTTTAATATAAACCTATAATAAATATAATTTTCAGGGTGAGTTATACAAAATAGAGAGGGGAAATCTAAAAAGAGGTGTATTTTTTGATAAAAAGGTGTTTTCAAAAAATGGACTGAGTATGAGCGCTGTATTTATAAATAAATAATTATAAATGTAAAAAAAATAAATATAAATAAATATCAAAACATGCTTTCATTAAAATTCAAAAAAATGTAGAAGAATGGACTAATTGATTTAAATCTTAATTTAGGCAAATTAGCCAGCTATCGCTAAGTTGGCTTCATATATCACAACTTATTTTTGTCGCCAAATTTGACGATATTTTGCCAAGTTGGCCAAACTTTGGCTATATTGTGATAACCCTGCCATTAGTACTTTTCAATAAATACTCATTTTTAAAGCTGATGCTAATTTCTTCATAGGAAATCAAACTACAATTGAGTAACCATTAAATTAACGTAGTGTTAACATTAGTCGTGTTAAATTAACCTTAAGGGATTTCTTAAGGGCCTTAACCTTAAGGGATTTTAAGGGAAACGGGGGGTGCTATGGGGAAGCCCTTTTTCTCACCTTAATGGTCGAATTTTGAAAAATATCGGAAACACGTGTTTGTAAATTTTAGTTACAAACTACTATAGGCATGTCAAGATTCAAGATTTTATTTCCATTGGTTTATGAGATGAGCGTGATTTATTTAATTTTAATTTTGCCACCTCGTTGCACCCCTTAGTGATTGAATTTAAATATATCAATATCCAATTCATGTGTTGCCCTCAGCAATACATGCATACTGGGGTAACTTTGGCCATTTAAGGGTAACTTTGGCCCAAGAGAAAAGAAAACAAGTTGGAAATTGCTCGTCAAACGTGGCAAATGAGGTGCGTTCGTACTATAACTAGTTTTATAACTATTTTTTGCACCCGCTATTGTACTGAATGTGTATTTGTTTGCACTTCATAAGTGCATAGTCTGTAACATCATTAATATGCACTTGCAATATTTTTTTCCCATTCCCCTTAATGTAACGGGAAACTTTTGACTGTCCCTGTAATTAAATTACGCATCCGAATTTCATAAAATTTGAAATGACTCGACAAAATTTTGCAGCAATTATATATTTAAAATTTCAGCCCATTCGGAAGGCTGTAACATCATTAAAATGCACTTGCAATAATTTTTCCCATTGGCCGTAATGTAAAGAAAAAATTTGACTGTCCCTGTAATTAAACTATATATCCGATTTTCATAAAATTTGAAATGACTCGACAAAATGTCGCAATAATTATATGTTTAAAATTTCAGCCCATTCGGTTGGGTAGTTTTTGCTCTGTTACATGCGGGCGGACGGACAGACGGACTGAACGACGACTATAGGTGCTACGTATTTATATAATTACGAACGCACCTAAAAAGATTAAATCTGCTATATTTTCTACATCGATTGAGTTATCGATAAAGTTTTGGTCTGATATATAGGTGGTAGCATTATACCACCTAAAATATAGGTGGTAGCATTAGTTGGGGTCTGGCTTCGATTGGAGTCTGGCACTGTAAGTAATTTGCCTAGGTTCCACCAGGGCAGCACCAGTCAAACAAAAACGTTTGAAGACCGTAAGAATTTTACTCTTACAACTTTTGACAGACAATCTGTAAATTAATCCATTTGGACCTTGGAAAGTTACGTGTTATTATAACCTCATTAGTGCATATCAAGGTCTAATGTAGGATTATGTGTTCTTTTGCATGAGATAAAAAAGAAAAGCATTTTTCTAGTTGGAGTAACTTTAACTCAACATTTGGGATAAAATTGTCCAGATTCTCAAAAGGTGGGATCATTAAACGTTAACTATATGTAATTTTTTAAAATTTCAAATTTAAGGCCAAATTTTTTTAATAGTATATTGTATTTTGTCTATACATATAATATATAAATATTTTAATAGTATGCCTACAAAATTATACACAAACATTAAAAGACAGCAACTATTCTGGAAAATTAATGATTAAAGCATTTAATTAGCAGTTGTGTACGTTTCAAATTTTGGACATTTGCAGGACTTAAAGATTTTGGACGTTGCTCTTAGTATTTAAAAAAATTCTTAAAACTAAGAATGTAGTAAATGTGTCTGTATACATATATATATGTATAATTAACTTTCTGTTATCCAGTAATAATAATAATAAAATCAAATGCTTTGTTACGTACGTTAATTTCGGACATAACAAAATACAGAAAAATGCTTTATAGAAAAGTCCTTCTACCTTCAAAAAAGCAATAAATCAGCCTGCCATCTCTTAACGAAATTATCAAAATATCATCCGTTTCCTTTATGCATTCGTTGTTTACCATTAGAACCACCTGGGAAAAAGTTAAAACTCTTTTTCTTGGTGGTACATTGGAGCAGTTAACGTTATGAATGTCCGAAATTGGCCTCTTTAGCATAAAATAATAATTTTTTAAGATATTTATACAAAGCTTTTACAATAAATTATGCCATTTTCTATCTCTGAATAGAATTAAAATCTCAGTGTAAAAAAAAATAAAGTCAATGATAATTAAAGTTATGTTTGAAAGGCTTAAAGTTATGACTTGTGTCCAGTGACCACCTTTTGAGAATCGCCCATTTAAAAAAATTCATACACTTCCTGTCAATGCATAAAAAAGTTATATTTGAAGGGGGGCTTTTTCTTATTTTCTTGAATTTAAACATTGATGTTTTTGAGGTAATTTCTTTGTTTATTTTTGTTATACTTATGAAAATAGACATTTGTGCTTATGCAAAAAATAATTTAGCTGAAAATTCATCCAATGTATTGGTTCCAACTGAACCAAACAAGAAATATATTGACAAAGATGACAGAAACGTTGGAAATTTTATACTTGTGCAGTTTATTGGCAATAGCTATCCCGGAAAGATTACTTTTAAATCAATGGAGGGTTGTGTTGTTGGACTGCATGGAAAAGAAGTTGAAGTGTTGACTTTGGCCACAGCGTCCGGACTCCATAGTGCACGAATGCAACGATATCGTTGCAAAAATTAGTCTACCTAAACTTCTAAGTTAAACCAATATTCAGTCCCACACCTGCACAATCCATGTTAAGTAATATTTATGAGTTTTGTAACTTTTTTAAAATTAAAATATATGCTAATTCAATGTCTTTTTACATGTATACGCTTCTCACCCTCTCACCTTGACTTTTTCAATAGGGTAACATTTGTTCACATAATAATTATAATCAATTAATGCAGTCTGTTTATTTTGTCGTCCACCTCCCACTGCGTTTTCTTTTTTAACACTTTCCAACAAAGTTGAAAAGTGTTTATGCATTAGGTTTGTCTGTCCGTCTGTCCGTCTGTCTGTCTCCACGCTCTAACTTCTTTAAATATACTCACATTTTCATGAAATTGATAAAGGTTATTAAGGGTCAACAAAGCATGTTTGGTATTGTATATGAAGTATGTAGGATTCATCGTTCAATTACAGGGGCACTCAAAAGTATTCCATTACATTATGGTATATGGGAAAAAATCATTTGCAGAGTATTTTAATGACATCATGCTATTTTAAATGTATTGAAACTGATATAAATCACTGAATTTCACTACGATCACATTAGAACAGGGCATTCATAGCATTTTTTATTCATTTACAGAGGCTCACAAAAGTAATCGGTTACAGTACGGTACTGTCTTTGAGTAATAATTGCTGCAGTGTACGGTTTAAAATTCGGTATGCGCTTTAACACTTTACAACAAAGTTGAAAAGCGTTTATGCATTCGGTTTGTCTGTCCGTCTGTCCACGCTCTAACTCCCGTAAATATACTCGGATTTTCATGAAATTGATAAAGATTATTTAGGGTCACCAAAGCATGTTTGGTATTGTATATGAAGTATGTAGGATTAATCGTTCAGTTACAGGGGCACTCAAAAGTACTGCATTGCATTATGGTATATGGGGGAAATCGTTTGCAGAGTATTTTAATGACATTATGCTATTTCAAATGTATTTAAACTGACATAAATAACTGAATTTTACTACAATCATGTTTGAACAGGGCATTCATAGCATTTTTTATTCATTTACAGGGGCACACAAAAGAAATTGGTTGCAGTACAGTGCTGTCTTCGAGTAATATTTGATGGTGTGTATAATTTAAAATCCGGTATGCGCTTTTAAATTTAATTAATTTTTTGCATCTTACTCGTTATATATAAATTCTATACCTCAAATACAGAGGTGCTCGAAAGTATTCACGTACCATTCTCCTTATTAGAGGAAATTGGTGAAGATAAATTTGGAACTGAAGTACATGTATCTCTTAAGTGAACTAAATTTTGGCATGCATGTAAATAGTTTCAGATCTATATATCATATACAGGGCTGCTGAAAATATTCGCATAATTTTCCGATTGTGGATGGGAACAGCTGAAATTGGCTTTTGAAATGTATTATGCGTTTCCATATGGATGAATTAGACGTAATATTTTAATTTTTTAAACGGTACAGTTTTGTTACATTATTCTAAATGTGTTGGAAAGTGTTTCATAATCTATGCTTGACGCATGATTTTTTCTTACTTGTTACTTTTGTGCTTTGCTACATTGTGTCACCATGGGAACTTGATGACGTTTGCGTACTCTTCGGTTAAGACTTCTTTTGTACTGTTAGACGTTCACGTCCATTTTGAACTTTTAGACTTGTGTGTAACACCCTTTTATCCTGATGACGATCGCAGAAGCGATTCGAAAAGTAGATTTTAATATTTTAAATGTGTTTGCGAAATCACTGTTTTGTTGTGTTTAACATTTAGCATGTTGTAATTGATTTGAATGCATAATTTTAAGGTGCACATCATGTTGTATTCCTTATAACATTCGTTTAAACACATGAACCAATGTTACCCCAATTCACGGTAACATTTGCCCAAAACTTTCAAAAATATTTTTTGGTAAAAGAAAAAAAAAAAAAATAATAATAATAATGCCGACAAATTTATGATAATGGTTTAGTTCCATATGTTCTTAACAAACAAAAAATGAACATGATATTCATTTTTTTTTATAAATAAAATAAGAGAATGAAGATGCTGAATATGCCATGCAACAGGGAAATTTTTGACAAAGATACCCTAGTTTACGGTATTTCAAATTTCAAAGCTATATGTCTACGCGAAGTGGATGAAAAATAATTAACAGGACTTGATTGCCACATACAAACAGAATTGTAAGTTAAAATAAAGCATGCAAAAAATAAAATTGTGTATCCTGTAATTCATTTAAGATTGTAAGATATTTTACTTTGTAATTTGTGTTGAATGATTACCTTTCACTTGAGTTATCTGCCTTTTGTTCCTTCTTTGACCATTTATCTGAATGTTGACTGAGTACTATGAAATATAATAGAGAATCACTATCAGACTTTCTGAAAGAAGAAGAAACAGTTATAGAAACTTTCATCTGTGGAAGTTTAATTCTTTCTTGGGAACACATTACGCGAATTTTGTAAATTGAATTTAAGCAATTGGAAAATATATATATATAACATGAAATGATATTATGTGTTTCGGGAATTCAATGAAAAAATAATCCTCTTGAAGCCTGATGAAAATATCTTTTAAATAGTACTTTATTTTATTTTCATATTTAAGGATAATAGAAAATGTAATTTATAAACACTTTCATATGATATAATTATTAAAATTTCATATCAGAAATAGTGATAAAAAAAGGAATATACCGAAAAAAAGATGGAATAACATTATTTTAAGTTACACAACTGCTTTAAATGACTTCAAGGGATTGTAGGAACAGTAAAAATCAACAGATATTCTGATTTCAGAAATTATAAGAATAAAAAATAGTTTATCTAGAGACATAGTTCATGGTATATTTTTCTTAAATACTAGCTGACCCGTCCGGCGTTACCCGAGTCCATGATAATATTCTTAAATGAACCTTAAAGGTTCAGGGTCCATAAGCCGCATTTTTGGCCCATGGAATATGACTAAAATTCGATTATGTAATACCGACTTAATTATTTCCCTTTTTAATGTTAGAAGATATATATTGTACGATTTTAACAATAGTTTTTTCCATTTCGTTCGGATTTATATAACTTACACAAGATCTAATTTCGTATAATTCGTAGTTTTGATGCAAAATACACAATTTCTGCTATTTTTACCATCAATTTACTCTCCATTTTTAATATTTTACTATGAGCGCAGCTTTGCAACAGTTTTATTTTAACATATTCTGTATATTTTGATGTGTTTTATAATATACAGTGAAATACGTTTAAGCGAAAATGCTTAACCTGAAAAATCGGTTAACACGAAATGATATAGCGGTCCGGGCAGTATACTATGGAATTTAATACTTTTTTCTTCTTTTAACACGAAACAAAAATCGTTTAACACGAACAAATTTGCTTTCGATATAATTAGTTTGAGTTGAAATTTGTGAATTTTATGCTAAAACCACTGAATTTTGGGTGAAAATTTTCATTGAATTTCGTGTTTTTTTTTTTTTTTTTTTTTTTTTTTTTTTGGAAATTAACTTATGTTTTATGAGCTCAATGGCTGACAAATCGGTCCGAAAACAAACTGCTATTTAGCTTCAAATGAAGTTAGAGCTGCTTAATGCAGTTGATGAAAAAGAATGACAAAAACAGAAATCTGCAATGAGTTTTGTATTGCCAACTCTACTTTATCAACGATAATAAACAGTAAGTAACCTATTACGTTAATGTTTGAGCGCAGTATGTTTAAGCCAATGAGAAAACGTATGAGAATCGCTAAGTACGAAGATTTCGAGCCAGCATTGCTTATTTGATTCAAACAAACTAGACCTCAAGATGTTGAAAAAGACGCTTGAAAAAAATATATCTGATTTTTTCCCCAAAAAACAATATTTTTTTACTTGCTTTTTATCCTAATGCATGCAACCTACGAGTAGTTTAACAGGGTTGGGTTGAATGGGTTGATTTTTGACGGCCAATTATCTACACGAGGGATATAGGCCCGGGGGGAGTGCCCTCCGTGGGGGTCTTTCTAAGGGAACCTAATCCGTATTAACGCATGGAAGATCCACGGCTCGAAGAAAACCACGAAAACTCCGAACGATTAGGCCGACGGGCGCGATTGGGATCGACCCCAGCACCTCCCGTCTACCAGCTTCGAGAGCAGAACCTCTCGGCCACTAGTAGTTTAACAGGAAATCGAAATAAAATTTGACGACGTCAAAAATATTTGTGAGCTGTGTTCTTTTTTTTACGAATCTTTTAACGAGAAATTCTTTTAACACGAAAACAAATTTCGGAACCCCTCAATTCCGTGTTAAACGTATATCACTGTATGTCAAGAAGAAATTGTTGCACGATTGTGCTCATATAAATAATTGAAGTAAAAATTTCAGAAATTGCGTATTTTTTTATCAAAGCTACGAATTATACGAATTTTGAGCTTGTGTAAGTCATATAAATCAGAACAAAATACAAATAAGTAATATAAAAATTTTGTTTTTAAAGTCAATTCCTACTTAGGTCATCAAAGGAAAATTTAATATAATCCCTTAAGCTAATATTAGTTTTCGTTGCATTATCTCAATTTGTTGATTTTCTATAAGCAAGTAGGTTTACAATGGAAGTCTATGGGAATTTGGCGAAATATTAGAGATATCGCCAAGTTGGCGACAAACTTGCCGCTATTTGGCGCCAGAACAGGTTCCCCGTTATGGTAACCCCCCTTATAGTTATGAAAATGCATTAAATGCTTCAATAACCAATGGCCGACATTTTGTGTCCCGTGTAAAACTAAAATTAATTAATTAAAATTTAATTAATGATTTAATATTTGAAAAAACTGTATTAACATCAATTGTCATCCAGTACAAGTTAAAAAAATTTATTTCAACTTCATAGGATGAATAATAAGTATTTTGTTAACGATTGAAAATTTGAACAAGATATATAAATAAATAAATATATATATATATATATATATATATAGGAAGAGTGTGAACTAATAGTAGGAATTGAAAAATATTGTTAAAATCGAGTAATATACACCTTCTAATATTAAAAAGGGAAATAATTAAGTCAGTATAACAGAATTGAATTTTAGTCTGTTTCATGGGCCAAAAAACGCAGCTTATTGACTCTGGTCCTTTAAATCGATTTTGCGAGAAATAAATACCCGCTGCCAGTGTAAAAATTCCGTTAGTTAAAAACAAAACAAGATATTTAGCAGTAAAAAGGCACGGGAAACAAAGATGGTTGTGATATGTTTCCGACGGCTGCCCAAGTTTCCGAATAATATCACTAATTAGATGTAAAAATCTCTGATTGAGATTATGAATACTTTTCGATACTTTTAATTGCTGTTTCTAATAATAACTCAGCTAATTACATAACAAGTTTAAATTTCTGAGTCTCTGGTGCATCAAGAGAGGCTTTAAACTACTCTCACAAAAATTTTCAGCTTTGTACAGTCGCGGGAAAAAAGTAAACACAACCTACTAACTCTGCTACTAATTACAATAGAGGAAAGTTACTGGTACCCAACAAACTGGTACCAAACAGTTACTGGTACATTACAAATAAAGTCTGTTTATAAATTATGTATATAAAATTTACTTAGAGGTGAGAGGGGGCATCTACAAATCAAAACCAGATCAAACATTATTTTTTTGTGGCAACAGCCAATTTTGACAATATATTTTAAATCTGCTGTTGAAACTGTGCCTAGAAATGAAATTTCATTTGGATGATAAGTTTTTGATTTATAAATGTTTAAAATTTAGAGCTTCTAATGTTAAATTGAATTTTCATATTTTTGTTAATATCTCCTGAAATTATAACCCTAATCTGGTGATTTTTGTGTGTGGTAATAATACCAAAAACACCAAACATGAATTTTACTAAATTTGTAATTTAAAAAAATTATAATATGAATTATAATTTATGAAATGAAATTATTATTCGAAAAAAAATATGAATTGCAACCTACAATTTTTTTTATAGATTTATATTTATTATGTCCTGCTTTATGCAAGTTCTCAATTTCAATTTTTCTTCAAATTTTTAATTATGATAAAAAAAAAGGTTAAAATGATGGTTTAAGTTGCCTTCTATGATGTGCAGAAAAGCATAATTTGAAAAATATATATTTTATTCATTTTATTGAAACGTTTATGGTGGCAATAGTCGATACTTATTAAGTGAGAGAAATGGTCATATTGGTAAGAAGATTACATTAATAGAAGAGACACAGTCATTCTGTAACATTTCAACAATCGAGTACCGAACTTCAATATGGATACAGCCCCTAAAATATGTTCATTTCAAAATAATTAATTTCTCTGAAACTAATCGTACGAATTTCATAAAAATTTGGAATTAGGCGAATTTAATGGTGCAGAATTATTTCTCGTGACAATCTTGCGTATTTCTATTGAAAAAAAAACAATGTTTGGGTAAGTTTTGATATGTAGATGGCCCCCTAAGAAAATTATTTATATATATATATTATTTTAAAGTAGACTTTATTTTCAATCGTTTGGTACCTGTAATTTTCTTATACTATAATTTCTTGAAGAGTTAGCAGGGGTGTTTACTTTTTTTTTTTCAAGACTGTGCGTGCGGTACATTTCGCTAACCATCGCAGACGGACAGACACACAGACTGAAACTTTATTTTATTAGTATAGATGGAAAGGCAATTTTTGAATGATAATAATAAATGTAACAAATATCCACTTTTTGTGATAAAAACATTAAAACTTATCTGAGTAATGTTTAACATTTCTATTAAGGGTAATAGGATATTTAACTTTGTAATTCAAGCTGAATGATTACCTTTCACTCGAGATTTCTGGCTATTGTTCCTTTATTGACCATTATCTGGCCACTGACTGATTTCTTATAAAGAAAATACAATTATATTACTATCTTTAGAAAACGAAAACAAAATTCTTATTAGAACATCTATCTGTCGAATTTTATTTCTATAATTAGAAATTACTGATAGAATGCGATCAGAAAACATAAAGGAATATGATTTAATATTTTAGATAGAAATCTCACATACATTTCGAAAGAAACTATAGTTTTAGATCATTTTTTATAATAAACGTACACGTATTTCAAAGGCACTTTTGCAAATAAATTGAATTACATATTTTTATGTAGGATTAAGGGGGGGGGGGGGCATAAAAATAAAAAAATCCCAACAAATGTAAAAAAGTTCATAAAGAATCGGAAAACAACATTTTAGTTTACTTGTGTGGTGTAAATTGGATTGAAGAAATTAGGAAAAAGTTTATTTTATATTTATTTTCTGTATTTTCTATATTTATATTCTTAAAAGAATATATAATTTCTTTATAGAACTAAAAACAGTGCCCTTAAATCCAAAATATATTTTTATCAAGGGACATAATAATAAACATAATAAAATAGAATTTTTAAAAATACTTAACTTACTACACACGTAAGTTTATATACATATATATATATTATATATATACTAGAAAGGTAGCCCGTCAAAAATGACGGAAATTTAGATATAAAGATATATACAACTCATGTGCAAGAATATGAGTTTTCTCGCTTGTTCCACAGTGATAGATGAAAATAACACATTTTAAGAACGAAACACATTTATAAAAAACTGTGTACAGTAGAAGACCACTAATCTGCACAGTTTGGTTCCAAGTGTTATGCAGATTTGAGGCTTTTTGTCTATTCAATCTTTGTTTACATTTTTTTAAATTCATATATTGGACAATTTAGATTGTTGAGCCTTAAAAATAAATAAATAACACACTTGAAGTAAGGTTAAAAACTATTAAATTATCTTATACGATTTCATGAAATGGTATTATATAGTATTATATGTGTGTGCTACACGATCTTGGTTACGACGTTAGCGAAATTGGCTGCAACTTGTCATAATCCTAATAGTGTGGGCCGCTATAACAAAAAAGTAACCAGTTTTTAGCAAAATTTCTGATATAAAGTAGCTTTCAAAAACTTGTGCAAAATTGCAGGCCGTTCTCGTGTTATGTCAGTCCTAGGAATAATATTTCTAACACTGAAGATTTTTCATGTATATATGGAATTTAGAAAAGCTTCTCCAGAAGAAAGGTCCTGAAATGACATTGTAATTCCTCTAACTTCAAAGTTTAATCGGACCCTGATGTTGAGTACTGAAATATAATAAATACAGTTATTTTGAATATTACAACAGAATTAAACAGTTAAACTTATTTAACTTAAACCCGCTGTTACTTCCCGATGTTGTTTTTTAGTATTAAGAAAGAAAATTATTTAAAATTTTCAAATCATGCATTTATGATTTTTTTCCGTCTTTAATAACTAAATAATGAAAAAAATAGGCTTTTGTTCTGAGCTCATAAATATGACAATAAAATAATGTAAGTAAGAGACATTGCAAAA